>CM062919.1:107037500-109437500 GCA_031878705.1 Tapirus indicus
AAGTTAACATTACTTCTGGCTATTGTGGATAATACTGAAATGAACATGAGAGTGCAGATATCTCTTTGAGATCCTGCTTTCAATTCTTTTGGATAAATACTCAGAGGCAAGATTGGGGATCATAAGGTAATCTTATCTTTAATTTTTAAAGGAAACTCTATACTCTTTTCCATAGTGGCTGTACCATTTTATATTTCTCTAATGGTGTACAAGGCCTCCAATTTCTTCACATGCCCACCAACACATTATCTTTTGGTTTTTTTGGATAATAACCATTCTAACAGGTGTGAGGTGATATCTCATTGTGGTTTTCATTTGTATTTCCCTGATGATTAGTGATGTTGAGTGACTTTTCATATACCTGTTGGCAATTTGCATGTGTTCTTTGGAATATCTCTCTCATTCTTGAATATCAAATTATTGGCAAAAACCAAAAGACTTCCATCAGGAAAAAAACGATTCTTTTTATTTGTGATTTTCTTGTTAAGGAAAGTTAGCATTCTTGTTTGTTTGGCACTGCAATATATTTAAAATATGTTATTTAGATTAATTTTACTTTCCACTTTTAAATACACTATACTAGAGCATTGTGCAACTAAGTTCTGGGACTTAAAGCTAATTTCTGAAAAGTAGTTTGTACTCTTTGTGTATTGTACAATTTATTTGTTCAGAACTTCACATTCTTTCATAGAAAATTTAAGTCTTCTAAAATCTATGTTCCTTTGAGGCAGTGATCCAGTGAACTGGTATTTATATCAAATGATCCATTATCCCAGACACTATGGCATTATTAGGGAAAGAGAAATGCTTAGAATGTCTTTTGGGTTTGTGCCATGCTTGAGAAACCACAGTGTTTATCAGTTATTACATAATTATGTTCTTTTTACAAAAAAAATGTGACATCATGGGACCATGTAAGGAGAAAGCAAAGGAAATAAATGTAACAAAAATACATCCACAACTTTACAAAATAAATGCAACAGTTAGATGCACAATATCTTGATCCTTTGGCAGAATCTCAAAATTTAGTGCATTTACAAAAAAGTAAGTCTTGAAAGAACTTGCATAAATTGTGCCAATGCTTTGCCTGAATTATTTCCTTTGGTGAGATTTCTCGTGAAGCCATAATTAATGGAGCTAAGAAAAATTTAAAAGTGAAAAGAAAAAGTTGTAGAAAATGCTTTGCATTTTAAAACTATGTATTTACAATTCATGACAACAAAGATTTCAAATAAATTCCCTCTACAATTGTTTATTTATTTATTTTGGCAAGTGTCCTATTCTCCAAGTTTCCTGAGGCCTGAGGAAGGGGAAAGGCTTTCACTGAGTTTGTTTCCCTGTCTGTGCACAAATAGTATGACTTAATTGATAATGTCTGGGGTAGAACTGTGTGCCCAGCTGTGAAAATTGCTCTGGTTGCTAGCACTCGACTGGACATCTCGTTAATTATATATGTTTTGTTGAACATCTCAGTTAGGTTAACAACTGTCTAAAAATCAGCAGAGGAAGCACAAGAAGGCATTAAGGATATTTTGATACTAGCTTTCTAGTGTCATTATGCTTTTCTTCAAAAATGGTCTTCTTCGTGTGTATGAAATAAAGATATTTTTAAGTGCAAAATAACCTTTCTGAAGTTGTGAAATTCACTATTAGTTAAATAGTTGAAGATGCCTCACGATTTCTCTCTGAATTTCTTTGTCCTATTTATTATAGAAGGTAAAAGGGTTTGATTTATAAGTTATTGGAACACTATGAAGACAACCTTGTGACACTAAGGATTTTACTGCCCCAGTTTTTAGATCTTAGCACAGGTTTCTTGATCCAGAAAAGAGAATATGAAAAATAGAGACTTAGATTCAAGAGATTGCTATAAAACATCAATAGGCTTAAATTAAAACTGTGATGGTCGTGAGATATGGTGGTCCTTATGCTAGGAGCTACTGGGTAGCTTGAATACGCTGGACTTAAACATGGGTTTTTATCTACCCCAGCACTTGTAGCAGCATCCTTTTAAAACTTTTAAAAACTGGTAGAAAGCTAAAAGATATCAATCCTCTGAAACTCTTAATCGGAACTGATATTTTCAGTTAGCAACTTCATTCCAAGAGCCATGTCCCTTATTTATATATTTTATAAATTTCAGAGTAGCAGCTGTCTCAGGGTATTTTTTCTTCCTTTTTGGTGAGGAAGATTGTCACGGAGCTAACATCTGTGCCAATCTTCCTCTACTTTATACATGGGATGCCACCAGAGCATGGCTTGATGAGAGGTGAGTAGGTCTGTGCCCAGGATCCAAACCCACAAATCCCAGGCTGCTGAAGCAGAGTGTATGAACTTAACCACTACACCACCAAGCTGGCCCTATCTCAGGGTATTTTGATTGGGAGTTTGCTGTATGATATTTCCATATCTGCTGAAAAGATAAAACTTGGGAATGTAAAATAATTTTTCAAATTAAAATTTTAATTTTTTATATGTATCAGAGGGTATTAAATATACCTTAAGGGTTCAGTTGAAAACCAACCATGCTGTAACAATGAGTTATTCTTACATAGCTCCATTCTTGAAAAGGAAGCAAAATTTTATTACTAACCACTTCTTAACATGGTTTCAGTGCAAGAGTATTATTCAGTCTTGATTTAATACCAAATTAACAATTTCTTTCCTTACAGAATGACATTTTTAGAATTAATTGCCTTCTATAGGACATTTAAATTTAATAGCAACATATGCGATTTATTGAGATGATATGAATTTGCATTTTAGTAATATTTATATAATATTCACTATTGTTTGGCATGCAGTTTTTATATGAATGCCAGGTGATATACAAACTTTTGAAATGTGTATTTGAAATTCATTCAAAGTTTTTAATTTTATTATAAAATTTCCCCAGAAATTGAATTACTTGGGAAACTCACCTGATCATTCTTAAGATTAGAAATAGTTATTGTCATATTATTTTCTATAATGGTTACATCAATACATTTAGGCTAGTAATGCTTGAGATGTTTGATCATAGTGTTGTGTATTACAATTTTGTTAATTTAACAGTGAAATTGTATTTTCTTGCTCTTTATTTACATTTGCTTATTAGTGAGTGTGACATTTAATGTTTCTTAGAAGTAATCTTCTCTTGTAAATTTTCTATGTATGTCCTTTGGCCATTAATCTAGGAGAATCTTAACTTGATTTTACAGAATCAATGAAAATCTGATTCTATGAAATAATAACAATAATAATAGTTGTTATTTATTGAGCAATTATTGGGATTCAGGCGTGATTCTAAACATCATCTCAGTTATTTCACTAAAGCTTTAGTAGAGCTTTTAAGGTAGAAGGAAGCCTGAGCCCAAGGCTTCTGGGGAGGTTAGAGGCCACACTGTCACATACAGGAATCACACATGGGCCTCCCAGGCTCAACAGGCTCCAATGCTGCTTGTCTATATATTAAGAACTTTGTAATTTCTATGTCATATTTTCTATGTAAGCTGATGTTTTTCAATGTCTAAAGGAGGCTGTCAATAGAAACATATTAGGCCCAGTATGTTTTTGAGAAAGCACTTGGGTTTCTCAAGTATATAAGTACTTCTTCAAAGTGACTCATCCCTTGAATATCTAAGGTTCTTAACAAAGATATGTCATTTCAGATATGTCAATCCTGATTATCTGTTATTTTTTAATTAAGAAATTCTAAATTGTTAGCAAAAAGCACTGTGAATTACAGCTTCACCTAATTTAGAGGAAAAATAAAATGAATTTTATTAATGCAATTTTATCTCTTTGTTTTTCATTCAAGTCTTATCACTAAATAGAGGACTATCAGAACTTCTATTTCTGGCATACTCCAAATATTTTATCTTAGAAACAGATGTCAAACTGAACATAATATTGAAATTGACTTATGAATTAAGTAAAATTATAAGGTAGCATTTTTACTAGGAACAAAAATATTTCTTAAAATCATCTTATTTTTCAGGCCAGCCCCAGTGGCCTAGTGGTTAAGTTCAGTGCTCTCTGCTTCAGTGGCCCAGCATTCAGTTCCCAGGTGCAGACCTACACCATTTATCTATTGGAGGCCATGCGTGTCAGTGGCTCACATACAAAATAGAGGAAGATTGACAACAGATGTTAGCTCAGGGTAAATCTTCCTGAGGAAAAAAAAATCTTATTTATCTAATAATTATTTAGATATATGTATATCTATACCAATGTAGATATAAATATATAGACAAATTGACTGAATCTCCATTGACTTTTCAGTGGGAGCAATATAGATTGACATTTAGTGGGAAGAATCTTTGTTATTGTCTAATCCTATAATGAGAAAACTAAAATTAAGCCTTTTCATTTTAATTGGGATCAGACTCAACCATGTATGAGTATCATTTCAATTACTCCACACTTCCAGATTTTTGTGTATAATCCTGAACAGACACATTCAGCCACTTCATTCTGGGGAGTTGTTATTGCAATACCTTTTGATTACTAGAGTTCCATTTGTGAACCTCATAGCTGTACTCACATGATGAATGATACAAACAAAAAATTTTAATTTTGACTTTGCAATATCTTTCTTCACAAGCTTGAGTAATGTCAAACACTGTTTTGTTTAATTGTTTCCTTTTTTTATGTAAATTCTTTCCAGGCTGAGTACCAAATGTGGTACTTCTCAAAAGTTTACACCTAGTAATCATTATAACACTTAAAATCCATTTCAAATTATGTTAGCTATAGTCTTTTGTAAATGGTTCAGAAGATCATTTCTTTTGAAATGTTATTTAGTAATGCTTGACACAGAAAACCAAAGTATGATGATAAATCACATAAACTTCAGGAAGTTTCTTATTTTTTGAGCTGCATTATAGAATACTTTTACATGTTTAAGATGAACATAATTATCTTTTTGGGGGGTGAACTGCATATATGATAATTTATTATTGACAGTGGATACTCTAACTTTAATCATGTTTACCTTGAAATAAGTAACATCCTACTTTTGTAATGTATGATGTGTGCATATCTTCTAGAACTCTCAGACCAGTTGGAATTTTCATACTTATTAATATGCAGATAAGTGCATTTTCAATTGAGTATTATGTTGATATATTAAAAGTTCAAGATCCACTGGAATCATGTATATACTAGATATAACGGTTGGAAATGCAATAAAGCTCCAAATTAAAGACATAAAAGAAATTTCAGGTGACACAATAATTATCACACTAAAAAAATACAAATAGTGCATTTTATCTCATTTTATTTTGAATTGTGTTTGAGGATTTTTTAATGATAGACTATTTGTGGATATTAGAAGGGAAGAATTGGTCAGCCATTGCGGAATAGTCTAATTTGTTCACAGACTCATCTAATATGAGAAGGTTCTGATAGCCTCTATGCTTAAGTAATTATTTAGTAGTTTTAGATATCAAATTTCACTAAATATGGAAGAGTAATGTGCCAGATTCTAGGTAACTTAGATTGTGATTTAGATAACAAAGGTGGATCAGTCATCCAGGTATAAATACCTGTCATTTACCTAAGTAGTCTACATAGGCACAACATTAATTTTGTAGATACAAGTGAATAAGAAATAGACAAACTAAGGAAAGGATACAAGCAATAAAAAAATGCTTCTAGAAAGGCTCTTCAGAGAAAGGGTAGTGAATTGATCTCAAGTAGAATTTTAACTTAAATGGTATACAAAAATGTAAATCCAGTTTGGATTTACCACATATTATTTTGTATTTTCTCACAGCAATAGAGTGAATGTAGAATTCTGTATTACAAAGAAATCTTAGAGCTTTTACTGTAGGACATGCTTGGAGAAGCCAAGCATCAAAGGACTATTGTAGATCTAAAATCCAATTTTTGCCTATTGTTGTGAAAACAGTTTCTTGTGAAATGCTTCTTGATGTTGGACTTGATTGGCATGATGTGAAAAGCAACATTTCTATGTTAGCTAGGGAGAGTGACCTAAAAATAAAGAAAGAAATTTCAAAACTGATTCCCAGATAAAAATATTTACAATATTTTGAAAAAATAAAAATTGGAAAACAGATGAGATCACAGTTAAGAAGAGCCTAGTGAAACATGATGGCTGAATATAATGTGATGTCCTCAATGAGATCTTGGGAAAGAAAGAGATTATTAGGTAAAACTAAGGAACTCAGAATCAAGTATGGACTTTAGTTAGTAATAATGTATTGGTATTGGTTTATTATTGTGGCAAATGTATCATACTAATGTAAGATGTTTACAGTAGGGGATACTAGCTGTTGGGTATATGGTTACTATCTAGCATATATATTATCTTTGCAACTTTTCTGTAAGTCTAAAACTTATAAAAACTATAAAAATATTTTAAAATGCATGAGATAAATAAAACTTGTGATAAGGATACTTTAGCTATAGATATAGTAATCTATTTTGTGAATAATCAGTAATTTTATGCTATACTGAAAATCATAGATTTGAACATACTTTTTAGTCCTCTTTATAAGGAGCATAGAAATTATAACAGACAGTCAATATTAAGGAATTTACCCTAGAAAGTAAATTTTATATTTGATCCTTCCTTTAGAATAGATTCACCCTAAAGTTTCACAGATATTTCAATTAAAGAGGAACTATTCTTTATCTAGATAGACAGATGGTAGATGGATAGATAGAGACACAGAGACATAAATGTAGATATAGATGACGTAGATATATAGATAGCCCCACCCAAGTGTTAGAAAGAAAATAAATTGGGTGCTTAATGAGTTAAACCCTGGACTCCAGAAACTTTTATTATTTCCTTCACTATCATGCTATATAAATAAGAAATTATCATAATTAGGTAACTTTTAGTAATAAAAGAACATCAAAATCTTAATTACTATAGTGCAACTGTGAAATATTTTTAGTCTATTATCTGTGTCTAAATTATAGCATAGACTACTATATTAAGCTATGTTCATAAAAATTTAGTGCAAAAATGTCCCACTTAAAAAGAATCCCTTGTTTAAAAAGTTAAGGAAATTCAATATAGTCTCACAACCAGCCTTGGAGAATCATAATACACATTAAGATATTATAATCTTTACAAAATTAAAGGTCCCGAAGTGTGGTTGAAATTATTAACTCTTGGCAATTTTTTATTCCCTTCACTTCTGAGCATACAGGGAGATTACACTGTCTCATCTTGAAGTTGGGTGTGGTCAATGTGACTTGTTTGGCCAGTGAACAGAGAGTAGACACAAGAAGGTCACTCTCCTCCTAAAGTATTTCAAAGCTGGCACCTGATTCTCTATGTTTTCTTCCCTTGTCCTGGCAAAGCCTGATGCTTATGTTGACATGAGAGTGTCATAAGATGGGGTACTCTTCATCATTTTTTTTTAGTAAATCCATGAAAAGACTTTCCTCCTGCTAACACTCAAGGGATATATAGCACAGGTGAAAAATGCAATTAAAAAAATAAGTTTCTGAGATTTTGAAATTGTTTGCTATGTAACCCAGATGATCTTAACTATAAATACCGTATAAAAACCTCCATGAACTTGCATTTTTATGGATATTTTGAAAATGAAGTTTTATTTTTTATCATACTTACTAGTAATATTCCATAGGCATTTTGCCCTAAATGTTTCTAAAATATGTATTTTGATTTTTACTTCTTAAAACCCATTAAGAGGTTGAATTATTTATATTTCCCTTTCATTATTTGTTATAAAATAAATTCTCATATTTTGTATGTTCATAACTTCTTTATATGTTAATATGCATGCTTGTATGGATTTGTATTTGTGTGTGTGTTTATTCAAAATGCCATTGCATAATACAGAAACCTATATTTTTAAATTTTTTGAGGATTTCATTTCTTAATTTACAACCTAGAACAATAATTTTGTGTGAATATCTACTCTTTAGAACTAATTTCACATTCTAAAATATACACTTTTATAAGCAATTTTATTCAGAGATTCCAAAACAATAAAAATAGATTTTTAAAAACAACAATTTAACAAACCAGATTACAATCATATGTGTATCTCGAATTTTACTTAATTCTTTTTGCTTATCTCTATTGATTCCTTGACGTACTATGCATTTGGTTTTTTCTTTTTGATCATTATATTTGTCTATTTTTTTTTTTTTTTTTTTTGTGGGGAGGACCAGCCCTGAGCTAACATCTGTTGCCACTCCTCCCCTTTTTGCTGAGGAAGACTGGCCCTGGGCTAACATCCGTGCTCATCTTCCTCTACTTTATGTGGGACGCTGCCACGGCATGACTGACAGGCAGTGCGTCGGCGGGCACCCGGGATCCGAACTCGCGAACCCCGGGCTGCCAAGCGCGGACTAAACCGCTGCGCCACCGGGCAGCCCCCAGTCAAATTTTCAAAATGACCATGATGGGAGATGGGTACAACCTCATCATGAAGAAGCGCAACTTTGGATTTGTTGTCATCTTTCAGAGCTGACAAGATTATTTTAAAAATTAAGTTGAATTGGATTCCATACTAATCACACGCTCTGAGTCATTGTATGCAACATAGCATATTCTGACATGTTTGATTGTAATGAATGGAATACAGCTCAAATAGTAACCTAGAAATAAATTTCCATTTGGAATAGCCTTGTGGGAGAAAAGTTCAAATTAAATCCTCTTAGTGCATTAAAATGCAAATATAAGAAGGCAATCCAATTGAGTTACATCGATAATAGAACATATAACACAAATGGAAATTCCTCCCAAATAATTAAGTTATAGCTATATAAATCACTGATGTGTGCATTTGAATTTTGTTCCTTTCGTGCATGCTTGAAAGTTCATTAACTTTGGATCACATTAGAATACGTTTTGTTTATCTCCTGCAGACCAGTCACTAGGCAAGCCCGTTTCCCCACTGAGGCCAGTGAAGGCCCTTCACTGGTCTTCATTACATTCACAAGACTGTAACTAAAGCTTTCAACTCTGCCAGCAGGTTTTGTTTTAGACATAATTGTGGAAGCTCTGAAATTGGGGCATCACCCAGGGAGTTTCAATGTCTTGAATATTGCCAGTAAATAATTTTGACTAAAATATGCAATATCGTGAGAACAGTACATAATGTCCATACCCCAATTGTGTAAGCTTGAGAGAAAACAAAAAGCTTTAGAGAAAATTCTGCTTAGAAACTCTGTAAAAGCAAGCATCTCCTGGTGTGTGTGTGTGTGTTTATGTGTATTAGAGGTCAGATATAATGTCACCTCAGCTGTTGGAATTTGAGATTCTAAGCTCTAGTCTTTTAAACCGTGGGTGATGATTTAAAGATCTAGGTAGTCAAAAAATGTGCAACTTAAAACAATTATGGAAACCAAGCAACTATTGTAATAAAAAGAGAAAAGTGGAAAGAAAATAATATGCTTTGGAGATTTAAATTAGTAATCATGCCAATTATATATGCAGTTAGCAAGGAGCATTAACGGTATGTTGACCACTAGACCTATGTATGATTGTCTTTGGTACAAATTCTGATCTAGAGAAGCAATCATCCTCTCTCAGATTTAAGTTATATAAAGAACACTGGTAAGTGATAAAGAGAAGTCAAAATTAAAATTTTAAAATAAAATTGAATTAATTTAAATTTAGAAAGCATATACAAATGCCTTAATACAAATCAAGCTACCATCAATAACTTTTAAAGTGAATTTTTTAGATCATTGTAATTTAATGTCTTACACTAGAATCAAAATGACCCAATTAAATATAAATTGCAGATAGTTACTTATGAAAAGTGTAGGTGTTGTTTGAGTTAATATTTCTAACGTTATCTTTCATCAGATGTCAAGTGATTTTTTTTTTAGCAGAACATGTCCTATTTTAAGAAATTGCTAAACAACTATAGACATTACGTTTGAGACTTTAAATGATAATAACAATCAGAGAAATATTTCAAGGATGAAGTAGTTGATTTTCTCATTCAATCAGAATACTAATAGTTGTCATTATTTGAGAGTCTAATGCATGTCAAAGCAAATTGTTAGGTGTTATACATACATTATCTTATTTAATTCTTACAGCAGCCTTGTAAGAAGGGATGATTGCACAGGTGAAAGCTGAAGTAGAGAGTGTTTAAATAATTTGACTAAAGTCCCATTGCTAATAATTGACAAAGTCAAAATAAACTCATGCAGGTACGCATGGGTATAACTGAGAATTCTTCTTCTTTTATCTTCTACTTTTTAAAAACTTTGGAATATATTAATTACTGTATCACATCTCCTCTTAGCTACTCAAAGACATTGCTCCAAGAATTCTCCCCACTCTTTCTGCCTCATCAATTTGTTCTGCTCTGCTGGGTTATTTTCATCAGCATAAAAGAATGTTGTAATTTTCCTCATCTTTAAACCTAACAAACAAGCAAAACTCTTTTGACCACAATTATCCTTCAGCTACTATTCCATTTCTCTCCTTTGTTTTATGGCAAAATTCCTTAAAAAGCAATCTCTATTCACTCTCAAATTTCTCTCTTCAAATACATCATCTCTTGAATCTATTTTACCAATCCCTGAACTCTATTCCTATCCAGGTCAGTAATGTCCCGTGCATTATTTAATACATTGCTCGATTTTTAGTTCTCAGTTTGCTTGAACTATTAGATGATTTCCTATAGTCTATCAGTTCACCCTTCAAATATTTTCTTCACGTGTCAATTTCCCCACTTAGTCCTTCTTCAGGGATCTATCAGACATCTTGGCTCTTTTTTCTACCTTATGCAATTTAAAATCAGCTTATCAAGTTCTATAAAGAACCCCATTGGGATTTTGATTGGAATTGCACTGATTCTACAGCTCAGTTTATGGAATATTGATATGTTTATGATAGGGAGTTCTCCTCTCCAAAATATAGTCGATGTTGCCATTTATTCAACATTGTTTAATATTTTCAATAAAATATTTTAATTTTTTTCTATGAAGGACTTTTATGTATTTTTTGACACTATAAATGTTAATTTAAAAAAATTACATTTTCTACTGAATGTTGCGGCCTAAAGAATTGCAATTGTGTGTTGCATATCAATGTTTTCTTTTGGTTCAGCAACTCATATTTATTCTAATAACAAAAATGCATTTGGAACTTTCTACATAGGCAACCACATTATTAAAAATACACAGAGTTCTGCCTCAACTCTTCAATCACAGATTTTATTTTATTTTTGTAGCTGCAGTAACTAGGACCCCAGTACAACCCTAAATTGAATTGATAATACCAATCTTTTTTCTTTTTGCTGCTGGACTTTTTAAGGATTATTTCGATAAGTATGATCTTCTTAATAGTTTTTCTTTTAATTTTTTAAAATAGATGTCTTTTTTTAGGTTAAGTAGTTCCCTTCTATTCTTAGTTTGCTGAGAGTTTTTATCATGCACTATCTTAAATTTCTTCAAGGGAATTATATCTGCATGTACTAAGACGAGCTCCAGTATTAGTATCAATGTCCTTTAATCTGCAAATGTGGTAATTTATAATAAATACTAGTCAAATTAATTAATTCAGTTAATTAATTGAAGTTTTTGTAAATCTGAAGCATTCTTTCTATCACACTGTGATTTCTCAAAAAACTGCTTCATATTCGGATTAGAGCTGGATTGTTGAACTACATGTATTACATAGCACATTTAAGAGAAAGAAGGCTTATATTGTATTTATTTATATTTATATCTACTGTGCATGTATAATTTTATCATTTTGTTTTCATGATGCTGCTCCTTGTCTATTAAAGACTTAAGCAAATTCTGAAAGTTTGCAGGAGGTCTTTTTTTTATATGCCACTTTCCCAGCAGCCCTCTGAGTGCTCACTGGAGCACGGAATCACAGTGTTTGCCAGGATACTGTGATCACTGACGTATACTTCATACTTCCGTTATCCCTAAACGTGCTTCTTGTCCTTCTTCAAAGTTTATGTTGATTGATTTTACTTGGTTAACAAATATATTAATTTATGTTAAGTTAGCTATTACATTACTTTTCTACAATAATATGCTAATTTTATCTAGTTAAAGTTAGCAACACCTCTGGAGAACAAAAGCAGTTTTTTTTCTTTAAATTGTGAAGCCATTGATAGACATGTTGAACCTCCGCAAAATGTTATTTGTTCAGGCTGATTTTTTTTAAATTTGTAAATAACGCAGATGCCTACTGCCAAAGAAAGACAACTCACTCAATTCACCGGTTAATAAATATTTATTGTTACAAACTCTGAACTTGTAATTGGAGCCAAAAGGCAAAGACCTAGCCCCTTTCAAAGAGAGCCTAAAGTAGTGGGAAGACAAATTTCAGATGTGGTTCCCGACGTTAAGAAAGGTTTAGGTGTGCGTGTCTGTGATGTCCATATGTGGCCGGTAGCTATTATATTTGTCAATGTCTAGCTAAGTTGTTCCTAAAGCAGAAGTCACATTCTCACTATGATTTCTGTGAACAATTCCCAGACCCTAGCATACAGGATGACTAGACAGTCTTCAGACTTTAAATAGTGGACTTTGCTAGGCCATGACCCAGACAGTGGTTGATAGAGATTTGGTATTTGTGAGTAACTAAATATGCATGTTAAAATTTGGGAACACATATTACAGTTATTCATTATGTAGAAAATATCCACCAGATTTTATTTATTTTTTGCTGGGAGAATTATGATGATAACTACTGATTCACAGCCAACATAGAAAAATAGCCTGAAAAAAGTTAAAGCATATTTTTAAACATATTTTCTTCATTGTTTAGTATACTATATTTTTTTAATCTTGTTTTACTTAGTACTCACTATATGCAACTGGGTTGCTTGCATTTACTTATAGCAGTCTATTTCAAAGTTAATCACAAGTCTATTTGTCTCTTAATATGTTCTTCTTTTAAAAAATAGGAATTGCTGTTAAATATATTTAAGAAACCCTGAATACTACAGCTTCCTCATGGAGTTTCTAATATACATTATTATATTGAAGTCTCTACAAAGTCTTTCATAAATTATTTTTTATCTCAGCTTTCCTAAATTTATTTGACCATCTAAATCTGTTTCCTTCCTATGTAAATCTAACTAATATATCCCTAATGTTCTTTGGAATGCATTTTGGAAAATATAATTTTAGGTATGAAATATATAATTTTTGTAATACTTCTGTAAATCGAATTACTTCCTTTTGGTGTATAAATTTCTATATTCACAGGCTGGATTTTCTGGTAGAGTTATAGCCTTTTTCTAACTTATTTGGCTTATTAATCCAGTCTTCAGCTGTGGAGTTCTGTCTAAGTTTCTTGGCTAATACGCTAACCAAGTCTCCCTCTGAATCCCAATCCATTTTACAGGAACTTTTATATCCACAACTCCTCCAGCTCTAGAGATGTAAAATCCACATTTGATACACTCTTAGTAAATAATTTGACTTGCCTATGCATTTACCTCAAAAGTAATCATCATGGGCATGTTATATCTCCAGATTGTCTTTATTTCCTCTCTTTTTTCACTTACAGCTGGGATCTTGTCATCCCTCACAGCCAAGCCTATTTCAGTTATGACTATTCCTAAAGACTTCACAGAGAGATATAGTTATTTGGGGGGAGGTGAGAGGGTAAGTTTTTTGGCTTAGGGCGTGTTGTTTCTGAGATGTGTGTGTGTCAAAGTGGAAAACTAGAGTAGGCGGTCACATTTATGAATCTGGAAAGAGAAGATCTGTGATGGGTTTTGATTCAGGAAAGATAACCCTCTAGATGACAACTGAAGTCACAAGAGTGCATGCAGAGCCAGGTAAAGTGTGAAGTTGAAGAAGTAGAACAGAAAGTCACCAGCATTGAAAGTAGCAAGGAACAAGAGAAAATGAAAGAGATTTTGAGCACCATTCCAGATAAGTAGTGGAAAATCCACAGGTTTATTGTGATAAAATAAAATGGAGATATTGTTTGAAGGTGAAGGATATGAACATTTATTCAGTAAACTATCCAAGGAGCCATATTATGTGCCAGGCACTGTCTTAGCACTGGACTACAAAGTTAAGACAGGTATAATCCCTGACCTCTTTAGAGCTTGAAATACATAATGATACCCAATTATTTAGGGAGAGACAATGCAGATAAGAAAGTGTTTAGAGGTTTTCATTAAATTTAACAACAATAAGGACATAAGAGACTCGGTGAGATAACTTGTTATGGAATAGTGGGGGAAGAAGCCATATTGAAATGAGTTGAACTACAAGGCATTTATTTTAGGTTATGTGCATGAGGAAAAGACTGAACTACACCAAAATATTAAACATCATTGACTTTGGATTGTGGAATTACAAGTAATTTTTATTGCATTTTTTTCTCATATGTATTTTATAAATGCCTACAATGAAAATACATCCCTTTTATCATAAAAAAAATTGTTAAAAAAGACAAAAATGAACTATTCTGTTCTAATAAATAATTATTAGATTACATTTTAAATATAAATGAAATGGAGGTACATTTATCTAAATAATAATGTGATAAGCATAAAGAACTTAATAAAATGATTCAAACAAATACTAACAGTAACAAAACCCTGAGTAAATCCACTTTGGGGACTTCATTATTCTGATTGGCTCCATAATGATCTAATTAAGTAGGTGATTGCCAAAACTAAACTTGTTCTGTGCTGACAACACACACTCACCAAAAAACCAGAGCTCTTCAAGCTCCTGGAAGTTTTCAAAAAAGTGGAAAGCAAAGCATCAATTTATGTAGCTGTTAAGTTGGCACATGCTAATGCTTTCAAAATGTAGAATAGCTTCAATTCCCACCAGTTTAGCAGCTGACATGATTATGTACATGAATCCTCCAGGAAATGGAGGAAACAGTAATAACAAGCCCAGTTAACAAGAGAAGAAAAGGACTGCCTGGCTGACTAAGTTTCCTATGTTAACACTGATTATAAACATCAGTGGTGGTAAACACAACCATTCCATGAGATTGAGCTGTGAACATTTATGGGAAAATGAAATCAGCAGCCATGATTCCATTCTATTAAAACATCTCCTCTGAGGCCTTTGTAGGATAATACCTTTGTTGTTTTCTCTTCCTCCAGCATGTGAAAGGGACTATAGAATTACAGTCCCCAGGAGCTAAATGAGAAGGGGTTAAATTGTTAATTTCTTCCAATGTTATTTCATTATTAAAAAATACACCTTGGAAACCAATGAGCTACTAAGTGCTCTTTTTTTCTCCCAGATAGCTTTCATAAACAAATTAAAACACTTTTGACATATTCTCAGGGGGTCTCCCATGTCATTTAAGGGAAAAGAGTGTGTAATTGCTAGCCTGAAGCCTATCAACCAATTACAGATTCAAATACACCTTGCAAGATGTGAAACTTCAGGGACAGTGTAATCACATATTTTTAAATTGATTATTTTGCATTACTGAGTACACCTCTAGGTCCCCTGACTAAAATTATTCTCCCCCAGCACACTGCCTCTAAGCCTCCATGGCCTGAGATACCACTGTGCTCAAAAGTTCCAAGATTATTTTTATTTCTCAATATTGTACAATGCAGTGACCCAGAGGCAGATGTGAGAGAAAATAAACTGTATACAGGAAAGAGGGAGGATAATGGAAGCTATAGATTAGAAATCAGAATTTTGAGCTTTAAGAAACCATGAAGATCATCCATTGCAGGTCCCATGATTGACAAAAAAACATGAGAACAATTTTAATGATTTCCCCAACGTGACACAAAGTTGGGGCCAGATCACAAGGTCTCCAGCTGTCAGGATTAGGTGCGCTTCCAATGCAGGTGTGAGTCTGTCCCTTTAGGGAGAGACAAAGCAGTCAGAGAGCCCCAGGGAACTGCTGGTGGCACTGGGCACCTGGTAAGAATGAGTCCTGACAGAGAAGAAGGGGGCAAATGCACATTGTGACTGCTGTCCTATATATTTTTGAGCTGCTTCCTTTATGTTCCTTAAAAGCAGAAACAGAAGAAATGAAGCATCTCTTTATGGCACCAATTATCATACATTTAGGAAGATTCATCATTTCAAGGCTACTACCTCTGACAGAGCTTTATTTCTTCCTTTTCAAATATTTATTGAGTCTACCGTATGCCTGGCATCCACTGAACAACTCACCTAGTCTGAGAGGCAGGATACATTTTAAAGTGTCTGAATGTTATTAGTATTTATATTAAAATAAAATGTTACATAGAATGCCTAATAAAAGATGAGGGTGAGAAGAAGGAAGAAGAAGGAAAGGAAGAACAGGGAGTTGAAGAAAAAGCCATCAATAAACAACAGTACCTGTCTACCTCTTCTGCACCATGTGCTGCGGAAAACATGAGTAGAAACTGTAGAGCTGAGATTTACGGAGACCTTTCAACTTACTCTCTGTGTGACCTTGGAGAAGGTACTTACTTGCTCTGCCTCGGTGGCTCAGTTGTATACTGCAGATGGGACTTTCATGTCTCCCTTACTTGCAGTGTTTTTGAAAACCACAAATATTGTTAAGAGCTCAAATGCATATGAAAATACTTTAAGTTCAACACTCTAAGCTTCTGAGCAACTATTTGAATCATGTTACTACCACTTCTTGCTACACATTGAAATGATTTTGATGTATTCCTAATAATTAAGCAAAAATCAGACTTTAAAAAATGAGTTACTGGGGGCCGGCCTGGTGGCATAGTGGTTAAGTTTGGGCACTCCACTTTGGTGGCCCAGGGTTCACAGGTCTGGATCCCAGGTGCCGACCTACACACTGTTCATCAAGCCATGCTGTGGTGGCATCCCACATACAAAATAGAGGAAGATGGGCACAGATGTTAGCTTAGGCCCAATCTTCCTCACCAAAAAAAAAGGAGTTACAATCACTTAATAGCCTACAAGAGTTCACAGGTTGACAATCTTCAGGGACCAAACAACTTACTCTTTTAGGAGATAAGATGGAATTAGCTCCTCCTGGAGAGCAGATGGCAAAATCCCAAGGAGCAATATAAATACCTGCAATTTTCTTGATTGCAACTTCTCCTTCATGCTTCTGAAGATGATTTCGTATCTCACCTATAACAATGATCTCCTATTGCTGAACTCTGAGAAACAATTTGCAGGGTAGGTATTTTAATGTCACTAACAATTTCACCTCAGGTTGCAAAGATTAGATTTTTTTTTAAAATTCTAAAGAATGAGGTATTTTGCCTCTGATGGAGCACCGTAGTCCCAACAATTTTTTCTGGCCCCTAGCCCTGTAAATGAGAGTACTTAGATATAATTCTGTGTGCCTCTGCTTAGATCAAGAACAAAACCAATATTCAGGCACTGAAATCCCACACTCAATTTCATCAAGGAAGCAAAATAATCACCCACAAATATTTTGCCAGACCTTGGTATGCAAGTTTAATCCATGTGCTTGGAGGTTAATCTATTTCTTACGTGAGAATAGCAAATAGTATAGAGCAGGATTTCACAAGTATAGGGCTTGCTCCACCCATATTGGAATCACCTCTGATGCCTCTTTAAAATGCAGATTCTTGGATCTCAACTGAGAACCCTGGAATCAGAATCTCTTTGGTTGGACCTAGGAACTTTTAACAAACACCGTCTACCCAAAATTCTCTTGTCCACCAAAATCTGATAACTGGGGGCATAGGGTAAGGTCTGTTGGTCTTAGTGCAGGGAAAGGGAAGGCAGAGGCTAGGAAAGTCAGTGAGGTGGAAATGGCATAGAGCACTTGTCAGTACAGACACCTCTGGGCCTCCTCGTTGTGCCTGAAGCTGTGGATTTCGTTCTGATGCTGCTTGTGTCCTTCCACCCTGGGGAATCTTCTCTCAGTGAGAAGCCCCTGCCGTAGTAGGTACTCTCCAATTCCATGGAATAATTTTATATCATTGTGACATTCGATTACTATAATCTCTGTAAAGAGAGTTGAATGGCTTAGCCACATCCTCCAGAGAACCAGATGACATCTTTTGGAACATGACTTCAATTTGAAATGATGCCACCAGATGGCCAGTTTTAGGGATGATCAATGAAATTGTCCCTAAGTGGCCAAAAGGTTTCCACATTCTAAAATTGTTTTTGAAATTTAAACAATTGTGACCTTGTTATCACCACAATCTGTATTTTTTCACTGTGTGAGGGCTAAGAAATAGTGCAGTGGATTTACTCATTTAATATAAAATATTAATAGAGCATTATTAGCCCGCAAATAACAGGACATCCTAGTCTATCTCTCCAATGAGAAATCATGGCCCATGATCACTCAGATTACCCAGATGATATCTGAGATTCTAATTCTGTTTAATTTAAGGAGTGACTGTATAGTAATGTGTTCCTCCTTGTTTAAGTACATTCTTAACTCTTCTAATAGGATTATATTTTGGTTAACACAGCAGACAATGGTATGTAAACCAAATGGACCACCACATTTGCAATGAGCATAATGCAAATCGTATTCTAATTTAAATGACATGTTTACATAGGCTGTAAATCTTTGGGCTAGAAAATACAGCTCTCTAAAACAATAGTTGCTTAAAAGCAATTTTCTTTTCCAGATAATATTCAAAATCTAATAAGCAACGTGGCTTAAAGGTACCACCTTTAGGATTGACATGCATATATTAACAAGGAGTAATATGTGTGTCTAAGGGAATAAATCGTGTAAATAAGCATAGAAATATGTTCAAAGCATAATTGTTGATCACATTTAATACTTCATACCACACCTATACTATGGAAGTATTGATAAGGTGAACTGATAAGGTAAACATTTAAAAATTATATAGCAAATGCCTCTTCCATAGGGAATTAATCATAACTTAGAATTTCTGGATTTTTGATCATCATGAATAACAAGGATCCAAATCCTTTATCAGTGTGGTCATCTTGGGCAAATCACTGCACATCAGTCTAAGTTGATGGTGTTTTTTTCCATGACCTTCAATTGAATTATTCATATGACCTTTTTAACATAAAGCCTGCAATAAGGTAATAGCTCAGCAAATGTTTGCTATTGTTATTATTATATTGTTTTAACTCTGTAGGCCTTAACCTGTATGGAAGGGTTTTTTCTAGGTCTCTTTGAGCTAATGCAGCATATGTAAATACAAAAAACTAGGAAGGAAAAACAAATTCACTGGGAATTTTTTGTTGTTTGGTGTAGACTATGAGTCATTTGAAAAAATATGATTGTTAAGATAATAAGCTTCTGTTTACATAGGTCATAGATATTTAGTTCATGCACTTTCCTAATCAGATGCACAGAAAGTGCTTACAATGTTCAGGGCTTGATTGAGCTTGTTTTAAAAGACTATAATTTTCAAACCATGAACCTATTTATTATGCACTTGATGAAGGGTGAATTTACAGTTATGATGAAATCTTTTATACAGGTAATGCTAAACTTATGGGTACATATAGGAATACAGCTCCTTCCTAAGAATGAACTCACATAGACAGTGAAATCAGAAAACAAAGTGAAAGTTTTGCAAAGACCAGACACAGATGATTTTTTCCTAAACTCTTTGTCAAGTGCTCAGGGATAGCAGAATAAAATCATTTAACAAGACCTTCAGTTTGTTGCTTAAAATGGCAAGGCGATTTCAGAAAATGAAAAATGTTCAATATCTGTGTGGACTTTATCCCTCTAGTTTCTTAGAATTCTATTGCTTCATATCTGTAATCTCACTGTATTGTCTTTGTGAAATATATTTATAGTGCTAGCATGTTGCCTCTTACAAAAGGGCACTTTTGAAATCTTGTGATGAGTAAATCTCAAAGGAATTGGTAGTTTTATTTGATTAAACTCCTCCTCTCTTCCCTTCATAGCAGATGTATTTCTGAGTACTAGCTCTATGGCTATAAAATTTGCAAAATTGTTTTATTATTTATTTAAATTTAGCATTTGCATAAGATATTTATACAAAAATTGATTATTTAATTTGCATTGAATTATTATTTGATTCAAATATAGCATGTTTTTTTTCTTTTTTGTTTTCATTTTACTTTGCTTTCGACATGGAGCTGAGAGATGCCTTCTCTTATTAATACTGCCATGATATAGTTCGATTCGAATTTTGAACATTTTCATAATTACACAGCATTGTTTTAATACTCTTCTCTGGGACAGACCATAAAGAATGTTCTCTTGATATTTTTGATTATTATGTGTGTGTTGATTACTGTGCTTTAATTAAGAATTTGCTATGTAACAAGTATACCATCAAAGTTGTTTTTTTCACTTATTTTGTAAAGAATATAAAAACTTTCAGAGATTTATTTGAAAATATTAAATTCCAGCTGAATTCTCTGGGAGACATTTTCTTCAAACTTAAAATACAAATTGTTAATAAGTTACAATAGTCAAACCATTATACTTCACGTAAGATGTGGATTTAAACAAATGAGTTAATTAAACATAAAAATAGATAAGGTCTTGAGCAAAGAGGTGTTAAAGCTAAATTTAATTTGGAGATAGCACACTGCCAAAATGTGACCAATCTTTTGTATATATAGTCATTTTCACAGTGAGAAAAAGATGTAATTTATGAACACTGTTACAGAAGTGTGCATACTAAATAAGCAAACACATGGTTAGATAAGGACAAAGAAAATACCAGTAGTTTACCCTGCCTTCTTAATCTAGATATCTTTCTTCTACATATTCAATAATATTAGGATAATCCTATGGAATTATTCAATTAGAATCTTGAAAAGATTGAAGTCTGGAAAATCAATAAAAACGTGAAAAGAACTCTGTATGAGGAAATTTTATGTCTAGACATATTCCTATACATGTGTCTAGAAACATTCTAGACGTATTAGTAGAAAGAACTATCTCAGTACCATCAGGGTTCAGCTTATCGTACTGACTCTTCTCCCTCACCTGTGAGAAATGACGTTGGACTACATAAATTCTAAGACGTCTTTCAAATATAAAATTCTAGTTTTTCATGTTTCGTAAAATTGGATTCATGTTGTTATCGAGTTAAATTTAGCATATTAATTACTTGCTGTGTGATTTTTGAAAATCAGTACAACTAGAGGGATATGTTATAAAAATAAATTTATTTGATAAAAGTCTCCTTAGTACATCATTTGAATTACTTCCAGGGTTGTAGGTCCAATAAATTCATGATTTTCAAATGTTATCATTAATGTTTTCTACCCAAGCATTTCGTTTAGTGTATGAATTGAATAATATGTCAATTCTTGTCTAATATTTATAAAAGACCCCATTCAGATTGGCATTTTCTTCTTTTCCGCATATTTTCACAAGGAAGGCTTGGTTTTATCTTTTTAGTATGCATATATTAGCATTTTGTATTCACATTTGTATTTTAGAAAGCTTTTGAATGCAAAAGAGTTGCCCACAACTTTTATCATGAAAAAATTAATGAAATGCTATTAATCTAAATAAATTCAAAAAACAAATGGTTGCAAAATATATTTACCTGTTAAATGACTTGCAAATGGTATTTCTGTAAGATTCATTTGAATTTTAACAACTCTTAAATTTATTTTTTTGGATATACCCAATAAATTGTTAATCTCTGGTCCATCCTTGCAAGTCCAATAGCTACGGATAGATTATAGTGTGAGCATGCCTCAAGTACACTCAAAAAAAAAAACACCTTGTTTTCCTACATAGCCTTTGAGGCTATTCCTAAGCATAAAATGTATAATAATAATAATAGATAAAACATAAAAGAGGAAATCAAGGAAGCATAATTTGGTGTGGAAGCAGGAGGAGTTGGTGGCAAACACCAAGGATATACAGAGAAGCAAGTAAGGCTGCCTGGAGAATTAGCTCTTTTGGGTTAATGGGTAAGAAAACTTCCCGTGCAAATTTGTGGAAGGTGCTAGAACCAAATTGTTTGAATCCAAGAACTAGGATAGTATTGATTTGGGATGGAGAAAAAAGGCTGTTCAGTGCTGCAACTTAAAGTATTGGCAAAGTATTGTGATCAGGCAAGCTGATCACAAGCTTGTTGACTGACTGTAATGCTCTCAGCACAATAACATAAGTCCAAAGCTGCCAATATAAGAGTGGGGAGGGATGGTAAAACAGACAAGACACCTACTTCCTATTAGGCACCCATGTGCACACACAGCCACCAGTACTACAAATAAGTAACTAAATACATAATTTAATATGATTATGTTCCAGAAGAAATACAATTAAAGAAAAAGCCTGGAAAATTTTTTAAATAAATGTATTTAGGATAATCAAATAGGTGAAAGAATGCATAATGTCCAAAATTAAGGCATTATGAAATGAAATCAGAATAAATTAATAAAAACAACTCGACATTTTTAAAAGACAAAATTTGAAATCTTGACAAAAATACATAAGTCTTATTTACATAAGACATGTAAATAAAAGTTAGAGAGGTTACACATTAGATTATATACAAAAAGAAACAAATGATGAATTATAAAATACTGCTAAGAAATTCATCAAGAAGAAAGTGCTAGAAAAAAAGAAAAAGTAAATTTAACAAAGCGGATATTAAAAGCTAACAAGGAGGGGCCTGCCCGGTGGTGCAGCGATTTAGTTCGTGCTTGGAAGCCCAGGGTTCCCGGGTTCAGGTCTAGGGCACTGGCCTACGCACCGCGTGTCAGCCATGCTGCGGCGACGTCCCCAACAAAGTAGAGGAAGATGCGCACGGATGTTAGCCCAGGGCCAGTCTTCCTCACAATAAATAAATAAATAAATAAAAGCTACCCAGGAAAAAGAACATAGCACTTACAAAAGGAATGGCAATTAGATTAACAGAAGACCTCTAATCAGAGTAGTATATGCCACAAGACATTTGCAAGCGTTGAAGAGGAAGTACGACTAACCTAGAGCTACCTACCTTTCTAAAATATGATTTAATATGAACAGCCAGACATGATATTTTAAGACACAGAACAACAGAAATTTCTTCTTATTGACTACACTGAAAAACTCTAGAAAGGTTTACTTTAGCATAAGACTAAACCATTAGAAATGTATGGTGTGCAAGGAAAAAATGGCAAATACAGAAGTTAATTTTTGACTGTAAATATAATAATAACTGATTATTTGTCTTTTAAAGGTAAAACCTTTATTCTCGTTAATTTCATGTAAGATCTTGTGTTTTCAGAATGTTAAAGCTTAATATTTTTTCTTGTTCAGTAGAAAGATATATTGAATATTTTACACAGTAAAAACTCATCTCCAGGTTCTAAAAAAGTGAGAAAAAAGAGAATGTATTGAAAATGTATCAATCCAATAAAAAGTATGAAAGGAAACAAAAGAATCAAGGATATACAATAGTTAAAAAGCAACACACTCAAAAAAACTCATTGCAGAAATATGTTAAAATATATCAACAATCTTAATAAATGTAAAAAGGATATGTTCACTATTAAAGACAGATTTATGAATCACAACAAGCTCTGATGAAAAACTTTATGTGCTGATTCTAAAATGGATATGGAAAAGAAAAGAACCAAGGGATTTCCTTAATGAATATCAAGAATTATTATCAAACTCTAGTAATTATAATCTATGGTGTCTGCATAGGAATAGATAGGTTAATGGAATCAAATAGGAGTTTAAAAACATAACCACAGATACAGGAAATTCAACATTTAACAAAGATAGAATTATAAATCAGATAAACTTTTTCAAAAAACTGTAGTTAAATAGAATAAAAGTAAAAATACAGGTAAAATAAAATAAAATCTTGTCACCGTACATACCTCCAGATTAATTCCAGTTCAATTAAAAAACTAAAGTGAGGGGCCGCCCGGTGGCGCAGCGGTTTAGTCCGCGCTTGGCAGCCCGGGGTTCGCGAGTTCGGATCCCGGGCGCCCGCCGACGCACTGCCTGTCAGCCATGCCGTGGCGGCGTCCCATATAAAGTGGAGGAAGATGGGCACGGATGTTAGCCCAGGGCCAGTATTCCTCAGCAAAAAGGGGAGGATTGGCGACGGATGTTAGCTCAGGGCTGGTCTTCCCCACAAAAAAAAAAAAAAAAAAACTAAAGTGAAAACTTTAGATGAAAATATATAAGAATATTTTTGTGAAGGGGAGGTGTTCTTTTTCTTAAACATTTCAGCTTTACCACAAACCATTAAACAATTCAATGGATTATGTACATTGTAAATAAAAATTGTATACAATGTAAATAGAAGTAAAAATAGAAAATGTAATTAAAAATTAGTTTTAAAAATTAAGAAGGTCAGATGCCACGATTGGGGGAAGCTGTGTCCCCTGAGCTAGTTTCCCTCCACGCTTTATAGACAATTCTGCCCCCTATGGGTTGGCCTCAGCTATTTTTGAGTTTACTGTAGGAAAATCAGTGGGCTGAGTCAAGCTTGTAGCTTGCTTTTTCAAGAAAAGTAATGAAATAAAAGCAGCATTTAAGTGTGCTTGAGGGAAGTTTGGACAGAGTACTCAGTATTTTCCTGGCTGCTCCCTGGGTGTTCAAGGACCCATTTTGCAATGGATTCCCTTATTAAAGAAACTTGAGAGGCATTTCTCTCAGCCTCCAGCTGTAAGGAATCATTATGGTCATTTCTGGTTCTTATTCCATGAGAACAGAGGAAGGGAGAGCAATTTTTCTAGCAATCTTGAGCCCAACCAGTTCTGTTGGGAGTTTTATATTCATTCCCTACAGAAGAAGAGTAATTGGACAATCAAAGTTGCTAAAAAAATAATAATTGGTTGTCAGGGTTACTGTGAATTTTGCAGAATTACAAGGGTCCTGAAGCCGGCCATCTGTGGGCTGGATGATGCTACTAAAGTTTTGCTACCTGCCTTCAGAATAGAGACAGCGTGATGATGGAGTTGCAAGTTAGTTCCAGTTCTATGTGGTTAACGCCCATGTAGTGTTTGCCCCTAAATTTAATTAGGACTCATCCCAAAAGACCTCATATGTGAGATTCTCAGAGATCAAATGGGTACCTGTGCCTTGTCTTTATTTTCTTCTAGAAGCATTTGCTTCAAAAGATGTATAATCTAGAAAGTTGTTATGGATATATTGCCTGGACTCATATGTCTAGTCTAGTGTACCTAAATTAGTGGATTTTGTGCTGTCAGATTGTTATCAAGAATGTGAAAGCACAAGGTATACTTGTGCCTGGAGCACAGTAAATACTTAATAAGTACTTCTTATTGTTATATTATAAAACTTCATGTTACTTCTCTTTGTTTTTCATCTTTCTTCAGTTTTCTTTCTTTCCAAACTTGACAAAATTTGTTTAAAAAAATCCAACCTTTATTTTTCAAATTTGAAACATTGGTATAAAATAAAATGCAAGTTTTCTGTCACTGGCTGAAAACCAATTCAACTTTTGCTGTGTTTTTGCTTGTGATTTGTGTTTTGATCACTGGCCACCATTGGCCACATAAATAGATGGAACAGTTCCTGTTAATTCCTGTGAGAAATTTCTTAGAAAGTTTTAACTACTCTTGCGCTTTGGTTCAAATCACTAGAAATTTGCTTGGCTTCAGTTGACTTAGCTGAAGTTTATCTATATGCCTGGTTTACTCTCTGCTTTCCATATCTTCCATGAAAACATGGAGCTTTTGATTGTGAGAAACTTTGTGAAATCCTCATAGTGGAACTAGGTAATATTAACCTATTTTCCATCTTTCCCATGCACACCAGAGTGGCCCCGATGTCTCTTTTTGGGGAGGTTTGAGGTCCTGGAAAAGATTGTGGGTCCCAATGACTTGTACTGCTAACTGTGGACTCTATCCCTGGGCTCTCTCCACACTTCTCTGAATATGAACTAGAATACCTCTGAGACTCAGCTGACCTCAATGAATGGGCAAGTTTTCCCCATGGCATTTCAGTTTAAAATACAGAGGAAATTAACTTGTTCCCTGGGCAGCACTTCACTGTTAAACTGTGACAGAATTTTTTTCCTTGTACAATAAATGTAGTCCCAGATTTAAAGAACGTAGGCTGCTAGAAACCTTGGTATGGAATAGGTTGAATTTAAAATCTGTCTGACATTGACAGAATTGCAATGATTTTTTTAATAGCAAATAAAATCTGTAACATAGTACCTTTGGGATTTTAGGCAGAGTCAATCCTAAGAGTTGCATTCTTCCTTAATTTACATTTTAAGTGCTCATCAAGGTAGAAGGCAATGAATTCAGAAGACAGAGCCTATAATGATTTTCTCTTCTCTTGAACCAGGGCAATATCTTCAAGGTCATATAATATATTATTATTTTTAAACTTTTAAAGCATCATTTTTTTCATATTATATCGGGCGAACTTACCACAGTTTAGATACAAAGTAGGGCAATAGGTCTTTCACACCAAACATATATGAAATTGCTAATCTTTAGCTAACATTTTGCAGTGTTCAATGAGTTACATCCATAACGTTTAGGAGAAAAAACCCCACTAAGATCAATGTGAATGGTTAGTTTTAGTATGCATAATACTTCCAGTTGGTACTTACTTTGAAAAGAATTAAGATATTCTTCATAACTTTCAGTTTATATTACCATGACATAACGGATGTTGTCCTTTAAGTTTTTCTTGAATATATTATTGAAAATAAAAATAAAAAGATAAAAAGACAAATGAAAAAATGAACCTTATTATTCTAGTTAAATTTTTCTTGTATGAATTGAACATTCTAAACCTATGGTATATCAACTTTAAGAGATCAAGTGAGTGAAAGAAAGTGGAAAAAAAAAAGACTGCAAAAGGATAGCTAGAAAGGTCAAATGAAATCATGAGAATACTGTATGATTGAAGCTAAAGAGAGAAAAGGTCAAGTAAAGCAGTTACTTCCGTAAAAGCCATTTCAACGAATTTGTTGCTAGAAGCTGGATTACAGTGGGTTGAGAACTGTAATGCAAGTGTTAAGAAAATCAGTTTATGAACACAGCCACAAGTAAAATCCACATCTTTTGACCTTTAACCTATTGTTCTTTCTACGAATGCATGCTGCTGCTCAGCATCGAAAATATTGTGGGAACAGTTTTTTAGAAATAAATATTTTCAGTTTATCAACCACAAGAAGAAAAGTGCCTGTGAGATGTCAGATTTCTGTGAAAATAAGCTGAAACTTAGAAATTCAACATGTGAAATAAATTGCATAGAAAAATATAGGAGTAATATTGAAGTCACTTCTTTTTTTGACCTTGTCACACATAAGCCAGGTGGACATACAGCAGAGAAAAGCTAAGGGCAGCACACTGAGATATATCACATCATCTTGGCCATATCAGAACATGATTTTAACCGGTCATTTTACATCCTGTTACAAACTGCAGCTTTCAGCAAGATGGGAGATTGATGGTCCATTATGTGTGTACACCAACACATACAATCTAGAATATTAAGATCAAATTTATTTTCAAATAACTCAGCTTATTCATTGTGAAGAAGAAACTGACAGCAGATGATTTAATAAAATGTATACAAAGAATTGAAGAAAGTTTATTTTTTAATATTGTTTACTGAAGGCGATCATAAAAGTGGACATATGAAATTAATTTAATCTCAGGCTAAATATAATGCATATATTAACTATTGAATCATAAATGTATTATAAAGTAAAGTCTGAGGACTTCCTTTGGGAGATTGAATATAAGTCACTGTATGTTGTGTTGCTTTTTCTGCCTAAGTTTGAGGCACCAGTCTATACAATTTGAAGTCCAGCCTATTGTTAGGTTATACAATTTAATGAAATTTCTTGGTTAAGTCACCTAGACCCAAGGTTTTATTCTGTTTCATAGTTGTCAAAGATGCTTTTAAAAAATATAACTGGGGCCAGCCCAATGGCTTAGCAGTTGAGTTCGCTCACTCCGCTTTGGAGGCCCGCAGTTTTGCAGGTTCGGATCCTAGGCACGGACAGACGCACTGCTTGTCAGCCATGCTGTGGCAGCATCCCATACAAAGTAGAGGAAGATGGTCAAGGATATTAGCCCAGGGCCAATCTTCCTCAGCAAAAAGAGGAGGATTGGCAACGGATGTTAGCTCAGGGCTAGTCTTCCTCACACACACACACACACACACACACACTATATATATATATATATATCCTGTACTATATATAACCATCTTTATATAACTATAACTATAAAAATTTATATGATTATATCACTATATCCATCACCAGTTTTATATATACATATATGAAGATATATATGGTTTACATACATTTATATATGAATCTTTATATATTTATATAAATAAATATACTTACATATAAAATACATATATAACTACTATATAATTACAGTTATATAAGCACAACTGTAACCATCTATATATAACTTTCATCATAACTCTATACAACCATCTTCCTAGTGAAGATCATTGAGATGGAACAAATGTACAAACAAAAAATTTTCCAGAAATTCTACTTAAACAGTATGATTCTGTAGAGTTGGTGACTCTGGTGTCCTTTCAGCTGGCTTTTGGAAACCCCAGTGAATAGTAAATACAAAGTTGTTGGGGCTCACAGAGGTATAGCTTCTAAACAATGCCTTAGACACTAAAGCATTTGTACACGTGTGTCCTTTCTCTCCGGAGTGAATGGATTCTAGTCAGGTGTGTTGTAGTATTTGAAAAAACAATACTGTACTTGGAATCAGAACAGCTGTATCCCAGGCCCACTTCTACTTTCATCATGGGCACACCTGTTATTCTCACTCGTCTCATTTCCTCATATATAATCAGAAGGGGTTATACTAGGTCTCTAGTTTTTTTTTCAGTTCTGTTATCTTGTGCTCTATGTTGTATTTAACATTTTACTTAAAAAATGTTTTAGTGCACCATAGGAGTTAATATACTGCAGAATAAATAGATTTATAAAGTAAAGATGGTTTTGGAAAACAAATATTTACCACATAACATGCTTTTCATAATGTGGGATTTTCATTTGTTTAAAGCAGAGTACACACATCTTTAAAAAAATAAATAAATGGAATTCAGTGTTTATGCTCTCTCTTAATGCAGGCTTAAATTATTATACATTTTACACTGCAGTGCCTCTAAAATGGCAATGAATATATTTTATCTATATTTAGCTTCTTCTTTCAGCTTCAAATTAAGCTGGCTATTGAAAGGTATAATTGATTAGAGTCTGGACAGTTTTGTTCATCCAAATTAATGACTCAGATGTCATTGAAATAAAAGTTCCTCCTTCTTTGAAACAGTTAAATTAATTTAATGTTCATAATTCTCATTATTTAACACATAATGCTATTCTTATCCCAGATGTTAAGAAAAAAGTATATATTTTATAATTGTTCAACATAGGGCATTATATTGAAAAGTTTGGGTCACTTTCACAATATAAACCAATTAAACATAGAATTAAGAACTGCAGGGGCCGGCCTGGTGTCATAGCAGTTAAGTTCACGTGTTCCACTTTGGTAGCCGGGAGTTCGCCAGGTTGAACCCGGGGCACAGACCTACTCACCACTCATCAAGCCGTGCTGAGGCAGCATCCCATATAGAAGAGTTACAACTCTACAACTATAATACACAACTATGTACTGGGTCTTTGGGGAGAAAAAAGAAAGAGAGGAAGATTGGCAACAGATGTTAGCATAGGGCCAATCTTCCTCAAAAAAAAAAAAATTTGTAGCAACTCTATAAAAAAATTAAGAACTGAAGAAAGTTCCATGTTCTCTAGTGTTTCCATGTAGAGTTGAGAGACCCTTACCTATGCAGTCTGGACATAGATGTCACACAGCTGTTGCTCTCTCATCATCATTGCATTTGTTTATCCTGTCTCCACTTAACTTGATCTAAAGTGAATGTAAGTGAAAGATTCTCTCTTCCAGTAGTATTCAGTCTGAATAATTAGTTGTTTTTTCTCTATGGGTACCTCTTGTATGTGCTGTCTCTTTATATCTGCATCATTATGTGTGTCTTAAAGTAGAATTATATGACTGAACCATGGGCCAAATTTGATTGGAGTCAGCCTTGGGTTCAGATACCAGTTGTGACAACAACCAGCTTTTCTAAACGTGGATGCTCTATCTTGATAAGTTTCTCTTTCATTATATGTTAGTTCAATATAAGCAATAATACCTATCAGGAAATATTTGGGATAATTAAGTACCACAAAGTACCATCCCAGTATGTCTAGTAGGGTATATATGATCTGTTTTTCCTTTTGCTGCTCTCTCTTATGGTTATACAACGTGAAGGCCGTGACTCTTAGTTGTTTTTGTTTTGTTTTGTTTTTAAATGGTGCTTGTTAAAATGAGTATTTGAAGACAATACTCATGTCTTCACAATGAGTACTGGGAAGTGCATTGGGAAGTACTTCTACTTCCCGATAATGGGAGGATCCTTTGTGCTGATGAAGAGAGTCCATTGCTGGATGGAGAGAATTCACTTCCCTGATGGGGAGAATTCACTTCCCTGATGGGGAGAATTCACTTCCCTGATCGGGAGAATTCACTGCCCTGATGGGGAGAATTCACTGCCCATAATAAAATTGGATTCTTTGGAGAATATTTGTTCCTAAGATAAATATTATATTTGAACTTAACCAGAGAGTTCAAAGTAGTGGGTATGAAGTTAAAGTGGGTCAAAAGATAAAAATAGTTCCTACAACAGACTTGCCTGATGGATATAAAAGAAGTCTCTTTGGTTCTTACAATTTCAGTTGAGCTAAGGAATGAAAAGATTGTCTGTCCTTGATAAGGGAGGCCTTTCCAAAGGAACTTCCCATTGAAAGCCTGGTTTCAATCTAGGTGTAAAAGAGAATCTTTTCGTGATAACTGCAACTTATTTCTAGGTTGATTTCATAGTCAGTTTTAATGAATATTTTCAATTATATGAAGTATGTTAAGAATCCCTTAATGTATACCTACTATTTCAAATCAATTACTTATCACCATTAATTTATTCATTCATTTATTTATCCAAAAAGTATTTATTGCGCTCATGCTGTGTGGCAGGTACTGCTCTAATCCACACAAGTGATTAACAAAGTCCTGTCTGTATGGAGATAACATTCTGGTTGAATACAGAGACTAAACAAACAAACCAGTAAAAGTGTAGCATGTCCAACGATGATAAGAGCTGTGGCTTACAGCCATTTCATCTCAATGAAAACTTTGATCTTTCATTTTTTCCAAAATTACCATTTCACTATATTCATTTTTGCTGCCCCTTAGCAGCATTCAATCTTTGTTTCAAACCTGGCCGAGGGCTTAGTCTTTGCACCTCTTCTCCTCTCTAACCTCTTCCCATCTCATACCGGGATTAGATGGCTTATAAATATTGAGAACCCAAACAGGTATCTGTAGCCCATATTTCTTTGCTGAGCTCCAGGTTCCTATATCTCGACACCTGTTTAATGTCTCCAATTGGGCTCCCAAAAGGCATCTTAAAAAAGGAGTCATGATTTCCTCTCTCAAACCTGTTCCCACCCATATCCTCTACAGATCAATAAAAGTACTCAGAAGGAATAATCTGGTATAGGCACTAGACTATATAGGGTCATAAGTCCTTCTTACAGATGCGACCCAAGTAATGCAATTGATATTGCTTAGCTTACATAGTATGACACAGGGTAGTCTAGAATTCAGCTTCTCTGTCTCATAGAATTATGGGATACCGAAAAGGAAAAGGCGCTAGTGATCATTTAGGCCTCCTGACTGTACGGAGCAGAGGAAAGAGAGGTCTATGGAGGTTACGAAACTTGCTAGATTGTGACAGAACCAGTTTAGTGTACTTCCTTTTATATCTGTATAAGGATGTTGGTCTTTAATAAAGAACTATTTTAGGTGTTATTTAGGTGTAAAAGGTGAAACGATATGTAAGGGAGATATGTAAAAATTGAAGCAGAGAAAGTCAAAGCCCCTGTGAAGTTGAGAGGGAAGATTTCACAAAGGAAGTGACTGGAGCTCTCTCTTGAAAGGCCTATAGTAGTTTTCCAGGACGGAGTGAAAGGCACTGAGGGCACTTCAGGTGAAATTCTCAGGATACTTGATGTCTCTACAACATTTGATAATGGTGGGGATTTGCTTCAGCTTGACATTCTTTTCATTCATAAACATGATACCACAGTCTCCTTCCCCATCTCAAATGCTACATTTTGTTCCTAAGGCAATATTTTAACACTCTTTGTTTGTTTTCCCAAGTGATTAGAAGTGAGATTCTAGAGAATGTGTAAACAAATCAAAATCCCTCACATTTGAATCTACTAAATAATGTAACTACTGTAAATCATACCACCATAAGCAGCAGGGCATGTTACGCCATATGGTGAAAAAAATAGTTTGATTCAGAGAAAACTATTACTTTTTTGAAGAAGAGAAACCTCTGTCCATCCCCCTTACCATTTTCAAGTCTAACTTTGTTAAATTTAAGGCTGGGAAGATACTTTTTGGATACATGTGCATTTTATTTTCTCTTAGTTAATAATGAGATGGTTTCTGATGCTTCCATATAAATGTTGAGGTTACAAGGAAACGTCATAGGATCATTATTACACCATCTGTTCCAGCTGGTTTGTTTTAGTCACTTGCTTTTCAGTGTTCTTACTGAGCGGTCAACAAACTGTCAATTAATTATGAAAACCTAACTGGTTGTCATAAGTTACTATGCTGAGAAAGTGGGATCACAAGTTAGTATATCATGGGATCGATTACTGCTAATTTACAATTTCCAGAACACCTTCTGGATGAGTGAACTTTTAAAGATATAATAATGACATCTTTGGATTCTGTAGCTGAAGGAAAATAAGAAGATGATTATTTTCTCAGCGTCCTTCAAGAAGAGCCACCTTTTTGTTTAAGTTGCTATTTGATAGCTGTATAATTGGATTCAATTACTTTTCTTAGTAATAAACTCTTACAAGTAGCCCTTCACAGAAGATAAACACAGAAACTAGTCTTTGTCCTTTGCTTTGTCTAACACTGCACTGCTGACCTCAGATGCTATCTGTAATAGAAATCAGAGTTCCCCTTAAAAAAGTTACCTGACTTTTAATATTAGTTCTATTTCACTTTACCTGTGATACCAAGTAAAGCACTCCAGTTGTATGATAGCTTTTGCTGAGACAAAGCATTTATATTTATATTTTTGTACAACTTGGTATTACTAAGAAATTTTAAACTTGAAAACCATAGGACTGTCAATGAAAAAAGTTAATCAGAGTTAATATGAGAGAAGTAGATTAAAATAATACCAGTCAGTTGCATATTACTGTGCTGAAGATTTACATGCTGACTTTTTATCAACTTTTAATGGAATTTCTTAAAGCAGATATTCCTAACCTATTGCCTTTTGGCAGAGAAAATATTTCAAGGATTGTTGATCCAATTACCAATATGTGGAAGTTTACTGACCCAAGATTTATGAGATTTTTGGTCACCTATTAAAAATTAATTATTCATTTGCTCTATATTTTATAGTATATATAATATTTGTAGCCTTGTGGATTATATATATTTGTGTGTGAGAGAGAGAGAGAGACAGAAAGAAACAGAAAGAGACACAGGAAGGGAAGGAGGGAAACAGATAGAAGACAGAGAAAGAGAAACCCTTAAATGAGCACTTTTAGGAATTTATGACCTCACCTTTACCCAGAATCTTGATGGAGGGGGCTGTTGCCATGCCTCCTCCCTCCCTTTCCTGATTGACAAGAGAAGGAGAATAGTATTGAGACCCCTGAGAAAATATCCTTCATCTGAGCTGGTCCTATTTGCTTTATTTTTGGGCTCTATCTTGGGTTTAAAATATTCCATCCAGTTGTCTTATAAACAAATATTTACCTCTGAGAGAAAGATTAGCCTATACATCAAAATGACAGCAAAGGGATGGATTGCAAATGAAAATATTTAGTTTTATCTGGTTAGTTTTCAGATGTTTTGTAGTAGTAGTGGAAATAAGAATTGCATTCAACATTGTCAGAATTCAGGAAAACACGATCTTTCTTTTACCTGTGAATGCGGGATGACATTCATTTAGTGTTTGGTAGGTGCCAGGCAATTTGCTAGGCCCAGATGATATAATACTGAAAAAACAAACAAACAAACAAACAAACATATCCCAGATCCCTCCATTCATGAAGTTTGAAGGAGAAGACAGATATATAGTCTAGTGAAGGCCAACATTATTCAAGTAATCATATTAACGATGTACAATTACAAACAGACGCTCTGAAATGAAGCAAAATTTATCTATGAGAGTAACTAAGAAATGTAACTCAGGCTTGCTGTTATGGAGAAGGATTCTTAAAGGGATGTGTTTGATATGTGATGGTCTTTGGGTGATAAATTGGGGGGGACAGGGTGTATTTCGAGTGGAGGAAATAGTGTACAAAAGTGTTGTAGTAAGAATGGACAAAAATAAGTTCAAAGAACTGAACAAAAGTGAGTGTGGTTAGAGAGTAGTTATTTAGAGGAAAAGAAAGACATGCGGGGCCTAGACTCTGTGGGAACTTCTAGGCTGTGTCAGCGATTTTGCTTTTTTTATTCAGAGTAAATGAGTGTAACGTAAAGTTATTAATAACATGTTTGAATTTGACATGATCACTAAGGATGTTGTGTGGAGAATGGACTGAAGGTGCAGGTGCGTAGATATGGAAGACCAGTAAGGATGTGACGGGGGCAGTTTAGGGAAGAAGTGATGCTAATGGCTTGAACTAGGGTTGTGACAATAGATTTGGAGAGAAACTGACGTTCGGGAAATATATTTTGAAGGTAAAAGTAACAGAACCTAGCAAGGAGTTTAGTATGAAAGGTAAGAGAAATGAAGATGTCAATGATGTCTCCTTTGTTTCTGGCTTGAGTAAACAGATGAATGAAAATGTAGGAAAGCATGACTTTACGTGGGGTTCTGTATACTATGAGGGGTCTGTATACTATGAGGAGTTGCTTTTGAAACATGAAGGTGGAGCTGTTAAGTAGGTTAGATATACCAATCTGGAGTTTGGATGAGAAGCAATGCTTGTATTTAAAACCATAGACTATGTTGAAATAACCTAGGCTGAGTGAATGGAGTGGGATAAGTGGATAGCAATAAGATTTGATAAAATATAATATTTAATGACAAAGGAGTAGGATGAACTTGCAAAAGGACTGAGAAGGGGTTTTCATGAATTCTACATAAACAGAAGAGAGAGATTAAGTGGCCGTTTCTTGAAAAAAACATGTTACTTTGATAGAGTGATGAGAATAGAAACATGATTGAAATGGACTAGGGTCAGAAAATGAATAGAATGAGATAAATGACTTTCAGAAAATTTGCAAAGTAGAGGAAAGAAATTATCTTCAAAACATTGGTGATTTGAGCATATTTAAAGATGGAAGAAAATAATTGAGACAGAGTTTAAAATACAATAAATAGTAGGGTTAATCAGTTGGTTAAATTTCTCAAGAAGTCAGATGTATAGATTGGCTTAGGAGAAGAAAGAACTCCTCTTTTGGCACAAGAGGGAGGAAATGCATTGGTGAAAGTGGTAAAGTGGGATATGGTTGAACTCAAAGCATAAATTTCTTTGGAAAAGGGCTTAGCATTTATATAATAATGAATGTAAGCCATTTTGTAATTTTCTGATGTATCTAAAAACATAGAACAGTGGAAATAGTCATAGGAATTTTAGTTTAAAGCAGTTATTCAGCAATTTTCTAGGACATGCTCTTTTAGATGATACTATTGGGAAAATGCATCCGTAACTCAATATAACCCATCTGCGTAATTTCTGTTGTACCTCAGTTTATTAAGTACCTATCATAGAAGGCTATCTTATCAACCTCTCACCAGTCTTTACCAGTGACTTATAATAGCTATTGTTTTATTAAGCATTATTCATCAAACTACTTAAAGAGGAATTGAAGATTTATAAATATGTTGACAATTGTATTCTGTACGGATGCTTAGAAAATTGGCCATGATTTAATGTTTTCCTTTTTTCATTTTCTTTTGACCTGTTTTTATTAATTTTTTCCTCAATATATTTTTATTAGCCCCTATATTTGTACTTATTTAATGTTGTGTAAGGCTGTATGAGTAAAAAAAAAGCCAGCATTTGTTATGATCAAGGGGGTCATAATCTTTACTTGGAGATACTCACCTATTATCAATTCAGTTGGCAATTGCTGGCAAGTTTTGATTAGATTTATGGAGATTTCTTTGCACTATTAAATATTTCTTGATACATTTCTTCAATATATAATTCATTTTCTGATTACTTGTAATGTTAATTTTCACAGGTGAAAAGCATAAGGATGTTTAAGAGCTGGTCAGCTGTTTTGTTTCTTGGATTCATTTTTCTGGAATCAGAAGGAAGGCCAACCAGAGAAGCAAGATATGGCCTTAAATCCTATCAACCTCTAACAAGATTACGACACAAGGTACAGTCGGGATTCTGAAGTTTCTCGTAATGCCTAGCAATTATAAACTAAACTATTAGTTGTCTGGTTTATTATCCACTTACGAGCACTTATTTCAGAATATGCTTTCAGAATATAATTTCCAAATTTAAAAATGCACATTTTGAAACATGAAATGGTAGTAATTTACAATTTGAAGTATTAAGTACTCTTGACAAAGTATAGAGATGACTCATAAAAAATATATCATTAAAGTTTACATGAAGTAATAGTAATGAATTTATAAAAATAAGTAAATATATTAAGATTTAATCAGCTAGATAGTTTCTATTATTTCCATATTAATTTTAAGGTTATAATATTTAAAACTAAAACAAAAGTGTTAAATTCTTGAATTTCCCATAAAAATAAACAAAAAAGGAAGTCTATATTATCTGGAGATATATAGGTTGGCAAAGGATTAGTTTCTATAGAAATCATTAGACATTTTAATTTCATCAAAAATCATAATTTTGAGTTGGCTAATGTTGGGGTTATACTTCACTTCTTCATGTTAAATATTGTCAAGTATAAAATAAATTGACATTTAGGCACACTATAAATTATATAGATTACATACTTGTAATAAATTAAGATAGTGATCATAATACTGCAAATATACTAAAGCAACTTTTTATTCAATCAAATAGCAGTTTATAATACATTTTGATTTTCCTAGAAAGTAGAAAAAAGATAAAAAATAACATGCTAATTATGGGAGAAAATATATCTTTTAAAATTTCTTATGCTACTTATCTTTAAAAAATGCTTCTGAAATAAATAAGTATATTGATTTTCTCCCTTACATTCAATACATGCTATTGACATTTACATTGCATATATTTTTGCTGACATTCTTTCATAATATTATAATATTTTGATAAAATAGCTACCCTTTACTGGTCTTTTTATGTGCCAGACACTAGGCTAAGCTCTTAAATGTGTAATTTTATTTAATCTCCAAAACAATCTTATTAAGATGTACCTATTTTCATTTTCTAGATGAGAAATCAAAATTCTTTGAATTATTAAGGGGATTTTCTGAATGCATGTATTTATTAAATATATTAATTGGCTAGGAATAATGCACAGGATAAGTTTGATGTAGGAAAAAAGCAAATAAGTAAAATATAAAAATATATTTCAATGTCAAAAATCATTGTAGAAATTCAGTCACATGTAAAAGTAAATACGTTCTTAAAGCTTCCAGTCTGGATAAATGCAGTTGGAGAGCTGGCCTTGTTGCACTATCTTTCAATTATTATCCTTGTACACTCCCTTATGGACTAATAGTTTTATCCTAGTCCAAAGCTTAGAAATAATCATTCTTTTCTGAATACTTCCAAAGCTCATTATTAATACAACACTGTGTTCACACTGTTACATATCCAGTGCATATTTATTCCGTGCTGTTTGTCTGCCCTAAATTATGTGTCTTGAGGTCAGAAATTATGCCTTTTTAATCCTTTCTTTCCTGGTGCCATGAACACAGTAGATAGTGTTTAATTGAATCGATAGCAGAAAAATGACAGGTAGAACTCATGATTATGCTTTTTGATTGTTCCCCTGCTAAATATAATACCATAGGTTTTTATGTGTTAATGTACATTTATGAACAATTTTGAATTAAATTTCGATGTTGAAGATAAATTGTTTATTATGCATTGCTGTGAGACTTATTAAACCTTTAAAAAAAGAAACAACACGATGAGTTAAACCTGTTTTAGAAACACCAATACCCACCCGAAATGATCAAAGTCACCTCCCCATCTTTTCCATCTCTGTGAGTCTTTACCTCTAAGTAATTAGAAATAATACATGATTGCTGGTATTTAAAAGCAGAGGCAGAGAATGTCATGGTGATATCTAACTTTCAAATGACTTGGGACAGAGTTGAAATTAAGCTATAAAAGGCATTTCATGAATGAGTGTGTGTGTGTGTGAAAGTGTGCATTTGACAGGAGTAAATAAGCACCCTGAGCTGTGCAAGTCCCTGCAAAAGCCTCACCAGGTACTTTCCACTCACTGTCAACACCCCACCCAACCACTGGGAACTACCTTTCCTTCCCCAAGACGTTGACGATTAATCTCATTATAGCCTTTATTTTTGTTTGTGTCAGTCCTTATTTGGATCCCAGGGATACCTATCTGGTCATCCTTTTTCCACTGATTTCCATTCCAATTAGGCTCATATGCTACTTTATTGGTGAGGCTTTCCCAAACCATAACTGAGAATAGAACAGCCATAGACATTCCCCATCTCCCCTTTTTGATTTATTTTCACCCATAGAACTCATCACCATTTGTCAAGATATATATTTCATTTATTTATTAGATTGTTGGATGTTTCCTTCCATTATGGTGTAAGCTACTATTCATCTTGGTATACTGCAGCCCCTAGAACAGTATTTGACACATGGTAAACACTCAACAAATATATGTGGAATGAACAAATCCATCTGCTGACTAGAATAAGGCTGAAGTCAAGATGATATATATATGTAAAATTGTACTATATAGTTAATTATAATTAATAAGTTAATTAGGTACAATTTCCTTTTCTATCATTTTATCAGGGTAAAATCAACACGGAAATACTTAAACCTTTAAATTATCTTGGTAGCATTGCACAAATTAATTTCCTCTTATTTGTTATTTTTTAACCTATATAGTTTTATTTAAATTGCAAAGAATATAAATGTATTTCTCTAAGACTGAGGGAATGCATAAGGAGATTTTCTATTTGGATTAGGTTTCACTCATATTAAATATTAGTTACTGACTAGAAAACTATAAAATAAATAATAGACACAATAGATCTTGCATTCTGATTAGCCATTTTCCACATTTTCTCTAGATAGGTGTCAGTACTTTGAATTTGAACACATATATGTATAGAACTCATTTTTACCAAATATTTGTGTGCCAACTGTATAAAGAATCCACTTTGGGGAGCAAAAAGTGGAATGTGAGACTTTTTTGTCAGATTACATGGAAATATTGTAGCTCTAAATATAAATATATACATATTTATGTAATTAACAACTATATGTACATTTAATTGTGATTGAAAGTATATTTGTCTGTCTCAAGATAAAAATGAATAACATAAATTCATCATACTAATCATAGAAATCTTAATTATAGTCCACATTATGTGTCTAAGGGATAGATCACATGCTTCATCCAATGTGTTTATCCAACAAGCATTTGGGGAACATCCAATATAGGAATTCATTAGCACTTTAGAACTGTGAAATACAACTACCAAATCCGAATCCAAAAAGTCATTCTTTTGTTTATTATTTTAAAATAAACATTGCAGACTTATATTGTGCTCAGTGTTTTCATATACATTAATTGTTGTAATTTAATTCTATAATAATCCTGGGATGCAGGGAATATTATTCCCATTTATCCAAATGATGTTATAAAAGCCCAGAGGGGTAAAATAACTTTCCAAAGGACAAGAGAGGGGAACAGACAGAATCAGTGAGATCAGTAAGAGGTAGATAAAGCAAAGGTAGGGCAGAGATGGGGGGAAAGGACCAGAAAAAAATAAAGGTGCTGACTGGTAGTAAAGCAATGTAGCACTGGTCTCAAGGAGGAACATCTAATGTTCTTTCAGATTGTTCCTCCTGCCCCTCCATAAGGACAACCACAGTATTCCCATACCCATTTCTTGACCAGAGTGAAATAAATGTCTTCTCCTGAAGGTAGCAGTAGCCCTGGTTTAGGCCAGCTTCCCAATAAGACTCACTACTAAGCAATAGTTACCACCCTAACTGCTGGTTAGTAGCTAACAATCTGGGTGTTGAGCATATTGTAGTAACTATTGATTACCATGTGCATTTGTGAGAAAGTTTCTCGAAGTCTCCCAAATTTTGAGCCACCTCCAGAACTGGCGTACTCAGAGCAGCCCATACAGAACTTAGTGTCACTAGGCATTAGACTATCCCAAGTACTCTATTAGCTTTATTCTATACATTGGGTCATTTAATTATATGAATATTCCCATGTGGTAAGTGCTTTTACACTATTTTGTAGATGAGGAAACTGGAGTTCACAAATGTTTAGTATCACATACAAAGAAAGTTAGGGAACAGGGTTTAGGATTTAGTACACAGAGTCTAAATAACTTAACACAGGTTACACAATGAATACTTTTTGTAGTAATTTGGCCTATGTGCCACATATTTCCTCTTCTCCTGCATCCTGATCACATAGTAGTAAAGTAAGATTTTGTGTCTTGGTCCCTTTGTGGTTGGATGGGATTATGTGTCTAGTTCTGGCCAATGAGTTATGAGAAGTGCCATAGAATGCATCTGGGCTGAACGTTTGATTTCAGTTGTAAAATATTCCTGAATTCTCTTTTTCCTCTAACATGGCAAACAGATTCTGTTCAAGGTAGGGGCTGCTTAATCATCCCAAGTGTCTAAATAACTAGGCTGAGTCAAACACCCAGGCAATTAGTGTTTGTCTTGAAATGTGAAATGAGGGAAAAAAACTTTTGCTTTAAACCACTGAGATTTGGGAGTTATTTGTTATCCCAGCATAATCACAGTCTATCCTCACCAATAATGACAGGACTAGAACTTAGACTCATGTCACCTACCCACACATCCTGGGGTCCTTTTTCTGTACCATCTTGACTTCCTGTTTCATTCCACTCTTTGGTCTTTTCTTACTCTTCTCTGTTATTTCTTTCTTCTCTCTACCTTTTGCTGAGTCATAATTTCCCATCACAATTTAACCTCCTATTTTACTTATAACCCTGTAATATGCCTGTACTAATATTTTAGCATAGTGCCATATACCATAATTTGTTGACTGTAAATCCTCTTAGGGTCAGTACCATATCTTACATTGCTTTTCTTACCTACAGAACTGATCACACTGCTGCATCGTTTGCCGATAATGATAATCAAAGTCAGCCTTGAGGGAAGATCGTATGAGGACAATAGGAGTGTTCTTTGAGTATACCTAGCGGGACCACTTAAAGACCTTAAAATGCTTACATCTTTATGTGACTAGAGAATACTATGTCCAGCTTTATAGTGCAGAACTGCTCCTGCAAACCAAAATTGCCTTATGATTCCTTTACTTTCTGAATCAAAATGTTTGTCTATGAGAGTAGTTACTGTGCAAATTGGGCAAAGAGTTTGCATAATTTAATAAGTCCAGAGAGTGTTGCTATGCACGGTAGTACAGTATAATTCAAAGAAGTCATTTGTGGGAGGTAATTTTTTACTTTTGGTGTTAAAAGAATGATAGATGTGGATTGGTGAAGAGTGGCAGGAGAGAACTCTAGGGAAGGAGGCAAACATTAAGCAACACATCAAAACCCTGATTGCTTAGAGGCTGAAATCCTTTAGGCAAACCCAGGAGCATTATTTCCTGACTGAGGAAAAAATTGTGCCATTCCATCTGAAATATCTGACTGCTTGTAACATGTTCAAGGGAAGGCCTTTTAAAATGTTAATCTATTTTGCAGAGATCAGGAAGCAATTTAGACCACCATCTAAGAGCAAAAATGGTGGCAATGAGGGCAGTGAAGGAGTAACGGTCAAATATTTAATTAATTAAATGTTAAGGAATAGACTAATTAATATATATTGATATATTTATTCCATGTATACCATGATGGGCAAATGTTATTAATAAATCTCAGATTTTTTTCTAAACAAATAAATTATATCTGAAAAATAAGAACATTTTTGAAATTTTTTTTCTGAGAACTAAGATTCCGGTATTAACTGAGCTAGTTCCAGTAGCCTAATTTACACAGGGCAATGTAAAGAAGGCCAGGTTGCACCAGCACACACCACAGGGTATGTTACATGGAAAGATCTATGAGTTGAAGCATACCAGATCTATTTATGGGCCATAAACCTGACTGTTCTTTGTGCCAGAGGAAGACATTGTCTTTGTTATATGGGACAGTAAGTATTCCTGACCTTTGCTCTGAAGAGGTACAATCTCTGTCTTCGCAGGCAGTAAACACACTTGCCCTTTGCTCCAGAGGGAGACATTATCTCTATGTTCCAAGGTTGTTTGCTATACAAAGATCCTTGAACAGATAGCTAGCAAATGCCAGTCAGTGTCTCACTCACGAGATATACAGAAATACGAGGGACTCATGGATGACTGTTTCGCAATACACGTTGAGACTACCACCTCTAATGGGAGTCCCCATCGAGTATATCTTTCTTTGGCCAAAACTAATGCTGTGAGTGAATCAAAGTTGATTTGAAAATCAAGTACATGGTTATAACTTCATCCTACCTTGTACCTGGTTAACTCTGTCCTTTCTAGAACTTTAAAAAAAAATGTTTTGTTGAGCTTTGGATATGTTGCTTGCATGTTTATTCCTTCAAACCAGGGTATATTTACTAATCTGGGGAAAATTGTCATGCAGTGGACTGAATTACTTTGCTTAACAAAAATAAGTCAATAAAGGGATACATCTGACTTTTGAAATTCTCAAGATAAGAGCCGACTACAAAAAAAATTTCATTTGATCCCTTTGAGAATGAATTCTCAAAGCAGTACTGTTATTACAGATGTGCAGGGTGGTATGGAAAAAGGATGCTCCTTTACACCTCTGTCACATTACATTAAAATATTTTTCGTAAAGCTTTAAAAGTAGCTCTAACTTGAAGAAATAGAGCTGCTTTCCACTGAAGATTTGAAGTTTTGAAATGTTAAAAATGTGATGCATTAGCATTCTATTTAGATCTATACAACAAAATATAACAAAGTAGTCAAATCAAGGCAAATCCATATAATGTATTAGAGCCAAGCTTGTCAGGATTCCAGAAAACTCTACTTACGCACTGACCTTGGACACATATGATGTTTTCTACCACTCCAGTATGGATTTTCAAGTGACCTGAATCACAATGCTTCCTCCTACCCAGCTCAATAATTTTAAAAAAATTATTTTTTTGAAAGATAATATCTTGTAAACTAATGATATCTTTTAGTTGAAAAAGACATGTGACTTTATCTCTGTTTCCCTGAACAATCACTGATCATTTTACCGATCAAGAAGCACCAGAATAATAGGATTTAGGTGCCATTAAATAGGTTTGTCATTGCTGTTGATTTTCTTTTGATTGAATTCCAAAGCCTTCTTATCTTTAGATCTAGTTGTCTTTTCTCATAATTTCCGTGGAAAGGATAGTGCTAGATCATATGAGTTTGCTGAAGAAAAACAATGAACACACCCAAATCTACTACTAGTTAAGTACATTATGCTAACTCCTATTGAAAAAATAAAACGTACTTGTGATTATTTTTAACAGGGTTCAAGGTGGATACTCTAAACATGTAAATGTAGGGAAAAGGGCTACGAGTTAAAAACAGGAGAATGAAATAAAATACATTTATCTAATCATTAATATTAATATATTGGCAAGCTAGTATTTGCATTCACTACTTCAATGTGTAAATTAATTATGAGTTGTTTTGTACATCTTTCAGTATTAAAATTCTACTGTGAATTCAATTAGCAAAGCTCTGTATTATAAATGAAAGGATTTATTCTGATTTATGAGCTTGACATTCAACATGTTTAAGAGATGAAAATCCTATGGTATATAAACCACAATTAAGAAGAGTGGTATTATTTTTAACTGATATTACTCACTGCCTATTTATGGCATCAGTTCCCCTGTATATGAGCTGAGAGTTAGTTTTTTAGAGCTAAAAGATAGCAGTAAATATTCAATCTATTTAAATAATATGTAATACAGATGGGAAAACTGAGGGCCTGAGAAGCAAAGTTCTTGGTTGAAGATCACACAGGTGCTTCTCAGCTGAGATGAGAACCCAGATTTCTTGTCTTCTGGAATAGTTCTGTTTTACTTTAACACTCTGACCCTCTAAACACTTTTCCTCAAGTCCAGTTTTTATCAAAAAAAAAGTACGTTCACTCATTATCTCAACAAGTAATTATTAGTTACTGACTGTGCACAAGGTACTTAACAAAATAATTCAAATTGAATTCTTCTCAAACACACATGCTGATTTGCCTGTGATTGTTGATTGCCTGTGATTGAAGCAAAAATCTCAAATGAGTTGCTTGAAAACACAATTCAACATCTTATTTAAGGTGCAACAAGGGGGCCATCCTTCAGGGACAGTAGTGCAAAGTTTGGTTTATATGGACTAGTCTATAGGAAAATAAATGAGGGTGACTAAGCATATTTACTGGACTAGGCACTAGAAAAACATGCTCAGTTAAGACGTTGAACTAGCTACCAGGCTATCTGAAAGTGATTGTGAATTCATCAGCTGTGTGGGTGAAACAAATGCCCATTCAAAGATGGGGCTGTCTATCATTATACTACCAACTGGTAGAAACATCCAACAAAAAATGTCTCTTGTAAATATCCTGTCAGAAGTTTGCTTATGTGGGGATCAGAATTGGCCACCTCAAGCACTGAAGAAGGCTTTGACCTTCATAGCCAACAACTATCTAAAGGGATTTGGCATGGACGGCCTTTCCCTGTTATGGGCCATCACCTTGGATAACTCTGGGTATCAATAGACTGGGAGAGTCTTTGCTACGCCCATTCTTATCAAAGTTCTGTTTACCATACATTTACATTTGTAAGGGAAATTTCCATTTGTAAAGATATCTCCTTCTCTGTACTGGGAAGAGGGGTAGATGACCTCATCTCTAGAAGCTTGTCAATGTGGAAGGCAAGGCCTTAAATCTGCATAATAACCTTACTGTGTCTTTCTGGTAATCTCCCATAGCTGACCCACCCCCAATATCCTCCTTTGTCTATTTAAGAGGAGAACCTCCACCATTTTGTCACGAGATACTCAGTTTCCCCAAGTCTCTCCTATGTATACATGTTATAAAGATTTGTTTGATTTTTCTCCTGCTATTCAGCCTCATGTCAATTTAATTTATAGCACAGGCAGAAAGGACCCAGAGTGGGTAGAGAATGCTCTTTCTCCCCTTCATTTACATGTGCTATCAGAAATACTGGCAATGTGATTTTGTTTTCTCCTGAAGTACGGGCCTCTTTTCTCTTTCTCCAATTTTTCTTTTTTTTTTTTTTTTTGGTGAGGAAGACCAGCCCTGAGCTAACATCTGTTGCTAATCCTCCTCTTTTTGCTGAGGAAGACTGGCCCCGGGCTAACATCGTGCCCATCTTCCTCCACTTTATATGGGACGCCGCCACGGCATGGCTGACAGGCAGTGCGTCCGCGGGCGCCCGGGATCCGAACCCGCGAACCCCGGGCTGCCAAGCGCGGACGAAACCGCTGCGCCACCGAGCCGGCCCCTCTCCAATTTTTCTTAATAGACTATTTTTTAGAGCAGTTTTACGTTCACAGCAAAATTAAGCCGAGAGTACAGAGTGCCCATATACCTTCTGGTAGGTGTACACCACACCTCTACAGCCTCCCTCACTATCAACTTCCTGCACCAGAGTGGTATATTGGTTGCAATCCATGAACCTACTTTGACACATCATTATCACCCAAAGTCCATGGTTTAGCTTAGCTTAGGGTTCCCTCTTGTTCTACACTTTATGGGTTCTGACAAATGCACATTAACCTGTAACCACCATTGTAGTGTGATAAAGAATAGCTTCATTGTGCTAAAAATTGTCTGTGCTCTGCCTACTCATCTCTCTCTCTCCCATAACTCTTTGCAATCACTGATCATTTTACTGTCTCCATAGTTTTGTCTCTTCCAAAATGTCATATAGTTGGAATCATACAATATGTAGATTTACAGATTTGCTTCTTTCACTTAGTAATGTGCATTTAAGGTTCTTCCATAGCTTTTCATGGTTTGATAGTTCATTTCTTTTTTAGCACTGAATAATATTCCATATTCTGGATGTACCACAGTTTATTTACCTATTCATTTTCCTGACAATGGCTTGTCTTCTCTTTCTCTTGATATTGTCTTTTTCAGAACAGAAGTTTTTAATTTTAATTTTAAAGAAGTTCACTTACTAACGATTTCTTTCATATATTATGCCTTTGGTGTTGTATTTTAAAAGTCATTGCTATACCCAAGGTCATCTAGGTTTTCTCTTATGTTATCTTCTAGGAGTTTTATAGTTTTGCATTTTACATTTAGGTCTGTGATTCATTTTGAGTTAATTTCTGTAAGGATTTAAGATTTGTGTCTAGATTCATTTTTTTACATGTGAATGTCCAGTTGTTTCAACACCGTTTGTTGAAAAGGCTATCTTTGCTCCACTCTGTCACCTTTGCTGTTCTGTCAAAGATCAATTGACTCTATCTGTGTGGGTCTGTTCTGAACTCTCCACTCTGTTCCACTGATCCGTTCTTTCACCAAGGCCACACTCTCTTGATTACTGTAACTTAAGGTGGAGAGTGTCAGTCCTTCGACCTTGTTTTTCTCCTTCAATATTATGTTGGCTATTCTGGGTCTTTTACTTCTCCAAATAAAGTTTAAAATTAGTTTGTTGATATTCACAAAATAACTTACCAAGAGTTCGATTTTGATTGCACTGAATCTATAGATCAACTTGGGAATATTGTCTTCCTATCCATGAACATAGGATAGCCTCCCATTTATTTAGTTCTTTGATTTTGTTCATCAGAGTTTTGTAGTTTTCCTCATATAGATCTGTACATATTTTGCTAGACTTATACCTAGGTATATCATTTTGGGGGTGCTAATGTCAATGGTATTGTATTTTTAATTTCAAATTCCACTTGTTCATTGCTAGTATAAAAGAAAGCAATTGACTTTTGTATATTAACTTTGTATCCTGCAAATTTGCTATGATTACTTATTAGTCCCAGGAGTTATTTTGTCAGTTCATTCAGATTTTCTACATAGTTATTGTGGGGTATCAGAATTGGCCACCTGAAGATGTGTCTCTCTCTACCTTGCTCTGAAGGACATTTGACATTCCCCCTCCCAGTTGTCTAAAGGAATTTGGGATGGGCCCAAAGACAGGCCTCACCTTGGAAGACTCTGGGTATCAATAAACCAGGAGGGTCTTTGCTACACCCATTCTTATCAAAGTTGTGTGTGCCAAACATTTACATTTGTAAGGAAAATCTCCAGTTGTACAGATATCTCCTTCTCTGTAGGGGCAAGAGAGGTGGATGACCTTATCTCTAGAAACTGGTCGGTGTGGAAAGAGAGGCCTTAAATATGCATAATAACTTTATTGTGCTTTTCTTGTAATCCCTCATGGCTGACACTCCCAACTCCCCGCCAAAATCCTCGTTTGTCTATATAAGAGGAGAATCTCCACCATTTTGTCGAGAAACACTCCCTGGTCTCTCCCATGTACATGATTTCTAAAGCTTTGTTTGATTTTCTCCTGCTATTTGGCCTCATATCAATTTAATTTGTAGCACAGCCAGAAAGGACCCAGAGTGAGTAGAGAATGCTCTTTCTCCCCATCATTATCACATCATCTCCAAACAGAGAGAGTTTTTTTTATTTCTTTCCAATCTGTATGTATAACTTTTATGTTCTTTTCTTGTATTATTGTATTAGTTAGGTCTTCCAATATAGTGTTGAAAAGAAGTGGTAAATGGGGATATCTTTGCTTTATTCCTGATCTTCCTGGGAAAGCTTCTAGTTCTTCATCATTAAGTACAATGTTACCTGTAGGTTTTTTTTTTCAGACGTTCTTTATCAAGTTGGAGAAGTTCTCCTCTAATCCTAGTTTGCTGAGATTTTGTCTTGAGTGGGTGTTGAATTTTGTCAAATGCTTTTCTGCTTCTATTGATATGATCATGTGATTTTTCTTCTTTTGCCTATTGATGTGATGGATTATATTAATTAATTTTTTTAATGTTGAACCAATTTGCAGAAGGGATAAACCCCACTTGTTCATGGTGCATAATTATTTGTATACATTGTTGGATTCAATTTGCTAATATTTTATTGAAGATTTTTGCATCTATGTTCTTGAAAGGTATTGCTCGATAGTTTTCTTTTCTTGTAATGTCTTTTTTTTTTTTTTTTTTTTTGGTATTAGAGTAATCCTGGCCTCATAGAATGACTTAGGAAGCATCCCTTCTGCTTATATCTTCTAGAAGATATTGTAGAGAATTGATTTTTTTTTTTTAAATGTTTGGTAGATTTTACCAGTGAACTCTGTGGGCCTAGGGCTTTCTGTTTTGGAAGGTTATTAATTATTGATTCAATTTCATTAACAGATGTAGACCTATTCAGATCATCTATTTCTTTTTGTGTGAGTTTGACAGATTGTATCTTTCAAAGAATTGGTCCATATTATCTAAATTACCAAATTTGTGGGCATAGAGTTGTTCATGGTATTTCTTTATTATCCTTTTGATTTCCATGAGATCACCCAATCTTTTTTAAAAATTGTTTATTATGATGAATGTTCTAATGACCTCAGTTATTGAAAAGTTCCTATTGGTTAGAGTAATTAAATGAAGACCAGTCATTGGAAGGTCCAAAAGATACAATATTTCAAAAGAATATAGTTTTATATTCTTGCCAGTTTATACAGTTCTCAGGATATTTTGCAAATTAAATTTACATAAGTCTCTAAACACCACACAAAAACAAGTATTCTGACAATACTAAAACAAATAAACAGAAATGCAAAAACATAAATTTTAAAAATATATGTCTTGAAGTAATATAAATATTTCCCTTAATTGTGTGAAGGTTTAGGAAATTCTTGAAGGGAATTATGTATCCATTACATTTTACTTTTTCTCAAATTTTAAATGATATTTTAAGTATATAGCAAATTTGAATGAATTTTGTAGTGAACACCCATGTAACCAAGACCTAGATAAAAAATTTATGATGCTTGATTTTCACATATATATGTGTGTGTTTATATGTATCTCCATCTCTCTTTCCATTTATTAATTTATCTTATTTTTTATTCATTTCAAATTATATTATAGACATTAAACTCTTCTTTCTTAAATTCTTTGGTATATGTCATTAACTAGAGTTAAATGTTTATTTAGAGTTTTTTTCTTTTGAGATGCATTTTACATACAATAGAAAGGCCAGATCTTATGTCTTTGTTTTTTGGGTTTTGACAAATGTGTACACTTGTGCAACAGACATCAAAATACAGTTCTATCAAAATACAGAATCTCATCATCCCACAAGAAAGTTTCCTCATGCTTCTTCCCTGTCAAACTCTACCCTCATTCCCTCTGATGCCACCAATGTTCTGATATTTTTCATCATAGTATAGTTTTGTCTATTTTAAAATTTTATGTAAATGGGATCATACCATATGTACAGATTTGCATAGTACTTCTTTCATTCATAATAATGTTATTAAGATTCACCTGTGTTATTGTGTGTCTCAGTAGTGCATTGATGGTTTGTAGGATAGGTATTTTTCCTTAAATTTCCAGAAATTTTTCTAAAGTAGATATACAATTTTAGATTCCCAACAGTAATGAATGAAGTTTGTAGTTACTATACATTTTTGTCAGCATTTGCTAGACTCTGTGCTTTCAATTTTAGCCATTCTGAAGAATGGTATCCATTTTAGTTTTAATTTGAATTTTCTTGATGACTAGTGACATTGAGATTCTTTTCATTTATATACTGGCCATTCATAAATTTTGTTTTGTGAAGTGTCTGTTCAAATCTTTTTGCCCATTGTTTGCAATATTGTTTTTCTTATGATTATTCAGTGTTGAAGTGCTTTACATTTCCTCAATATTTCAAAGTATATAGAATTATTTCATGGAAATATTTATATCATTGTAAACTTTCAAACTAGATAAAGTTACTGTGAGCCTCTTTAGTGTGAGTTCATAGAAAATTACCTGAAGATAATAAAAAGAGCTTACATTTGGACAGAAGTTATAAGTGTTTAACTAAACAATAATTACAAGCTATAACTGTTAACACAACTTATATATGACTAAAATAATGCTATATTTTATTACAATGCACCTGAATATATTTGTGTATATATTTATATGTGTATGTATATTTACATTTGTATGTATATTTAGAATTATATATTATAACATAAAATTATATATCATAACATAATATATAAGTATATATCTAATTCTAAAACATCATTTATTTCCCTAATATTTCATTGTTAAAAAATTTAGGAATTCATCTATTGCAGTTAGTTTATGAGCCACTAAAGTTAATCAGTCACACCCAATTTAAGATCTAAAACAGTATTTCCCTGCTATGTCATCTCTAAGACTCATTTCTCTGAGAAGATTAATGATATGCAAACCAGAAATGGCAGAAATAACATTGAAAAGAAGGAATTAAAACTCCAGTTAGGAAAAGAAAGAATAAAAGAACATATAACTATTGTAATGAGAAAATTTCTCTTGCTTTATTACATTATATTAGAGTTTTAACAAGTTGTTAAAATGCACTACTATTTCATCTTTGAAGAATGAGAAGGTGAAAGATATTCAGTCCTACTGAGCTCTACCTTCCTGAGTTCTAACACTTGCCATAGGCATGTGGCAAATGTTAATATAGCTTCAACAATTTATCACTCATTTTATCAATTCCATATCATTGTTTGAACATGGTTGACTTTTTTGTTTTTTCTATTTATCCTTTAAGTTTATTTTGAAATTGTAGATATTTAAGAGATATATGTGAATAAATTTTATAACTCATCCTAAGCTTCTTCATATTTAAGCAATATTATATTGAAAAAAATTAAGGCTACATTGTTTGTCTACAGAAATATTTATCTCCTTTGAGTGGAGAACATATGTTAATCAAGTATTAGATATACTAAGAGGAAGAGTATGTAGGCATCTACGAGCAACTGCACCAGATTACTAGTTTCCATTCTATTTTACGTGTAGCTTTAAGGTTACATGGATGTGACCAAGAAATAATACATGAAAATGGATGGCAAGCAGAAGGTTGAACAGAAAGCCCTTTTGATTCTATTCCCACATCACCTGGAGCAATTCTGATTTATTTTTTAGATATTTGATTCATAAAATGTTTTGTTTGAATAAAATATTTCTGCTGCTTAATAAAAATTAAAATATTTAATGGATGGTCTTAATTACCTAATGATTTTGTGAATTATAGTTTCAGATGGTTTAGCTGGTTCCAAAAATCAAATTTGTCCCCAAAGGATGAAGACTAGCTGCAACTAAATATATTTTTTAAAAATTGAGGACAATTCTAAAAGTTTTTTTCAGGAGAGAAAATTAAATATTTTGGAAGCATAATTGATTTATTTACACACCTGTTGCCAAAGCATCGATAAAAGTGAGATTCAAAATGTATTTTTTCAGTCTACAAGTCTAATATCTTTAGTTTGCTAATGAAAAATTTAAGTCCTAATTGTTATGTGCCCAAGTTGCTAAAATCAAATATTGATAGATTTGGGAATAAAACTCTGATCTCCTAATAAAGAGTAGATAGGGACTCTACCCATTAGGGATATCTTTTCTGATACGTTTGTTTAAAACTCTATTATTGTACTTACACACATGAGGCATATGTTTGTATTGTATGCACGAATATTCCCAAGTGTATTTCTACCAATTCTGCTACATTTTCAGCTCCTTTTTCTTCAAAACTTGATATTCCAAATAACTATGTGTTCTCCAGAAAAAAGCAATATCTTTTAATTCTCTCTCTGGAATCTCAACCATTGTTTAAGCCCGTCATTATAAGAAAAAATACTCTCTTTAAAACATAAATAGAATTGGTTTTTATGCTATATTTCAAAACCTGTTGTGTTCAGTGTCCCTCTTTTTGGAAAACTGTTCCTCAAGATCTTATGATTTTTCCTTTTGATTGATATAATAAAGTCTCTTATTCACCTCCCAAATCTGTATTCATTGCCCCTGAGAACACTATTTCTGTGAAATGTTCTGCAGAAAATGGATTCTAATGGCCAAGTCATTTGGAGACAACTGCATAGTATGCTTCTGTGGAAATCCACAATGCACAAGAGCATATTAAAGTCTGAGAAATATTCTAAACTTTGCTTAACCTAGAATTTTCCAACTAAATGGACTATAGAAAAATTTAAACACCTTCTGATATTCTGAGAAACACAATTTGGGAAACCCTGCTCTAGTGTCTTTAGAATTAATTGCTGCTATATACATCAGCTGATTTTGGCTTCTCTTTTAACTAACAATATTAAAGATCTGGCTCAATATCATTTTATAGTTATAAATAATAAAGTATTATAAATCCATTTTCGCTCTTTTTTATCTGTCTCTATTTTAGGGTATTTTTTTCTAGAAAGACAATGTTGATGCTATATTTTAAGAATTATAATACAGGATTTAAATCACATGCTGGCCATATATGAAACACCATTCTTCAAAATATTGCTGTCGGTAACTAGGCTGTTTTATTAAAGAAAAATATTGAAATACATTAACTTTAAAAATTTTAATTGTGTAACTTAGATGCAATAAGACATAAATCATTATTGTACATTTAAATATATTTTTACATATGTGTACATTCACAGTGGCACCACTCAGATTATGATACAAAATATTTCCTGCAAAGCAAATGTTCCTCGTGACATTTCTAATAAATACCATCTTCTGAAGGTTACCACTATTCCAGATTTTTCAACATAAATTAGTTTTGCTTTTGAACTTCATGTAAATGGAATTCTACTGTAGGTACTCTTTCATGTAAGGTTTTTTTTTTTTGGCTAAACACTATGTCTGTGATATTTATCCACAATGCCGAATGTAGCAGGAGTGTATTGTTTTTAGTATTCTATAGTGCCTATTACACAAAATTCACAATTTGTTATGCATTAGACTACTGATGGATATTTGAGTGTTTCCAGTTTGGGGATATTATGACATCCTGTGTTATGCCTTTTATTGAATGTATGCACTCACTTCTCTTGAAGTCTAATTTTAAGATCACAGGGTTGGCATATAACTCTAATAGATAATGCCAAGGAGTTTTCCAAAGTGTTTGTGCCAACCTATTTGTTTTGTAAAATATTTCAGAATAGCTCTTAGGAATTAATTTAACTCTAGATCTTTCTTTTGTCTACCTAGATGGAAAAAATGAGATGTGAGCAGATGTTATATTATTGCTGCTGCTGATAAATGTTGACCAAAACAACTACAGGATGATTAAATGACTGAATATTCATCTTTCAAGAGAAAAAAAATACTGAAATTGAGGCTCCAAAATTTCTTACTAAGTCCCTTTTTGAAAGCTGAATACAATGTAAATTATTATGCAACATCTGACTCAGAAAAAAAGTCACTCTTCAATTATGAATTTGCGCTAATGATAAACAAATCAAGCAACTTTAGAGTTTAAATTTTTCTTAAAGCTATTTCCCTCTTTTGACATATGAGGAAACTTGGTGATTGTCAATTTAAACTTCGTACAGCTGTTGTACATAATATAAACATCAAATTCCTAACATTGTCTATTTAATTATTTAATGTAAAATATTCTCTCATTTGAAGGAACTTTCACCTCTCCTCAATTCCTACTAGGATTGACTTCAATTTTTTATTTTGTAATGTTTACTGATAACTAGTAAAACAAGACTTCACTATTAAAAACTTTGTTCCTCTGAAAGAGTGCTTGCCACGGGAAAGCATTAGCACTTTATATGAGAGAAGTTTGGGATTTCTCAGCAGACATCTGACCTGTTACCCTGTAGTCCTTAGGCTAGTCCAAATTTTCCAGAATTGAAAAACTTACCAAGAATCCGAGAATAGTTAAGCAATTACAAAGTCAACAAAGCAAAATAAACAAACAAAATAAAATGAGCACCATCATACTCTGGTGGTTTTAATTTGTATTAATTGGAACACCAAAATCTTATGTTATCATCATGGTTTGCCACCTGCACTTCTAGTTCATTCCAATGTTGAGTGCCACTTGATATTCACTTGTAAATATCTTATTTTTCTCATAATCTTATTTCTATTAATTACAGAAAGTTGCTGAACCCAGAGGTTTATTGAAGTAGCCTAAGCTTGTAAGATGTAATCCCCTACACCACTGGAAGATATAGGCTCAGCTATCTTTTGAATTATGTGCTAAATGGTAGAACTACTGAGTTTCTAAATGAAGTGAACATAGCTTATTTCTTTTTCACTTATCAAACAGTAGGAAAATAATTGTCTTAATCAGTTCAGGCTGCTATAATAAGAATACCATAGACTGGATGGCTTAAATGACATTTATTTATCACAATTCTTAAGGCTGATGAAGTCAAACATTAAGGTGCCAGCAGATCTGGTGTCTGGTGAGAGAGCACTCTTACTGGTTCACAGAACAATCTTCTCACTATGGCATCACATGGCCAAGAGAGAGATAGAGGAAGCAATCTCTCTCATGTTTCTTCTTATAGGGACACTAATTTCACTTATGAGGGCTCTACCCTTATAATCTAATTACCTTCCAAAAGGGGCACATCCAAATACCATTATATTGGGGATTAGGCATCAACATATGAATTTTGGGGCAAACACAAACATTCAGTCCACAGCAAAAACCTCAAAATTCCTTACTCCTGTTGTTGTGTTGTTGCTGTTATCAGGAATGTAAGCCAGGTGAAATGATTTCTGGTAACAAAATGACCGTCTGTTGGGAATTTTACGTGTTATCAGTTATAAATGATAACAAATACTATTCTCAACTCTCAACAGAAAACTTATGTTTAATATCCTCATGGTGAAACATTATGCAAACCTGCAGAAAAAGATTTTGTGTTTCTGTCAAATTTCTTTCTTTTCAAAAAGTGAAGAATATTTCAAGAAAGCAATTATATGTATAGACTGACTCTAAGGGCCTCTAAAGCAGTGGTTATCAATCTAGGTTGCATATTAGAATTTTCTGGGAGCATATAAACATGCAAATGTCTGGTCCATTCTCTCTGAAAATTAAATCAGAGCTTCTGAGTTTGGGCCCAAGACATGGATACTTATAAAATTTTCTAGATGACGCCAAAGTGCAGTCAGGTAAACATATAGTGTACTAACGGTTAGAATTCTGTATCAAAGAGTAAGAATATTGATTTGTGTTTAAAAAGCAATATTAAGTATTTGTTAATTTAGAAATATTGAAAATTCTATATGTATTATAGAATTCTATATCCTCTCTCCATCTATTCTTACTGTGTAAGAATTCTGTATTCTTTTTCCACATATTCTTATTATAGTAGAATTGTGTATTCTTTCTCCATATATTCTTATTTTATATCATATAAGACTATTTGGAGAAAGAATATAGAAGACTTCTATAGTAGATATAAAATTTTCAATATTTCTAAATTAAAACTATATACATAAATATGCATATATTAATATGATATATGTATAAAACATATATTTGCATAAAATATAAGTATATAATATATTTATATATATTTGAATATATATATAATAAAGAAAAATGTTTCCATATAAAAGGAAATCCACTCTGGTGAAAACTTTGTACTGCTTGCAATTTTTTTTTAATGCTGCAGTTTTGGGAAGACCGAAAAAAATAATAATGCAACATTAAGCAGATAGAATGTTAATGTGTGATGTATGGGGTGGGCAGTTGACTAATATGTACATGATGTTAGTAGAGGAAAATCAAACCTATAATCTGTCAAGCTACAAACAAGACCTGGGAGAATGAACACCAAACAAATAATAAAGAACAGAATTTCCAGAGGGAATGTTTGAATCATTCCTTTAATTAGCATGGCCTTAATTGCAGGATTGGCTAGGGAAAAACGCTTGGAAACTTTTAAGGATAACTTATGGTAAAAGAAATCCCAAAAGAAGGCAATACCTCTGTTCAATCCAGGTTGGTTCTGCTCATAATTAAGAAACTATATTTGGTTTAAACCACAACCGATAGCAGTCGAAAATTATGAAGCAAGGTTTACGTACTTAAAATCTTCCAATATTAACATACTTTTATTTAAGTATGTATTAGTGCAGAGATTTAAACAGTATATAGTATTTAAACATTCAAGGAGATAATTTATCAAGCAAAAGCTTGAGGTTACTGCAGGGTGCAATAGAAATGCATACTGTGGTCATTCAAGCTGGTTTTGAGGGTTAGGGTAAGTGAAGAAACAACTTAGCTGAAACTTGAAAGAAAAAATTGTTGTCATTATTTAGTAAAAAGGAGGGGTAAAGCATTCTAAGCAGGAGGAAAGACATATATATCCAAAAACCCCGAGAATGAGCTCAATATTTTCAAGTGTTAAAGGTATTCATATAGGGAAATAGAGGCAGTGACTCAGTTTAAAGAGGTGAGGAGCAGAAAAGTAAAGGTCACTTAAAGGTAAAGGTAAAGGTAAACAATAGTAAAACTTCAGAATCGCATTCTAAGACTGGCAAAGAGCCAATGGAAAGGCTTTAAGAAGGAATAATATAAAGTTAGTCATTTTATGTACCTTAAATGTTAATAAAATATTTTGCTAATTTTTAATGAAACATAATTTTGTAAAGAAGCTAATCTTTCCCCATGCTTAAGTTAAGCATACTTTGGAAAGGCGATCCATTCTGTGCAACAATCTGGAACTCAGATTGCACTGTTGTCTAGGTGGAAGCTTAACGTGCTTCAAATTTAGCGGTAATACTACAAACACTCTTTCTTAAGGCAGTGTTTCAGAAAGTGTGGTCCCAGAATCAACCCCATCAACATCCCTTGAGAACTTCTTAGAAATGTGAATTCTCCGGTCCACCTAGATCTACTAAATAAGCCTTCCTGGTAATTCTGACTCATGGTAAAATTTGAGAACTACTACCTTAAGGGAAAAGCATAAGTCAAAACATTTCAGTTTTCTTTACTTGAAGACTTTAACAGAACAAAAGAGTTCCCTTTTTTCCCCAAAATTAAATCAAAATTTCTATTAATAAGTATTCAAGAATTTAAATCATAATTGTTTCTTGTCTAACATAAGATAGTTGACTTACAGTATAAATCTTTTGGATATGTTAAAAGTCATCTAGTTTACTAGATGTTTATTCTTTTTTGGATTGAATACTCTCAAATACGCCTGTTAGTCATTCAGCCTATAGTAAGTTACTTTGGTAACTTGCAACCACCTGTAAGTGGATAAAACTCCTCATTCCAACTTTGAAAACATGCTATTTTGGACTAAAATCTATCTCCTTGTAGCTTTCTGGTGCTAATTCAACTCTGTAGATTTCTCATAACATATCAAATATCCTTTCCACAGTGAAACTCTTGAAATATTTGAACATGGCTGTCATATCCCCTGAAATGCTCTATTCCTCAAGCTAAAAATATCTAGTTCTATCAACCATTATTCATATGAGTTGGCTTCAAGTGCTTCTGCTGTCTTACCTACTTTACTGCATTCAGTCCATTTTATGCCTTCCCTATGAAGCGTGGTGCCTGTTATAAAACCTAGTTCTCTAGGTGTGATCTTCCCCCAACTAAACTCAAGCATTCGTCTAGATATGACTTTTGTATCAAAGTACTTAAGTTATTAATAATGGATTAGTTGTTCCTTTTCTCTTTTTCTCATCTTCTTAAAGATGACTCATATTAGGTACTCTAGAATTTAGAATCTAGAATCTAATTTTGTGTTTTTGTTTTTTGAGTGGGAGATGTTGCTTTTTCTACCTTATTGTTAAGTTGCGCTATTTTAATGTGAATTTGTGTATTGAGAGTTAAACTAGTATCTTACCTTTATTTTTCTTAAAGATCAAAAACCCCAATTTTATTCACTTTTTCCACTTAGATTCATGTTATTCTCAAATCAATATAGCATTTTGTATATAGCCATCTAAGACAATGACCACAATTTAGAAAATGTTGATATAGCTGTTGATATTGAAAATATAAATGGTGCACTTCGAATAGACGCAAGATCACTTAATTGTTCTAGGATCAACCTATGTAATTCAGCATTTCATAGTGGTAGTATAAATATGTTCAATACTTCACTGAAATGAAGATCTACTCTATCTCCCCTTGTGATAACCTTCAAAAGGGAAAGTAAAAAAAAAAAGTATATGGTGGTTTTTACTTAATTGGCTCATTCTGCTTTCTATAGACCCTCAGCTTCTAGGTTTCCAAAGTTTGTCATTCAGTAGTTGCTTGTGAAAATTTGTTTGAAATGAAAATTAAACTGGACTTTCTGAAATTTGATGAATCTGTTTTTTGAGGGGAAAAGGAGTGGGGAGATGAAATTCATTTAGACCATGAAATTAGAACTCGATTGACATAAGAACATTGAGGCTTTATAATCCCTTTAGTCTTCTTGGGCTTTTACCTTTTTGGTAAATATTGGTAAAAGAGATTTCATTCTCTTGATTGGACTCAAAACAAAGAAAAGCAAATTGAAGATTTTTCCTTTCTGCATGGCAATCATAACAAAACAACAGACCTGCTATTTGCTTAATTCCCTTTAAGTACAAGTAAAATTATAAATCAATGAATAGCCAAACGGGTTTTTGTTCGACTTAACTTTCATTAACTGGAGTAATCTTATATAAGCCACTCTAAGAAATTATCATTGCAGTGTTTCATTTGGGCAGAATTTGAATTATTTTTTTACATTCTCTTATTCAAAGAGAATGAAAGCTTGGTTTATTTCCTCTGAGCAGAGATAAGGTAGTCAGGATGGCGAAGAGCATAGGAAATCTGGAGAGATTCTGAAATCTCTGAATTGCTGCATTTTATACACTAGCACTATTGCATTTCTTCATAGATTTCCTCAGATTTGATGAATTAGTACATTAAGTCTGTATGGATACAAACAAAAGAAATTTTCTATCAGAAACAAGTTATCACGTTAAAATACCTGAAGAATAGTCATCTTGATAATTCACAGGACAATGTGTAATGCTAAAGTATAATTTACACACTTGGATTTAACCAAATATTCAGATATACTTTATTCTATAGTCTTTAATTATAGAACATTGCTGAACTATTAACTTCATCTTTCAAAATCTAAAATTATATTATTATTTTCCTAAATGGAAGTGTTCGTCGAATACATAAGAATGAAGTTTTGAACTCTTTGAAAGAAGATAAAAATTTATAGCTCTCAGATCGATAAACATTTCGAAAGACATATGGAAACCAACAAAAGGGGGAAAATAACCCCCCAGGCAAATACATTTGGAATAAATCATAAAGATTGCCACAAATTCAGAATTAAAAAGTAATAAAAAAGGAATTACATTTTAGATAGTGTCAGTTTTCAAAAGCATCCCACAGAGATATAAGCTGTAATGCTTTTAAAAAAAAATAATAGCATACCATATATTCATTATGCCAGAACTGAAAGTTTTATAAATACACTATATATTGTTAATATTTTCTGTGGAATACTAGGTCAGGACATAATTGAGTAAACAATATCCATTATCAAAATTGAAGTTTGAGAAAGAACAGCAAAAATTAAGGCGGGGGGGGTCCAAAAGAGGGAGTGGGGAAGGAGAGAAAGAATATAAAAGTAAAGGCAATTGTATGTGAGGTGGAAACTATGTAAAGGAGAGAAAATTTAGTATATTTCCCCTAAACTATGTTACAGAAGTTTTGGATTTAGCCTGCCTCCTTGTGATATTAGATAACTCAAGCACGTATTTTGATAATGGTTGAGTAAAGAACACATTAAATTTATGAAATATTAAGGGAAAGAGGGAAAAGAATATTAAATATTGCATCTACTGCCTACACTGACAATGCCCTGAGGCTAAAAACAGATTCAATTTCAGAGACCACCTACTTTACGTGCTGTAATTTTTTTTTAAACACTGATTACATTTACATATCTTTTTTTACCTTGCTTCAGGATCCCCTGCTTAATGTAACAAAGATAGTTTGTGATGTAAATTAAATTGTGAAATTTGGTAGAACAAAATCACATAGCATATGAGTTGGATATCTCAAAGGTATCAAATCCAAAGCCCTGTATGTTAGTATCCAGGAGACTGAATCCTTGGAGGTAGAGTGAAAACCATCACCAAGTGACAAGACTATTGAATGGCAGGGCCACCACCACCAGACAGGAATTGTGGGTGCCCCTCTCCACACTACACAAGTACTATTGTCTTTCTTTTCCACACCCTTCCCTGATAATATTTCCTGTTAATGAACCTGATGCTTTGGCACCTGGCTAATGATTATATATGGATCCATGGATATATACTGGATGCTACCTATATATATATATATATATATATATATATATCCATATCCATGTATATATATAATATATTATACTGGCTAATATAATTGTAAGCAACTAAATATTGTAACTAAATAAAAAATATAGTATATATTTGATTTGTGTTCAAAAATTGTTAAAATCAGTATCTTTTTCAAATTTCCTTATATTGAAGCTGAAAATCTTCTTAGTAGTAGTAGTAGTAGTAGTAGTATTCATTTTAAGTGATATTATGGATTTTTTATATTTATTGGATACTTGAATTTTCTTTCTCTTTTTCACTATAGGTATTTTAACTTTTATTAGTATATGGGAATAACTGATATATTAAAGACATTTACATTTTGACCTTACTTATTAAAGAAATTTTCCCATTCTGTTCAATTGCTTCAAAGGTTTTTAGTGAATAGTATTTTCAGTAAAGAAAATTTAAAATATTTATTGGTAATGCTAAATTCCTTTATGTTTTTTAAATATTTTGTATACGAATGATTTCCAATATTTTAGTAATTATGACAACTATTACTTAACTAAAAGTTTTTTTTTCTCCTATGCTGGTACTGTGCTAAAGACAAAACATTATTCTAGAATATTTGTCCTAGAATTAATATGATTTCATGGTACATTTACATCTCAAAAAAAAAAGATGAAAAGAATCACAAACCATTCTTCAATTGCAGCAATTTGAAAATTTAGATAAAATTGATGATTCCCTAGAAAAATGCAAATTTTCAAAATCAATTCAAATGAAAGTAGAAAACTTATTCTCCAACTACTATCAAAGAGATTTCAAAGGAGATAGAGATCAACATTGATAAAGGCACCAGAATCAGATGGCTCCACAGCTGAGCCATTTATCTAACTAACTTCTTAACAATCTAACTTTTAAAAATCAGGTAATGCCAATGGTATTAAAACAATTCCATTTTTCATTTTAATGGGAAATACCTCCATTTTTAAATGTTGGAATTAATTCAAATTTTATAAAATAAAATCTATTTTGGGACTCAAAATAATTTTGCAGAATATATTGGTCACATGTTTGAAATGACACATCATTGGAAGTGAGGGCTGCTTATTGGGTACTGAACTCAAATTTGAAATCTTTGACGTATATACTCTTGTAAATTTGTCTGCCTAAGAAAATGTGTGTGTGTGTGTGTGCATGTGTGTGTGTGTGGAGAGAGAGAGAGAAACAGAGAGAGAGAGGAGAGAGAGGCTTAAGTATTTTCTTCCTGATTCTATTTTCACATTATACACATTTTTTCATTTACAGTAGGTAGGGACAAAAAGATTCCCTACTATAAGTGAGCCCTTGTTTGCCAAATTATTATATTAACTCTAGGGTGTTGTTAAATAATAGATGGAATATTTTTTGCAGTGGCCTCCTTAGAAATAAAGGAAAAGTCTAACAGCTTTTCTGTTATTTGACTCCCCTGAGAAAAGTGTGAGGTTTGTTTCCCATCTATGAGTATTTTGCCTGTGGGAGGGCAAAAACAAAAGATTGGCTATGTTTCCTTCTCCATATATTGTTTGATTTATCTGGGTTCTGTTCACTGATGGAGAGAATCACTTTACAAATTGGCCTTTGACTAACCAAATGCCAGGTCAGAAATAAATGAGAATTAAATCGTTAGACCGGATATCTGCCTCTGATCTGCTTCATTAGCAGAGGGCCCTCCCTCAGTGGCCCTTTGAACTCCTAGTTTCACTGCAATCCATTATACTGTGTCAGCTGTGATCTGCTCTAATGTAGACTTTACTTATTAAGAGCATTTTGATGCCACTGACCCAGGAAAACTCTGATTTTGTGTAAACTTCAACATTGCTCGTCCTTGAGATGTGGCATTAGATGAGGAGTGATTAAATATTCATCTTTAAAAAATTAGAATGCTTCCTAAAGTGAGGCATTGCTCTAAAATTAACTTTCCAGCTTAATAAATCTAATGGTATATTTCAATCTTGCGATTTCAATTCTTATTTTGGAAAAGAATAAATCCCATGGACATAATGTGCACAGAATAATTTTGTCTAAAACAACAAGGTTTATTCATGCTTAGTTCACAGCAATGTTTTCAGATTCGGGCAAATTAAATACCTCAGTGTCCTTTTAGTCAATGTATTTAGGACTCGATAGTTAAACCAATTCGGCTTTAGAAGCTCCTATATTTAATTCACTGCACAAAGTTTGTCAAATTCCCATAAAAACTTCAATTACTGACAGAACATATGAGCAAATTTGGAAGCATGGAGGATATTGTTCAGATTCAGTTTCAAATTATTGGTACTCAAATTAAACTAAAAAGTAATCATTTAGAGACAAGATAATGAACTATATCGCACAAGAAAATAGTAAAACTGAAAAATGGATTGTTTTATAATTAATTTTAGGGAAAATATCAATCTAGGATACATTTATGAAGAGTATACTTTGTAACACTTTACAAAAATGTCTAGAATAAACCTCTCCTGTAGAATTTTCCAGATTGGTGCCTTACTTCTTAGTACCTATAGAGTGATGGACAGCAGATTCTCCCCCACCCCCCTCTCTCTTTTAATTTGTCATTACAGTTTTGTGCAGGGAAGGAAAATGCCTTCTTAAAACCCCCTGGCAATCAGCTTATGCCCCGCAGCATGAGATTTAATTATTCATGTCAGTATTAGGATGCACATTAATTATATTAAGTCAGAATAAATCCTTACACAATTTGCCATAGAAAAATAAATATTATAAAAAAGTAAGTAAAATTATCCCTAAACATGATCGAAATAAATCATATCTGATGAGACACATGGAACCCAACACACATAAATAATCTCAATACTATGTTGCTTCGAGAGATGTTGCTCAGTGAATGATAAATAAGATGGAATATTTAAAGGTTCATGTGGAACAGCACAAAAAATATTCTAGGGAGAACGGTATAGTTTTCCTGACTACAGTTTGTATCATTTTACCTTTGGAAACAGTTAGGATACCTTCAGGGATGTACATGTTGCCTTCTCCGTCAACTAGTATCATCTTTGATCTGCTACCATCCCTTAATTATTGTTTTCCTGAAGTGTATACTATACCCTTATCTCTTCAACCAATCTAATGGTCCCTAAAACCGACAACAGTTTCCAGCTCCTCGTACCACACACTAGCATTACATCAACTCCAAAGTATACTTTATTATCTTAAAAGTTCTTCCTGATTTCATTGTATTGCATGTTCTTATTAGGTAATTTTTTTCTTCTATTCTTTTATTTTCCTTAAATTAATTGAACTTTCTTAAATCCTGCTCTCATTCTCATTTACATAATTTTTCTCTTTGGAAGTTAAAGTCCTTTGAAGTGGCCTTGCTCCTGTACTAAAGAATGCATAATAATTCACCAATTTAATGATAATTGTCACCGTATCCAAATATTTACTCATGCAAGTTTAGGGGCAAATAAACATGAATCCATCCTTATCATATTTTCATTTTTATTAATTTTTAAACTTTTAAACACATATGATGGTACAAAAATATATAATAGAAACTCATGTGCTCTTAACCATTTAAGAGACGTTAACATTTTTCCAGGTTGGTTTCATATTTCTTTTTGTAAATAAATGTTGGAAAAAACCAGATATACCTAAAGACCCTCTCTCCATTCGTTCCCTCTGCTCTTCTCCATCTCTGGAAGTCATTTTCTCCGTAGTGTAATGCAACTACCTCTCTTACGATACAAACCCATATACCCAGAAGGAGACACACTGAGTTCCCTTAGTCGTGGAATGCATCTTGGGATGATATTCATTGTACTGATTCAGTCATAATCTCAGGTTGACGTGCTCTAACCCGAAAGCTAAATTAGAAAGTTAACCACCACCAACTTACCTTATGTAAAGCCATAGGAGAAAGGTAGATTAATATGAAAGAAAAGTGATTGATATTTACAGTAGTCACAGAATAGACATCACTCACAGAATAGAGAAAGGCAGAAAACGTAATTTCTAGCCTGTTATTCTCAACTTATCACAATACCATATTTGGTGTTTGTAACATCCTTCATCCCCTATTTCATGTTTTCTGGATCCCTAGACAATACCTCAGCCATCAGAGTTCTGTTGTTGTTGTTTTCCCCAGTAGGTGGGCTCAAATTTCTTTCCTGAAAGTCCTGAGTCTTTAGTGATTGTTTCTGTATTAGGTTGCTATAACCTTCCGCCAGTATTTACCAACGCATGTGAAAATGTTATGAGTTTGTCCAATGGATCATTTGAGTTCCAGACAGATACCTGCAACCCTGTTCCCTTGATAATCATAGTTCATCTCCCTGTTTTCTTCTTGCTTCAATTGTATGAAGATATACAGTTGTCAAGTGGCAATTTAAACATCTAATTCAATGGAAGAATTTTTTATGCCTTAGCGAGAGCATTCCTCCCTTGAATATTGAAGTAGTAGAACTCAAAGTTAGAGAAAGAGTGAGGAAAAATTTGAGAATAGGTTATTAAGTATAATAGTGTGAAATACTTTTCCCACTTCTACCCCCTTTTTCCCTGGTATTCTGAGATATGGGAGAACAGCATCATATGTTGGTTATCAATTTATAAGATCTATCTCACCTTGGACCATTAATTCACAAGCAGTGATTTCCTCCTAGCTGGCAACGCTACGAAGTACTCAATAAAATAAACCATCACACTTATCTGTAAAGCCAGCTGCTTCTGAGTATTGGGATTCATGGTAAGATCAGTGAGTTTCATAGTCATGTTGATCACTTCTCTTACATGAAAATGAGTTATTTGGTCCAGAAGCAATATTGTGTGGAGTATATAGCAGTAAATGAAGCATTTGGTGAATCTAAAGAAGGTGACAACTTCAGAAATATTGCTGACAGGAAAGGTAAATGCATATCCAGATTACTGTCTAGTCCAGTGTGGAAAATATCTACCAATTCCATGATAGAACCTGATCAATGTAATTAACTTGCCCCACGCAATTGGCTGGTCCCTCTGGGTACAGGTGCCGTATCTGCGATTTAGAGTTGCTTTCTGCTGTTGGCATAACCATAATCCTTTTCAAGGGTGCTGGTGATCAACTCACCAGTGCCTTTATAAAGATTTTACACTCTGGTCTTTCAGGGGACATCATTAAAGAGCCCGAGTATGTAGTTTAAGATAAGCCTACTGTAACTTCACTATCACTTTGAGTTTCTTATTTCATCTTTTGAACTATATAAAGAGGTTTAGGAATCTCAACATTATTTAATATAGGGCACTGATGAGTAGTCTAGTTTTGGTCAATAAATCAAGAAAAAGAATCAACTGTCATGTTCTGAAACTAGCCTAATAAATCTAGAACACTCATAATCACACCCATATTGATAAATATGGCCTAATTTAGTTATTTTCTTTCCTATCTAGTCCATTACTCTTAGAATGCATCTTCTCGTGTTATCCAGGTTTTCACTGGTATAAATTATCAACGTCTTGCAGTTATTTTAGTGTGGTAGTTACTTCCTCCTCAGTCAGATTTTGTTCTTTTTCCCCCTAGGGCATGCTGAATCTGACACTCAGTGATAAGAAGGGGCAGAAAAATATTTGCATATCATTGTAAAGTAACTATTTCAAGTGAGGTTATTATAATATCTGTAAGCATGGCAGAAGTAGTTTGATTAGACATATAGATAGAGTTGATTGTGCTGGCGGTGAAGGTTTTGTAGGGAATATTTGAAAGTATCCATTTGGATCCATTCTAATTATCAGAGACCTACTTCTTCCCAATTGATACATTAACTCTTACATAAGAGACATGGAGGAGTTATAAATTCAACTTATGTTGTAATTCCATCTATAAGCTATCAATAAGATTAGATTCTGCAACTAATTTTTTGCTGTATCAGCCCTGTGTCTACAAAATATAAGATCTTATTTTAGGGCAGTTATATAACCTTTTGGTCCTTTTGTCTGAGTGCATGAAATCTTAGTTTATAATTTTCACTATTTATCCCAGGGCAACCAGAAGCAGCCCATGCTCCAACCCCATCTTTTTATTTTTCTTTCCCATCAGAGTGTTGTATCCCAGCAGCCACTTCATTCGCTGAAAGCTTGCCTTCAACTATCACCTTATTCCACATGATCTCAGATGATAATTTAAGTAATCATTTGCCACTGAATACTTGTCTCATAGTTGAGGAACCCAGATTTTAAAGATCCCACTTGTTTTGTGAAGGGCTGCAGCAACCTATTAAAGCATTGCCTGAAGATAATAAATACTATCTTCTTTATACTGGAAAGCACACAATTCTGCCCTCTACTCTGGTTGGAAGTAGTATCTCTAAATTCCAAAACTGTGCATTATACAAACATCCTCAACAAGATATTTTAGAAAAAGAAGGCAGTTGGTGACTCGTCCGCAAGATGTGCAGAAACCTCAGTGATCCATGAGAACTATGTCTCAACCACAGACTCTGAGATTTCAGCTACAGCGGCACATTCCTGGACTTAGTAGTCCAGTTGCGGCTTCAGAGTTCTACTTTTCCAGATCTTCCAACTATTTTGTAGGCATTTAATACCTATATTCAATGTTCATGCTAGAGATACTAAGAATAGTTTCTGGTTTTTTGCCTGCTACAATATATGTCTTAAGTTGGTTTCCTGGAAACAGAAGCTGAGATAGAGATTTGGGTGCAGATTTTCTATTGGGGAATTCTTTTGGGGAAGCACTTTTAAGTAATGAAGGATGGGGCAGAAGAAGAAATTAAACTACAATGAAGTTGCAACAGAAACCCCAGCCACTCGCCCAGGGAGCTCAATGAGCTGGGACGATCTTTCAAAGATGACCCAATTTGAGATAAAGGTGATAGCATTTGTAACCCTGTTATTAACCAGTCTCCATGTGTGGCTATACCTGAGGAGGGTGTGCAGCATACATATGGGTGTCTCTTCACTGCCCCAGTGAGATATGAGCAGGAAGAGGAACCAGCATGAACACAAGGCTATGCTTTCTCTTGCGCCATTAGTAAAAAAAGTCAGTAGCCTGTGATCCAGGAAATTGGTGTCTTCCACCAGCTTCCATGAAACTGTGACAGACTAACTTGTTAGCTTGCAAGTTGTGTGAATTCTCAGATCCTTCATAGTTCTTGACATCAGGAAGCTATTGGTGGTGCCACTACAGCTGACTCTCACAACCATGAACCTGATGACCAGACACTGGAACATGGCATCTGTCTGTTGCCTCTGTCTCAGATCCTCATGAACATGACAACTGGATACCAGAATGGTAATTCTGGCCACCTCAACTGTGTCTAACACTCAATGTCTCCATGCTGATTTCTGGCAGCAACAGCATCAGGAAGATTGTCTTTGCCTCAATGATTATGTTCCAAATCTTATGCAAATGCATCTAATTGGGAAAACCCAACTCACGTTCAAACCGGCATGGAAAAGGAAGTTTGGGAAATATAAATTTTACATTTTCTGTCTACCCAACCAACAGTATGGACAGGAGGTTGAAAGATTAGGAGATTGAGAGATACAACCTCTGGGACACATCATAAACTGTGTCCCTCTGGAAAGCTTTTGCTTTTGATTCAACCTGGTGCCTTAGCAATATATCCAGCCAAGGCCAGATTTTATGTTAATATCTTGCCCTGGGTTTTCCTATAGCACAGACATTGCATATTTAAAGCTTACCTTGGTGGGTTTGTGGTTATTATTATGTGTTTTCTGAGATTTTCCCAATCCCTCAAAAATGAATCAGAAACAGTTGTCTTGTTTTCTTCTTGCTCCAGTGGATATATATTTTTATTTTTTTCCTAGTTCAGACTTTTATTAAGGGTAGCCCACTGAAAGTGCAGATTTTTTGCAATCATCAAGATATAAACCAATTTTTGGAAGCTCAAGGCTTCATCTCCTGCTTCATGTGGGTAATATATCTCAAGCCCCAGAATTGCTGCTCTGGCAGCTTGTGGAATGTGCAGTATTCGTTTTGACTCCTGCAACTTGATTTTCACTTTCCTATTTGTTTCTAGTACCTTTTGTTTCCAATACCCTTTGTTTCTTTCTTTCTTGAAAGCTTAGGTATACATTTAAATAAAAATTGTTCATATTTTTTACAGAATTTCTACGTATTGTTGGAAGGAGTGTTTGTGTGTGTATGTATGTTTCCAACAGATTTCTGAATATAGGAGCCAAATTATCCTTACTGTAACTATTTGACCCCACTTAGCACTGCCTGGTATCTTTCTTTTCTGTTATTTATTTACAGACGCTCAATTTTTGTCTTTTAGGAAATTGGTAGTTTCCCCCCTAGCTTTCTCCTTAAAAAATGTTTTCTTAATTTTATTACTGGATTATTTGATGTCAATCTCTAGTACCAAACGACTCTCTCAATCAGCTTTGCACCATTTCACATGGATATGGGGAAAATCAAGGGACAGCAGTGATGTAAGCTCTGAAAAATTCTTACTTGGAACATGAATTCCTTGGAAATGTTCTGCTGAGATAATTTCCCATATACCTAAAGATGAAAATAATGGCTTCTTCTTATTAAGTGAGTATTTTTGTTCATCTCTGATGCCAGTCATTTTGTCATGAAAATATATGGGACTTGCTTATAGGAAGTTCATATGGTGGTAAGATGGACACTAATTCCATCAATTATGCAATAGGTGCATAGTAAGAGGAACAGTTCCGTCTCATATTTTATGGAATTTAATATATTAATAATTAAGGTAATGTATATATTAATGTCAATTCAACAGATATTCATTAAGACCTGGGTACACAGTGGTACATATATTGAAATTTACAGTCCTTACTGAAAAAATTCTTAGGTCCCAGGTGTAAAACCCATATGGATAAATTTAGGAAGAATCAAAAGATTCAGATTAAAAATAAACTTAACAAGCATTACTGAGAACATTATCACTTAAACAATAATAAATATGCAAAGGAAAATGCACAACCATGATTATAAAGAATAATAAATGTACCTGGCAGAAAAAAGGATTTAAAAATCTCCTTAGGAAAGGGGAAATGATAAATCTATAAATTACTAAGTGGTGAGCAAAATACTTGTGCCTGGGAAATTACCTGAAGTCACTAAAGGCATAATTTAGAATCACCTAAAATTGGAAAGTAGCTGCATATAATCCAGCTGACTTTGTGAGAAGCTAATTGTGCTGAACTAATTTAATTTCCTTTTATAGTAGAATAAGAATTTTCCTAAGCAGGGAACAACTGCGAGATGCAGAAATGCAAGTAAAATGGTGGATTTCAGTATAAAAGACTTCTCATTGACAATTGAAAAATATAAAATGCATCTTGTTTAACTTATTTTTAAAATTCATTGGTTCAAGAATCTCAAAAGTCTTTAGAGATAGCATCTGTATTGCTTCAACAAAATCTGCAAACACTATAAACATTTCCTGATCTATCTTACCTTTTTTCTGTTAAGAAAGAGTACAGCAAGAAGATTCAGTTTCACATACAGGAATACCAGAATAAGTAGAGTTTTTTATTTAGAACCATTTATTTCCCTACAATTTTACACATTCCATATTATCTCCACAAAAATTAATTCACCAAAGTAAACTATAATCTCTGTACAACAAATATTCATTTTTTAAACTTGCTATTATATTCAGATATTATCTATATACTTTTTAATCAGAAGCATATTTTTAAAGTACAGCTACTTAGGTCTTTGTTTAGTTGCTTCTTGAGGTATTTCTTGATGTAGAACTTTCCCATTTTTGCAAAGAGTAGAGATATATCACAGTTAAATAGTCACATTTTGCCTTTATATAAAGAGCTTAACTGTGATGTTTGCAATTTAATCAATCAGATAATTTATTAAAAGAAATGAAGAAATAAGAAAAATGAGTTTCCTAAACTGGTCAATGTAAAAGGAGTTATTCTTGTTTTTAATCAAAATGATGTCATTCTATTGAGCTTATACCCATAAAACATGCACACACACACACACACACACACACACACACACACACACAATAGTATAATGATTAATAGCAATTTATTAATAATGTACATTTTTATATTCTGTATTAGTCACAGATTTCCAGAGAAATAGAACCAGTAGGATGTGTCTGTGTGTGTGTATATATATATATATATATATATATACATATATATATATATATATATTTAAAAGAGATTTTTTAGAAGGGTTTGGCTAACATGATTATGGAGGCTGATAAGTCCTGAGATCTGCAAGGTGAGTCAGCAAGCTGGAGACACAGAAGAGCTGGTGGTGAAGTTCAGGTCAAAGTCGGAAGGCCTGAGAACCCGGAGAACTGGTGTTGGACTTCCAGTCTCAATGCTGGCAGGCTCGAGAACCAGGAATAGCCAATATTTCAATCCATGTCTGAAGGCAGGAAAAAGGCTATGTCCCAGATCTAAGGGAGTCAGGAAAGAGGAATTCTCTCTTCCTTGAAGAGAGTCAGCCTTTTTGTTCTGTTCAGGCCTTCAACAGACTGGATGAGGCCCACCCACATTAGACTGGACAATCTTCTTTACTCACTCTACCTATTTAAATGTTTATATCTCACCCAAAAACATCTTCACAGAAACACTCAGAAGAACGTTTGACCAAATATGTGGTCACCCCTTGGTTCAGTCAAGTTGACACATAATATTAACCATCACACATTCTAAACTTAAAATTGTCAGCTAGGTTGTAATTGAATATATCTTAGATTTCAACAGTATTATATTATATACAGCAAGTGTTTGCTGTTGTATCAGAATGCAATTACTTTGTTAAAACAGTTTTCACTGAGGGGTGCCTATATTTGTCATATAACTATAAAACTTGACTCTGTTCAAAGAACTAATTCCACACTTAGAAACAAAATCATGTGGTATATTTATTCATTAAATTTGTAGTAAATAAATGAATATTTACTTCTGAATTCATTTGTCAATATAAGAGTTTTTCCCTTATAGTATTCCTAATAGATTTCAGAGCAAAGTTATCTTTCTTTATAGTTAATTTATTACGTATTTCATTTCAACATTTTTAATTTATTTTATCTCTGCATAATTGGAATATTCTTGGTAAAGTTTCATCCTTAGTTTATGTGTGTTGGTAGTAGAAAAGGAAGGCGATACTTTAATAAATAATCACTGACACTTTGGCTTTTTAGACGTGAAGTAATATTGTGAGCTCTGATTAGATGTCCCTTATTAACAATGCATTGTTTAGTCTGTTGAACTAATGCCAATTAAACTGACATTCATTATTAAAAATAATTACAAATATAGGGTATTTGATTTAAGACTGCTGCATATTTCCTCCATCTATTAAGATGCTTTTGCATCCAAGTTTCCCTGATCACTTGCGTAGATATTTATGTTATGATACCCAATGGCATATATAATATCTAAGCAACCAGGCCAATTTATAACTGATGCGTATCCTCACCTAATTTTTGTGTTAAAATCTAATATCAAAAGATAATTATTTCATTGTTCTGGTTCAACTTTAGTGTGTTATAGGCATATAATAAATAAAAAGAGTAGTGAAACTAGGGGCAGGGAAATCGAGTTTGAGCCCTGGTATCCTTCTTAGCTGCTGATTTCTTATAAACCAGTGTTAAATGTGACAAATCATATGTCATTCAATCTTATTTTCACATTCGAAATATGCCTTTCCAATATCACCTTGCTTTTCACCAAGTTCAAACTAAAAGAGCTATGCTCCTTCTCAGTGTCTAATCTTTTATTTACTGGCACTTCTTGTTTCCAGGGTTTACACCAAGCTAAAAAGGTGGAATATTTAGTAATTACAGATTTTAGAAACCAAAAAGTGAGAGGTTTCAGGAAATATATCATTTTAATAAATATAAAAATACATTTACTTGGAATGAATAATGATTATGTTGAGAGAAACTGTTCAATAACATATTTCTTAAGTATGCCAAGGAAATCTTTGAAAAGCCAACCTCAGAAAGAATGAGACCAAGAGGAGTCTTAAGGGATAATTACAGAGGCAGATGTGCTTAGGTGGGAGGAATAGGGAAAGAGTGAACCTTTCCACAGATTCTAACCCTCTGTTTATTTCTCTTATATTCCCATTATACAATGCAACTCTGGGAAAAATATTTCATTTTTAAGAAATGAAAATACTATATTTAAAGCTGATATATATGTACCCATGTACTTACCATTTCCACTGTTCTTTGTTCCTTTGTGTGAATCCACATTTCTAACTGGTATCATTTTCCTTCTGCCTGGAAGACCCATTTTACATTTCTTGTAGTGGATGAATCATTTCAACATAAAGGCTAGAATGGGAAAAATAGAGGTATATTATTATAAGCTTCTCTTATCACACAAGACATGATATAATATGACTTGAATGTGGACAAAGATATGTTAAAGCTCTGTACTATAACCCCCAAAGTAACCAATAAAATTAAGCAAAAGAGTTGTAGCTAATAAGCCAAGAAAGGTGACTCAAAGGTTAACTCAAAATGGTGATAGACCTAAATGAAAAACACAAAACTATAAATCTCCTAGAAAATAACATAGAAGAAAACCTAGAAGACCTTGGGTATAGCAATGACTTTTTAGTTACAACACCAAAGGCACAATCCATGAAAGAAATAATTGATTAACTGGACTTCATTAAAGTTAAAATCTTGTGCTCTTCAGAAGACACTGTCAAGAGAATGAGAAGACAAGCCATAGACTGGGAGAGATATTTGCAGAAGACATATGTGATAAAGAATTTGTATCCAAATATTCAAAGAACTCATAAAACTCAGCAATAAGAAAACAAACAACCCAATTAAAAGTGGGTGACATATCTGAAAAGACACTGCACCAAAAGTGAACAGATGCAAATCATTGTATGAAAAGATGCTCAATTAATCCAGAAGGAGGAAGAAAAAAGTAAACAAACAGAAGGGACAAATGCAAAAAATGGTGAGATAATAGATTCAGATCTAAATGCATTAATAATCACATTAAATGTAAATTGTCAAAATATCACTGCTCAAAGGTAGAGATTGTCAGATTGGATAATAAAGCAAGGACTAATTATATGCTGCCCTATAAAATGCATTTTAAATATAAGTATCCAAATAGATTAAAACTTAAAGGATGGAAAAAGATATCACACGGTAACATTAACTAAGGAAAAAAGCTAGACCAGTAATATCACTATAAGACAAAGCTGATTTCAGGGTAAAGCACGCTACTAGGGGTAAAGAAAGCCATTGTGTAATGACAAAAAGGGGTGAGTTCATCAAGAGGGCAAAACAATTCTAAACATTCAGGTATCTACAAGTGAAGCTTCCAAATATATGAAGCAGAGAGAGAGACTCTTATTAAAGGAATTGGCTCACATGATTATGAAGGCTGAGAAGCCCCAAGATCTGAAGTTGGCAAGCTGGAGACCTAGGAGAGCCAATGTGTAGCTCCAGTCTGAAGGCAGGTAAAGACTAATATCCCGGCTCATAAGGTCAGGCAGAAGGAATGCCTTCTTACTTAGCCTTTTTGTTCTATTCAGTTCTTTAGTTGATTGTATGAGGCCTGCCCACATTAGAGAGGGAAATCTGCACTACTCAGTCTGTTGATTCAAATATTCATTTCATCTAGAAACACCCTCACAGACAAACCCCCAATAATGTTTGAACAAATGGGTACCTTGTGGCCCTGTCAAGTTGACACATGACTTTAACCATCACATACACCATCTGTTGATAAAGGTTCCCCCCTTCTAGCAGCAAGCCCCAGATGTAATTAGAAAAATATCTTGCAGATACCGAAAGGTTACTTTGGTATTTTTGAGGAAGATTGGCCCTGAGCTAAAATCTGTTGCCGATCTTCTTCCTTTCCATTTTTTCTCCCCAAAGCACAATACATAGTTGTATAGACTAGTTGTAGGTCCCTCCAGCTCCTCTATGTGGGATGCCACCCCAGCATGGCCCAATGAGCAGTGAGCAGGTTCCTGCCCGGGATCTGATCCGGTGAACCCTGGGGCTCCAAAGTGGAACGTGCGAGCCCAACCACTACGCCACCAGGCCAGCCCCCCTGAAGGTTACTTTTGATTAAGAATTATTTATCAGTAGATGACACACCTATTTTAAGAAGAAAACAATGGACCTGAGGATGAGCAGAAAGGCACATGAGCATGGTAAAAGCTTTTGAATAAATTTAAAGGAGATAAAGAGAAGGAGGATAAAAATGCCTATGGAGAAATAGCTGAATAATAAAGAAAGAAAGAAAATGTAATTAAGGTCAATAATGGGACAAAGAAAGGAAAGAAAATATATTTCTTAGCTTCTTAGTCTGTTTTTCATTAGATCTACATGATGAAAGGTGAATTTAGAAAGTTTACACAAGTCTTTGAGAGGAATAACACAGGACAGAAAAAAACACATTCAAGGAGAGCTTAATTTTAAGAAATCATTTCATAAGTAATGAGAATAGCTTCCTAGAAAAGTATCATTGAGATGGGAACCTTGATTAATTCCAGTAAGATGAATTAAAGGAGCATAACTGTCCAAATCCAAATCTCTCGAAGCAAGGCATTTATTGCTTTAGAGGAGCACAGAAATATAATTTTTAAAAAGAGACTACAGTTAGTTTTTATCAAACAATAAACAAATCGAAGATTTTAGAAAAAAAAATTCAATGATTTAACTGTCCAGGCCATATTTAAGATTGCTAATTCTCATATATCGCGATAGATGTAGTTTATCTTTTAGATGTTAGCATCTAAGTTTAGAACTTTTACTATGCAGTATAAGATTTGGAAGGATGGTTTTACTGTGTTCTTTCATTTCAGTACAAAGAGTTTTAGTTGACACAGCATATTGATCAACACAGGCTATCAATAAAACTCAGAAAGCCATTAAAATAGGCCTTTTGAAATTAAATTGCAATCATTGTTTTATATGTAGAAAACAGGAATGTGGAAATCCTCTTGTATAAAAGAAGTTTGTAAAAACTACTTTGGAAAGAGCTTTTGCTATTCAAAACTGAGTATATATAAGGATGAAAACAGATGGAAAACAAGTACTTCAAAATTTTACAGATGAGAAAAGGAGAGAAGAATGGAGAGAAAATGAAGTAAGACAACAAGAACAAGCAATGTTAATAACCACACAGTGGTTAAAAGATTAACCCCACAAGATGTTAATGTTACGATTTAACAACAGAATTGGAGGAGTCAATAGGATCATAAAAGAGGGCATTCAGAATATATGTTGAAAGGCAAAAGGAAAAAGCACAACTTAAAATATTACCATATAATACAAATAATAAATGGATGAATGTTGTGAACTTAAGAGACTATCAATATCATTAATAAGAAACTGGGTAGAATTCAGACAAGATAACATTGTGTTTATGGAAGAACTTGATTTGAGGATCCTTTGCAACACCTAGAAGAAGGGAATCATATGACTTTTATTGTTGTCATTTTTTTTTTTTTTAGAAAACATAAAGAAATTTGAAAATGTTCCTTAGTGAGGGCAAAAAAGCTCAGCTACCCAATGAAAGTGTGTGAGTAAAGATATATATGTTCAACATTCTTCAAGTAAATTTTATTTTACCCTACCCTTTAATTGCAAGGGGGAACATGAGGAAGATAACTAAATGTTATTCAATATTTAATTATAATAATTAATAATCCCAAATTGATTTCTTATCTAGAATGACATGGATATGAAATGAGGATAGGAAATGTCAGGTGTGAGAATATAAATTGTTTCAGGAGAGAAAAAATGTAAAGTGTTTATTATCTGCATTTACTAAGGCAGGTGAAGCAGGTACTAGGTTGGATAGCAAAGACTAGAAGATTTCAGTTTCTTTTAGAAAATTCTAAAAGGAATTGAACTAAGCAAAAAGTAACATAAGTATCCTGAATCTCTGAACAAGTAGGCAGTATTAAGAATTCCTATTTCTGTATATACAGACTGCCTGACTAGTATATATTCACACTTGAAATAAGACTACTCAATTACTATTTAGGAATTCATGTCATAGAGAACAGTACATTCATGATAAGATAAAAAATTGGTTTCTATTTGCTTAATCTAAAATGAAAATATCACCAACTTTGTATTGATGTCTCTAATCAGAAAATACATGCCATATATAAGTTAAGAAGATGTTTTGACGTCATGCACATAAGTCAGAGTTCAAAAAAACCTTTCTTGATTAAGTGGTAGACACCAGAAAATAAGCTCTCAAAATAGAGATCATTTATTTGTTTAATATTTTAAAATATATTATTAAGCAGTATGCTGTTAGCATATTCTCCCTTTGAATTTTTTATGGTAGTTAACCAGAAAATTAAAATTTTAAACTTTCAAATAGCTATCATACTAAGTCAGGAAATTATAGGAAATTAATTACATGTTTAACCATAATCTCAATATGTTAGTAATGCTATATCATTTCAGTTCCTAGCCGCTATCTGCTTATGCATAAATCATACCCAGGTAGGGCTGGCTTTATGGACAAGTGACCTGTGAGATTGCACGAAACTCCAGGCTTAGCAGGGCCGTGTGCTTGGGTTTAAATTCTGCTGTCACCATCTTGAAATTCTTAATTATTTTTTAACAAGGGACCTTGCATTTTCATGCTGCACTGAGGCCTACAAATTATGTAGCTGGTCCTGTCTCCAGGCCTCAAATACTTCCTTCAATTATTTCAGAGAGTCCTAGGGTGGCAGTGACTCCTGTGCGCTGTCTCTGCTGCTTTTCCTCTCCCGAAGCACAAACGGCAGTAGGAAGGATATTGTCATTTGCTGCTCCTAACATCAGCTTCCAACACTCTGGTTGCCTGAGGGCTCTAGTCTGTTGACCTGGAATGGAGACAGTGAGTTCTTGCACATGTCTTCTTATTCCAAAGCAGTGTCTCAGAAGATCACTCATGAAAGCAGCACCTTTGGATTCGTCATTCCCTTTGTCTCTCCCAGGGAGGCTGGGCAGCGACACGGCCTCCGTCACGTGTCCTCCATCGCCTCAGCGACTGTTCTTTTCTCTCTCATTATTTCTCATATTCCTCTTCCATATCCTTTCTTTGTCCTTTTCACAACTTCCTTTTTATTTTTTCTTTCTCCCTTTTTTATTGTAGCATCTTCTTGCCTTTTATCTTGAACCAGAACCCTTCATTTTCCTTCCAGCAAATAAACAAACAAGCAAGCAAAATAACAACTGAAAACCACCAAAGCATATAAACTTACGTGTAATAAATACATAAAAGTGGAGGAACACTGCTCTAATCTTCAAAAATAGGTAAGACCCAATTTCGTCACAGGAAAATTACTTTGTTACAGGGGCATGAATGGAATTTTAAGTGTTTCCCTAGATAAATATAAACCAGTAGTTACCTTATGGGTATTTAAAAGTGGAATGTGTCAGCTCTCAATAATATTTATGTCAGAAACAGCGTTAGTTTTTCACATGACAATATATTGGTACCAAGCAATGGATGTCACTCAAGCAAGCTCAAGTTCCACTTAATAAAAATGATCATACGCTGTATTGGTTTGCTAGGACTATTGTAACAAAATAACACAAACTGGCTAGCTTAGAACAATAGAAATGTATTGTCTAGCAGTTCTGGAGGCTGACGTCTGAGATCAAGATATCCGCAGAGTTGGTTCCTTCTGAGAGCAGTAAAGGAAAATCTGTTCCAGGCCTTTCTCCTTTCTCTGACAGTTTCCTGCCAATCTTCGGCATTCCTTGTAGATGGCATTTTCTCTGTATTTTCATATTATATTTCCTCTTTACATGTCTGTCTGTTTCCAAATTTCCCCTTTTTATGAGGACACCAGTCATATTGGAATAAGGCCTACCCTAATGACTCCATTTTAACTTAATTACCTCTGTAAAGCCTCTGTCTCCAATTAAGTTCACATTCTGAGGTACTGGGGGTTCAGATTTCAACATATCTCTTTTGGGGGGACACAATTCAATCTATAACACGTGTCAACATAAACAGAAAAGAGAAAGAACACTGAAAGAAAAAATGTGGAAAAGACTTTTTAGAACTTGTTAAGATGTGGACTGGCTCTTATTTTGGGAGAAATCACTAATAGAAAAAAGCATAGATTTACAAATGAGAAGTGAAATATTTTACCCTTTCTGATATCTGATTCATAATTTTCATTCTAAGAAGTTGGATATGGCTATATTGAGGCAAGAAATTTCATTACATTTAGATAATTATCAGTAAAAGAGCTCTTATCTCTCATGATATTAAAGTGTGGTGAGATATGTTGAAAAATGTTCCTAAATAAATCTTTTCAAAAAACGTCAAAGGTTCTAACCAAGATACATGATATATCTCATTATAGAGTATCTCATAAACTGCAAATACAAATAGGTTTTTTTAAAGTCAAAATAATTGGAATAATTAATATTGTTAAAATGTCAATACTGCCAAAGGCCGTCTATAGATTCAATGCAATCTCTATCAAGATCCCACAGGCATTTTTTACAGAAGTAGAAAAAACAATCCTAAAATTTATACAGAACCAAAAAAGACCTCAAATAGCCAAAGCAATCCTGAAAAAGAAGAAGAAAGAGGGAGGCATCACACTTCCTGATTTCAGATTATATTATAAAGCTATAATAGTCAAAATAGTATGGTATTGCCATAAAAACAGACAGATAGATCAATGGAACAAAATAGATAGCCCAGAAATAAACTCAAGCATATTTGGTCAACTAATACTTGACAAGGGAGCCAAGAATACTCAGTGGAGAAAGGACAGTTTCTTCAATAAATGTTGCTGGGAAAATTGGATATTCACATGAAAAGAATGAAACTAGAGGCCTACCTTACATCACTGACAAAAATTAACTTGAAATGGATTAAAGACTTAAATGTTAGACCTGAAACCATGAAACGCCTAGAGAAAACATAGGAAAAAAGCTCCTTGACGTGGGTCTTGCCAATGATCTTTTGGATATGACACCTAAAGCACAAGCAACAAAACCAAAAAATAAACAAGTGGGACTACATCAAACAAAAAACCTTCTGCATAGCAAAAGAAACAATGAACAAAATGAAAAAGTAACCTATGGAATGGGGAAAATATATTTGCAAACCATATATCTGATAAAGGGTTAGCATCCAAAATATTTGAAGAATTCATACAACTCAATAGCAAAAAAACAAATAATTCAATTAAAAAATGGGCAAAACACCCAAATAGACATTTATCCAAAGAAGATATATGAATGGCCAACAGATCCATGAAAAGTTGCTCAACATCCCTAGGGAACTGCAAATTAAAACTACAATGAGATTTCACCTCATGCTTGCTAGAATGGCTATTATCAAAAAGCCAAGAGATAACAAAGTGTTGGAGAGGATATGGAGAAAAGAGAACCCTCATACACTACTGGTGGGAATGTAAACTGGTGCAGCCACTGTGGGAAACAGTGTGGAGGATCCTCAAACAATTAAAAATAAAACTACCATATGATCTAGCAATTCCACTTCTGGGAATACATCCAAAGGAAATGAAAACACTAACCTGAAAAGATATCTGCACCTCCATGTTCATAACAGCATTATTTACAATAGTCAAGACATGGAAACAACCTAAGTGTCCAATGACAAATGAATGGATAAGAAGTTGTGTGAGATATATATATATATACATACATATAGATAGGTAGATAGATAGATAGATATAGATATATATATGAAAATTATTCAGCCATCAAAAGAGGAAATCCTGCCATTTTCAACAACATGGATGGACTTTAAGGATATTACACTAAGGGGAGTAAGTCAGACAGAGAAAGACAAATACTATATGATTTCACTTACATTTGGAATCTAAAAAATAAGATGTCATAGTAACAGAGATCAGATTCGTGGTTACCAGAGTTGGTGGGAGGGTGGGAGGGGGAACTGGAGGAAGTTGGTCAAAAAGTACAAACTTGTACTTACAAGATAAATAAGTACTGGGGGTGTAATGTACAACATGATGGTTATAGTTAACACTGCTGTGTGATACATATGCAAGTTGTTAAGAGAGTAAATCCTAAGAGTTCTCATCACAAGAGAAAAAGCACTTTTTTTTGCTTTTATGATTGTATCTATGCAAAATGATGGATGCTAACTAAACTTATTGTGGTACTCATTTCACAATAAATGTAAGTCAAACCATTATGTTGGACACATTAAACTTATACAGTGATATATGCCAATTATATCTCAATAAAACTGGAGAAAAAGCAAGTATTATAAAAATCAAATACCTATCCAGATAAGTTTAGCAATGTAATATGAGGAAGGCTAGAACAAACAAGAACAAAAGTAGCACCTATAGTTCTCATATTCTGAGAAGAAAAGCTAGGGCAAAAGCTGGTTTAAGAAACAAAACAAGACTATTGTAATCACTGCCAACTGAGAAACCCCAAGATTAAGGAGAAATTCTTTTCAAAAGTAAGATTTGTCCAGATGGGATAGGATAGAGTTGCAAACTTAAGTAGCCTATGGGCACAGATTTTGTTTTTGTTCTGCTTGGTACAATGAAAATCAATGGGTTGAAACAATTGCTTTATAGCTATCAGTTAAAATGAAGTAATTTCATATCAAAAAGGGAGAAAAATCGTAACTAATTATTACATTTTTCAATATTGATGCTGTAAAAGGAGGATTTCAATGCTAAATATGTTAGAAAAAGTGGGCAGAGGGCATATTTCCATTTCATTGTAGGAATTTTTAGAGTACAGTGCTTAGCTGTGGCAAAATATGAGATCCTGGCCACTTGGAAATTTGTTTTATGGTTGAAAGACTCTACATAATAGCCATAGAATCTTTTGCTTTACAATCATTTTCTGACCTAGAATGCCACAGTGTTATGTAGCTTGGCTAAGTAGCTTATACTATCCTGTCTTTATAGATGGGCAGACAGCTCGTAGGGACAATGCGTATTGAAACCTGCTATGATGTCAGACAGAACTCAGATCTGAAAATGACCAATATCAGAATATAAAAACTGAAGTAAACGGGCATTTAAAAAAAAAGATTTAATAATGCATTTGGAAGTTTGTGTAGAATTGTACATAGTAAGCTAGCTTTATTTTTATCAGAAATTAAGCAGAATGCTCTGAAATTATATTAGAGAAATTCAATCACCATTCCAACACTCAAAGAAGAAACTGAATTATAGAGGCTCTGCTATACTAGGATGCTGACAGTTTCACGCGTTGATCCACCAATTTGAGTATAAATCTAACATGAAACCACCATTATTCTAAAATTTTACAACAAAATTTGTCAACTACAATTTTTAGGGAAATTATGAAATGAAGGACGTTTAGGGACAAGAAAAACTAGCAAAACTGAAAATAAGAAATTAATTTAACCCCAAATAAACACAAGCCAATCGATTTTAACCTTCAGTTGTGGTGTGTTTTTATTCCACATTTCCAATGTAATTTTGAGAGAAATTATAAGAAATGGCTCCTATGAGGAATTTATTTTAAAGATATTTTAGGTGAAGCATATCGAATCAATTCACTCCTCTTGAAGTGGAATGCAAGGAAGTCTGCAATTTAACAAGTTCCCCAGTGATTCTTATGCACAGTAAAATATGAGAAATTCTGAAACTTTTTCTATACCTGTGACCTTTATCCAGAAGTCAGACATCTGTGTATGAGTTTCTGATCTCATAGCCTTGATCTTTGCAACCTATCTATCCCCACAGTCCATTTAAACTTCGAGCGTGATCTTCCCCTGTTTTCCTCACATCTATAGACATAACTGTTTCTCCTTTATTTGAGTTATAGATTATGCTATTTATAGACTATAATTAGCATTCATATTTTACTGTGACTCTTGACTTTTTCTGAGCTTTGTGATTGTGCACTGACTTGGCAGACTAATATGAATATTACAGTAATCTGAAATAGAATGTGGTTTTCACATTGTATTTGAAAATGCTGATGATGTTACATAGATCTGATAAACAATAATTGATATTATTTTATTTCAATTTTATTCTCAGTTTCCAAGATGATCCTATAATTTAGAGCTTTGAGTCTAAGATTATTCTATTGCAACTTAATTTTTATTTGACTCTGAAATAAGTTTGAAATTTGAATGCTTTAACACAATCACAGCACTAATAGGTAAGAATGTAGGACTTCTACTGTGCATGATATTCTATGACTAATATTTCCGTTTTGAGAACTGAAAATTTTTGACTACCAATAAGTGTAAGCAATTAATATACGACTTCTGGGTTTTTCTCTTTTCTTCTAACACTTCTGTTGTATCACAAGTATTAGCCACTCAACACCTGTTGGGATTTAAATATCAAATAGTTTTAGATTATCTCAGACTTCTGATACTTTCTCAGACTTTTTGAAATTTTGACTATTATTTAAAAGATATGTATGTAGCCCTCCAACTATTTAATAAATCTGTGTTGTGGGATTTCTAACTTATTTTAAAAGATTTCCTTAAATATTTTGAAATGCTGTTTCTTTTCTTGAATTTGAAATTGATTGAGCCACACTTGTTCAAAGAGCCAAGAATTAGTGAACTTGCTTTCCAATAAATTTATGCCATTGTTTTGGATGTAATAATGAATCATATCATTGAAAGTTTATAGGCTCATTAATTTGTTTTTTCTCTTAATTGAGCAAATAGTGGGAATATCCTTCACCTTCTTTTGACTTTATTCTTTGACACAAAGCAAGTAGTATACTCTCCGTGTATCAGTTTAGAATTTTAGCTTTATTTAAATTGTATGTTAGTATAAAAAGTACTCCAATTGAATAGATAAGTTGAAAATCTAATGTTGATCAGATTTATTCTCACCTTTGGAAAACTGGCATCAAATTCTGATCTATTTCCCTGTCGTTTGATATCTTTGCTTTCTTTTATGGCGAGTGATTCAGATGAAACTTTCATATTCCCTATCTAGACTTGTCCCTAACTCTTAGAAAATGAACTTGCTTCCTCATCACTGATGCCAAAGATGGGTTCCTCATCTATCATCCTCCTTATCTTCATGCATCTCATCGCCTATACAAATCCTCACAATCATTGTGAGCCATATGGGCCATATCTAGCCCATAACTATGAATGGATTCAAGAGCATGCACATGTGTAATTGGTTAAATACTAAAATTTTCACCTAATATGTCACACTATTCCAGAATGTTTGTGGAATACTACCTTGTCATTGCCAATACCTCAGGGTTACATATTTCAAATATAAAAATGTATTGAGTATAAAGTGAAATTAAAGCTAACTTTTAAAGAGCAATTGTAGGAATGTTGAATAAACTCATGGGTGCATTTTTATTGTCTCTTTAAGCAAAGTAGTCCAAGTAGTTGTAAATATATTTAACTTTGCATACTGGTCTGCATCATGCATAATGCAAAAACATTAAAAATAATAGAAAATTATTAATGCTTAAATCTTTAAAAAATTAGTTTTTTAACAGTATGAGTAATTGCTAAATTATTTCTAGGTATTTTTTTGCTGTAGTTTTTAGCTCAGGGGATTTTTTTTCCAATTACATAATGTCAGAGGATACGGAGAGTATATCACAATAGTAGCCATCTAGGAGTAGAGCTCTTGAGGGAAATCTAGATTAAAAAGGAATAAGCAGAGAGAAAGCTTTTACAATCCTCCCAGCAAGCTATGATTTAGTGAAATGAGGTTCCTGGAATTTAAAGATTAGATAAAAATAGAAGCTGCTTGTCAGCTCCTTTCAGCCACGGTGCTAATCCGGCAGGTGGGCCACACACTCCAGCTGGGTTCTTGCATCCCCTCGGGACCTATTTGCAACCTGCTGCACACAGGTCTTTTTTTATTAAGCAGTGGCTTAAATAATACATCTGTGCAGATACACAATATCAAATGTCTCTATGTATCAGCATATTTTTCTCTATTATAATGAAATTAACAACAGATGATTTAATTGTCTTGTTATTAGTTTAAGAGTTGGAATTTGACATTAAGATAAATTTCTTTTTCCTTTAATTTATTAGAAAATATTTCTGATATTTTCTACATACATACAAAATATTTTCTACAACATACAAAAGTAATTTAATAAACCCCTATGAGTACACCACCAAAGTAAGAAGTAAGATATTGAAAATATGATTTAAGCCCCTCAGTACCTCTCCCTAATCATATCCTTCACCTGATCACCTCTTCAAAAGTAAACGTTTTCTTGCATTTTGTGTTCACCACTCACATTACATTCTTTATAAATTTAGTACATATGGATATGTTGATAAACAATAAATAGTGATTTTTCATGTTATAAAACATTATACAATTGAAACATTTATTTTTTATAGTGATTCCAATAGCTTCAGTTACTTATTTCCTCTTAAGCCTCCACTTATAACTATGCCACATTTACCATATTAAGGATAGTTTGTTTCAAATTTCTTGTTATTACAAACAGTGGTGCCAGGAGCATTCTTATACATTTTTCCAAGTGTACACAGGAGAAATTACTCTGGGATACATAGTCAAGAGTGGGTTTGCTTTCTCATAGGATATCTGCATATCCAAGTGCAGTTGATATTCACAAATGACTCTGGAAATGTGCTACCGATTTTCTCAACAATATTTCTGATCCTCTGGTGAAATCATTTGCATTGATTCCAGTTTCTCTGGTGGCCCTGTTCAGATTTATCTTCCAGTTCTCTAATTTTCTTCAGCTTGGTGCTATTCAACTTTTTAACTGGTTACGTTATTTTGAACTATGGTAGTCATGTATTTAAAAGGGTTCCATAACTTACTTATATGTTTATAATTTTCTTCATCTCCTTAAATATTTTTAATCTCCTCAATTTATATTCTATATCCAGTAATCCCCATGTTTGAAACTTGGGGCAGCATAGTTAGTCTATTGTTGCCTCCACTGACATTCACCTGTGTTTTATAAGTTTGAATTCTGAGATTTTGTTCTGTTTATTTCTCTCTTTGGGAAAATTGTGAAGCACGAGTCAAGAGCACGGATTTTCAGAGATGAAAACTTCTCGGCTGTAAAGGATCTTAAGACACTATCAAAGTAGAAACATTTTGTTTCTTGAGTTTTTATGGTTCTATCAGTAGTATAAGTTTGCACTCCATTCCTTATGAAGACATGCCTATAGTTAGATACTAAGGAAAATATGTTCCCCCAACTAGAGCTCAGGCTAGAAATGGCACATTCCCTTGTCTCCATTTGCCCCAAAACTTATTTTTTTAAAATGTACATAGATATGTATGCATGTATCTCTCCTCTTTGAATTCCATACAAGACAGTTAACTGAGGCATATTCTTTAAGTACCTGTTACTATCATCTAGTAAAATGTTACCTATTTTATTTTTATCTATTTGTATATATATATATATATATATGTATACATGTATCTATCTATCATCTATCTACCATTCTATCCATCTCTATTCTTTTTTTATCCTCATTCTTTACTTAACTCTTTCTCTCATTATCAATCATTTAAATTTGTTTGATGACTAATTTTTATTTGTATGTATTCCTATAAAAATGTATTTTCTTGTGCTTTTGTTTTGAATTTGCATAAATAGCATTGCTTTTGTGGTTATGCCATTAATTTTCCCTCAATACTTTGTTTTTAAGGTCTTTCTATGTCATTTGATTATTACTTCTAATTGTTGAATCCCCAATATTTACAAATCAATTGTCCTAGCAATGACCACATCAGTTGCCACCAATACCTTTTGTCACAAGCAATTCTATGATGGTCATCTGCCCACCCTACTCCTCATAGAACCTGTGAGAATTATTAAGCTTCTGTAATATATGGTTTGTCGCCACCATTCCTACTTGGTTGCTGTAGTCTCACACAAACCGTAGTGTATCTTTTGTAATTTTATATTTGAAAATTTTTCTAATATACAAAGCATTTATTTTCTGAATGTCTAGTAGAATTTATTTGCAAAGGTATTTGGGTCCGAGTATTTGGAAAGAGAGATTTTTGATGGGCATTTCAGGCATTTTGTTATTTTGTTTTTGTGTTCTTTATTTTTAAAATTTTACTTACCTATGCAAGTTTTCTTTTTCTTATTGTGCTTTTGACATTTTGTATTTTTTCAGAAATACATCATTTACATCTAAGATTATTAGATGAGACGTATTAGAAGATAATGTTTAAATACCCTTTACACCGAATCTCTGTTGTCTGTATTTCCAATTTTTTTTATTCCACATTTTGTTTACTCTTAACATTCTACCTTTTATTTTTTCATTCAGGCTTACAAAAGGTTTGTTATTAAGAGATCTTATTAATCTTAACAAAAAGAAAATCCCAATTCAAATTTTGTTTATATTCTTCATTTCTTTTTGTTCTCTATTTCCTTGATGTCTATCCTTCTTGTTTCTTTCTATTTATGCTCTTACTATATTTTAACCTCTTAAGTTGAATGCATAATTTTTATTTTATAACCTTTCTTGTTTCCTGATAATAGAAGCTATAAATTTTCCATAAATGTTGTTTTTCCACAGCTCCATTAATTTTATCATGCAATGCTTTCTTTTGCTTCAATCTAAATATTTAGGATTATTTTATGATTTTCTTTTTGATCAAAGGATTATTTAGTAATCTATTATTTAGATTCTGGTTATAAGGTGGTAATTTCAGCATCCTTTTGACATTATTCTAATATTACTAAATAATATCTGATACAATTGTATGTATTTTTCCCATTGGTTTCTATGAAGCTTCCTTTATGGCCTAATACACATTCAATTTTTGTATATTTTACATATGTGCTTTAAAATAATGCTATTTTTCTTCATTGGGTATAGGGTTCTTTATGTATCTAATACTTGAGCTGATTCATTTAGAACTTATAACTCAAACTATTCTTTGCTCAAATTTTCAGTTTCTGGGAGGTTGTTAAAAACTATAACACCACTTGTTAATCTATCTGTTTATTTGTGTATGTGTGTATATATACATATATTTGTATATATACAAATATATATATTTGTGTATATATATAATTTTTGTGTATATTTGTTTATATACAAATTTTATATATATACACAAGTATATATATATATATATGCCTATCTCTGTATTGAATCATTATTTTATGTCATTAATTTATGCATTAATTCAGTGTTAAATTTCTTTATTAGGTGAATACATGTTCATGATGGTTATATCTTCTTACTCTATGGTTCCTATTAAAACTGTATTTTTCTCTAATTCCTTTACCATATTTTTTACATGCATTTTATCTCAGATTATAGTATTGTTACACCAAATATCTTTTGGTTCCTATTTGAAATATATATATTCCAAAATATATGGAATGTATATGTGTGTGTGTGTGTATATATATATATACACACACAAACATCTACACACACATTTTTTTCCTTTTAAGTGCTTCTTGAAGACAACATATTGCTAGACTTTATTTTTTGACCCATCAGAGTTTTAACTAGTGAAATTATTAAATCATTTACAATTACTATTATTACCATTACATTTGTTTTTGTTTCCACCATCTGCCATATATATTTCACATATGTTTTTACTGTCCTTTTATGTTTCGTTTTTCTTATTTTCTGCTTTCATTGTATAATTTCCTTTGATTGGTCTAAATGTTACAGTTTTTTTATCATTATCATGGATAAGCTAAAACTTAAAACTCAGATTTATATTTTCTTTATTGATTTATTAACCTCCTTAACATTTACATTTTCCCATAGAAGGACAAATATTTTACATTAAACTCAAATCCCTTTGTTTTCTACTGACTTTCTTCCCAAAACATACCAAGCTCATACTGTCTACATCTTTTCCTTTACCTTAATATAGAACTAGTTTTACTTTTCTTGTTCTATTTTTGTCATTGTTATGTAGGCAACAATATACTTGATGTCATGAAGTTATTTTCTTGTCAAATTTTCCTGGTGTTTTTTATCTCCTTAATAAAATATTTTCTTAAAGACTGACTTTCAAAGTGAAAGGGGAAAAAACTCATACTGCAACAGTGAAGAACTCTGTTGAATTTTTGGCAACTTAAAATACTGAAACCATTTTTATTCCTTCTGTAGCTAAGGATAGTTTATTATGAACTTAACATGTAAATGTTAAAAGGTATTTTTATTTAGTAATTTAAAAGATTCCATTTTCTTGTTTAAGCATGTTGCTATTGAGAAGTCTGATGCCGATATAATTCTCTTTCCTTTATTAGTATATACTTTCTCTTTCTGGAATTTAAAATATATACATTTTTGTCATTGATCTCTTTAAATTTCACTCTATGCAAGTAGTTGTAAATGTTTTCATATACCGTAATTGATATTTATAAACTCAATTCAATTCTAGATTATTTATGTATCGTGGAAATGTATTTTCACTAATTCTTTTACTCTTTCCTACTTCCATTTTTAGACTTCTATTTTTCTGGAATTCCTATTAAGAGTTGATGGCACTACTACTTAGAACTACTTAGAAGCCCCATACCACCTAGCTTCACTGATATATTTTCTTTTTTGTGTGTGTGAGGAAGACCAGCCCTGAACTAATGTCCGTTGCTAATCCTCCTCTTTTTTTGCTGAGGAAGACTGGCCCTGGGCTAACATCCGTGCCCATCTTCCTCTACTTTATATGGGACGCCGCCACGGCATGGTTGATGAGCAGTACATCGGCGGGCGCCCGGGAACTGAACCCACGAACCCCTGGCTACCAAAGTGTGAACTAAACTGCTGCGCCACTGGGCCGGCCCTCACTGATATATTTTCTAACTCTCTTTCCAGGATTCTTTGCCTAATTCAGTCTTATACTTCACTAGTCATTCTACTTCGTTCATCCTGCTATTTAATTCATTTCTCATATTCATTATTTCAACTTTTATATTTTTCATGCTTGATATTTCCAGTTAGCTTTTCTTTATGATTACTTATTCTCATTTCCTTTGCTAAAATATGTCCTTTCATGCTTATTTTTAAAGTATAATTATTTCTGATGGTTTGTGTTGTCCATTTTGCCTTTGATTTCTCTTCTATGTAATTGTATTGCTGAGATGTCTAGTTGTTTTGGTTTTCAAGATTATGTTCCAATAGGAAGTTATTCAAGTTGGAAAGGGCAGATAGTCAGCCCCAACACTTTTGCATTACTCATTATTATTGTTTTCTTATTTACATTTTGTCTTCATTTTCTTGGTGACTTTAAACCCATGGTGACTTGAAACTCAAAACCTGTGGAGAGAAAATGATATGCTTCTAGATTCAATAAGGCTTTAATTGTCAAATTTAAATGTGTGTGTGTGTGTGTGTAATATTAAATGAACTTATGAAGTCTGTACACTTTCCTGAAGGAGAAAAAAATAACACTGACAGCAGTGGGGAAATCAGATGAATTATTGTTCACCCCAATTGTATCTTTATCTATGACATGTTATTGGGTGTCACCCATGTAAACTATTCTGATATTTTATTTTTTCTATATCTTGCACACTTTTAGTCCTTAGAGTAGATTGTAAGTTTTTTGAGGGAAGAGGCTTTGAAATCACCAATTGTAAATAGGAGGTGATAGCAGCAAGATGGAGGGGTAAAGCGTCTCAGCGCTCATCTTCTCCACAAGCATGACAAAAACAACAGATGACTCCAAACTGATGAAGATAGCTTTGTGAAAGATCTAGACTATAAGGAAGAAGCAGCAGAAACCTCGTGGAACTCAAAAACTGGGGATGGCCTCCTAGAAAAGTGTAGGAAGTATTTCACCTGCATCACCCTCTCTCTGAGCAGCTCAGCAATAAGAGGGATCCTTGGAAGGATTTATGGGGGAAAATAGAGCAGGACAACCCCACCAAGCCTCAATGCTGTGGGTGTTTGCAGCCTTTGCTACTAAAGACCCTCACAGTCTTCACTGAATCCAGCTGATGGAGCTGCCCAGAGTCCTTGCCTCTGCATCTCCCCTCTGGAACTGGAGCTCTCTCTGGGTGACACCTGCCCCTGGGGGGCCTACTCGCTGCTCTGCCCTGCTTTCCAGAATTGAAACACCACAGTGCCTCACTGTGTACTGGACCAGAGCTACTGCTGCTCTGTATCCCACCCCTGGGGATTCAAAGTCAAAGCTTTGATCTGCCATTACTGGGGCTGCTCTGCTGTTGCTCTGCACTGTGCCTTCTGCACCCCAAGTCAGGGCTTTGTCCCACCATCAGTGGGAGTAAGCTGTTGCTATTCTGTGACTACCTCAGTTCCTAAGTTTCAGCTTTGACTTACCCTCACCAGGCTTCACTGCTGCAGCTCTGTGTCCTGTCCCCAGGATTCTAAGTTGTGACTTTGACTTGCCATCACTGGAGCTGAGCTGCTGCTGTTCTGCAACTGCCCCCTGGGGCTACAGTCAGGACCTTGACCCACCATCCCCGGAGCATACTGCTGCTGCATCCTACTGCCTGAGCTCAAGCCACCACTGCACTCTGTCAAACCAGCATCTGTGCCACTGCTGCATTACCCTTCACCCCCTGTGGCCTGAATCACTACAGTGAGCCCCAGAGACTCAGACCCTGGTTCCATAGGAATTCTGCACACTCCTGCACCTCAGACACAAGCACCACTGCCACAGCAAGTGCATCTGTGCCCCAGGATCCAGGCACTGTGGTAGTTCTGTGTGCACCTGGTCTCAGGACGCTGGCTCCACTGCTGTTCTGAGCACCACTGTGTCAGATCTGGTGCCAAGATGGGCCCCCTAGGCTAGAACATCATCTAAAGGCAAAAAAATCAGAACATGAGGACTCTAGCAGTTTTTGCCTCTGAGGACTGCAATAGCCCTAGCTGCCACTGCCATCTGCAGAACCTTTGCAATCTTGGCCACAGAAGACCCATGGTCTTTGCCAACATTAACCTAAGCTGATGGGGCTTCATGGAGACTACACTGCTGTGCCCTCCCAGGAACAAAAGAGACTATAGCCCACCCAGCCAGGACACTGGTAACAACCTTCAGGTGAAGGTCTTTCCTCATTGAAGCCTGTCCAAAAAGGCTGGAAGAGGTGATTGCTCCCTCAAATATGCAGTCTTCAGTGCAAAGCCAACACAAACATGAAAAAGGAAATGTGACACTACCAAAAGCATGCAATAATTTTTCAGTAATTGACCCCAAAGAAATAGAGATCTACAAGTTACCTGAAAAAGAATTCAACATAATTATTTTAAGGAAGCTCAGTAAGATTCAAGGGAACACAGACAAATAACCCAATGAACTCAGAAAGAGAATACCTGAATGAAACAAGAAGTTGAACAAAAAGATAGAAATCATAAAAAAGAACCAAAACAGAAATCTGGAGCTGAAGAAAACAATGAATGGAAATGAAAAATGCAACAGAGAGCTTCAACAACAGGCTTAATCAAGCAAAAGAAAGAATCTGTGAACTTGAAGACAGATCTCTTGATGTCAGATGAGAAAAAAGAAATAAGAATGAAAAAGAATGAAGAAAACCTACATGAATTATAGAATATCATCAAGAAAAAAATATATTTGTACTATGTATGTCCCAGAAGGAAAAGAGAGAGAGAAAGGGACAGAAAACTTGTTTAAAGAAATATGGCTGAAAACCTCCCAAATTTGGGGAGAGAGATAGCTATCCAAATACATGAAGCTCAAAAATGCCCAAACAGATACAACCCAGAGAGACCTTTACCAGGACGTGTTATAATCAAACCCTCAAAAAACAAACACAAAGAAAAAATTTTGAAAGCAGTGAGAAAAAAAGACTCATCATATACAACAGCACCCCTGTAAGGCCGTCAGCAAATTTCTCAGCAGAAACCTCGCAGGTCAGGAGAGAATGAGCAATTCCATTTACAATAGCATCAAAAACAATGAAATACTTCAGAATAAATTTAACCAAGGAAGTGTAACACCTATACACTGAAAACTTTAAGAATCAGATGAAAGAAATTGAAAAAGACACAAATAAATGGAGAAATATCCTGTGTGTTCTTGGATTAGAAAAATTAATATTGTGAAAATGTCCATACTACCCAAAGAGACCTACAGATTCAATGCATTCTTTATCAAAATTCTAATGAAATTTTTCACAGATAGAGAAAACTATCCTAAAATTTATATGGAACCAGAAATGACTCCAAATAGCAAGAGAAATTTTGAGAAAGAAGAACAAAGCTGTAGATATCACACCTGATTTCAAACTATATCACAAAGCTATAGTAATTAAAACAATACTGTACTGGCATGAAAAGGGGCACAAAGACCAGTGGAACAGAATCAAAAGCCCAGAAATAAACCCATGCAAATAATGTCAACTAATTTTTGACAAGGGCATCCAGAACACACAATGTGAAAAGGTCTCGTCAACAAATGATGCTAGAAAACCTGGATATCCACATGCAAAAGAATGAAATTGGACCTCTGTGTTACAACTCTTAAAAAAAATAACTCAAAATGGATTAAAGACTTACATGAAACATAAGACTACTAGAAGAAAACATAGGAAAAAAGCTCCTTGACATTGGCCTTGGTGGTGATTTTTTGGATATGCACCAAAAGCACAAGCAAAAAAAGCAAAAATAAACAAGCGATGCTACCTCAAATTGAAAAGCTTCTGTACAACAAAGGATACAATCAATAAATTTAAAAAGCAACCTACAGAATGGGAGAAAATATTCGCAAATCATACATCTGATAAGGGGTTAATGTCAAAAATATATAAAGAACTCATACAACTCAATAACAGAAAAGCAAATGGTCCAATTTAAAAACCTGCAAAGGGCCTAAATAGACATTTTTCCAAAGAAGGCATCCAAATGGTCAACTGGTACATGAAAAGGTGCTCAACATCACTAATCATCAGGGAAATGCAAATCAAAAGCACAATGAGATATCACCGCACACCTGTTATAATGGCTATTCTCAAAAAGACAAAAGATAACAAGTGTTTGAGAGGATGTGGAGAAAGGGAACTCTTGTGCACTCTTGGTGGAAATGTAAATTGGTACAGACGTCATAGAAAACAACAGGGCAATTCCTCAACATATTAAAAATAGAACTACCATATGATCCAGCAATCCCACTTCTGGGTATATATCTGAAGGAAAATAAAGCACTATCTTAGAGAGATATGTGGACTTTCGTGTTCATTGCAGCGTTATTCACAATAGCAAAGACATAGAAACAACCTAAGTGCCCATGAACAGATGAATAGACATTGAAAATGTTGTATATATACACAATGGAATATTGTTCGGCTATTAAAAAAAATGAAACCCTGCTATTTGGGACAACATGCATGAACCCGGAGGGCATTATGCTGAGTGAAATAAGCCAAACAGAGAAGACAAATACTGTATAATATCACTTGTGTGTGGAATATTAAAACAAAAAAAGCCAATTTCATAGAAGCAAAGAATAGAATGGTGGTTGCCAGGTGTTGGGGGAAGGAGAAATGGAGAGATGTAGGTCAAAAGGTACAAATTTTCAGTTATAACAAGAGTAAGTTCTGAGGATCTAATGTATTGTATAGTAACTATATTAAATAATGCCGTATTATATACTTGAAAGTTGCTGAGAGATTTTAAGCATTCTCATCACACACACACAAAAAGTTAACTATGTGATGTGATGAATGTGTTAATTATTTTGATCTTGGTGTTCGTTCCACAATGTGTGTATTTGTGAAAACACAATATCATCACATTGTACACTTTATATATACAATTATATCTGTCAATTATTCCTCAATAAAGTTGAAAAAAAGAAACAATTGTAAACATAATGCCCTAGGCTTCAGTGAACTTTTGGTTAAAATTAGGCTGATATTATGATAGCCATTAGCACCGACCTGCCTAAGCAGGAATGAAAATCCTATCAAATATTCTTCTACTTTTTTTTAGGGCGTTCTCAGTTGGAGAGCTCATCTTTTTAAAATGGCAATATAACTTATAGTTTGGCTCTGATCTCATGTAATCATACTTGCTTGAAAATGCTGCTGTATATGCCATGGTCATCATCCCCTAAGATCTCCATAAACTCACAGTTTGAGGATATAAATGGAGGAAGCTAGACCATGATTTTTGGTCACCTCAAATGAGATAATATATGTAAAGAACTTAAAAATTGCTTGCCATCTACTAAGACTGACATAAGTGCTTTCACTTTTCTCCTTTTCCTTCCCCTTTCCCCTTACTTTTATTCCCCAAGCCTCAGTCTTCTTTTCATAGACACTTGAAACCAATCTCTCTGCCTGCTGGCATGGGCAATAGGTGTATTGACGCTTAGACTTATCCATCAAATCCCTAAGTTGCCTGTGCCCAGAGTTTCTTATATTAGTTTGCATTTTCCTGTGATACCTGGCTATAAGTTTTTATATTTTCTACATTGCAGGATATAGTTTTTTTGTACAAAGTATATTCTCAATAATAAATGTTAGTTATTTATTGGTAGCCTCTGTAAAATTTATATTACTAGAAAAAGTATACTATACTCCAGATCACTGGAAATATAAAAATCAAATCATTAGATTCCTATAACAATTATTACTTATGCTCTATTTACAGACAATAAATTACAAATCCAAATCTATCGAGGGATAAAAACAAAATGGAAAGAATTCTAATGTAATCTCCATGTCAAAATCATTAATTCAGTAGTGATCTATATTTCTATTTACTCCAAATCCTTTAATTAGTGATGTGTGTTAGGAAAATCATCATTATTTTTCACACTCCAAAAACACACTGTAAAAACTCTAATAATAAGTGGCATGTTTATTTAATTTATATGGCTCTTTACCAAATAGATTCAGCTATAATACTTAAATGGGCATAAATTTTCCTCTGGAAACAAGAGAGAACTTTCTTGAATATATTTTTATATAATCCTCATGTCTAAAGAAGTACGTAGCTGAGCTACGCTAACTAGTCACAGTTCGTCCCAAAGGATTAAATATTTTACAATTCTGTGCTTTTGCACAGCTTAAGGTTCTTTTACCCCAGGGAATTATTTTCCTATCCTTTAATTCTTAGCTCAAGCAACACTTTCATTATGAATCCTCCCTTGGCCCCACACTCAGCATGGACAATTGCTCCTCTCATTCTTGTTTACACATCATCCTATAAATTCTTTATCATTATTTTGTAATTAATAGCTATCTGTCTCTCCAGAGAGAATGTGAACTTCCGAGATCAGAAATTTGTTATTCATCTTTAATCCCTGTCTCGTAGCACAATGCTGACCATGTATATTCCAAACAAACTGCTAGTCAAGGAGTGAATAGTTTAGTATGTCAATATTTTTTAAAGTGATAACATGATCCTAAGAAGATGAATACATTCCAATTATATTTCAAATTTCTTTACACAAAAATAAGATAAGTGGGTAAAGGATCTGAAAGCCAGTTAGAATGTGTTTTCTTTTTTGGAAAAAAAATCATAAATAATATTTCAAAAATTAAATAAGTATATCTTTTAAGTTGGATATCCTTCACAATGGAATGGTGTCTAAATACATAATTAAAATTGTCAAAAATATTTTATTTATTTTATTTTATTTCTTTTCATTTCAAATTTATAGCTTCAAAAAAGTGGACTATCAACAAATATTAATTTTAGATTTTCCACATATTTCAACTAAAAGTCTAATAGTATAAAACAATGATGCTGTAAGAAGGATCTACAGAATTATCATTTTTAGCTTAAGATTATAGATTAGGTAAAAGGACATTTCTTTTCTCCTAGCATTTAAAAATATTCTCAAATCTATATTTGTTGTGAAATAAATAATTTTATAATTTATTATAGAGAGTAGTGCTCATATACATGTGTAGCAAATTTTAGTGCATAATTTAACTTTTGATTATTGTAATTATATGCTATGCTTATGAGTCTTTGCATTGTTTCCTAACATATCTCACTACCTAATTTCTCATTTCTACATGTTGTTTTCTCTGCCCTGAATGCCCTTAATTCCTTCACCTAGTTAAATGCTGCTCATCTTTTAAGATCCAGTTTGTTTATGTCTTTCAAAAGTCCATCAATCAAAGATGTCCTTTGTGACCCTTTGGGTAAATTCTTATTGATCGCATTTGACACAATTTATAGTGATTGTTTATGTATATGTCTTATCCATTTAACTTGAACACAAATACTCTTGGGGAAAAAAAGAGAAATTCAGAAAAACATTTGTGAAGTTTACAGTTAAACCATGAATGGAATTATATATTTCCCATAATAATCATTGTTTTATTTTAAATGTAAATATAAATAAATTTCCTCCATAACTTCTAATTTAATATTTAAAATCAGAATATATATGTAATAAAAGCATAATACAAACATTATTGAACACTGAAGGGATTTGGTGAGTGAATTCCATTCTAGTTTGATTTTTTTTTTAAAGTCCAGTACATGTCTCTTGATACATTGCTTATGGAGTTTAGAATTTGAAGTGATATTGAGAATATTCATCAATCCAATAGGAAGTTCTCTTTATCTTTTCCTCCTTGAAATCACATAAACATAGCTAATATGCGTCTACACTAAGAAGCAACTATAATTTTGACATTGGAATTAATAACTTCACAACATACTAATCCAAAAGAGAAGCAGCTGTAATTTTACAAGTTGTACTTTAAATATCCGTTTAGATCTAGATATATCTGTGTGTGTATCTTGTAACAAATACTTTAATCAAATTTTATGAATGCTGTTTGTTGGACTATTAATATATTTCATGGCATTTCTTAGAAAAATAATAAAATTGCTTTCACTTCTTCGTAAATCACTGAAACATACTAGTTGTGCATCTCTATTGAATAACTTTACCATCCCAACTCTGCACTACCACACCACACTATTTGCTGCTTTGCAGTCTCATCCCACAGTCCCTTGGATCCTTAACTTTGTTCATGCTATATCTTCTGCATAGAATCCTCTTCTTCCCTTTGCTATAGAGATAAACTACTTGTTCTTACAATCTCATTTCTCTGTATATTTCACCGTTCTACATTCTCAAAGCTTCCCTTTATCTACCTAAGCTAAGAAAGAATCATTGTTCACTTAACTGTGCTCTCTAGATTTTATACATAATGTCACTATTGGATGTCACATTTTATTTCACATATTTTTTGTGTGTGTGCCTATTCCTCCACCAGGTTATTTAATTCTAGAGTTCAGAGACTCAAGAGAGTTTCTTGCAGACAAATAGCATCAACTGTTCTCTTTCAGATGCTCTTCCAGACACTGTGGATATACCAGTTAAGACTGCAAAGTCCCTTTGCTCCTGAAACATACATTCCAGTGAGAGGAACCTACAATGCCCACATAAATACGTATTGCTGCAGGAAGTGGTAACTTCTGTGAGGAATGAATAAAAAGATAAGGAAATTAAATAGCAATGGGGTGCTGTTTTTGATAGAATGGTAAGGGTTAAAACTTGTTGAAGAGGTGACATTGGATCAAGAACATGATTCAAATGCCTTGAGAAAGTGTTTTAAATAAAAGATAAGAAATTGTGATTAAACTAAGTAAGACTGAAAATTCATCATTATAGTTTACCAAAAATATATTTATATCCCCAAAATTTAGGAGGCTAGATATGTTGCATTATGACTGTCAATATCTCTTATTTTCCAGGCATTTTATAATTAAATTGCCACCAGCTAAATATGTCTCTGAGAAAGAGTGTGTGTGTTTGTGTGGGTGTGTATGTGTGGAGGGCTTGGGGGAGGGCAGGTCGTGTGCACAGGGATATACATGCATCAGAATGGCATAAGAGATTGATTACAAGATTATGGTGAAGTGGCCCTACTGAAATAGTCTCCTATTCCCAACCTCCATGAAGTTACAATCCCTATTACTTAATAGCTCTATTAAATATTTAAAAACTTTAATATTTTATATTTTCACCATCTAGTAGATGGAAATGTTAAACAAATACATTGAACATGAGTATTCTGCTGCAAATTAGCACGTTAGTTTTGGTTGACGGCATTTGCCTGGGAAACAATATTTACATCAGAGAAAAGGAAGAGATCTAAGAAGGAAATTAAACTAGGCAGCCTTCTAAAATAAATAAGTTTTACCTTTATGTATGTTTGCCACCAAAATTTATGTTTATATACATTTTCTTTCCATCCATTGACTGTTTTCACTATTAGGATCTATTAGTCATTATTCATGATTTTAAAATTACATACATTTACCTCAGCTTCTATAGCACTAATGTGTGTGTATGTGTGCGTGTATACACACACACTTTTGTGCCACTTTTGGTGAATGATGATGTCAATTTATTTTAAGAACAAGTGTGGATCATGTGGGTTGATAGCAAGATTAATTCAGCTAGGACATATTACTTTTGGCTACCACAGACGTATTTGTGTCTTTTGTTAATTTTTAAATTTTAAGTTTGGTTGATTCATTATGGCCTGTATTCAATATGTCAGTAAAACTCTTCTGTACATTTGACTTTTCTTAAATCCCATGACAGAAATTATTTTTTTCAGCACATGATTAACTTAAACACAGTTTGAGTGTGCTTCATTATACACTTCAGGCAAATAAAAATAAATAAAAAGTCATTTTTTTTACCCTGACTTTAAAGAGAGATAAAGTCTATATACTCTCAGTATATATCATCCGTTCAACCAAAGGGAATGCTGTGTTTAGGTCGGGGGGAGTTCTTCAGAAGAGTATAACTTTCTAATATCGCTGCAAGAAGATGGAAGAAAGCTTCACCTGGAATTTTCTTTTTAAATCACTTTAAGCCCAAGAAAACTCGTTAAACCATGTTCATTATCTAGGTGGCATGGCCTCCTTATGTGTTGCTTTTTGTTAATGGCCACATGCAAACTGAATCACATGAGGCTGAGGAAAAACAATAGCAACCAGAAATCTTTTCTTTGTCACTCCCATATTAAAGAGGGAAAGATACTTGCATTTTACACATTTGATGTCCCCTACTTCCTTCAGGCAGTATAGACAGATTATTTATATGTGTATTCAAATGAAAGATCAGGTATACTCTCTCAAAGTCAGAGAGAGAATTGGTTTACTTCTTTAGGGGACAAATTCATTTGTGCCTGCACTTGCTTCATTCTTACATCCCTCATGTGAAGGGAAGCCTGTGGGATTCCTGGTATTGACCAAAGGGCATATAATTAGTCTCAGAAATCTAACGCCATATGTCTGTAAATTAAAAAATATATCAAGAGTATTCAGAGTATTACCCGTATAGTGTTCATGCCTTTTCCTTAAAGTGATTGAAGATTTATAGTATGGAAAGGGAGGACAATTCACTGATCATCTAATGTTTATTATCTCAATGGTGTTATGGTGGAGACGATGCACTTAGCATTTTGATGGTTTCTTCTCTTTTTAAAGAGTGTGCGCTTCTCATTGAGAAGGGAGGACCCAGTAAATTATGTTTGAAGATATAATGGCCAGATATTTAGTTTAAGTGTTTGATCATAAGACATCAATTATTATGTTATAGCCATCATCAGATGTTAATAAATGTCATGCCATAAACCCAAATACTAGATAAGAAACATTTTTTTTTATTGAGGTCACTTTGGTTTATAACATTATATGAATTTCAGTTGTACATCTGCATAGAGGTACTTCTGTATACACTGCATCGTGTCCACGACCAAAAGTCTAGTTGCCATCTGTCACCATGCACATGTGCCCCTTTACCCCTTTCATCCTCCCCCCACTCCCTTCCCCTCTGATAACCACCAATCTATTCTCTGTGTCTATGTATTTGTTTGCCTTCCACATATGAGTGAAGTCATACAGTAATTGTCTTTCTCCATCTGACTTATTTCGCTTAGCATAATACCCTCAATGTCCATCTGTATTATTGCAAACGGCAAGATTTCATATTTTTTAGTATTTCATATTTTTTAGTAGTATTCCATTGCATATATATATATACCACATCTTCTTTATCCATTCATCCATTAATGGCCACTTAGGTTGCTTCCAAGTCTTGGCTATTGTGAATAATGCTGCAATGAACATAGGGGTGCATATACCTTTTCAAATTAGTGTTTTTGTGTTCTTTGAATAGATACCCAGAAATGGAATGCTGGATCATATGGTATTTCTATTTTTAACTTTTTGAGAAACCTCCATTCTGTTTTCCATAATGGCTGCACCAATTTCTATTCCCACCAGCAGTGTACGAGGATTCCTTTATCTCCATATCCTCTCCAACACTTATTTCTTGTCTTTTTATAAATAGCCATTCTGACAGATGTGAGGTGATATCTCATTGTAGTTTTGATTTGCATTTTCCTAATAATTAGTGATGTTGAACATCGTTTCATGTGCCTGTTGGCCATCTGTATATCTTCTTTGGAAAAATGTTTGTTCATATCTTCTGCCCATTTTTTGATTGGGCTGTTTGTTTTTGGTTGTTGAGTTGTATGAGTTCTTTATATATTTTGGGAAAACTGGACAGCCACAAGCTAAAGAATGAAAGTAGACCATTATCTTACATCATACACAAAAATTGTCTCAAAATGGATTAAAAACTTGAATGTAAGATCTGAAACCATAAAATTCCTAGAAGAAAACATAGGCAGGACCCTCTTTGACATCAGTCTTAGCAGTATGTTTTTGAATATCATGTCTCCTTAAGCAAGGGAAACAAAAGAAAAAATGAACAAATGGGACTATATCAAACTAAAAACCTTCTGCACAGAAAAGGAAATCATCAACAGAATGAAAAGACCACCCACCAACTGGGAGAAAATATTTGCAAATCATATATGCAATAAGGGGTTAATATCCAAAAAATATAAAGAGATATTCTTAAGAATGTCTTCTAGAGTGATAACATTCTGCCCATTTAAAGGACTAACAACCTGTACGTTGTTGTTATTTGGCTATACTCTGGTTTACCTAGATGCTTTAGGACCACCACATCTTATTTAAAAAACTGCTGTTTAATTTCACACTGGCCTAAGTTACATTTATTATGCTGTTTTTGTAAAGAAAATTTAAGAGATCATATCATATAATCATGAGTTTCTTCTGAATCTACACATTTGCCCAGGTTACTTTTGCTGTTCTTTATCATACTGTCTGCAAGGATACTTGCCCACTTCTAACATTGAGCTGTATTTCATGCAGTTTATTTATACAATTAATATAGCACTTTGAGATTCTTCCAAGAAATAGTGTAGTACACTGTAAAACATGAATCTTTGCTATTATTTAGCTTTGATATGTGTCCAAAATATATTTCTTATTTTAAAACAAAATCACTGTATCAGAAAATCTTTTGGAACAATACTAAAGTTGAGTTATACCAAGACATTGGCATCCTGCTCTTATGAATACGACCTGAGCGTTCCTAATGTAAGAATGTTTTTCACATGTATCATGTTCATGGGATAACAAATCTTTCTGACCTCTTATGAGTTCTCATGGAATTAAATAATCACAACTCTCTGCTTAACATTTCCTCATTAGGAAAATTAACATTTCAAACATGGAGTAATACTTCATAAAATAAAGTTGTGTAAAATGTATATTGCCAGGTTGAATGCTGCAACATTTTAGTCACAGAAGCAAGTTGGAACAGTTATTGCTTTGAAAATCCTAAATTATGTATATAATTCTCTACTGACATGGTTCTAATATAAGTTTGGCAGAGTAGTTTATCCCTGTTTCTTTTCTACTTTATAAGCCTGTTCCATTCTTCCCAATCCATTAAATTAATTGCTGATTTGTCTTCTTTAAATACATGCTTCTTAAACATTTCCAGTTTGTAGAATATTTAAGGATGTTCTCATTGGTAATTTATAATTATATACAATTCTTTAAATAGAGTATTGGGTTTTAACAAACAAATATAATAAAATATATCAATTAGTGTTAACCCTATTTGATTATCATTAAAATAAGGCTAAATCAGTATCACTACAAATTTATGAGGCCAAAACTCAACTAGGATTTCCATCATACCAAGCCATCCTACTCACATTCTCTCACAAAATTTAAATATTCACATTTAAAATATTCTCTACCTCCTCAAATTTCTGACAAGCCACCTTACTCCACCACTCAGCCAACTTTCCATCTATTAAATAAAGTAAATCATCATAGATTGAACATGTTTAATTCATTATATCAAACCAACAAATCTCCTGCATCTATGCCACGCCCTTTGGTGCCCACCTGTTATATTAGAGGAACTGGTTCTTCTTCTGTCTAAATTTTGCCCCCATTTATGTTCTGTATAGCATCCACTATTTCAATGATCTTATAAAATCAGGCATATTATCTCTCCCTTTTATCGTAATCTGCTCCATTTCTACTATGTGTCTCCTATCATTTAGACATTCTGAAATCTCACTGATATAAATAATATATTATAAAATTAAACAAAATAAAACAAAAAGACAAATGAACAAAAACAAACACAATATCTCTGCAGACTTCACTTTATTCTCCAGCTGCACACCATCCCAGGTTTCTTTCCTAGTCGTGTTTCTCCGGTTCCATTTTTACCACTTCATACATTTCTCAATCTCTCTCGACTTTGAATAATTTCAGTTTGACTTCCAACAAAATGTGTTTTCTCTTAAGTCAATGATTCTGTCTATGTCAATAAATCTAATGAACACTGTCTTAGACATAATAGTACTTGACCTCTCAAAAGAACTCTATAGTATTGAAAAGTTTCCTCTTACATAATATATTCCCTGGGGTCTCATGATTCTATGCTCCCCTGAGTTTTTCTGCTATAATTTTCCTATTCTTCTATTTTTCTTTTGTTGCCTAATTCAACTTTATATTTTTCTTAAGTTGTTTCCAATACTCAGTTCTAGATTATTCAACAACCCTATGTGTTCTCCAGATGCAGGACTGATAATCTACACATAGGCTGGTGTTTTCTAAATTAACACTTGTTTTGTTGAAATACTTCCCATGAGTTACAGACATTTTAACTATCTGCTACTTTGCAGCCTCATAGTGATATTCAAAGTAAATTCAAAGTCAATGTGTTCAAAAATCAAACCCATGAAAATTTCAGGCTCTTTATCTCTTAAGAGACAGAGTAGACAAGGATAACTCTAAAGGTCTGAGTAACTAGAATGATGGAGAGATGAGGAAGATGAAAAGATGGCCAAAGAAGTAAGGGAAGATCACAAGTTCAGTTTTGGACACGACAGGTAGGCTGTCATTACAGAGCCAAGTAGAGGTGTCAAAAATACAGTTGAATATAAGTCTAAAGTTCAATGGTGAGGATTTGCTAGAGATATAAATTTGAGAGTCCTTAGGAAAAGGATGGCACTTAAAACCAGAAGAGTAGGTAAGATCACCAAAAGAATGAGGTATGTGGAAGACAAGGGCACAATGTCTGGGAAACTAGTATTTAGAAATCGAGGAAATGAGGAGGAATCAGTACAGGAGATGGAACAGTAGTGGCCAGGTGACAAGAGAAAAATTCACAGAGCGGAACGGTACTAGAAGGCTAGTGAAGAAACGATAAAAGTATTTCTTTTTCAGCCATCTTTCTCATCTTAATTAGAGGTAACTCCATCTTTCCTGTGGCTCAGATCCTTGGAAGCACCCTTGTCTGTTGTATGTCTCACACCCAACATTTATTCTATCAACAAATCTTGCCAGCTCTAACTGATATTCCAACTCCACTGCTGCCACACTGTTCTATGCCATTATCACCTTTCACCTGGATAGCGCCCTATCCACTCTACTGCTCCCCCTAATTTTGTCCATGCCCCGTTCAACCTATTCTCAATGGCCAGTATGGTCCTATTTAAATATAATTCAGATAGAGTTACCCCTCTAAGAAGAAACTTTCAATGTTTTCTCAGGTCTCTCAGTGTGAAAACCAAAGACCTAATAAATGCCCCAAATACTATCTATCTGGCCCCTATGGCCTCTCTCATTGCATTTCCTAGTAAACTCCCCTTACTCAGTCCAGTCCAGTCACAATGGTCTCCTTGATATGTTATTATTATTATTTTTGGTGAGCAAGATTGGCCTGAGCTAACATCTGTTGCCAATCTCCTTCTTTTTGCTTGAGGAAGATTGTTGCTGAGCTAACATCTGTGCCAACCTTGCTCTATTTTGTACGTGGGATGCCTCCACAGCATGGCTGATGAGTGATGTGTAAGCCCACATCTGAGATCCAAACCTGTGAACCCCCAGCTGCCAAAGCAGAGTGCGCAAACTTAACCACTAGGCCACCAGGCCGGCCCCTCCTTGATATTTTTGGCAATGCCGAAAACTCTTGTACATCAGGAAATTTGCAATTGTTTTTCTCTTCTAGAACATGATTTCCCCAGATGTATGCTTGAATCATCCTCTCATCTCATTCAGAATTTTATTCAAAAGTCATTTTATCATTGTAGACCTATGTAAAATTACAATCACTCACTCTAAAACATATGTATTTGATCAAGAATCTCTTTTCCCCCATCACTCACCTTTCAGGAAACATCTACTATCATTCAAAGCACTAGAGTTACAAGAACCACATTCAGAAAACCACTGATTGGTATCCCTTTCTTTAAATAGAACTTATTACTATTTATGCAGTATGTTTCATAAGGACATGATTTTTTTCTGTTTTGTTCATCCCTTCTAGCCTTATCACCTGGAAGTGTCTGGCACATAAATTTGGTCTATACATATTTGCTAAAAGAATGAATGAATGACTGGCAAAAAGGGGAGGAGAGAGAGATAGAGATATTCTTTTTTCATTAACAAATACCTCTTTGGAAAATTTATGCCTGCCTGTCCTATAATTATGAAATAATGTATTTTTAAGACAAGTGATTTACATTTAAATTTTAGTTTAAATGAACACCAGATACTCTAAATTAAAAATAAATAAGAACTGAAAAATATCAATTAGTTAACAAAAGACAGTACTGAATGCAAATACAAAAGCTGATGAGTTAGGATAAGTGAATTAGAACACAAAGTCTTAAAGTCTAATAGAATCATACACTGGGTTAACTGTTCAATAAATATACGTTTGTTAATATGCATTTTTGTTCTCAAAATCTGACTCTGGAGTTACTGCTTGTAGCAAAATAACTTCATTTTTTTTTACTATGTTTATAAATTTTACCAAAATTCTGCAGTTCAGTATGTGTATATATATATATACACATACATATATGTGTGTAAAATTGTTACTTTTTATTAGAAACATGTTTCAAAATTATTTTTAGTGTGAGACCCTGTAACTTTTAGACAGTGTAAACTGTGCTTGAATGCTTGAATATTAATTGAGAAGTTATAGAGCACAGAATTTCTACTTAAAAACTTGAAAGCAAGCTAATTCTTTTGGGGTTGCCTGGTAACCAATAAGGAGAATGTCAAATTGAAAGATAGGTCTGACTGAAGAAGCCTTTGAATAAATAATAGAATTGTTGTCAACTTTAACCCTAGAGAAGTGAGACAAGGAACAATTCTAAGTTAAACTGAAGGAAAGATAGTTGAAACATCTTTTGTATTTTTCTTTAGTGAATTCTCTACTGTTTGCCCTTAAACTTTTTTCCCTCACCAATAATTTATGATTAATGTAGAGACGTTGAAAGCAAATTCTGAAGACATATTTCAGTATCTGTTGGAATTAACTGGAACGACCTAAGGCATTTGAGAGGCATGATAATTTATTATTCATTAACTATTTATTTATAAATCCATATTTATATAAAGTACTGGTTTCTTAGAGAAATTTATGTACAAGAATGAATACTACTCAGATAAAAGATTTGACATAAGTATTTTTTAACGAGAGAACTGTGTTACAATGACTCCTGGGTATATGTACAACAAAACATTTTGACAGTCTTTAGTTATAGTGATACTTTATATCAGACTGTTGATCACATATGTACAGACTTTGACCTATTTCTGTTTTAATTCCAGCAGGAAAAAAGTCAAGAAAGTTCAAGAATCAAAGGTAAGGAATGACTGTTTTAAGATCATAGTTTCCTCAATTCATGTAAGTATAGAAAAAAAATTTGATGCTACTTTGAAAATAAAAAGTAGAAAATGAAAGTCAAAACCTTCAGTGTGATTTTGTGAGCCCCTTGGGGATTCTCCAAAGCCATTGGAGATTCCCTATGGAAATTTCCTTCTTCATATAGTGCTTTTGGGAACTTCAGCACAATTTTCTATTTATTCCCTGAACTGTTCTCGTCGAGTTCCTCCAACCATTGTCCACAAGAGTCGGTGTTGTGTCATATCTATGACTTAGCAGATGCACCTTTTCAAAATATCTCATGAAGAGCCAACTATTTAGTCACTGCTATCTCATTTTATTTTTCTATGAAAAAACAAGAAAATACTTATTCATATTTTCAAGTTGGTGATAGCTTTTAACATGGCATAGGCAACTCTAGCTGGATATAGGGAGACTCTTTTCTCCATAAAAACATTCTTAAGTTTTGAAACCTACTCACTGAGATAATAAATTATTCTAGGTAGACTGTAATCCTTCAGTGAATGGTTTCCATTAACTTTGGCTCCTGCTGATCATAGTGATGGAACTTCACAGATTTTTCCTGGGTTAATTCCTCCGGCCTCTCCATTCAGATGTTGGTCCTTCTTATTCTACATTTTGGACATACTTGCCCACCTATCTCTTCCCAAATGTGCCCTAGTCCTAAGCCTGAGTATGGAGTGAAGCACACTTATCCTGCTTCCTTCCATCTTTTTTGCAGGGAAGATATGTTTACTGTGTTCTATTTTTTTCAGAGTTCCACAAAAATAATTTAAAAAATAGCTGTGGAGAAGTTGCTAAGTTTGCACGCACTCCTGAAATGATGAAAGGGCAGTTAACACTTCTGAGGGTCTCTAGATTAAAGATACCATTCTTGCTTACTTATAACAAGTCCAAATATAATCTTCTCTGCACATTTCCCTGCAGCCGACTGACTGACACATTTTTTTTCAGTTTGGTCATGTGTGTGTGTCTCTATTACTGAAGAATATGAAAAGACATATTTTTATTTTGCTACACATATTTTATTCTAATGAATTATGTAAGACTGCCCTTCAAGGGATTTCCAAACTATTTGTGTTCTTTTTCAGCAAACTGAAGTATGGCTTGTTGTTTTATATGTGAAATTATTATACTTATTTATCCTCAAAACACTCATGTTAACTCAAATTTTTATACTTTTGTGCTACAAAAGGGAATTTCTATTCCAAGATGTGCTGTATGATGTGCATTTTAATGATATATGCATTTTAAGCATACTGAGTGCACATCTTCCTTCTCATGAAAGGTCCCAGTGTTTCAGATTAATCTTAAATCATGTTTATAATTCTGTTATAGTTGAAATTAGTATAGCTTTTTTTTTGATGCTTCATTGCCTTGGGGTGCATAAATCATATCATCTGAAGTAGTAGAAATTATGTTTTTCCAACTACTGTCTAGGAACATGTTTTCTTTTATAATGTAATAAAATTTTCCAGATGATATTTGTTACTTCTTTCACTGTTATTGGCTGACACATAGTTCAGAACTCTCACATTATGGTTTCTAGACTCCTGAATTATAAGTAAATCAGAGCTACATGGTTACATTAGGACTTGTTGCCTAGCTCTATTTAGAAGAACTTTACATTTTTCTTGACTATTTATGGGAATCATCTTGAAATGCTTTCTTACTGGAAATTATGAATGGCCATTTAAAAGTATTTTTAAATGTCAATATCAGAGAAAAAACAATTTGAGTCATAAAAGAAATAGTTTACCCACTGGTAAATGACAAAAATTCTGAAAATCACATATTGAACATTTCTTGGTAACTAGTTATTGAAATGTGAGCTATGCCCTCACTTGACACAAATCTCAGCTAGTAATTCTTTAGACTCTGAGTAATTGGTAATCTTATTTGTCAGAACATGTTTATTTACATTGTCAGAAATGTATGCAGAGGAAGTCTTTAGTCTTCTAATTTCCTGCATAAATTCTTCCTAATTCTGTGCCTATTTCTCCTTGTGACAACGATCCCAATCTCATGATACAGTGACCTGAAATGACATTCACGCACAAAACAATCCCATGAAGATCAGTCCCTCTTTCCTCTGTGTGCAGAGAGCTGTATATTGAAATGTTTGGAAACTTGCAATTCTATCTCTAACTGATTATTTGATACCCACGCATGTTTTTATTCTAATATTATTTTGAAATACCAAAAAAATCCATATTGTTTTACATGTTCTAAAATTATATTTATATGGAATTCAACCGACAAAATGAACTTTGGTTCAATAGTTAGTGTGCTATTGGATTCTCAATTGATTTTCCTGTTTAAATTGCCTACTGTTAAATGAGTTAGTAACTCATTTATAACACAATTTTGAGGTTTACAATGTTTAAGATATCCTCCCTTAAAGTTGCACTGAATATTATAGCAGGGAAAAGAAGACAGTCCTACAGATTTGAAAAAAGGATCAACCATTCAGGAAGCCATATTTCACACTGTTCTTCAGTGACATTACGGATATGTTAAAATAGAGTACATTGTGGTTTAAAATCCATTGAGAATTTTATAAGTATTATTAGGAAATAATCTCCTTTGAAGAATAGTTCTAAAAAAGGAGCACAATAAATCAATTATCCTCTGCCAATATTTCTCAGGGGAATATTTTAATTTGTGATTGGTTTATTCATTTACATTTAAGAGCACCTCTCTAGAGTTCTCAGTGAGGAAACAATAACAGTTTTTGAGGAACGTTTGAATAATTCTTGCTTCACAAATAGCTTAAAAGTTCTGTGAACTTAGTCGAGGTTTTAATTTTCCAAAATAGTTTAAGATGTTTACTACAATCAGAAGGATGATATCATTGTGGAAAGTGTGTGCATGGTTATGCTACAGCATGCTCCCTAAGGATCAGCTTTACCCTCCCTTTGTCAATAAAAGAATGTTTGACTGTTCATTCACCAAAAAGGTCCAGTTGCTTTTATCACACAGTTTTCCCCTCCTCTCTTTTCACGTGAATATTCTTGGCTTTTCCCATTCAGAAGTGATAAAAATAAAGTTGTGTTCACCTTTCATTGCTAGTTCTATTTTGGTTAAGACTTTACACTTGGCAGACACTGAGGACTAAAGTTAGTTCCCTGATGGTCACTTACACGTTATGTTATTAGCACTCATCTTTTGTAAAATGTCTAATAGATGTCAGACACTGTGCTGAGCTTTTTACGTATATTATCTCATTTTAATTCTCAAACACACAATATAAGATAAGATTTAGTATCCAAACATGGCAGCATTTTGAGAAATCACATCCAAAGTAAATAGTTCAGATTAATGTTATCATTTTTGTTCTATTTTAAAATGGATCACATTTCATTTAACCAATTACCAATTGTACGCTAGGTAAATTTAGCATACTGTTATTAGCAATGTTTTTTACATTTTCATGAATTGATATATGTGAATTTTATTATTTATGTGTTATTTTTCTTTAATGGCCTGGTTACAAGTATTTTCCCTACTGCCAATTTATATAAATACTGCTCAGTGCTTTGTAACTTTAAGAAAGAAATAGATAATGATAAATGTGACATAGTAATGCTCTAAGAGGCATATGTAAGAATTGTGCCCCCTTTTTCACTAAATACTTGTGTTCTTTGATCAGTGACTTAACCCCTCCAGAAGTAATTCCTCTTTCATGGTAGATATTAGCAAACATAACCCATGATATCAAAAGCCTTTTACATATCTGAAATTCTAAGACTTATCCTTCTATAAGGACACTGGACAATGTTATTATCACAAACACTTATCCTTCAGATCTGTGATTCTCAATAGGTTCTACATGGCAAATATTATGTCATATACATTTGTGTATATGAAAAAGTTAAGTGGCTCAATTGTTCTCTCTATGGTGCATACATTCTTATATATATATTGAACGATAAAGAAAAATATTGTTAAGACCACACCTAATCAATTAAAAGTATGTGTTTGGGACAATAAATTTTATTGAAGAACTATGGAGCCTGCAGTCTTTATACACATGCACATGCACACACAGACAAGTGTACAAATACACAAGCACATATACACTATTTTCTATTTATTTTTGTACAACTATGGGTTCAGATTCTTCTTTGTTTCCTACATCACAAAATTGACGACTGAGAGCACTGAACATCACCTGTTATATACAGGGATATATATGTATATATCAATCATGTCAAAAGGGGCATTGCTATGAGGTTGTAAACTCCTAATTTGGGTTGTCTAAATATTCAGAGCTCTTTTCACTACAATAATCTCACAGAGTTCTTGAGGTTAGCTCACTTCCTCAAGGTCAAGTAGCCAGTCAGGAACAGTGAGTTGATAGGAACGGATCCTCAAATTCTTATTCCTAAAAGCCGTTGGATACATTACATTAACAAATGAAAATACCATGTAAAACTGAAAGGTGGTAATTTACATATATGAGACTTTTTGTCTAATTGCTGTATGTCTTTATGTTTAGGAAATAAAATATAGCCAGTACAATAAGTAATACCTGAAATGGAGGTTCTTACCATTATATGAAATTCAGAGTTGCTATATTTTTAATGGATTACAATATCATATACTATGAATATTAGGTTCTTTGGTATTCATTTTAGAAAGTTATTTCTAAGACAAACAATCATTGATAGGATTTATGAAAACTGTGGTTTTTATCTATCATATTCCATAGTTATAATCCCTAGGAAGTCCAAGCACCTAAAAGACAAGAACACTCAACTTCTAGAAAATGTCAACCAAAGGATTAATAGTTTTGTTTATTTGTTTGCTTTTGGGAAACAATAATGCTGGATAAACCTCAGACAAGTGTACTTATGGCAGAGTTGTGATTATAATTTTAAAAAATAATTAAATACTGTAAAAGAATGTGAGGAAGCAATAATTGTTTTATAGAGATTTTATGCCATAGCAATTGCATTGTATCATAGCAATTATATTTCACTCTATTTGTTTTATTAAAAATACACTTTTGAAATTAAATGTGGGTAAAATTATGAGCATCTCAAATATTTCAGTCCTTTTCACTTTACACCTAACATAACAATATAAATAGAAATTGATTGTTGAGTAAAAAATCAATTTAAAAATGTAATTCCCAATAATTATGAACACATTGACGGACCTTTCTGATTTCATTAGCTGACATCTGTTCCATTTATGATTTTTTGCTATTTAAAAAAAAGTGGTCATATCTCTTTATGTGAGTATGTTTTTGTGAATTTTTTTGATAATGTGAGTGAGTTTTTGAAATAAAAATGATACTACATAGATGCAAATTCAGGAAGCCATTATATACATAAGATAGTAATTGTTACTTTGACAAATTTTCAACAATATAACAATTTAAATTCTAATGTATAACTCCCTACAGTAAAAATGAACTAATGGAAATACATTTACTATAAATAATGCAAATGATGCCCCCAAATGCCTTGCAAATAACTTTCAAGTAGTAGAGATTTCAATGTAAGTATTAACTGTCCTCTGGGAATTAAAGTAATATTAATCATCCATTCTTTAAAAAAATGTGTTGAAACAACTTGGTACAATTTTAGATGATCTTGATGCATGTCCTCCTGCCCCAGCAAACAGGAAGACAAACATCCTTCTCTTCCTAATAATATTACCATCAACCAGAAGATGTTTCAGAAAGTATCTTATCATGTTTCTCATTTATACGAAGAAGGACTCAATTTATATTATGCCCAACCCATCATCTTCCTCCCCTCTTTTGCATACATTCTCTAGTTTCCAAAAGGATACCAATAAATCATCTCATCCAATGGGTCATTTATTTCGGTTCCAGAATGATTAATGTTGCAGCTCCCTATCCCACCAGGAGGCAGTGCTATCTAAAAGAAATCAAGGCAAAATTGGTTTGGTGATGTTGGGAAAACAACTCAGAATAATAGGATTTAATTTTTTTTCTAATAAATAATGATTTAATGCTGCATGTAATATCAAAGGAATATTATTCAGGCTTTTCTTTACATAATTCAATATTTTTTTATCTGCACACTAACATCTCAACATTAATCTTCCCTTCAATCAGCAACACAAAATCTTTTTATTCTAGATTTTTAACAGAGCTAAATGGTTTCCTGAAGAAGTTTTTAAAAAATTCCATGAACTGTCTCCCAAAATAGATTAATCTTGTGTTTCAAGAAATATCAAGCAATATTAACAAAAAAGTGTTTGATGGCTTGATGAAATAACTTTGCTTACTTGCAATGGTTAGCCTTTGTGAAAGAGCAGTTCTTGAAATGGTCATGTGAACATTACATTTTTTGTTTTTTTACAAAAGTCACTATTTTATCTACCAATGAAAAATTATATAGTCTATGAGTTTTCCCTTTTTGCTTTATTTCCCCAGGTGCTTCAAATATGAAATTTGACTTTACTAAAGAGACTATATTTACTTGGGTTTTTAAAATGTATATTTCTTCTTCCTTACCCAAGATCTTAACTTAAACTTTAACGTAATAATATTTAAGCATTTTGTAAATTATCTGAAATTTCTTTGAGTTATGAAGGATACAAATTTTACACAAAAAGAACTTGTAATTCTGTAAGTGTTTTTATACTCGGTGACTTCTATGAGGCAAAGTAGACATACATTTCTTTGTTTAACTGTGAAGGATTAGTTAATTTGGAGTTTTACCTATTATGTCAAAGACTAAATTATTTTCCTTTTAAGTAATTATAAGATGCATTTCATAGTTTTAACTCATTATATGGGTAACTTCTTTTTTTCAATAACTTAGATAATACGATGTAAACGATTTTACTGGGAAAAAATGCATGTCATCCTACTAAAATTAATAGCATTGTTTCTTTCAATTGTTGGTGCATGGAATCTTTATCCATTGGACATTGGAAAATAAGGGAAAACTAGTCAAATATACATTGCAATATTGCAAAATTTCTACATAATCCTCTAGTGATTATTACCTTTGCTTCATGAAGCATTTCCACTATATTTGACCAAGGATCTCTTTCCCTCACCATGCACTTTTCAGGAAACGGCTATCATTCAAAGCGCTAGACTTACAAGAACCACATTCTGAGAAGTACTGATTTATTTATTTATTTATTTATTTTTGTGGGGAAGACCAGCCCTGAGCTAACATCTGTTGCCAATCCTCCCCTTTTTGCTGAGGAAGACTGGCCCTGAGCTAACATCCATGCCCATCTTCCTCCACTTTATATGGGACGCTGCCACAGAATGGCTGACAGGCAGTGCGTCAGCGGGCGCCCGGGATCCGAACTCGCGAACCCCGGGCTGCCAAGCACGAACTTAACTGCTGCGCCACCGGGCGGCCCCTGAGAAGTACTGATTTATATAGCACTTTTCAAGATATATCATAGGGCTCAGAGTCAGCATTCTTAGGCTCAATTATTTTTCCCCCACTTAAGAACTTTTAATCTCCTTTTCTCACCTATAATATGTATAAATATAATATACCACACACTGCTTTTCTAAGGATTAAATGAGGTAAAGCATATGACCCTTTTGAGTGAAATGAAAAGCTCTTGGTTTATATGAGTTCTTATTTCCACATGGTTTGAAATATCTGTAATCGTTTTTGAATTCACCCAATGGTAGAAATATATCTATGAAAAAAATAAACTTTAATTTCATAAATTGTTAAGATTAGAAGTCAAGACATATTGACTTTATTTTGCCTCATTATTTTACATAATTCTAAATTATAATCCACATATTGAATAACCTCTTTGTGCCTGTCATAGTGATTCTTAGACTAGCGTTATTCTTATCATGTCCCTACCATGATGCATGCAACTTCATAGAAGAAAAAACAGTACAATGCAGTGGACAGTGCTTTGAACATAAACATACATAGAAGATTATTCTTTGGGAAGTAAAATGTCATCTGAGAGTACTAACTTGGTGTTGTAACAGCTTATATTGAAATTTGAAGAAATTAAAAAAAGAAAACCAAGCCTAATTTAGCTCATTGATTATAAGTTAACTATTACTACACCTAGAAAGTGCTGCTTTATATCAGAAATTTAGTGGTAATGATGGGCTGCCCGAAAAATTCAGAGAAGGGGAAAATATGGTAAGTTTACCTGCATCAGATAATAAAGCTCAGTTCAACAAATATTTATAAATTTAAATATTAGAAGGAGATTAGGTGCCAGGGAAATTAAGATTAAAAAGTTTCTGCCTCAAGGAGGCAAGTAATGAATTTGGGAGATGGGAACTAGTGCAAATAAATGCAATCACAAAAAAAGTATGATAATACTTTGGTAGAGAAAGTGCAGAATGCTGTGCAAGCATAGAGGTAAGGTGAGGTGTGGGGAGGGGACCTGGGAATGGACTTTTGGAAAAGATTAGCCTTCCTTTTTATAGGGAGACAAGATATTGTCTAGAAGATTGGGGAGGAATAGGAGAGGTGAGGAATGAGGAGAATATTCTAGGTTGTGGGCATTAGTGAATTACAAATGTTTAAATATTAATGTTAAGCTGATGAGAACTAAAGGAGAAATCAGAGTATAGAGAAGAATAAATTCATAGAGTAATTTATAACTAGGAAAGTATCACTAGCAAATTTGAGGGCAGGAATAATGCTAGTGTGAAGAGGTTGTCCAGGCTAGATAGAAGACTGATATTGATTAATTGGTACAGCCTTGAGAAGTATTGGGAACATGCTAAGTAGTTTTCCAATTTAACAAGCTGCACTTTTTTTTGATCAATCTCTGAAATTATTATTCTATTTTTCCCTTACAACAAACAGAACAAAAACTAAAAACTGCACAATGATCATGAAATCGGTTTTGCTTGGTGGTTTGGCACTCAGACTCTAGAATCAGAGTAAATTTCAATCCTGGTCTACCACTAAATATCTGTGTGAGTAAAGGCAAATTATTTGACCTCAGTATACTAATGTTCTCATCTGTATAAAATGTATTTAATAATAGTTCCTTCTTGATAAGTTTGTTTTGATGATTAAACAAGTTATTTAACGTAGAACACTTTGCAAGAACCGTGCAGGGTCTGAGATTTTACCTTCTTCACAAACAAGTGAGCCTCACAGTTTCCTGGATGCTTGCAGAAGACACGAAGCTCCTGTGTCAGAAACAATGAGCAGTTTATTACTCATAGTCATAGCAATAGCCAGAGTAACAGCATTTGTGCCAATTCCCACACAGCGAGAAGATGGCCAGATGATGCCTGCACAGGCAGTACTTTGCATTACAGGAGAGGAATACTCCCCTCTCCCGGTCCTAGCTTGGGAAGCCCAAATATTTTATAATGGACAGGAAGCGTACCTGACATTTGCCCTGTAGAGAGACATTTTCGTTATTACACTTGACAGTAAACATACTTGCCCTTTGCTCCAGAGGGAGGCACTCTTTGTATCTTCCAAGGATATTTACTACACAATATCCCTGAAAAGAAAGCCTGGAATAAAAAAACAGTCAGTGTCTCTTCTCTCAAGACATACAGAAATGCAAGAGAACCATGGAGAACTGTCTGTAAGAGCGCTTATAATAGTGGGGGCACAAAAAAACCTACTCAATTAACGGTTATAATTGCCACCACCACCTCCACCACCACCATCATCATCCTTATTCAGAGAGGTTTTTTTTTCTTCCTTGGTTATCCTCTGGGGTGCAAGAGAATGTAGAATAAAGCATCTTCAGGGCTCTCTTATTTATAGCCTTTCTGTTGATGTTTTATGGAAGGGTAAATGTTTCTGAATTTACTTCTAACATAAAAGAACTATATAAACATATAGCATATAGATAGATGCATAGAGAAAGACATGTATAATATTTTTTCTCTCCATAATGTTAATGTGCAGTTGCTTTAAAAGTGAAACAAATTCAGAGAGTTAAAAAGAGTAATTACAGTAATTCACAGTTTCTGTGTAACTGATAAGTGCCAGGCCCTCTGTAAGGTGCTTTACTTGCTTTATCGTGATTTTATATATATATAAATAGTTAAAATTTATGAATACTTCCTTATTGCCAGGTCTTCTGCTAACTGTTTTCCATGTATTATCTTATATAACCCTCAGGAGAATTTTATATACTAACAAGAAAATAAATTTACTGGTAATCTATCTATCTAAAAATGATCATCATTACCATTATATGCAAATTCAAACATTTTCATGTATGTATATATTTCTGCAAAAAAGTTTCAGTATTCTTCTTTTGAAAGTGTTAATGAATATCCTTGTTTCTCAAAAGTTTGCAAACACTCTGAGGTGAATACCGTGAACTGGTTGACTCAACAACTATTTTAAACACTCGTTAGCATGCTTTCTTTTTACAGAGTAAAATTAAAAACTAGTAAATTAAAAGCTATGTCTACATTACCCAGATTCCCTTGCAGTTAGCCTTCTAGTAGATTCATGGACGCATGGCCTTTTATGAAATTCTTTTTGGAAAACAAGCACAGTTTGGGGACAGAAATTTTCCTTTTGCAGATAGTGGCAAAGGCAGTGTAGTTCTGGACCCAGTAGCCAGAATGACAGCTTCCTTATACAGTTATTCCTGACAATGGCAGGAGCAGTAAGACCTTTGATATTCCAGTTCTGTGGGGGGGGGGGGGGTTAGAAGTTCTTCTAAGAGCTCAGCATAGAGCCTTTCTTCAATCCTGTGAACTAATGTCTATCTCTCTTAATAAATCTTTTTACTTTGAATAGTGCAGATTCTATCGTCTCTAACAAAGAGCCTTGGTCAATGCATCAGTCCATTCTAGTACTACAACAACCGGGGATCTTTATGGAAGAAGTAAGCAGAAAAAGGATTATCAGAGATCTAGTTACCAGACCTTTGGGAAAGACTCCAGGAAGCAAACCTGTCTGCAAGGCGGATGCAGGCAATGACAAGCGGGAGGTACAAGGTGTTAGGCCCAAAGAGTAGAGCAAACACATGCATTGTTCAGGTGCACGTTAAAACCATGTGGTCCTATCTAGCTTGCAAGCAAAACAGTAGGAGATTCTTAAGTCAGACGTAATGATGATTCATACTGTCACTTATTAAAACTTTTGTGTGGAGTATCAACTACGTGCCAAACACAGTTCTGGGCACTGGAGATACAGTAGTGGACAAAACAGGGAAAGGTTTCTGCCTTTTGGGATCTTAGATTGCGGCTCCCAAGAAATCTGACCACACCACAGGATAGTTGCCATTTTCCAAAGAACAGCTAAAATCCCATAAAAAGCACAGGCAATTTTTCTTCTCTACTCCTCCTCTAACTACCCCCTTTCTCTACTTTACCTCGGCTCCTGTCTGAAACTTATTGCAAGACACCAGTACTAGGGGGCAGTGGAGGCAGGCAAGTAGTCAGAAGCTGGGAAATCAGAATCCATGCGACAAAACAGTAAACTCCATCCCTGAGAGGTTAACCTTCTGCTACCTGTAAATTACCTCCAAGCCTTCAAATCTTACAGAAGAAGTAATTTCTGAATCTGATTCCCTTGTCCCCAAATCTCTTCCCAGTGGTTCAGAATCGTGGGAATTAAAATGGTAACTTTCATGAATCCATAAAAGGAAAGAACTCCATGTCCTCCATCGGCCCTATTTGATCTTCAACATTTTCTTCTCTCAGGGAAGTGAAGCAGCAATGCTTTAATAAGATGATTTGGAACACACAACAGTCAGACTTAAAGTTTACCTCCAGAGGTATCGTTACTTTTCTTGGTTTTCTATGTGGTAATTCTTCTGCTTCATTAGGCAAATTTCTATCCTCACACAGGCATGGTAGGACATTATTATCCCATTATAATTTTTAATAAATAGTGTTTTAAGTTATCCTTAAAAAATTTTGGTATGGAGGATATTATATAAATTATATATATGTAAAGTTTGTATAAAATGTTAACATGTGATATACAATATTATAAATTTTGTGATCTATATAATAGATCATATGATATAGGCTATGTAAATAATATAATGAATACAATCACAATATTAGGTTATCATGGGTGTGATTTATTTTCTGTTTGTGTATTTGTTTTGTTGTTGTGTTTATTGTAAAGGCCTAAAAAAGGAGAGCTAACATATTAATCTCTTATCACATACCACACATCTATTTATTCATTTATTCAGCTTACTATATCTATAAAAAGCTCTGAGAAATAGGCACAATTTTGTATGTAAGCAAAATGAATCTTGAAAGTTAAGTAACTCACCCAAGATTATACAGCTAATAAAGGCCTGAAGCTTAATTTAAAATAAACTTACTGCTTTTACTTGGGATTGTTGTTCTCACAATTATCCCTATGCATTCTACTGCATGTATAATATAGTGAAATCTTTCTATTTTTGGATAAGTCTATACATGAGAATGCGTTCATTGTTTGCAACTACATAGTAACCAATATAAACTACATTGTGTCCATTGCAAGATGGAAAAATCCTGTCCCCTCAAAAATTGAATAAATAGGTTAATTAGGGGCTGCCTGGTGGCGCAGCAGTTTAGTTCATGCTTGGCAGCCCGGGGTTCGCGGGTTCGGATCCCGGGCGCCCGCCGACACACTGCTTGTCAGCCATGCTGTGGCGGTGTCCCATATAAAGTAGAGGAAGATGGGCATGGATGTTAGCCCAGGGCCAGTCTTCCTCAGCAAAAAGAGGAGGAGTGGCAGTGGATGTTAGCTCAGGGCTGGTCTTCCTCGCAAAAAAAAAAAAAAAAAATAGGTTAATTATTTAATGTCAGAATCCAAACCAAAAACTCATGCTTTATAGTTAATAAAAATGTGAATGGGTAGAACAAATTAGATGGGAGAAAAACATAAACCTTTGCCCTAAAATAAAGAATTTAAATGTTCTGTGCTTTAAACAAGTGAAAGTTAATTTTATTTACTTCAATATGAATTATAAAATAAATAAAATTAAAACATTAAATTACCTCTTATGAGGGGCCTATAAGCAATAATCATTTGGTTCAATCAGCAAAGAGCACACAATGAATATGTGGCAAAAAAGCATAATTTTTATTTGAAATGCTTCTTTGTTTTCTGTTGTTTTGGCTTTTTTTTTTTTTTTCATTTAATGAGGATAACTTCATTCCTTTCTGCCTGGTTAAACAGAGTCAAATAATAATGCACGTGATGAAGAGTCAGACTGCCTGGGTTGAATCCTGGCTTTGACGTTCACGAGCCACATGAGTGTAGAGAAGTTACCTCATTAGTATGAGTCTCGGTTTTATCTTCTCTAAATGAGGTACAACCAATATCACATGTCTAATTGGGCTTTTGTGAGGATTAGTTATGATTACATATAGAAGTGTTTGGAACAGTTTCAGCACACAGTTAATACTCAATAACATTAGCTTAAATATTTTTACTGAGTGATTTGATATATGAACTAAAATTTGGGGAATTGTTCATAACTATATAATGAGTTATCTTTGATGGGAGCAGAAAGATATCTCTAGTAAGGGGAAGGATACCTTTCAACATCAGTATTATTCACAGCATTGAACTTAATCATCTATTTTTATAAATATTGGATTTAATTATGACCAAACAGATTTACCTTAAATTCATTTTGTTTAATAACTTAAGTAGTTTGATCCACAGTGTAAGTTTATCCATAGGATGTGTGTCTCATGACCCTGGCTAATCAAGAGATGAATGCGTAGTGTTATTTATTCAAATTAAAATAAATACATAAATCAGATATTTTTCATTTCTCTATAATTTTCCTATTTATAACTTTGGAATGTTTTAAAAAAAGCCTTTCTTGTGAGGGTCAAATAAGATAATGAATGTGATAATATATGAGACAGTACTTAGCACGTTACCTGGAATCTTATAGGTACACAATAAATGTTAATTAAATCTAAATCAAATTGCAGTTTATGAATGTATGTATATATTTGCATATGGACACATATAAGTTCATATTATATATAATATTAAATGTCATGTGATTCACAATAATTTCTATAAACTTATATGTAAATGAAATATATTTAAAATAAATTTATATATCTTTATACATATATACTTAGATATGTAAAGATATACAATTAACTTACTTTCCACCTTTTGAAAACCTGTGTATTACAACATACAAACACACGCGCGCACACGCACACTCATACACAGACAACCAGTCTGTTTATGGTTAAAATCAGTACTTATCCAGTTTTTGTCTCTCTATTAACACCCTGTCAGATGCCTTATTCTTAAAAGGTATTCAGAAAATATTTGTGAATAAGTGATGAATGAACTAGAAGACATATTCAGTTACAAAATGTCAGTATACTTTTATATGAAAGCATTTAATGCAATCCACGATGAATTATTTAGACTATTTCAATGTACAAATGTAATGCATCATTTTTTCTCAAAATTAATTACTTTTACCAGTGTTTTATGTTTAGAGGATAGCAAAAATATTCCCTTTTCAGTCATCCTTTCAAACGTATAATTTAGAAAAAACAACATGGTGTAGCCTTTATTAACTTTTTACATTTATTGTCATCCATACAATTTCACTTAATTTTAAGAGTTGAGGTTTGCAAATGTGGAAGCACACATTTTCACTATGAATTAAAAAATGAATTGATATCTGGATCATGTCCTTAGCTAAATTTGCAGTGAGTAACATACATAAATCGTGATCAGTGCAAACTTTTTATTTTATAAGAAGTTCTAGGAATTATACACATATTACTGAAATTCCATTTTCCCCAGTTGAGGAAAAATAGGTGTCATATAGTAAAAAATGCCAAATTTCAGATGCAAAAAGAAAGAGCTTTCTTCATGGCTGACTGACAAAGTCAAATTTACAGGCCAAAAAAATTTGAGTAACATCATCAAAGTTCTATAGAACCAACAAGAGGAAGTTGCTTAAGTCTTAGATTAGGGTAAATGTATTTAAATATCAGTGAATTAATTACCGCAGCCATTCAATAAATAATATGTGGGCAATATAGACTTTTAACAGGTTGTTTAATTGTTTCCATGTTTTATTACCCAAAATATTAGTCAGTATCGAACTGATGGGGGTAGTCAATGAGGAAGACAGGTCTATCTAGACTGAAATAAAAGAAAATATGTTGTACCCTCATGATGAAGTATTAACTGAGGAGCCCTAGAAGACCAGGAACTGGGTTTGAGTTCGTCTAGAATGTTTTCTGGAACTTGAGAAGGAACACTGAGTTAACAAATGGTACTGATCTTTTTTCTTTTTTAATTAAAGAAATCTAAAACTACTGGACACAAAACACAGGAAAATATTATGCAAGTGGACAAAAACAAAAAGTATGGTAAGCCAGCTTTAGTGTCAACAATGGTGAAGGGAGAAAATAATGTAAACTGCACTTAACGGTTTCCATGATATACTAAAATATATCAGCAAGAGCATCTTACAATTCAAGAATTACTTTTACCCAATGCTGCAAAATAAGAAAATATTTATCACAATTAAAACAATTATCAAATTACCATCACCAATTAACTACAAAGTTAGGTGTCAATAGGATTTCTGGAAATTAAATGGGAAATTATCCTAACAAGGCAAAATCTATGAAATTTGTCTCAACCTGTACTAACTTGCCATAGTCTTGCTTAATTCATGTTTTAAACAGGTCCAACTCTGAGATTTATAAGGCCTGGACCAAGACTACAAATAAATCACTCCACCCACCCACCCATCCACACACCTTGGTTTTCCCTCCTCTTCTATACATATCTGCATGCCTTTTCCATCATTTCACCACTTGGGAAAATTAAACAACAACAAAAAAATCTGGCTTGTGAGAAGTGACCTGTGCAGGTCCAAAAAGCAGGCTCAGGGCCATTGTTAGGGAATTCTGGAGTCCAATTTCCCTGAACAAGGCCCAGAAGAGAGCAAGGCACAGACTTGGGCCTAGCCCCATGAACTGCTTGCCTTGCCAAGCAGGGAACAGCCAAAGGAGGGCAAGAGGGGATCCTCAAGAGCAAGGGGCTCAAAGTAGGAACCCTTGTGATTGAGATCACAGGGCCTGTGGTGTGCAGACCACATGCCAGATGGGCAGTATGCTGTCATCATGTAGATGATGATGGTGATGATGATCATGTAGATTACTCTCTGGTCCCAGTCAATACTGCTTGAGAAGGTATAATGAGTTGGAAAATACCACTTAAGAAAGGTTCCATGAATAGGGAAATTTGCATTAGAAAAAGCTTAGAAAAGGGGAGTACATCTGGAAGAACAATGAGATAAAACCACATTTTGAAAAACTTGAGAGTTTGATGAACTTGTTATCAAATCTTTACATATTAGGAAAATTTGCTGTCCACTATTGTCTCATTCTGTGGCATATTTTACAGTTCTTGCTGATCCCATCCTCTGTTGATCCTGTTACACTGACTTAGTACATGGTCTTCTGGAAGTATGAAAAGAAGTAGCTAAAAAGTGCACAAAATTGTGTGCCTTCCAGTAGACCGATGGTGTTGGTGTTCTAAGATTAGCCTGCTTTACACTGCTCTTCAAAATGGCAATGGAAACTGTTAAGTTGAGTCATAGTGCCTCTGCTGCATATCTAACACAACTTCCCCATTACATGGTCATCTCTTAGGTAACAGATACGTTTTTTAAATTATTTTATTGTGAGGTAACAGAATTTGGAAATATCAGGAGACACTTTGAGAAAAACACTTTCACTTTTATTTTAGGGCTCTGAGTCTTCAGAGAATTTATCTGAAAAAACCAAAAACAAGGTCAGGTAGAGATGTTGCAAAGAATTTGGCTATTGTCTGGTCATTCTGGAAAGAACATGCTGGCCAGGAGTCTACAGGATGACAGCCTACAGCCCATCTGGCATGTGGTCTGCACACCACAGTCCTTGTGATCTCAACCACAGCAGGAGGATTCTGCACGGAGTAACCAAACAGGCACTTACAAAGATTGACTTGAAGGGAAAATTACTAGAGAAGAGGAGGAGAGAGCTTCCACCTCTCCATCTGGATTTTTTTAACTTCAATTTTAAACTATTTAACTAAATTGTTAAGCCTATGCTCAATTTGCACTGTGAGCATCCTTCTTGGAATTTATTGAGACAGTTACAGGACTTCTTGAAATCACAAACCCAGTATCAAGCAGGGCTACTGATGTATTGATGGTTAGTGTATATTTTGGCCCCAGAAGATGCTGAAATGGTTTAGAAAAAAATAGCTTTAACTCTAAGACTACTTCCTCCAAATCTGAAAATCTATTCCAATTCTCTTACACTTCCCAAATTATGCCCAGCCATGTTGTGAACTATATTTCATCCAAAGTTCTATATTGAGATTATACAGCATTATAAAGATACTTCAAAAAATCCCAAGAACATAGAGATGCCTCAATACAATTATAAATCTCATTCTTATTTGAAGCCTGGGGAAGCCATTAAAGAAATTTAATCAGAAAACTAAATCCCCATATAAGTTAAAATCCAAAGACACTAAAGTCCAAAGGAATTAACCACCACCTCCCCAAATCAATTATCTAGCCACTCTAAATCCAAAGAAAATAGAATTTTCTCCATTTCTTATCTTGCTCAGCATGAGCCGTCTGGGATATCAGAGTCTGGTTGTAATGTGGTTTCTTTCCGCAGCTGCAGCCTATGCATCTGTTTTCTGCAGGGCTGGTATGGTTCTCTCACAAACTCAGAATCTCAGTCAGATCAATACCAAGTCTGACGTGCCTCTCTTTTTGAGAGTCCAAGGAGTATCATAGTCTGTATTTCTATCACACAAATTTTGTAAAGAAGCTCATTTCTAGAACCCAGATGATGTTATTCCACTCAGAATTATGTTTTTAGAACCTAGGATTTAGATTTGGCAAAGACCAAAACAGAAACTTAATGCTATCTGAATAAATGAGACTAGAGCATAAAAACGCGTGTTGTTTTAGCGACTCCAGGGTGCCAGTTAGTGTGTGGCAATTGCCCATATCTATGAACTTTGAAAGTAATTTCAACCAAAAGAAGACTCTGATCAAGAGGTTAATTATGGCACAGTATTTAGTATAATCTCTTATGAACACTCTCTCCTTTCTCAGATAATGGCTTTTGAGACATGACTACCTTCTTTTGAAGTTTGGAAATATACAGTAAAAAACAGCTTTAGCAAGTCTTAATTTGTGTAGTTTTCTTTCCCATCTAGCATGTTAAACATCTTTTAATTTCCTCCCTTAACTGAGTTTATCTTAAAAGCAGAGCCTTTGGAAAGGCTTGTGTGCTAATGTTTTATGGTGAGTATATCCTCAGGGATTAAGGAGTAAAAAATAAGGTAGAGAGAAAGAGAATGTTGGAGAGCCATAGATGCAGTGCTCTACCAAGCTGGCCATCACACTTTATGATAAACTGGTTATTTGATCTCACAGAACATCTATAGTGAAACCATATGAAGCTATTCCACCTGCAAACAGTCTATCCATGGGGGTGAAGGGATACAAATTTATCTGAATTTATCCATTGACCCTCATGTCCATTAGTCAAAGTTTGCCACATAGGCACTAACTTTTAGGCTGTGTATGCACGCATGCTGAATTGTATTTGGTGCCTCAGTGGGCAGCGTGTGGTGTGGCAAGACATGTTATTGGGGCACGCCCAGGAAATCAGAGAATAGGAACAGTCACCAAAGTCTATATTGAGGGCAGTGGCAACTGTGATCTGGCTCCATGACTGAGGGAACAGCTAAATTGTAGTTTGAGTCATTCAGTCAGGAAGCAGATCAAATAGGCAAATCAGGAGTAATGAATAAAACTGAATCCAGTACCTTTCTCTTTTCCATAAGTCCTGTTTCTGGCCCACCAATGCTGCAACGAATGTGGATTCTTTTTAGTGACCAAGCCTCCATCCTTTCTTGTGGACTAACATTTCCAGTGCCTTGCCACTAGAGGTTCAAATACTGCCTTGTTACTTTGGAATTGTTCAGACCTATGAATCCTACCTCATGGGGAAGGTTTTACTCCTATTTTAGTTGCAACATCCCTGTCAGAGGATTCCTATCTTTAACCCCCAGTAATGCTTCAGAGAGTTTGCACTGAGAACACAGTGAGGGCAATAGGTCCATCATGAGTTCTTTAAGTTACTATCATTCCTCAGATTTTGAGTGTTTTAGATCTTGAGTGGCATTTCTGGCTGATATTTTTCATGCAATAATGGAAGATAGCTTTTATTATTTTATTTTCCTACTCGTTCTCTTCTCCTTTTAGAAAAGTCATTGGTAACGTGTTTATAAAGTTGCTCTTTTCCCTTCTCTACCCTGTAAAAGATAGCTATTTCCTGGATCTAACTGCTTGCTCCTTTTGCCATCCTGTTTCTGTCCAGGTTTTTTTTTTTTAAGATTTTAGAGTCAATATGTTCTGAGTCTGCCAAATGCACCCATTGTTCAAACAAATCTTGTGCACCTTTTTTGACTTTGATAATCCTACCCAGGAGATAGTGCCATCGTACTATGGCATGGATTGAATCTGTCATCATCCCATCTGCCTTCCTGTCATAAGCCTCTTTTTTGCTATGCTTTCTTTTACGGTCTCAGTTCCACAAATTTATCAAACATGTTCTCTCAAGGCACAGAACATTCCTGCATAGCCAACTAAATGTAACTTCAACACCTAAAATTGTTGTATTACTTTCCAAATCGTTGCCATGTAGATTAACTTAATGAATTCCAGCTTAGTTCTTCCACAGTTTCTTCTTTAGCCCTGAATGCAAAATGAAATTTGAAGCAGCAAACCTAAGCCTGACAATAATGACTTAAAACCAGAACTTCTTAGTATTTTGTAGCATGCCTGGAATCCAGCTGCCGTGCAGTATAAAAGTCATTCCCTGTAGACAAGGCTGAAAAGCATAATGAAAATGGTAAATAACTATTCTACTATTTGAAGTCTAAATGGTAGGCATATAGGAAGATTCTCTTTTCCATACAATTGAACTTTCGCTTCAGTTTAATCTGATGACTTGGGCCTCTGCAGCCCACTAGCGGCATCTACTGAGGCACCACTGCCTGCACACATGCACTGAGGAGGGTGCAGATCAAGTTGCCACAGACTGCACTCACAGCCAGGATTCCCAGAATTGCTGTTTTACTGAGCTCTATGAGGCTTTAGAGTGTGCTATGGAGTTTTCTGTCCACATACAGTGCATTTAGGTTTCTGAGATCCAAGTGGCTTCTATTTCACCTAAATCCACGATGCCCAGTACCTTTGTCAAGGTCAATGCACGTTTGCTTGAGTCCTGGTATTTGCAGTATGTCTTTATATCTCTTTCAAAAGTTGCCTGTGGACAAGTCCTTCATAAGCCACAGTGACTAGTCAAGGAAGAAAAAAAGATCACAAATGTTTGATTTAAGGCTGTTGACAATCTAAAATTCATTTACATAATCTAATTTAAGCCTCTACAAAAACAAACAAAAAGACTCTTATTTACTAATGTCTCAAGTAAAGCCATATGCCATGATTCCAACCAATTCAATATATCTAAATTTCTTACTGTATAATTTAACTAAAAGCCATAAGATAAAATACAGCTTCTGTGAGATTTTCAAATTTTGTCAAGTGGGGATTTTTCTACCAAAAATCGTTAGCAGGGTAGATTAAAATTCATATGCTTAGGACTATTTCCTTTTAATTAATATTTTGCCACAGATTTTCTAAATTGAAGAAATAATTGGAATGTTTTAAGCTATGATTGAAATGAAATCTGCGGTACATTATTTCATTTTTAGCTGTGATTTTTGTTTTTGCTGATAATCCATGTTCACTTGAAGAGTTTATATATCCTGCTCAGATATTTAAAATTGCATCAAGGCAAGACAATCAAGTGTTGATAATCTGAAGAGTCGGAATAATGCTTATTAAAATTCAGTATTTTTACCTTTGAAAAATCTTGAAGATTTCTGTGGGTAGCAAGTTCCTCAGGATAAATCATATTTTTCTTTGCCCTAACCTAAAAGGTGATATTTGAGTGTATGTCTCTCTTCAGCCTGCTGCCTTCCAGAGATAGCTCCACAGAGGGTGCGTGCAAGTTGTGTATCAATATTTGATGTGCACTAGATAGTGCATTCCTGGCTATTACCCTTTGAACACAGAGCATCATGTAGGGGTTTAGGATCTACGCACTTACTGAACATCCGCATAAGTGGAAAGTACTCACTTAGGCATATCAAGGATGCAAACTCATGAAATATTTCACCTGTCCTCTGGAAGCCTGTGATCTACTAGATAAGTCAAAAATACACAGGGAGAGAAATATTACTGCAGAATAAACAAGACTCTAGAGAGGAATAACAGATTTTAGGAAGGCTTTTGGAAGAGTGAGATTTAATATGAAAAATGGGCAAGACTTGAAAAGTATTTATGAAAGGGATTCACTTTCCAAGCAATAGACACAACTTAAACTAGGTCTAAGAGTTAGTAGAGTAAAATGACAAGCACAGGTTCATTAGAGGGCTGGACAGAGATAAGACTGAAAATACAGGAAGCACTGTGTCTCCAAATTTTTAGAAAAATGATTTTAAATACTCTATCCTGCTGTTAGCCCATATGTCAAACCACATGTTCTGGTTTTACTTTGGAAAATCTGATCTCTGGACCAGGGACCAGTTTGTGGGGAGCTTATTCTAGAAATTCAAGTCAGATACTTTGGTATATAACCTGATGTAAGTCTGGGGATGGAAATCATAATGGTTTGATGATAAAAAGAATGATTGCTCAGCACAAGAGTGGCACTGAATATATGGCTTGAGAGTTCCCCTAACTCTGAACCTGCAATCTTCCAGGCATTATTGTACCCTAGTTTTCACTGTCATGCACATTTCCCATAACATTATAGCCAAGTAAGAAGGCAGTGAAGCAGATGTGTTTTCCCTTCCTGGGGGCATCTATAAACTGTTCTGGTGTTCCTAGTTTTTATTGTGCTATATAGCATTCTTCAAAATGTAATCAGCTTAAACACAGAGTTACCATATGGTCCAGCAATACAACTTCTAGGTATATACCCAAGAGAAATAAAAACATAAGTTTAGACAAAACTTGCACACAAATGCTCATAGCAACATTAGTCGTAATAGCAACAAAATTGAAATGATCCAAATGCCTATGAACTGAGAAACAGACGAACAAATATGGTATAATACAATGGAATATTATTCTGTAACAAAAAGAAATGAAGTACCGATATATGCCACGACATGGGTGGATGAACTTTGAAAACATTATACTGAGTGAACGAAGCCAGATACAAAAGGCCATATATTGTATATATTGTATGGTTGCATTTATATGAAATGTCCAGAACTGTCAAAATCTACAAATGCAGAAAATATATGAGTAGTTGACTGGGCAGGAGGGTTAAAGAGAAGGATGGAGAGTGACTACTAATGGGTGTGGGGTTTCTTTACATGGTGATGAAAATGTTCTAAAATTAGATTGTAGTGATCGTTACACAATCCTGTGAATATACTAAAAGTAGTTAAATTGTGCACTTTAAATGGTTGAGCTGTATGGTATGTGACATGTTTCTCATATGTTCCACCATTATTTTTTCTCCTTAGCATGACAATCATATTATCGCGCAGGTGTATACATCCTATTCAACTTCTCTATGATCTTTAGCAATAATGCATCACCATTTCAGGATGCTTTGACAAATTTATCATTTTATAGGTACACAAATGCATTAGAACATGGAAAAAAGGGTTTGTGATATACTGAATGATACAACCTTGTTATTTTGAAATAGTGTTGTCTCCTAAACTTCTAAGTTCAGTCTTTTGAACTCTGTGAAAAACAACCCACAAGTAGGAACAAAGCATCAAGAAATCGTTCAGAATCACCATTTATGTTTATATTCTGTACTAGTAAATACATAGAAAAGTTGTCCAAAGATGTAATAGGTTCTATTTCTTAAAACAAAACTAAACTAAAGCAAACAAAAAATACCTAGAAAATTTGCTTGAAATTTCACGTCAAAAACCACACACTAACAATATCATGCTACTCTTCATCTTTATAGCCTGCCACTACTCCTCATAATTTGTAGAATCCTGGCCAGAAGAATATTGAGTTAAAAGATTATTTATATAATGTAAACAGGGAGAAGCACAAAATACTAAATGATGTTGAAATTTTTATGTATGCACAAAATAATGTAGGAATAAAAAAATAATAATCCTTATTTTCTGTATATAGCAGTTTTATTATTTTTATTTTTATGCCACCTATTAGCTTCAAGTCTGTGAGTTAATGCTTTTAAATATTATTAATTATATATCAAGATGTATTACTTTCTCTTATATTGTCTACTGGTAATTTAAAGGGCAATCAGAGCTCATATAACCTTGAAATATGAATCCAAGGAGTGCTTTTTTGGGTGACATATTTTATATTTGTAGCCTTTTGCATTATGCAGGTTCCTACTGAAACAATTATTGTATTCATTTTGTGCTTTTGCCTTTTCATAGAACTGCCTCATTTCATTAACAATTAAGGTCATGTTCTGGCTCACTCCAAGTACACTCCTTAGCCCTTACCCTGGATCCTAGCATGCTATTAATAGTGCCAGCTCTGGTTAAGGTTTACATGAGACTGGAGAGGAGATATTACAGTGAAGTGCAAATTAAAGGCTGCTAAAATGCTGCTGCCAACAATTATACCAGGGCACAAGTACGTTTTTCATTTATCTCAATGGGTCAGATTAACAAGGCTGCATGCCACATTATCATAAAAGGTGGCCAGGCTGTCGGTTCAGATTATTATTAAAGGAATGGCATTTCTAAGAAGGCTTTCTTAAAAGAGAACGCATCTATTGCTAACTGGTAGTTTAAATGTATGTAATTATTGGACACTTTTTTGTAAGATGTTAGAAGCTTCCGTCAATCAAAGGTCAATTTTTTATTTCCCTGCTTTTATTTATTTTTTTTCTTTTCAATTTAATTTCTCTGCAATATCAAGTCCCTTTATGTAGCTAAATAGATAGAAGAGAAACATTCTTGCATTTCAATAGCTTTGGAGTAACTAAGGCTGTTTAATTTAAAATACTAGAGTGCAAATTACTATCCTAGAGGAGGACTGAGTAAATCAAGTCCAAGTTTAGGCAATTCATCTTCCATATTAAATATTAAAAAAAAGAGAATGACCTGAAGTCATTCATGCTAAAGGAGATCAGAGTCCAGCACTTTTTCTGTCTAGTTTATCATCTTTGGGATAATGATGTCTATCTTCTGGAACACAAATGAAAATTATATTTAATAACATTGTTTATTCATGTATAATAAGAGCACGTATTACAGTGACTATGTCATTGTTTCTACAGAACAGGAATGTCAAATAATATTTTTCTGTCCCTGTCAGAAGAATAGTGCATGAGTAATAAACTATCTCTAGGATAAAAAAAAAAAATTTAAGGTGACTTTCTTATTGAATCATCCTTAATCAAATAATAATCCTTTATCCAACAGCTCTCTTTGTTACCAAAATTGGGTGAACCTAAATATTCTAAAGCATTAAGAGACGCTGTTGGAAAATAGGTAATGGGCCTTAAGGTTGGTTAGGTTCCTAACTCCTTCAACCGTGCCTAAACCTTGTCATGGCACTTCGGTTCTTTGATCATTTAACTATTTCTATCACTACGTAGAACACCTGTGTGTGCTTTATTTTATACTAAATGTTTTAGCTTTATAAAAATCAAGATGAAGAGAAGCCGGTAATGCTGTTATCTCACTCAAGGTCATTATATTAATCCAGACAATCAGAGTTTAAATTTCAGAATGTTTAACAACCCACATTACAAATTTCCAATTAAATGCAATTTTCATAATATATTTTTAAATGAATGCTCTATTATAGTATAGTTTACATAAGAAAATAAACAAATTGCAAGTATACGATTTGATGTATACCATATCACTCAACCCTCCGAAGTTCCTCTCATGCCACCCATTGCCCAGTCAGTGGAAACTTCAAAAGTTAACCATGATCATGACTTTTGAAAATGAGTTTAATTTTACCTGTTTTAACCATACGTAAATGAAATAATTTAATTCTCTATGCTCAACATCCTAACATATTTATAACATATGTTGCTTGAAGCTGTAGTCTGTGCATTTTTATTGCTATACAGTATTCCACTGTATGAATATGCCACAAGGTACTTACATACTGTGCTGTTAATCAGTATTTGGCTAATACAGAGCAGGGTTTCAAATTCAATTTTGCCTGTCTTTTGAGTGTGTACTATTTCTACTACATTTTTATTTTTTTAATAAGTTGAATATGGTGAAATATTGTATTCTGAGCATTGCAAAATTAACATAAGGAGATATACATAACCACAATACAATATTTACCAAACAATATAAAACGTTTTAGTCCTAGTATTTTTCCTAAAGCTCTAAGTATTTAAAAAGGTATTGTTCTTACACATTTTTATTATACGTATGTCTATATCATAATTTGTAGTTGAAAAATACACTTTATTTTAAAATACTTAAAAATCATACTTTTTTTTTAAAAAATATACTTTCTTGATTTTGGTATGTATGATGCTTATATACGCTATAGTTCTTTATAAGCCCTTCCATATTAATAACTTCAGAATGTTTACTGGTAGAATTATTTTATTTCTTTCATTTTCCTTATAATAACTAATAACTGATGAACTCTCGTTGGTTAATTGTGGGGCTGGCAACAAATTATGAATAAATGACTCCATCTCCTTAAATCTCTTAGTGCCTAACCATCTGAAAATAAGATTCCAATTAGCTATCTGAAAGTCAAAATATCCCAAGGACTGACATGGGTTGTTAGCGGATGACTTATGCATCTATTTTTTTAATTTAAAAAAATGTACTGATCCGATAATTTAAAGACTTAGGCAAGCCCTTCCAAAAGCCATGAGACTATTTCATTGTTTTTGCCACTGTGCATTATTTGAGAAAATGTACCACAAAGATAGAAAATTGTGATATTGAATAGAGTCCATAGGAAGTGAATTATTTTCAAAGAAAGAAACCCTGCTTGGAGAACAACACGAACCCGCTAAAATAAGAGAAATTGTGTTGGCTTATTATTAAACCACTTAGAGCAATGAATAACACTGGGCCTTGGGAAATACGATTTCTTTCTTATCACCAAAAGAATACTAGTCTAATTCTTGGATAGTCATTCTACTGTAGAAATCTAGGAAAATTGACATTAATCACAATCTTTTCTTTCTTATATAATAACATGTAAAATGTCCTTACCAGAAACACCGAGGACACGTGTTGTCTTATTTTTGATATAATTTATTCATTTATCTTCTCATTTTTTAAAACATCACAATGCCTGGGTATTTACCAGTTTAACTTTCCAAATGAAGGTCAGAAAATTATTTTAAAAATTTTACTATTACCTCAATTTCTTCTATTTTTTCTCTGAAATTACAGGGGATCTAGGTCTTTAATTATGTTTAGAGTAAAAGCCATTTTTTACATTTATTAAGGATATAAATGTTATCAACAATAAAATTTAATGTGATGTGATAAATGCTGTAGGAATCTACCCAAACAAATACAAATTATATGCAAATATGTTTAGCCTTTATATTGGGACACTACAGCATCTCACTATCTTTTATAGTCCTTATTTATATTACTCAAAAATAAAAGCCTATGTTTAAATTTTATTTATGTAATGAAAAGTGGTAACGCTTAAGAAGTGTATATAGCTGCCACCAGTTAATCATATGCATGTGTGTTGGGGGGAATGTGTGTGCATACACACCATTTCAGATGAAAACAGCACAGCTTGTAGAATTAAAATTTTGTAAATAGTAGCAGACGAAGCAGTATGCAAAGGAATAAGAGAATGGATTTCTGAATTTAACTCCTGTTTCAGCCACTTACTAGAATTGTTTCCCTAGAACAGTTATTGAGCCTCTCTCTGCCTTAGTGGAGGTGGAAATAGTACCCACCCCACAGTGTCGTACTGAGGATTAAATGCAATAATGGATAGAAAGGGTTTAGAATTGTGCCTGGCACTTATTGTCAATGTCATTGTTCCTCAACTTACCAAAACAGAAGAGATAAAGGAACTGAAAGAGGAAAGACCAGATATTTGTATTGTTCTCCTCCCCCAACTTTATTTTCCCTACTTCTCCCCTGTCTCCTTTACTAGCCTTACATTCCTCTCAAACTCTAAAGTTTCTTGGGATTTCACTTCAACCTCACTGGTCTTCTCATTTTACTCACTCTTTCTGGCTATCTTATTCAATCAAGTGATTTTATCAACCACTCATCTATTCAATAATGCATTAAATAATGCAATAATACAGAGAAGAGAAGACTACCAAGGATACAGTAATACATAGAATATTACATTTAAATTGTGGTTTAATAACAAAGACAGAGAAGAAACATATACATTTATTATCCATAATGTTATGGAAACATTAAACATAAACATAAGGGCCTAACCTAGTCAGAGAATGAAATGCTTCTGTGTGAAATTTATATATTTTTAAAAATTTGTATAGAGGATAAGGAGGGAAAGTATCTCAAAGTAATAAAGACGTATACCACAAGCCCACATCTAACATCCTACTTAACACTGAAAAGCTGAAAGCTTTTCCTCTAAGATCAGGCACAAGACAACGATGCCCATTCTCACCACTTTTATTCAATGTAGTACTGGAAGTCCTAGCCAGAGCAATCAGGCAACAAAAACAAATAAAAGTCTTCCAAATCAGAAAGGAAGGAGTAAAATTGTCTCTATTTTCAGATAACATGATATTATATATAAAAACTCCAAAGGCTCCTCACACAAAAAAACTGTTAGAACTAATAAAGGAATTCAGTAAAATTGCAGGATATAAAATCAATACATAAAAATCAGTTGCACTTCTATATACTATCAGAAAGGTAAATTAAGAAAACAATTCCATTTACAATAATATCAACTTTACTGAGCCCACTGATTCAATGCTAATCTCTTCTGGAAACACCCTGACAGACACACCCAGAAATAACATTTAATCTGGGTATCCCACAGCCATTCAAGTTGACACATAAAATTAACCATCTCAAGTTTACCCTTTGTCAACCTGGCACGCATATGCATCTTAAATCATACTTAATTTCCAAATGAAGACAATAACAAAGTCATAATTCTGCCTAACATGACAACTATCCTGCATGCAACTGAAAATGCACTAACTCCTTCCCCAGAAAAGAAGGTAAAAATTATTGAGTAATATTTGCTCTTCTCCCTGATATCCTGTAACTTAAACACTATGATATAAAACCAACACATTTTATGCTATATGATAAGAGAATAAGAGAGGAAAGAAAGTAAAGATAGATAGATGGATAGATGACAGATATAGATAGATAGATAGATAGATTAGATAGATAGATAGATAGATAGATAGACCGATCAAGTATACACCACTCCCATTTGATGATGGAGTCTTTCTGTGCACGCCCAACTTTATGGCTTGATGGGTCAGATCACACAGTTCATGATGGGTAGCTCAGGTTACATTGTGACTTGGTGGCCCATGGTTAAGTGTTCAGTCTCCACTAAGGTCCGGTAGCAGGTCAGAGTTGTTTCTCAAAAGGAGAGTAGTTATCTGCAGGTGATAGCAGGGCAGGCTCTAAAATTCTAGAGGCCTGCGCTGTGATTAACCCACAGGGGCCTTCCAAAGGATTCAAACAGCATCTCTATCTGCACTGACACTTCATGCACCATTTGATCTGCTGGGTCATGTGGCCTAAGTGGCAGAGCAGCTTGGACTGTAGCCTAGACCTGTTGCAGAGGCTTATTTTGTTCCAGGCCCCAATCAAAACTAGCAGATGTTGAGGTCACTTGGTAAATGGGCCAGAGCAACAGACCCAAATGAGAAAAATGTTGCCTCCAAAATCCAAAGAGGCCCATTAGGCATTGTGCTTCTTTCTTGGTTGTAGGAGGGGCCAGATGCAACAACTGATCCTTCATCTTAGAAGGGATATCTTGACATGGGCACCATTAGACCCATAGAAATTTCACTGAAATAGAAGGCTCCTGGATTTTAGTCAGATTTATTTCCTACCCTTTAACACACGGATGTCGTATCAATAAGTCTAGGGTAGTTGCTACTTCTTGCTCACTAGGTGCAATCAGCATGTCATTAATGTAATGGATCAGTGTGATATCTTGCGGAAGGGAAAGAAGATCAAGATCCCTGAGAACTAAATTATGACATAGGGCTGGAGAGTTGATATACCCCTGAGATAGGAGAGTGAAGGTGTTTTCAGCCTTGCTAGCTGAAAACAAACTGCTTCTGATGGACGTTATTGGCAGGTATGGAGAAAAAGGCATTTGCCAGATCAAAAGCTGCATACCAGGTACTAGAGGATGTATTAACTTGCCGAAACAATGAAACCACATCTGGAACAGCACCCGTGATTGGAGTCATAACCTGGTTAAATTTACCACTGTCCTTCTCCAAGATCCATCTGTTTTCTGCACAGGCCAAATAGGAAAGTCGAATGAGGATGTGGTGGAAATCACCACCCCTGCATCTTTCAACTCCTTGATGCTGGCACTAATCTCTGCACTATTGCTTTTGATTTACTATTTTCCTGGGTAGAGGCAATTCTCATGGTTTCCACTTGTCTTTGCTCACAATGATAGCCCTTATTCCACAGGTAAGGGAACCAATGTGGGGATTCTGAAAGTTGCTAAGTATGTGTATTCAAATTATGCATTCTGGCACTGGGGAAATAACTGCAAGATGGGTTCATGGACCCACTGAACCCACTGTCAGATGGATCTGAGTCAAAACTCTGTTGATCACCTGACCTCCATAAGTCCCTACTCTGACTGGTGGGCCACAGTGACATTTTGGGTGTCCTGGAATTAATGTCACTGCAGAGCCATTTTCCAGTCATCCCTGAAAGATCTGATTATTTCCTTTTCCCCCATGTACAGTTATCCTAGTAAAAGGCTGTAGGTCCTTTGGGAAAAGCTATGAAAGATTAACAGTAAACATTTTTAGTAGTGTTCTTCCTCAAGAGGACCTGGCCTCTTCATTCAAGGAAGGGTTATGGGGCTGTAAACTGGTTCAAGTCTAGGAATTGATTGAGATCCCGTGACTCTCTTGTTTTTATGATTCAGGTTGGAGTTTTGTTCACTTGACCTAGAACTTTTTTGCTTATATAGATCAAGTAAGAATTTAGCAGGTTTCCTATCTATTTCACTTCTAGAAACACCACGATCAACTAATCAATGTCTTGGCCTGCATAAGTCAGACTATTCTGATTGCTGTTTTGCTTCTGCTTCATCCACCTTGCCTTTGGCAGTTGAGTGCTGCCACTTGGCCCCTGCCACTCCAGGATTCAATTACTCCCATTGCATTTAGGTTTTCCAATTCAGTGACTTCAGTTCCCATCATGAGGTCTGTCCTACAGAGAAGAGTGATCACAGAACTCTTCAAGGATGCCAGGGCTCCCTTTACAAATTTATTCCTCCCATTACCAGTGAAATGTACATCTTCTGGACCCTCTCCACTGTAACATTTCAATCTCCCTAAGTCTTTAAATCCCTTCCTCTACATTAAACCAAGGCATGTCCAGCATTTCCAATTCACTCCCAGTGGTCCACCTTTTGGTTTGTGTTTCAGCCAACCAGCCAACCAAACTGTTAGAGCCATTTCCAGCTCTAATGGATAGAGCTGCAACATTAATGCCCAATCTCTTCTTAGTAAGTTCATGTCAATAAATTCATCCTGATTCAACTTCATGTTCCTTCCACCATTACCCCACACCTTTAATATCCATTCCCACACATGGTCCCAGAGTTCTGTCTGTATAAATTAGAAAACTCAAGGTGTTCTCTTGTGGTGTAGCACAACTCCTTGTGAGTCACACTTTGTACCTCACCCTTAGAGGCCCGCTGGGACATGAATCTAATTAAAGGTCTGGAAGTAAAGAAGGGTTTCGTAGTGGGTACTGAGGAGAATCAAGATTGTCTTGTATGGCAACTGCCTCAGAGGAGGCTATTACAGTTTCTTCAGGCAATACAGGGTTGATTCCCTCAGAAGGAGATGGAGAGGCCAATACCGCTAGGAATAGGTATGCTGCTGCCCCTGTGGTGGACAAACCTCTTCCACTAGCAAAGAAAACATCAGAAATTAGGGTCTCAATATCCCCAGCTTCATCAGGCCCTTCCCACACATCCCCATTCCTACTTATAAGATCCCATTCTTTCCCAATACCCTCACTTTGGCAGTGGACACCCTGAAAGTCTGGGAGTTCAACTTGCTTTTAATTCAGCCATTTGTAGGATAAGATTTTGCTTTTGATTTCCAGCAGTTTCAGCCCTGTGGCTACAAGAGATAAGGGTCTCCATCAGGGCATATAGAAGCTCTTAGGTAGCTTATGTAGTGCTTGATCTGGGAATATGAATCCCTGAACTCATCCCTTTTTTTCACCACGTTGTCCAAAGACATTAGGAGCAACCAACCAATGCCATTAAATTCATCATTTTTCCAAAAATGTTCAAAAGTGTCATATACAGTCACTTAGCTCCTTGTTTCTTATAAGTAATTGATTATAAGTATCCTGTAAAACATGCATATATTTTGCATATTTCTATAAACAGTTCATCTCATGGACTATCAGTGCTCTCTTTACTACTGGAAATATAGTCACTAGCATCTTTAAATCCAATCAAATTGGAGAGACAATTCCAGAAACCCCAGAACCAATTCAAGAAACTCATCCTTAAGTTCTATTCCTCTAGAATCACTCTTGGTACCAAAATTTGTATTAGTCAGGGTTCTCCAGAGAAACAGAATATATACTATACATATATATATAGATATATATATAGATATATATATCTATATATATATATACACACACACAGAGAGATAGACATATATATATAATGAATGACTCCTGCTAATAATTTCTAATAACCCAAGGTCTATGGAAGGAAAGGCAGAGTTGGACTTGAAAGCAAATAACCATAATAATAATGTGGTATTTGATTACCACTGTAGCAAAATACTGCAGTAAGATAGAAGAAAACCTTTCTGATGTAATAAGAAAAAGTTTCACATAAATAATTATATTTGGGTCTATGTGGTAGATTGCCACTATCTAATCTGATTTGATTCAGTCTCTTTATGCGTATAGAGCTAGAATTTGGTTTTCTCCTATGTGACCACCATGAAACACAGCCAAAAGCAAACCAGCAATACATTTGATATTGCATTTCAGTCAATAGTTTTGTCAACAAAGTACATATAATCCCATAGTTAACAAACTAAAAATAAAAACTGTAATTGATAGGACAAGACAACATATTATGGACACACCTAGCAGGAGTCTCTATCCTATGGAGCCCTTTTGCTGTGGCTGGATTCATGGAGGGTTTACCAGAAGTAACTATGAATCTGATACCTGAAATAAGAGCACGAGTTAACCATGGGATGGCAGGCTGGATTTGGGGGAAGAATTTTACTGATTTTAAAGTAAATATCTTCCTCTGAAATTATTTGGAAACAGTACTTTTGTGTTAATGTGCTGGTTACAGCTATACATTGGAGCAGATAGTCTCATTAGTCATGAAAGCTGCACATAAAATATCAATCTCTTTGAGTTTATAGTGAGTTGGTCCAAATGTGAAATTTTTGCATATCATCAATTGAGGTACAACATTCCTATATAAAATGTTAAATTTCTAACTTAATTGATCAAACAAAATAGCGATGTATTTGTTAAGGACATAGTAGGCAGTTTCAACTCTATCTTGCAACCTTATAAAATTATGATTACCTTTGTAATCTACAAAATTTGCCCAGTGGATACCAGTTTCTCCATATACTTCTTTGAACTGCCACAATGTCTGAAATGATACCTCTAATTAAGTATAGAACTTTAAATAAAAATAAAGGAAAAGGAGAATGAATCATTTTTTTTTTAATCTACCTCAAAGCAGCAAGAGAATGAGAAGCTGATGGCTTGGGCACTAATGCAGTGAGAACACAGGTTTTGGTGTAAAAATAACCCTGGGCTTGAATCCTGGTGCTAAAATTTAGTAATAACACTATCGTTTCTTGAAGTACTAAACATGTATACCCACACTTGTTGAATGCTATACATGTATACATACTGCGCACAGGCACACACACAAGCACACACAGGTATATACCCTTATTAGAAGGAGCCATGTGTATGTTAGCCAACTGACAGCTCGCAGCATATAAATATGGTCACTATCAGACCTGTCATGTACAATGAGAAAAACTAAAACTCAGAGAAACAACGCAATGTGTCTAAGATCTAATGGTGAGCAAGTGACTGCGTTGTGATTCAAATTCATGATTGCATGACTCTTAAATACTATTCAATTACGCCTTCTTTTCACAGTCCTTACTAGTTGCTAAATGTCTCAATTCCACTCCATACGTATGATGTTCATCTATACAAGAGGGAATAACACCAATTGCCTTATATACATGTCATAAGAAATAAATGTAGGGGCTGGCCCAGTGGCATAATGATTGAGTTTGCGCACTCCACTTTGTTGGCATTTGGTTTGTGGGTTTGGATCCCAGGTGCAGACCTACACTGCTCATCAAGCTGTGCTGTGGTGACATTCCACATAAAAAAAAATAGATGAGGATTGGCACAGATGTTGGCTCAGGGACAATCTTCCTCAAGCAAAAAGAGGAAGATTGGCAACAGATGTTAGCTCAGGGCTAATCTTCCTCACCAAAAAATAAATGTAATAGGCAGACACACACACTTACAAACTACTGACTTTTTTCTCCCTAAAGGGAATATAACATTTCTAATATTTTAACTAGATTGCAATCGTGCATTGTTCAATATGCTTAAGAATTTGCTGAGGAGTTTCCCTCAAGAAGAAAATGAATGTGATAAAAATGTAAAATACAGTATTCAGTTCCTAGCCCATAGCAGTTAGATATTAATTGGTAGCTGCTAATTTTAACTTGTTTATTATTATGAAACTAAATCAAAATTATAAAATCTCAGGACTTCTTGTTGTCATTATTGTTGCTTGGATATTTTTTGGAATTGAATTAAAAATGGTACTTGCTGATCCACTTAAAGATACATAGTTCCTAATAGATCTGAATCAATGGGATATCAGATTTCATTGTTTATACATAATTGTATACTATTTTCAGTAATCCATTTCCAGCACTAGGTTTTGATACATTGGCAAACATTCCCAAACATATTCTTTCCCTCTCTCTCTCTATTTTGGTGTTTCCTTATTTTGTATTAAGGGCCGTGATTCATATTTTACATCTACCTTCACAACCCCTGTAAGATAGTTTATAATTATGACCTTCTCTGTAGAAAATAATAGCATTTATTTTAGTAAACAATTTCTCAATCTCCCATTAGATTAGAAAGGTCATTGTAGAGGTGATTTTGCATAATCATCCAAGAACACTACCTTAGCTTTGCAATTTTATTTCACAGAAGTTTAAATTTAAAAAATAGGAAGCATGGGATTTTCAGTTCTTTTAAGACTGTATGTGGTACAACGGAAAAAGAAGACTACTCAGTCTTCAATTTTAAAGCATGAACTATTCAACCTTATGGATACTTGCGTCTTTGTGCCTGGCAGGCATGTGTGTAAGCACAGAGATTTGGGCTGATGCTTCCAGAAGTCAAACCTCTTGGCATCTGTTCTCCTGATAGCCCTAAGCAAAAGAACTTCAAATACAATATATCAGATCAGCTTATCAGAACCAATTTCAGTCTTCAGTCATTTAGTACAGGCTGACCTATGATGCCTAAAGAATCCAGCAAAAACTGTTACTTATGTTTAAAAATCTACTTGTGTTTTACCTGGGAAATCAGAGCTGAATTTGACCTCTGAAACCCTTTCTAACTTGTGACTAGACTAGGATGATGTTTTGATGGTTTTCATGTGAATTGTCTAAGGAAGAATGGCGAGGAAGGTGCTTTTTTACACATTATTTCATGTAGGCTATTAAATTTATAAAACTTATGGATTATACTAGAATTTTTCATTTCTAGAATTAAGATATAATTGAGGCATAAATGAAATTTGTTGGCTATCATGGTGGTAATTCAGCCACATTAAAGTGTCTTAGCCAAATGATCATTTGTGCATGCGTAATGCATTGTAATTTTCCCAGAAGAGGGTGATTCTCTTCTTATTAGACTTTTTCAGGCAAGCTATTTGCTGATGAGTACAAATATCTTAGTGGCACCATGAAGTGTTTACTATACATAGCTAATTGGAAATAGATTTACTATACGCAAAAGGAGATAATTTCTAAGTCAACTTGTTTTCTCATCAATATCAATTTATATTACCAGATTGAAGTTAATATTTCATTTTCAATGTTTAACTTTACTTTCAGGGGATTGTTTGTTGTTTATTTTCTGTCAGTATTTTAAATAGACGAAATATTTTATAACTTTTGGTCCACGTGGCATTGTATTTATCCACATAGTCAGAAGATATATTCTTTATTACAGCATATAATCTTTATATTTATCTATTAATGTCTTTATATATAATTTTTAAATTAATGTATTTATAATTATAAATTAACATTTTATATTAATAAATTATATGTTATATTAATAAATTATAAATTAATTAATTTATAAATTATTGTCTTTATAAGTAATTTTTACTAAACTTGAACAAGTCTAAGGATTTGAAATGTAACAACCGTTTGTTATTGGTAACTTGGGTATTAGATGTAATTTTAATAGAAATCTCATAGTTTATTTTGATCGATATGCATCATCTATTATTTTTGTAAATAATATTAAAAACACATATGCTCTTTGAAACTCTTTTAGCACATTTTATATTAATTCTTATTTCTTTTTGGCATCACAATCAATTCAAGCATCTGATCTCTTTGCCATCTTTGACATTATCTCAAGCATTCCTGAAAACATTGTTGTTTTTCATTTAAACAATATTTTCAGCCCGTATTGATTTCTTCCCCCAAGATCTGGAATAATTTACTCAGACAGGAGTCCCAATTCCTTTAATGAAAGTAGTGTATGGTAACACAATCACCACAGGTTGTGTCATCCCATATGGTTACCAGTTATTGGTACAGTTATACCCCAGGTAACTTGGGTTATTTCAGAAACCAAGCAGGAAAGTTTCAGTCATGAGTACTTGCCGATATTTTTGATCTATCTGTAACCTCACTTATTTTCCTTTTGTGTGTGTGTGTGTGAAGATTAGCCCTGAGCTAACATCTGTTGCCAATCCTCCTCTTTTTGCTGAGGAAGATTGGTCCTGTGCTAACATCCATGCCCATCTTCCTCTACTTTATATGGAACGCCGCCACGGCATGGTTTGACAAGCGGTGTGAATGTCTGCACCCGGGATTCGAACCTGTGAACCCAAGCCACCGAAGCAGAGCATGCAAACTTAACCACTAAGCCACTGGGCCGGCCCCAGCCTCATTTATTTTCTTATGTTGCTCTCTAAAGTTTTTCCTCAAATACTTCACATTTGCTTTGCATCTGATCTGTCCAATGATATTTTATTCTCATTCCTCTGTTTTATTTTCATTTGTCTAAAATTAAGAAGGCCAGAAGAAACAGAATATTTTAAAATACTTTTTACACATAGGTGATTTTTTTTAATGCCTATCTTGGATTATATAGCCTATCGAATGTTTCGCCTAGTTCTATGACATTATGGTAATAAACTTATACAACTGGGCTAGAAGTCACAAAATCCTATCACTTATGGAATACTGCACTTAAAAAATAGTGTAGTTCACAGAAAATCTAAAGATATTTTACCTAAGAAAAAAATCACAAATTATGAGTAAAGCCAGGATCAAGATTCAAGAAGCCATAGATCATCTGCCTACTTAACTAAATAATTTTGAATAATACACTTGAGTCTTGGGGTTGGAAATATTTTTAGGTATATATGCTGAAAAGTAAACTTTCTACAAAACAAAGAAATATACGAATTATTCCAAAATACATCTGTAAAGCAGGAGAAATATAAACATAAATTTAGAGTCTAGTATTTTATTATAGATATTTCCCCTTAACAATTAAACTGTTATGATTTACTTCATTTAATAATATAATAAAAAGTACTTTTTCACTTATTTTGGTAAAATTTGAATTCATAAAATTATTTTCCACTATTCCATTCCTTTTGGCAGTACAGGTTTATTTATCAGCATTTACCTTCTTAGCTGAAGCCCAATTCATTAATTTCTAAAAAAAAAAAAAAAATCAGTTTTGAGTTTTGAAAACAATGTAATAATTTTGCTCTATAGCACTTTTGTTTAGGTTAAACACTTGAACATTTGACAAATCATTTTTTAAATCTTTATATTTTTTTCAAAAAAATTATTTTTTGTTTACTACATAAATACAATACTATGTATTTCTTTTTCCCAGAATAAAAAAATGCATCAATATTACTTATATAGTTCACTATCCAAAAACAAGCTTATTATTAAATCTCTCCTTGCAATTCCTTTTGTATAGTAGGAGGAGTCAGTGACCTAAATATTTAAGACTGCCTTTGCATGAATAAATTGATTGAACTGATTGCTTATTGATCCAAAAGCAATTCAATCAAATACTCTTCCAGCTACATATATTGGATATTTACTGTAAAGAAAAATTGCACTGCATGCTTGTTAAAAATGGCAAGACTTGGGCCAGCCCAGTAGTATAGTGGTTAAGTTCGGTGTGCTCTGCTTTGGCGGCTGGGTTCGCGGGTTCATTTCCCAGGTGCAGACCTACACCACTCATCAAGTTACACTGTGGCAGTGACGCACATACAAAATAGAGGAAAGATTGGCACAGATGTTAGCTCAGGGCCAATATTCCTCACCAATCTCCCTCAAAAAAAAAATGGCAAGATTTTATTCCAGACTATTGCAGTAGGTCTAGTATACCATCCTTGGTGGTCTAGTGGTTAAGATTCCACATTTTCATCACTCCAGCTAGAGTTTGTTTCCCAGTAAGGGAACAACACCACCTTCTGTTGGTTGTCATACTGTGGTGGCTGAGTGTTACTATGATGCTGAAAGCTATGCCACTCATATTTCAAATTCCAACAGGGTCACCCATGATGGATAGGTTTCAGTGGGGCTTCCAGACTAAGACAGACTAGAAAGAAGGACCTGGCCAACCACTTCCAAAAAAATTGGTCATGAAAACCCTCTGAGTAGCAGTGGAGCATTGTCTGACATAGCACGAGAAAATGAGAGGATGGCACAAAAACATCAGGCAGGGTTCTGCTCTGCTATATACAGGGTTGCCTGGGGTCAGAATCAACTCTACAGTGCTAATAATAAATTGCAACAGGGGTCAAGACTATTGCAATAGGGGAAAGAGATTGAACTCAACTCCACTGAAACAAAAAGTGGGGGGATTTCAAATGACAGAGTGAGGTAATGGAAAAGTACGTGAGTACCTCCCTCAATAGGGAAGTTGGTCAATGTGATTAGGCCATCTGTGTTTGTCAATTGTTGCTTATCAAAGTTAGGCTCCTATCTTCCCACAGTCGGGAAGATAAGGGTACTATCTTTTTTGATGATTATATTTCAAAGAGATGGCTCCCATGTTCTTAAGAAAGACATTCCTGGGTTGTAGAAGATTTACATTCAAGGAGGAAGAGAAAGAACTTATAATTGAAAGTTTCCTAAGGTAAATGCTGTAAGAAAAGGGAGGTCAGAGGCCTATAGTCAGGAAAAAGCCTGTCTAAAATTTAGTCAAGCTGAGGAGAATGTTAAGGCCATCTTTTTCACAAAGATGTATAGAATACTGTGGAAATTCTTAAGCAAAGAGTAGACAGGCTCTTCCTTTGAGTCTTTTTAGATGAAGGGTTGTTACAGACATCTGACTCTGTTTCTTGCATGGTTCTAACTGGAGGCCTCTGAGGGCCACTGTTGCTTCAGTCCTAACCATTGGGGGTGGTGCAGACTCTGTGATCTATGCTTACATGCACACACTTACATACACCTGCACACACACATGTGTGTTAAATGAAGAGACAAAAAATTTTGCCATGCGTTGTAAGGTATATTTGACTTGCCTTCAATTGCAGGAAATATCCATCGTAAAGAGCATATATATAATAAATCAATTATATATAGTACTGCTATATATGCAGAAGATATGTAGGGATTTTACATAGGTTGCATAAGTTCTTTAGGAATTGATATTGGATATGTGTTCCTCCCTCAATGCTTTGTGTAAGTTATTCTTTTGTTAATTGTATCCATTTATGCTACACGTCTTAAGATATATTCTGAAAACAATAAGGAAAAATCTATTAAAATGTAAAGCTTTTATATGAAAAAGTAAACTGTCTTTAATTTATCAAATCAATTCTGTGATGAGAATTATGTTTTTAAATATATTTGTTTTTCTAATCTGTGAGGACCTTATTAGTTCAAAATAATTCTAAAAATTTAATTTAGCTACTTCATTTTATTTTCACCGAGGTAATAATAAAAACTTAAATAAAACATTGTAAAACTATAAAATAAAAACACAATATACATCTGTCTGACTCATCCCATGAAAGATCTAATTAGCATGTGTTTTGACTGTACTCCCATAAGTTTTATTGGAGTGGTGATTTCACACTTTAAATATAATTGCCTACTAAAATGTGGTACATATTTTTAACTATAAAAATAAGATTCCCTTGTCATAACATCTATCCAGAGAGAATGATTTTTGCATTGTTAAACATATTTTCTAATTAGCAATAGGTATTCTTCTTAAAGTAAGATGGATTCCTTATTTATAATCAAACCTTCAAGACATCCAAAAATATAGCCATATGATGCAATAATTTTAGGAAGCAAATAAAGTTGGTAGATTTATCAAACAATAATTTGGGCCAATGGTTCCAAAGTGGGGAGAGCACACACCAGGTGGTACACAAAAGGATGCATTTGGATACAAGAAAAAAATATGATGCTGTAGGCAAAGGCTACTGAATGTTTTTAAATATGATCATTTTTATATCAGAAAGAATACATCAGTAGCAGCTGTGTGGAGCATGGATTAAACAAAGGAGAAAGAAGGCAGGCAAGGGGGGAGCTTGTGAAAAATACGAATGCCTAAATTATAGCAATAGCAATGAAGTTTGAGCAGAGGAGGAGGGTTTAATATATATGAAGGAGTTAGAGTCAATGGTGAACATTTGGATGTGAGAGGACAGAAAGAGATGCTGCAGATGAGTCACAAGTGTCTGGACATATGTCATGCATTGTGAAGGAGAATATGAAAGAAAAGCAAGTTCTGGAGAGTAAAATGATTTCCCTAGTGAGCAACCTTAGTTTAAGACACCTACAGTCCACCCACCGAATTTTGATAGTTTATGGTTAAAATGTGGTTTGGGGGGCTGGGCTGGTGATGTAGTGGTTAAGTGTGTGCACTCCACTTCAGTGACCCAGGGTTCAGGGGTTCAGATCCCAGGCATGGACCTATGCACCACTCATCAAACCATGCTGTGGTGGCATCCCACATACAAAATGGAGGAAGATGGGCAACAGATGTTAGCTCAGGGCCAATCTTCCTCAAACACACACACACAAAAATTGGCTTTGCCATATGCAGGATATAGTACCTTGGACAACTCATTTAATATCTTTGAGTATCAGTTCACTTGACGTTTAATGCAGACTGTAATTGCTAATTCATACAATTATTCTCAAGATTGAGTTCATTAGCAAAAGTTACCTTTTCCTCAGCACCAGCCTTTACCTCTCTGGCATTTTGGAGACTTGGTTAGCAAATAATTCTACTACTGCATCAACTCCGGTGTACTTCTATCTCACTAATGAAGTAGTGTCATATCCATGTGAGGTGACTGCTGTTTAGGAGTAACAGTCTTCTTAGGAGAGAAGCAGGCCTTCAGATGCTGATAGGTGATCTGAAGAACGATGTGGGTGACCAGAGGGTTCTTTTGGCTAACTCAGACAAGTAGCATGTTTTCATTGGATATTAAAGGGAATATAAATCCAACCACAAAAAGAGCTCATTACATATTAATACTTTGGGAAACTGTCAACATATTTAGGGAAATATTTAGAGAATATAAATTAATAATTCATTAACAACTTAGTGGTCTGTATCCTAATTTATATTTTTGATGTGATACAGAATCTTTCATACAAAAATATTGATGCTAAGTGCTAATTATTGAATTCTTAGATGCTGACAAATAAATAACTGGTCCATCTGCTTAACGCTGATAAAAACAATCTTCCCTTTATGTACTAAGAAAGCATTTGTTCAGAGAAGATGGGTCACCCAAAGAGCATAGGTGATACATAAAGATGTGACACGTTAACAGGAAGTCAAGTACAGGCTCTAGTGTTAGACTGTCTGGTTTGGAATCCTGATTCCATTTCTTCCTCACTATGCGAAGTTGGGCAAATCACTTCTCTTCGCACTTTTCTTATTTGTAAAAGGGAATAATTCCAGATTTATCTGATAGAGTGGTTATGAGTAACCAATGCTGTGCATGTGAAAGTATGCACCATCTTATGCAGTTGCCTGGCATTTGGCATACAAAGCATCATTGTTATTTTATCATCATCATTATTTTTAACTAAAGAGTGAGCATTTGATTTCCTTCCCTAAATTTGCATCCTATCAGATTAGGCCTCTTTTAATAACCTGCAATCTTATAGTATATATTGTTAATATTTTGCGTCAATTATATATTTCAAATAAAACTATCTTACACACAGGCATGTGCACACTATGAACACATACACACTCACAAAAACTGAAAATTAGGTAAAAATAATTTTATTGTTAGTTTTATTCACTACCATGCCCCCCTCCTCCCCACCCCAATCTACACAAAATGGCATTCCACTAAAGGTATTCTTAATTCAAAAGCCAGTTTCCTTAAAAAAAATCTTTCTTTGGTAAGCTTATGATAAGGTGTGACAAAGTCCTATGATCACACAGCTTTAAAATCTTTGATTTCAATACACACTGAAAGCCAAAAAGTATATCATTTTTCCATTTACTTTTGAGTAACTTACATTATGATTAAAACTCATGCAAAGGTAAAATTTGTTTCACAATTTTGAGAAGGATATGGATTTCTAGTTACAAATTATATTCTAATTTTTCAAAGATCATGTACCATTTATTTAATGCCTCATGTAACTTTCAAATGTTTTTCTAAATTTTTTAGCTGATTTTGTTGGTATTCAGTAATAAAGTTAACTCATAAGTCTTTTAATATTTTTGAAGCACAATCTACTAAGGGCCTTTCGAGATTAGTTCAGTTAAATAACAGTATCATGATTTTTTTAACTTGTACACAGAACATATTACTGAATTCTTGAAAAAATTAGTAATTATTGATGACTAATTTTTCTGAAATCTTCATTAACGTTTGACATTCAGGCCATGGAGTGACCACTTGATATCAAGTAAGGTTTTATGATTTTATAAAACACAAGAAAACAACACACACACACACACACCACTTGTGAGACATATTGAAACATATCTCTACATGAATATCTAAAGACATCTCAAACTTATCTTGTTCAAAATAAAATACTTCCTCCTCCTGCTCTCTTTCCCTTCTCAATGAAGTGCTACTCCTTCCTTCCATGTGTTCAGCCGAATCTTGCAGTCAACTTTGACTCCTCTTGTTCACTCAGTCGCTCTCTCAGAAAATCTTAGTCTCTATATTCAAAATATATTCAAAGCCCTAAGTTGCCCCACACCTCTGCTTCTGTTGCTTTTGTTCAAGCCATTATTATCTCTGCTTAGAGGATGATCGCAATTACTCTCCTTGTAACTGCCCTTTCTTCCCTTCAAACTCTTCTCAATCCCGCAACCAGAGTGACTCAGTTAAAGTCACTCCTCTACTCAAACCATTCTCAGGGCTCTCTACCTTTGCATGAAGGCCAAAGACCTTAAAATTACTAAGAAGGTCCTACAGGACATGTTCCTGCCTCGTGCCTCTCTTACCTCAACCTCTATCACTTTCTTTTCATTGGTGCTGCTCCTGCCACACCCCACTCCTTGTGGCTCCTTGAATAACAACACATTAGGCAGTGTCTTCCTGGGGCTGTTGCAATTCATCCTTCCTCTTTCCCCAGTTATCTACATGGTTATTCCCTTATAACCTTTGCCATGCTTAAAGGCCATCTTCTCCATGAGGTCTACCCTGACTTATTAAAAGTGGAAACTTCCCATTCTCCATGCACTTTCTCTCTTGTACCTCTTCTTTCTCTTTCTTCAGTGACTTATTACCTTCTAACAAACTATTTTATTTATCCTGTTTATTGTCTGTCTCCCTCACTAAAATGTGAGCTACCTGAGGACAGGGATTCCATCTGCTTGGGTCACTGCTATACACCTTGTCTACAGAATATTAGTATATAATAAATCTTTGATGGATATTTGTTAATGAGATAATAGTATGGAGGCTTGACTTGTATTTACATCTTAAAATATTTGGTAGAATACATGAGGAAGTTTCTCCAAATAATTATCTTCCAGCAGAAACACTGAACTTACCAAGTGAGAGAAATGAGATGCAGAGTTGAAGATAGTTGACGCAGTAGCCACTGAAATGGTTTCATGCCTTTGGCACTCCTAGTTCTCTGAGAACTCAGTCCTTTGTGCTTTCCCAAAGTTCCATTAACCTAGGTACAAAATTGGATGCAGATTATGAAATAACATCGATTATTCAGTAGATATTAGACAAATGCATTATGTGAAGTAATTTACATTAAAATGAAATGCAATATTATATGAAATTAAAATATGGTATTTCCAGTTTGAATATCTTAATAGCCCTTTCATTTCTATGTCTTGATGGCATTTCCAAATCAGTAACAATGTCATAAATTTTGCTAGGAAATTGGTGTTGGGAATTTGGTCCACATCTAGAGAATTTTTTTAATCACAAAGTCTATTTCCGTTCACTCACTTCTGGGACCCCATTCTGAGCATCCTGCTAGTAGCTGCTATATTTTGATCTCCAGGTGAGTGGAGACAGCAAGTTTGGGCATGCACATCTAACACCTAACTAGAGACAGTATTCATTTGGTAGCCATGATTCAATTTAAACTTGTGTGTTGTATCTTACATATATTATTCACTGGAAAGTGTTCAGGAGTAGGTGTTGACTCAATTATTTCTAACTAAGATTATGATGCTTCATAGGGAATTTAAGCTAAAAATGTTTACAGAGGAAAAGAATAATGTTGTACCTTAAAGTGAAAGCTAAATAGCCTTTCAGTGTAGTATCTATGTTCTTATAATTCTAAAAACTTTCATATCTAGTGGTATTTTCCATTGTATTTCTTGTTGTTTTTTTTTTTTTTTTTTTTTTTGTGGGGAAGACCAGCCCTGAGCTAACATCTGTTGCCAATCCTCCCCTTTTTTGCTGAGGAAGACTGGCCCTGAGCTAACATCCGTGCCCATCTACCTCCACTTTATATGGGACGCCGCCATGGCATGGCTGACAGGCAATGCGTCGGCCGGCGCCCGGGATCCGAACTCGTGAACCCCGGGCTGCCAGGCGCGAACTTAACTGCTGCGCCACCGGGTGGCCCCTCCATTGTATTTCTTAATGACTTGTAATGAAAAGAAATTTATATAGTGGTAAAACAATTTGTACATATAATGTTAAATTTATAAAAGAAAAAGAATTGATATTGAAGGGGAGAAAAAGCATTCTCTACCCACTCTGAGTTCTTTCTGGCTGGGCCACAAATTAAATTGACATGAGGCCCAATAGCAGGAGAAAATCAAGCAAAGCTTTATAACTTGTATACCTGGGAGAGAGCCAGGGAAACTGAGTATCTCTCAACAAAAGGGCAGAGGTTCTCCTCTTAAATAGACAAACGAGGATATTGGGGGTTGGGTCAGCTATGGGAGATTACCAGAAAGGCACAGTAAGGTTATTATGCAGCTTTAAGGCCTCACCTTCCTCGTTGACAAGTTTCTGGAGATGAGGTCATCCACCCCTCTTCCCAGTACAGAAAGTGTGATACCTTTACAAATGGAGATTTCCCTTACAAATATTCTGTTTGGTAAACAGAACTTTGATAGGAATGGGTGTAGCAAAGACCCTCCCAGTCTATCCATACCCAGAGTCATCCAAGGTGAAGGCCCATCCCAGGGACAGGCCTTCTATCCCAAATCCCTTTAGACAGTTGGGGGGGTGAAGGTCAAAGCCTCCTTCAGAGCAAGGTAAAAAGACACATCTTGAGGTGGCCAATTCTGATCCCCCACAGTATATTTTATTATATTTTCACTTATATTACCACTTTTTTCATTATATATATATATATATATATATATATTCTTAAAAAGGTAGTTTTATTTAATAAATTCATATTAAAAAGTGTTTAAAATTTAATTAACTTTATTGATCATAATTTTATAACACCATTTTCTTTGAAGATGCATCAAAAGAACCTAAAAAATAAACAAAATTCCGGGAATTTTGTTTCAACAGTGTTTAGGGAAGGAAGGCATTTTGTATATAGTCTAATATATCTTTCTTGCCAAAAATCCAGCATATTTTATAGTCTTATTATGATATGTGGGTTACTTAGAAACTTAAGGTTGTTTATATTGTCTAATTAACTAAAACAGAGTGACTAAACAAGGACCCATCATCACTAGTTTGAATAGAAGCCAGTAGACTGTATAGTATCTGAATTTCATCTTGTTGCTTTATTTTGAGTATTTAAATTTGACTTTAATTTAAAATTCTGGGATGGACCACAATTTATATATCCATGCCCCTATTGAAGGATATCCTGGTTGTGAAGGGGAGAAAGAGTATTCTCTACCCACTATGAGTCTTTTCTGGCTGGGCTACAAATTAAATTGACATGGGGCCGAATAGCAGGAGAACATCAAACAAGCTTTATAACATGTATACTTGGGAAAGACCTGGGGAAACTGAGTATCTCTTGATAAAGTGGTAGAGGTTCTCCTCTTAAATAGACAAAGGAGGTTATTGGGGGTTGGGGATGTCAGCTATGGGGGAATTACAAGAAAAGCACAGTAAACAAGAGTATGCAGATTTAAGGTGCATACTTAAATGCACTGATAAGAGTTTCTAAAGATCAAGTCATTGTCCCTTCTTCCTGGTACAGGCAGAGAGATATCTTTACAAATGGAGATTCTCCTTACAAATGTAAATGTATGGTAAACAGAACTGTGATAAGAATGGGCCCAGCAAAGACCCTCCCAGTCTATCCATACCCAGAGTTATCCATGGTTTAGGCCTGTCCCAGGGACAGGCCTTCCATCCCAAATCCCTTCAGACAGTGAGTACGGGCGGGGAAGGTCAAAACCTCCTACAGTGAAAAAAATCAGGGTAAGGAGACACATCTTGAGATGGCCAATGCTGATCCCCCACAGTTGCTTCCATGTTTTGGCAATTATGAATAAAGCTCCTATAACATTCAAGTGCAGGTTTCGTTCTATGAATTTCATGACATATTCACACATGCAACCACCATCAACATAATCAAAAGATTTCTGAACAGATATCTATCCATATCAGTGTCAATATCTATATTTTTTCTATCTATCCACACATATGTAAAAGTTATTATTTTTTACTTACATACACAGATTTGTGAATTTTAAGACCTGTCTAGCATCCTGTAATCACCACCAAAATCAAGATACTGAACAGATTTATTACCCATTGATATTCCTAATGCCTATCCTCTATAGTCAAATCTTCCACATCCAACCTCTGCCAACTGCTGATCTGTTTTTTGTCCTTAATACTTTGCCTTTTCCAGAGTAACATATGAATGAAATTGTGCAGTAGAGGGGGCTGGCCTGGTGGCACAGTGGTTTAGTTCACACTTGGCAGCCCAGGGTTCACTGGCTCGGATCCCAGGCGCCTGCGGATGCACTGCTTGTCAGCCATGCTGTGGCAGTGTCCCATATAAAGTAGAGGAAGATGGGCACGGATGTTAGCCCAGGGCCAGTCTTCCTCAGCAAAAAGAGGAAGACTAGCAATGGATGTTAGCTCAGGGCTGGTCTTCCTCACCAAAAAAAAAAAAAAAAAAATTGTGTGGTATATAATTCTCAATACTGGACTGGCATCTTTAGTTAATTCAGTTCATATTTCAATAAAGTAGCATTTGTTTTAATTTGTTAGAGTACATGTATAAAAGTCAATTTACAGTCAGCCATTTTTTTAAGCTTTGATTCCACAGCTATGCTTTGGCTGGTATTCAAAGTACGATGAGTCTATGTTCATGAAATGTATGACATGTTGTAACATTGCTACCAAACCATATGGATTCACTTCCTGGTGAGTTAAATAAGACTCTACACCAGTGGACATTGTCTCACAAAGTAAAGTGTATTTGCAGCAAATAGGAGACCAAGAGGAATCATTTCCAAAGTCATGGCGTCCCCAAACAAAGGGAAGCAGGGACCTTTGATTTCAGATGAGGAATGAATATTCAAAAGAGGGAAGTGGATATTCGCTTGCACAGGCTCAGGTGGACAACATGCTTCCACATACACTGCAGGTTAAGGTAATGAAGTCTAAGCTACTCCTGGAGACATCTTAGCATTGAAAGTAAGGCAAAGGTCATGGGCTTAGCTCTTGTGGTGAGGCTTTGTCTGGTTCCGGGTGGTTGGTGGTTGCATCTCCTTAACATAACAAAAGGGGAAAAAACAACTTGGAAAAACAGTTAAATGCTTCCAAACCCACTCTTGAGTTCCTCAGGGCACCAAGTCACTGACAATATTTTTAACAATATCTTGATTGAAAAGTACTAGGATATTTTCCTCCTTGAAACATTAAATGCTTAAATCTAATTTGAGTGTTGTATTTCCCAAGAGCCTTTTGATTATTTGGTGTACAATTGGCTGACATTTTCTGTTCTCTTCTCAGTTTATTCAGAGGGAGGATGCTTTTCCTGTGCTAGTCTGTCTTTTTGAGAAGTCAATTGCAACCTTAGGCTTTCTTGCCTTGGATCTCCTGAGAAACACTGTGAGACACGGGCCTGTTTATTTCTTCCAGGGCTTTATTGTAGGGGCAGAGATTGCCCTTTTCCAGATGTCTATTGTATTTCTTAAATTGTGGAAACTGTTTAAAGGTTAGCAGAATCAGAGATTCAAGTAGAATACACCCTTGGCATAGGGGGCATGAAGGTCATTGCCACATTCCACAAAATGATTACAGTTTCCCGTCAGACGCTTTTCAATCTGATCTACTTGCTATCAGAAAAGTCAATATTTGCATTCTGTTGAATATGCATGACCACTAGTGTTTGAAGAAAGGGCTACTTGATATATGCACTTCTATGATTATCTTGTTTGCATTCACAAGAAATTATCTGAAAATCCTCTAATGATTCAAAACTTGCTGTAAGGGGTTATTTCATTATTAGAATTAGTTCTGCTGCAACTTTAAATTAAACTGACTTAGCATTTAATATCTCTCAATTTAAAATAAATCACCAGAAAAGGGAAGAAATTTTAAATATCTCAGAAATAACTTTGTTCATAAAATATTGGATATATATGTGGGAAGAAATTTTCAAAATTTTCCTCATGTTCTTGAGTTTTTAAATCTCAAAAGTGTATGCATTGAAGGAATTTGTCTTCCCTGGGGATTTCTCATGTTTTAATAAATCCAACTAGCTTCCATTGAAAATTATAATATGGTAGTTTTTAATTGATAAATAATTTTCCAAGCTTTATTTTCTAGAGAATTTTCTTCTTTTTGAGATTTTAGCATTTCTTTGAGAAGTATTAACTGTCACTATAATTTTTTCACATGTATTCTGGATTTTTTTGTTGTTGTTTTGCCCTGCATCACCTTTTTGTTTGTAAATGGTCCATCTTCTGTTTTCAATGACTCTGTTAGTTTAAATACAATGGGGATGCCTTTGTCTGCTTGGCTATCTGTGACTTCCCCATTTTAACCTTCATGTTTTGTGGCTTGTAGGCTATGAAAACAAAGAAATCTTGCTAATTATCTCATGAAACCAAACTTTATTTCCTCTAGATCCTATTTACCTTTCAAATTTTGTGTAATCAAAGTAAATGTAACAGTTTATCGTGTCCTAGAAACTTCTTTCAACTCTCATTACTTTTCTCTTTTGCTCTTTTAGTGGTTTCTGAATTCAATCATTTATAATCTCACAACAAAATTTGTATTGCCCTCTTTGTATCTGTAGTTTGAAACTTCAAACTGAAATAAAGTAAGCTTCTTTACTTAAGTCTGTAAAATGATAAATAAGTTGGACTAGTTAAATCTTAAATTTTATTATGATTTGGTAGTCCAAGTCTTAGTGATCTCTCAGTTAAGATACAAGTGGCAAATCTCTTGCTCAAGGGTCATTTTAATTGAAGGTATGACCAGGTGTGGAGTCCTTCACTGTTAGAATTTGTTGGAGCCATGGAGTGAGAATATTCCTCTTGATTCTAACTTCCTCTATTAGGCTTGGTAAGCTCACCGATTTTTCTTTTATATATATATAAAATAAATATATATATTATATATATTTATATATTATTTAAGCTGTTACTTAAGAATTATAAGCTTATTCTTGTAGTTTGAAAGTTTCTTCTCTTTTCCCTGCCATCCCAAAATAATCTTCACTTCCTTGTTAAGTTTCTGAAAACACAAGAGAAGAGATATGTTTATTTGGGTTACAAAAGTTCTTTTTAAAAGACAAACAAGTGAAAACCACCATCACCACCACAAAACCTCTGTGAGCCATAACACAGAAAGATAAGTAATAAAAAAAGAAACTAGGATTTTTTTTTTTTAAATCAGATTTCCTCCACATGAAGGTTAATGGATTAGCTTTGATAAGGCAAAACTAGAGGTAGAGAAGGCAATAGATTGAGACAGGATTGGAAGATTCAGAGAATGTGTGTCTCCCTTGGAACTACCGCAGGTCTAGTCTCCCCTTTCTTAGTGCATCAAAGTCAATTTCACAACTTTTAGTTTTCAAATATTGTACTTTTAGGATTTATCTTTCAAGGCTTTTGGTTGATCTGTGGTACATTTCCCTAAACTTTAAGTATTAATTAAATCTGATTCTTGTCTTCAGCAGTTATGTGAGCAAGAATAGCTAAATGCAGACCACAGCCACAAATGTCAAATATGGTGCCTGTAGCCACCCTTCTTCCTAGATTCTTTGTCTCGATCACCTCACGCTGTCTACTTTTCAGAAAGTTTTGAGGTTGTCAGGGAGGCATAAATTTCCCTTTCCACCCTTCTGTGTTCTTATAACTGAACTAATAATGAGATTGACACAAGACCAGATAAACAGAAAAAAACCCAACTTAATACATATGTATTGGAGATCATAAAAATGAGTCTCTTAGATGGGCAAAGCAGGCTCATTTTACTTTTTTTTTTTTGTGAGGAAGACCAGCCCTGAGCTAACATCTGTCGCCAATCCTCCTCTTTTTTGCTGAAGAAGACTAGCCCTGAGCTAACATCCGTTGCCAATCCTCCTCTTTTTGCTGAGGAAGACTGGCCCTGAGCTAACATCCATGCCCACCTTCCTCTACTTTATATGGGACGCCGCCACGACATGGCTGACGAGCAGTGCATCAGCGGGTGCCCAAGATCAAACCTACCAACCCCGGGCTGCCAAGCGCGGACTAAGCCACTGTACATCTTTTTACACAAAGAAACAATAAATTTGTGAGGAATTACAGGACAAAGAAATTTAGGTTTGAGGTACATAATAATAAGAGGAGTTTAAACAAAATTTAGGCTTGAGGTAGTAAATTAGTAAAAGTAACAGAGTTTGTTTATACAGGCTTCTTGGCCCTGAATTCCCTAGCTCCAGTGATAAGGATGTCATTTCCTAGTGTGAGGAGGGTACCTTTCACATGAAAGATTTATTTCTTGCTTTCAGGGGAAACAGAGAGAAGAGGGTCAAAATATTGCTTTGTTTTATTTGTTTTCTGCATCTGTTGCTTCTCAAGAGATTTTCATTCAAAATAATCAATATGCCATTGTGGGATATTTTGAGGTGGCCTGTCTGCCCTGGGCCCCAACAAGGTGAAACAGTTGGCCTCCACTCTCTATTCAGTTATCTAATTCTAGAAGCCAAGATTTAAACAAAGATGTCCCTATTTTGAAAATAATTGTGACATCTCTCAATTATAAATTTTCACAGCTCATTTAATCTTCACATTTATTCTCATTTCTTTCATCATTCATTCTTCAAATAAATATTTATTTAGTGTTTACTACATACCATGATCTTTGGTAAACCTTACATTTTAAGAGAAAGAGGTAACCAAAAATAACAGTGTAATTTAACTTAGGTACAGAATCTGTGGGAGAGGATAGGAGGAGCATAGTCACATTTGCTGGGAAAAAATATGAAAAGCTTTATAAAGAGGCAATGCTTAAATAAATTGTGACATTTACACAGGGTAATACTAGATGGTTAGGGAAAGTAGTGTCATGGAGGATATTACGTCTCAAGGGAATGCATATTAATGTCTGCTTTGTCTATGTACATATTATTCAAATTATTAGATGTACACGGTATATAGATATGTGAGTAATAATAATTTTATATTCAAATGTTCATAAAATTATGCTTCCCTCCAATAATTTTAATGTGACTTAACTTATGAAGAGAAAAGTATAATATGCCATCAAAAACTAAGCAATATTAAATGCCTATATAGTGGTATATGGATATTTAAAAGTACAGGTATAGTCAAAATTAAATTCACCTATATAACAAAGAAGTTTAGCTAGTCTTTATCTCAGTGAAGTTTTGAGTCAATCATATTCTTTAAAAAGTTATTTTATTCAGAAACAAGTTCATTTAAGTCAACATTTGAAATTTGGGTTTCCATCCATATTAATAGATGGAGTAATTGGTAAACTGCAAATTTGTCTTATAAATAATATAATGTTTTCAAAAGAAATGCACCCTACTTCTTAAAGTGACTCATAACACATTATTTTAATAGAGTTTTTCATGAAGTTTCCAGAATTTTAACATTCTTGATAGTGAGAGTGAAGAATCTTAAAATATACTTTTGTATTTTATAATGAGATATGAAAACAACAATAAATCTAATCAACCCCAAGGACATTTTTGGCTTACAAACAATCTCAGGTAAATATAAGAATCACTAGGAGAACATGTTAAAAAGAGAGAGAGAGAGAGAAAGAGAGAGACTCTTTGGCTCCATTACCAAAGATTCTGATTTAGTAGTTCTGAGTGTGGCCAACAAATCTGGAAGCGGTTTTGGTCGTTCTGATATATAGTCAAATTTGCAGAACCACTGCTATAATGGTAAATATACTACAAATATTTTTATCTTATTCTTTGATATTAAAAGCAGACTATATTGATTATTAGTAGTATTATTGTTTCCATTTGGAAATGACTGAGGATCTGGAATCTAAAGTCAATTAAAAATAGTGAATAGTATTATAGAAACCTGATTCTAAAGTGAATGGGATTATTTCTAGTGTACTTTTTTATTCCTCTTTACCAAGTTTTATCTGCGAAGGGTTGGCAGAATAAAATAAACAAATGTATAGCGTTCATGCTGTAGGTGTTGATTATTGGTATAGTACCTGTAATATAAATAAAATTAAGTATGTGTGAAGTGTCAAAAAAAGCGACGTGAAATCTATCGCAGAAACACTTATAGCAAAAAAAGTAAAGATCGATAGCAGATAAGCTTGAAAGCATATAATCTTTGTTAATTACTAATTTATTTCACCTTACATATTATGGTTAGAAAAAAGTTCTTTGTAATTGTGACTCTAGAAATAAAAAAAAAAAGATGTATGGAGAAACTCAAATTTTAAAATAGCAATGATATGGAATATACAATAGAAGTTAAAATTCCTTTGCAGTGTTATAGGATATTATAGTATTTAGTATAATACTCTTAAAATGTCATTTTGAAAGCATTAGAGGAAATATGTTTATCAGATAAGAAAGCAAAATGATTTAGGCCTTAGACATTGTCTTGAAAAGAGTAAAAGATAATAGACAAGAATAATTTTATAATGAGAGTTGACTATGGACTCATTTTGCAAGAAAGTTTTCTTCAGGTACTTGTCAATTACAAGAAGTAAACAATGATAGTATATTTTAATCCAAATAATATAATTTTGCATTCTGCAGTTTTAAGAAGCTTGTTTTGCATTAGTGAAATACATAACTAGAAATCAAAAAAATTAATAAGATATATCTCATTTTTTTGGATGTATAGATGAATATCCTGGGTTCTAATTTTAATCATCCCCCTGCCATTTTCAGGAAATGTATAGGTATTTAAAACTCTCTAAGAGAAGACACATATTTCACATTACTGCTGAAATAGCAAGTATGAATCTCAAACCACAGATACAAGTGGTTAAAACGTACCAATTAAAATGTGCCACTTACAACTGATATGAATTGTTCCATGGTTTCTGTAAAAGTTCATTCTTCTCCGTGCTTTAAAAATCTCCTGAAAGTGTTTCTTCTCCTGTTTTATCCTTATTTGTTAGTGCAATGCATGCAAAAACTGATATGTTTCTTAATCCCTTAGATTAACTTATTACTTGCTCTAATAACATCCTCTTTTTTTTTTTTTTACAGATTAAAATACCAAAGTTGAGTATTTGAGTTGGGCTTGAATAATATAACATTTTAGAAGCTTCTAAGACCTAGGGAATGAATTGTGTGTTTTGATAATATGAAAAAACAAAATTCAAAGGAGTAAATTTAAAGATATAGTTGAGTTTAACAATTCATGAATCAGGCAGCACCTCATCTAGCAAGTAGAGAGATACTCCAAGGAGTTATACAAAATGGAAGGTTTTTATAGGAAGGAGGATGGATCAAGGAAGTTATTAGCAAAAGAAAGGAAAGGACTATTTGGGGCCAGAACATCCTCTCTTTGGAGAGAAAGGAACAGCATGGACTTGATCATGAAGATTGCCTCTTCTTCCTCTGGGGGATGGAGATGGCCCAAGTGACAGATTGTATCATTGGTACTGACCAGAAAATCCCAGAGTGGTTGATTAAGATTACATTCTGAGGAGGTTGAAACTGTAACTAGGTTAGGTATTAAATCTAGGTTTGATATCATGGGCTTTAGCACAAGTGACTCCAATTTGGGTCTGTGGTTTTCTCTTTAACAATGGTAATTGAGTGGAAAGTGTAGTATCTTTTTTTTCATAATACAGTATCTTATCCAGTGTTATCATATAGTGTATTGTAAGCATTATCAACTTCTTAAGAAGTTCAAAAGAATACAACACAGACCTAACAAAGTAGTACATGAATCTTTTTTAATGGGTTAATGAGTGAAGAAACCAGCAGTTTCTTTAGTAGCTTTTCTTATTTTTTATCAAAATGGACCATAATAGAATATAAAGGGCCATAATTACAATGCATATAAATGTATACTATATTTCTATGTCACATATGTTAACTCAAATATTATTCAAACATTACAGGCATACCTTGGAGATACTGTGGTTCAGTTCCAGACCACAACAATAAAGTGAATGTGGCAATAAAGCGAGTCACATGAATTTTTTGGTTTCCCAGTGTATATAAAAGTTTTGTTTACACTATACTGCAGTCTATTAAGTGTGCAATAGCATTTTGTCTACAAAAACAATGTATGTACCTTAATTAAAAAATATTTTATTGCTAGAGCTGACCCCACGGCATAGTAGTTGAGTTTGGCGTGCTCTGCTTTGGTGGCCCAGGTTTGCGGGTTCGGATCCTGGGTGTGGACCTACACGACTCATCAGCCATGCTGTGGCAGCGACACACATACAAAATAAAGGAGGACTGGCAAAGATGTTAGCTCAGGGCTAATCTTCTTCAAGTAAAGAAAGGAGGATTAGCAAAAGATGTTAGCTTAAGGTGAATCTCCCCCGGGAAAAAAAATGCTTTATTGCTAAAAGATACTGACCATCATCTGAGCCTTCAGCAAGTCATAATCTTTTTGCTGGTGGAGGGTCTGATAAAAAAATACAGTATCTATGAAGCACGATAAAACGAGGAATGCCTGTATTCATGTATTCAAAGAGATAATCTTCTACAGGTATATGGATAGTTTTTCCTAAACAAAAGAATATATAATACAAATATGGCCATGAATATATAAAGAAGTTTGTAAAATTCAGCAAAAAGACAAGAGTGGGAGAGCATTCATTTTCCTGCGCACCGCTTTGTTTCCCTTGTTAGTAACCGTATTGCAGAAAAATGGCAATTATACATAGAGAACCATTCCATTTTCTAATTGCTAAATGCCTCTTTATCCTTATAACAGATATTTTTACAATTTTGGTCTCAACTTCCTATAAATACTCGGCAGGGGGAGAGCCCACAACAGTTCTCAAAAACAAGTCCTAATCCCAGAGAAACAATCAACTGGGCAGATCCCTTCTGTGCAGTTCATTCTCAAAGGTCACTTCCTTACTCAGCTTCTTTTCTTTACCCAGACCAGGTCTCAGTCTGTTGCTGTTGTTTCTGTTATTTATGAAGGCATGGATAATATTTGGAAATCATAGCCAACCATTCAACAAAATTGCTTTAGCTCAAATTTGATATTGAGTACCCACTAAAGCCAAAAGCATTATAAAGCAGGCTCTAAAATTCCACGCATCAAGGAGAAACAAATCAAAATTAATGAACTTGTTTTGTTGAAGACTTTATAAAAGTTAAATATAACTTATTTCAAAATATATCAAACTGAACAAAATTAAAACCAACTTTAAGGTATACATAGATTTTTATATAAATCAATCGTATTCACAATTGTTATATAAATGTGCAATTTAAATATGTAAAGGACATACTGATTTTAAGAGCTCATTTTAATGTCAATACTTACAATAGATATGCATGAATAAGAATGAAAAAGGTAAAGATTATGTTTAAACAATAAAATATCAAGCTGAAGACCAATTCCAAGGACCTGAGAAGCAAAATCCAAATCTATATTTGCTACCAAGTATCATCAAGATGAACTAGTCATGTGCTCTGATGTGAGACTGTAATTATATGTCATTATAGAAAGAAAAGGAAGTATAATAACATATCACTAGGGTAAAAGGAAAAAATATGGGAAAAATCTAGTTACTATACATGTAAAAGTTTAAAAGTGTAAGTGGTATTTTATACCAGTTACTAACACTTCCAGAATTAAATAAATAATTCTGAATTAAATAATGTCATGAGAATATGAAGGCTTTATATTTTTGGTTGTAGCATACTGAAAGGCAAAGAGCTTTGCTAAATAAAGTCTGGAAGTCTTTTCACTACTCTGATTTCTTTATGGAAAATTAATGTAAAATGCAAGATCATCATTATAACATAAAGCATTTTCATTATCTTTTAATGGATCTAACATCCAGTTTAGAATGTGTGCTGTGCATGATAGTGAATTTTAATTGAGAAAAGTAGGATTTTATATCTGTATTTTAGTAAGAAGGTAACAAACGTGATTTAGTTGGTTGTCTCATCAAACCTTTTCTTATACTAACTTTTTAGAAAATAAGTATCTTAGAACTATAGTGTGTTCTTTTGCTTTTGGCAGAAAAAGCCAAAAACTTTATATATGCTAAGTTTTGCAAAATTTACTTGAAGAGAGTACAAGCAAGTTATGCTTATTATTAAATTCCTATTATGTTTCTTTTTTTTTTTTTTTTTTTTGTGGGGAAGACCAGCCCTGAGCTAACATCTGTTGCCATTCCTCCCCTTTTTGCTGAGGAAGACTGGCTCTGGGCTAACATCGTGCCCATCTTCCTCTACTTTATATGGGACGCCGCCACGGCATGGCTGACAGGCAGTGCGTCGGCAGGCGCCCGGGATCCGAACTCGCGAACCCCAGGCTGCCAAGCGCGGACTAAACCGCTGCGCCACCGGGCGGCCCCTGTTTCTTTTTTTTTTAAGGAAGGGATTGGTGTCTTGAATAAATTCATAGAACAAGCTAGAGTATAAAAATACCACTCACTTTCCTATAATTTCCACGTGATGCAGATGACCAATGAGAGACAAAAGATTAAATAGATTATAAGGAAAAAAAAAAAAAGAAGATGAAAATATAGGGAGAGAATTAAATAACCAAAGAAAGAGACAAATAAGAGAGGAAAAAAACAAACTGCCATGTTTAGGAATAAAGGAAACAAAAGAACAGGTGCCATGGATGTAACTTGTCATTTGTTCTTTGGTCTTAAGCAGCTGCTTCTTCTTTCCCAATGCTTCTTTTAAAATCCATCTGTCTCTTGATAATTTATTCGGTTCCTTAAACTTATTTGTTTACTTATTTTTGATGGGAAACAATTCAAGTATATTTATCTAGAAAATTTTTTACCTTTAGATAGCAAAAAATGCATCATGTCAAATTTGCATTGGAAGCATCTATATGAAATCATGAATTTAAAAAATTATATATATGTATATATTCCTTAGTTCTGTCTTCCAGTAGGAATAGAAACAATCACCTAGAGTAAGACTGAAAATACCTAGAGCCCATTTGTTGATTTTTTTTTTTTTTTTTTTTTTTTTTTTTTTTTATTGATGTCTTAGTTTATAACACTGTGGGGTTTTAGTTGTACATTTTTGTCCGTCACCTTGTGTATGTAACCCTTCACCCCTTGTGCCCCCCCCACCCCCCTTCCCCTTGGTAACCACCAATCAGTTCTCTCTGTCCGTGTGTTCACTTATATTCCATATATGAGTGAGTTCATGCAGTGTCTGTCCTTCTCTCTCTGGCTTATTTCACTTAACATAATACCCTCTAGGTCCTTCCATGTTGTTGCAAATGGGACAATTGTGTCTTTTCTTATGGCTGAGTAGTATTCCATTGTATGTATATACCACATCTTCTTTAACCAATCTTCAGTTGAGGGACACTTGGGTTGCTTCCACTTCTTGGCTATAGTGAATAATGCTGCAATGAACATAGGGGTGCATACGCCTCTTGTGATGGTTGATTTCACGTCCATTGGGTAGATGCCCAAGAGTGGTATTGCTGGATCATACGGTATTTCTATTTTTAATTTTTTGAGGACTCTCCATACTGTTTTCCATAGAGGCTGCACCAGTTTGCATTCCCACCAGCAGTGAATGAGGGTCCCCGTTTCTCCACAACCTCTCCAGCATTTGTTGTTATTTGTCTTGGTGATTATAGCCATTCTAACCGGTGTAAGGTGATATCTCAGTGTAGTTTTGATTTGCATTTCCCTGATGATTAGTGATGTTGAACATCTTTTCATGTGTCTATTGGCCATCTGTATCTCTTCCTTGGAAAAATGTCTGTTCATCTCCTCTGCCCATTTTTTGATCGGGTTGTTTGTTTTTTTGTTGCTCAGTTGTATGAGATCTTTATATATTACTGAGATTAATCCCTTGTCGGACAAACGATTTGCAAATATTTTCTCCCAGCTGGTGGGTTGTTTATTCATTTTGATCCTGGTTTCATTTGCCTTGTAGAAGCTCTTTAGTCTGATGAGGTCCCACTTGTTTATTTTTTCTTTTGTTTCCCTTGTCTGGGTAGACATGGAATCTGAAAGGATCCCTTTATGTCCAATCGCAATTAGTGTACTGCCTATATTTTCTTCCAGGATTTTTATAGTTTCAGGTCTCATTTTCAGGTCTTTGATCCATTTTGAATTGATTTTTGTATATGGCGATAGGAGATGGTCTACTTTCATTCTTTTGCATGTTGCTGTCCAATTTTCCCAGCACCATTTATTGAAGAGACTTCCCTCTCTCCATTGTATGTTCTTTGCTCCTTTGTCGAAGATTAGCTGTCCATAGGTGTGTGGTTTTATTTCTGGGCTTTCAATTCTGTTCCATTGATCTGTGTGTCTATTCTTGTACCAGTACCATGCTGTTTTGATTACTGTAGCTTTATAGTATATTTTGAAATCAGGGATTGTGATGCCTCCAGCTTTGTTCTTTTTTTTCAGGATTGCTTTAGCTATTCGGGCTCTTTTGTTGCCCCATACGAATTTCAGTAGTTTTTGTTCTATTACCGTGAAGAATGACATTGGGATTCTGATTGGGATTGCATTGAATCTGTAGATTGCTTTAGGTAGAATGGACATTTTAACTATATTTATTCTTCCAATCCATGTGCATGGAATATTTTTCCATTTCTTTATGTCCTCCTCGATTTCTTTCAATAGTGTCTTATAGTTTTCATTGTATAGGTCTTTGACCTCCTTGGTTAAATTTATTCCCAGATATTTTATTCTCTTTGTTGCAATTGTAAATGGGATTGTCTTTTTGAGTTCTCTTTCTGTTTTTTCATCGTTAGTGTATAGAAATGCAATTGATTTTTGTAAGTTGATTTTATACCCTGCCACTTTACTGTAGTTGTTGATTGTTTCTAGTAGCTTTCCGATGGAATTTTTGGGGTTTTCTATGTATAGGATCATGTCGTCTGCAAATAGTGAGAGTTTCACTTCTTCATTGCCTATTTGGAGTCCTTTTATTCCTTTTTCTTGCCTAATTGCTCTGGCCAGAACTTCCAGTACTATGTTGAATAGGAGCGGTGAGAGTGGGCACCCTTGTCTTGTTCCTGTCCTCAAAGGAATGGCTTTCAGTTTTTCCCCGTTGAGTAGGATGTTTGCTGTAGGTTTGTCATATATGGCCCTTATTATGTTGAGGTATTTTCCTTCTATACCAATTTTGTTGAGAGTTTTTATCATAAATGGATGCTGGATCTTGTCGAATGCCTTCTCTGCATCTATTGAGATGATCATGTGGTTTTTATTCTTCATTTTGTTAATGTGGTGTATCACGTTGATTGATTTGCGGATGTTAAACCATCCCTGTGTCCCTGGTATAAATCCCACTTGATCGTGGTGTATGATCTTTTTGATGTATTGCTGTATTCGGTTTGCCAATATTTTGTTGAGGATTTTTGCGTCTATGTTCATCAGCGATATTGGCCTGTAGTTTTCCTTCTTTGTATTGTCCTTGTCTGGCTTTGGTATCAGCATGATGTCGGCCTCATAGAATGTGTTGGGAAGTATTCCATCTTCCTCTATTTTTTGGAATAGTTTGAGAAGGATAGGTGCTAAATCTTCTTTGAACGTTTGATAAAATTCTCCAGGGAAGCCATCTGGTCCTGGGCTTTTATTTTTTGGGAGGTTTTTGATTACTGTTTCAATCTCTTTACTTGTGATTGGTCTGTTCAGATTCTCTATTTCTTCTTGATTCAGTTTTGGGAGGTTGTACGCATCCAGGAATTTGTCCATTTCCTCTAGGTTGTCCAATTTGTTGGCGTAAAGTTTTTCATAGTATTCCCTAATAATCCCTTGTATTTCTGTGGTGTCTGTTGTAATTTCTCCTCTTTCATTTCTAATTTTATTTATTTGAGTCTTCTCCCTTTTTTTCTTAGTGAGTCTGGCTAAGGGTTTGTCAATTTTATTTATCTTCTCAAAGAACCAGCTCTTTGTTTCATTGATCCTTTCTACTGTTTTTTTGGTTTCAATTTCATTTATTTCTGCTCTGATTTTTATTATTTCCCTCCTTCTGCTGATTCGGGGCTTTGTCTGTTCTTCTTTTTCCAACTCTGTTAGGTGCAATTTAAGGTTATTTATTTGGGATTTTTCTTGTTTGTTAAGGTGAGCTTGTATTGCTATGAATTTCCCTCTCAGGACTGCTTTTGCTGCATCCCATATGAGTTGGTATGGTGTATTTTCCTTTTCATTTGTCTCCAGATAGCTTTTGATTTCTCCTTTAATTTCATCAACGACCCATTGGTTGTTCAGTAGCATATTGTTTAGTCTCCACATCTTTGTCCCTTTCCTAGTTTTTTCCTTGCAGTTGATTTCTAGTTTCACAGCATTATGATCAGAAAAGATGCTTGTAATGATTTCAATCTTCTTAAATTTATAGAGGTTTGCCTTGTTTCCTAATATATGGTCTATCCTTGAGAATGTTCCATGAGCACTTGAGAAGAATGTGTACTCTGCTTTTTTTGGGTGGAGTGCTCTGTATATATCTATTAAATCCATTGCGTCTAGTTTTTCATTTAAGTCCATTATTTCCTTATTGACTTTTTGTCTGGATGATCTATCTATTGATGTAAGGGGGGTATTAAGATCCCCTACTATTATTGTGTTATTGTTAATATCTCCTTTAAGGTTTTTTAGCAGTTGTTTTATGTACTTTGGTGCTCCTGTGTTGGGTGCATAGATATTTATAAGTGTTATGTCTTCTTGGTGAAGTGTCCCTTTTATCATTATATATTGCCCTTCTTTGTCTCTCATTACCTTTTTTATCTTGAAGTCTACTTTGTCTGATATAAGTATGGCTACTCCTGCTTTCTTTTGTTTGCCATTAGCTTGGAGTATTGTTTTCCATCCTTTTATTTTGAGTCTGTGTTTGTCTTTAGAGCTGAGATGTGTTTCCTGGAGGCAGCAGATTGTTGGATCTTGGTTTTTAATCCATCCTGCCACTCTGTGTCTTTTGATTGGAGAATTCAATCCATTTACGTTTAGAGTGATTATTGATATATGAGGGTTTAATGTTGCTATTTTATTGTTCATCTTCTGGTTCTTTTGCATTTCCTTCGTTTCTTGTCCCTTGTGTTTCGGACTGCAAATTCAATTTGGTATTTCTGCATGTTCATTCTCTTGGTTTTCTCTTTATTTGTCATGTGTGGTTCTCTTCTGGTTGTTTGTTTAGTGGTTACCGTGCGGTTTATATAAGCGATCTCCTCTCCTCCTGTTCTCCTGGGCTTCCCGCGCCTCCACCGTCCGATGTATGGCAGCAGGGGTTTCTCAGAAGTCCTTCGTAGTGTTTGATTGAGCTCTGTTGGAATGTGAATGATGTTTTCGTTGTGTCGTAGGGGGCAGAGATTCAAAGAGGGAATCTCACTCCGCCATGATACTGACGTCACTCCCCATTTGTTGATTTTTAAGTAGCATTCCCCACAAACAAGGATCAGAGACCCTTAGAGAAATGGCTGATTCCAGGTCTCGGCAGCCCTGAATACGCTCCAAGACAATAAATAGGTCATGTCCAAAAAACATAATAATCAGTCTTAAGGGTATTTCCTTGTACAATTTGACATAATTTAAGTTTCAAAAAGAATAATGATGGAAATGAATTATAACATGTTGAGTTAAAAAAAACCTTTGAATCCATGGTGACACATAAATAATAAATAAATAACAAGGAGAGACAGAGGGAATCTTTTCTTTTTAAGGCAAGCAAATAAATGTAGAATAAAAGAAAAAAAATCAGAAAATCATTATTTTTCAAACCTCAAAGTAATAACTAAATCCTGTAAAGATCATCAGCGGCATATGCTATTTTCCAGTTGTATTCAGTCTTACATTGTAGCATATACAGAGGACATTTATTTCTTCCCCATGTATATTTACTTCAGTCTGAAAATTGGGTCAGATCTATCTCATAGGTTTCTTATTCTCCTTGGACAAGTGGCTATCCAAGCCACATTCTTCTCATGGTGAAAAGCAGGAGAGCAAAAGAGTAAGCCCAATTGTGCAAGGACATTTCAAGCATCTGTTTTTGTCACATCCATTGACATTTCATTCTCTAAAGAAAGCCACACAGCCGTATCCAGAGCCAAGAAGAAGGAATGAATCATTCTCCCATGATATGATCTATCCCAGATTAGATAGAGCTAGTCTGTCTAATTAATAGTCTGAAAGTTTGGTGGACATCAGGGTATTCATACCCAAATATTACACTATAAATTACTTTTTTGGTTCAGAGAGAAAAATAATATGCCTATTCAATGAAGAGATCCTATAGTCCCCACTGAAATTAAGTAATAAAACAGTATCATTAGTAATAAAACAATCTGATATTATTTATCTCCTGATACGAATAAGTGCACAATATCACCTGCATTGCAATCTTGTCCAAAAAGGCATTAACTTTAACTTAAATTTAATTATGAGAAAAAAATAGGTAAATCTAGAATGTAAAATATTTTAGAAGACAGGTGACATATACTTTTCAAAACACACACTAAAAGACAGGGGAGCTATTGTATAGGAAAAGAAATTAAGACCCATAACAAACAAATGCAAGGTATGAACTTTGATTGGATCCTAGATCAAAAAGAAAATCATGGCTAAATTGGAAAACCTAAGTACGGACTATACGCTACATGATATTATTAAATTAATATCAATTTTATATAGTGTTACAGTAATGCTGTGTTATGTAGAAGAGCATCTTTATTCTTAGAAGATACATGCTGAAATATTTAGAGGTGAAGTTCATGACATCTATGGCTTTCTTTCAAATGCATAGACAGATAGACAGATGGATGAAAGAGAGAAAGAAAGAAGAAAGAGAAAGAAAGAATAGAACAAATGTGGTGAAATTTAAAACTATTTTTAGATTGTGAAAGTAAATGAAACATCATGAGCCACATGTTATTTTTTGCAGGAAAATAAAGCATATCAGTCAGCTTAATGTGATCATTTAGACAAAAGGATAAGTATCTCTGAGTACCGTAAGTGTCCACTAAATTTTTTTTGAGGGTTGTTTTAACATTTTAGAGAACACTAACATCTTATAATCAATAGCTTCACAAAATAGTTATACAGTCATGTAAATATACATTTGAATATTTTGTATTCTAATTTACTCAAGTGAGGCATAAATAATATAATTTATGTCTAGAAAATTATCATGATTTGTATATTGTTAATAAGAACTCTTATTAAGTTAACTTTAACTTATTATTTTCAATGGCTGTTATATACAAACAGGGACAATAGGTTTCCTTTGGATGTTTACAATTTAAATAAAAGTGGAAAGGCCAATAGAATTAGTTTCATTTTGATGCTGTCAGGACAATAACATGGATAATAAATGAATTTTGCATTGTTATGACAGCAACAAAATAACTTACAGATTTTATATGGTAATTCCTTGTGGTAATGTAAACAGATGTATAAGCATTGTGAATTCTCACTCCCTAATTGGAATAGATTAATAAAGAATATTATATCAATGGAAACTTCTGGTCAGCCAAATTCTACCTTGGTGAATTGTGGCCCATTACAGAGAGATGATGGGTTCGCTCATGACTGGGACTTTATAACTTTAGGACTTTATAACTGCCCTTTTCTGAATGAATACAATGAAAATAGCCATAATAGTCACCACGGGAAATAGAAAAGGTGGTGTCCATTTCCAAAGAAAATTGATCATCTTGATAATAATAAAGATTGAATCATTGAAACTTAGCCTTGGATGAATTTGTAATTCTTTTTTTTTTGTGGGGAAGACCAGCCCTGAGCTAACATCCGTCGCCAATCCTCCCCTTTTTGCTGAGGAAGACTGGCCCTGGGCTAACATCCGTGCCCATCTTCCTCCACTTTATATGGAACGCCGCCACAGCGTGGCTGACAGGCAGTGCGTCGGCGGGCGCCTGGGATCCGAACTCGCGAACCCCGGGCTGCCAAGCGCGAACTAAACCGCTGCGCCACAGGGTGGCCCCTGTAATTCTTATATATATATAGAAGACTTCCTTTTTCTGTTCCATTAGTTCCTCTGATATTTACAAGACTCATGCAGAGTTTCTCAAACCTAATTGCACCTGAAAACCACCTGATAAACATTAGAAAACTACTAATGCCTGGGATCCACACCAAGAAATTTTGATGTTTATTGATTGGGAGAAACAATTTATCTCTTTTTTCTCTTATCAACCCTTATGCATATTTTGAATTAATCACTGTTCAAACAAAGACCATCAAAGAGAGGCCTTCACAGTTGGATATAGCAAAGTAAGAAGGAGCAATACCAAGTCCCCCCAGATCTCCTATCTGTATTCTAAAGGAGAATATGTTCATCGTCCAAGGTTTTCCACTTGAGATGAATGTAGGTAAAGATGAAATGCATAGAAGTAATCATTGACTAACTCTGATTTGGTCCCTCCCTTTACTTACTTGTTCAATGGTAGAAGCTGGATCTCAATACAGCACACGCAGTTAAAAATTTCCCCCAACTCTTGTTAGAATCAAAGCATCCCTCCCTAGTCCTCTAGCTTCCCTAACATTACCACAAGTGGGCGTACTTCTCATTGGACTGAATCATATTTGTGAATACTTACTCTGTAATAGGCATAAAACTAAGGGCTCTCCACACATAAACTCATTTAATCTTCAGTATAACCTTATGGGTTATATATAAATATAATAAAAAATATTGTTTGTATCACTAATGAAGAACTGCTCATGGCTAATGGAGAAACTGAAGTACAGTTTTTTTGATCTCGATTTTTCAATATTTTGAAATACTTGATTTTTCCATATATTAATTATCCCCCTTAATTTCATGCTAGTTGTAACTTAAATGTGTATTACTTCTAGTTTCTCTTACCCATGTGGTCAAAATCTTTAACAGAATAGGGCCTTTTGTAAAGCCCAGTAATGTCTTTACAGACATCAAGCTTCATTTGACACTGTTAAAATATGCCAAAATCACCTTTCTGTTTTTTTGTGAGGAAGACCAGCCCTGAGCTAACATCCGTTGCCAATCCTCCTCTTTTTGCTGAAGAAGACGGCCCTGGACTAACATCCATGCCCATCTTCCTCTACTTTACATGGGATGCCGCCACGGCACACCTTGACAAGCAGTGTGCCGGCAGGCACCCGGGATCCGAACCCGCGAATCCCGGGCTGCCTAAGTGCGAAGTGAACTGCTACACCACCAGGCGGGCCCCCAAATCATCCTTCTTTGTTATGGTTTTATCTGGACAATTAAAACTATCATGAAACCAAATTTTCACGAAGTAATACAAAAGATATGAGACACGTTAGCAAATTATTTCCTGACTTTGCATGGTTAAAAAGAGGATCTGAAAAATATCACATAGGGAGAATGAACAGAGACTGGAGAAATAGGTAAGACCCCACATGCATTATAATCAATGCCATAATGTCAATTTCTTATGATCAACGAGAAGCCATTAAAGGCAGGATTTTAAGCTGTTTATGTGGTTAGAAAAAGAGAGACTGTGTTGTGATTAAGTTTGCATTTTGTACAGACAACTGTTGCTGAGTGGTGGAGATTATTTGGATGGTGCCAAAGGAGAAGCTGTTAAAATATTGGTAGTGCATGTGAGAGTGATGGTAACTGTATTATCTATTTCTGGTAATGAAGTACTGCAAATGTAGAAGCTGAAAATGAAACTCACTTTTATCTAACAGTTTCTGTGAGTCCAAAGATTGGGCAAAGTTTAGCTGGATTCTCTGCTTCTGGATCTCTCACATGCAATGTATCAGCTATGGCTCAAGTCTCATCTGAAACCTCAACTGGGGAAACATCCACTTATAAGCCCACTTGGTTGTTGACGGCATTTAATTTCCTGAGGGATAAGAGGCCTGTTTGACTGAGGCCCTTGGTTCCTTGCAGGCTCTTGATCAGAGGCCATCATCTTCAGTTCCTTGCACATGGCCCTCTCCACAGGGCAGCTCACAACATGGGAGCTTGCTTCAGCAAAGTCAGCACGAGACAGTCTGCTAGTAAGACTGATGTCAGAATCTTATGGTATCCCAACACATTTCCCATATTCTATTGTTAAGAAGTGAGTCACAGTTTCCTCCTACAATCAGGCAAGGAGTTGGGTGAGATAGGAGGAATTATACAAGTGAGTGAATACCAGCAGCAGGAATCATTGAGGACCATCTTAGAATCTGTGCACTACAGGAACTTTGACTTGATGTACTTATGAGTGATGGAAAGTATAGAAAGATTTGTGAGATAATCAGAAAGTATCATCAACTTGGCAATGGATTGGATAAGGTAAGAGTGGGAGAATGATTTCAAGAATGTTCAACAATCAATTCGAGGAAAGATGTTAGTATTTACTGATATATAAATCTGTATTTATCTGGATATTTTTTGTTTGAGACATGTACAGTTCATAACTATGGTTTTTTGCGTAATTTATGTCAGTTGATAGACTATGACTGATACCTCTTGTATTCTGATATTTAAACTCAAGAAATTTGCAGTTTTCAAAGAGGAAACCCACATTAGTGATTAAATATTTTCCCCAGAAATGTTGAGGCAATCACGTTAGTCTATCAGAGGTGATTGGCAATCTGTTATCAAATCTGTTATCTGATTTGAGAACCCCACTCTGTTTATCTCATGAAGTCTCCACTCTGAGTCATTTTATATAAATGAAATATAAAAACTAAATAAGCATTTAATATTTACCATTGCTATATAAAAACTAAATAAGCATTTAATATTTACCATTGCTATTATGATATTATGGCAGTAATTGACATATGCATTAGTGGGAAATTATTATTGTTTCCTAGTAAAATAATTCGTAGGCCCAGATGGAAAAGTCATTTCTTAATAATGAAACAGCTCTCTTTTTATGTAATTACATCACTTACGTAGAGTACACAAATGAAATAGAATCCATACCAGATATTAACTCTAATTTCTACATGATTCACTTGAATTTCATTGTTCAAATATAGCTGATACAGCCAGAGTTGCTCAGAATATAAATTAATTTCCAATCATCTATTGAAATCATATTATTCTTTTTGCGTTCCAGAGGCTATAGTCTGAATATTTGCATACTTTACCATTGGGATTTTATATCTAATATTCTGTCTTTAGTGACCTTTTCTTTAAACCAGGATTAAAATTTCGTGTCTTTTAGAAAACTTTCTGCTCAATATTCCAGCTTGGGAGATTTCTGTGCAGCTTGGAAAATCTCTATTTCTCACTGCACAGATGCCTTCTCCATAAGGCAATGTTTTGCTTTTTTCTCTCAGTTCAGTCTGGATACCAGATTCCTGAAAACTTAAATAATCTAATTTTATGTGAATTGTCTTTTTTTTTTTAATTTTACGTCTTGAAGGAAATGTAATGTTCCCTAATGAAACTTCAGTTGTCACCACAGTACTGCATTTCAAAACATTATAGTTCATAAATCTGTATTCTTCTCATTGCTCTTTTCTTCCTAAATCCAAACTCATTCATACTCAGAATCAATTAAAGTGTTTCCATACTGCAAAGTGTCCCTTACAATCGTGGAAAATGTTATCGTTGATATAGTCAAGATAAATTTGCTAACTATAGAATGAGTTCTATGATTGTAAATCCTTAGTGCTTTTAAAAGTTATTCTTAACCTTCTTATTCTTACTGCCATGATCTTGCTTCAGGTCCTCATCTCCATCTGGACTATTTTAATAGTGGAAAATAGTCTTTTATTTCACACTTCATCCCTCAAAAACATCTTCTACATTAATGCAACTGTTCTTAAATTAAAAAAAAAATCACGTAACTTCCCTGAATTCCCATCAAATCCAGATCAAATCTCTTAGCTCAGAGCACAAGAGTCCAGTCCCCACCCGCTTCTTCAGCCCATAGTCTCTCACTCTCTGCATTGAATCCTACACTAAAGGTATAATAAACAATTGAATTTTTTCCAAACAAACAGCATACCCTTTAGCTCCTCTAATCCTCCCTCATTTCTCTGTATATATTATAATCACCTTGTATTCCTTATTTATTTTTCCTATTCATTTTTTTTTAAGATTGGGCTCATGAATCAATTCCATCAAAAAAAGTCCTTACTCATCCTGAGACTAAGTTCTCCCTTTTCTATTTCCCTACAGCATCCTACAATACATATATATTAACAGGCATTATCTTTCTTAATTGTGCTGGAAATAAAGATGTGTCATACATACATTGGCTGTATTCTAGATTCAATGAAGTAGAGGAAGAGATTGTTTTAGACTTTGAAGAATATTTGGTATCACTGTATTTTTCTTCCCTCAGGCCTAACTTCCCACTCAGTGGAAATATAATAATTGATTTCTTACAAACAAAATACCTAAATTGCTATTTTGATCTCTGTGTGCTCCCTAACAAATTCTACTGTTTATCCTTCTACAACTTAATTCTTTTACACTATTCTCTAGACAGATTTCTGCTGTCACTTATATAGTCTTAACCTTGATTGTTATCTTGCCCCAAATGCTGAAAATCGCAATCCAAGTATTGATGGTTGTTTTTTCATTGTCTGTTAATATCTTTTGGGATAGGGATCTATTGTTTTGATCCTATCCTCTGCCATTTTGAACTCGCTGCCTTACAGACTATAAACATAATCTTAATTACATTCATTTCACTCCACATTCCAATTGGTTGACTCATCACTGCTCTAAGGTAAGCTTTTGTTATTAGAAGATATTCATATGATGTATTGATCATTTTCTCAAACTTGCATTGCTTGTTCCACTTCACCAACATCTCTGTCAACAGTGCCCCTATGTCATGTTGCTCCTCTTGATGTCTTCAACCATTTTCTATTTTGCTATTTTGAAATATGTCTTCTGTACACCTTTCTTTTCCCTATTAGGGGCTGAGTTTCTTGAAAGAACTAACTGTGATATTCAATTATATATCTTGTATATCGATGGCTTTAGCCCATCTCTCCCAATGGTAAATATGACCCAAATACATTAAAATATTTCCTTATAAATACATTCCTTTCAAGAGAAAAGCAAAATGAAGGGTTTGGGACATTTGTGACTCTATATTATTGTATTTTTTTAGGTTACAGAGGAAATAGTTGTCAGATTTGTGTATATCATAAAAATCTGATGGAAAATAAACTAGGTAAATATTTTGTAACCTTAAGCATATCAACATCTTGGCAAAGGAGTTTTAGTAGAACCAGATAAAATATGTTAATTCCAACACTTGAATAGAAAAAACAACTTGAGAAGTGTAGAGAAAGAAAACAGTAAAGTACCAGAAAAAAGTATGAATTAAACTTACTTGTCCATACTTAGTACATCATATGACAGAATAGATGAACTGTTCATTGCAGTCTCTTCCACTCCCTCAGTATGGAGTACCTTCTTACACACATAGGTGGGCCTAAACTTCCGAACAATAAAGCCCACCCCGACCTTGGAACTCATACAGAGGATGCCAGTCAATGTGATAAAAAGTTTCACAGCCAACTCCTAAGTTTCTGGTCCTTAGACATTTCTTTTGAAGAAGAGAGGAGTGTGTGTGTGTGTGTGTGTGTGTGTGTGTATACATTGCATGTATTATGGGTGTTAGTGGAAGGCATAATAATTGTCTTTGCTTATTTAAAGTCTGTTAGGACAAGAGGGATTTTCCGTCTCTTTTAATGTCCAACAGGATTAATAGGTAGAGGCCAAAGTGAATGTATTTAGCTCTATATAAACCAAATATTAGCTTTGAATAATCAGGATGCTAGAGACAGACTTGGAAGGCAATATGTGGTGTTGCTTGTCACAACAGATGTTTAAACATAGATGGAATGATTGCTTGACTAAAGTGATTTTCAGGAGATTAAAATATCAAATGAATGGTTGTCTTAGAATGTCTCTGAGGTCACTTCTAAACCCTGCATTACCTTTTTTTTTTTTAATATCATGTTCCCAAATAGCTAGTCTAAATATTAAGTCGGGAATTTCTGTTCTAAATTTCTGCTATGAGAAAAAATCACATATTTTCTTTCATATTTCTCCAGTACTGCACATATGAAATAATGTACCTGTTTGATTTACTATAATGTAAATACACTGCTCTTGGGGGCCAGCCCCATGGCATTGTGGTTAAGTTCCCACACTCCGCTTTTGTGGCCTGGAGTTCACAGGTTCAGATCCGAGGCGTGGACTTACGCACCACTCCTCACATGGTGGTGTCCCATATACAAAGCAGAGGAAGATGCCACAGATGTTAGCACAGGGCCAATCTTCCTCAGCAAAAAGAGGAAGATTGGCAACAGATGTTAGCTCAGGGCCAATCTCCCTCACACACACAAAAAATTACACTGCTTTTCAACTACATGTGTTTTGATCTCTTTTATAGACTATATCACATGTCTCAATGGTAAGAATGATACTTTTTCAAAAAGATTGTGTTTACATTTTACACTTTAATATTACTCAGTTACCTAACTAATAATGAAGTTATATTTCTTCCTTAATCAATGTTTTTTCTAACATTTGTTCCAGACACTGAACTTTGTTTGTATCATATAATTTAATTTTAAGAACTGTACATTTTACAGATGAGGAAACTGATGTGCAGGGTAATAAACTGTCATAGTTGCATAATTAATAGGAGAGGAATCAGGGTATTTTTAAAAATCAGAAATACATCAAACCCTTGTTCTTAGCAACTACAGTATATTTAAAACAAACATACAAACAACAAGGAAAGAAGCATTTATTTTCTTCTTGAAACATCCATAAGCACAGAAGATGTTAAAGGCAAACTCTTGGAAAAATTCCTTATTTTCAGCATAAAATATTCTCTTTACTAAGATTTGTCTGGAAGAAGATATTTCTTTAAAATTTAACTTTTTTTTCACAATAGAAACTTAAATCATGAGGCTCTTTGAACCAACTGCTTCTAATGATCAATAACTTTCAAAAGGAAAAGTTAACTCACTCAATACAAACTGTGACTGCCAAATAATAATTTGAGCATGTTTTTGTCTGTCTGTTATATCCTTACATCATTTAACAAATCAACAACTTACAAAGTTACTGTACATCATTGAAAATTTTTCTCTTTTTCTTAGATCTAGGATCATCCTATTTTTTACCTTTTCTCTCCTTTAGGGTTTTTTTTCCTTCCCTTCCTTTAATTTATTTCCTTCTCTCGCTTTGCTTTTTTCTTTTTCTTTGTCTTAGTTTACTTTCTGTTGTTAGCTTTTTGTTGACGAAAGTATTGATTTTGTTGAAGGTATATGGAGGCAGGCTACTTGTCTTATTTCTGGCTCCATAAATCTCAAGATTATGCAAAAGGAAATTTCATAAAATGAAGCTTCTCAACAGTACATGACAAGAATGTGTCAAATTTCTTTTAACAGCTCTAAAGCCTAGCCTGGATTTTTTTTTTTTTTGCTGAGGAAGATTCTCCCTGAGCTAACATCTGTGGCCAGTCTTCCTCTTTTTGTATGAGAGCCACCACCACAGTATGGAGACTGACAGATGAGTGGTGTAGGTCTGCACCCAGGAACTGAACCCAGGCTACTGAAGCAGAGTGCATCAAACTTAACCATTAGGCCACTGGGGCTGGCCGTAGCCTGGAAAATTTTAAGATGGATGTAGTTAGATGACTATCTCAGTTAAACTAAACTAAAAGTAAAAAGTTTACTTCAAATTCTTACATTTGCATAATGCTATAACATTGTATATCCATAAGACAAATTTTTTGGGAACTATAAATCTCAAATCATTAAGCTAGTCAACTTTGTATGAAACTGTTATTTATAAAAATTAAAAATTGTAGAATGATTAAGCAACAACTTTAGTTTTAAAATAGCTTATCTGTGTCACTTAAAGAAGAGTCAGTAGTCTGCTTGGGAACTGGAAAATTGAAATAAAATATAAGAATGTTTGTGCATAAAATAATATTTTCTTATTTATTAAATAATTTATTCAAGAGTTGTCATCAGATCATTCAGATATAAATGGAAAAAGGGAGTACTAGAACATATTTTTTTGTTGTTGTGTTTTAATGACATAATTCTTGATTTTTAGAGAGCAGTTTCTAATTTTTCCTCAATGACATTTTGAACTCATGAGGTTTCGCTAGTAACTGATTCCATTTACAGACTAGAAGGCTGGAGGGGAAATAGAAAATGAGTCAGTTAATCTTATATTATTTTCATGTAGAGAGGCTTAGCAGGTTTGCTATGGCTAAGTTAGTTGTGACTAATTCATCTTGTATAAAATATTTCCACTGAAAGATCTAGATATTTTTTGCATGTCAAGCAACAAATTGGTCATTAATTTAACTAAAGCATTATAAAGATGGAACAGACGGACCCAAATAGAATCATGAAGGCAAAAAAAGGAAGGCATTCTATATTAGTTTGCTAGGGCTGCCATATGAAAGTACCACAGACAGGGTGGCTTAAACAACAGAAATTTAGTTTTTCACAGTTCTGGACGCTACAAGTTCAAGAACAAGATGTTGGCAGGGTTGGTTCCTTCTGAGAGCCATGAGGGAAGGATCTGTACCTTGCTTGTGGATGGCTATCTCCTTGTATCTTCATGTAGTTTTCCCTTTGTCCATCATAGTGCCCAAATTTCCTTTTCTTATAAGAGCACCTGTCTTATTGGATTAGGGTCCACCTAATGACTTCATTTTGACTTAATCACCTTTGTAAAGACCCTATCTCCAAATAAGATCACATTCTGAGTACTGGGGGTTAGGACTTCAGCACATTAATTTTGGGGAGGGACATAATTCAGCTAATAACTGGCTCTTTTTAGATATTTCCTTAAGTGCTTATGAAAATGTCTTTAAAGTAGATTTCCTGAGTAATTTATTTTGTGTTTCTTTTATCCTTAGCTATACAAAGTGAGGCATTTAGTGAAACCTAGAGTGGACAGCTAGAGATCAACAAAATCAGGATGGATGTTGTCAAATTGTAAAGCTATAAGCCAAATTTCTATATGAATTGAAATTTAGGCTTCCACAGTTTCATTCACCTGCTTAGTATGAATCAAAGAAAATACATTATGTTTTCTTGTTACAGCTCCATATTTCCTACAAGATTTTATTGCAACTCAGTTATCTCTGTGACAATAAGAAAATTATACACACACACGTGCTCACACACAAAATAAGAAATTTACACATACACACACATACAGTAACATGTATTGAGTCCCATGTGTTTTGCATATCGTCTATCTAATCTAACATTCTACAGTCCTAAACTAATAAGCTAAGTATGTGGCAACTTTGTAAACTGTAGCAGATTATTCATAGTCTACGAATAATTGGTGAAAAGAGAAATGTTATTTCTAAAGCATCTAAGCTGAATTTCTAAATATACTTACCAGTAGAAACCACAATCCCCATCATCTTTTCACCCCTTAAATGCCTCAGCCCAGAGCTGCATGAACAAGGACCTGGGGAGTGCTATGTTCAGTATTAAGCAAGGCAGGAATTATCACTTTCTGATACACTTAAATATCATTTCTAAGGAGAGTAGGAAGCAAAGGAATAAACAATGATGGCCTCCACAGTGTATATGTAGGTCCCATTTCTTCCAGATTCATTTCCACTGGGCATAGCAAATTTATGTCTCAAGACAAATACCATCCGGTCTTCTTGGAGACTCTGAACAACCACATAGTTTGCTCACAAAAAAATATTTAAATGAATAATTAATTATATCAAAAGTAAAAGATGAGATGCCAATTAATATTCACCCTCACTGTAGTCCAGACAAAAATTCCATTTACTATTCCAAGGTGAAGTTACCCAAACTCTTTGAGCCTCTCTTGGGCTTTTTCTTAAGTGAGATTGCTAGAAGTTCTAAGTACCTAAAATGTGTAAGGATAGACCTATTCTCTAGTCCTATGAATCAAAAGTACTTAAAAAAATGTCTAGAGGGTGGTCACGTGCCTGAGATTCAGAATATAATTCAAAGGGACCATGGAAGTTAAAGTCAAGTAATAAGGGGCGTGGACCCATTAGAGACATGAAGTATTAAGGTATAATAAAAAATTCAACATTCATATGAATAAACATGTGTTTTAGAAGAACATTTAAAACAATGTATGCTTACTAGCAATCAGTTCTCCTTTAGGTGTAATAATGCTTTAGGGGATATATTAATAGTTTTATATCAACTCAGAATGCTTTCCGGTTAATTAGATAAGCATTATCCTGTTCTAGAATAAAATAAAGCAATGTAATAATAAAACAACAATTAAAGAGGGTCTTATTTTTTACAACAAAATTACTATACTTTGCTAGGAGCACAGAAAAAAAATTCTGAGGAATTGTGATTATATATGTTATAAAATTAGGAAGTGTTTTATTCCAAAATGTAACTGTTATAACTGGAAGCCAAAAATCATGTTTCACAAATTTCTATTACTATCACGCTGCATCCTAGAAGGCAAACACAGGAAGCTATTAATATTTATAGACTAAGAATGAAGCAAACATTATAAATTAAATATTACCTGTTTTCATAGAAGAGCACGGTAAACTGACCAAAAATCCGGCAGATGATTTCCTGTGGTAACAGAAAAAGAAAAACCACAGGGAGTCTTTAAAATAGTTAACCTTTGATATTATTAAATCTCCCACTTTACTACATGCAAGAGTCTGAGATTTTCTGAAGTAAATAATAAACAGGTACTCCTAGAATTTTAGCTAAAACTTTGTCTTCTTTATTTCAACATAATATAGCTTCATTGTACTATGTGGTTTTGAGAAGAAAACCATAGCAATCTACATGTAATTTGTAAACCATGTTTAAGGAGCTGCTGCAAAGCTGTATAGGATCTAACAGAAAATTTGATAAGTTGTTTGTTAATTAAATAATCAAAAACCAATATCAGTGAGCTGAAGTGTGATGTCATTTTCTGCTAGAGGTAAAATCTGACTTGAAATTTTCCACCTCAGTCAGATGACTGCCAATCCAGAACATACTCTGAGAGATATTCTTTAAATTACAATAAAAGCCACCTCCAATGTACTTTCTTTATTTAATATCCATCATATTTCAGAGTCACATTAGAATTTAATAGGGGCTCAAATCATTGCAAATATGCATGGTTAGTATTTAACATTTATAAAGTTTAAATAAAACTAGAGAAAAAAGGATACTACTTAAAAATTAGACTTTATTATCTTTCCTGAAATCCTTTGTCCCAGTAATAAAACTCTGTACATAATTCAGAACTCATGGAGACATTTTATTACTAAAAGCAAGTACTCTCATAAGATTACTATTACAACTAATTTCCAAAATGTTTTAGTAAGTTCAAAAATTATTTAAATCACTACCCGGTGTATTTTACAATTATACATGTGTCAAGCATGATCAGGAAAAATGTCTTTTGAATTCGTTCAATATAGCATAGTATCATGGTAGTACGTAGGCAAGGCCACTAACTGGTAATAATAAGTATGCACATTGCATTGAAAACAACAACAGTTGGGCTAAGTTTTGTGAAGAAGTAAATTTTAGGAACTCTTTCTACTGAATTATATCAATCTCTTGCAAAAGGTCAGGTATTAGAAATAAAGAGTTCATAGAAGCATATAGTTTAAAGAATCTCCTATTTTATGTTATGATTTTCTTTACATAAGTTTTCAAACATATATCCTAATTTAATTTTCTTTAATATAATGGTTGAGTCTTTTTAAGTTGGCAATGTATGAGAGGATGATTAAATTATCTAAGGCAGAACCAAGGCTACTGTAGTATTTCAGTGCAGCAAGCATTATGCACAATAAATAACCCTGCAAATGAGGAAATAGCTGTGAATGCTTTGTTTTGATTTATATTTTAAAAATTCTAACCAACTTCTTAAAAGACTCTCCCTTTAAGTATATACAATATATGAGGGATTTCAAAAATGTAGAATTTTTGTAAAGAACAGTTTTGTGTCTTGAGGGTGACTCTATATGAATTTGCTAGAACAAAGGGAAACTTTCTATTTCAAAGTTATTTTGAATCCATTTATGAAAAAGTACAAGGTAAAAAACAACTGTCTTGTATTGTATTCAAGTGTTCTGTATAATATTTTGCTTAACTAATTTCATTTAAATTTATAGCAAATCTGTGAGATAGTTATTGTATTTCCTCTCTATTAGTAGTAAATTGGAGCTAAACAAAATACAGTTAGCAAGTGGCATAGGTGGAATTCATGCTTAGTTCTAATCCCAAAGTCTATGCTGTCTCTTTCATAATAAGACCTATCTCTTAAAGTACAGTACACACCAACATACACACTCTAATTTCCTCCCTTGAAATATCCTTGTAAATTAAAATATTCCGTCACTGGGTTCTAAATTTTTTTATAGCAAAATTTACATATATATATACAAACAGCATTTCAGATAATTATTTGTATATAGTAATAAACCAATATTTACTCATTACATATATATGGTTATGAAAACACCTATTACTACTGGGTAGACTCAACTTTTAGAGGAATGGCCTCTTTATTCCTAATTATAATAATAGAGGGCTAATTGGGAGAAAGGAAAAATGGTTTCTGATCTCAAAATCACAAATCTGGCATATAAAATTTTACATCAATTTTCCTTAACTGGAAAATGAATGTATTTAAATGATAGTCCTTCAAGTGCCTTGAGAAATAAAAGTTCTTTAGTTCTATGAACATGCCTGAAATTGCAGTTAGTGATTGTCTAAATAGTGGTTTATAGAGTATTAAGGGCTCAGTTAATAAGCTGTCTCAGTGATGAAATTAAATTTAGTTCATAGCGCCTTCCCTAGAGGAACTTAAAAGATAGGACACCAACTTATGAAAATTAAATGACAGATAATCGACAGTCAAGGTAATAATAGAAGATGCTATCCTACAATACCTGTAATTCCATTTTCAAATGAGCAGTATGGGCAATTATTTCTCTGAGTTCATAGAAAGGTATAAGTTAAAATGTTCTGGAGGGTTACAACACAGGAAAAGAGATTTATTAGATCTCAAAAAAGGGGCAGTCTTGCTAGAGTAGAAAGCACAAAGCCCTTCTAATATATATCAAAATAATTACACATGGAGAACAGTGCTAGGTTCTGAAACAAAATTTTTAAAAAGGCAAGTGGGACTCTGCTCTCATTGAGCTTTTGATCTATTTAGCAATGTTTACATAAATAGTCAAATTTTATTCTGTAATTTCCTTAATATTAATATTTTTAATAATGTGGTAAAAAAATTTTAAATTTGAGAGTAGGGTACACAAATACTTAAATACTTTATTAGATTTTACTCGTATTTGGCTTTTTCTGTGAGTGGGACTCAATTTTTATAAAATAAAAAGATTCTTTTGCAATAAATGTACATTATGTGCTATTAACATATTTATAATAATATAGTCAACATATATTACTATATTTAGCATAAGTGAATACATGTCAAACTACTATGTAGAGAATTAATAAGTTTAAAATTTTATAAGTTCACCCAATTTGGGCAATCAAACAAATTTTATAATTATAATGCCTGTTTTTTGAATTTTTAAAATTATTTTGATAGAATTAGGTGATGTAACAAAGGTAAGGACAATGATACAATTGTTAATTGAAGTTGCTAGGAATTTTTATTAATATTCAGGTACTAACTGGGTTTTACAATTTTAAAAAAGCTAATTACCACCAAACTTTCAACTTTGGAGATGATATTGTTTGGTTCTATGGAGAAATCTTTTGCTAACAGTCAGTTTGGGGGATGAAAAGAGAGTTTCCAAGGTTAAGAGAATTTCAATTTAGTATCAAGTGATGTCTGTTCAATAAAGAGAGGGTGCTTTTCAGAATTCAATTTTTATATGTATAAAAAATACATGTTTATTTCCTTCCAGGGTAAAGTGAAGTATATAACACATATTTATTTGCTTATTACCTCTTTGGGGCCAAGTTAAGTAGGTAACTATGCAATGGTATCACTTAAAATTTTAAGATATTATAACCAAAGTTATCTCTTCAAGTTCACTTTCCTTTTGAAAATAAAGAGCAAAATAAAATAAATTAAAAGCATATATATTCAAAAGAGTATACATGAGGAACCTCACCAAGAGGTTATATTTAATGAGATATGCATGTAGAACATAATTTATGTTTAAAAGTTTTCATATTCACTTACAAATGAACTCAATAAATCATTCCCTGATATATTTCATTGAAGCTCAGGACTTCAGTCTTGAATTAACTTAGTTTTCCCATTTATATCTGAACCATCTAAAATTATTTTTGCTTTAAACTGTCTCCTTGGGGTCTTCTTACTATTTTAATGCTATATCAAGCTTGCTTTTGGTGGAAAATAGATAGGTTAGCAGGAGGTTTACTTCTCTTGAAATACATAGAAGTTTTGATATATACAAGAAGAATATTATAGTTAAGTAATTTAAAAGAGATTAGTTATTTTTAGCCAGTTATATAGTCTAAATGTTTCTACATAATGACAAAACATATTAGCTAGATGCATCTTGCCTCTCATTTATTTTGTGGTGACTATATACATAAATTTCATTAGTTAGAATATATTAAAATTCTATCTCAATCTGTCTATTTCTGTTTTAGAGTAGGAATAAATATTGAAAAAGAAAACAAGCTAACTGAACATTCAAGTGTCAAAACTTGTTTTCATTCAATTACACTCTAGATAATAAATGTATATCTGTCTTACTTGGCTTGATTTGGTGTTTCAGTGTGGTTTTAGTTTGAGGTCTGGGAATACTTTGAAATTCAAGCATTGTCACGCTGAGCATACAAGAAGCCAGAATTGGTCTTCTGTGTAAACTGCTCCCTGGATGTAAATTTAAAGCATAGTTCATTCTTCTAGGCAACGAGAACACCATTTAGTGAATTACTGTTTGTGTTAAAGGCTAATTCAATAGCACACCTCTGAATTAGCTTTCTCAGACAGGCAATTCTCACCCAATAAATTGTAAGGCACAGAACTCTGGAGGGTGGAAACATCATTGAAAAAAATCTCCAAAACAATTTACATATCAAGAAACATCTCTAATTTAAATATATGATATTTCTCATACATATGTTACTTTTTGTCAATGTCATTAGAAATTATTGACATTATTAAAACATATTAATTCAAAAGCTTGACTGAATTTCTTGCCATTGTTACCATTATCTGAATCAATTGTTATTGGAACTTCTGTTATGTAAGGGTCTACATATTTTTAACATGAAAATATAGTCATCATGCATTAAGTAGTTAAGAACTATTTACCTTAAGCATATTATAACTATATGAGGTAAGAAATTACACTGAATATAGAGTGCCATTAGTTGTAAGACTTTATTTTAGTACTATAAAAATTGAAAAATAAAATCCTGTAAATTAAATTATTACATGTTAAAATAGGGGAAAATGTGCATTAGAATAAATGAAATCAGTATATTTCCTTGAAAGTTATGTCTTTGCTGACTATAATACAATAAAAGTTCTTGTTACCTTGCATAAAATAAGTTTTATAAAAGTTCAAACTCTATTACAAAATTTGTGCTTCCAGCCAAGATGGAGGACAGGGAAAGGATTCAGCCCACTACCTGAAACAAATGAAAATTCAGGACAAAATGTATGAAACAATTTTTTAAGACATTGGGCATCAGGAAACAAGGGACAGTGATCTCTGAGAGATAGGCAATCAACAATGTGAGAACTGTGCTTGCCCCAGGTCACAGGCTGGGAATTTCCAGACTGTGGCACAGGTAAAGAGATCTTACAAAGAGACCAGCAGTCTCCCTGAATTGAGGAGATGGAACTGGAGTCTGGGGAGGCTAACATTGCTACAGTTCAAAGAACAAAGTACTGGAAAGAGGAGAACTGCACAGAGGAAAAAATCTAGACATCTGCGGAAATTCTTCCTTGAGGCTTCAGCTGAGTTCCGAACAGCACAAGTTTGTGAGAAAATGACCCGTGGTGGGAGAAAGAACAATCTGGAAGGATTAGAGGGAACAATTCCTGGAGCTCACATAGGAGTCAATAGTTTCTTTGCCCACCATCCAAAGTAGAACACTTTACAATTCAAGAGGCAAAGCATTGGGTAGAGTATTCAAAAGGGTCTTTCCTGAGGACTGAGACAAACTTAGCACTAGGTTAAACACTGTTCTGACCCTCACTGACAAAATTTAAAAACAAGTTGCAAAAGGTTCAAACTGTTTCCAAATAACTTAATTTCATTCCAGAAAAAAATTCAGTAATATTAATAGGAATACAAAAATATTAAGCAACCAAGAAGAAGAATATTAAAGACCCACAATGCCCTCTAATCAAAATTCACCAGACATGCAAAGAATCAGGGAAATGTTACACACAATAAGAAGAAATACCAATCAATTGAAACTAACCCATGACAAAGATGATTGAATAAGTAGACAAGGACATTAAAAGAGATATTATAACTGTTTTTCATTAGCTCAAGAAAGTAGAGGAAAGATTTGAGGTATTAATTAGAAATATGGAAGCTATAACTGTGACCTAAATTGAACTTCTATAATTGAAAACCAATGTCTTTTGTGAAAAATACAGTGGAGAGATTAATAGCAAATCAGACACTGAAAAAGAAAAGATTACTAACATGAAGACATACCAATAAAAATTATCCAAAATATAACAGGGGCTAGTCCAGTGGTGAAGTGGTTAAGTTCTCACGCTCTGCTTCAGCAGCCCAGGGTTCACAGGTTCGGATCCTGGGCACGTACCTACACACTGCTTATCAAGCCATGCTGTGGCAGGCATCCCACATATAAAGTGGAGGAAGATGGGCACGGATGTTAGCCCAGGGCCAGTCTTCCTCAGCAACAAGAGGAGGATTTGCGATGGATGTTAGCTCAGGGCTGGTCTTCCTCAAAAAAAAAAAAGAAAAAAAGTTTAAATTTAAAAAGAATTATCTAAGATATAACAAAGATAGAAATAAGAGTTAAAAAAAAATTGAGAGCATCAGTGAGCTGTGGGACAACTTCAAGCAGCCTAATATATGTGTAACTGGAGTCCTGGAAATGATACATGTAATTGAGTCCTGAAAAATTATTTTTCAAATTTGATAAAAATTATAAAGTAACATACCCTGAAGCTCAACAATCCCTAAAGGCTAGAAAAATAAATATAAGTGTGTATGTATGTCAAAAATTACCTTTTAAACTGTAACTTTTCAATTTATAAAAATTTACAGACAAATTTAAATTGTGCACTTTATAGTTAAATGTAAATCAATTATACCTCAATAAAGCTGTTAAAATGAAACAATGATGAGGTTTCCATATAATAGTCATCTTAAATATGTTATTTTGTGTAGGAGGACGTATTCTGTTTGGCTGGTCTAAGATGGCCTTGGCTCTCTGCACACCTCTCTCTCATCTCTTCAGTAGCTATCCTAGGCATGTTTTCATTCATTATGAAGCAAAAGAAACAAGAGAACAAGACTTTTTTCAAGTCCCTGCTTGCATCTTGATTTCTAATATTCCATTAGCTAAAGAAAGTAACATGGATGGGAGGAGAAAAGAAAAGAATGACTAAATCATATTACCTATTTGTTTGAGGCTGACATTAGAGTATAAGTGTTACAACCATGATTTAAAATGGAAAAATAATATAAGTTTGTGCAAAAGTCTAATACTTAGTTTACAAGAATTCAAAAGTATGGTGATATATAATATGTATTTATACACAGAGTTTATAAATTACATTTGTTCACAGAAGTAAAAATTGAAAAAAAAAATCACTCTATCCACCCATTCAATCCTAACCATATATTTCCAGAGTTTTAAAAAAATAATGTTGTTTTATAGTCCAAAGATATCTTTATATGTTTACACATCAGTTTGTAGAAATCTAATTTAATTTTTTAAATTTTGCTAAATTTGTTGTATACTTTAAAATGCCAGTTCTTCTTTCACGGATTTTTTCATTATTAAAAACAATATTGTGACAAATACCCTTTGCATGTGCTAATACAACTGAGCTATTTTTTTTTTTCTGTCAATTGATTAAAAGAAATATATTGCTCAGTTATAGATTTTAAATAAGTAAAATTTTGCTCGGTAGTACCAAGTCACTCTAATAAAAGGTACCAACTTAAATGTACATTATCAATATTTAAGACACTCCATTTTAACTAAATCTTCTTCAAAATTTAGTGTTAACACATGTTAAAATTTTAGCCAATCTGATAGGTAAAAAATCAGTTTGGATTATTTTGTATGCTTATTAGAGATTGTCAGCTTTTTTCACATTGACTTGTGTTTCTTCCTCTATGAGGTGTTTTGTCAGTATCATTTGCATCTTTTCCCACTAAATTATGTGCTGTCATTTGTTTGTAGGCATAATTTATATATTATAGATACTAATCCTTTGTGTGTTTTATGTGTTGTACATATTTATATTGTTTCTCTCTTTTTGTATCTTTTTAAACACAGAAATATCCAAATTATATTTGAAAAAATCTGTCAATATCCTTCTTATTAATTGTGGGGTTTGGATAAGGCTTTTCTGCATTCCTAAATATTATTATTTTTGTATTTTCTTATAATAGATGAAAGTCATTTTGTGTGTCACAAATCAATTTTCACATATTTTGTTTGTCTATCTTACCTTTAATTCTTACTTTTTACTAGGCAACCTATATATTTACATTTCTAAAGAAATAGACTTTGTTGTATTGGTTCTATTTACTTTTGGAATTTATTTATTTCTATTTTACTCTTCATTCCTTCCTTAGTTCTACTTTATTCAATTGGCCATTTGTAACCTAAATCTTATAAATTCTTCAATGAATAGGAGGTTTTATTTTTATTTCTGCATCATAACAAACAGAGTAGGTCACTAGTACAACAACTAGACTATAACATCAATCTTCCATGCTCTTTTTTCTTTCTGTCTCTGCCATCTTTAGAAGGTGATTCTCATTCTTACAGTTTCAAGGTTTGTACACCTCCAGGCATTTCTCTGTGTTTCAAGAATAAAGAAGCGTAAAGAACAAGGGTTCATTTTATTGGTCAAAATTTTTCATTCTCGTGTATCTCTCCTACTTATTAATTGAAACCATGTCACATGACCACTCTAGCTGCAAGGGTTACAGATGCTGAATATCCTAAGCTGGACTCACCTGTACACTCCAAATGCAGGTTCTGTGTGCAGAACAGGTCTTCCCTTCTTAGCTAGGCTGCTAGCCATGTGTTTTCTGCTGGTGTGTGTCTTCTGGAGATTCTCTTTTGATGGATTTTGTTGTTCAGTTTTGATTTGTCATATTAAATACTTGGGATAATCTATTCCAAGATTTTTCCTTAATATTGAAGCATATAAAGATAAATAGTTTCTTTTATGTGGAGTTTCTGTATCCTCTAACTATTGCCATACAATATTATTGCTTTGCACTGATTTCTCAAAAATTCTAATTTTAGTTTTTGTTTAATACAAAATTTATTTAGAGCAGATTATTTTTTTGGTTTTTTGTTTACATTATTTACTTGGGGGTTATTCTTTTATTATTTATTTAACTTTTTATTGCCTTGAGCTCAAATAATGTGGTATGGAAGAATTCTATCATCTGAAACTCATTTCCTTTGTATTGAGGTGCATAATCAATTTTTGTAACTGTTCCTTAGACATAAAAGAAGAATTAACCTTCTCCGTGTGAAACATAATCTCTCTCTTCCAGTAACTTTGCCTCCATGTTTCTCACTCGAAATACAGAAAGATACACTACCTATAGAAAATTGTATATTTCATACTTTGACTCATAAATTGAAATTTTATTACTCAAAACATTTTTATGTCAACATGGCATAAAAATTCTGGAAGAGAATGTTAAAATTTGGGGGTATATTTTTTTAAATGCTTGCATTTCTCAATGAATTTGGCTCATGTTTTGTTTTTTTTTTTTTTCAGTGTTGAAATATGTTTTATCATTGTGCTTTTATTGTATACTAAAACTTTTGTTGTCATGAAATTCTGTCTCTTTTCCCACTTAGTATCTGACCTTAAATTCCACATTATCTAACTTTAGTACTGTCATCTCCTATTTTGTTTATTATACAGTTATTTTACTTTTAATTTGTTTATGACATTTATCGAGACGAATTTTACAGGATAGAATAGTGTTCTGCATTTATTGATTTTGGGTCTGGGAGATGTGTAATGGGTTTGGCATAGTTGAATAAAAATGGTGAAAAAAGAAGTAAGGAAGGAAGGACAGACTTTCCTTACTGGAATATAAAATCCAGGTATATCATGATGATGATAGATAGATAGATGATAGATAGATAGATAGATAGAGGTAGAGATACGTTTTACATACACACACACACACACACACACACACACACACACAAACATGGATGCTCTACATGTAGACTCAGATATAAGATACATGGCTTGAAGGGATGAATAAAATGATAGCAAAATCTACAGGCACTAATTTTCAACTAGTTTATAAAATTATCTGTGTTAATTATACATGACAAAATACTGGGGGCCTTTAGTTCCATGAATATTTTGGAAATTTTGAAATAGACTCTTAAAAATCTTTTAAGAATTTTATATGCATTCTGACTCTTAGTGTATAATTGGCTTTAGTTATTTGAAAGATTTATTTACCAAAATTAACTAAATTAAGAATAATTTATTTCTGTGAAAAATGCCATTGGAATTTTGATAGGGATTGCATTGGATCTATAGATCACTTTGGGTAATATAGACAGTTTAACAATATTAATTCTTCTCTTTCGTGAACACAGGATATCTTTACATTTATTTGGGTCCTGATTTCAAACAATGTTACAAAGTTATAGCAATTAAAGTAGTATGGTCCTGGAGTAAAAACAGACACATAGACCAATAAAACAGAATCAAGAGCCCAGAAATAAACCCATGCACACATGATTAACTAATATTTGAGGAGGAAGTCAGAAATAATCAATGGGGAAAGGATAGTCTCTTCAATAAATGGCTTTGGGAAAACTGGATATTCACATACAAAAGAATGAAGTTGGACCCCTATCTTACACCATTCACAAAAATTAACTCAAAATGGTTTAAGAGTTAAATATAAGACCTGACACTGTAAATTCCTAGAATGAAACATAAGGAAAAAGCTCAACATTTGGCTTGGGAATGATTTTTTGGATATGATACCAAAAGTACAAGCAACAAAAGCAAAAATCAACAAGTGAGACTACATCAAATTAAAAGGCTCTACACAGCAAAAGAAACAATTGTCAAAATGAAGGCAACCTACAGAATGGGAGAAAATATTTGTGAATCATATATTTGATAAGAGGTTAATATCCAAAATATATAAAAAAGCAAAAAAAGCAAATAATTGGATTTAAAAATGTTCAAATGACCTGAATAGACATTTTTCCAAAGAAGACATACAAATGGCCAATAGGAACATGAAAAGATGTTAAACATTGTTAATCATCAAGAAAATACAAATCAAAACTGCAACGAGATATTACTTCACACTTGTTAGAATGGCTAATATCAAAGAGACAAGAAATAAAAAATGTTTGCAAGGACATGGAGAAAAGGGAACCCTAATGGTGGGAATGTTAATTGGTGCAACCACTATGGAAAACAGTATGAAAGTTCCTCAAAAAAATTAAAAATAGAACTACCATATGATCTAGCAGTTCTAGATATTTATCCAAAGAAAACGAAAACATGAATTCAAAAAGACATATTCACCCCTAGTTCATTGCAGCATTATTTACAATAACCAAAATATGGAAACAACCTAAGTGTCCAATGACACTTATATATATACACACACACAATGGTACACAATGGAATATTATTCAGCCATAAAAAGAAGGTAGTCTTGCCATTTGTGATAATGTGGATGGACCATGAGAGAATTGTGCCAAGTGAAATATGCCAGACAGAGATAGACAAATGCTGTGTTATCTCACTTATGTGTGGAATCTAAAAAAGTTAAATTCATAAAAACAGAGGTTATGTTTGGTGGTTGACTTGTATGAATGGTGGTTGACAGGGTCTGGGGGTAGGGAAAATGGGAAGATGTTTGACAAAGCGTACAAACTTTCAGTTATAAGATGAGTACGTTCTGGGGATATAATGTACAGTATGGTGACTACAGTTAACAGTATTCTCTTGTACACTTGAAATTTGCTAACAGTGTGGATCTCAAATGTTATTACACACACACATACACACAGTAACTATGTGAGGTGATGTATATGTTAACTAATCTTATTGTGGTAATCACTTCACAATGTATACATATATCAAATCATCACATTGTACACCTTAAACTTATACTTTATATCTCAATAAAGCCAGAAAGAAAACAAAAGCAAAAAAATAAACACCAAAACAAAAGAATAATTTAACCACTCATTTTACTCTGATCAGAATCTGAGATTAGATATTAATTATTCATGTGTGTCATGGCTTAGTCCATTAGTATTTAAATTCTGTAAAAAAGTTCATTTGATACATGCTCCTTTTTATGTTTTAAATGTTATTTTAATGTTTTTCTCTAGTCATAGCTGAATCTTGTAATATATTCATTTTATATTATCATCCTCTGACATATAACACTTGACTGAATAATGAACATCAATATTCAATGGACCATCTAGCATATAATATCTTAGTAAGTTATATTGCATAGTCAATCAAAAAATTATTTTAGTTGTGTTAGTGTTTTAAATAATGGATATAAATTATTTACTCTCTGGCAAAACCAAACTCAAATTTAAATGCACTTTTTGAAACTGTTACAAGACTCTACCAAGTTATGTATCTTATAATTATATAGAAAATATTTGAAAATCATTGGAAAAAACTTGTCTTGGGATAATTAGAGTTTGAAATACATGAAGTAAAGTAACTTTGTTGTTTCTCCCTCTGGATTTAAAATATTTCAACCCAGGGTCTGGCCCAGTGCCGCAGTGGTTTGGTTAGCGGTTGACAGCCCGGGGTTCGTGGGTTCGGATCCCCGGCGCCCGCCGATGTACTGCTTGTCAGCCATGCCATGGCGGCGTCCCATATAAAGTAGAGGAAGATGGGCACGGATGTTAGCCCAGGGCCAGTCTTCCTCAGCAAAAAGAGGAGGATTGGCGACGGATGTTAGCTCAGGGCTGGTCTTCCTCACAAAAAAAAAAAAAAATTTCAACCCAATTTTTGAAAAGATATGTTGGCAATTCTGTGGTGACCTAAAATTGTGCAATGTTATTAAAATAACATAAAATGATCGTTATTTGACTCTATCAAGGCAAAATTAACATACCTACTTAAAGAAATATGTCAGTTCTGTGAAATATCTGACTAATTTGTGAATTAAGTTCACATGGACACACAGCTTATAAGTTGGTAGTGTCTATTATATATTGTCTGTATGTATAAAATAAATGTATTGTCCATAAGGTGTTTTCCTATATTTCATAATATTTTTCAAATTATTTAAGCATAACTTGTCACAAATTAATGGCAGGGAGAGTTAAAGCTTAAAGTTATAAATTAAAAAGCTTCAGAATATTTATATTTTATAATTATCTAATCTTACTAAAATTTAAATGAGTTAATTGTAAAGTTAACGGAAAGACTTACAGTACTATTTTTGAAGTTGTGTACTTGAATTGAATTCACAGACTCACATATTATATTACAGATTAGAGCACAAATCTAAATATAGAGAACAAACAGCCATATTTTTAAAGTATGCTCTAAGGGATCTACTTAGATTGCCTGTGATAATACATTTTTGGGGGGAGAAAAGAAACTAAAATAATCCTCTAATCAGCTGTCTGTTCAGGGCCTTCAGGCAAATAAATGTCTAAATCATTTCTAACAGTTGTGTCTTGTATTCATGAAAATAAAGAACCTTGCCTTGAGCCAATAGTAAATGGTCATATTATTTAATGTATGCTTAGTTCTCTATAAACTTATCATATTTTTGCACATGGTTATATTTTAAACATAGGCATTGCTTACATATTTGTTAAATAAATGAATGAATTTTATTAATGTATTGATTTTTTAAATGAACCTAAGACCTTAACCATGTTGATTTTCAAAGCCAGATGGCAGCCCTTCACTGCACAAGAATGTTTAAATCCAAAGATAAAATGATTTCTTATACTTTCTAGGTAGTCATCCGATATAGATGGTTTCTTATACTTTCTAGGTTGTTATCTGATATCCAAAATAAACTTTAACTAGAAGTTTCAGATATTTCTCAAGGCTTTGGCTAAAAGCACTATGCAGCATTTTTTTCTTTCTTATTATATGATGAGTTAAACTATTTTCTAATGACCTCAAGTCAGTCTGTTACGATGAGTTGATAACTACATTAAATCCCTTCTTCTTTCCCTTGTCTGGGTATCATCTTCTCTCACTTTCCGTCTCTAGTTCCCTTGAGGCATATCTTTTCAAAAAGATCAAAAATAGAATTATTGATTGTGTCTGACAGAGGTCAAAAGTCTTTTCTATGAAAAATAAAGAGAAGAAAACAACACCTGAAAGTTTGACCAAAGCTAGTGAGATGGATGGTGTCACATTAAAAGAAAAGATTCATTATTTTCCCACTTACAACTCTTAAACACCTTTTATTTGTCAAGTTATATCATATTTTCTTTTCTCAGAAATTATTTTTAGTTTAATCTTCTATCAAGTGGCTTAAATTTTCATTACTTTCAATAAGTAAACATATAATACCTTGTAGGCTATATATTTCAATTAAGAATCAGTGAATTTGGTTGTAGATACATCTAAATCTTTCTTATAAGATGTGAAGCTCTTCTATTCATATAATTGAGTTGAAAATTATGTTAATAAGATATTTCTGAGAAAAGTCATTATTTTCTCACTGCTATTATTCTAAAAATATATGTAATTTTATTTTAAAAATAAAACTACATTTCCATGTAAAGAATAATAATATAAGAAAATTCACATATACAAAATAAATTTAAAATCTCAAAATATATTTTCAATAATCTTGCAAAAAATTGTGCTATAAGATTCTTTATTCAAAAGTTATGGATCTTGATACATTATGGTATTTGACTTTTAATCTTTATTCACACTATTGTTTTCATTGTATCTACTAGATAAAATGATTTAAATATTAATAACTAAGCTAATTTTGAAGACATGTCTTTGGTTTAGGATTATTTCGCACACATTTAAGGTCAAACTTTGCAGACTTCTGCTTCTAAGACAAAGAATGTTACAAGAGAATATTACTTTCACTCTAATAATCAGAAGCCAGATAACCGACAAAATCATAGTTTTAAAAACCCATCAGAGATATGAGGATACAAAGAAACCTTAGTGAACTAAAACCCATGAAGTGACAAGCCCCTCCTAGGAGAAAGAAAGCTAAGCCTGCTTCATCCCTGAAGGAGTGGTTGAAGGAGAAGTAATTCCTCAAAGAACAGGGTAAGGAAAAACAAGCCAAAATTAAAATATAATAATAAAAATCATGGCCAAGTGTTGTCTGGCATGATGGTTTAGAATTCTGAAGGGCCCCAACCTCCAAGCAAGTCTTTACCTACCTGAGAACATTCCCAAAGTCCTTACTGAGAACTAGACTTGTAGTCAAAAGGTGAAAGAGCGGAAGAATGGAGAGAGAAAACTTTCCGGAGGCACGTGGATCCCATTGAAAGCTGAGGGCAGGGAGGATAATTGAGAGAAACCAAGCTGAAGTATTCTGGGCCTTCAGTAACCAGGAGGCTGTGGCTACTGAACACTGAGGGGAGGGCAGAACAATTACGATAAACTCATTACAGGTAAACATTCTGATTCCTGGCAAATACCAGGCATGGTTGCTACAGGCTGTGTAGCAGATGAACTGAAAACAATGTCTCTGAGGTGCACTGTGTCTTCTCAGAGTCGGAATCACTGCAGGCTAAGGATGTGGCTGGGTAGGATAGGTGAGAGGAATTTTTCCAAGGCTTTCCAGGCTTTCACTGAATGCTGGATCACAGCCTTTCAAAGGGTGGGCTCAGGGCAACAGGGCAGAAGAGAGAGAGGGAGAGAGCACCCGAATATCCTAAAGCCAGAAGCAGGAGTGGACAGGAAGTAGAATTTCTCAGTAACCAAAATATCTGAGATCCAAATCTCCCATGGTTTAGAGTGTTAGCACCGTGCTGTAAATCAACAAGAGATTTTTACAGTGTCCTTGGTATTAAAATGCCAAGCTCTGCTAAAGGGAATGTGCCGCATCAGTATTGAACTCAATCTAACCAAAGCATTAGCTTGGCCTAGAACTTCTCAAGAATAGATTTATTGGCTCAGAGACTTACATTATTGTCCTGACAGAGAATAGGTGTGCTATTTTCTGAAGGTAACGTTATTTATCTAATTTTTACCTTAATTTTTAAAAATTATGAAATATGAAAAGGAGCCATAAAATATAAAGGAGAGGAAAAAAAATCAGTAAACTTAAATACTGATTTAAAAAATGATCTAAACTGAAAGAATAATAATAACTATAGCCAGAACATTTGAGATCTGTGGGATGTAAGAAAGGTCCTACATATGTAAACTGAAGTCCAAGAAGGAAAAAGAAAGATTGGAAGAGGAAAAAAAAATTGAAGACATAATTGTTAAGATTTTCAAAATTTAGTAAAATACATTAACCCAGAGAATCAAGAGTCTCAGCAAACATTATGCAGGAGGAAAAAAATAGAGCCATACCTAGGTATCAAAGTCAAATTGAAGAAAATGAAATATAAAGAAAAAATTCATAAAAACTGTGCGTAGATTGAATAGTGGCTCCCCAAAGATGTCCATATCCTAATCTCCAGAACCTGGGAATATGTTACATGCCAAAAGGAACTTTGCAGATGTGATTAAGTGAGGGGCATGGATATGGGGAGATTATCCTGGATTATCCAAGTGGCCTCAGTATAATCACAAAGGTCCTCCTTATAAGGCAAAAAGGGAGACAAAAGAGTGAGAGTCAGAGAAGGAGACAGTGGAAAGCTGGGAACAGAGAGGAGATTGATTTGAAGATGCTATGTTGATGGCCTTGAAGATGGAGGAAGGAGCCACAAGCCAAAGAGTGCAGGAAGCCTCCAGAAGCTGCAAAAGGCAGTTTCTCACCTAGACTCTCCAGAGGGAACACAGCACTGTCAATGCCTTTATTTTAGCCCAATAAGACCATTTTAGATTTCTAACTTCCAGAATTGTAAGAAAATTAATTTGTGTTCCTTAAGCCACCCAATATGTGGTAATTTGCCGCAGCATCAATAGGAAAGTAATACAAGCTGCCAGAGGAAAGAGCCACAGGGCACATTGAAAAACAATAGGAAAAATGGTTAAATTCTCATCAGAAAGAATGCAAGTCGGAATATGATGGAACAACATCTTTAAAAGGCTAAATTAAAAAAATAAATGAATTGAAATTCAATAATTAATTAAACTATACACCTAGAATTCAACTTCTAGCAAAAATATCCCTCAAAAATTAAAGATAAAACACTTTGAGAAGGAAAAAAACTGAAAAAATTCCTCTTCATCAGATCTTCCCTATAAGAATTATTAAATTAACAACAGACTGGTACAGGTTGTAAGGTAATTATACTAGATCAAAACCTAGATTTTTAGACACAAAATAATGAAGAATACCAGAAAGGATTAATCAATCTCTCCTTTCTTTCTTGATTAGAAAATAAAATAGCATTTAATATGGCTTTAACATCAAATGACTAAGCATAAGCATAACGGAAAACCTAAATAACAGAGAAGCATACCACATTCATGGATTTGAAAAGTCAATATTGTTATGACATTATACCCAAATTCATCTATATATTTAAATAAAGCTCAAACAAAACTTTAGAAGATTTTTTTTTGCAGAAATTTCTATGATTCAAAAACATAGATGGAAATTCAAGATATCTAAACTATTTTGATAAAAGAAAAAGCAAAGAAAATGATCTAGCCTACACGTTACTTCACTATTTTGGCATAAGCAGAGGTATCTTGCACAGCACACAAAAAAACAAAACCAAAAAATAATAATAATAAATAGAACTTCATAAAAAAATAAAAATTTTGTTTATCAAAAGGCTCCATTAAAGAAATTAATAGACATGGGCAAGCCACAGAACATCACAAACACACACACACATACACACACACACACACACACACACACACTCATACGCATGCACACACACATATAACAAATATATCTGCCAAAGGAGTATATACAAAACTTCTAAAAATAAGTATAAAATGAGGTATGACCCAATAAACGGGCAAAAGACATAAACAAAAACTTTGAAAAATAAGAATATGAATATCCAAAAAGCACATTAAAAGATGTTCATCATCATTATTCATCAGAAAAATTAAAATTAATACAACAATGTGCTACCATCCCATACTCACTAGAATGGCTAAAATCAAGAAGGGTGACAAGAACATGATTTAAAAAAGATGCAACGTATGTGGAACTTGCATGTGAGTGTAATATAATAAGCCACTTTGAATAATAGTTTGGCTGTATTTTATAAATTTACACATAGATCTACTTATGACAAAGAAATTCCACTACTAAATATTTACCTGAGTAATGAAAACATATTCCCACAAAAATATTTATCTATGAATATTTATCACAGCCTTATCCATAATAGCTTTAAACAGGAAACAACTCATGTAACCATCCACAGGTGAATGGGTAAACAGATATTGATATGTTCATGTAATGGACTACTACTCAGCATTAAAAACGAAAGAACAGATATTGTACATAGTAACATGAATAATTCTCAGAAAAAACATGTTGAATGAAAGATGCTAGACACAAAAGAGGACTTACTGTATGACTGATTTCATTCACATGAGGTCCAAAACAGGCAAAACTTTTTGTGGTGATAGAAATCAGGGCTGCATTAGGACTCTGTGGTTCCTAAGCACATTAGATTTGTTGGGCTCCTTCCCCTACATGCAAAAAATATATATATATTATTATTTATGACTCTTCTAGTATAATGAAAAATATTATATAACATTTCCTTCCACCTGAAGTTTATGTTTCCTTTCTGATTAAAAATAAATTAAAACACTTCCATGGGCTCCTTAGAGTGTTATGGGCACTAGGAACTATATCTGGACAGGAATCAGAATGGTGCTTCTCTCTGGGGTAGGGAGTTGAGCTTGGAAATTGACAGGAAATTCCGGAAATGAACTTGATGTGGTGATGGAAATATTATATATCTTGATATAGATAATGTTGCGTGTGTAAGATTGTTGAAACTGAATGCTTGAGATCTATGCGTGTCCTAATACATAAATTCTATCTCAAAACAGCTAAATATAGGGCCAGCCATGGTGGCCTACTGGTTAAGTTCAGTGCGCTCTGCTTCAGCAACCCAGGTTCAGTTCCCGGTGCAGAATTACACCACTTGTCTGTCAGTGGCCATGCTATGGTAGCAACTCACATGCAAAAAGAGGAAGATGTTAGCTCAGAGAAAATCTTCCTCAACAAAAAACAAAAACAAAAATGAAAGCTAAATATTTAAATCAAAATATCCAAATCCAAATTTATCATATCTCTAAATATATGTTTAGAGATAAATTAACTAGTGGGTAAAATTAGAAATTAATTATTGCCTTCCTAAAAGACTATTTTATTCCTTCATTCTCATTGCTCTATTTGTCCTATCCCAGAACTCCCAAGAAGTGTCAAAGCCTCACAAAGTCCATCTGTTTGGTCCAACTTAGTATTGTCTTTACATTATGTATATGACATAATCATTCTCAGAGTGAGAAACTGTATGGCTCAGTCTCTGTAAATTAGCACAGCTAAACAGGAATAAGTAATTAAAAAGGAATTCCTTTCTTTACTTCTCAAGACCATTAAAAGAAAACATGGTACTCTTTTTTTTTCTGCCCTATAATATTTATTTTTAGAGATTGCCTTTGTCAATCTGGTAAAGCTTCTTAGCAACCTACCATCACTTTACCATAACAAAGAAGAGTGACCTGACCTATGAGATAACCTTCTTTTTCTGGACACATGGATTAATCCAGGGATGGGTCCAGGATCAAAACTAGGACCAATTAGAAACCTTTTGAAGAGGCTGATATCCCAAAGGATGGAATCTCATCTTCTAAGATAAAATGCTGGTTAGCCCCATGTAAATCTGAAGTTGCCTGGAATCATCTTTGGGGCTGGGTGGAAGAACTATTGCAGAAAATGAGGCCAACAATAAGGAAAATATTTGAGAGTAAAAAAAAAAAAAAGATTCAAAATGGCATTGATGAGTACCTGAAAAGAGCTGTCTAAAACCAGAATCAACCCTGAGCTTTGAGTACAAGGGCCAGATATTCTCCTTCCTGTACAGCTACTTTGAGTGTGGTTTCTGTCAGCTGCAAGTGAAAACAGTCTGACTAATGCCAGCTCTATTCACAACCCACGTGGACACTTCGCCAAAGTCATTCTATCTATTCTTGAATTTTCTGGCAATTATCTGCACCCCTGAAATTTTTTTGTGCCAATGTTTCACACACACCTTGGCCATGGAGCTTTTCTCTTCCTCTTTCTCACTACTCTCTATCCTTTAATTATTAGACAAATTAAGCATTCCTGCACATGCATGCCAACAAGTACGAACCTTGTTTTTAAGGAAGAGAAAAAGGTGACAAATGGCAAGGGAATGCATGGAAGTCCATGAACATTCCCACGTTAATAATTTTTATGTCTCTTTTCCTGCAAGAATTGTTTGAAATATAATCCTGTTTGCAACCATAATTATCACTGGCTATTGATAATAAATTCACTGTTGAAATAAGAAAAACACATTGCATATTAAAATTTAATTCTGAGTAAAATAAATGCAAATATTCTGGTATGAACAATCATTTATGCCTACTTATTTACATATTTTCCTTATATTTATGCTCATTCATATGGGTATAAATATATGACACCTATGTCTAGTCTATATTAACACATCTACTCTTTGTCATCTATATACTTTTAAAAAAATAAATTAGCTTTCTCTGGATAAGAAAATGTGCATTTTAATTTTTCAGTAGTGCCTAAATTACTATGATGTCTTTCATGAACTTTTACAGGCAAATTTTTTAAACAGTATAAAGCAGGGCTAAGCAACCACATAGGTATATCAACAGAAATTAACATGTGTGGCTTTGTGATATATTTGGAGAAAAATTGCTTAGACAGGAAGGCTAACAGGTAATCCATTAGTCCTTGAGCATTCCTGTGTGTGCTCTGTGATTCCACATCCATTATGTATGTTAAAGAGTAGGACATGAACCATTTCTCTTCATTTATATCCTCTATTCCTGTTGGTATATTAACTCAAGGGATGTTAACATATCTAAAGTATAACATCAAGAATTGCTTTCTCCATAGTTACACAAATATAATTTTGTTTATAATTGTATTTGCAAGAAAAGAAATCAACTCAAGTTTTTATTTGTTCATTTGTTTTTTATTGAGATCACATAATTTATAACATTATATAAATATCAAGTGTATATCATCATATTTTGACTTCTGTATAGACTTCATTGTGTTCACCACCAAAAATCTAGTTGCCATCCATCACCATACACATGTACTCCTTTATTCCTTCTGCTCTTCCCCTACCCCATTCCCTTCTGGTAACAACCAATTTATTCTCCATATCTATGTGTTCATTTGTTTATCTTCCACATATGTGTGAAATCATATGCTAATTGTCTTTCACTGTCTGACTTACTTCACTTAGCATAATACCCTCAAGGTCCATCCACATTGTCACAAAATGGCAAGATTTTATCTTTTTTATGACTAAGTAGTATTCCATTGTATATATACAGGTTGTTTTAAGGGTCAATGCAAAATAACCAATAACCACCCTACAGACAAGAGAGATAAGGTGAGTTTTACTTGAGCCAGGATGAGGATTATAACCCAGGAAGGCCTTTTCCAGAAAGGGAGAAAGCTTTCTGGAGAAGCATGGTTTTCAGTATAGTCTTATACCTTTTTAGAACAAAGAGCCTACATTAAACACATCCAGGATACATATCCATCAAAGTTCAAAGAGGTATTCGGTTGCAAATTAGCAGGTCAACATGACCCCAATGTAAGGAAAGAGACTAATGTGGGCATTACCAATAGGGGGTAGGAGGGGACGTATGCACTGTTATGTTGAGCTTGCATTCTTTACTTTAATGGTTAAAGCAGATGTACAATGTATGTTTGATAGTCCATAATTCAGTCTTCTTTAGTTCAAACTGAATCAGTTTTGAACCCAAATAGTTACCCCATATACCTCAACATGTGAAAATCTCATGTCATAAGTGATAGCAAGAACAGGAGAATTTAGAATTGAGCTTGTCTCATGAACCCAGCCAGCATGATATAGAACTGTACTTGATCTGAAGATAGGGACAAGAACCAGGATGCATAGAGTCATTAGATATCCAGATAGCATTTTCTTTCTTACTGTCTATTCTCTCAGCAGAAAGCTGGCCATGCTCTGTCCCTGAGCACCGATGAGCACACATCTTCTAATTCTGCATGTTAGAGTTCCTCAACCACATGCAGAAACTGCCTGGTAGTCTCTCACTTCCAACTCCAAGTTAAAGGTAGAGAAAAATCTAATTAACAGGTTAGGGGTCCTCTCGCTTCATTGAATTAGCTATAGGGAAGTTGTGCATATTCTCATTTGAAGGCCTTTGTGAAATATCTCACATTCACTGTTCTTAAATTACATTCTGCAGACCAGATCATATTGCATTAAAAACAAATCAACAACAACAAAATAAACCTATTTCCTGTTTTTGCTAGGTTCTGAATATTGATTCCACTCTAAGGGTTCCATCAAATGTAGAGTTTGAAATTCAAACATTAGTTACAACTCTGTGTAAACAGCACAGTGCACTTTCCTCTCCTTTCTAAATGTGCATACTAAAACACAAGAAGGAAGCAAATGAAATGACTCATTATTTTCTACTTTGTTTAGGGATTCCACAGAAGTTATGCCAACATGATTAATAGTCAGCTGTAAGGATTTTTTTACTCATTGCTGTGGATTTGCAATCAATAGTAGTTTAAGTTTAGAATGAAAACAGAATCAGATATTAAGGAATGCATCCTAGTATTTAAATTGCTCAATCTTCTCAGGTGGCCTTCAAAATTATTTTTACAACACAAAGGGGCATGATCTGCTCACCACAAGACAAAAGTCAACTGTCAAGAGGCAAGATAGTGGCAGAGAAAGGGCATTTTATTAAGCAATAAGTTAACAAATCAGAAGATGGTGGACTAGCGTCCTAAAGAACCATCTTAAGGGGGGCACAGAATCTTGAAGCAGTTATATAGGCCAGTGAGTTATAGGCGAGGGGGTTAGGAATGTCGACCCTCTGATGTTACAGACTGGGAGTCGCCACACCACGTCTTTCAGTTGTCATGGCCATCAGCATAGAATCTCTGTGTGGGGGGTCATCATATTCCTAGGGAACTCAAGGGAACAAAGTTATTGTCTTATGGCAGCTAGGAGGGGCAATAAAGTCTACAGAGCATGTATATCTCCTGGAAGGTGCATATCTTTTCTATACTGTGGCTTCCCTTATGGCAAATTCATGTTGGGCCAGTATCATTATCAAATTATTACAAGTTACAATTACAGTATTTCAAAAAGATATACAACTAACTAATTTAAGGTCACAATCTGATTTCATCAAAATATCTGAAATTCAATAAATATTCTGTATTAGATAACTCAGTTTTTAAAAGCACAGCAACTTTTAAGAGTAGCATAAAATCATAGTAATAGTGCTTTGAAATGTAGGAGAAGAAAACAAATTTCCTCTTCTTATTTCAGTGCTTGGGGGCCTGCGAATTAAACCGACAAAAGACAGGTTAACGGGAGAAAAAGGCTAATATGTAGTATGTATACCATGCAGAGTGGAGCCAACAAAAAAAGTAGTTGACTGGTTAAATGATTAAAGTTAGAAGCTTATAGACCAAAAGTAGTAGGGAAAAGGGAAGTGGAAGAAAGACTCTTATAGGAAGAACAAAAAGATTTCTTTAGAAAACACAAATGAGTTTTTCGGAGAATAGAGGTGTGAGTGGTCTTTCCATCTTCATTAGGGCTTTATGGCAAGTTTATTCTTATTCTTCCTCCTGGGAGTAGACCCACTTTGAAGAGGGAATTTATAGCAGCTTCATTTCCCAGAAGTTGCTGATTTCAGTCAGATGAGGGAAGCTCAGAGAAGGCTTCTTTCTGCATCTGTTGCAGAAATAATCTTCGTATCAGCTCTGGGATTCTCAGTGAATCCCCACAGAAACAAATGGAAAATATTGCTAAAAGATAAATGAGGAATATTAAAAATGTTGAGTTTATTTGAACAAAAATTGATTTGAATTGGACAGCACCAAGCCAGAACTGGGAGCCAGGAGGAAGAATTATATAGAGAAAGTGTGGAAGCAAAGAAATGAAATTACTTGATTGGCTTTAAGCTACAGGCTTAAAGCCTACTTGGCTGTTTGTGATTGGTTGTACTTAGTGTTTTGATTTTGTAACCTTGAGGCATTTACAGGCTTAGATTTTGGTTTGCTTATGTAAGCTACTAAGGCATTAGAGCCACATCAGTCTAATGGCCTGCTTGTTTAATTAACTTGACATATATGATGTGGATTTGCTCACTAGAGTTCTACATTATTTAACAATTTTGTTAAAGCTTTATATCTTCTGAAGCCATATTAATGGAAGGAGGTGAGAAAAGGACAGAAATTAATGGAAACAAAATTAATCACTCATGACTCAAAGTTCAGAAGTTACCAGACAGAATTGGAGACCATAAAATTTAGAAATGTCATTTTAAAAATAAGTTAATGAATGAACAAATTAGACTGATTTCTAACTAGTTCTGAGAAAGGAATTTGAACTATGGTTTATAGCATACAGGAAGAAATATATGGTGAGTCTAAAAGGAAAGCATTGACAAGCTTGGGTTATATCCTTTTGATGTGAATATACACTAAAATTATTTCATATGAATATGTAACATTGATCAGAACAGGAAAAGACCATTAGTAAAATTTTAAATTAAAATTACAACATGAAAGTGTTCCAAAGTATTCTAAAAAATATCTTTAGCACGCTCTCTCTCTCTCTCTGTTCTTCTTTTAGGCCTTCTTTCAGAATTCTGTTTTTTGGTCTCAGTTTTCTTTTGATGCTAAACTTGAAGAACGTTGTACCATCCTGCTCCAGGATTTCTTCATTCTTCATTTGTAGATTATGGAATTGGGAAAGGGGAAAGAGATGTAGATAGAATTCTCCCTCACATAAAGACAATCTAAAAATTAGCAATTCTGTTGTTTGACCGTGGGTGGATTCTACCAGGAAAATATTCCAGATCTACATATAATATAGCATTTGGCTTTGGAAAAGAGTATAACATTGCTATTCTTGGACTAATCAGAAGCCTTCAACCTGTGCTGGATTATTTTAACAACAGCAAAAAAAAAAATTCATGAAATAGACAATAAAGTTCTCCTAGCTACAAATCAAAGTATCACTGGAGATAAACACTTGGAAAGATAGGACTGTTCTAGTTTTCCCAACTCTACCACTGAGTGTTTGGGAGTTTTATACATGATTTTCCTGCTGCTAGCATCATATCAGGCTTGCATAGACACTCTTGTTTTCTCACCTGTTTGATTCCCCAAATGGTAAAACTAAGAAACAAACTAACAAGTAAGCAGAAACCTTTATTTTTTTGATATGTCCTGTAGCACAGATGATAAATAATAGATAATTTTAAATTAAAATGATAATTTGGGGAAGAGGAGCTGGGAAAGGAATCTAGGGTATATGAAATATTTTATAAAGTAAAATTCATGTTAGACATATTTATATTATATACTATAAAATACTAAAAATATATTTTCTTTATTCTGCTGATACAATCTAGACATGGAAATCAGCACTTAGAAAGGTATAACTTATTTTCTTTGTTATCCAGTATCTAGTGCCCTGTTGGTTCATTGTACTATGGCCTTCCAAGCCAGGCTTCTTTTGTTTTCCTATTTATTCTTAATCAAGAAAAACTTCAAAACTAAACTTTTTTTCTGTTTTTACTTTGAATTAGATAATTTCTCTCTAATTCTCCTTCACTGGATTTTGTGTTTTAATATGACAAATATTTATACTATACAACTTATGTGGAGATCATTATTATTAGGTATTATGGGGAATGAACACCCTATGGGGGAGGAAAAATTCTCCTCTACCCTCTTAGGGTCTCTGACTGAGACTGAGAATTAGACATAAAGCAGAATAACAGGAGAAAAGCACACACGTTTTATTAAATTTTACGTGTACATGGGGGTCTTTATAAAAGAATATGAAAACCAAAAGAAGTGACTAGAGCAGAAAGCTTTTATATCTTTTGGAGAAAGAAGCAATAAATTTGTGAATAAAGGACAACACAAAGCAGTTTGGACCAAGGGCAATAAATTGTGGCAAAGTGACTAGGAGATATATAGGGCGGAGGGGGCAAACCAAGAAGAATTCTAGAATAGTTTTATGTGTTTATATAGTTTTCTCTAATTTCATTTAAGTCATGCACTGATGAGAATACCCATGGAATAAAATGTTTTTAAAAATATGTTTTTATCATTTTATTCATTCTTCTGGTAACTGTATTTACATGAACAGATTTAGTGTCAGCATACATTGTCTCTCATGGCACCCTAATAGAAAGGTCTAGAGAGAATCTACCATAACATATTGCAGGCAATCCTTAAGTTATATAAAAATAGTGTCTAAAATTTAATATAAAACATACAATACATATTTTCACAAAACAACTTTAGAAGTTGCCATTAGATCCACGTAGAGCTTAATTCACAAATAATTATTCTGATCTACAGTATAAACAATACTAGTCTAGACCCTCCCTAGAAGAAGGGGACAGGTGTGATATGAAGAATTTTTCCCTTCATTTAGCTCATGGCCAGTGGAAATAAAACTGAAATAAATGGGATTGTGAAATGTAGACTCAGACCCTTTTATATTTCACCTTTAATCCATTTATTACTTGCTACCACTGAAATTATGACATATATAGTGTATGAATCCTTCTACTCTCAGAGTATAGCTGAGATTATCCAATCCTGAAATTTCTGGTAGATTTTCCCAAACTCAATATAAAATATGAATATTACTTTTTATTTCAGAGGAGAGACTTTGCAAATTATAATTGTTCTCTTAATTATTTTATTTTAATGCATTTCTATGTTATAAACTTCATATATTAATAGCTATTCTAAATTTATAAAACCTAAACAAAATTAAAAATTAAATACTAACCAAACTATAAAACCAGTAGTATCAAATTTTACATCATTGATTGAATGTTGTGTAATGTAAGGTATTGTTTTACTGAAATGAATTATTTTCAATGTATATATGATACGTAATACTATGATGATAGTTCTGAGTTTATAATATGTATATTTACATTTTATAAAGCAATTTTTCTACCCAGTTTCTCTATTTATAAAGCTGAAAGAGTTTTACTATTATAGTATGCTGTGACATCATTTGGCCTTACTTGGCTAAAATATATAATACATTCTTTACGTCTGCTTCTATTCTTTTCTAACTATCCAACAACAATTAATCAATTATAATTCACCGTTATATTATATTATTTTCATGGTGTCAAATATGTCTCATTTTATGAAATAACATAAGACAATAAAGTTTTAGTCTTCTAAATTGCCTTCCAACTTTTAATTATAAATGTAAAGTAGACATTTGTCTTTTTTATTGGCAAAAATATTTCAACATGAGTTCCGAGGCCAGCAGAGATGATTGGCAGTTGATATTAGGATGTACTGGTATAATGATAACCATAATTAAATTCTAGAATTTTCCTGCAAAAGGGTAGACTACGTTGTTATCAACAAGCAACTTTAAGCTATAAATATATAGCTAGAAATAAAATTTATTTTATTTGAATTTATTTACATGAATGAAATACCAGCTGATGGTAGCAAACCCAACAGAGTTTCATATCCAGATAGAATTTAGAGGCTGAGCATTGGGACTGCAGAAAAAGCCGCAATTTATTTACACCTTAGAAGATGGGAAACTAGACGTTGTAACCCTGCAGAAAGACTGGAGCCTTGAATTGCTGCTCTGCAAAAGAGAACTCCACCTCTCAACTCAAGGCAGTGGAAAAACAACTGTCTGAAAACATATCAGTTGGGATGGGAAAAGTCCAACAGAAAACTTATAGGATTTCTGGAAATGGGATGGAAGGAATAGCCCCAAGAGATACTTGTGAATAATTTTCCAGAATTTCTTTTTCAAGTACCAATCACCTGATGATCATAAAAGAAAAATCTTGAGCAAAATAAATAGAAACAAATTCATATTTAATTATGTCATGTTGAAACTACAAAAATAACCAGAACACCTGAAAAATCATGACAACTATGTAAGTATGTTTCTCACCCACATCAAAAAGATTTAAAATCATAGCTAGCTGTAATGAAAACTTTGGGTAGTATTGTGACCTTAACAATATTTAGTCTTCAAATCCATTTATTTTATCATTTTAAATTTCTTTCATCAATGTGTTGTAGTTCTCAGTGTTTAAGATGTGTACCGGTTAAATTCATCCCTAGATACCTTATTCTTTTGCATGCTATCGTAAATGGAATGGTTTTCTTAATTTCCGGTAACGTTTTGGATATTTCATTGCTAGTTTATAAAAACACAACTGATATTTCTGTGTTTATGTTGTATCCTGCAACTGTGTGAATTTATTAACTCTAATAGTTTTTTCATGAGTTCTTTAGCATTTCTGTATATAAGATCACGTCATAGGTCAGCAAAAGATAGTTTTACTCCTTTCTTTCCAATTTAAGTGCCTTTTATTCACCTCCCCCCCACACACACCCAAAATTGCTCTGTCTAGAATTTCTAGCAAAATGTTGGATAGATTAGTGAAACTGGGCATCCATGTCTTATTCCTGGTCTTAGGGGAAGACTTTCAGTTATTCTGTATCAGTTCACAGTGGGTTTTTCATAAATTACCTTTATCGAGTTAAAGAAATTCCCTTTCATTCCTAGTTTAAGTTTCTTTATTGTGAAAAAAATGTTGGATTTTATCAAATGCTTTCTGGCATTAATTTAGATGATAATCTGCTCCCATCCTTGATTCTATCAATATGGTGAACTCTATTGATTGATTTTCAAATGTTGAAAAATCTTTGAATTCCAGGGATAAATCATACTTGGTATTGGTTATAATCTTCTTAATATGCTCTGGATTGGATTTGCTAGTATTTTGTTGAAGATGTTTGCATCAATATTTATAAGTGATATTGGTTTGTAATTTTCTGTTCTTGTGGTGTCTTTTTCAATCCTCCTGGATTTTGTATTATAATAATACTGGCCTCATAAAATGAGTTAGGATGTGTTCCCTCCTCTTCTATTTTTGGAAAATTCAAGAATGATTGGGTAATTTTTCCTTATATGGTTGGTAGATGTAACCAGTGAAGTCACCTGATCCTGGGCTTTTGTCTTTGGGAGGTGTTTGATACTGATTCAATCTCTTGTTACTTCAGTAATCCTTTTTATTTCAGTAAGGTAGTAGTAATGATCTCACTTTAATTTTTGAATTTAGTCATTTGATTCTTTCTTTTTTTTAAATTAGTGAATCAAGATAAATGTTTGTCAATTGTGTTGATCTTTTCAAAGAATCACTTTTGGTGTAGTTGATCTTCTCTATTGCTTTTCTATTCTCTATCTCACTTATCTCTACTGTAATCTTTATTATTTCCTTCCACCTGCTGGCTTTGTTTTCCTTTTTCTCTTCTTTCTCCAGTTCTTTAAGGTGTACAGTTAGGTTACTGATTTGAGATCTTTATTCTCTTTAAATGTAGACATTTATAGCTATGATTTGTCTCTTAGCTCTTCTCTCTCTGAATCCCATAAATTTTGGTATGTTACGTTTTCATTTTCATTCCTCTCAAAGTATTTTTTCTTTTCTTTTCTTTTTTTTGGTGAGGAAGACTGGTCCTGAGCTAATATCTGTTACCAATCCTCTTCTTTTTTCTTGAGGAAGATTGTTGCTGAGCTAACATACGCACCAATCTTCCTCTACTTTATATGTGGGATGCCACTGCAGCATGGATTGATGAGCAGTGTGTAGGTCTGTGCCCAGGATCTAAACCTGAGAACCCCAGGCCACCAAAGCGGAGCACATGAACTTAACCACTACACCACAGGGCTGGCATCTCAAAGTTTGGTTTTTTTTTTTCTTTTTGTGAGGAAGACCAGCCCTGAGCTAACATCCGTGCCCATCTTCCTCTACTTTATATGAGATGCCATCATAGCATGGCTGACAAGCAGTGCGTCCACTCGCACCTGGGATCTGAACCCATGAACCCTGGGCTGCTAAAGCGTGAACTAAACTGCTGCGCCACTGGGCCAGCCCCTCAAAGTATTTTTTAATTTCCGTTTTGATTTCTTCTTTGACCCATTGGATGTTTAAAAATATGTTGTTTAATTTCTACACATTTGTGAATAGTCCAATCTGTTATTGATTTGTAGTTTTATTCCCTTGTGTTGGTGAAGATACTTTGGATCATTTCAATTTTTTTTAACATATCAAGACTTCTTTTATGGCTTAACATATAGTCTATCCTGGGGAATGTTTTTTGTGCACATGAAAAAAGTGCATGTTCTACTATTTAGGGGTGAAGTTTTCCGAATATGTCTATTAGGTGTGGTTGGTTTATAGTGTTGTGCAATTTTTTTGTTTCATTATTGATCTTTTGTCTAGTTTTTTTTTTTTTTTCATTATTAAAAGTGGAGTGTTGAAGTCTGCAATTATTATTGTAGAACTATAAATTTTTTCTTCAATTCTGTCAATGTTTGCTTCATATATTTGGAAGCTCTGATGTTTGTTGCATATGTGTTTGTAATTGTTATATCTTCTTGACTAAATGATCCTTTTACCAATGTATAATATTCTTTGTCTCTTGTAACAATTTTAGACATACTGTTTATTTTGCCTGATAATAGTATAAGCATCTCATAGCTCTTTTGGTTACCATTTGCATGGAATACTATTTTTATCCTTTCACTTTCAATTTGTTTCTTAAAGTGAGTTTCTTATAGACAGCATATAGTTGGATTGCCTTTTTGTGTGTGTGTGTGTGTGAAGACCAGTCCTGAGTTAACATTCATTGCCGATCCTCCTTTTTTTGCTGAGGAAGATTGGCCCTGGGCTAACATCCATGCCCATCTGCCTCTACTTTATATGGGATATTGTCACAGCATGGCTTGACAAGTGATGGGTTGGTGCACACTTGAGATCTGAACCTGTGAACCCCGAGCCGCTGAAGTGGAGTGTGCAAAGTTAACCATTATGCCACCGGCTCGGCCCCTGGATCACCCTTTTTATCCATTCTGTCAACCTCTGCTTCTTGATTTGAGAATTTAAGCCATTTGGTTTTTTTTTTCTTTTTTTGTGTGTGCGGAAGACCAGCCCTGAGTTAACATCCGTCGCCAATCCTCCTCCTGTTGCTGAGGAAGACTGGCCCTGGGCTAACATCTGCGCCCATCTTCCTCTACTTTATATGGGATGCTGCCACAGCATGCCTTGACAAACAGTGTGTCTGCCTGTGCCTGGGATCCGAACCTGTGAACCCCAGGCCGCCGAAGCAGAGTGTGCAAACTTAACCGCTATGCCACCAGGCTGGTCCCATTCTCCTTCATTTTTGAAGAAGAGTTTTCCCTGATATAGAATTCTTGGTTGTCAGTATTTTTGTTTCAGCACCTTAAAGTTATCATCCCACTACTTTCTGGCCTCCATGGTTTCTGCTTAGAAATCAGCTGTTATGCTTATTGAGGATTTCTTTTATAGAACAGGTCCCTTCTCTCTTGCAACTTTCAAGATTCCTTCTTTGTCTTTGTATTTCAAAAGTTTGATTATAATGTGTCTCGGTGTGGACATTTTTGTGTTTATCTTTCTTGGACTCTATCGGATGTGAAAATTCATGGCTTTTATTAAATCTTTTTACTAAACCCTCAAGTGAATTTTTCATTTCAATTATTATAATTATCAGAGTCAGAATGTCAGGAAACATGGGCTGACAACTTCACCACCACCACTGAGCTGGGAAAGGGGGATGAGCAAGGGCTAATAAAAATGCCACAAAGCTTTCCTAGCATTTTTAAGTTGCCTTTTTCTGGATTCAGCATTCTCTTGGTTTTTATAAATTTTTGACTATTTTCCAGAGTTCTGATAAAGCTGTTTCTGACAGTTTAGGCTCAATTTTCTGGTGTTTCTGCAGAGAGCCGGGCTCTTGGAGCTACTTGCTCCACTATTAGCACTGATGTCCTCTAGTACGTAACTTTAAAATTAACCTTTCTGATTCACTATTTTCCTCATATTACTGCTTGTTCAATAGTCCAGAATGACACCTTATTTCCTGTCAAATGGAGCCAAACTCTCCAAACTGGCAATAAGAATTGCAACACTTTGCCCTTTCGTAAGTAATACAAATCAACTCCTCTTGTACAGTCCTTCTCATTACATGACCATTTTTATGCCTGAGTTATGAAGTATGTCAGCCAGCTTAATGGGCCTGAGCACAAACTAGATGAGAATCAGCTAAAGGTTATAAAGAAGAAAACTTACTGAAACCATTGACTAAATAACCCTAAAATAGACTTGAGCCTTATCTTGATTATTTGGAATTTAAATAAAGAGGAACTATCATAAAGAAAGTAATATATCTACAGTAAAAAGAAAGCATTTCATATTACAAATATTTCCAGTATAATTTCAAGTTATAGGTGCTCCAACATCAACAAGAATACGCATTTAGGAATTCATTATGATTCCTGTACACTCTTCGAATTTAACACATGGAAACATTATTTTCTTATATTTATTCTAAGCAAATAAGATAAACTTATTTTTCAAATGCATCCTCCTTCATTATTAAATATTTCAACAATTTTCTGGGCCAATATAGAAAATGGTAGCACTTTGTACAGTGTAATAATTAAATTTTGTCATCAAGATATTTTGCATCTCTTAGATGATGTAATTAAGGCTATCATAACTGGGAAAGTGATATACTATGCTCATTGTCACTCTCATTTTTTGTGGCTACATCTTCTAAATATATTTTAATGTTACTAACTGCTATCTTTGTTAAGGACTGAGCAAGAAATATAAATTTTTAAATGATTGATTAATATGTCAATTAAAATTAATCACTGGGAAATCTTTTCTATGACTTATGTCACCAATAAAAGGACATTTAAGAATAACATATTCCCTATAGAAAAGAGTTTTAAATAAAGATAATGCTTATTCATAAAAATACTACTATTAAATTATTAAAAGGATCTTATAACCAAAGTGCTCAGACAAAATGGAGATGAAGGACAATCATTTTGATATGTAATATACATTACAATATTTATATAGTTGTGCCACATTTTTGTAGATTATGTTTTATTTAATCATTATTTTTTAGCATTGGATATTTTACTGCTCTGACTTACCAATGGTATCATATTTTAATCAACCATGATACACAAAATATGAAGATGTTTACCAGTGTTTCATATGATAAATTTTCTCATGTAATATTTCCCGTAGATAAAATTTGTGCCCAATTTATGGGATTTTAAAAGAATCATTTTTGCTGAATATCCATCACTTTAAAAAATGGTAGATATAGATAAAAATACATATATCTTTTAAAATTATTTCATAATGTGGTACAATTTGATGATGAATTTTGATCTTTTTGCATACAATATCAACTAGTGTAGCAAGCATTCACTTATTCACTTATTAACATTCACCAGGGACTCTGCAAGGCCCTGAGGATACAGACATTGAATAAACAGAGAACACTTTTGCTCTCTTGGAACCCAGATTTATTGAGACACAGATATTAAAAAATATTCAGACAAGTAGTCCTACAATCACCATTTTGTTTATGTGCTATGGAGAAAAAACACAGAGTTCTATAAAAGTGTATTGCCGGTGATGAGTGGTGGTGGTGGTGGAATCTTCTTTAGTAGTAAAGCAAAATAAGGAAGATTATAAAGGAAGAATGAATGGTGAAGTCCTCTTAGAAAAGAATACATGTCATGTGGGAACTGTGTGATGCATGGGAGTTAGACAAAGAAACTAGGTGTGTTGGTAGGGAGGTGAGATGATTTCAGAGGAATCACCACATTAGAATACTTTAAAGACCAAGAAGTTTGCAATAGATGGGGCAACTGGCAGGGCTGTAGTGTGAACCAGGCACTAAAGTACAGCAGACATATGGACAGAGAGAGATGTTTTTAAATTTTGTTTTGCTTTTAAGTTTACCATTCCCTACCTCCAGATCTTAGGAATAAGTCGAAGAAGAATTACCTCTATGGAGAGGAAGATGTCTCCTCAGGAGCAGGACGTGGAGGGGAGAGCAGGTGCAGGGACATCAGCACACTGTCCTTTTTCTTCAGAATTTTGTACAGTTTTATGGCCTTCTTGCTTTCTGTGTTGTTGTTGAGAATTCAGAACAATTCTGATTCCTAATCCATTTTGCATGATGAAACATTTTATTTTTCTTTGGGGAAGCTTGTAGAATTTTTTTTGTTGTTTTTAGTATTTTTAAATTTCATGAGTCTATTCTAACTCATTTTACTAGGCACCGGGTGACGAGAGGCACTCTCAATTTGGCAATTCATGTCCTTCAGTTCTGGAAAATATTTTAATAATTTTATTAATTATTTCCTGCCATCTGTTTTTCTTCCCTCTCCATCTGGACCTTCTATTATTTGCACTTTGGAATTCTGGAAGAGATATGTTGTTTTATATTTTCTTTCCTGTGTGTTATCATTTTTTCTATTTATTTATTTTCTGTAAGATTTTCTTAACTTTATTGTCCAGACTTCCTCCTGACGTTTTTATTTAACTATCAAATTTTTAAATTCCAATACCTCTTTTTGATTTGTATAAAGTTTCTTCTTATTCTTATTTCAGGAATTAACTATTACCTTTTATTTCTATGAGGATATAAACTAAAGGTTTTGTTTTATTTTGTTTTTATGGTATTTTCCTCCCTGAATAGTCTCATTTCACATAGTTTTTATCTGTTTATTTTGGCCTTATTTTCCATGTTAGACAGTTTATTCAGATGTCTAGTTAATGTTGGCTTTTTGCTTTTAAGAGAGGGATTTCAAAAAGCTGGCTTGGAATTTCTGAGTACTGAGTAAAGTTTTTCAACTGTAATCTTCACTGTGGGTGGCCTGAGTGAATCAATTTTTAGGGAATTCCCAATATTAGGTTACAGAGTCCCTAGAGAAGAGTCTTTCAATTACCTACCTGGAGGCTCTGCCTGTGACTGTCAACATTCCTGCAGGATGCTGGGATGGAATGCACGGGGAGAGAACTGCTCTTCACTGCGTTCAGAATTCAGTATTCTTCAGATCCCATATCATTTCTGTCCTGAGTGAATTAACCTCCAGGCTCCTACCAGGACTGTGCAGTGGAATGGATCTAGTAATTTAACAATTTCTCAACTTTCAGCAGACTTCCACATCTTAAAATTACTGCCACTCTCATTTCCTGAGGTACTTGGCACTGCTATTTTATGTACTTTTTTGAGGAATCTGTGCAGTAAATAAGGTTTTTGGCTTTACCCACCACAAGGTTGGGATTCAGCTTCCTTAGGGCCATTAGGATAAGTCAATTCCCACTTATCCATATGCTTTCAAATTTCCACTATTTTGTTCTTGTCTTTTCTCCAGTTCCCCTCATCCTTGTATATATCTTTTAAAATAATTTATTTTTAGTGGTTTTGAAGTATTTAAGCAGGGAGCAAAATGATGTCCCTGTGTTCAATAGGCCATAGTAAACCAGAAGTGCACTTAAGAGGAAAATATATGTATGGTAGTGTATATATACATGCACATACACATACTTAGATTACATATATTATATGTATGTGTAAAATATAAGTAAGATAAACTTCATTGCTCTCTTAATTTCTACTGTTCCCCAAAGTAACAACAGTCAAGAAAGTTTAATCTGGGGGCCGCCTGGTGGCGCAGCGGTTTAGTCCGCGCTTGGCAGCCCGGGATTCGCGAGTTCGGATCCCGGGTGCCCGCCGATGCACTGCCTATCAGCCATGCCGTGGCGGCATCCCATATAAAAGTGGAGGAAGATGGGCACAGATGTTAGCCCAGGGCCAGTCTTCCTCAGCAAAAAGGGGAGGATTGGCCACGGATGTTAGCCCAGGGCTGGTCCTCCCCACAAAAAAATAAATAAATAAATAAAAATAATAATTAAAAAAAAAAGAAAAGAAAGTTTAACCTGTATTTTATTAAAGGAAACTGTGTGTTGGGTGAAGGTGGTTCCTGGTTTTAGTTTGTTAGTTTAATAAAAGGTTCAGGGAAGAGTCTTTAATTGTATGCATTTCTCATTAGACTGTTTGTGAAGGATGTGTAGATTTATCCTATTGGTTGCCAGTAGGACCACTGAGAAACCTGGGAAGAAAATCTGTTAATTGGCCCTGACTGAATAAAAGTTGAATATAAGGAAACTCATATAGGGACAAAAAGGACTGTGAGTCAGAAGGAACGGAGACACGTGTAAAGGAGAAGGCAGAATGTGATACCCTGCAGCTTGAAAAAACTCCTCATCTTCTCTAGAAAAGTTCTACGAACAGTACCGCCAAGATCCACAACCTTTAATTATCCCTTCCTGGTGATTAAAGAGATGGCTCTAGATGTCAATCAGAATTTTCAGAACAGAGATGCATTCAATGACCACCAACTTCCCTAGGTTTATGAGGATGATTATTAGTAAGCAGATGGTCAAGAAACAGTATTGGATTGCCTTTTTCAGAAAGACATCATGGGGTGGTTGACCTCGTTGGACACCCTCTTTGAGGAAAGGCAGGGAATTCTGCACCATTGATGTTGTGTACCCAAGAACAGAGTATAAATTAGAAACAAAGATTCTTTGGGAATCAAAATTGAGAGGAATAACTTGTCTCCAAAGTTTTCTCTTCCTGCTATCTTGATGTTCTCATCCTTCTCTTTACTGACCTCTTACAGATGCCCTCCCAAACTGGAGCTCTTGTGCCAAATAGAATCATTAAGTAGGAACAGAAGTAGTTCTCACTTCCATTATTTGATAATTTGATAATGTGGACAGCAAATTTCCTACAATAGAAGAAATATGGTCATGACATCCAAACTTAAATTTCTGGTCACATTTTGTTTAAGAACATTTTACACACAATGATTATTTTCTGTAATATCATCAATATGACACCATACTGTTGAATCATGGAAGGTAAAGTACAGTTTGTAGACTAACCTGGAAGGCCGTCATGTTAAGTATTGTTTCAACAAGTATTAAATAGCACACAAACTTTGGACTATAACTCCTTTGAAAATTGCCTACTCTTTTGGTTGTTTATTATAATGAAATAAAATAACAATAACAACAGCAGCAATAATATTGATTTTAACATTAATGTTGCACTTACAATCTGACAGGTTGTATTTTAAGAGATTTACATGCATTAATATATAACTCTATGAGATCAGTTCTATTGCTGTCTCTGTTTTACAGATGAGAAAACTAAAGCAAAAAGAAACCACAAAAATTTCCAAGATTACACAACCAGTTATAGATAGAGCCAGGTTTCAAACTCAGGCAGTAGGACTCCAGGTCCAATGCTCCTAACCACTAGTGAGCAAATGAGACTTTTGAAAGTTACCGGTTCTTTAATGACTAAGGGTGAAGGTCTCCTTGAAAACTTTTCCAAAAGTCCAAGTTGGTATATTTCCAACTTTCTTCTATGTATACATTTCTTCTTTTTACAACGCATTCACTCATGTCTTCACCTATCGTTTTATACAGATGGCTGTCAAATTCAGATTCCTGAACTTTCTACTAATCCCAGGTTGTACATTTTCAACTGCCTAAAATATATATCTTCTATATACTCCACCAGAATTATAAAAATCAATGGGAACAAAATCCAGGCAGAATAACATAATGGTTAATAGTTCGAACAGACATGATTATGAAGCCTGGCACCACCACTTACCAGTTGTATGACCCAGGACATGATAAGTAATCATTTTGAGCTAGTTTCTTCTTTATTTGTAAAACAGGAAAGAAATAACACTTATTTCATGGGATTGTTACAAAGATCAAAGGGGAAAAATGCTTTAGTCAGTATACATAAATGGTAGTTATTATTAAAGGGAAACTTGGTTTCGAGATATTTTCTTATTCTTCTCTGCTTCAGAGGTACCATTCAAAGAACTAACTACATAGAAAAGGCTCTATTGGTGCTGCTTTTTATGTAATTTGAAAATATATGGTCGGTAATTATTTAAAAATAAACTGTTTAAGAAGAGATATAGTAGGTTCTGCTAGCTTTTCTTTATTGGTACAATGATAAGAATTGGTTTACCACCTTAGGAAGTAATCACTCTGAAACCACTTGTAAGGGTAATATAAAAATGATAGAAGAGTCAATTTTTATGGGACACAGAATATTGCTTTCCTGTCTTCCCATGCTCTTCCTTTTCCAACCAATTTCCACCTGTCAAAATCCTAACCATTTTTTAAAAATCTCTAATCAAATCTGACTTCTATTAGGAAGGTTTTACTACTTTCTTTCAAAATAAATGTCTTTCTCCTCCACAATTTCGTATCGCTTTGTATCTCCCATATGACAAGTTTTCTTTAATTATAAAATATTTATGTTTTAATTATCTCATGTTCCTATTAAAATATAAGGCCCTACTGAGACTAAGCAAATGACATGTATCTTAGTATCCTTTTCAGTTCTTAGGTGATTACCTTTATGTGGAGGGGTCTATAACACAGACATACATTCAAGAGAGAAAATGGGTAGAGGAGAGAAACAAGGATAGTCACCAAGTTATAAACACCATAAAATATCAGTTCAGTGGGATTCTGTGGCCCTGGAGCCTGAAAGGCATAGTGAGAGAAACCCCTGAAAAAGAGCATCGATGCCAGATATGTTGGCAGGGTGGGGAGAGTAAGGTGCCAGATCATGAAATAACTTCTAAATTTACACGCAACTTGCCGTAACTGTCTGCCAACAATGTAAAATAGAAAAACAAAATTATCTAAGCCAATTACCCATGATATAAAGGTGTGTATAGAGAAGATCATCATATGCAAATTAAAACATTTATAAAAAGATAAATTTTTTTTGATGTTTTACAGTGTAATGTTTTGTTTTGTTTTATAACCTGTAGAGAGTTTATCAATGGTTTGAAAGCAACCAAAAGCCAGTGATGGGAAGAGCACCACAATCAAAATATTCAGAAGGCTAAGAAACAATTCAATTAATCAATAAAATTAATAAAATAATCTTTAAAAATAACTGAAAAAGCTTTTGGTTAAGCGATAAATCAAAAATATTGATTTCATTTTGTGGAAAAATGAAGATTCTAAATACTGTATGCAGAAGTCATGAACGTAGAATGAGTTGCAAAACCAAATTGCTTTTTCAGAGAGTGGAAAATAATAAACAGAGTGATATGGGGCAAAAACAAAATATAGAGCAACAGACTAGGAATAAATTAATAAGACCAACGATCTAGAGGTTATAGTGAGATGTAGGCTAAATGGGATCTTAAATACATATATATTAAAAATCCTAATATGATAATCATCATTATTGTTAGGATAATTAGTTTTAAGATATTTAAATTATCTTTCTGCTATATGGAGTTTAATTTTCAGACACATGAGAAAGGCAGATAAGTATCAGAGTTTATGAATATCAAGGAGATAACAAACAGTATCTTTTAAAAAAAGACAGGAACTTGGCAATTTTACATTTAAAAAAGTTTCCTGTTACTGGGCTGAATGGAAGGAGAATTTCTTATTTTCATATATATTAGAGAAACATCACAATAGATTGTCATTTCATCTGAAAAGAATATATTGGACTTAATTCCTTGGCTATAAGTGATATTAAAGTACTAAACAATTTACTAGACAGGAATTTGGGAATCTCTGTTTTGTTACCCCTGTTTATGCCCTGTTCCTTTTACCTTGCCTGCAGTTCTTTCTTTTATGAGGACACACAACTTTGTAAATTGGTGCAATTAAAGGTGTTTGAACTCCAGCCTCAATTGTGTCGTTTTAATCTACAGTCAGTTATATATCGTCCCTGTGCTTACTGTTGTTATTATTATTAAAGAATATTGAGACTATTAGTTAAAAATTCCTTCAGCCACTTACAATGCTATGCACAAAACTATATTTATTTATAACCACTCTTAACGCCTTTCTTTATGTTCAAAGCTATCCTTTTTGCCTCCTCTCTTTCCAACTGACTCTATATTGTTCCATAAATTGATTTTCTTATAGCCCTCCTTGTTCTGACTCACATTTTTTTCACCTAAACCAGGATGGTAGCTTCCTCACTTGTGTTGTTTCTCTTCTGTCCTCTACATAGACTCCTTCCTAAAACTATTAAACACTTCCACTGCCCCACTAACACATCCTTAACATGGGCTGCAGGACTGTTTATTATCATCCTTTCCCCAGTTGGCTAACCACATCTTCTAACAATCTCAACCATAATCTCTACACTTTGGCGACACTGAATCACCTTGTAGATATATTCACACCTTTGCTCAAAATCTTTTATGATTCTCTTCTCTACATGACTTAATTCCTATATGGTGCTGGCCTTTTCTCCCCTAGAGTGACGCCTGGGACCCTACTAGACTGAGTTATGTGTCCTTCCATTATGGTGGTGGCACAGTACTTTTGAGGTAGTATTCTGTTGCTTCCTCCTTGACCTTTGTCCAATTCAAGCAGTGGTTTGAATCTGTGTCTGTTACCTCAGGGAAGGTAAGTGCATGAAAAGTAAAAAGAGCCTGTTTTTATTTCAAACACCTAAGCTAGGGAAATTGGGAGGATTCAGAGAATAAACAAAGTTTTTGGAGAAATTAGATATGAAAGAGATTTAAACCACAGTTGGTAGAGCGAGAAGTGGGAAGTTGAAGGAAACGAGTTGATGAGAGTAAAGATAGGGCTTTACATCCTATTTTTTGTTCAAAGAACTTGAGTGACCATGTGCCTAGGAGTCAGAATTGTATCAGTAATGAATTGTGTGTTCTGAATCTGAGGTCAGTGTATTTATCTCCCATGCCTTGCTACTTCAGAAAACCCTCTCTAACATTGGCCTAAATCCTCAAAAAAAGAAAAAAAACCCTAAAAAATGACTGAGATTGCAGTTTTATAACTTATTCATGGAAATATGGTGTCTCAGATATGGTAATAAGTTGATTCTCAGGAAATAAATACCGCTTTTTTGTAAATAGTAGTTGCTCACATTTTATTGAAGAAATGAATGAATCAGTGTTTTAATTCAACCGTATTTTCTTTGGTAGAATTTGATGATCACTGACTTCTTGGATTGACGCCAGGGCTCAGGATTCGGTTGTGCTGGAGGTGATTTAGACTGGTTTAGGAAAGCTGCTTGTGCACACGTCTTAAGTTCAGGCTCAGTAATGGCATGTTTGTAGCTTGAAATGAACATTGTGGAAATATTTTAGAAAACAGAAATCGGCAAGTGCTACAAACAGGCTTTATGCTACACATTGATCACTACACTACTGGTTAAGACTCAGAGCTGGAAGCACTCAGACATTTAAAGGACATTTCCAGCAAATTGATCTCATGACAGCTATTATAGACAGCACTCTTAAACAACTCTACAGTTTGTTTCTAGTGCATTAGGCATAAAGAAAAATGGAGTAAGTATAACCAGCCATGTATCAGATATACATTTTTAGGGGAAAAATGAGAAATTATTTAGTCTAGTACTTTGTGGCAATCCTGAGTTGCACTATTCCCTTAGAGATGTCAGGAGCCCTAGAGAGAGCTGTATCTGTGACTCTAACCACTAGTTCAACGAGAATGGTGACCCTTTGGTTTGTTTTACATACTGGGCTTTTGCATAAGATTTTCTCTAAGCACTGATTTTCAAGGTTATACTAGGTTTTAAAAACCAATCATGAAGAAGACGTATCCTTTTATTTACACACACACACACACACTCATACCTATGTCCTCTAAAATAGTAGTTAGGATTGTTTATGAGTGTATTTTCCCACTAACTACATGCATTGGCAATTTTTAAAGTTGTTGCCTGTTATTTACATTCTGTATCAAATTCTATAAACATCAATATCTTCCAATCAAAATCCCAGCAAGTTGTTTTGTGGATAGCGACGAACTGATTCTAAAGTTTACAGGAAGAGGCAAAAGACCCAAAATAGCCAAACCAAAACTGATGGAGAAGAACAAATTTGGAGGACTGAAACTGTCTGACTTCAAGACTTACTTGAAGCTACGGTAATTAAGCTACAGTAATTAAGCTATAGTAATTAAGACAGTGTGGTACTGGAGGAAGAATAGTCAAAAAAGACCAATGGAATAGAATAGAGAGCCCAGATATAGATCCACACAATAACGGTCAACTAATCTTTGACAGAAGAGCAAAGGCAATTCAATGGAGGAAGGATAGTCTTTTCAACAAATGGTGCTGGAAATAGTGAACATCTATATGTTAAAAAAAGGGGGGGTGCTGGCCTGGTGGTGTAGTGGTTAAGTTCACATGCTCTTCTTTGGCGGTCCAGGGTTCACAGGTTCGGATGCCGGGTGTGAACCTACACACCACTCATCAAGCTATACTGTGGTGGTGACCCACACACAAAATAGAGGAAGATTGGCACAGATGTTAGCTCAGGGCCAATCTTCCTCAAAAAAAAAAAAAAAGGAAGAATCTATCTAGAGACCTTACATCTTTCACAAAAATTTACCTCCAAAAGGATCACAGACTTAAGTGGAAAATGCAAAACTACAAAATTCCTAGAAGATAACATAGGAGAAGATCTAAATAAGCTTTGGTTTGGCAATGGCATTTTAGTTACAATACCAAAGGCACAATCCATGAAACAAAAAATTGATGAGTTGGGCTTGATTAAAATTAAAAACTTCTCTGTGAAAGACACTGTCAAGGTGTTGAGAAGAGAAGCCACAGATTGAGAGAAAATATTTGCAAAAGTCATGTCTGATAAACCACTGTTATCCAAAATATACAAAGAACTCTTAAAACTCAACACTAAGAGGGGCCACCCGGTGGCGCAGCGGTTTAGTTCGCGCTTGGCAGCCCGGGGTTCGTGAGTTCGGATCCCGGGCGCCTGTAGACGCACTGATTGTCAGCCACGCCGTGGTGGCGTCCCATATAAAGTGGAGGAAGATGGGCACGGATGTTAGCCCAGGGCCAGTCTTCCTCAGCAAAAAGGGGAGGATTGGCGACGGATGTTAGCTCAGGGCTGGTCTTCCCCACAAAAAAAAAAAAAAAACTCAACACTAAGAAAATAATAATTAAAAATGGGTAAAAGATCTAAAGAGAGACCTCACCAAAGATGATGTAGAGATGGAAAATAAGCATATGAAAATATGATCAACATCCTAAGTCATTAGAGAAATGCAAATTAAAACAACAATGAGATACCACAACTAGCATTAGAATGGTGAAAATCCCAAACACTGACAGCATCAAATGCTGACAAGGATGTGGAGCAACAGGAATTCTCATTCATTGCTGGTGGGAATGCATAATGGTACAGCCACTTTGGAAGGCAGTGTGACACTTTTTTACAAAACTAAACATACTCTTACCATGCAATCCAGTAATCATGTTCCTTGGTATTCAGCTAAATGAGCTGAAAACATGTCCACACAAAAACCTGCACAAGGATGCTTATAAGAGCTTTATTTAAAATTACCAAAACTTGAAAGCAATCAAGATGTCCTTCAGTAGGTGAATGAATAAATAAACTATAGTACATACCTACAATGGAATATTATACAGCACTAAAAAGAAATGAGTTATCAAGCCACCAATAGACTTGGAGGAATCTTAAATTTATATTGATAAGTGAAAGAAATCAATCTAAAAAGGCTACATACTATATGATTCCAACTATACGGCATTCTGAAAAAGGCAAAACTATGGAGTCAGTAAAAATGTCGATGGTTGCCAGGGGTTCAGGGGAACAGAGGGAGGGATAAATAGGATGAATAGAGTGAATTCTAATGCATACTACTGAATTTGGTTAATAGCAAAGTGTCATTGTTGGTGCATGGATTGTAACCAATATACCACAGTGCTGTGGAATGTTGATGGTGGGGAAGGCTGTATGTTTTTTGGGGGGAGGGAATATATAAGAATTCTCTGTACCTTAAACATTTTTTTCCAATTTTCTTTTATTGTGGTAAAATACATATAACATAAAAACTACTATCAATCATTTTTAAGTGGACAGCTCAGTGGTATTAAGCACATTCATGTTGTTGTGCAACCATCACCACCCTTCAGAGTTCTCTAGAACTCTTTTCATCTTGCAAAACCGAACCTCTATACCCACTAAACAATAACTCCCTATTTTCCCTTACCCCAGCCCCTGTCAACTACCATTCTACTTTACTTCTGAATGATTTTGACTACTCTAAAAAGCTCATGTAAGTGAAATCATACTGTATTTGTCCTTTTGTGACTGGCTTATGGAACTCTCCGTACTTTCCACTCATTTTTGCTGTGAACCTAAAAATGTTCAAAAAAAAATAAAGTCTATTAATTAAAAATGCAAAAATCAAGGCATTAAAAACACCTTTTTATAAAGAAAAATGATTTAAAAATAATGTGTGAGGTGGATTTTAAAATGAAAACTTTTAAATTATAAAAGCAATATTCTTCTTTTAGCAGTCATTTATTCCTATAGTTTTAACAGAAATTGCTATGTCTTCATTTCTCTCTCAAGTCCCTATTAGCCATATGGCAGGTCTGACTCTAACAATTAGCATAATAATGAATCTGAGCCAAATCTATCCTTCTATTACAATGTTTGATCTTCAGTTTAAAATTTTTATTTTGCTATTTAACAGTTTTGTGAAAATATCTACATTATTTGAGAATAATCTATCTACTGCTTTAAATTTTAATAAGAAATAATATATTTTTAAAGTTTTAGGTTTATTCCAAAGCTGAAATATTTTAAGTCTCACAAATAATTTAGCATATGTCTTTATCATTGCATAGACTTATATAAAATAAAGTACTTTTCTTTTATGGCTGCTAATTGATCTATTTTCTTATTTATTGTACACATCAACATTATTCATAGGGGACAGTGGCAGCTAATTACTAAGCAAAAGAAACACTTTTTAAAAAATATCACTCAAAATCTTTACAGAACTAAAAGATTTAAGAATAAATATTTTGCTTTTAATAATCACAGTCATCTAAAAGAAGATCTTAAATACCATATATTCACCTATGATCTGTTTATCTGTTTTGTCTATCTGTCTACCTATCTACTGGCCTACCTATAATGTCAAGACATTTCTAGCAACTAATGGAAACTATTATTGAGTGAGATTTCTTTGGCTTCCAACCCATTTCTAGGATCTAAATAAGTCAGACACATATGAAAATATTCTTATCTGGTAAAGTGTGTAACCATAAGTACCCCTCTCAATCTGCTAAAGATATTAAACCAATAGAGAAATCTCGGCTTCTAGATGGAACTTGGAAAGGATAAAATTAATGATTAGGACAAATCTTTGTATTCTTTGTTATCAAGGTCACAGTTGAGGTGGGAGCTTTGAGAGTGATTCTTAGGCTCTTTCAGTGTTCTGCTGTCATAATTAGAACTATCATACTGCAGTGGAGAATATCAAGTAAGAAGTAACTGTTGCCATATTAGTGATCTCAAATCATCTTACTTCTTGAAAAGACAAATCAAAAATCATCTGCATTGGTAAGAATTCATTTGCATTAAACAGAAACTATAACTTAGATGGATGTAATTTAACAGAATCCCTGGCTTTTTTTGTAGTTATCTTTTTCATATTTACTTCTTTTGAAATGAATCTGATAGCAGAATTACATGAAGGTGCTTACAGAAGTCCAATGGGTTGTTTGAAATAAGATGGAGAAGCTTCCAAATTCACTGAGCTGCAGATATGTGACTGTTCAAACTGTCTTTCAGTAGCGGCACACTTGCAAACTTTCAGGCAGGCAGCCTTGTTTTGACCTACTTCACCAACTAGCAGCAGGAAATACGTATCCCAATCATTGAAAGTCACGAAAAGATCATACTGTGCTCAATCTTCTGCAGTCATTGGAGTATTTACTTGAATTACCACTTGACATGAAGTGTGTGAGCACTGAATGTGTTAAGTTGGGGTCTACAATGTGCAACAGGAAATTTTGAGTTTACTGAAGAGTTTCACAATTTTTCTTGCGTGGTTAGCAAAACGTCACCAAACTATTATACTCATTTCTAAATCAAAATATGTAATTATGTAAGTGTGAGCTTTTTTTTTCTTTTTTTGCAGATGAGGGAAATTCTTATACAATGGATTCTCCTGAAAATTTTAGGTGTATTATTTGGAAACACATGTTTCAATGCTCTCATAAATGCATTTCCAATGGACGTAATAAAAACTAGAGTTGTCAAAGACTGTGCTTTATTCATTCCAATGATTTTAAGTCAGTTTATCTTACATGCCAAATCCTAGTAAATGATAATTCTTAATAATTATAACAACTATATTTGTTAAACACATATTCTATGCCAGGCACCTTCAGTGCATCACCTTACATAATCTTCTCAACAACCATAGAATACTGTGATTATTATCTCCATTTTATTTATTCATTTAAATAATGCAGAGTTTCTTCTATGATCTAGTTTGATGGAGAAACTAAGTCTCACTGATTTTGACAAACTTGCCTAAAATCACACTTGTAGTGACAGTTGGAATACAAATAAAGGACTCTGACTTTAAACTCCATTTTTGTAATATTAACACGATACAAAAACAAGATAAAGAATCACAAAAATCTTAGAAAAAAAGAGCAATTTAGAAAATTCAAGTTAAAAATAATTTTGCATTTTGTATAGCTGAGGCTATTTCTAGAGAATACAAATACTATTTAAATTAGAGAATTATGGGTATATGATTATTTAATGCAGGTGAAGTTTAAATATTAGGCATTCTAGAGAGAGCTTACTAAGTGTATTTCTCAGACATTAGCTTTTATTAGAAACTGTATTTTGCCAATCATTCTTAAATCAAAGCATTGTTTGGTGAGAGTAAATCTAAAGATGATTTATTTTATTTTACCATTTGAGCAACAGGCCCAAAGAGATTGCAACCTGGAACCCTGTTCTCTGACCAAAAACCTGTTATTCTTTTTAAAAACTCAAAGTTAACATAATATTTACATTTTGTACTTTAACATTATACAATTTTATGAGACAATTAACACCTCAAATAACTTGGAACTCTACATCAATTATGTTTACATTCCACCATAATCATCAAAGGGAGGTAGCTCATCAAAATCTGCTTCTTCCCTCCCTCTGCTGTGACTGTTTTCAATCCAGCATCACTCTGTTTCATATCCTGTCTATCCCTATATTGGCCTCCTGAACTCCTAACCCATCCTCGAACATGACCTCAACTGTGACGTGATACCTTGTCTGTGAGGTTGTACCTGATATTATCCATCTCACTCTCCTTGTGCCCCTAAGTCTTTGCCTCTCTACTTGCACACTCTCAAATCCTGCCCTTTGTAAGCCACTAGAAAAAGTGTCAATGACTGTTCCTTTTTATCTATCCCATGGCAACTAACATAGAAATTTGCACATAAAAATAATTACATATTACTAAAGTTTATTTCAATTTAGATCCACTCTGTTTTAAGTACCTGTTTGATAAAGATACATTGTGTAAATCACTTGAAGAGAATTGTGTCATGATTGAGAATCTGAAAAGACCATCTTTAGAATTATGTAGAATTATTTTGCTTTATCACTTGGTATCTTTCGTCTTATATGTTCCAGCTTTGTTTTAAATCTGAGGGATTTTTGTAAATCTCGGAAGGCATAGAAATTATAAAATGATGTACTTGTGAAATATATAGCACTTTTGGGGGAACAAATGTTATTTTATTAAGTTATGAGGTAGCAGGATATAAGTTCTTGATTAAAACTCATTTAGTGTGTTAGCTGACTGAATGTACTTAAAAGAAGTCTTTGACATGTTGATCAGATTAAATTGATTTAATCTCAGTTGAAACTTAAGTTCAGCATTAGTCATGGGTAATTACTGTCAGAAAGGATATGTTCTAGCTATTCATTTACATAATATGAGCTTTCTTTTGGATTGCATATGAATTAATTAAAATTCCTTTAATTGTAGCAGCTACATGCAACACACAGCTTCTAGCTAGTGTAAAATAGTTCATTAACTTCTACAAAATGGCCAACATCCTGATACAAATCTCTGAACTGCAGTACAAGCTGTAAGAGAAAAAATATAAGAGGAGAGAATCTGGGAAAGATACTCAACAACCTAGATATGTCAGAAATGACCTCATTTTCTAGCAGAGCATTCCTCTCCACAAAAGGAAATTGTACTGATTTAGTTAGCTACCTCAATTTGTGACTAAAATGCAAAATGATCATACTCTCTTGATAAACATTAAACTCATTCTTTGATAATAAAAAAATAAAATGCTCTCTGATAAATTTTAAACTCTTATTTGATAGCAAGAAACTCTTATTTGTTCATAAGATAGTAGGAAAATAGAAAAAATATAGGATATGAAATTATACAAAATGCAACTATGTGAGTCAAATTCCTGTTATAATGGCAGCTCCATTTTGGACCCTATAGACATTAGATCAACAGTTGGCATAAGTACTGGTATAAGGATGAGGAAAACAATTTTCCTAATTGAAATCAGTCATTATTTTATAGTTATAATTGACATAATTTTGGACTTTCTCTTTTAATGTATTGCGCTGAACATTAGAAAGCAATAAAGTAGAAGAATTTGCCCAGTATTATTTCCACCTAGCTAATCGTGTTCATTTTTCCATATCTTTTCCTGGTTTCTTCTAAATATTTGCGTTATTTTATATGGTTTTAATCACAGCATAAACTCTTCACTTTTTCCACTTAAGAGCATTATCATAATTGTTTACCTAGTCTTTTTCTTTGTGTTATATTTATTTTAATTAGAAATTAGAAATTCATTAAGTCAGAGGCCCAAAAGTGTGATCTCGGAAACAATAGTATCATCATCCCCTGTGAACTCAGAAATATTAACTTTGGGCTGAGACCCAGATTTACTGAATCAGAAACTCTAGAGTTGAGTGGAGGCAGAATGTGTGTTTTAACAACTTCTCTAGGCCATTCTAGTGCATGCCAAACTTCAAGAACTACTTTATTAAATATATTTTCCAATATGTACTAAAATATTTCAATGAGTCATTATCAATTATTTAAAATAACACTACACTGGGGAGCTTTGTTCAATAAACTGTATTTTTTGTATTAAATTTTGTAGGATGTTTTCTCAACAATTGAAATAGAATACCAAAAAGTGCAAATATGTTAAAATTGTTTTCAGGAAGATTTGTTGCAATTTATATTGGTATCAAAAAATATTAATTAGTTTTTAAAATTATACTGTTGATAGTGTTGGGGGATTTTTGTAGTTTTAATTTTGCTAAATTCCATTTGGAAATATGTGCATATATATACCAAAATAAAAGCACTACATGGGTTTCATTTATAAAAAAACAAAATTGATTTTTTAAATACTTTTTTTCATTTTCATGTCTATCCTTATGAAACTGTTTGTCAAAAGATATTAATAATAATAATAACAGTTAAATGGAGGTTTTTATGTGCCAAGTCCTTTAATCTTGATAACACTATGAGGGTATGTTATTATCAGTGTTTTACAGATGATGAAACTGAATTACAGATGTCTTTAGGACCCACTCAAAATTCTGAAATTTGCAACTGGTAGAGCTGTGATTTAAAGTCTGGATCAGAATCCGTGTTCTTAATCATTATAATGTCATCATGTAGAGAGATGGTTTTAAACCAACAAGCTGAAAATATGCACCAAGTATCTAAGACAATGACTGTAATTTAAGTTTATAACTTCTGAAATCTTTCCTTCCTTGCAATATATAGTTCTCACTGATAGTTAAAATATGCATAGACACATATGCATGTATATATATGTATATGCTTATTATATCTGTGTGTTTATATGTGTGTGTGTATATATATATATGAATGTGTGTATATACCTATATCTACATTTCTCTCTCATATATATATATATATATATATATTCAGTTTATTGCCATTTTTTAATTTCAATCAGATGAAGTTCTCAAAATAGAAAAACCAGATCTGCTTATAAAAGCATAGGGATTGAAGTTGCTTAGTTCGGTTTTAGTGTAAGACTGCTGGATCCACCACTTTTTGATGCCAATGGAGATTGTTAGACTGAATAAATAATAAAAAAATTGAGTTCTTCATGATTTGTCCATTTATTTGTTCAGGCATTTGATGAAATGCATCAGTGATTGTTAAGTGACAAAGAGAATCAGCTGTCAAAACCCACCAAGAAGTTTTCAAGACATTGTTTTTCATTCCTATCTCCTCCTCTTTCCTGTGTTATATACATACATTTCTTTTCTCCTATCCAAAATTCTGTTGATGCAAAAGTTGACATTTATTGAAATTTACTATGTGTCAGTGATGTGCTTTCTGTGGATTATTACATATAATATTTTGTCCAACTCTAGGAGATGGTCTGTACTGTTATTCCTATTTTACAAATGGGACAATCTGGCACAGAGAAGTAATTTATCCAAGAACATGAAGGTAATAAGTGGCAGAGCCAGGATTTGAAATCAGGCAGTTTACCTTTAGAGACCATGTCCTTAAGGACCACACTACTCATACTGGTTGAGTAGGGAGAAAAGAGCTCAAGGAGAGGAGGAGAAGAAGGGAAGAATGTTGCGGATACTTTGAAAAAGTTCATCTGCTTGTCCTGATACAAGTCTCTTCCCCACTGAGAGCAACTGAATCCTGATTATACTATATTTCTCTTTGACATTGTTTTCATTTGACTCTCACATATGATTTGGACATATGAATCCAAAGGATTTTCTATTCTTTATTTTCAGGATTCCTGATTCAGGATGGCCCTTTGGGATCTTGTGAAAACAAATACTGTGGTTTGGGAAGGCACTGTGTTATCAGCAGAGAGACAGGGCAAGCAGAATGTGCCTGCATGGACCTTTGCAAACAGCACTACAAACCCGTGTGTGGATCTGATGGAGAATTCTATGAAAACCACTGTGAAGTGCACAGAGCCGCTTGCCTGAAAAAACAAAAGATTACAATTGTTCACAATGAAGACTGCTTCTTTAAAGGTAAATTCAGGGTGAACCTAAAGTGTCACCCTCTTCTGTTTCTTTCATCTTTTCAGCTAGTGCCTTTAAGTTTAAATTCTAGCGTGATTATATATCAGTGAGCGTCTAAATAGGGAAAGGAAAAAAAAGTGAGCTTACGTACACTAATAAGTAGCAAGTGTATAGAAATTTACATGGATAGAATTCTGAACCTCAGTTCTGAGAACAAAGCTGGCCAAAATATGACTCAAAATTTAATATAGCTTACAGCATCGCACCATATGGCTTCCCAATCATGGCAGTTATCTGAGGGACAGAGAGTGGCCAATTTAGTCAACAGGCCAAATCCACCCAGTAAAAAGCACCTGGAGTGGAATTGAGGGAATAGTGAATGCCAAGCCATGCTATGATAACATCTCCTTTCTTCCTGATTAAAAATGATGGGTTCAGTTTGCACCACATAATTCAAATTATATGAAACCCATAAATGTCCACTGAAATTCCTATGAAGAAGTCAGGCTAAACTCAATTAGTAAATCTGAGATGACAAATAATTTATAATTTAAAAGTATTGGCATTTATTTTCATGATGCTCAGAATCATTGGTCATTGTTTATGGAAAAGTAACTGCTGAATTAGTAGTTTGACAAATTATTTTAACATGCTGCATAAATAAATCATTGCACATCTTTAATCTCACTTACGTATTTATGAACTTTTTAAATTTATTTATACTGGAGAGAATATTTGCTTATTAACAGTCATAATTCAGAATCAAATTCTATTTCTCAGAATGTTCCTGAGGTATATTTACACTTAAAAACTTGTCTGATATTTTAATTCTTAGCTTAAATTTGTGGTTGAAATATAATATACTTCATTCACCCACCAATTAAGTAAAATGACTAAAAATTTTCCTTTTCAAACTTGGTAGCATAAACAAAGTATTATTTCCAAGATGAAAAAATAATACACAGAGCTTTTCAAAAGATAAAAGATACAATGCTCTGTCATCATTGTGGCTACTAGAAGCCCTTTGATGTAACTGAAGTGAAATTATAAGAATAGTATCTCTACCCTAGTGAACTATGTGCACCTTGAATACATGGAAAGAAAATTTTATGCTATTAGATTCTCTTCTTTTACAGAAAGAATAGCAGCTGCTTTGGTTTCAAGTTCAGTTTATTCCCCTCTTTTATCAAATCTATTTTACAAGTAGCTAAAATTGATTCTATTAACATTGTGCTTTAAAACTCATAAGAGGATTTTTTTCTGTCATTTTGACCTGAGATGGTACAGTGGAAATTTTACTATTCCACTGATGCATGATATCATAAAACTATGTAAATAATATGTTGGTAAATTGACTTGGAATCCTATTCTCAAGCTGAGGTTTCTTCCAGCTGACACCCTGCCATTGATTACATGGAAACATATGATATTAAATATCATGTGAGAAAAAACATATGATGGTGTGTTCTGCTTTAGTGATGGATGCTTCGGCATAATACACGTCAATATGTAAATCAGTATGGAGAGAGATGAATTGGATACGGCTAGGAATGTTGTTTTCCTTATGAGTTACTTCATAAAACAATAGTTTGAAAAAATTGTCCTTCAGGCTTATATCAAGTGTATCTATTGGATCTACGACTGCTTCCAGATACTTTCTCATTGTATAGAGTATTAAAATTAATTCCTTTTATATTATCTGGGTTAGTTACCAAGGGTCAGCACATTTCCAAGGTCCTAGAATTTACACATCCTCTGTTTGTTTATTTGTTTTGCCTAACATCTATGTAACTCACGAAAGGGTTTTATTTCAGCAGAAAGGCAGTAAATAATAGAGATCAAAATTATAAATTGCTTGTCTTGTTAGTGTGCAATTGGCCAAGTTTGGGGCATAAAAAAAGATTCTATATCGCTGGAGGCCTGACGTTGTTGTGATGGCTAAAATTAATTCTTGTGATTGTGACTTATATTTTCTGTGGAATTTCAGCAATTTATATCGTTTCCAATAATGGTCCAAAGGAAGGAGCAAATCAAAATATTAGGTTCAAAAACTGCAAAGAACTTATGTTTAATTAGATATTTTTAAACAAAAAAATCAAAACAAACAAAATAACGGAATGAGTTTTCTTCCTTAGAAAAAATTGGCTGCTTTTAGATCTAACAAAAGATGATTATAAAAACCTTAGAATAGGAGTTAACAAACAAGAACCTATAGGCCAAATCCAGGTCACAGCCCATTTTTTGTGAGCAAAATTTTATTGGAACACAGCCACGTTCATTTATAAAAATTGTTTTTAGGTGCTTTTGCACTGTAAGAGGAGAGTTGAGTAATTGCAAGAAAAAGAGTATGGCCTACAAAGCCAAAAAAATATTTTATCTGGATCTTTCCAGAAAAAGTTTCTTAACTTCTGCCTTAGAAGATTACTAGTGGCTTAAAATTAATTTTTAAACGTATTTGCAAACCTTTACTTTTCTGTGTCTTCTTGGCTATGGTGGTGAATACAGAGACTTATGCATATGGAAAAATGGAATAGAACTAACACACACCCACACATAAGTGAATACAAATAAAACAGGAAATCTGAGTAAAATCAGTAGATAATAACAAAGTTGATATCCTTGTTATGATAATATACTATAGTTTTGCAAGATGTTACCATTGGCAAAAACTGGGTAAATGGTTTATGGAACCTCCCTGTATGCTTTCTTACAACTGCATATGGCTCTACAATTATCTCAAAATAAAAGACTTGAATTTTAAAAAGTACAGGAAAAGTATTAGCAAATACTTAAAACATTTTTAAAGAAAGCAAGAGTAGGAGTTGCATTATTCATTAATTATTTGAACTTTAAGCTAAGTTAGTGCTATTTGTTTCACATACCAAATTTATCCAATTTATGTTTGGCATTTCTATTTAAACTTATTAAAATAGATTACATTTGTGTGATCATGTGTATTGATTCATTGTTTTAAAATTAACATTAGAATCAGTTTAAAAACATCTATATATATATTAATATCTCTATATTTATAATTATATCTATGACTGTATCTATGTAGCTTCTTTCTATTATTTATGTTAAATATTTAAATGCCTCTGTAGTATGCTCAGCATTTACTGTTACTGACTTAAATATAGACATGAATTCACCAAGAATTTTCTTTAATGATTTGTGGAACTATAGATAAAACATATAATAGATCTATGAACATACATTTTCTCATTTATTTCTGTTCACATTTATCTGGTAAGAGAGAAACTGACTATAATAGGATATAGAATATTGTAGATTTTGTTTATTGGCATCAACTACTTTACAATGATGCTTAACATAGCCGTAAAACTAGAAAGATTTTTTGCGTTAAAAAACAAAATTTAACTGAGAACATTTTAAGATCTTATTGGCTTTATTCAACAATTCATGAATCAGGTGGCATCTACTCTGGCAGATGGAAAGGAACTCCAAAGAGCTGTACAAGGGGCTGGCCCAATGGTGCAGTAGTTTAGTTAACGCTTTGGCAGCCCAGGGTTTGCGGGTTCGAATCCCGGGCACCCGCTGACACACTGTTTCTCAGCCATGCTGTGGCGGCATCCCATATAAAGTAGAAGATGGGCATGGATGTTAGCCCCCTTCTTCAGCAAAATGAGGAGAATTGGCAACGGATGTTAGCTCAGGGCTGGTCTTCCTCACACACACACACACACACACACACACACACACACACAATGGGGCCGGCCTGGTGGCGTAGCAGTTAAGTACGCGTGCTCCACTTCAGTGGCCTGGGGTTTTACAAATTTGGATCCAGGAGCGGACAGATGCACTGCTTGTCAAGCCATGCTGTGGTGGTGTCCCATATAAAGTAGAGGAAGATGGGCACGGATGTAAGCCCAGGGCCAGTCTTCCTCAGCAAAAAAAGGAGGATTGGCAATAGATGTTAGCTCAGAGCTAGTCTTCCTCACATAAATAAAAAACAAAACAACAACAAAGAGCTGTACAAAATTAAAGACATTTTATAGGCATAAGGGAGAGGGAACAAGGGGGATGTTGCACTAGCAAAAAGCACATTGGTTCAGGCAAGGTCAGTTTCCTTTAGGGGTGGCAGGAATCTATCAGGCAGATTACCTCACCATACTGATCAGGTGATTCCTGATTGGTTTAAGATTCCGTCTCTACAAGAGTCAAAAGTGTAATTAAGTTAAGTCTTAATTTGATGACATGGGGCTTAGCATAAGTGACTCCAATTTGGGCCTGTTGTCTTGTTTTTTTAACATACGTAATGTCTAGCTATTCACTGTGATGGCAATTTTGCCTTCAAGTCATTTTCCCATCCCCATCCCCACACCCAAAGGGCTTTCTAAGTCCTGCAATTCACTGTTAACAAGTCAATTTCCTCTCACCCCTGACACCAGGTCAGTCTTTCACACACAGCAGAATTTATTTACTCAGACTATAGATGTAACCTGGAGGAAGAAACCTAAGATATAACCTATGCCAAAATGAATAGGAAATTAAACCTTTTATGAGAAAGTCAATCGAACAGAAACCCTTTTGCCATTTACTGTGCTGAGAATAAAACTGTCATAAAGGCAAATGTTCTGTGCACTTAAATGAGCATCGCAAACAATAACAACTTGGGAAATATGGTTTTTACAGCTATGAGTGTGCTGTTTGAATGAGATCTGACATTGTGTTCTTTTTCTTTGGTATAATCTGGAGAGACATTCATATTCTGTTTTTAATTTGTTCTCTTACTTGATTTTGGTTTTTAAAGACAGGAGTTGTAGAACAGGCTAGAAAACCAGGCTGCCAGTGACATTTTGAAATATATTGGTGAATGCCATGTGCTAATCCACATGTACTCTTCAATTGCTTTTTTTCTTTTTTTTAAAAGGGCACCTTTGTGATGCTTCTATTTTATGTTTAAACAGTCTTTCATCCCATTTCATGACAAATACTAATTCTGACAAATATATAAACTTAAAGAATGAGAGATGTTTGTTCTGTTTTGTTTTAGTCAGTCAAATAGAGCTACAAGTTGGTGATGAAATTAATAACTTGGACAACTATAAATATACATTAACTCTTTTGAGGCTGGAATGCTGACACTCAGAAGCTCTAGTTCCTCTGAACTCATTCGGTATCCTCAACATCAAAACCAATTTTATTCATCCCTTAAATTTCAGTAGATCTATATTAAAATTTTCCGAATCCGATGACATAAAATCAACTGAGTTGTGTTTCGTTTTTAATAATTATTTTGCATTTAGCATTTAATAAAATTTGAGAATATAATTTTGTTGCCATTCTCCTCTCTAATCAAAATTGGAACTACAGAATCCTATGTATTACCCATTGTATAACATGCTTTAGGAATCATTGTAATGTGTACATTCATAAATTCACTGTTATCAAAATTATACCAAATATTTGTTTCTCCCCTGATTTTTGAAAACTCTGTAAAGGATTCTGTAAACATTACATATTATATGTGTTTACCTCCCATTTATAGTTAGGTAGTTGATATGTGATACATAAATTTTGCATATAATATGAAAACTGATCCAAAAGTGGGGGATTTAGATGTTAGGAGTGCTCAACAAATGTACTAAAAATATTACCAGAAAGTGAAAGAGAGAGAGAGAGAGAAAGCCAGTAATAATAATAATACATCGGGTATTATTTACTTCAAAGCACTTTCACAAATATTGTATTATTAATTTATCATAATAACAAGCCAATGCACTTTAGAAAAGACAATAAGTCTAAGATTCTAGAAATGTCCTGCCAACATTCACACAGCAAGTTAATGCTACTGGGAAGGGAACCGAGTGCTTCACACTTCTTTTTTAGTGCATGTATGTCCCAAATATTTCTGCTTTAGTCTGCAATACCATAATATCTCACTTGCCTATGATTTTTAAAATTTTACTTTTAACACTAATTTCCTTGTGAATATTTGACATTAAACAGATCCAATCTTTCTGACTATGATAATTCATTTAACACAGTTCTTGGCTCACAGAAGAACACAGAAGTAGCAGATAATTGCTGGGTTTAAGACTGGAACTTCAATAACTGTGAACTTTTGATTGCAGTAAATTTCAAACTTGAGTCTTTGAAGCCACACAAACTTTCTTTTCAGTTTACATTTGATTATAATCTTGCATCAAAAAGACTCTGGTCAAGTTATTACAGAAATGAGTTTCCCAGATCATAACTGGTTAATTGATGGTAGTAAGTTTTCTATTTTAGATAAGACTAAAGAAAAAATAACGAACGAGTCTAGAAACATATTTATTTGAAAAACTGTCTCATTGTCACCTTTCTCACTGATTTTTATAGCTGATTTTACTTATCTTATACTATAAATAGAGTACCTACTGGAACTTTAATAATGTTATTTTACTCCCCTACCTCCCAAAAGACCTGTAGAGACTAAGTGGATTTCTTATTGCATTTAATTTTTGCCAAATTTTCCCTTTTGTGACATATAGGAACTAAACTCTCAAAAACATAGGCAGTCTTGTTTCTGTACATTTTCATGCTATATCATTTTTTTTCAGTTTCAAGTTATAAAATAAATATTTTAGTTTAATATTTTATTTCATGTTTTCTATGCATGTATGAATACTCCATTAATAGTTATGAGAAAATGTTCAATAGTGACAGGAAAAAAAGAACACTTTATTCGTTCAAATAATTTTTCTTCTATCTTGAGGCTGTTTAAATATTGCATCAGTCAGTACCTCTCACTGACACCTTCACTTACCGTGTTCATTTTCTCAGTATCCTATTTTCAAATGTTGAATGTGATATTTCTGCAACTTACAAAATGAAGAACATTTTTTGCAAGTATTATTTTTCAGTGTAGTTGACTTTTCCTCTGTATCATTTCTTTGCAAAAACAGGATGATGAAAAACTTTCCATTGATTACACTTAGCATATGTAATTGGGAATAAAATATTCTAGAAAATGCAGTTAAAAATAGTTCTCTATTAGTCTGATTTATACTTCACTTTTAAAATCATTTCTGAGGGATGCTACAGATATTTCAGAGAACATTGGGAAACATTAATGATAAAAATTTAAACTCAAATGTAAAAAGTGAGAAGCTTTGCTTGTGGTTATCATCCACATAGCTATATGAAAAAATATTTGGAAGGAATTGCATTAAATAAAGGAGATTTGGCACTTTCAAGCACAATGAAAAAAGCAGAGGTAATCAGCAACGTTGCTGTTTTGATCCTGATTAGGTAAAATACAAAGAACTTCTTCAATTAATAAATATTTAAGTTAATTTAATGCAGTGATATGCAACCAGTTTGATTTCAGTTCAAGATACCATATCATCTAGCTACACATTATTTATCAATTTCATGTTTACAATAGAGTTTCAATCTATTGGGTGATGCATGTTCAGGTAGGTGTGATGCATTTCGTGTGTTCCCTTATGTGATAATCACTTTAAGGACTTGTGTCTATATGTTTCTCTCATCAATCTGTGAATTTCCAGTGGCTTGTGTCATGTCTTTCTAAAGGTACCCCCTGAAATCTAGACATGGGTTTTGATTATATTTGTCAGTACTTTTATCCTCTTGACCACATCTAAAGAACTCACAAATGACCGCCAAACTTCTTGAAGGAGTTTGTCCGCCAGACCATATTGAAAAATAGTATTGAACTAAAATTTGATTATTGTTTTAATATGTGTCCTGGATAAGGCATTTATCATCGTTTCTTCACAATTATACAGAATAACTTATTTAAAAAGAGATAGCCATAGATTGGCCTAGCAAAAAACTTTGTGGTAATGCTAGAGATTTCTAAATGGAAATTTTCACTTTGTTTATTTCTACCATAAATCAATAATGACTTTCAAAAATCCATAATAATTTAGCATAGATAGATATAATATAAAAAGCTATAATAGATATAATATAGATATAATATAAAAAGTGGAAGCACAGTAAATTCAAACGATACGTTTCCAAAGTTTTCTTCCCAATGATTCAGAATAAATTAGATCCCAGATGGGTCTTCCTTGATGATTGTCATTCATTCTAATCGTAGTACTGTGACTCAGAAGTCCACAGGCAAAAGTATGAAAAAAAATCTATGAGTAACACTTAAAGGATGGAGGTAACAATTTGGTTACTATTAGGTGACAGAACCAGGAGGAAGGTCAAAATATGTCAGGCAGCCAAATCAAAATTTACAATTGAGGTCAGAATAATAAATTAAGAATCTTGGTAGATTCATAGAAAAATAAGTAAAATGGTTTCACTTGTAGAACGATTAAGTAGAAAAGATTTGCCAAAGCTGGACATAAAATGTTTCTGTGTTTTATATTAGATTAGAATTCATTAGAAGAGAAAAACAAGGTGAAAGTTGGGAGGTCAAAAATTAGGACCTCATTGGAGTTGCCCAGAAGAGAGAAAGATGATGGTTGCTTGAATCAAGATGACAAAAGTGCCAGTGGTAAAAGTTGTCAGACTGTCTGACAAAATTGGCTGTGGTTTGGACATGGAGTTTATGGAAATTAAAGAAATAAGCTAAGCAAAGAAATGATTTGAGGAGTTGTTTACTGAAATGTGAAAAACTGAGGGAATCACATTTGGAAGAGTATGTGAAAAGAATATTTATGTACATACACACACAGACGCACACACACGCTCCTTTAAGACTAGTTAAATTTGAATCTCTTATAGGCAAGCAAAGGAAAATGCCATTTATGCAGTTGGAAATGAGTGGAAATCAAGGGAGAGTTTGGAACAGGAGACACACATTTAGGAGTTATAAATATACAAATAGAGACAAGAAGCCCAAGGGGCTCTATAGTTGAGATAAACTAGAGAATGAGAGCACATTGGGAAGCATAGAGAGCTGAGGAGAGAATTCTGTTGTACTTCAACCGTCAGCGGTCAGGGAGTGGAGGAGACAGATACGTAGTCACCAGTAATATAAGAGGAAACCAAGAGTGTGGAGATACACAGAAGCTAAATAAGATGGTTTTTCATGGAGGCCAGAATGATGAACTGAATTAAAGGTTGCTGAGATAAGTAGGATGAGGATTGGGTAACCACCATTGATTTGGAAAGATTAAGGCCATGGTTGGCTTTGGTAAGAGTTGGAAAGAGAGAAAATAGGAGCTGAGGAAGTGAAAGAACACACACAGAGAGCTCATTGGAAGAGTGTTTCTCTAAAGAGGAGCAGATATACGTAGATATTTTTTGTTGTTGATCAGAAGGGAGACATGTGGATGAGAATAATGAAACTGAGAGGGAAAATTTATAGCACGAGAGAAAGAGAAGGCAATTGCTGGAGCAGAACCTTTGGACAGGCTACAGAGAATGGGATCCAGTGCATAAAGGGCAGATTTGGCTTTAGATGAGAGCATGGATTCTTCATCCATTAAACAGAAGGAATGAAAAAATAAACACTTTCAGGTGTATGTTGCTGGACATATTTCACGGTATAAAATTGTGTTGTTCTTATTTGGTTGCTTATATTTTCTTAATGAAATAAATTCAGCATCAGTTGAAAGTGACAGAAGGTAATGAAGTTTTGAAGAGAACAAGAAAAAATCTGTGAAACAATAAACAAGGAAAGAGGGAGAAAAGATTAGGAGAATATAATTGGGTTTCCAAGAGTGCCGAAGAATCGTGTGATACTGCTACTCATAAATTTAAAGTGAGAGAAGTCTTTCATGGCTGTGTATTTTTCTGGAAATATAGTCAGCTGCTTAGATTAAGGCACTGAGGAGATGAAGAGTTGGGTTTAACCAGGATTTTTATTTTCCCAGGAAAGAATTATAGATGAAGAAAGAGTCCAAAGCCATATTTTCCATTTCTCTCAAGGGCAGTATGATTATGTTATCTCCACTTAATTGTGCATACCTACACTATTATCCAGAGATCTCCTGGTGGGTATCTTTTGCCTGAGCTTGCATCCAGACTAAATGGATTCCCCAACATTCTCTACACCCCGGAAATTGTACTATATATTTTGGCTTAACTTCCTAAAGCTAACACTCAATTTAATCTGTGTCTCTTGTTAAAATTGCCATTAATGAAATCTGTTTAGACTAGTTAGCCAGGTCATGCATTTGCAAGGTATTTGGAAAGCATATAGGCCTACAATAGCTGTTTTATTTCAATGGCTTTCCATCTCTCCTATCAATTAGCAGTCACTATGATGAGCATGGGGACAAGTTACACAAAATTTTTTATTTAGGAAGAAAATGACTATTGGCGGATAACTCTCCCAAACAGAGTGTGTATGAGCAATTATCTTGACACATATCTAACATAATGTCAGTTTATTACTAATTTTATAGGTAAGCTGTAAGTCAATGTTATTGAGAATAGTCATTGTGCTGAGGTTGCACTCTGGCAAATGAAACTGCTTTATTTGGTTAAGCAAACTATTTGAAAGTTTGAGGGAGCTCCAACATTTTCTACCTAATATTTTTACGTTTAAATATATTTTGTTTATTTTATATGTTTCAATCAATCTCCCAAGCATGTTGAAATATGGATTGACTTAATGTGGATATTTCCAGGGTTGTTGGCATTTAATTCATTTTTTAAAACATTTTTTTTCCTAACAAAGGAAGAAAATGCTAATAAAATTGAAAAAGATGCATGAACATTTGATGAATCTAATTGAACATTAGTATAATCAGTTGAGAGGAACAATATTACATACGGTTGATTTATTTTATAAATGTTCAAAATGTTACATGCTTGTCAAAGGCTTTAGGTAATAATTCATACAAAGCATCTACAGAAAGGGAATATATGTATATGTATACCATGGATAGGTATGTATGAACAAATATTATTTTTAACTGTTCACTGATGGTCATTTATAGACATCTGATCTTGTGACTGACTCATTCTTAATGCTCTGTCTAAAGATGGAGATGGCACAGTTCTCTTACTTTTGACAGTTGGGTGGAGATGAGTGCCTAGACCAAGTAATTAATGACCAATGATATTTTTCCCCCATTGCTGGAAAATCACATGATATTAGGTTAGATTAGCATCTGCACCTGATATCCAGGCACACTGAAATCATTCTATGTCAAAACAAACCTATCTGCCTTTTAAGTGAAGCATTTTTTTCCCAAAGTGTGTATGTGCCACGTAACGACCAGTCGTTATTTACGGACATTTAGTTTTTAATCTTGGCAGTTTATTATTACTGAGTATGAGGACCAATTTAAAAGAGGAGAGCAAGGATCCCTGAGAATCATATTCAGCAAGAAATGAGACAATCAAATTAAGAAAACAACAGGGAAATTAGAACTCAAAAAGAATGTGTAGAGAACTAATTTCACCGTCTCATCATGAATTTTAACTCCTGTAGCTTTGAAAGGTACTGCATATTGTTTTAATAAGCGGGCAGTGGTCCTTTATAAGAATTCACATCTTCAGCCTTACTAAGTTCACTCTAACAACCAAGCAGATACTGGTCATTCACCTGACTTTCGGATAAGTGATGGTATCAGTAAAGGGGTAGTGATGTAGAGTATGCTGGAGGTAATGCATTCATATAAAAACTCAGAGAACCTACTGTCATGTATGTAGTGCATGGCATATTTGACTAAGTGAATATTATAAGGAAGAGAAAGGCTTTTGAAACTACTCCTTTGCATTGGGTCTGTCTGGTCACTGGACATTGATCTTCTCTCAAACACAGAACAGTAGGGCTCTAGCTTGATGTAGAGTTTTTATGCCTTATCAAAACCCATAATTTATTTTGTGTATCCCCACATTTACTTATTTTCAAAGCAGATACATGCTTTAAATTAATTATATAGACAATGAAACTGGTTATTGTTTAATTTTCACTTGAAAAATACTAATAGATGCACATCTACTGCACTTTTAGCGAAATATAAAAGAACATTAGCTTAGTATGGGGTGTGTTTTCCCATATTCAGAATAATAACTATGGTATTTAGCTGTGATGACAGTCTACAAAACATAAGAGTGGGATTTGGGGGTTTAATTAAATTTATGTCAAAATTACTTTCAAATCCTGGGGAAAAATATTTTTGAATAATATAGCACATGTTTTGGCCTTTAAAAATTTTAACAAGTGGAAACATTTACATGACACATTGACACAATCTCCATAGTTCAGAAACAGCTAGTATATGACATAGCAATAGCTTTGTTCATTAATTCCCTAGTAAACATGCACAGCAACTCTTGTAGAAATTTGTCACTGCTGCGTCTACGTCTACTGGAAGCAGCAGGCCTTGCAGTGAGTTTAATTTAAACATATCTATAAATATAGGAAAGAAAGATTATGTCTGCCCTTTCCATGTAATTCTAATTATTTCAATATCAGAATACCACACTAAATAAATTTAAAAAATTAGTAAAAATCTGATCTAGACATCCAGACATTATTGTACAAGCAGTAGTGAGCAGAAAGTTGCTGTATTTAACTCCAGGTTATCCTAAATATTTAGAAAATTTGCTTGCAGATATAGAAACAGTTTGTTACTCAGAGCAAAGCCTTTTTTCACCCTACCTCCTCCGCCAGCCCTCCTCACCCCACAGGGACCATTCCATTGTTCTCTGACTCTTGAAAGCAGTGGCCCTGATAGAAATACGTCATTACACTCTGGCTTTTGGAAAAGACCAAGGCATCAACCCCGTTTATGACCTAATCTCCTGACCCTGTTTCCTTTCTTTTCTTTTTCATTGGTGAGGACGACTGGCCCTGTACTAACACCTGTTGCCAATCTGTCTCTTTTTGTTTGAGGAAGAGTGACCCTGAGCTAACATCTGTGCCTATCTTCCTCCAGTTTGTATGTGGGTCTCTGCCACAGCATGGCTTAATGAGTGGTGTAGGTCCCTGCCCAGGGATCTGAACCCCCAAACCTGGGCCACTGAAGCAGAGTACATGAACTTAATCACTATGCCACTGGGCCAGCTCCCTGACCCTGTTGCTTAAGAAAAGCTCTGGAGGACCAAACTGTTAGGTGCGTAAAATTGAATGGATCAATTTGAGCTAGAACTTTACCTATTTCAAAAATTCATCTTCTCACCAAACAATTTAACCTGAATCCTTTTGTCTTTGCCATTCTATTGTTGTCATTTTTTCTACTTCTGGATATTAGTGCATGTTTACTTCATCTAACCACTGATAACCAGTAATGAAGAAGGAAATGATGGTTATTATTAATATCAGTGAGCTGTCATAGGATTTGACTGACTGGTTTCTTGTCATTTTCTTGGGGAACTTAGACATGTCTTTTCCTCTGGACTCTCTTTTCCATTCTTCTATCAGAAAATCTGTCTTTTATGCTGACTCAGGAGTTTGAAAGTTTTGACTTTTTGAACTTCTCACAGGTTTGAACATGTTGGGCTGTAACTTCAGAGTTCATATGCCAAAATCATAGGTTAAAAATTGCTGTCTCAAAGATGGGTCCTCTAGAAGCTTCCAAGCTCAGCCATATTCTGGGTAGAAGAAAGCTTCTCTCACAAATCTGTCCATTCCTCCTTCTCTTCTGCTTGGATGCGCTTTGAATGCTCAGTGAAAACCAGTGGCAAAGGTTACATATTTGTACCTCCCTGTGCATCCCCAGAGTCTTCACATCAACAGAAGGAACAGTGTTTTGTTGTTTTTTTTGCTTTATCTAAACCAAATATATTCACAAGTTTTGATCATAATCCTCTTTCTAAATAAATGTGGTTCATTTGCTTTATAGTCATATAATAAAAAGAGGCCATCTACATTCTTTGTTCAACACAGAAATTCTATGACATGGTAGTAGCATCTCTAGGTAAACATACAAAGTTCACTTATTTCTCACTAAGCACCACCTATTACACATGAAGTAGCATTGCAGATATATGTTATTGTCAACCAAAATTGTCTATCACAATTGTATATATATTAAATCATTTTTAAAAAATTTAAAGGAGCTATAATGTGAAAAAATATCTATGAAATGAAAACTATTTGTCAAAATGATATTTTTTCCTAGTTTACTTTATTATAAAATGAAATTTATATATCAAGTTTGTTAAAGCACAACATCACCCAACTGCTCATTACTATGATAGACATATAATAAACTCATAATAGTAGGTAATAATTAAGTAATTCATAAATATAAATTAAAAAATAACTTATATGTACATATATACACACATTTATATGAAAATTTAATATGTACAGTAATGTTATTACTCTTTATTTTCCCAGATATTATAACAATAGAACAATGACTTTTTTGAAGACAAGCATTCATATTATATTTATATGCCTCAGTATTTGACTGGCTAAGGATCCAGCGATTTTAACACAAAATAACAAATTAAGTGAATAGGTATATTAATATTGATATTAATAGTTAAATCATTATTACTTTTAACATTTTTCCTTACTGAGTAAAAACATGTGTGTATTTTGTGGGAGCTTTTTTGTGAGTTTTGTTTTTCTAAGAGTACATAAGCATCCTTTATGGTCTGAGTTTCTGCTAAATACCAAGCTTATCCTTACTCCTTAAAACAAAAGGAATTTTATATAGGTTGAGTACTATCACTATTGCTTTGCATAAACTGTTTAGAATACGTAAAGTAAAGCTTCAGTAATAAATTTTCTTATCCTGAGAAAAAAATGAATGGGACACTTTAAATAATTAGCTCTCACACTGATTAATAATGGATTGAATTTTGAGAAAATAAACTTTTTATTTCTCATTATCAAATCCTAAAGCACTTGAATAAATTAAATTGTGAGGTACTTTAAGAAATGATTCTCTTGAATCCTTAACTGCATTTTAAGACATAAAATCATCACATTCATGTTACCTGCAATTTCATGCTTTCGTTGATACTTTAGTGCCAAGGCCTGTGAGTTTGGAAGTGACAGAATTCATCAGAATTTTGCTTGCTTGTGAATCCCTAAGTTAACAAATCTGGAAATCCTGATGAAACTTGAGAAAAACTTATTCCTTAAAGTTTTAGAATTTGAGTTTATAGAAAAAATGGGTGATTTTTTTTTCCCCATATAGGACTGTTCAAATGCATTTTAGGATATTCAAGGAAATTTTTCTTTTACCAGATTTTTCCCCCATTATTTTGGCTCTTGAATTTGTCTGATAACACAGTTTCTGTCACTGTCATAACTTTGCCTTTCACCTTTTACTATCTTTACATGCGTAAAGAAAGGATGGAAGATTTGGAAGATAAATGAGAGGCCCAGAGTACCACAGGAAGGGTTTGGGTGGCCAAGGACATGCAGTGTCTGAATTTCATTGATTGATCAATGCATTTTGTACTTTGGAGAAAAAGATTAAATACACTTGGAAAGATCCACACACTATTTCCCCAAGAGGGATTTACTGCCTAAAACTAAGCACCAAAAGATGCTCCACTGACCTCAGTAAAACCTTGATGTCCAATTTGGGGACAAATGTAATGAGATTTCTACAATTGAGCTATCTGGTTTTTGATAAGAATTAAGAAAACAAGTCTTGAGGTATTATACCTATGATTCATGTTGTATAACTGAAATTGTAAAAAGCACATTTTACTAAAATTCTAATAGTTATAATAAAGATTTTTTAATAAGCTATACCTAAAATGGAGAAGGTGGAAAAAAAATGAAAAGATGGTTTCATGTAGTAATACTTGAAGAAATGAATTTAAAAAGTGTTTCTTGTTCTGTTTATTTTAATGAGACAAAAGTGTAATGGTTTATGAGGAGTCTAGAAGAAGAAGAAGGTTTTTAAAATTATCTCTTTATACCAGAAGGAAGTGAAAATTATATTCGAACAGAACAGTTGGGGCCAGTGACAGTAATAGGGTCTTTTAAAATTTGTTAAAAGTGATGGCACATCAAATGAGGAAAGAAATTTATGGAAGACTTAATAACCTGATCAAAAGAAGAAAAAAAGAATGAACTACCCCCCCAAAAATGTTAAGAGCTTGGGATTTGATATTCTGTAGGAATAACAGCTATTTAAAAATATTAAAAAAAAATCTGGAAAAGGTGTTTAATATAGTTTGCTGTCAGCTCTTGCTAGGATGAGTTACCTGACTTTGCTGGTTAATTAGACCTACCGCTCAAACATCTAACAGCAGTTATCAAAATCTTTCATTGGTGGACAAGCTAGCAAAATGTAATATAGCAGATGTGAAAGTAGCAAGGATTAAGTACATCCACAAAACTTATTCTTCTGGAAATTCTTTGTAAAAAGAAAAGCCTTATACGCTAGTCTTTTTATCTTCACTTTAGCTAATACGACACAAATTCACTGAAGATGAATAAAAATAAGGAGAATCACTGCTATATTCAAGCTTTGCCCTATTGCCTTTATCTATTATTTAAATATGTGTACGTTAACTTGTCTGACCATTTAAAATATCATTTACTTTAAAAAAAAATACCTCTCTCTACTACTGGAGCAAACAGAGAAAGATAATTTGGCTAAGGCTTATTAACATATAAAAGCATGTCTGTGGGATTCTCCGTCTTCACTCAGTGAACTTGAATAAATGCTTATTTATCAGATTAGATATCATATGATTTTACATATTAAACTGATTTTGCAGAATGTCTTTTAGGTAGATACAATCTTCATTAAATTTTTTTTTTTTTTTTTGTGGGGAAGACCAGCCCTGAGCTAACATCTGTTGACAATCCTCCCCTTTTTGCTGAGGAAGACTGGCCCTGGGCTAACATCCGTGCCCATCTTCCTCCACTTTATATGGGACGCCGCCACGGCATGGCTGACAGGCAGTGCGTCGGTGGGCGCCCGGGATCCGAACTCGCGAACCCCGGGCTGCCAAGCGCAGACTAAACCGCTGCACCACTGGGCGGCCCCCATTAAATTTTTTAATAAATTTAATAAAAACTAGGCAACATAATGTTATGTATAATTTATAATTGGTAACAATATCAGTAAATATTTTAAGGAATTGAGAACAATTAAATTTATCAGAATACATGTAACAAAGAATATCTAGATAAAGAAACTAAAGAAGAGAAATATGAGATTGAAAATGTTCCACATACATACTCATCTTTATTTGGGTTTTAATTTATGTAAACCTAGTCTTACCCTAGTTTTTTCCTAACTACATATTCATTTCAAATATTAGAATGAAATTTGTAAAAGACAAATAAGATTAGTTACTCTTTCTCTCAAAATGCCCAAAATGTATTTTAATGCTCCAAACAAAATGCAGTCTCTTAATCACAATCTAGAAGATTTCATGTGACCTGATTAATCCCTATATCGTAGACATCCTGTTTTATCAGTCTCCCTAACTGCTCATTCATTTCAGCCTCATGTCCATTTTCATTGATACTAAAACACAGCAATTTCATGCCTACCTAAAGGCCTTTACCTTCACTGTTTTTGCATTACTGGTAATGTTATTCCTCAGATCTGCACATGGCTCATTCCCTCACTTCTTTCAGCTCTCAGATATCACCTCCTCATAGGACACCTTTTATAAAATACCTTTCAATATTTTTCTTCAGAACACATTAAGTATACATTAGTAACATTACCAGAAACGTTAGTAGCAATTTATGTCTTCTGTTTGTTGGCAGGCTTCACTATTAAAATATAAACTCAGTGAGGTCAGGGACATTTTCTTTCTCGCAGACCATCTATGCCAAATCTAGAATTGAGGTAACAGCTTAATAAATATGTGATGAATGAAGGAGTAAATGACTATTCAAAAATATCCCTTCAAATGAATTTAAGACAACAATAAATGTGGTTTAGAAAAACAATTACAGATTATGAATAAACGACTAACTGATTTCTAAAGAGTTAAATTAGTAATCTCAAACCTGTGCAACTATTTACAAATGAGAACCAGCAAGTGTTAACTAAGTATGACCAAACAATTCTACTGTTTTGATGTGTTTGCATCTTCTCACGTTTCAAGGTGTACACAGACACATTTTGCAATGGCATAGTGTCTATACATTGCTATCCTTATTAAGGGTTTTCTGTTCTTCCTGAGAATCCCAGTTATTAGTCGCTTCTTTTGCTGTTCCTGCTGCTGTCTGTGCTTCATTTATTGTGTGGTTTTCTGCTGTAACTCTCCAAATGTGTCTTCCATCATCAACATGACATGCTTGCTCAGCTACTGTTTAAAGCTGAGTTTTTCTAAGCTCACTCTCCTGTTGGTAACATGTTTTCTAAACGCAAAATCTCTTATGTGCATGCTGCTTTGGTGTTTTCTTCATAAACATCTGGCTGGACTGGAACGAGGGGTTTACTTTTCCTTTGTTTATTTACTCGTCAACATATATTGTCTGTTTTTCTGTTTCCTCCGCACTAGAATGACATTGCATAAAGTCAGGGACATTATTTGATTTTTTATCATTGTATCCTCAAATCCTAGAACAGTATCTGATACATAATAGATTTCAGTAAATAAGCACTGGCTTAAGTGAGTGAATGGATAGAAAGAGATCAGCTTCCTGGAAATTCTGCTATGACTGGCAAAAGAATTTTAGGTCTTTTAATGAAACTTATGTGTGAATGTATCTGTTAGCAGCTTTGAGATTAGAAGTGACAAAAAATCCAATGAACTGGATTAAGCAAAAAGTAGGAAATTTAGCAGTATGTACAATTAAAACTGCAAGACTGGACTACAGATGGATACAGGGGCTCAAAGTGTATCTTATGAATGTTTCCTCTGAACTTCTGCTGCCTCTCTTCTCTGCTTCAGCTCTACCTACCTGAGAGGCAGGGAGTAGAATTTTCTCCTGTATCCACAGACATTGTCTCCTGTGCCTGCAGTACCTTGCTTTTTCCTAGTTTCCTGTCCAATGGAAAGACAGCTTCTCTTTCACATAAATTCCAATTAGAATGCCATGGTTGACACAGTTGGGTTACATGCCCATCCCTAATCCTTTGCTCACTGCCCCCGTTCTCAGGCCTGCTTCAAATATTGAAGATGAAATTATTCCATCCAAGAGGATGTAGAATGGAGGAAAAGTATCTTCCTAAAAGAAAACTGTAGTGCTGTTACTTGAAGAAGGGGGAGAGAGACTGGGCAATGATGGACACTTCACTAAAGAAGATAAACAGGTGGCAAATATGTGTATGGAAAGATGCTCAACATCATTTTCATTTGCAAATTGCAAATATAAACAACAATTAGATACTAATCTGCACCTATTGCAATGGCTGAAAAAAAAACCCTAAAACTGACAATAACAAATGGAGGTTTGTTTGCTCTTTTAAAGGACTTGACACAAACTTGAATTTGACATAAAGTTGAACTCTACAACTGGTTTGTTGCTACTTAGTGACTTTTACATTACCGTCGTTTAAAAATATAAGAATTACACTTTACACTTGAGAGCTTATTGTAATTAAAACCTTAAGACTAAATTATACTTCCCTGAAATTTGAATATAAGGAGATTGAATTATTTACTGTGTGTGTCTGTGCAGATACTGCAGACCTGATTTCTTGCTGGTAATGATATTCAGTCATAAATTAGCACTGTGAATATACAAAATTTAGAACACAGCTTAGTAATTGCTGACAGGGTCCTGAGAACTAATAACTGACTTTAAAAAGTAAGAAAGCATACTTTGGGTTGATAGAGGCAGGTTTTAAAAATATTAATGTAAAATTGTCAGAAGTGTCCCCTACTGTCAGCTTCAAAATTTCAGAAACTCTCTGACCCCCTATAGTTGACATTTTGGCAGTTTCTTACAAAGCTAAATATAGTCTTACCATATGATCCAGCAACCCTGTTCCTAGGTATTTATCCATTTGAATTGAAAACTTAAGTCCACAAAAAAATTCCTGCACACAAATGTTTATAGAAGCTTAATTAATAATTGCCACACACTTGAAGTAAGCAAGATGTCCTTCAATAGGTGAATGGATAAATAATAGCACATCCATATAAGAAATATATATGTATATACAGTATAAATATGAATATAATATATAAATTAAAATTTTAATATATGCTTTATAATATTTATATTTTAGATATTTTATGATACATATATCTACAATATATAAAATATGTGTATATATTATAATATTTATAATGGTATTATAATAATTTTCATATAATGCCATAAATATATGATATATATATATAAATAAATACAATAAAAATAAATGAGCTTTCAAGCCATAAAAAGACATGCAGGAAACTTAAATGCATATTGTTAACTGAAAAAGCCTGTCTGAAAAGCTACATACTGTATGATTCTGACCATATGACTTTTTGAAAAAGACAAAACTATTGAGATGATAAAAAGATTACTATTTGTCAAGGGTTTAGAGATGGGGGGCGATGAATGGGTGAAACACAGGGCATTTGTAGAGCCCTGAAACTATTTGGTATGACACTGTAATGATGAATACATGACATTATGCATTTATCAAAACCCATAGAACTGTACAACACAAAGAGTGAAACAATGTAAACTATAGACTTTAGTTAATAATAATGTGTCACTATCAGCTAGTTAATTGTAACAAATGCACCAAACTAAGGCAAAATGTTAATAATATGGTAAAATGTGGGGGTTGGTGAGTAGTTGGAACTCTCTGAACTACATGCTCAATTTTTCTGTAAACATAAACTTTGTAAATATTAGTCTGTTAATTAAAAAAAAAAAAAGTTTCACTCTAACAAATTACAGCAATCTTGCCACAAACAACTTAGGAGTTTTAGTTACCTCACGGATAGATACTAAAAAAGGAATGAATTATTTTCAAAAATATATGTGTCATTAGAATATATAAATTAATTAGTATTCCTGTAATTACTTACTACAATAAAATTAGTTAAATTAAATTAAATATGCAATTTATTTTTATTTACTTATTTTAAATTTTTTTGTGAGGAAGATTAGCCCTGAGCTAACGTCTGTTGCCAATCCTCCTACTTTTTGTTGAGGAAAATTGGCCCTGGGCTAACATCCGTGCTCATCATCCTGTACTTTATATGTGCCTGCCACATATAAAGCATGGCTGGATAAGCAGTGCATAGGTCTGTGCTCAGGATCTGAACCTGTGAAAACCAGGCCGCCAAAGCGGAGTGCATGAACTTAACCACTACACCACAGGGCCAGCCCCTATAATTTATGTTTTCAATAATATTTTTATTACATAAACAGTATGGTCCAGTTGAATTCTCATATTTGGTGTCTTCCTTATTTTAAAGATATATAATATTAATGTATATTTATTATTTTGAAAAAATTTGTATATTATATATGCCAATGGAATCCTTGATCACCTAAGGAAAAAAAAATCAGTACATCTCACAGAATGTATGATTAACTGGTTGATTTATGCTTTCACACTGGAATTAAAAATGTAGAATGTAAATATACAAAATAAAATTCTCTATAATCCAAAAGGTCTGAAGGGAATAAAAACCTAATCTTTTTCATTTTTTATAAGAATTCTTCTCATGGGATTATGTAAATGCCTAATTACCTAATTAGAAAAGTTTAGTAGTTCTTTCAGATTTAAGATATTAAAATTTTTATGTTTTATCAGCTTCTGCAGCTGCAGCCTTATTAGATGCAAACTCCATTATATATGTTATAATCACTAATATTTACTGAGAAATGAAAATTAATTCCAAATATTATATAAAACAAAATTGAAGATGTGAACTTTTCCCAGTTGCATTAAGCTGCTTTAATACTGTCTAATTTGGTGTGTGTGTGTGGTGGAGTGGGAAATGTCTCTCCAGCATTTAAATTAAAATTTTCATAAAGAAGTAATACATGGGTGGAGGTCAGTTAAGAAAAGTATTATCTGATAAGCAAGGTTAGCATGAACACATTAGGAGATAAAATGATCAGTTCGAAGCATAAGAAATTGCTAATATTCAACCATTTTCACCTACAAAACAATTTTGTATGTTTCAATCTAACATGTAATCTATCGTTTACACCATTAATTAAGGAATGAAATAGTTCAGGTAGCAAAATAATCAAGATACAAAAAATGCTTGTACTATTATTGGTAGTATTTTTGAAAGTTTAGCATCATTATGAAATTCAGAAGTTGTGACAACATATCAAAAATATTAAGGCTAAACTGATACTTGATAGATTAATTATCTACACATGTACTGATCCTATGTATCAGCTATATATTTCTATGACCATATAGGTGGAGGAGGAAACCATTAATCTCTTGTGATTCAGGTGGCAGTCCTGTGTCACTGCTAACACCTAATATTGTCTGATATCTAAGAGAAAATAATGTAGGAAGGAAGCAATAGATGTGCTCCTCTATATTTTTGTTTATGGTGCACCAGAATTGCAAGCTCTGGAGTCTAGAATACTCATTCTGAATTCCACCAATGCCACTTAAAAGTCAGTGGTCCTCTGGTCAATGATTAGGACATGCAAAAAATATCATGACATGTGAAAAGTAATCCTAACAGTCTTTAGTGAAGATTAATGGCATAATGTATAAACACTTTTCATTGCAGTGAATGGCTCAGAGTTAAGTCAACTCTAAAGTAAACTAAAATAATTAACTTTATTAATTATTTTCTGCCTCTTGCTATATTTCTGCTCTAACATATTATATACAGTATCACAGTTACAACTGCTGTGAATAGGATGTCAGGCAACTCCAAAAACTGTATACATTCAACTTCATATTTCTCTAGTTGAAATAGCTCTGAATTTAAAATCAGAAGATTGGGCTCGATTTCTGTCCCTGCTACTTCCTAATAGTGTAGCAAGTCTCACAACTTAATTGAGCTCCTCAGTTAAATGTGAATCATAAATCTCACTTAAAGCTGGTTTCAAATAAAAGGACATGACACAATATATTTTTTTAAGTTAATGTTTCTTTGAAAGGTAGAAAGAACTGTAACAATAGATTTTTTTTCTTATTCATGCAGAAGAAAGGACATTTCTAATATAATTTTGAAATATAATATTGGAACTCAGTGTAGCTAAATGGTTAAGAGAAAGGACAGTGGTGTCAGATTATGTGTGCTTCTGCTACTTATTAGCTGTGAGACCTTGGATGAGTTAGCTAAATATTCAAGTCTGAATTTTCTTATCTGCAAAATGGAGGTAATAACAATACCTACCCCATAGCGCTGTGGGGCTGATTGAACATTCTAAAGAATATAACTCAAAAAGCACAGTGCTTGTCACATAATAAGTACCCTACACTTGTGAGCTATTTTTATGATTGACTTCTCTAAACATTGATTTACTTTTGACAGATACTGATATAGCCAGGACAGCTTTACTAAATAATGTGCACATTCTTGAAGAAAATAATTTCCTGTCCTACAGAAGCTTCATGAATAATATGGGATATGGTATAAGTATGCACCACACAAGTTAATTTCTATGTGTGCCTGTTACCGAACCAAGTGGGCTCACCTCCCGGTGAGTTAAATAAGACTCTACTCCAGTGGAGGTTGTCTCACAAAGTAAAGTCTATTTGCAGCAAATAGGAGGCCATGAGGAATCATTTCTAAAGTCATGGCATCCCCAAACAAAGGGAAACAGGAACTTTTATTTCGGTTGGGAAATGAATATTCAAAAGGGAGAGGTGGGTATTTGCCTGCACAGGCTCAGGTGCAGAATGTGCTTCCACATAATGAGGCCTAAGCTCCTCCTGGAGAGATCTTTGCATTAAAAATGAGGCAACGGTCGGGGCCGGCCCGGTGGCGCAGCGGTTTCGTCCGCGCTTGGCAGCCCGGGGTTCGCGGGTTCGGATCCCGGGTGCCCACCGACGTGCTGCCTGTCAGCCACGCTGTGGCGGCGTCCCATATAAAGTGGAGGAAGATGGGCACGGATGTTAGCCCAGGGCCAGTCTTCCTCAGCAAAAAGGGGAGGATTGGCGACGGATGTTAGCTCAGGGCTGGTCTTCCCCACAAAAAAAAAAAAAAAAAAAAAAAATGAGGCTAAGGTCATGGCCATAGCTCTTTTGGTAAGGCTTGGTCAGATTCAGGATGGTTGGTGGTTACATCTCTTTAATATGCAAAAGGAAAAGAAACAAAGCGGAATAACAGTTAATTGCTTCCAAACCCACCTTTGCGTTTCTCAAGGCACCTAGTTGGTGACATGCCTACATAAATAAATTCTGAAGAAGCGTATGTGTCTTTGTCCATAGGCAAACAGATAGAAGTGACCAAAAGAGGTTTTTTTTTTCCTTGAGTTGCTTAAATACAACACTAAAATGGACATTGGTGGTGGTTCTGTAGTTATGTGAGCATGAACTAAGAATTCTGATCTTCCTAAAGCCAGGACTAATCACTTTGTAGTGCAATGAAGAAGAATTGGGACTCTGGAGTCAAGAAGGCTGACATTAATCTCTTCTCCGACCTCTTACTGTGTGACTTTATTCAAACACTCATCTCAGACTTAAATTTCCTTATCTATGGACATAACGTTGAGTTAGGTGAATGGCAATATATTCTTCACGTAAAATTCTAAAACTGAGAACTGTATACTAGTGCCTAACTTCAATGATTTTATAATACAGCCTATAGAAATAGAATTCAAAACATGCCTGTTTTTCTGTAATAGATAGAATTGAAGCTCTGCAGGCATTCCCTAGAAAAGTCTAATATTAAGTTTGCAGAAGTAACAAGTTGGTTTTACCCTCAAGTCTGGAACATGATTAAAATATTTAGGCACCAGGATTATTGAATCGTTAGAGGAAGGAAAAAAAGGACCAATTAATAAAAATTGCTGATGTCAGTTTAGAGCACTGAAAATTCTTAAGGGTGATTTCTAAGGGATTACTTCTGCTACTGCAGATCAGTCGGCAGTATGCTGTGCTCATTTGTTCTATTTTAATAGACCTCGTGTAGCTACTTAGGAATGACCCTGTTTTCAGAGAATACAATAAATATCCAATATTTAAAAACAATTTTAAATTACCTAATAAGGAAATGAAAGTGTGTCTGCTTATTCCTTACTAGACAAAAGACATTTAGTGATGTTTTTTCCTATTGTGCTATTTAATTGGAAATAGTATGAATGCATTTGATAATTCCACTGGGTTAGCTGTTAAGGATTATGTGATAGTTTTCACTTACATTGATGACAACATTAGAAAAATGAAGCAAAACCATAATCAAAGAATTATGGTAAGATGACAAGTTTAAAATATTGAAATGGCATATAGAACTTGAAAACAATCTTTCCAATGTTAAAAGCTAATTATGACTTAGAAGTTCCATTATCTGTCTTAAATTTAAAACAACTACCACATGGATCATTTCTTTGTTATTTAGCCATTTGAGCTTCTCTTTGATAAAGGTCCTTGCCATCCAAATGGAACATAAAGATTTTATTGCTCTCTAATGATGCCAACTACAGCTGTACAATCATCATTTTAGAGTCCAAGCTCTGTCTGCTCTTAGATCTGCCATCACTTGATCACAATTGCACAAGTATCTTTAAGTGTATTTTCTTAACCAGATGGTAAATGGCTGTACAGTGATTACATCCATATTTTTTACTGTATGACTAAGAGAAATTTTAGGTATGGTGGGAAAACACAGACTTGTGTCATACTAAAAACAGTTTTTCTTGGTTTATTGCATGAAACAGATATGAATATATGCAGCATGAGAATACAGCATTATGGCAAACATTTTTATAATGTGTACTTAAATATTTGAATAATACTTTTGATTAAAAGTTAAGTAAAATGTAAAATATTGGTATAAAATGTTATACAATTCCTGACATGTTTTTCAAAAGAAAACCTGGAGAATTTCCACTAGCTATATTCTCCTTCAACTTTTTTTTTCCCCCTGAGGAAGATTCACCTTGAGCTAACATCCATTGCCAATCTTCCTCTTTTTTTGCTTGAGGAAAGTTAGCCCTGAGCTAACATCTGTGCCAGTCTTCCTCTACTTTATATCTGGGACACCTCCACAGCACAGCTTGTGAGTGGAGTAGGTCCGTGCCCAGGATGCAAACCCACGAACCTGGCCCGCTGAAACAGAGCACAAGGAACTTTAACCACTTGGCCACAGTGCTGGGCCCCTTCTTCCACTGTTAATTTAACTTATTAGAATAACAAGTCTAGAAGTCATGATTTTCAGAAGTGCTTTAATTTTCTATATATAATTAATGATATTTCACATGTGTAAAAGTTAGTAAATAAGCTTATAGTATGATATGAGAATTATTAAGAGTTTTTATAAAATACTTTGAATTAATTTGGGGTTAATTCTTCAAATTTGAAAAGCTGTAGGGACTATGTGCATAGATATTTTCAATATATATTTGAACCTGTAGACTCCTACAAGGTTTATATATTTAGAGACAATGAGGATTAAAATTTCTGTGGCAAAGAAATAACTTTGGTGGTGTCCTGTATTAATTAATATGAACTGAGAAAAATTACATAATATTGAACAAATTTATAAATCTTTGTCCCTGTTTTTTGAAATCAGGACTGATAAAAGTATAGTGTAATGGCAAAAATGAAAGTGACTTGAGTTATTTTAATAACTAAAATAGTGTCATCAGTGATTTTTGTTGCTGCATAACAAACAAAAGTTCAGCTGGTATGGGAATGTTACTAGACAGGAAGGCAAATGAAAGTACGTTTACATTGGAAAGTTAGTAAAAAATGAGAAAGTTATTGGTGGTCATATTGAAGTCTAAGTTGATAGTTATTCACATAATGACATGATTGAAATGAAATACAGCCATTTATAACCATAGAATACTGGAGTGTAAGATATTTGAGAATAAGCACACGACAGGAAACAAAATTCTACATGCATCCATGAGCATGGATAGCTAATGTGCACCGGGAGCAAAACTTCTCAGATATGTGAAGGTCAAAGAAAATTGAAGCCACACTGTCAGTTAAAGTCGGTCATTCAAATGGGCTTCTTTGATGGCAGAAACTTGTGTTGAAGAGAAAGATTAATATCATAAAGATCAAGAGTTGTGAAGAAAGAGAGTAGGAGGTCTGTAGGAGAGGAAGAGAAGGGCTAAGTCCCTTTATTCATCTTGCTGGGTATATAAAGGTCTGTAATCATCAGGATACATCTCATTCGGATTTCTGTAACATTACCTAAAGTAGTGATTTGAAAGTTGGATATAATGGTGGGGCCAGTGTGGTGCCATAATGGTTGGTGTAGTGGTTAAGTTTTCATGCTCTACTTTGGCAGCCCAGGGTTCACAGGTTCAGATCCCAGGCAGGGACATGTGCATCACTTAGCAAGCCATGCTGTGTCGACATCCCATATAAAGTAGAGGAAGATGGGCACGGATGTTAGCCCAGGACCAGTCTTCCTCAGCAAAAAGAGGAGGATTGGCAACAGATGTTGGCTCTGGGCTAATCTTGCTCAAAAAAAAAAGGAAAAAATTAGGCCTAATGAAATCCCAGATGGGATAAATTGTTCAACGTTAGTATACTGCTAATTCAATCATTATTGTAAGTAGTATAAAGATGGAATAATTTTCCTTCAAAATTTTCCCCAAAGTAACTGATAAAACATCTATAATTTATTGATTTCTAACTATATGCCCCTAAATGTGATTTTGCTTAAAATTCAAAACGTCATTATAGGCTAGGTGCTATTATCCACATTTTATTTATGAGAGCTCATTTTATTTATTAGATCATAATTACTTGCACAAGATCACCAGCTAGTAACTAAAGTAAGTAGAGAAATGGAGATTTGAAATCAGAGTGTAAACCATCTTTTATTATTACTATTACCATACCGGTGATAGTATACTATAATACTATACTATACTATACTAGTAATTATTATTTTTACCACGAACAGAGTACTTCTCTTAGCAAGTAAATTTCCTTTTCTGACATTGTCCTGATATTCCTGCAAATAGAATAACATTTTGTGTTTAAAGAAGTGAACAAAGCTTTCTGAATTTTCTTAATCCTCTTCTAGATATGTGAAAGAACAATAGCAAAACTAAGGAAATAAAATTCTAAAATAAGGAGTAAATTCCTCAGTAATGACATAAAGAAACACTGAATGCGTTGAAAAGGGAGATTTGTGACCAAATAAACAAATGAGGATCAAAACAGTACAAATAAAGAGTGAATAAATACTTCAGAAGTAGTAAGGAACAGAATTGACAACTGAAAATACAAATTCTGACAGAATCATAGTTAATGAAGATGAAAAATCAAATTGATTAAAGTAATTAGGAAACTATAGAATTCTAGACTGACAAGAATATCGGGTCCTAGAGCAGGAAGGTCAGGCAGCACCAACTAATTCATCTATGGACTCGGCATTGTCAGGGGCCCTACTTGATGCTAGCTGCTGTGCAGTGAAAGACACAGCATGTAATTTTAATGTTCAACTAATGGAGAGAGACAGATAGAAAATGACAGAGGAATACAGAGGGTGAATATTAATACTTCTTTTAACATTAGTCTTGCTGTGCCTTTTAATAATTCAATTTCATAAATCATTTTACTGATTCCAAAGTATTTCTGCATATTTTTCTCATTTTATGCAAAACAACACGAAGTAAAAGAATAAATACATTATTCTTGATGATTTTTTTCACATTGTTAGTTAATAGAGAAATAAGGACTTATATACTAAGGTCCACTCAAACTTGAATTTTTGATATTTGACATCATCTTACATAGAAAATTCAATGTACTATAAACCCACATTTTAATAAAGTGCACCCTCAGGTGCCAATCAGGTAAATCGTGGCATGTGAACTTCCTTAACTTTACATCTTAGTGCAGTGCATCAAAATAGATTTCAAATACCTTATGTGGATGGATTCATTTCCATTTGCTGCCACAGAGAGCAAAGCAGAATAAAAATGGAGTTGTATTAATTTTGTAAATCTTACATGATTCAGTACCGTAATTAGACAGCTGGGATCTCCCCTCAATGTCTGTGTTATTGGCACTGACTTTCTGAGCTACTAATGTATTTCAAAATTATGAGATCAGATTATCAAACATGGATATTCATTATAATGGAAATAAACAACTAAAGTTTTTAATTTCCTTTTATTAAAAAATCTTATGATTATAAGAGAGAAGCACTATAAAGCATGGAAAGTCTATCAGAGAAAACCTCTGTGAGAAGTTGGCAAAGATGGTCTGCATTCACAGGCCATTTAACTTTCAAGTTTCTAGCATATTTTTCAACTGGCTAGATTATAACGATGCACATCAGAAACAGGAGCAGAAACGACATATTTACATGTAAGTGAATTTACTTACATTTTCAATAAGGTTATCATAATCCTTTTGGAACATATTTATTTCATGCTTCTCCCAGATGTTCAAGGATAAACAGGAGTTATCATTGTCCTGGATTTCTCCAACTGAATCATATCCAAATGATTCTATTGTACTTTAATGAGATAGAACCTTCTGTCTTTCAACAAAACCAAATATCGTTTAAAGAAGAACATTTAGACCTCCTCTACCTGATGAATGATTGTAAATTACTATTTAAAGCTTTGCTAAATCTAGGATGCCTAGACTGCTATCTAATTGTGGATGAAAAAAAGAAAACATTTAAAAAATATGTTTTCATTCTTCTCAGTTATAAACATAAAAATCATTTACACATTTTGTATGCACATTTATAAATAAATTCCAAATTACTAATACAACTAACATCTGAAATCCAAATAACAATATCTGTTTTTACACGGACACAATTCTCTTCATGAAATGTTTTGTGAAAATATATATTAAAAAAAGATAATATGCTACATACATTGATTACAAAGAAATTCTGAGTTAATTATTTTATAAAGAAAATGAGAATCATCAATGAATTAGTATTATAAAATTAATCATTACTTCCCAGTATATATGACTTACAAATCTCTTTCTGTCTTATTGTGGCCCTTCAATGAAGAATACAATAGTTGAAATATATAGGAATTTAAATATAAGATCTGGTGGTCTAGGATCTAGCGGTCTAGTGGTTAAGATTTGGTGCTCTCGCTGCCACAGCCTGGGTTGTTCCCCATCAGGGAACCCCACCTCCCTTCTTTCAGTTGTCACACTGTGGTGTGGCTGCATGTTGCTGTGATGCTGAAAGCTATCCCATCAATATTTCAGATACCAGCAGGGTCACCCATGGAGGACAGGTTTCAGTGGAGCTTCCAGACTAAGACAGACTAGGAAGAAGGACCTGGCCGCTCACTTCCAATAAAATTGGTCATGAAAACCCTATGAATAGCAGTGGAGCACTATCTGATACAATGCCAGAAGATGAGAGGATGGTGCAAAAGAACAGGCAGGGTTCTGCTCTGCTGCACACACAGTCGCTAGGAGTCAGAATCGACTCAAGGATACTAACAACAAAAACGTGAGATTTATAGAGAAATACATACATATTTAGTACCTTTTTTGAGTTATTCTTTTTGTCAATATAGACAAAATGAAAAGATAACAAAGTGACAACATGTCAAGCCAAAAGAATTTAATAGCACTGTCTAGATATTTTGTGTATCACTGTTTGGGTAGAATTATAAAATGAGGCAGAGACAGAATCAAATCATGACTAGTTCTCAATTTTATCTGTCTAAAGCATAAAAATCAGTCACTAAAATCCAGGTACATATTAAATATAATTTCACATTTCTGTCACCCCATTATCCATTAGAATGTTCATTTTATTTGAATAAAGATAGCATTTGCATTAATGAAAACATAAGTGAAATTTCCAACAAAACCCTCTCCTGAAAATCACCAAAAGCAAAAATGCAAAGCAACTTATGTTTAATATCAGTACAGCTTTATTAGTATGCTACCTTCTGTAACAGTTCCTAAAGCAGTTGTGATATAACACAATAAAATGTCATTTCTTGTACCCATTGTAGTCCAGTATGTGTTTTAGGGGTTTGGATGGGCTCTACTCCATGTTGCAATTCAGAGACAAAGGTTTCTTCCATTTTAGGCCTCTGCTGTATATCAGGTCCTGTGGGTTCTCTCCATTTAGCCAGAGAATGGGGAAAGAATGTGAATTACTCCTAAGAGATTTTAATGGGCCAAGCTGAGCTTGGCACACTTTAACACATTGCATTGACCAGAACTTGGTCACTTGGCTGTACCTCACTTCGAGCAAGGCTGGGATATGCAACCTGGTTGTATACATAGGAGAAAAAGAAGTGGGTTTGTTGAATATCAGTCTTTATTGTAACAGCCATATGAATTTATCCATTTTACTAGAGTAGTACTCAGACAACTTCTGGTTGGACTTCGTTGACACCTATGGGTTAATGGGGAAATGAAAAGATGAAGAAAAAATAAACCTGATTGGATATTAGTACATAGAGACTAGATAAGTCTTGATTGTTTGAGAAGGTATTAGCCTTTCTGGACTTAGGTGTCCTCACCTGTAAAATGAATGAATTGTACTAGATGTGGTCAGTATTGATTAACTGTAGACAGTCTTATGAATACTAGTCTCAAGAAGAAGGTGACTTAAATTGGGAGATTGACAGTTGAATATGAGTGAATATTTGATCAATAAATGATATTGCTTATCAATTTTATTCATGTGTGCATTGAAGTAGAAAAATGGACTAAAAACTAGAAAATATTAAAAGAGATGAATCTAGAAAAATTTTAAAAGATGCTATTGGTACCATTAAGGATATTGTAGCAAAAGATGAAAAAAATCTGAGAAGCATTTAAAACTGGGAAAATAAAGAGACCCAACAGTATAGATAGGATAGATAGATCGGTGACAGCTAGCTAGCTACCTAGCTAGATAGATGACAGGTAGGTAGGTAGATAGATAAATAGATACATAGAAGATACATGGATAGGTGATAGATACGTAGATAGACATGGATAAAAAGAGACCCGGAACTAATTTATAGAACCAATCAAAATTGGTCCAAAAATGTGGATGAATTCTAATGAGACAAGTTTGGCAATAGTGGGTAGATTAGCACTAGTTTTGTTGTTGTTTATTTATTTTTCTCTCTCGGTCAGAGGTATGAATGCTTAATTTAGTTTGTGCTTAAATAGCTGTCTGATTCCATTGAAAACATGCAACATTAATTTAGGTTAAATGACTCTCAACCTTACCTGCTAATGCTGTTATGGGATTTGGGATTTGAGAATTTGCTGCATAGACTTTCTCCAGAACCATTCAATATTGCATTACTTGTAAATTACCAAACCAATAAATGTTACCATTCATAAATTTACCTAGTTTAAAGCTTAAGTCAACCAAGCTTTAAAATATATTTAAACACTAAAGATTTTAATCAGTGCTAATACCTTTTTTAGAGGATAGCTTATATCAGAATTGTTGTGTTGACACCCCAGGGGTTCTTGAATTGCTATACAAATATTTGTGATGTGTTTCAGTATCAGATATAGCGTGTGTATATCCTAAAACGAGTGTGATCTTGTTCTTCTTTATTAGAAATATAACATGAGAATATACTACAAAGGTGGTGTATTTCAGCATACGCTGAGCTTTATGATCAATGAATTATTATTAAAATTGACTTTCAGATACAGATAAAGACAGTGATGATATGGAGATGAACTCACTTATTGTTGTCTACTTCACAGTCTATTCATATCTTTTAAAATACTGGTCCTTTTGTACCCAAATATGATTGGAGAATATGAAAGATATTTATCTTAATGCCTTTTGTTTATTGAAACTAAAAAATTTCTCCTAATATAAAGCTATTTCAATCAGCTACCCAAACATATGAATTAAACCTTTATTTCTTGTCTCTTTCCCAAAATTAGATAGTAATTTCCCTAAAGAGAGGAATTTTATAGTGTTACCAGTTGCTTCAGCAGTGTCCAGCCCAAGAGCTGGTATGTAATATGTTTTTTAAGAATAATTGTTGATTAAAGGAAAAAACAGGAACTGTTTAAAACTTCTAGATAATTATGTTATTTTTAGGCCCTTTCAATGGCTCTCCATATCATCATTCGAATATCTGATAACTTTTGCATTGTTATAACAGTAAAATGATGTGACAACAGCAGTGGCTACCTAACTAATCCGATCTAAGGGTTCTTGCCAATACACACATACACACACACACACACAGCAAAACAGGAAAGAAGCAATGTATTAGCAATGCAGAAATTTTTGATTTTTTGTTTTCATTTTGTTTCTACCATTTTATATACTCTTTTTTGGTGCTTAATTCATTCTTAGAGTTCAGAATGCACAGTTATTGAGAAAAGAAATGACTCAAGTGTCTTCTCTTGCTTATTTTTACCTCTTCTCCAAATTGTATAAATATGAATCAAATATGATTTTATCACCTTTAATTTTTTTAAATTTCCAACTAATGACAATTTAAATGCCAAATTTTATAAAAATCATTTGTGTGTGTGTAAATGTATTGTTTTTAGACTACTCTACACCCTTAAAGTTATAATATTCAATAACCTTGTTGATAATATCTACCTTTTTATTTTGAACATTTGGGGGATTAGATGTCAATCAAAACTGTCCCCCAAAGTTAATTTAGACCATTTGCACTGATCATTCTCTTTCAATCATAGAAATATTCAGATATTTAAAATTGACACGAGCAACAAATATTATCAGCAGCATAATTCACCTAACGCTTTCTCCTGAATTTTCTCAATTTTCCTTTGCAGAAGTTGAATTTGGGCTATGTTTTTGGGATTTCAAAATATGACCAAGATCAGATGGAGATTTTTAAAAAACGGATAGTCTCCTATTCATTTAACTGAGAGACAGACTTCTCCGTGTTATTACTATCTTTGAAGACTATGACTACCTTAACATTAAATTCATTTATTAGTTGTAAATTAAAATCTACAGTTTCCATTTATCACAGCATCTCTCAAGCATAAAGGTGATTTAAAATCAAAAGGGAATATAACCCAAATTTTAGTTTCAATTTCTGAGACTTTATAAATAACTAGATATACAGAAGCAGAGCATGTATCTTTTCATTGTTGTTGTTTTGTAGAATTGTTATTTAGTGAGGAATTTTCATAATATACTATTTCTCTCTCAATAAAAGAGTGCTTAGTAATCTGAAGAAAGATAGGGAGAAAGACCTTTACTAATATTTTAATACTTTCAGAATGCTTTTGTCACAGATATAATAATTTCTCACATTTGTGTAGTATGGGGTATGAAGTTGATAAGGATCCAAGACAGTGATGGCATAATAAACACTAGAGATGTTTAAAAGAAATGGAAAAGATAGGTTTGGAAAAATGCAGTATTATCTAAATATCTAAAAAAGGATATTTTATTTAAAATATATTTTGTTTATGGATTCATCTAATTCCTGAAACATTAGATTTTACGTAAGAGATCTCTCAGATAAATGAAAGCCCAATTTAATTAAATGGCATTTTCTAAGTTTAAGTAAAGCCATATTAGAATTATGTTCTTTGAACTATACTTCTATACTCCTTTACTTTCAATAGAAGGTGAACTCCATGTTGTACTGTGTTTCACTCCGTGTGTATTGAAATTTCTTTCCTAGGAAACACAGAGTAGAGAAAGAGAGAAGAAAGGGAGACTTGGTTCTAAAACTGATTTTGTGCACATGGTCTGGATCTCTTCCCTCAATCTTTCACATCTGCTACCTCATCTAATCCTCAAAATATCTCTACCAGTGTAGATGGGATAGATTGAGACTGTGGGGATTGTGGAGGTCAAACCTTGTCCTAGTTCCCCATCTACTAAGTATGAAGTTTAAACTAAAATCCTTGCCTGTATCCTCTAATTCATTATTCTTTCCTTTCATCTTTCCATTGTAGTTTACACCATATTATTTATAATGGAGATAGAATTATTCCTAATAAGAACTACTTAAACAGATTTAAACATCAGAAGTTCAAAAGAATTTACAATATTCTGAATCCTAAGCGTCATTTCATGGAAAAAAATATTGAGTGTGTTCTGAAATATGTAAAATTTTCTTTTATAGATATTGGACAAGTCTCAAGAAAAATGTTCAAAGAAACAAGGAAAAAATTTATGATAAGGAACATAAAATAATGCATCTCGCACTGTAAGGAAACTCTATCAGATATGGGAGTCCCCTGCTCTACTGAATACACCATTAGATAACTTCAGGGAGAATCTTAGACGTGTAAAACTGTGGCCTCTGACCCTAGGGAGCTTAATGTCTTCTTTTGTTTACCAGCACCTTTTTTTTTTTTTTTTGCTGAGGAAGATTGGCCCTGGGCAAACATCCATACCCATCTTCCTCTACTTTATACGTGGGATGTCGCCACAGCATGGCTTGATGAGTGGTGTGTAGGTCCATACCTCGGATCTGAACCCACAAACCCCAGCTGCCAAAGCGCAGCACGTAAACTTCACCACTACACCACTGGGCCAGCCCCTACCAGCACCTGTTTTTGATCTATAAATTCATTTTTATATTAGTTTACTTGAGTTATTAGCAATGAGTTCCTGGTAAAATTTGATTTTAATAAAATGCTAACATAGTCCATGATTATTAAATCTGAGATTAATCATATTAAAGCATTTTCATTATCCCAGAGGGCTGACTTTGCTTCCCCTACTCATTAGAGTAAATATAAGGGAAAATCTTTATTTTTATTCAAATTTTAAATTACTTAGCAAACAACAGCATGATACTAATATAGGACTGATAACAATGGCAGAGTTGATGTGATATTGAGAAATATGATGGATAAAGGACCTAATTTATATATACTCAATATATCAAAGTAAATTATTGATAAATTAAGCATTTAAAGAGTATTTTGTTACTGACTATTATTAAGTGATTGGGACTTGTTCAGTCGAGAGTCCTTGATTCTATTTAGATCTAAACAAACCCTTACTGACAGTCTCAACGGGGAGTTGAAGAATTTATAGATTAGAAATTTAGTACTACGGGTATGTAGACTTATGCTGTTATTTTCTTAAGACTTTTTTTTTAGAGCAGTTTTAGATTCATAGCAAAATTGAGAGCAAGATAGAGATTTCCCATATACTCCCTGCCCCCACATGCATAGTCTCCTGCATTATCCACATCCCCTACCAGGGAGCTACATTTGTTATAATTAATGAACCTACATTGATAGATCATAATCACCAAAAGTCCATAGTTTACATTAGGGTTCACTCTTGATATTGTACACTCTATGGGTTTGGACAAATGTATGATGACATGTATCCACCATTATAGTATCATACTGAGTATTTTCACCACCCTAAAAATCCTCTATGCTCTCCCTATTTATTCTTTCCTCTTCTACCCCCTGGCAGCCACTTATTTTTCTTCTGTCTCCATAGTTTTGCCTTTTCCAGAATGTCACGTAGTTGGAATCACAGAGTATACAGTCTTCTCAGATTTGCTTCTTCCACTAAGTAATATGCATTTAAGATTCCACTTTGTCTTTTCATGGCTTGATACCCATTTCTTTTTAGTGCTGAATAATGTTCCATTATATAGATATAAATCAATTTTTCATCTATTCACTTACTGAAGGGCATCTTGGTTGCTTCTGAATTCTGGCAGTTGTAAATAAAGCTACGATAAATACCTGTATGCAAGTTTTTTTGTGCATGTAAGTTTTCACCACTTTGGGTATATACCAAGGAGCACAATCTCTGGATCGTATGATAAGAGGCTGTTTAAATCTGTAAGAAACCACCAAACTGCCTTCCTAAGTGGCTGCACCATTTTGCATTCCCACCAGCATTGAATGGGAGCTCCTGCTGCTCTGCATCCTCACAGATGTGGTGTTGTCAGTGTTCTGATTTTGGACTTTTTAATAGCTGTGCAGTGGTATCTCATTGCTGTTTTATTATGCATTTCCCTGATGACATGTGATATGGAGCATATTTTCATATGCTTATTTGCCATCCATATATCGTCTTTCGTGAGGTCTGTTAAGGTAATTGGCCCATTATTAAATCAGGTTGTTTGTTCTCTCATTGTTAAGTTTTAAAAGTTCTTTATATATTTTGGACAGCAGTTATTTATCAGGTGTGTCTTTTGCAAATATTTTCTCCCAGTCTGAGGTTTGTCTTCTCATTCTCTTGACACTGTCATTTGCAAGGTGGCAATTTTTAACTTTAATGAAATCCAACTATCAAATATTTTTTTCATGGATCACGTTTGATCAACACCTTTGGTGTCACAAGTAAAATGTCATGACTCCAAGGTTGTCCAGGTTTTCTTCTATCTTATCTTCTAGGAGTTTTATGGTTTTACATTTTACATTTAAGTCCGTGATTCTTTTTTAGTTAATTTTTGTGAAGGGTGTAAGTTCTGTGTCCAGATTCGCTTTTTTGCATGTGGATTCCAGTTGTTCTATCACCATTTGCTGAAAAGACCATCTTTCCTCCATTGTGTTGCCTCTGCTTCTTTGTCAAAGATCAGTTGACTATAGCTATATGGGTCTGTTTCTTCACTCTCTATTCTGTTTCATTGACCTGATTGCCTATTCTTTTACCACTACTACATTGTCTTGATTACTTTAGCCTTATAGTAATTCTTGACATCAGGTAGTGTCAGTCCCAGTCTTTTTTAATATTGTGTTAGCTATTCTGGGTCTTTTGCCTCTCCACATAAACTTTAGAATCAGTTGTCAATATTCACAAAATACCTTGCTGGAATTTTGGTTGGGATTTCATTGAAACTATAGATCAAGGTGGGAAGAACTGACAACTTGATAATATTGAGTCTTTCTCTCTGTGAACATGAAATATCTCTCCATTTATTTAGCTTTTCTTTGATTTTGTTCATCAGAGTTTTGCAGTTCTCTCTATATACATCTTGTATATATTTTGTTAGATTTATTCCCCCAAATTTCATTTCTTGTGGTGCTAATGTCAATGATATTGTGTTTTTGATTTCAAATTCTAACCTGTTCATTGCTGTTATATAGGAAAGCAATTAATTTCTGTAATATATTTATCCTGTAGTCTTGCTAAAGTGGCTTATTAATTCCAGGAAGTTTTTGTTGATTCTTTTAGATTTTTTGTATAGATAATTATGTCATCCTAAAACAAAGACAGTTTTATTTTTTCCTTCTCCATCTGTATACCTTTTATTTCCTTTTCCTGTGTGATTGCATTATTGGGACTTTCAGTATGATATTAAAAACTGTTGGTGAGAGGGGTTATCGCTGTCTTGTTTTTTATCTTAGTGGGGAAGCTTCAAGTTTCTCACTGATAAGTATAATGTTAGCTGTAGGTTTTTTGTAGGTAGTCTATACCTAGTGGAGGAAGTTCTCATCTATTCCTAGTTTAATGAGAGTTTTTATTGTGAGTCTGTGTTGGATTTTGTCAAATGCTTTTTCTGTGTTTGTAAATATGAGCATTTTTCTTCTTTAGCCCATTGATATGATGGATTACATTAATTGACTTTAGAATGTTGAACTGACCCTGCACACCTTGGATAAATCCCAATTGTTCATAGTATATAATTTTTAAAATATATTCTTGTATTTGATTTGCAAATATTTTGTTGAGGATTATTACATCTATGTTCATGAGACGCACTGATATGTAGTTCTCTTTTCTTGTAATGTCTTTGTCTAGTTTTGATATTAGGGTAATGTTGGCCCCATAGAATGAGTTCAACATAGGCACATCAATAAACATGATACATCACATTAATAGAATGATGAATAAATATTATGTGATCTTCTCAATAGATGCAGAAAAAGCATTTGATAAAATTCAACAATCTTTCATGATAAAGTTTTCAACATATTGGGTATAGAAGGAACATACCTCAACATAGTGAAGTACATATATGACAACCCCCAGCTAACATCATACTGTTAGCTTTTCCTCTAAAATCAGCAATAAGACAAGAGTGCCCACCATCACAACTCTTATTTAACATAGTACTGGAAGTCCTAGCCACAGCAATTAAGCAAGAAAAAGAAATAAAAGACATCCAAATCAGAAAGGAAGAAATAATATTTCCCTGTTTGCAGATGACATCATCTTATATATAGAAAACCCTAAAAATGCCATCAAAAATTGTTAGAACTAATAAATGAATTTGGCGAAGTTGCAGGATACAAAATCAACATACAAAAATCAGCTGCATTTCTATACATTAACAATGAACTATCAGAAAGAGAAATAAAATAAACAATCCCATTTACAATAGCGTTAAAAAAATACTTTGGAATAAATTTAGCCAAAGAAGTGAAAGATCCATACACTGAAAACTATAATACACTGGTGGAAGAAATTGAAGAAGACACAAATAAATGGAAATATATCCCATGTTCACAAATCAGAAGAATTAATATTGTTGAAATATACATACTACCCAAAACTGTATATAGATTCAATGTAATTCCTATCAAAATTCCAATGGCATTTTTCATAGAAATGGAAAATATAATCCTAAAATTCATATGGAACCACAAAAGACCTCAAATAGCCAAAGGGATCTTGAGAAAGAAGAACAAACCTGGAAGCATCAAAATTCCTGATTTCAAACTATGTCACAAAACTACAGTCATCAAAACAGTACAGTATTGGCATAAAAAACAGAAGTCTTGATCAATGGAACAGAATTAGGAGCTCCAAAACAAACACATGCATTTATGGTCAAATAATATTTGATAAGAGAGACAAGAGTACTCAACAAGGAGAGGATATTCTCTTCAATAAATGGTGTAGGTAAAACTGGATATTCACATGCAAAAGAATGAACTTGGACCCTTATCTTACACCACTCATGAAAATTAGTTTGAAATTAATTAAAGACTTAAATGTAAGACTCAAAACTGTAAATCTACTAGAAGAAAACTTAGAGAAAAGCTCTTTGACATTGGTCTTGGAACAATTTTTTTGCATGTGACACCAAAAGCACAAGTAACAAAAGCAAAATTAAAGAAATGGCACTACAGAAAAAACAAAACAAAACAAAACTTCTGCACAGAAACAGTCAGCAAAGAAAGACAATCAGCAAAATGAAAAGGCAACCTACAGAATGGGAGAAAATATTTGCAAACCATCTATTTGGTAAGGGGTCAATATCTAAAATATAAAAGGAACTGATACAACTCAGCAGTGAAAATCAAATAATCCAATTAAAAAAAGAGCAAAGGACTTGAATAGACATTTTTCCAAAGAAAATATGCAAATGGTTAACAGATACATGAAAAGGTACTCAACATCACTAATCATTAGGGAAATTCAAATCAAAACCACAATGAAAAATCACATCATACCTGTTAGAATAGCTATTATTAAAAAAACAAGAGACAATAAGTGTTGGAAAGGCTGTGGAGAAAAGGGAAGATTTGTGCCTTGTCAGTAGGAACGTAAACTGGTACCAGCACTATGGAAAACAGTAGAGAGATTTCTCAAGAAATGAAAAATGGAACTACTCTAGGATCCAACAATCCTATTTCTGAGTATATATCTGAAGGAAATTAAATCACTATTTCAAAGACATATCTACACCCCCATGTTCAATGCAGCATATTCAAAATAGCCAAGACATGAAAACAATCTAAGTGTCTATCGATGAATGAATGGATAAAGAAAATGCTATATATATACAGAGAGAGACAACGGAATATTATTCAGCCATAAGAAGAGGGAAGTTATGCCTTCTGTGACATCATGGATGGACCTTGAGGGCATTATGCTAAGTGAAGTAAGTCAGACAGAGAAAGACAAATAGCATATGATATCACTTACATGTGGAATCTAAAATAGTCAAACTCCTAGAAATAGAGAGTAGAATGGTGGTTGCCAGGGTCTGGGTGTGGGGGTGGGGGGGAGAGATATTGCTCAAAGGGTACAAATTTCCAATTTCAAGATGAATATGTTCTGGGAATCTAATATACAACATATATACTTGAAAGTTGTTGAGAGAGTAAATCTTAAATGTTCTTACTACAAAATAAAATTGTAGTAATCTGAGGTGACAGGTGTGTTAGGTAACCTTATCATTTTGCAATATATACATGTATCAAATCATCATGTTGCACACCTTAAACTTACACAATGTTATATGTCAATTATATCTCAATAAAGCTGAGGGGAAAAGCTGTCTATGCTCTGCTTTAACTACATCCCACACATTTTGGTAAGTTATGTTTTCCTTCTCATTTAGTTCAAAATATTTTTTAATTTGTCTTGAAGTTTCTTCTTTGACCCATGTATTCTTTAGAAGTATGTTGATAATCTCCATACATTTTGGGTTTATCCAGTTATCTTTCTGTTAGTGATTTCTGGTTTAATTCCATTCTGGTCTGAGAGCAGACATTATATGATTTTGATTCTTTTAAATTTGTTAAGGTATGTTTTATGGCCCAGAATGTGGTCTATCTTGATGAATCTTCCATGTGATCTTAAAAAGGATATATATTCTGTGAGTTTTGGATGAAACAGTCTATAGATGTCAATTATATCCAGTTGATTGATGGTATTGTCCAGTTCAACTATGTCCTTACTGATTTTCTGCCTGCTAAATTTGTCCATTTCTGATAGTGGGGTATTGAAGTCTCCAACTGTGATAGTGGATTGGTCTGTTTCTCCTTGCAGTTCTATCAGTTTTTGCCTCGATAGTTTGATGCTCTGTTGTTACATGCACACAGATTAAGAATTGTTATGTATTCTTGGAGAATTGACTCTTTTATCACTATGTAATGCCCTTCTTTATCTCCGATAGCTTTCCTTGCTTTGAAGTATGTCTGATTGAGATTAGCATAATTGATATAGCTATTCCTGCTCTCTTTTTATTAGTGTTAACATGGGTTTTTTTGTGTCTGCTCCTAATTCCAACATGCATGTGTGGAGGGGGGTTCCTGTACACCTCCAACAAGCAATTCTTGGACAACACTAGGGTGTCCAAGAATTCAACCTAATTCTGTCACTATCTACTCAGAGACAGGATCAGATTCCACAGGTTAAGGCTTCAGTCCTACAAGATTGCCCCTCCCACTTCAGACACCAGTCACAGGCCCAGGCTGTGCTTCTCACCAACCAGCTATAGATTGGAGGTTTCAGTGACCACCTCCTTGGACTTCAGACTCCAGTGGCAAGTCCAGGTCATTACCTGTACTTCTGACTGACTGACTATAAATCAGAGGCTCCCAAGACTCCCTCCTTGGGTTCAATTACTTTGCTAGAGGGGCTCACAGAACTCGGAGAAATATTTTACTTACTGGTTTATTATAACCTACATTTTATTCACAGTTTATTATAAAAAATATATAACTCAGGTACAGCCAGATGGAAGAGATGCATAGGGCAAGGTATGTGGGCAGGGGCGTGGAGCTTCCATGCCCTCTCTGGGCACACCACTCTCCCAGTACCTCCACGTGTTCACCAACCCAGAAGCTCTCTGAACTCCATCCTTATGGGGTTTTATGGAGGCTTCACTACATAGGCATGGTTGATTAAATTATTGACCATTGGCCATTGATTCAACTTCCAGCCACTGTCCCCTCCCCAGAGGTCAGGGGAAAGGACTGAAAAGTCCAGCCCTCTAATCACATGGTTGGTTCCATTGGTAACTAGCTCCAATCCTTAGATGATTTCCCAAAGTCACCTCATCAACATAATACAAAACACCCTTATCACTCTCAACACTTAGGAAATTCCAAGGGTTTTGGATCTGTGAGCCAGGAAATGTGAACAGAGACCAAATATACATGAGACATGTGTTTTGGTCATCTGAATGACAAAACATCTGTTTCTTATAAATCACAAAATTGCACATTTTCTCCATCCATTTACTTTTAATCTACAGGTGTCTTTATATTTAAAATGGTTTCCTTGTAGATAACATAAAGTTGGATCTTTTTTTTTTTTCATGAGGAAGATTGGCCCTGAGCTAACATCTGTTCCCATCTTCCCCTGTTTTGTATATGGGATGCCACCACAGCATGGCTTGATGAGTGGTGCGTAGGTCCATGACTGGGATCTGAACCTGCAAACCCCAGGCCACCAAAGCAGAATGTGTGAACTTAACCACTACACCACCAGGCCAGCCCCAGATCTTATTTTTTTGATCCACTCTGATAATTACTCTCTTTTAATTGGTGCATTTAGATTCTTGATGTTCATAGTGATTGTTGACATAGTTGGATTTACTATCTACCATATTTGCTACTATTTCTTGCCTTCATTCCTATTTTTGTCTTCCACTCTTTTTCTGCTTCTTGTGATTTTGATTATTTTATTAATTCCATTTTTTTCTTTCTTAGCATATCAGTTATAATTTGTTTTACTTTTTTTAGTGATTGCTCTAGAGTTAGCAATATACATTTACAGCCAATCCAAGTACACTTTCAAATAACACTATTCCACTTTACTAGTAATGTAAGTTATAATAACAAAATCATCCTAATTCCTTCCTGCCATTCTTTGTATTATTGCTATCATTCATTATATATAAGCATGCACAAGCACATATTTATATATATATACACATACATACATAAGATATACACATAAGCATACATAATCAAATACTTTATTGCTATTATTATTTTGAACAAACTGTTAGATTAATTAAGAATAAAAAAATTCTATTTTATCTTTACTTATTCTTTCTTTGACACTCTTCTTTCTTTACATAGATCCAAATTTCTGACCTATATTATTTTCCTTCTCTCTAAAGAATTTCTTTTAATATTTCTTGCAAAGCAGGTCTACTGGCAACAAATTTCCTCAATTTTTGTTTGTTTGTGAAAGTCTTTATTCCTTCACTTTTGAATGATAATTTTGCAGTGTACAGAATTCTAGGTGGGTAGATTTTTTTCTCTCAACTCTAAATTTTTTACTCCCCTCTGTTGCTTTCACAGTTTCTGAGGAGATGCCAAATGTAATTCGTATCTTTGTTTCTCTATAGATAAGATTTTTTTTAAATCTGGCTTCATTCAGGATTTTTTCTTTTCCTTTGATTTTCTGTAGTTTGAAAATTAAATGCCTTGGTTTAGCTTTTCTTTTCTTTTTTTTTTTTTTTTTGGCATTTATCCTGCTTGGTGTTTTCGGAGTTTCCTGGGTCTGTAGTTTGGTGTCTGACATTAATTTGGAGAAATACTCAGTCATTATTATTTCAAATATATCTCTGTTTCTTTCTCTCTTTCTTCCCTGTCTGGTACTCCCATTATGTGTATGTTACACCTTTTGTAGTTGTCCCATAGTCCTTGGATATTCTGTTCTGTTTTTTTCATTTTATTTTGCTTTTCTTTTCAGTTTTTGAGGGTTCTATTGACATATCCTCTAGCTCAGAGATTCTTTCCTCAGTCATGTTCAATCTACTAGTAAGTCCATCAAAGGCATTCTTCATTTCTGTTCTAGTGTTTTTCATCTCTAGAATTTCTTTCTTGTTCGTTTTTAGGATTTCCATCTTTGCTTACATTCCCCATATGTTCTTGCATGCTGTCTACTTTATCCATTAGAGCCCTTAGCATATTAATCATGGATGTTTTAAATTCCCAGTCTGATAATTCCAACATCCCTGCCATGTGTGGTTATGATAGTTGCTCTGTCTCTTTGAATTGTGTTTTTTTGCCTTTTGGTATGCTATGTAAATTTTTCTTGATAGCCACATGCGATGTGCCAGGTAAAAGGAACTGCTATAATTAGGACTTTAGTAAAGTGGTGGTAAGGTCTGGGGGGGGGGGCAGGGAAGCATCCTATAATCCTGCTGCTAGGTCTCAGTATTCTAGTGAGCCTATACCTCTATGCTGTAAACTTCATATATGGGCTGGAGTTGGGTACCTCTCTTCCCCAGGTCAGTTAGGCTTTGATAAAAACCCAGCAGGTTAGATCTTGTTAAACAGGTTCCTCTGAGGGTAGGCCTTGTTAAGGAGAACTGAGTGCTCTTTCATACCTTAAAATGGTTCCCTTCTCTTCTCCCTGATGGAAGCAAAGGGGATTTTTCTCTGATCTTTACTGTGAGAATCTGGTCAAGCTCCTGCATGTGAAACACACAAGTGTGGGGGCTTACTCTGTAACTGGATACCTCTGGAGTTTTTCATTCTCAGACTTGTCCACATTGAGCCTCAGTAATTCATCAGTTACAAGTTCAGGTTTTCCTTTCTGCTACTGGTTTCTGTGGTCGTTTCCACTGATGTGTCTCTTCTCTGGTAATCCATGACTTTCTGTATTCGCTTTTCTGTCTCTCCAGTATGGAGGCAGTAGTTTCTCCTGTGTTATTCCTTCTCTTAATCCAAGAAGACTTGATTTTTTTTAATCTTTTCAGCTTTTTACGTGTTGTTAAGACAGATTGGCGACTTAAAGCTTCTTACATGAGGAACTGGAAACTAGAAGTTTACTTATGTTGTTTCAAAGTTCATCTTTTGCCTGTTATTTTCAAATGTAATATTGTGGTCTAGGCAAGAAAAAAAATCACATTCCCTTCAATATTATATGCTTTTCAAATATCCAAAACATATCTTTAATGGACTTTACCCACAAATAGAGGCGAGGCATATTCTTTAGCAATATTTCACTGAAAATCAATAGTTCACTATTGACCCAAATGGGATAAGATGTGGACATGTTGGAGGAGTGTCTTTTGGAAGCAAAATGAAACCAAACTATTTATACATTTCAATGAACTATTTAGCATTAAGCCTTATACTTGGATGACCAGAGAATTCTACTGATAATGCCACCTGCTCCACTATGCACATTGTCTGTGGTTCTTTCCTCAACTGGAAACATAACCCAAGTTCTGTAAAATGATGATTCCACTGTAAATGGAAATAGAAATGTGTAGAGGAAAAAAATGAAGTGAAACCTGTTTAAAAATCATTTTAATTAGTTTTTTTGATATATCCAAATAGGAAATATCCTAGATGTAGTATTCTTGTTCATCATTATTTAAAGCTTTTATTTTTTCTTAATAAACAACTTGCCATGATTACTTTGGATTTACGGATAATATCATTGGGTAGAAATATTTATTCTGGATTTTTTAAATAGTACCATTGGGATAAACGAGTGTAAAATAACAAACAGATAAGAAAAAAAAAATCTCTTAGGAGAGATACCAAAAGCTGTATGAATGTTTTCAATTTTCCAAGTATTACAATTTTGCTTTGGTACAACAGATGAAGTTTCTAAATAATCTGATGTCAGGAATTAGTTGAGGATTTGTGGTTTTCAAGTAGTGGGTCACTAGTGATTTGAGAAAATCCTGAATTTGAGAGGGATAATTTAAGATAAGACAGGTGATCAGCTTAAAGTCCATTACTGTTGGCTTAGGTCTTATAAGAGGAAAAAATATTGCTGGTTTTCACAGCCTGAAAAAAGGTTGACCAGAGGATGAAGGTAAATGGAAACTGGAAAAGAGGAAATTTGCTATGATTTAATACTGTTTAGTCAAATATAACAAACATTAAAACACCATTTTTATCATTTGTAAGGTCATTGTGTATTCTTTCTTGAAACTGCCTTATTGAATGGGAATTTTAGATGATCAGACAGAAAATGGTCTGACCTACTTAAGGACTGACATCAAATATTGGTTTGAGGCCATTTCATAAAATCTCCTGGATGCCTGCTGACATGGTTAGTAAATAATGTTTGAGAATTAACGCAAATTAACATCTAAGAAATTGCTGTGCTCAAAATCAAGGAATCATATAGGGGAAACCATTCAAACATAGAAAAAAGTCTTTTCTGACCCTAACTATAACAACCGATCACAGCACATTATGCTCCATATTTAACCCCCGTTGTCACTATAATGGAGCCAGATGGCCCCAGATAAGCCTGCATAAGAGAAAGTAATTTTCTTTCATAAAAGCCAAACAAGAACCAAAAAAAAAAAAGAGACCGTGACCTAAGTCCTTTCCTGCTATTAGTAATATGCCAGGGCTTGTGCATTTTTTTTTCACTGGGGTATTTAGAACATAACGCTATTGACTGTCAGAAATAAAAAATAACAATCAGCAAGAAATATGCTGGGGTTCAGATATCAGGATCAGAAAAATCAGCATTAGTTTAAACAGTGATTTCCAAAACTTAAATGTGAATGAGAGAGGCAGTTGTTTTTATACCTGTTTGTTTCTCGTGTTATTGTTTTATATGGTGTAATGCATTCTTAAAAATATAAAAAATATTTACCAAACACTCTTGAATCCCTAAGTTCCAAAGTTTACTGACACAACTTCAGTATGTAATTTAATCTACTAGAAAAAGGAAAAAGAGTGTGTGTCTGTGTGTGTGCCCACGTGTGTGCAGTGAGTAGAATTTTGAATTGAAATGCAGTTATAAACCCCTCAGCTGGATTTATGAAATAACGAAATCATTTGCTTAGAGTTGTTAGAATTAAGTTTCTAACCAATTAGAGCTGCTAGAATTTAGTTTCTTCCCTCAGCAATATCACAAATTATTATATCATGGAACACCTTAAGGTTGATATTTTTAAAATTTATACACAGTAAAATTTACCTTTTCTACCTCTTTGGTGTACAGTTTAATCACATACATAGATTTGTATAGCCACCTTCATAATCAGGATACAGAGAAATTTCCTCACCTCCCCAAAATTCCCTTTGCTGATTCTTTGTAGTCACACCCTCTCCCCACCTCTACCTAATGGCAACCACTGATCTCATCTCTTTCCCTGTAGTTTTGCATTTTCCAGAATGTTATATGAATGGAATCATACAATATAGAGCCATTTGATACTGGTTTCTTTCACTTAGGGCAATACCTTTGAGATTCATGTATGTTGTGTATGTCAATAGTTTATTTTCTTTTATTGTTGAGTAGTATTCCATTGTATGGATATTGCACAGTTTGTTAATCCATTCACTCATTAAAGGACAGGTTGTTTCCAGTTTTTGGTAAATTGGAATAAAGCAGCTATAAAATTTGTGTACTGGTTTTTGCGTGGTCATAAGTTTTATTTCTGTAAGGTAAATACCTAGGTCATATGGTAAGTGTATGTTTAACTTATTAAGAAACCACTAAATTGTTTTTCAGAGTGGCTGTACCATTTTATAGTTCAACAATATATGGGCATTAGCTTAATATTTTTAAAAAAAAAGACAAATATTAAGTAGACAAGAGTCAAGGTTATGTTATATCTATTATGTTTAAATTAAATTAAATCAACGTGGTAGACTGAATAATGGCCCCTTAAAAGATATTCAGGACCTAATCAATGAAAAATGTGAATGCTACCATATAGGGAGAAGGTTCTTTGCCAGTATGATTAAGGATCTTGAGAAGGATGTCTGCTGATATGGTTAATAAGTAATATTTAAGAGTTAATGAACATTAACATTTAAGCAATTACTGTATTCGGAATCAGGGAATCAGGCATAAGAAACAATGCTATTGCTTCCATGGAGCTAACATTCTAGTGGCAGAGAGCAGACTATCAGGAAATAAATAAGTTAAAATATAATTGGATAGTGTAAGTGTAAGCAAGAAAAACTGAGAGAGAAGTGCCCTAGGGTTTGAGGAAGAATATAAGTTTTTAGAAGAAGTTCTTGAATGGTTCTTCACAATAGATGATATTTGAGCAGAGAATTAATTGAAGTGCGGTGTGCTAGCCATGTGACAATTCAGGAAAAGGAAGTTCAAGGCAGAAGGCAAAAAGATTGGAAAGGTTCTGAGGCAGACACGCGCTACATGAGTTCAGGGAGTTGCTGTGCTGACTCTGCGGCTGGAGGTGAGTGAGAAAGGGGAGGCTGAATGGAGGTGATGTTGGAGAACTGCCTGAGATGAGCTCTTGCAGAGACTTAGGCACTTTAGTAGGACGTCTGGATTTTATCCCATTTTGTGAGAGAACGTCACTGGAATATTTTACCTGAGGAGGTACAATGAACAGATTCATATTTTAGAATAACCACTCTGGCTCCTGTATGATAAATAGGTTGCAAATTGAGAAAATGAAAGAAAGGAGAGGTAGGAGGCTATTACAGTAGTCTAGACACTAGGTGAGAAATTATGCTTAAAGCACTGTGATAGCAGTGGAGGTGGGGAGAATTTCTTGGATTCTGAATACGATTTGCAAGTAGATCCGACGGGATTTGCTGGTCGTCTAATACGCAGTGAGGGTGGGGTGAGACAAAGAGATGTGTAAAAGATAATGCCAAAGTTTCTGCCAACCTGGGAAATCAGTTGTTTGTCAACCAAGAAAAGATTGAAGAACAGGCAGTTCAAAAAAGAGAGAAAGTCATAGTTTTGCTTTTGAAGTGAATGTTAAACGTTTAAATGGGCAAATATTTAAGTGGGAGATTTTGAGTGGGCAATTCAAAATACAAATCTAATATTTAGGGGAGAGGTCATAGTTGCGGAAAAATTGAGAATCACCAGAAAATGTAAATTTCTGAGCTCGGTGGCCTCATCTGTAAGCTTAGGATGATAATATCCATATTAAAAAATGGATGGAAAAAGTAAATCAGATTTTACATGGGGAGAAAATTTCTAGAATTTTCTATCATTGTCATTTATTTAAATTTAAAATTCATTGGAATGGGCGTTTAAATTGAATAAAATGTGATCTTTTCGGGAATACTACTGTATCAATAAACTTGATGTTCCACTTTTGATGTCGGCTGCTAGGATATTCTATTTTACATTTCATAATCAGAACTCTCTTACCCTTATTATTGTCTTTTTTTCTCTATCTTAAATTTCACAACCTTTGTTTTCTCTTTTTTTCTTTTCAGTTTTAAAATATATGTTCTTATTGGTTAGATCTCCTACTTTGTTTCAGGAGGATGAAAAGTGTAAATACTCATTGATCATTCATTAGGTTATACACATTGATCAAAACCATAAGATCATACAACCTACTCCTCTGTGGTATTCTTTATATGAATTATCAAATAAGGAACTGAAGAAATTACATAGATTGCTAAAGTAAAAATAATCCCCAATAATAGTTGTGAAATCATGGTTAATTCTTGGATTTTAGCTTCTCAGTTAATGAAAGCACAATGTATGTGCATACTTACTGTTGTCATAGTCACAATCAAATTAGGAAAGGGAAGGGGAAAATACTCATTTTACTCTTGATCATAGAATTATAAATAGATTCATATATCTTATAAACATATAGGGATATTAAAATCCAAATATATATGCATTTAACAAAACTAAATGTTGGATTAAATTTTTAGTAAGAATATTATTAAATACATTTTTTAAATAGTGTATTCAAATTTAAATGTTTATTTTAAGAAAGGTAAAAATATTTCCCCACCTACTGATAAAACTATATTTCTCTAACATATTAAAAATGTAATTATATCTTAATATAAATATGAACACACTATTACTTATGGTTCTTAGTTATCATAGCATTATGCACTCTGTGAAGTAATTCATAGGAAGAAGTGATGATGGTTTATTACAAAAAATTTAAATAAAATAAATACCCTAACTTTTGAAAATTTTCAAATTACTGTAAAATGAATGTTTTGATTACTAGCCACTTAAAAACACAACACATTTAAACAGTGCACTGTAGCATAACCATTTTCTGTTTTTAGCTAGGACTTATTTTAAGATATGAGTATTTTAGGTGCCCTAGAGGGCTATTCAAATTGAAATAATTATTGGCCCAACTTACATGAATGTGATAAAAGGCATATAGTGCTACCCTAATCATCATTTGAAATTTTCTTCTCTGTTTAATGTTTCCTCATTGATCAAGCATACTTTAATATTTCTTCCTGATGCTAATGCAGAAAATGTGTTCAAAAATCATTTGAATGATGTATACATTCTACAAAATATTCAAAATAGAGCCATAAAGTTTACCTAGAAAAATGTCATTAAGAATATTGTTGACAATTTATTTAATAATTCAAAGCCCACTTTTCACATTTTAATATGTCATTCAAGGAATAGGACAGTTATTTTTATTTAGATTTCTGTTTAATAAATTTGTATTTTTTATTAAAACATTTAACTTGCAACAAATTCATAACAAATTTCATATCTTTACAATTTTATGAGTAGTGTTATACTAGAACTGAGAAGTTATGCTTGAATTGAACATTTTCTAAAAGAGAAAAAGAATGACTCCAGTGTGGCTATATGATGCAGTAAATAACTTAAAACAATCATCCAAATGAAAACATAATGCCACAAATGTTGCATAAAACCCAAAACACTTTTGAAATCAATCAGTTAAGTGGCAAAAAAAGAGGGTAATCTTCATAGGTCAAAAACAAAGTAATAGAGGGAATCCAAAATTGTAAGCAATCTTTGAAACCACCAGCTGATCAGCAAGCATTGGCCACACTTGGTGACACTGAGCTTTCATATTTTCAGTTATGTTAGGCAAAAAGCCCATGTAAAAAGAAGAGTCTGATAGAACACACCTACCTAATTTTGCAACTTTCAAAAACCAAAACCTCAATGGAATACAAATAAATCTACTTTTCAGAGACAGTCATAAATAAACTATCTCAATCTTAGCAGTAGATAGAGTAAGAAGAAAATACTCTTAAAAATAATAATTACAAACTGTCTCTTCACTGAGATTTCAGCTCTAATGCACATGATAGCCACACTATGAAAAATCTCAGAACAGATTTTATTTTAAATGGGCTTTGGGATGATAGCGTCCACCAGGCAGCAGGAGAAAGCAAGCAGTAAAAAGGTTTTCTTTACAAACAAACTTGAACCTTAGGGCTCTGTGTGGTTTCAGAGAAAAAAGTTTCATCAAATATGACTCCAAATAAAAAAATCATTTTTCATATAATGGAAAAAGAGACCCTGGGTGAGAATCAAGAGAACAAGAGATGGAGTAATTATATCTGCAGATATACAATATCAAATAAGTACTTTTCATATACATAAAGAAATATATATTCTGGTTGAATAGTATATGCACATACTATTGAATAGTATACATTGAATAGTATATGTATATATGTACTGTGGGGACCAGAATTGGCCACCTCAGCACTGAAGGAGGCGTTGACCCTCCCTGCCCCCACTAACCATCTGAAGGGATTTGGGATGGAAAGCCTGTCCCTGGGACAGGCCATCACCATGGAGAGCTCTGGATATCGATAGACTGGGAGAGTCTTTGCTGGACCCATTCTTATCAAAATTCTGTTTACCAGGCATTTACATTTGTAAGGGAAATCTCCATTTGTAAACATATCTCCTTCTCTGCACTGGGAAGAGTGGCAGGTGGCCTCATCTCTAGAAAATTGTCAATGTGGAAGGCAAGGCCTTAAATCTGCATAATAACCTTACTGTGCTTTTCTGGTAATCTCCCATAACTGACCCACCCCCAATATCCTCTTCTGCCTATTTAAGAGGAGAACCTCCGCCATTTTGTCAAGAGATACTCAGTGTCCCCAGGTCTCTCCCATGTATACATGTTATAAAGCTTTCTTTGATTTTCTCCTGCTATTGGGCCTCATGTCAATTTAATTTGTAGCCCAACCAGAAAGGAGTCAGAGTGGGTAGAGGTTACTCTTCCTTCCCTTCAGTACTCAACCAGGAAGTTGAATAGTATAGATATAGCCTTTGGCCAGTGCTTTCTGAATCAAATCATTTCAGAAAGGAGGCCAGAAGTGTGAAATTTTATAAAGGTCTTGAGTGGATTTTTAAGCATTCTTAAAGCCACCACATTAGGCTATGAAAGACCCTTCTGAAATGCAGTAACTTTGTTTTCTGTTTTTTTTATTCTACTAAGAAACACATTTTGTTGTGAATAAAATATGGAGTTGTAAAATGGACACACAATACCAGCTTAGAGGTTAAAAAGTTAATTTTATTATGTTCTTGAAATAATGATAACTGTAATAATAATAGTTTTCATGACTGTGCATTTATGACATGCCAGACGCTTTTCTGTGTGTTTTCCAAGAATCAAATGACTGGTTTCCTGCAAAAACCTTGTGAGACAAACACTATAATTATCCCCATTTTAAAGATGAGAAAATTCAGATACAGTGATGTTATAACCTGCCCAAGGTCACGCAGTTAATAGAAGCAAGAGTCATGATTCAAGCCTGTTGCTTAGTCATCACTCCAATTTACATATTCATTATATTAACAATAAATCAGTTTAGAAAATGGATAATCTGCCTACAGTTGGTCAAATAAGCCTTTAACAAGCATTTGTTAAGCATTCAATAGCAGGGTCTTTCCCTAAAAATGGAGAATATTAATTCGTGTGTACCTCATCATACATTGTGAAAAGTCATGACTATTATATGTGGAAATATATGTAGGATAAAGTTATACACAGCATGACACTAGGTAACTGTCCATTGTCTTTACTGTTGCTTTTTGAAAATTGTGGCAAATTTGCAATCTTGATTGCAGTTGATTCTTCTAATAAAAAAGTCACAAATAAAAATTTAAAGTAGTAAATTTTCCACAAATTAAGAATTCATTTGCCTGTAAAACAAACCCAGAAGCTGTTCTTGATTTTGAAAATTGAAAGTAGTTAAATGTTGTGAAAAATCTTCATTACTAAAAATGCAAAGATGTACAGACTAGTTAGCCAGCATCTACATTATGTTCTGCATCCACTATGTAAGGTAAAACTATATTAACATCTGTAGTATGTGTTAATGAACCTCATTATAAAATTCTTTATAAGACCAAGAAACTATAATTCATTCATAAAGTATTTGCTTTTATGAATTGGATAATTTTGCGTCACTTGTTTGAAAGAGTGATCAGATATTCGTATAACAGTCAATTGTTCTTGACTTGGAAAAAGTAATGTGATACTGATGTTTGTTTACTGAGCCTACAGTTTTCAAAAAAGCGGCTATATATTTTTTAAGTGTAAATTAAATTATAATTTCTTTTTAAATGAAACTATTCATTTAGAAATATCTACATATTATTAAGGCATCTTTATGCATCAACAAGTTTCACTCTCTGTCATTCATTTCTCTGTCATTCCTTTTGGACTTGTTTTCATTATGTCGAGAGTTTGACCCATTTAGTACACTTGATTAGTATCCAGCTGTCTGAGATGTTTCTCAAGCAGAAAATTGTTCAGAAAAATAAAGACAGAAAAGGAATTAGTATGTATCGAGCACCTGTAATGTGTCCAACACTTAACTTACTTTATTTAATTGAATCCTAATAAAACCTGTAGGTAAGTATTATTAGCCCTATTATACAGAAACAATTGTGACTCAAAAGGGTTAAGTGATATTTATTCACTCATTAAGAATTTATTGAGAGCCAAGTATATGCCAGAAATTCCTTCTTCCAGACACCTGGTATACATTGCTTAACAGAAAAAAATTCCTGCATGCATGAACACTATGATGTGATATAAAATAGGCAGGAGAAGTCAGGTATTCTAATATATATATATTTGATTGAGCAAATAATATTTCATCTTTGTGATGGAAAAAAGGAAACTCTTCAGTAACTTTTTTGCAAAAAGACAAACATAAAAACAAAACAATAAAACAATTACCATATCATCTAAATGTGCCAGATACTGTGCTATGCACTGGATGGTGAACACATTTTGCAACACCTCTCTTTTGGAGCTTATGGTCTAGGAAGGGAGACAGCTCATGAAGAAGTCAGCAAGTTCATCAAAAATCCCACACTCTTTCCATCACTTTTGTCTGTTGTCTCTATTATAGATGATTCCCCATGCAATTTTAAGATGAATGCTGGTATTAACCAGAGCTACAACCTTTTTTGTTCACCATTAGTGAGAGGGTAGAAATTGGAGAAAGAGAGATGGGAGGAGGAGGAAGGGAGAAAGAGGGAGATGGACGGTGGATGGAGAGGTGTGGAGTGGGTGAGAGGGAGACTCTACCCTTAACTATAATTTCTACATTTAAATACAGTTATATCAACTTAAGCTACATACACTCTGGACAAATACCTATGTGTATGTAGCAGAACACCATGTGCTGATGTTTTAAAACTGGCACCGTTCTTGGGATACCTACGATTGGTTATTAGACTAGGGTTCCTCAACCTTGACACTATTGATATTTTAGGTCAGATAGTTCTCAGCTATGGAGGGCTTTCCTGTGTTTTGTAGTATATTTATCAGCATCCCTGACCTCTACCTATTACATTCTGGTAACACTCCCAAGTTGTGAAAACCAAAAAGTTCTTCAGACATCACTTAAAATTCCCTAAAAATCATCCTTGTTTGAAAACCACTGCTGTTAGAATAATCAGGACTTAGAGCTGGTGAAGGTGGGACAGGTGAGAGTCAGTCATAGTGTCAACAGCAGTGGTATTATTCCTATTTTGCTGATAAAGAAACTGAAACTCAGATAAATTAAGAAGTTTCTTTTAGTTATACAACTAGTAATCTATGATCTTCCTGAATATGAAGCCAATATTCTAATAAATTTTGTATACTTTCCCTCCTTAATAGTTGTTATCACTCCCTGAGAATCTTCTGTTTTAAAATATTTACACATATTACCACATTCTCCCTCACAGTTGCTCAGTGAAATAAACATCATTCATTATCTTTTCACAGTAGGATCATTGCTGCGTGAGATGACTTAGAATAGAATGGCAGCGCTGTCAAAATCTGTCTAGGAGACTCAAAGAAGATTGCTAAAGGAGATGATAGTTTGTGAGACTAGAGGAGTAAGTATGGCCTAGGACATATACAAAGAGGGCACACCAAGAAGGCCTAGCATTTACAAATGAACACAATTGTGAGAGAGTGTTGCATTAAGAAATTACAATGATTTCAGTTTTAATATAGACAAGGTGCCTGGAAGAGGCAGAATGTACACCCACTTACATCGTGCTAATGGGTTTAGATACTATCCAGTTAATGATAAGGAGTCATTGAAAGAATATGACCAAAAATTTAATAATAGTACTAAGTTGTTAAATCACTTTGACAGTATTGCAGAATTTAGATTTGTGAAGGAGGTGGGGATTATTTGAGACAGAGAGAAAAATAAGGGGATTCAGACAAGACTGAGTGAAAGATGATAAGCATCTAAGTTCTAGAAAGACTTAGAAAATAAGATCTACACGAGATGTTAACTGGTTTGAAATAGTAAAAGAAAGAAAAGGTGACATCTAGATTTTTGGTTTGACTATCTAATTGATACAATACACCAATAATGGAATACCAGGAAAAAAAGAAAAAAACAGAGATGGATGGGGGAAGCAGGGTTCAAGAAGACACAGGATTGTAGATAATGAATAGAGTGGGAGAAACGGAAGACTAGCTTCAAGATGTTTTTTCTTTTTCATTTCAACACTATGTATATTTAACTGTCTCCCTAATTTTTAAAAAGACAATTTAGTTAAAATTATGCTGTTCTACAAATAGATGTATATTTGATTGAATTTTGGATTGGTTGCCTTTATCCTTTTTTGATGCAGATTTTATTTAATGGAGTTGTTGTAAGCACACTATAGACAGAAATTGATATCATGTTTCTCTCACTTTGCATTATATTTATTATTTGCAAAACCATATTGTTCAATATTTAATTTTCTCTACTTTTTGCACAAAAATACCCCTGAAGTGAACATCTTAGAATGTGAATATTTTTCTGTATATTGAATTCTTTCCGACGGATAAGGTCTCATTAGCTGGTTTATGGAACCAAAGTTTGTGGATATCTATTGTTACTGTTATGTATTGCTTTCTTTCTTTCCTAAAGGACTTTACTAAATTATTTCACACAAGTAATATTTAAGTATGCCATTTACTTTGCTCACTGTCAAACATTAACACATTTTTTCATTGTTTATATGATATCCAAATAATTATATATGAATAAAAACTATATAAAATTTTGAATGTATTTGATTAGTTGTAAAGTTGAACATAATTTCCACACATATTTAAAACATTCATATTTCTTCATTTTTAAATTGCCTGCCTATGCTTTTGCTCAAATATCAATGTGTCTGTCACATAGAAAGTGCTCATTAAATTAGTAATTAATGATTTGAGACACTAGTAAATTAAATATATTAATACTTTGCATTACTTAGGGCATTAATTTTAAAAGAATATATTATCTATGTAGGGAAATAGATTATAATTAAAAGAAAATTTCAAGATAGCAAGTAAGCATGCAAATATAATAATATTGCATAATACTCAATGTATATGTATATAGATATAATATATATATGTATGGAGCAGATCATTTGATAAATGCCCTCAAATGATAAAGCAAAGGTTTGGGATTTCAGCTGAAGCCTAGAATACCTCATTCTATTTCTGTCTCTCTCCTCCTGAATTAACAATAAACTTACATATTTCCAGAGGCAAGTAAGAGAGGGAGAGAAGTCATTTTATTAGCCAAGTATAAATCACATTTGATGTTTGCTTTCACGGTCTTCTCTTCCTGAAAGAGCTTAAAGATAGTGTGAAAAAGTTGCCATTTAACTGCATAGCACAAATTGATAGATGTGAAACTCACCAGTTCCCAGATTTCTTTTTTTCGTTTATTTCCCCAACTAGAACATACTGCAAAACGGGTTGATCTTGTATTAGTTCTATAAGGCAGAAAATAACAACTTGGTTTTAAAAAAATATAGAGAATTTTAATATACAGGAAGAAAAATGTATATGTAACTAAATGTATCTCATTTTGTTCACTGCATTTTATCAGCATAAAATATAATTTCATTAAATTGCAACTAACGTTAAGACTACACTGAATAATGCACTCATTGTTTAGATAATATGTGCTGAGTGCTACGATATTGAACAGATCCAGTCTCTATCTTAAGAAGTTGATGCTATAGAAAGAACCCGAGGCAATAGACTTGCAGAGTTGAATGAAGAAAAAAACAACACACACACACACAAACACACACACACCAATGTAGCCCAAGTGAGGTGAGCTAAGAAGTTTGCAATAAAGTTGTAGAAATAGGCTAGGGCAAAATCATAAAGAGACTGCTATATTAGGTAAACTATTTAAGATATAATCCTGAGTCAACCTGATAGCCTAGTAGTTTAGTTCAGCACGCTCCACTTTGGCTGCCCTGGTTCAGTTCCCAAGCATGGAACCACACCACTCATCTGTTAGTAGCCATGCTGTGGTGGCCACTCACATAGAAGAACCAGAAGAACATACAACTATTCACAACTGTGTACTGGGTCTTTGTGAGGGAGGGGGGAGGAAGAAAAAAGGAGGAAGATTGACAATGGATGTTAGCTTAGGGCAAATCTTTCCCTGCCCAAAAAAAAAAAAAAAAAAAGATGTTATCCTAAGTGCAATCAGCAAAGACTAAAATATTTTAAATGACAGAATTGAAATAATTTTTAACAAAAAGTACTCTAATATTAGGTTACTGAATAGGTTGGAAGAACATAAGAGAGAAAACTGGGAAGCTAGGGAGACTAGTTAGAAACCCATTGAAGACTAAGAGATTGTGGAGACTTGAATGAGGTTCTTGCACTGGCGACAGAAAGAAGTACAGAGATTAAAGATGATACACATTCTCAGTAAAACTGATAGAACTCTGATTCTATGTAAGAATAAGAAGGAGAGAAAAATGAGCAAAAACTCCAGAATTTCTCTTATGTGCAAATAGGAATAAGATATCCTTTACTGAAATTGGGAAATATTAAGTGTTCAGTTGTGAACACTATGAAACATCCAAATGGAAAATTAAAACACCTACAAAACGTTAAAATGAACATACCAGTTATAGGTATCTAGGTCTGGAGAGAGAAAAGAGGAAAACCAGAAGAGGGAGGTATCACAGAAGCCAAGAGAACAATGAGTTTTAAGGAGAAGACAGGATATTTTTGTATTTAATAAAAATAATACTGGTAAAATTCTAGAAGGAAATTCCACAAAAGCTGCTTGACATCCTGGAAAAAATAGTGTTGGGAATGTTGGAGCAGTAATATATAAGGCCTTGAAAAGGTCTGAGTTGTAATTTTTAAAAGGGAATCATCTTTCTGGGGATAAACTAATCCTGACTCCCATAAACTCCTTCAGGTACTACATGAACTAGAAGTAAACTCTTATTCCAGTAGCCATAAAAAATTTCTGGAAGTCCTTAGAATACTTAAAAGAATTTGCCTCATTGAGCAACTCTGCTGCCCCTTCTCTAACTAAACTGTTTTCTCTGAATTATACATTGTGGGGAAAAAAAATCTCTTCCACATTGTGGACTAAGAAAGAGCTATGCAATAGTTAGAAATAAGCATTCATTAACTGTTCTTGTGAAAGATTTCCTGTTTATACATTAAGTGTGTTTCAGGCAACAGCAGTATAAGAACTTGAGGTTTTTGTTTTTTCTTCCTTTTGGTGAGGAAGATTGGCCCTGAGCTAACATCCATTACCAATCTTCCTCTTTTTGCTTGAGGAAGACTGTTGCTGAGCTAACATCTGTGCCAGTCTTCCTGTATTTTGTGTGTGGGTCGCTGCCACAGCATGGCTTCATGAGCAGTGTGTAGGTCTGCACCCAGGATCTGAACCCACGAACCCTGGGCCATCAAAGTGGAGCACGTGAACTTAACCACTATGCCACCAGGCTAGCCCTGGAACTTGAGATTTTTTTATTGCTGCTTGGTGATGATAAGTTTCAATTTAGTACAGGAAACTAAAGAGAAAGTGCACCCTCATAGGTCAAACCAGCCTATTTTTTCCACTTATGATTCAAATTAGAGCAGATTGTGTTCATGATTTTTGAAAGACTACAGAAATATCTTGTAAGGAGAACAAATTAGGATATTGTAAAACTACAATAACAAGGCAATATTTCACTGGTTCTATATCTTACCATGACTTCTGACATCGTGATGTATTATAATAAAAGATACTTTAAAATTATTTAATGAGGTTACAATTTGATTAATGAATGAGAAAAAATTGTCTGCGCTTTCATACACATCATTGGATGAAAGCTTCTATTTATTTTTATATGTAATTTATAGTGCTGTTATTCGTTAAGCTATAATATACACCAAATAATTTTGTAGCTGGTTTACAAATTGTCTAGTAATATTTAGAATAACAATTAATTTTAAATTATATGAAAAATAGGTAAATGTCTCCCCATAGTGTTTACCATAATTGCTCTTGGTGACATATTTAAAAGCTCTTAATCACCTTTTTCTATCTTGACACTCTCTCATCTTGTTTTCCATGAATATGTCATTCTGTGGTTCTCTTCTGAGTTGTGTTTTTGCTGGCTTCTCCTTCTCACTTCTTCTCCAGGGAAAATTTTTGATTCTCATCTAATGTTGTGCTCATTCCCTTGGTTCACTTGTATAAATCCATAGTATTTATTCTTATCATCATGCACCTCTATGCATCTCTGTGTATCTATGGCTCCTGTAAAATTGCACTTTATACAGTATGTTTCATTGCTGGACATCTATTCTGAAATAATTCTCCAATACTACAAACATATTACAATCAAAATTGAACTCCTTATTCACCCTTGCTAATACTTTAAAAATAATTTTATTCTAATTGAATGCACTAGCTTCCTTACTTTCTCTATATATTCTACTTGACTCCTTCTATTTATTGTTAATAACTATCTTTAATTTAATCTATATGCCTAGAACTAAGTGGTACATTTATGTTCTGACATTTAATGCTCACAACAACTTGTGAGGTAAATCATAATATTCCCATTATATGGATGGACAAACTAGCTTCACATGCCTTAGATGGCTTGTCTATAGCCACACAGCTAGTAAGAGTCAGGGATGAGATTTGAGGTCTGGTCCACGTGACTCCAAATCTAGTGAATAACTCTGAACCTCAGCTGCCACCACATATTACTGTCGGAATGAACCTGAAATGCATGTGCTACTCCTGTTATAACATCCTTCTGTGACTCCTCCAGCACCCTCGGGATTCCATGTAACTCCATGGATTAGAACGTATTTTAGGATCTAGTTTGAAGTAGCCTGTTTCTAAAAGATAAGTATGAAACACTTTGTTCAATATCAAGGTACTCTACAGAAAAATAAAAAAGTTGGCACTGCTTTTGGAGTCTTCTGGGAGGTCCAACTATTTAGACTCCTATTCCCCACTTGAGTTATAACAACTTTCAACAACAAATAAACAAAGAGAGACTTTTTTTTCCCACTGACATAATCAAGATTGGAAGACATGGCTTTACATTGGTGAGCATAATGGTCTTAAAAATCCTGGCCACAGGGGCTGGCCCAGTGGCATAGTGGTTAAGTTCGTGCTCCGTTTCAGTGTCCTGGGGTTCATGGGTTCGGATCCCTGAACCTACACACCACAGACCTACACACCACTCATCAAGCCATGCTATGGCAGCGTCTCACACACAAAGTAAAGGAATATTGGCACAGATGTTAGTTCAGGGCCAATCTTCCCCACCCAAAATAAATAAATAAATAAATAATAAAAAAGGAGAAAGAAAAAAAAATTTTTTTTAAATCCTGTCCACAGAATTAGCCACACCCATCCCAGCAGTGCTGAAGTCCTTTGCCCACAGAATCAAAGCTCCTGCAGGAGTGGATGAGTAGGTTCTCGGCTGGGAGATGGGCAAAACTCAGGGGAAAATGAGTGGACCTGTGACAAGGTTGCTGAATTACACTTTGTAAAATTTATAAACAAGATAAAGAACTGCACTTAAGAGTGGAGCAGGTAAAAGTGAGTGAGGGTCAGGTAAGTCACTTCTCATGGAAATCAAGAACTGGAAAAGGCACACACTCTTCTCCAACTTACCCAGACTGAATTTCTCCCACATCCTCTTTTTTCACTTGCATCATACCCAGTCTGTCAAATCCGCTACCGTCATGCCTCTCACGTTGCATTCAGCCTCTCCACGTTCTCTATTTCTGTTGTTGTGACTATTGCAACAAGTTCTAACTGATTCTCCTGCTTCCTTACTTTCTTATTCTGTGTTGCCTCCCACCATGACCTGAATAGAGATGTGCATCCTCCTGCACAGTTTTGATGATGAAACCCCTTGATAAAACAAACAAACCTGATCTGTTATCACATGTAGTAAAAATCAGTCTGCAATCTGGGGTATTCTATCCTCTGACGTAAACCTACCATTTCTATCATTATTATTCACTGTTTACATCTAACAAGATCATTTACTTATCCCGAAGCACAACCATCTATTTCCTAACACTGTGCCAGTTTATTGTTCTTCCTATATACCTGTAACAATATAACAGACACAGAACTTATATTTCCCTTGAAATATGAATGCTTAAATGACATAACTGATAGAAAAACAAGAAATTGCTTTGTTACACACAGATGAGGAGTACGAATTTCCATAAAATGGACTTTATGTGTGTTTAGGGATTATTACATATGAGAGACAATTTGGTAGAGTCAAATTGTGGTGTTATCACTGACATTTGGTACAGAGAATGTTTTGTACTCACTGGAGGATTGATGACACATGCTTTCTTCACTCATTCATAGCTTTATCACTTTTATTTTTCAGATAGTTTGAAAAAGTGCATTTGTAAATTCTTTACTTACTTTCAGAAAAGAGAAAAAAGACAACCACTCAGAAATTCTAGGTTCTTTACCATCTTAATTTCTTTTACACTGACTTTTTGTCTATCATTCCTGCATACAGTGAGTATGGTATTTTCTCTGATATCAAGATATTACCTACTTCTTTAAAATTAAAATTGTAACAGAAAATACTGAACTTCTTTTACCATACCCAAACTATTAATTGCCCAATAATTATAGATTTTCAAGTTTATCTTCCATATTTATTCATAAATGAAATAATTATTTTTTCTCTTTGTTGTATTCTATTTTAACTATTGGAAGACAATGTGAAATATCACCACTTTAAAAAAATCAACAGGGGCCACCCGGTGGTGTAGCGGTTAAGTTCGCGTGCTCCACTTCGGTGGGCATGGTGTTCACAGGTTCGGATCCCAGACGTGGACAGACCCACCACTTGTCAAGCCATGCTGTGGCGGCGTCCCATATAAAGTAGAGGAAGATGGGCGCGGATGTTAGCCCAGGGCCAGTCTTCCTCAGCAAAAAAAAGGGAGTGGGGGAGGATTGGCAATGGATGTTAGCTCTAGTCTTCCTCACATGCACACACAAAAAAACCCATAATATATTTTATAGGGTTATCAAAGACACTTACTTTATCTATACGAAATTAAATGAATTATTTTAAATGTTTTTCTATAGTATTTATCAAACAGGAAGTATTTGCATAACAACTTCATTCCCACTGAGAGTTAACTTGATATCTGTATTACGGTCCCAGCTACAGAAGGAACTTGAGTTCTCTTGTGTATTCTATGTCAGTTTAACCAGGTGAGGAAAGACTAATGATGTTAGGTTACTTTTCAGTGGGATTGAATGAACTAAATTTGCATCAAGGGAGAAATGATTTCTTAGCCACAGACACATGCATGGATCAGATTGTCTATGAGTAGTTTATTCTATGTATTTATATATTTCCTTTCCTTCTTGCTGTCAACTATTATACCACATTTATCATCAGAGAATTAAAGTGAGAAAGGAACTTCCAAAGACTGCTTGGAATGAGTTGAAGTTTGTTCACTAAATTCTTTACCAGCTTCTCTAACAAGAGTCCAGAAGGAAGAGTTAATCTCTATCTGTGAAAAATATAACACTATCTAAATTTTTTCCAAAAATTGGCCTGCTGAATTTTTGGTACCATCTTTGAATGAGGATCAGTGTCAGAATAATTCTTCTTCTAATCTGAGTGATGCCTCCCAACTATCATTTACAATTTCCAACAAGAAAAAAGGATATAATACACTCTAGCAGAACCAAATATTTACAAATATAACTCACAATATTCTCAACAAAGAAATGATATTAAAGCATATTTGGTTGTATTATTGACTTAGATGTTGTATTTTTGAGAAATATAATATGCTGTGTTTTTTTGTTTTTTTGCTGAGGAAGATTAGCCCTGAGCTACCATCTGTGCCAATCTTCCTCTACACTATATGTGGGTCGCCTCCACAGCATGGTTGACAAGTGGTGTAGTTCCGCACGCAGGACTGGAACCCATGAACACAGGCCACCAAAGCAGAATGCGCAGAACTTAACCACTATGCCACAGGGCCAGCCCCTGCTGTGGTTTTTTTTTGTCAGTAGTAATAAATGTATAATATCTATCCAAGATCTCTTGGACTATGAAGCACATATTTGTATTATTGTGAGTGTATACCTAAGCATTCATCTATTGCTAAACAACACTCTGTCAGCATTTCTTGTAGTGTGGGGCGCATAAATATAGTGTTAGGAGATGTTCTGGAGGAAAAAAAATGAAGGCAAATACATGTGAGAAATATTACGTACTTTATTCCCTTCTCAGAGATTCACCAGACAGAATATAAATGCACAAAACTAGGGGAATGGTTAAATTAATTTTTATATATCCACAGGGTAGAGTATTTTAGAGCCCCAGTGCCGCTACCCTGATTTATGCTACCATTTCCTTTCACATGGATTCCTCTCAGTTCAGCTTTTGCCTCCATTTTTAAGCCTCTGGAAACTTTCTGTACCCAGAGGCCAGATTGACTGATATAAAAAGTCAAATCTGATCCTGTTATTTCTCAAATCCACAAAGCCTCCCCACGCTTTTGTTATAACATCCAAGCTCCTTAACATGGCATACAATCACGTCATTACTTATTCAGCTTCACCTCTCATCCATTTTCACATTTGGTTCCTCTTTCAGCTAAATTTGGCTTTAAATCCCATATTCTGACATCTCCGAAAAGCATTGCACACATTGTTTCCTCACTGCCATCTCTCTTTTATTTCATACATTCTTCTCATCCTATAACCTTAATTTAATTGGTATTTAGTCTTCAAAGCTTTCCTGGATACCCCACCTTAACCCCTCACTCTGGGTTTCCATTTCCTTCCAACATACTCAACAGCCCTCTGCACCTGCATATAATACCATTTATTGATGGTGTGTAAGCATCTGCTTCTTCAAGTGGGCTGTAAGCCTAGTAACAGTAAGGAACAGGCCTGCCTCATTCATTATTTTGTTCTCAGCAGTTAGTGCTCTGCCTTTTAAAAGCTGATTTCTTGATTTGAATTAATTTCCCCAATTTTTGAAATTGAACAATTTAATTTTTAAAATAATAAAAATACAGAATATTGCGGGAAAAAACAAAGGATCTATGAATAGGGAATTTATATCTCAGAGTACGTGTTGTAAAAACAGCTTTAGATGGTTACCATTAAGTTAGGTTACAGAGAGTTTTAAGTAACCAAATGAAGAAATTGGGAAATATACAAAGGCTTAAAGAAATATTTGGAAGTTTTTGTACATGGATGTAACCCAGTGAAATATGTTTTACTAAGGTTATTTTGGTGGTGAAAGGTATGATGAATAAAAAAGAAAACTTCAAGAGCTGAGAGAGCACTTATGAGGTTTTTGAGTTAGCATTTGTATAAAGCATACAAATAGTGATATAATGTGAGAGAGAGAAGTACCCATCTACTCCTCTAGGATGGAAATGAAGGCAGTTTGTGACTACAGCTAAGTATGCAGGCACCAGAGTAATAAGTTAAATGTTTCACTTTTGATAGATCAAATGTTCCAAAATATGGAAGCAACATTATCTTCTAAGAGACTAGGAAGCATTATTAAGACAGCTTCCTGTAGAGAGTGGAAATGAGAGAGGGACCTGACAAGGAACACATAAAACGTCTACCGAACAACATTGCTCCTAATGGAGATGGGAAACCACAAATTTGCAAAGCCATTAATTAAAACTTTTATGAGATTTTCTTCAGCAATGTTCAATTGCTCCCACAGAAAAAGAGAATGAAAGATATGTAAATGCATTACATGTTGGGGTTTACCAAGAATTTGTGGCTGAAAGCAGAGTTGAAGGTGATAAAGCTCTAGGCAAGAGAGAAGCTGCATGGGATATAAGGGAAGCAGGGAGTAAAGCCAGGAACAAAGAACTCATCTAGGAGTAAAAGACATGGCCACGTACTAGATATCTCAAAGTATTCCCAGAGCAGAACCAATAGAATAAAAATGGTGGAGGGGTCAGATTTGTGGTCTAGGAATGAGATTTAGAATTACAATGTCAGAGGTGGAGCAGTTCAAGGCAGTGTCTATGGAAGAGGGTAGCTAAGGTGGATTGGAGATCAGGGTACTTTATCGGATTGTTTGATTCATATTTGTCTCCTCCAATGAAACATGATTTGCATGATGGCAAGTATCATATCTGCCTTTCCTCACTGTGTTATCCTCATAGTGCCAAGTAGCAAGGGCTCCCTAAATATACCTTTTGTGAAAGTCAGTTATGCAAGTAAGTCAAGGACCTTCAGGGTAGGGTATGAATAGTTGCCTAGAAGGACTGTGAATTTGGTAGCTGGCTAAAAGTTAGGCTAAAAGCTCCTTCCCCCTCCCCAACACTTAACTGGTTGGTAGTTGATAGCAATAGGAAGAAGCAAAAGGTGATAGAAACAGAAGGCAGAAGCTCCCATATAATTGAGTGGAAACAAAAAACAGGAGAGACAAGAAAGGTACTTATTCATTCAATAAATATTGAATTTCCACTGTCTGCAAGTTCCTAGTATTGACAATAATTTGTGAATATAATAGACACCGTCACTGCCCCTTCTGGAACTTTCATATTGGGGATGCAAACCTTAAATTTTTTTTTTTTTAATTTTTTTTTTTTTTTTTTTTGTGGGGAAGACCAGCCCTGAGCTAACATCCGTTGCCAATCTTCCCCTTTTTGCTGAGGAAGACTGGCCCTGGGCTAACATCCGTGCTCATCTTCCTCCACTTTATATGGGACGCCGCCACGGCATGGCTGACAGGCAGTGCGTCGGCGGGCGCCCGGGATCCGAACCTGCGAACCCCGGGCTGCCAAGCGCGAACTAAACCGCTGCGCCACCGGGCGGCCCCACAAACCTTAAATTATTAAATTAAAAATTAAGTAATTAAAATTGAGGTAAAAGATAATTATGCAGGTTTGCAGTGAAATAATCTATAGGAAGGTATATTTATGCTGAGTAATGAAGAATGAATAGCAGTTAGTTGATGATAGCGATGGGGATTGGACTGGAAGGGGGTGGCATTCCAGGCAGACAAGTTTAATGCAGCAGTTAAGAATGTTACAAATAATTGTTCCTCAAACATTTTGGAGATGTTAGAAAAAAATTCTAAGTGGATTGAAATATATTTTCACTGAGGTGCTCAGATGAAAAGACAGAAAATATTCTTTACTTCATTCTTTCCCTCCCATCTCACATTCAATCTTTCAAGAGGTCCTGTAGCCAACACCTTCAAAATATACATCTGACTTGAGAATCTGATCAAGGCTCATCACTTCCTCTGCTACCACCTAGTCCAAGACGCTCATCTCGCACCTGTACTGTAATAGTTTCTTAAACACCACTTCTCTGCTTCCAGCTGTGCAATCAAAATGATCTTGCAAAAAGGCACATCAGATCATACCATTGCCACTTTTGAACATCCCAGTCAATGAATTCTCAATTGCTCTTAAATTCCAAACTTTACACAATGATCTCAAAGACCAGATATCTGCTCCTACATTCCTCTTGGCCCTCATCTCATCATTCGCTCCCCAGGTTGACTTTGCTTTAGTCCATCTGGCCTGTTTGTTTCCTTCAGCATACAAAGCTCACTCTGGCCTCAGGGCATGGAGTGTTCTGCCTAAACCTCTTCCCCCAGGTCTTTGCAAGCCTCCTTTCTTCTCATCATTCAGGTTTCTGGACTCATTCATACCTTTGATCTTTACCTCCCACTCAAACTTTCTATCGTCTTTCTGGGTTCTATTCTTAATGATACTTATTAATATTTGAATTTTCATTACTTGTTTACTTGCTTACCTGTGTGGATGTACATGCATACACACACGTGAATATGCAAGCATGCAAATAAATAATAGAGGCACAGAGAAAAATGGAAATACTCTTTCTTCCTCATTAAAATATAAATTCCATAAAGAAAGACAAGGACTTGGCTGACTTGTTCACTCTTGTTTCTCCAGGTAGAAGCAGTACCTAGTCCAGTATATGCTCAATACATGTTTGATGATTGCGTATAAGTAAACTATGTGTTTCAAAATGGCTTTTTTTAATGAGTACACTTTGATGCTACGTAGATCCTAAAATTATTTCATTAATTTTATAATTAAGTAAATTGTTAATATTTCCCTTGAAAACTATAAGCTATTTCGTTGTGATATTCTCCACCCTCTAATGCACACACATTTGCCCACTGCCATGTCTTTCCTTATGCTGTTCCTTCTCCTTTCCATATCAAGAAATGAGGTCTGAATTATCTTTTAAGGAAAATTCATATTCCGTGATACATGAGAAATTTCCTATCCTCCAAATAGAAGTAGCTCACTGTTGTCTCAGCATCAAAATATTTTTCCTTTGCTTTTACCAATAATTAGTATTCTATATTACAGAAGTGTTGTTTATTGTGGTTTATGCTATATCCCTATAAGAGTATAAGCTCCTTGATAGTATCATGTGTTTAAGCATTTAAAAGCAAAACAAGTAAAACAAACCACAAGATTTTAAATATCTTACCTTTTATTCTTCTGTTGAGCCTTATTCCTTTTTTTTGTTGTCAATCTTACTTTTTTTGCTTGAGGAAGATTAGCCCTGAGCTAACACCTGTGCCAGTCTTGCTCTAATTTGCATGTGGGTCGCTGCCACAGCATGGCTGACGAATGGTGTATGTCCGCACCCGGGATCCAAACCCACAAACCGGGGCTGCCGAAGTGTGCCAAACTTAACCACTATGCCACGGGGCTGGCCCCCAAGCCTTATTTCTTGTTCGAACTAGATGTTCTTTCTTTAGTCCCGTCTCCTTCCCTCCATTGAATTATCCTTCTCAATCAAGTCAAAATTGTACACATTTTAATATGTACAAGTTGGAAAAAATATCCATTAAACTGAGATTGCATTTAATTTTGTGTTGTCTACTTTACCAACTTAAGTCAGAAAATTAAATATGTTTAAATTAACTTCAGTATAATATGATTAATATCTCTAAAGAACTATGGTCCAGTTGCTACATGACCAGAAGACAAGCAAACTATTATTAACCAATATTCAGAGTAGGTAGATGTTTTTACCTTTTCCATAAATTTCAAATATGGTCCTAGGACCAAACATTGTATCTCTTTATTTTTTTTTCCTTTGCTTATATTTTTTGGCACTGATGTAATGAATAATTAGGAGCAGATTTCTGTGAATTTCCAATCTAACTATAAATTCAATAACAAATGTGATTTAGTACTCTGATTGCAAACAAGCACATTGACATTATATTGAAATAAATGAGTCTGTGTATGCTCAAAAGAGAGGTTTGTTTTGTTTCCATGTATTCCTTATGGACCTGAATATATAATTTTCTTCTATTGTGAAATTTCAAGGGAATACGGAGTAGCTCTGAATATACCAGTTAGAAAGCTCTCCACAGACACCTTATGGCAATGTTACTCTGTGTTTACGTAGCCCAGGGCATAAAACTTTGCTAATCTTAGTCTTTATATTTATTGCAGTATAATTAATTTACCTCAAATAGCACAATTAGGGCTTAATCAGACTCTTTTCTCTTTAATATTACCGCCTTGAGTCAGATTTCTGAGAACACTTTCAATCTTTGCTTTCAAGCTGTAGAATTTAGTGGTAACAAGACTGGAAAGAAAAAGACAAAACAAAACTTACAACTGTATTCCTCAGAAGAAATGTGAAGGTTGGCTTAGCTAGACTGTTATTTATGTCAGGTTTAAATTTGGGAAACTGATTTGGCTTTTTTTGTTGTTTTGAATATTTTTAAAATAACCTTCTGATTTTCAGTAATGCTTTTGAATGTATACCTATGGTAAATATATGTTTATTTAAAAAAATTTTTAGAGATATATATATATTATATAGCACATATTGAATTTTGTATATTACAGTTTATATAGTTCATTATTTGATGTATATTTTGTAAAATATTTCTCATGACCCCTCTATTCTCGTGAAAGCCAGCTACTAATTTACACAGTAGCTTACCCTAACTCATTTATCCCTAGTATTTCTCATTTGAGTTACACTGTCTGACTCAAGAACATGCTTGTCTATGAAATTGGTGTTTTTGTTGGAATAACATCAGTAATCCCCGTGGAGAATTAAAACCCCCATCATCCACTATGAAATCAAATATCTTTTGTTCTCTTAGGCCACTGAAGAGGCATGTATTAGTCCTAATGAATGTGAATGCTTATAATCACAACTCCTGTCAGTAGGAATGACTGTGTAGAGACTCCCCGGTAGTCCACAGCACTCATCCAGAGAACAGATACTGCTGTTTCCTATGCAAGCAGCCTCTATGCTAAGTGCTGAGATTGTCTATTGGAAGACTCATTCCATACCAGAAGCCCCTTCTAAGGACTGAATGTCCTTTTTTGAGCAATGGTTCTTTTCAGTTGGGAAGTGGATGTTAGTCATCTTTTCCTTTCCATGATGCAACGATGACCGCCCAACTCATCCTGAGTTACTCCCAACAGCATCAGTACTTCCCAGGATTCCAGTAAAAGGCATCCTCCTCTCCTCCTAGCCAGCCCCACCCTAACCCAACTCTGAGTTCCAGAATTAGTTTGTGTTTTAAACTTTAAAGTTATCACTACAAAGAAATGTACACAGGTTATGATCTACATTTATAAATACATCTTCTTATGGCATAGATTTATTTACCATCTTGTTAGATGGACTATTTTATTCAACCCTTATCTTGAACCTGTAAAACAGAGATTTTTACTTTCATTTATTTGGTAAGACAACTAAGTTTCAAAGTGGTAACTTACCTAATGTTACATAGCAAGTGAGGGGTAGAACCTAGATAGTCTTATCTGACTCCAGAATCCTAATGTTCACCTGTCTGTTTTCTCTCAGACCTGAACAAACCATGTTCAAATGCATAGGAACATTTGAAATCAATTTTACTGTATTTTTCTGACCAGGATGAAGAGGAGTAAACACATACCCAAGAAAAACTAACTTTGCCACATTGACTATGTCAATAATACCAAACTATTCCAAGTGTAAAAATGCTAGCAAAAGTTGACATATAGCCAAGAAAAAGCAGCAAATAAGTGATGAACTTATACAACGTTTGACTTTCCTTTTTAAAAGTGAAATGTGCATATTTTAAAGACCAAGCCACTTAACACTTATTCATCTTTATGATTAAGTTGCATGGTTTTCATTACAACTTCCCTAAAGATGAATTGTATTATATTGATGTTATAGTTAGAAAATGGATGGGCTAGACAAAATGAGACACAAGTAATTTGATAGAATTCTTCAGGTGAGCTATTAGGAAACGAATTTTTTCTTTCATTTCAATGATAGAAATAATACATAAATTGTGTAAAATATGAGAAAAGAACAAGATAAGAAATTCTTTTTTTTGGCTAAGGAAGATTTGCCCTGAGCTAATATCTGTTGCCAGTCTTCCTCTTTTTGTATGTCAGCTGCCACTACAGCATGGCCACTGACAGAGGAGTGGTGTAGGTCCACACCCAGGAACTGAATCCGGGCCAGAGAAGCGGAGTGCACTGAACTTAACCACAAGGCAACTGCGGCTGGCCCCAAGATAAAAAATTCTTAATTTCACCTTTATTTATTCAAAAGGGGATGATGCATGCTAGGGGTTTTTAGTGGGTTTTTTTTTCTTTTGTTTTCAAATAAATTCCATTATTTTCAAATAAGTTATTTTAGGTCCTTTAATATTTGGCAGTCCTTTCCCTTTCAAATTTGTATGTATAATTTCTAGTATATGCATATATTTTACATCTGCCTGGGTTGGAAGAGCTTATTCAATGAGCACTTTGAAAGGCTGAGGGTCATGTTGCTAACCTCATTTAACAAAATGAGAAACTACGGTGATTCTTAGACAAATATATTTCTTAGATAAGTCTGAAAGATGGCATACATTAACCAATTTACAATGCATTTTGTAAATGATAATGTTATAGCTTAACAAAGTGACCAAACTGTCATGAAGAGAAAATACGAACGAAACCAAGATATAATTAAAGTAAATTAAATGCTTTGAAAAATCATGTTCTCTGGGGTTGGGTGGGGGGGGGTGTGTGTGATAAACTGAATTTTCCTTTAAACTATTTTTCTTTAGCATTTAAGGTGGTTGTAAAAAAAGTAAAAGTATCATAAACTCAGGCAACTTTGAGAGAAGCCAAAGTTGTAAATAACATAACATGCAAAGCAAAATATACTTAAATAATACAGGGAATATATATGACTAACACTTAATATGCTTTCTGAGTTACTATAAAATATTTTGCTAGCATTTAAATATTCTAATAGTATTTACACTAACATTAAGAATTAAGTTATTTTAGATGAGGGAAAAATCATAGAAAATATACAACAATGTTATAACATATATACATATATGCATCCATAGGTATGTATATATGTATGTGTGTATATACATGAATATATACACTTACCTTTTATTTTGTTTTGTCAGTTTGTCATTAGGAAAGACATATTGAAACAGTGTTTCTCAAATTGCTTATGATTGTGTGCACCTGTGTTTGTATGATCACGTACTTAACCAGATCCTGCTAAAGATTGTCATCTCCAAACAGGCAAGTTTAATAGTGGCACTATAACAACAACACAGACGATATGAAAAACTCACATCCATATTTATGTTGTAAACATTTTATAAGAAGGCATCTTCTACTTTTCTATACATTTCACGTGAAAAAGAACTATGGAGTCGAGATGATTTCCAAATTCCAGGTCTCTCATTTATTAGCCTAATTATTGTGAGCAAGGTATTTAAGTTTTTCAAGCTTCAACTTTGTCATGTGTAATTAGTGGGAATAAAAATTTCTACAATAGACCAGATTTTTACTTGAATCATTCTTGCCCTTGAAAATATGGATAAATTTAACTCAGACTTCCAAAATCATATCCTTGCTCTTCGCCAAATTTATATACATTTCTGACTTTATTTGCTTGCAATAATCTTTCTCTCCTTTCATATTAATACTCAGGTCATAGCTTTTCTTTTTCTGGTTAACCCTTGAAGATCTGTGGGTTAATGGAGAGAGAAGTTGCTTTATTTGACGCATAATCAGCCTCCTCTCAGGCTTAGACACCATTTCTTTTTTGTCATCTTCTTGTCGTTGCCTCGTGCTCCACAGCCTTCCAGATGTTTTTCGGCCAGACCCGTGCTTCTCCACAGGGAGGAGTATTGTAACCTCACCCTCTCTGCCCTCACTCTGCATGCATGCATGTGTACACCTGCACATGTATCCTTTGCATGAGACAATTCAATTGTGTTAAAAAAATCTTCTCTATCTTGTTCTATCACATTGAGTGTTCACTCTGATAATTAAATGGGCTAAAAAATTTTATAACTGTACACAGTAATACAATCAACACATTTTAGTTTTCCTTCCCTTCAGATACTGCAATCTTCATTCAACAGTGCTGATTCTAAAGCATATTACTATTAACCTGTATAAATAGCAACTTCTATAATTTTCTTGCAAAACTCCCTGAAACTATATTATTACTTTCCCTAAGTTTTAGACTACTTTTTAACTCTGTATTTGAAATGAGTGATGAAGTAGCATTGTTGAAACTGTCTAAGAGTTTACATGCTGAAAGATATTGATAATTATGGCCTTAGCTTTCTGCAGTACATGTGTTCACCAGGCATCACAGGGTGTAAATACTGTACCAAATTTCACATAAAATTAATCTTTCCTGTACTATCATGGTGATATCAAACAATTCAACTTTAATGGAACAAAAAAAGTATGGATTTCTGACATGGAAATTGATTTTCTTGATTTTGTCATATTAATACCTAGAAGAGCTGCCTTTACCTAGAGATAATCTACGATGGCAGTGGTAATAATGAAAATAGAGATAACATTTCATAATTACTTTTAAAAAGTTCTAGACACTTACAGGTTAAATAGGTTAAATGTAAGTGAAACTGAAAGTGTCACTAAGGACATTGACTATTAAAGTTTCACATTATTAAAAGTTGTCTTTGTTTTTCTCTTGTTCGATTCTCTACCTGTCAAATTTTTATTCCTGGAATTGATATGAAAGAGCTTACTTATTTTTATTAATATTTTGCATCATTGAATAGTGCCCTTCTTGTTAAGCAAAGAAAGAAACAAAGAGAGAAGACAGAGGGAAAACATTCAATAAAATTTGTGAATCTTGTGTGTGTGTATGTGTGTGTGTGTGCTATAGATTTGAAGGCACTGATGAAACTTTTGAAGTACTTTTGATAACCATGCTGTACAGTCCATCAACCACGGATACTGCTAACCTACAAGACATAGCAAAGCTTTAAGGACTTTTTCCTATGATTTTATGATAGTTTAATGCTGCTGTTGTTGGTAGCTAAGAAATAATATCCTTTGTGTAGCTAAGGAGTCAAATAGATCAGCCACGTGCAAGCTGCTATCTTATCACTGGCGGACGTTCTAGGAGGCAGAGACCCAAGAAACACAATCAAGCTGCTGGTGGTTATTGGGACTTCTTTCTGAGGAAAAAGTTCTGGTTTATTTCTAGTTGGCTCAGATTTAAAGGTAAATGGACACTTTTTCTAAAGATCTCCCCAAGAATAATGCTTTTAATGTAGAAACAATTTTACTTTAACATTTATTGAAAAATATTGATTTAGCAGCTACTGTGTTCAGCTAGGTACAGGTTTGTGGTTTTAAGGTATTGTGGTTTTAAGAATAAAATGAAATTATGAAAATAAAAGGCTTGGCAGAATGGACTGTGATTGGTTAACCACTGTAAATTCTCTTCATAGATATCTATGGAATAAGTTAGTATCCATATAGTGTTTTCTAGTATAAATATAGAGCAATTTAAATCATTGTTACTAGTGTTTTAGTACTAATGAAAACTTGTAAATGCATTAAACATTAACTAATAACATAAAATAAATTTATATTTAAGAGTTATGAATTTGTATATTGTTTGTGATGTAATCAGTGATGAGAATTTGTACCACAAACCTAAATAGTAATTGCTACTTATGTGATTATAGAATTTTAATATATGGTAAATATGTGGTAAAATCTCACAGTTTTGAACGATGAAGGCATTTTGGAAATATAGACAGAAAATGTATTTATTTTTAAATTTTTTACTCAATTACAGAAAATAAAGACTCCTCCAACAATAATAACATTGTGGACTAGAAATTACTTGTCCTTTGTTTCAGTACACACACACATACGTTCACTATTCTTAACATCAGTAAAACACTTAAAGATACTTGCAAAGAATAACTTTACAAATTTGTGAAGCAATTAAGTAATGGGTCATATTATGAACTAATATATCTCAACTCTCAAATGAAAATCTAAAGATGCTGACATTTCTGAAAAGATGTCTTGAGTTTCTCTTTTGCATTTGCATTGGATTCTAAAGCAAAAAATTCCAGTATATTCAGTGGTGGTAAGCATGTTTTCTTTAAAGTAGAACTCTTTTATGCCTGGTGAATAAGATGAGTGATCAACCTTTATAATGTCATTTGCAGTTACAAATGCAATTGTCTATTAAAGAATGAGATTGATTCGTGTGACTTGTAAACTGGTCCTGAGGCAGCTCCTAAGTACTCTAAAGCCTGAAAAGACACACAATATTCATGCGTGTTTTAAGAGCGCATTACCTTCCCACAGCTGGAAAGACAGCATGAATGAGGAGAAGCACAGCCTTAGTTAAAACAAAACTCAAAAGGAAAAAATGCTTTTACTTGGTTTTAAAAGTACTTAGGAATGAATTATTATAATTAAAAAGAGTACATTAATTTCACAGCTTGTAGTGCTAAAGTACATTAAATAGTTTCTCAGACATGCAATTTGAAGAGCTGGGCATTAAACTCAGGAAAGAAATAAATAGTGTAGCATGGTTGAACTCATAAGAATGGTGTTTGTTATTGTTTTCTGCTCTGTTGCTTTTCTTTTTTAAATTATGTTCTTTAATACAAAACCAAGCAACAACTTTCCAGGTACACTATTATCATCTAATTCTTGACAACCTATGGCAAGGAGAATAAGTAGCACAGCAGAGTTTACCTAAATAATAAGATAGTTATTCAGTCCCTTAAGTGGATATCCACAAAATGTGTAAAGAGGTTTCTGGAAAAAATGGTACTGCTCAGCAAACAATAAAGAATCAGATTTATCAGTCCTGAAAAAAGAAGAACAAAGCTGGAGACATCATATTTTCCAACTTCAAACTTCATTACAAAGCTATACTAATCAAAACAGTGTGGTACCAGAATAAAAACAGATGCATAGACCAATGGAACAGAATTGACAGCCCAGAAATAAACCCACACATGTAGGGTCAATGAATATTTAACAATGGAGCCAAGAATACTCAATGGGGAAAGGATAGTCTTTACAATAAATGGTGTTGGAAAAACTAGATATACACATCCAAAAGAATGAAATTAAACCTATATCTTATACCACTCACAAAAATTAACTCAAAATAGATCAAAGAATAAGACCAAAAACTGCAAAACTACTAGAAGAAAACAGAGAAAATGCTCCTTGACATGGGTCTTGGCACCATTTTTTGGATATGACACCAAAAAAGCACAAGCAACAAAAGCAAAAAATCAACAAGTGGAATTGCATTAAAAAAACAAACAACTTCTGCGCAACAAAGGAGACAATCAGCAAAATGAAAAGGCAACCTATGAAATCAGATAAAATATTTGCAAACAATCTTGTTGCTAAAGGGTTAACATCCAAATATATAAGGAACTCACACAAGTCAACAGCAAAGGACATCACTCATTAAAAAATGGGCAAAGGACTTGAATAGACATTTTTCCAAAGAAGACATACAGAAGGCCAACAGATACATTGACATCATTAATCATCAGGGAAATGTAAATCAAAACCACAATGAGATATGATCTCATACCTATTAGAATGACTATTATTAAAAAGACAAGAAATAACAAATGCTGGCAAGGATGTGGAGAAAGGGAATCCTCGTGCACCATTGGGGGGAATATAAACTGATACATTCACTATGGAAAACGGTATTGAGGTTCCTCAAAAAGTTAAAAATAGAACTACCACATGATCCAGTAATCCCACTTCTAGGTATATATCTAAAGGAAATGATATCACTATCTCAAAGAGATATCTGCACCCTCATGTTCATTGCAACATTATTCACAATACCAAGACACAGGAGCAACCTAAGTGTTCATCAATGGATGAATGGGTAAAGAAAATTTGAAAAATACACACACACACACACACACACACACACACATACACATATGGGATATTATTCAGCTATAAACAAAGAAGGAAAGAATGCCTTTTGTGACAACATGGGTGGAGGATGGATCTTGAGGGTATTATGCTAAGTGAGATAAGTCATACAGAGAAAGACCAATACTTTATGTTCTAACTTATATGTGTAATCTAAAAAAGCCAAACTCATAGAAATAGAGAGTAGAATGATGGTTGCCAGGGTCTGGGAGATGGGGGCAGTGGGGTGAGGTTGGTCAAAATGTACAAACTTCCAGCTAAAAGATGAATAAGTTCTGGGGATCTATTAGAGAAGAGAAATAGATAATTTTTAAAACAAATTTTTGGGACATGGTACATTGTTAAAGGGATATATAGTTGTTTACTTTAGTGATATTAAATAGGAGTAAGTTTGATGTTGGCCTTAAAACAGACAATAGACTTGAAATAAAATAGATGGCAATTGTTAGGTAGCATCTTCTTAAGTAGCCCATTTATCAAATATAAAGACTTACTAATTTTATTTTCGGTGAGGATATTTGTGTTTTATTTTGGATCATCTGTAATTTGAGAAAAGACCTAAAAGAATGATTATACTGGTGCTCATTTTTAGAAGACCTCTTTCAGGCACATAGTTGGTTCTCCATAACTGTATAAATGAACTGTATAAAAAAACAAATGGTTGAAATTATATAAGTAAATATGGAAGCTGACTTGGTGAAGTCACAGATATGGGTTGGAATGAGCCTATAGCATTTATAATGCAGTTATCATGATCAAACACAGGGAAATTCACAGACTACCTTCAAAATACAATCATCGTCATCACGTTTCAGTTCACATTTAGTCACCTGTTTTTGATTACTTGGTACCAGCTGGCAATTTACAGCTATTTATAATGATGTCACAAAGTGTCTTAGCTCTACCGGAGTCCTTCAGTTGACACCATGCAAAAGCCCCTTAGTGTTTTCCCTGAAGTTCACTGTAAAAGACAGCTTCAAATCCTTCAATGCCAACACAGTCTCATATCTGAACAGACATGCAGCACAGCTGGGAGTAGATCTTCAGGACTCTTGAGTGGATGCCAAAGCCTTGTCTGCATCAAAAACGATTATTGAAAAGCCAAGTAGAAGGATAAACACTAAAATATTAAATATGCTCTTATTCACTGTGCTTCTACTACACTGGTAACTTTTCTGTTCTTAAAGTAACTCCCTTAAAGAATTAAGATTCCTAGTTAATACTACCTAAGGTTTTTATGTATTTATTTATTTGTTTATTTATTGCCTGTACCTCTCACCTAAATATAAACTCTGTGAGAGCAGTGATCTTGTCTCTTCTGTTTAACAAAATCTCCATCCCCTAGAAAACTGCTCAGTAAATATCTATAGAGTACATAAAAATCATCCCACATGTTCATCTGTGGGATTTTTATCTCAAATATTATATATAAATGCTTTAGAATATATTTTGTATGTAAAAATGGAATTGATTTTAAAAAATAATTTTAATATCATCAGATGAAGGTGTATATATTCTACTGTATTTCCTGTTTTGTTTCAGACTAATTAAGTGACTATCTGCTAAATGAAACTTCGAAACTTTCCACTCATAAAAGACTGGAATACATATTTAGATGACATTTCCTGCCTTCACAATTGGTTGTGGTTGCTGTTGAAATCTATTCAGGCCCACTTCAAACACCTGGGCAACTTTGGCCCTACAAATATGTAGTATCAATACATTTTGTGCAATATCTTTTTATAAGACATGATTAAGAAACTGTAAAAATAGTGCTGTCGTTTCCCTTTCCCCTTTCATTTATATTTTTATCAATAAAAGAGGCAAAACAATCAGAATCCTGGCAGGAAACAAACGGCACATGCACTTTGGGCAATTTGAAAAGAGTTTAGTTAAGGAACTGCTTACAGAGGTGTGGAAGGACATAATAACAGCAAAGCCCCATCCCCAATTTTAGGCCCAAAATGGCAAAAAAAGACAGCTGTCACCAGAATGAGAGCCACATGAAGAGCACTCCCTGACAAAAGTTGTGATGTTAGGTCAAGGAATGTAGGTGAAACCCAAGGACTCCACAGGGAGAAGGGATATTTATACCTATATGTGTATCTCTACCTAATCTGTATTCTATCTATCTATCATCCATATCTATCATCTATCTTTCTATCATCTCTATTTCTCTATTCCCAGTCTCATTCTCTCTCCTCCTTTGATTCCTTGCCTGGGCTTCTCATTTTCCAAATCCTACCAGGCATCAAAAGTCAAAACAGCTTTTTGAAATTATCCATACAACTCAAGAGAGGATCTAGAGAGGGAAAGAGAAGACAATTAGCATAGGAAACATGATCCAAACCAGTTGCCCAATTTATCCTGCACAATAATTTTCGCAACGTTTTTGGGGTAATTTGTAAAATTTAGTTTGCCAGATAACATAGATTCGGTTGGAGTGAAATTGGTTTAAGAGAAATATCTAGGTTAAATTTAAAGTTTATCCAGAGAGTTCTCATTTTTACCACTGTTGACTTCCGCTGCTATCAACAGGATTTGAGACAACTAACTGAGGCTTAGTCTTGAGAATGGAGATCTTGCTATTTATGCTGTTCTATTTTTCTTTTATCCAAATAAAAGAAAACTTTATTATACATTGAGAAATTAACACTATCATATAAATTCTGAACAGAATATCACAGTTACAACAGATGTGTAGATATATGATCCAACACAATCTTTTCTGAATTTTTTTAAAGTCTGAGTTTCGTTGTTTTTAAATTTGTCTCTTCTTCCCATTTCAATCCAGCATCTTGGAAATATGAACATTCACTTGTTATCCTTACCCCTCATTTCGCAGTCACACCTCAATGCCCTTTTTGGGTTGTCCTCCCAAGAATACATGGGAATCGCTTTCCCTTAGTTCAGCCAATACCTGCTAAATACAGTGTCCACTTTTTGTCATTCCCTAAAGAGACTACTATCAATAACATGGTTGAACAACGACGAAAATCAACATTATCAACAATATTTAAATCCTATTATCACTTAGCTTCTGTAATACCATGCTTTTCTTGTAATTACATTCCAAACTCTGCAAGTTTCTTAGTAATCTACTTGTTATTCAAAATTTCAGCTGCTGCCCAATGTTTTTCTCTCTACACGTTCTCCTGAAGCAAGCCCATTCACTCTTAAGTATTTTTTTTAACTTTTGTTTTTGATGTTAACATTTAAATACAATGACGTACACTAACCTAAGTGGTTAGTTCCTTGACAAATGCATATGCTCTGTAGTCAGCACTCCAGTCAAAATATAGAATATGCTCATCACTCGAGAAAACTCTTTCATTCCCCTTTCTAGTTGTCTTCTTTCTCAGACAATGTTCTCCTTCATTTCTAGGTATTGGGAATTTGTATTCTCTCTCTCCCTCTCTCTTTTTTATCAGTTTTGTTAGAGATTTAATCATTTTATTAATATTTCTAAAGAAATAACTTTTGGCTTTTAAATTCCATTATGTGATTTCTATTTTGTTGATATTTACTTTTAGCCTTATTATCTGATTCCTTCTACACACCACAGGTTAAACTTTTTTTTCTAGCTTCTTAAGGTGGAATAATATTATTGAATTTAATCCTCTTCTTCCTCATATAAACATTTAAATAGCCAGTTTTCCCCTATAACCAGGAATACATAATGCTCCTAAGTAACAGGTCTTATAATTGCTAAAATGATCTTTATAAGAAGATTCAGTTAGGAAGATGGTCTTACTTGAAATTAAGAAAGTGTGGTATTGGCAGAGGAATAGACCCATAGATTAATGGAACAGAATAGAGAACCCATAAGTAGAGCCACAAAAAAAAGCAAAGGCAATCCAGTGGAGGAAAGATAATCTTTCAACAATGGTGCTGAAGCAATTGGAAGCTATACGCAAAAAAACAAAAACTTCAACCTAAATCTTACAACTAACTATAAGATGCAAAACTACAAAACTGTTAGGAAAAATATAGACAAAAATCTTCAGGATTTAGGGTTTGATGAAGATTTCATAGACTCAAACCAAAATCACGATTCATAAAAGAAAAAAAGTGATAAATTGCACTTCATCAAAATTAAAAATATTTGCTCTATGAAAGCTCATTAGACCAGGATAAAAAGACAAGTTACAGAGTGGAAGAATATATTTGCAAATTACATATCCAACAAAGGACTAGCATTTAGAAGTATAAGAAATGCTCAAAACTCAAAAATAAGTAATCCAATGAATTTTAAAAATAAGCAAAAGACATGAACAGATATTTCACAAAAAAGGATATACAATGGTCAAATAAACACATGAGAAGATGTTCAGTAATTTTGCAAAATGTTATCAATGGGGGAAATTGGACAAGGGTCTCTATATTATTTCTTACAACTCCATGTGAATCTACAATTATCTCAAAAATCAATTTCAATTAAAAAAAGGATTACATGGCTCTATGATTACTAATTGCCCCATAAAGTTGCCTTAAATCGACAATTTGTGCATGTAGAGAGCTGGTTACCGATCTTTCATCAGTACAGGGGTGGTGGAGGTGGATGGTGTTGGATACGGAAAAAATTTCAAAGCCAAAGAACAAAGAAGGGAGATAATTCTGTCATTCAAGGAGAATTTCATGTTGGTTGTTTGAGTAATGAAAATGGTGATCCAAGCTTGGGTTACAATTTGGAAGGAGGTTTAAATTTCAGAGTGATTTGACTGGTAAAGTGCAAGTAATGCTGTGTTAGTAATGCTTAACATCATCTGCTTGACAGAAAGCAAAAAAGATTAAAAAAAAAAAAAAGAAAAGCCCTGATATATGACCTTTGCTGAGTTCAGTTGTGTAAATACTAACACCACGGCCAATTTTAAGCTATGAATGTGATCTTACTGAACTTGTGGGAAAAGATGTGAAGAGTTGACTTTTCTGATCAGGTATGACCTAGCTCAAGCAAGAAAGAATAAGTGGTACATGGAAATATGGAAAGTATTTCTTTCATCAGTAAGGTGAAGAGGTTGTACAAAGCTGAGGATGTAGTTTAATGATGTCCTCATGTGTTTTCAAAGCTAGAGATGATTGCATGCAAAGAAATCTGTGGTTACAATTTCCTCTTTATTGAACTGGAGTTGAGTCTGAAGGAAGATGAATCTTTCCCATATGGCCCCTTCCTATTATAATACACATTTTTATATGGATGTGGGAAGATTCTTTAACATTACTCAGAGAAACTTCTAAAACTCAGTTTGATAAGAGAATACTGCCCTCTATTAGAGCCAGTTGAGAATGACTAATTTTTTCCCATAATTACTTTTTATAACTCCAATTAAAAAGCAGACAAACAAAACAGGTTATGGGTCAAAAACATAAGATTTTTGTGTAGCAGGAGCTGAAAGGCAAAGAAGCTTCCTCCTTTTAGACGTAAGAATAGTATATGTATACTTTTCTAGGAAATATAAATTCCTATTAGTTATTTTTTATTCTTCTCTGACTTCATTTAATTTTCTGAAAATGATGAAGTGCTTTAATTCATTCTTATTCTCTCTTTCTCTCTCTTTTCTAGTAGTAACTTTCTCTCACTCCCATTTTCTGCCAGAATCTTTACTCCGTTGCTCAATTTCTTTCTTGCTGTCTCTAGCTCCCTCTCTCCATCTCTCCTTCCTTCTCCCTTTATCTACTCTAGATCCCTTTTTATTCTCTTTCTTGTTTCTTTTATTTGGCAATGTTTTGTTGCCAAATAACTAGCCAGAAGACTAAGTAAAAACAGAGGAATAATTTTTTCTTCCACATAAAGCCTATATCTTCTGAAGTAAAGGCTAACCTGTTACTCTAACCATTTTTGTTTTTCTTCAACTTAATTCCACTACAATTATCAATGGAAATAAAGTTATTCAACACCGAGGAGTGACATCAACAAAATGGCAGGGTAAGAAGGCCCTGGATTCTCCATCCCCCCACCAAAACACCGATTCAAAAACAATTCATAGACAAATTCCCTTTGTGAAAAATCCAGAAACTGATTGAAAGGTTCTTGCACTCTGGGCAAATGTGAAACTAGATTAATTAAAGCCAGCAAGGAGATTCAGAACACCCTCTCTCCAGAGTCCCTGTCCCACTGCAGCACCATATAATCAGGAAGAGATCCTCTGGCTCCCAGCTCCTCCCAGAGGAGGGAAGAGATTGGTTCACTTGTTCAGCACCACACCTTTTCTGATGGGGCTCCCCAGAGGACTGGCTTGCCAGTCTTGCAGTTCTGATGTAACCAGCACAGTCTAATCACTTGGGGGAGAATAAAGATGATGGCTTGTGGTGGTAGATGCCATACAACCTTCTCTCTGCTCAGCACAGAGAGAAAGAAAGAGAGATGGAAACCCAGATGTGTTTCTTGAGTTCATTCAAGAGTGCCACTAAGTCTCTTGGTATTTAGGGTTTACTCTGGACCCATGACCTCACAGGGTGGTCATTCTGAAGAGCATATGGATTACAGTCATGAGTAGCACAGGGCCACAACAAATAACATCATCCTATAAGTAGCTAATAATGATTAGTTATATTGTATTGTATTCTGAGATAATGCTGTCTGTATTATATTGTTCACATTCATTCTCTTCTAGTCCTATAATCAACGTTCTCATTAAGCCCAAATACCTTCCAGTTTTTTGAGTGATCTCTGTATCACTCAAAATCTATTCTACTTTTCCTGCATTTTAAATTTGTTACCTGATATTTTTAATGAAAATTTCCTGCACAGATGTTTAATTGCTCTAAGAATCTACAATTCATTTTAAAGAGAATACTATGCTTAATATTTCATATTTATGTTAATTTCTAGGCACTTAGTGATTCTATTGTTTGATGTAGGTAGCACCAATCCTAAAGAAAAATCATAACATTTATCAATGTCATCTCTTGATATTAGTCTCTTACATGGGTGAAATTTAGGAATAAGGAAAACTTTCAATAAAAATAAAATTTTTATTTTTTTATACATAGATTTATGGAGAGAGAAACACAGTCATACACAACTTTCTATCTTTATCATTATTTGGTAATACCAGGAAGGCAGTATTATTTTAGTGTTTTTGTTTGTTTCCTTACTTATTTTGCTTTATTTTTAGTTTGAATTTTTCCTTGAATGAATATCTGCTATTGCTACGCATTTGTGTGTGTATGTGTAAATCCTGTATATATTTTATTGAATCCACCCCTACTTGCCAAAATAAAAAAATAACACATATAGCATTAAAATTACATAATAAAGACAAGTCATTTAAGCATATAAAATCAAGTCAAATGGTTAGCAATCTGTGACTTCCATAATGATATATTACTATTTATTTTATTGACTCTGAAAGTCAAAAATATATGTAATTTATAAGTGAAAAGTATTCATAATTTTAAGTGAGCCTGCATTGCTTCTACGAGTAGATGAAAGGTATTAAATGCATAATGGAGAAGATGCATCCACTCCATCAGCTGTAGAATGTACTTTTAACCTTATTCAAAGCTGTAGTGAAAGTTAACTTTTATAAAGTGTTTTTTTATAGTAATTCAAATATTGGAGTTTGTTGTGTAATTGGACTCCCTTTTTCATGAATCATAGATGTACAAAGGACCTCACTGATTAAATAGTGTAATTCTTTTATTTGACTAATGATATTGAAGTGCTTCATCTAGTTTAAAGTATCTTGTCTAATGTCATAATTTCAATTCCTTGCTGTGTCTTCACCTCAAACTAACGCAATTTCATCTGCTCCCAAAAATCCACTGAAATTTCTTTCCCTAATTTCAAAGTCATCCTATTTAGTTACCTGATAAAATAGGCATTTTTCAGGATTGGTTTGATATAACTTTTAATAGTATTTGAGATTTTTGAGCATTTTGTATATCTAGAAATTCTCAATAGAGTTATTATCGAAATTTCTTTAGAAATTTCTTTAACAATATCTTCTTAGTCTCTTTCATGGGCTCCCATTTCTCTTCCTTTGGTCTAAAGAAAGGGTCTTTCTCAGATCCCTTACTTAGGGCTCTTCCTTTCCACAATACACTCTCTCTTTGGATGACTTAACATTACCTCTGTTGGGTTCCAAAGAATTTTCTATTCATTTGACACCCTATTTTCAAATAAATACTACTCTTCTCATGGCTTCAACTACTATCTATATTTTAATTAACTCTTAAGTTGAAAGTATGTCCTAAGCTTCCAGACATATAGGTCCAACTACATATCTAGCACCTGCAATTGGAGGTCGCACAGATTTGTCTCACACTCAATAGATCCAGAACTGACTCACTACTCTTTCACAAAACTGTCCCTTCTTCTTTTTTTTTTTCTATCTCAAAAAATGGAGTCAACATCCACTCCATTATTCAAATCAGGAAATAGGAAAATATTCCAAATTTGTTTTAAAAAAATTCTTTCTGATCTCTTAGATGTATCTTCACTATATCTCATTTTTTAACTTGTCCACTCTCACTATTTAATGTCTGAAAAATATCTTTTAAAAATCTAAAATTTCACAATATCTCAAACACTGCTTCCAGAGTGCTCTTTCTAATGTCCAAATTTAGTTATATAATAGCCTTGTTTAAAATAGCGTCCTTGACATATTCCAAACTCCTTAGAAGGGTCTCCATGAACAGCTGATTATCCAACAGACTCCTTCAGCAGCTTCTACCTGAGGGGATGCACTTATATGCAGGTGTAGGTATATATCTGCCTCATTATGAACGCACTTCTACTTATATTCTGGCTCTCTGGAATGATCATTTCTCCTCACAAAATATGCCACCACACTCACTGTCCTATTGTACAGTTCATTCTTTGAGTTAAGTTTTCCTATAATCTATGAATTCTTCCCTTGTCCTTGCTCTGAGACAATGATTGGGTAGTCATCCCCTCGTCTGAAGTATCTTCAAGTCTTACAAATGTATACCACGTATAAAACTGTCGTAAGACTTACCATGTTGTAGTATAGTGGTTTCTTTATATGTAGAAATTTTCCACCAGCCTTACTCTCAGGCATCTTTCATCTCTATATTACCTGTCCTTGGTACATACTAAACAGGAGACAATAAGAATCTGTTGAATGAATTAATGATCTTAATTGGGCAATGTCCCTCACTATTATCCAAATCACTGAATAGGTTAATAAAGTCACAAGTCATTACTTTTATAGCCTTTTAAAATATATTTTTCCGCAAATTTTCTCCAAACTCTAAGAATATGTTTTTGATTTTTCAGAATGGCATTATATATACATATATATGTATATACAATCTCTATATATGTATATATACACACATGTATATGTACGCATTACATATATACATATATGATGCATTAATATGCCATTCATAAGTATATATAATACAAATACAATAGAAGTTACTCAATGAATGACATTACTTTAAGAGAGAGTCCTAAAGAACTTTTACCTTTCAAAACTAAAATCTTGTGGAAACACATTAGAATAAAACACTATATTGAATTTGAAAATATAAGAAAGAAATTTAACTTTGTCTTTTAATCTCAAATCTATTATAATGTAACTTTTTGGAATTGGGAATTACAATGACAGCATTTTTTAATGTTTTTATATGATTCATATGTATTTCCTAACAGAATAGGGAGTAATCCTGGAAATTTAAACCTTTCCATTTTATTTCCAAATTTTGTATTATCTCCTCTTCAAACTGGCACAAAAGAACGCATTCAGATGATGAAAATGTCAATTTAAAAACCAGGCAGATGGTGCTTGCTTGTCTTATCAGACACATAATATGAGGTATGTTTCAAAGGTGAAAAAAAATAAATTTAAATGTTCAAACAAAAATTTACAATATGTCTGTCTAGTGATTAGATACTTGGGAATGACTAAAAAGCCAAAATATCTCTTAATGTTAAGTCATGAAAGTCTCATTTCAACTTCTAGAGAACATGTAAGAATTGAAATTTTCAAACATGCTAATCATCATAGCAATTTATTGCTGATAGGGACCCATATATCATCCTATACCACCTTTCCCTTCAAAATAATAATGCAGCATCCTAGGGTTCAGAGAGATATTAATCCATGTGCTAACCCTACTACCCCCATCCCAACATTTGAAAGTCCTCTGGTCAAACAATTTGAGGAAATTCAGATTTATTTATTTAGGCCTTTTCCCAAGATTTCTTGAGTTCCTTAATATTCTTAGGTCATGGTGTCCCTTTGTTGAGAGGTTAGAGACATTCCCAACATTTTATCAAGGGATAGTTTTCATTTAATTTTATGTTTTTGAAACATATAGGAGCATCTTGAGTTTAATACTGATACTAATATCTTCCTTTTGTAGACAGAGAATCTCAGGACCAGAGACTTTAAGGTCTTCTCTAGGCCACAAAACAAATGAACAGAGAAGCTAGGATTCTTCTCACTCATAGTCAAATGTTCTGCCCACAACAAAATTATGCCTGCAAGCACAATTTCATTTTTATCAAAATCTTTAATTTAAGCTGGGCAAAGTAAGTTTGGTCAAGTTAAATTTTATGAGCAAAAACAATAAACACAAATTTTTAAGAAGCCAATTATTGACATCTCTGTTATTAATTCTGACTATCCACTTCAGAACTAGGGGTGTATATCATAACAGGCAACAAAATTTCTAGAATTAGTTGGTGGCATGTACATTTTTTCCCAACATACACATCTTTGAAGTATACTAGGTGTTCCAAAAGGGGAAAAAAATGTGTCCAAAAATGATTGGCTGATTGTTCTTTTTTTTTCCTTTGTTGGGTTTTTTTTTGGTGAGGAAGATTGTTGCTGAGCTAACATCCATGCCAATCTTCCTCTATTTTGTATGTGGGATGCCGCCACAGCATGGCTTGATAAGTGGTGTGTAGGTCTGCACCCAGGATCCAAACAGTCAAACCTTGGGCTGCCAAGGTGGAGCAGCAAACTTAACCGCTATGCCACCGGGCCAGCCCCTAATTGTTCTTTGTACTTTAATTGAAGAACTTAAGTAACCATAAAAGGCTTCTGCTTGCACAATATCAACTCGTTTTACCTAAGCTAAATCCCTATAAATGTTATTACCTCAACCAAAAGGTTGATAGATATTTGTTCTTTCTTTAATCATTTATATTTATATCAAATATACTTTTAAAACCATTCAAACCAATAAAATAATTCTGGAATTCCACTGGATCTCTGCTTTCTAGTCTTTATTCATCTCAAAAAATGCTTCTGAGTCTAGCCTTTCACTATTATAAACTTAATTGTTACTCTTTCCTTGTGAATAAAATTGCAAAATGTGTTTTCTCCTTGTCATTGATGCATACAATCATTTAAGGGAAATTGGCAGGATGGATCCGAGATTTTGGCTCTGTGTTTGAAGACACTCTGCATACGCTTGTGTAAAGGCAGGTGGCAAAATGTGAATCCAAAACTATATCCATTATGTTCATTTACTTTACCATTTAGAAAGCGCAGATGTTAACTATATAACAACAAGGTGGTTTTTATTGTAATCACCTGCTCTTAGGGTCGCTCCTGGCACAGTAGCCAAACGGATTCTTGTTTCCTTCTCATTTACAAAGTGTTTGTTATTTGACGGCTCAAAACAAAGCTGGAAATTATTTTTCACTCATAAGAAATGCTTAAAACAAGATAATTTTGAAGAAAAATTGGTATAAATTTGAATTGCATACTATCATAGTTAATTGTATACATTCATCATAATGTGATTTGTGTTGATTTTCAGCTTAAAAATGTAGTTCTCTCTTGCTTTGTCTTTTGATTTGCTATTGTTTGGGCAGAATTTCTTCTATTCGCTGAAAATCCTGAAAATGATTACTTGATTCTTTTTCCCTGTAGCTCTCTCCCACAAAATGGAAAATTTTAATATTTTCCTATGTTTGTTAATTAAAATTAATATTTTAAAGAGCTTTTGCTCTTAAGTATCAGAACATATATGTAAATATGCACTCATATACAAGTATTTATATGTAATGTATATATTATATATGATATGTATATACTATATATAATGCATACATGTATTACAAAGAATTTTTTGTTAATGTACTAACCCAAAGTTTGATCATCAAAGAAATAATTAATCAAAATTGCACAAAAAAATCTGTTCCTAGAGGTGGAGTTTACTTGCCTCCTCCCTCTCATCATGTTTAGTGTGACCAAAGTTCTTTTAATTTTATGTCCAATTTTTCCTCCTTGGAGTTAATCTATTTATCAAGTATCTTAAATTCACCACCAGTGACACCTACAAAGTGTAGCATTCTAAAAGTTTATTCCTTTCATAATTTGCTTTGCACCTGAGACCTGGTGAAGGATAGGACTTCATATTTTGCTTCTGCTATCATAGCCTTTGACTTAAATTTGAGTTTACTGGAATTGGCCCTGGTCCATATCCAGACCAAATCAAAATATTTCTCTCTGTCTCTCTGTTGATCTCCCTTTCTGTTTGCATGCATATCACGTTTATTAAACACTGTAAAAACTAACAAACATGTTGTGCTAATGATATAAAATAAGTATCATGACTACTGAAGTAAAATTAGATACAAAATACATACATTTATTCAATCATTCAATAAAAATGTGTTGAATATCTACCATTTGCTAAATATAATTAAACGTTGGCCTAGAAAGATTAATGGTATATATTCAATCCTCAGAGAAAATATAGTCTAATGGAAAAAATCACAGATTCTAAAATTGTCAGATAACTTTTCTAAGAAGTCAATGCTTTTTTTATAGTTTAACAGAAGCCTCCTCCCAAATAAAACATGCTTTTTAAAAATATCAGTCTTAATGTGGCCCAAAAGAACCTATCCAATCTTTATCTAACTCTTCATTGTCCTTTAATTAAATCTGTTTTTAATCAAATATCATTATTCAAAAAAGTTTACATTCATGTACATTTTCCATTTGTAAAGACTTTGTTTTTTGGTAAGTCAGCCTTTAAATTCTAGTAATTGAAAACCTTTGAAATATTCTTGTATTAATTAAAGAATGCTAGGGCGTTGAAACAGGTAAAAACATTCTGTTGGCATAGATGTGACAGACATTTTTTCCTTGCTCATATATAAACCAAAACATGTGTTTCTTAAGGACTAGTAGTTCTCTTCCAAGTGGTAATTCAGGGACTCAGGTTTCTTTCGTCTAATGGGTGCATCATCTTCAACCATGACTTCAAAGTATCCCCTATATATTTGCATCAGGTCCACGAAGGAATTGAGATTGGGGATCACCTACAGGAGGCTCTTACAGTCCAGGCCGCATATTACCACCTGTCACTTCTGCTCATTTTCCAATGGCTAAATCTCAGCCACAGGAAACACTGAAAAATGTATACCCTCATGAATCCAGGAATAAAAATAATGGGTTTGGTGAACAACTACTCATTATGTGACCTATTTTTCAATTAAAATTAGTATGTGTGTGTGTATGCATGTATAGAAAAATACCAGAGGAAAATTCTGGTAAATATTTGTAAATAGTTTGCTTCTCTGTATTATTGAGAACCAACTTTGGAAAGCATCAGGAGACAAATATTTTCCACGTTAAAAACATCCCATAATAGAGTAAAAGATTAAAGATTCCAGTATTTTAATGGAATTAAAAAATCTTCAATGTGCTTTAGAGAAAATTGCTATTTAAGTTTTTTTAAAGTACTCGAATGACTCTTTACTTTTTTCCATTACGACAAAATCAAACTCAAAAATATCATCAGTTTTGATATAGACATAATAATTTAAAAAAATAATTGACTCAGAAGATATGAACTAAATTTTCCTCTGAATTACTATTATTGAAGAGTATGATTAAATCATCTATTTCTCATGCCAACTTTATTAGAATACACTATTTATACTTACATTTCAAAGGATATTGCCTAGTTAAAATGTATTTGAAAATGATCAAAACTGATTTTGGATTTTCTTTTCTAGTCCAAAATTTCCTTCCATCTGATGTAACAGCTTGAAGTGAATTACAGTGTATCTGATTGATGTACTTTTGCTAAAAAGGTCACACTCTGTGTATGTCAAAATGCAAATACTGCGTTTTGGAATGTTTGAAATCCACAGAAAGGCAGGGAGATGATGAAAAGTGGAAACTGAAGATTAATTTTGAGAAACTGTAAGCCCTCTTTATATTAGTTATACAAAATAAAATCTCAGGGAAATATTTTGACTATTACTGCATAAAAAAAAAGGAATCAACCCAGTGAATAAATTGCCTGTTGTTTGCTGAATAAGTTATTTTACAAAGAAAGCTTTTGTTTATTTCCAATAGACACTTTTAGCTCTCCATGAATATCGAAAAATTCTAGTCTTTCGGTTCTTATAATGAAACACAATAAAATGTATTCCACCAAAAATATCATGAACTTGGTAATTATTATTAAACATCTTACTTATATTAAGAGATAGCAAAGTAAGTTTAATAGTATATTTTATTGCAGTAGGCAAATGAATACATACATGCCATAGGCATTAATATTTAGAATGGTTGAATTGTTCTGTAAATTTTTCTTTATTTCAGCATATACATTTATTTTTACTTTTCATCACCAAATAAGGCTTTTATTCAGCCTTGAGAGTGTGAGAAACAAAGTAATTATTCAAAGTGGTTTTCCTCAAAAAATAAAATCCCAGAATGTAAGAAAGTTACAATGTTCTTGGGAAGCCAAATATTTCCAGCAAAAATAATAAGTAAACAGATAAAAAAGAACCTATCTATAGATACAAAAGTCATATAGCAAAGCTACATTGTTGTAATTACTGAGCAGGGTTTCTTTAGTTTTTGGAGTAGTTCCCATTAGCTCAAAATACATTGACATTTTCGAAGGCCTTCAAAGAAAAAGGGATTATTCCTTGACTAGTAAAGTAATATGTTACTCCAAGATTTACAATGCAAACTGAGATTCAATTATTTGAGAAAATGGAAATAATTTAAAAATACTTATGACCCCAGATCTTTTCCTCTAAAAGTAAACTCACACGTGTGTGCGCATATGCAAACACACACATACGCACAGTCTTTCACATTCAATTTTCAGGTATATTGTGTGGCCATCACCATTAAAATGTTCATAAAACTTGCAAATTTTATTTTAAAGATCGTATTAAACACTTAAGAAAAAATAAAACTCCTAAGAAGTGCTGAGGATCCTTTGCAAAAATGAGAATACAAATAATCTTCCTGTTTAGAAATCTCAATCAATTGCCTCATTTCGTCATTGTAGAACCAAGTTGAGGCTCAATTCCAGGCCACTGAATCCTTCAATTGCAACTTGAATTTTTATAACATAAAGATAGAAAACTAAGGGAATTAAGTTTGAAACATTAATGCCCCAAACTTAAACTTGTGTTTATACCCAATAAATAAATAGTTAAATGTATAGTGTTTGTTAAAATCAAATATTCTATAAGACCCAAATATGAAAAAATTTTCACATAGGTACCTGTCTCAACCTGCATGTTAAGAAATTCCTGGATCAGTGTAGATGTGAGTGATGGGCTCGCTATACGCCGTTACCTCAGTTGGTCTGCCAGGGCCCAGAGTATGAGCCTACCCCCGAGTTCAGTTATCTGCCTTACCACTGCGTCTCAGCAGATTCATCTATAAGAAAATGATTCATATTAATCTAGCCACACAGTACTGATGTCAATTTCCTGATGTTCCACGTGTTCAAGTGTGTTCTATGGAAACTGCTGTTTCAACAAAAGCACCTGCTTTCAAAACACCATTTTCCCCCTTATTTCTTAGTTCTTGGTGCAGGGGGAGAGAAGACTTTCCCTGGACTTGTTTTCTATTTCTTAAACTGTTCCATTGAACAAACTACCATTCAATAAGTATATGAAGCAATTATAGCAAACCAATAACAATGAAATTCAGTAAGAAAATGGATTACTAAGGAATATACTAAATTATTTGCTGCATATATCAACTTTTCAGCAATGTTGAAACCATTCAGATTTGAAGCAATAACATACTATAAAATGACTTCTGGTTAGGAAGTTATTTTTAATAATGCTAATTGGGTAACTATATATTGATTTAATTTATTTGGGCAGCTGAATAAACAATCACTTGTATTAGTATGAATATAACTGGTAAACAGATCTTGTTTGGGGACAATCAAATCTCCAAAGTAACAAAATAAATAAGTGCAATAAATGGCTGTCTGTATCCACGGGGTTAAAATTCTAGGCAATATTTTGCTGTATATAGAGTGACATATAATGAGATGGCTATTTTTACACTTAGGGTATAAATATTTACATAATTAAATGTTATCTTTATCTCCAAGTTGCTATGCCATCAATGAAAAGAGGCAACATATTATTTTCCAGATATATGCAAATAAATATCAGCTGAAATGATTCCTATCTATCACATGATATTGTCAACAGTATTCTGTTTTACCATCCTATTTAAGGTATCCAATATTTATATTATAATGTATATGTTTATTTAAGAATAGACAATAAAATAATATGTTTTGAAATTAAATTTTAAAATACATCTAAGAGCTTAGAAATGGATATGAACTTGTTTACCTTGAGGGTTAATATGGAGAATTTGAAAAGATAAATGATCAGATATAATCTACACCTGCTGCAGACAAATAATTTTTTAAATTCTGTCTTTATTTATTGCATGATAGCCACGATTAGCTGTAACCATAGACCTTATATTTACAAAGTGAAATTCAAATAGTACCACATTATCCTATGGATGTATAGTTGGTATCTATGCTAAGATGGATACTAGTTACATGTAAGATAAATATTATAAACACACATAGGTCAGGGCTATGTCTTCTTTTTGCTTTGAGGTATTCTATTGTATAATGAAAATACTATCACATCTTAGAGAATTAATAGAGATCTATCCTATAAAGTAGATAAAATATATAATTGGCTCAAACTTTTAAATTTTGCATCAGCAGGGCATGAGAAATTGTGCTAAATTTAAGTACACAAAGGCTTTTGATGTGGGAAACATTGCAACATTTTAAGCCAGAGGTTGGAAACATCTTTGCTTTGAAAACCAATGCTATATGCAAACAAAATTCCTTTATACAACGTAAATGTTTCTATCACACTTCCATGAGTCCATTGCAACCCAAAGGGAATGGTGAAGTTTTCTCTGACTTCCAAGTTGTCTTGTAGAAATGGCATCTGGAGCTTATACACAATAATGTATTATATGCTGTCGGAACAATCAGTCCAAATATTTAAAAAACAGTAAAAGCAATAATGTATCAAGAAGTGAGCTAAACAATATCCTTTTCAGGCTAGTTTGAGATTTCCCTGGATTTGTGCCATGAATTACAGTAGCATGTTCTTGGCTAGAGTTTATTTGGAGAACTTTATATAGTAACTTGACTGGAGAGTCAAGGCTTTAGCATTAATTATTTAATCAGACTTTCATACAGCAGCAAATGCACTGATGCCTAATGTACATGCGCATTTTGTCTTGTAATTTCATGGTTCTAATCTTTCGCTATCTCCTCTCTCTCCTTCCTTTCTTCCTTCTATTCATATTTGTACATATTTATGTCTTCACCCGTCTGTCTTTCTCTTCCTCAAACTTTTCACTTTCTTTCCTTCCCTCACTGCTTTTTTCTTTCTTTCAATGTCATTTGCTCTTTCTCTTTTTTTCTCTATGCACATTTTATATATTTTATTTTATTATTTATTTAATTTCTTTATTTTTTTGGTGAGGAGGATTGGCCCTGAGCTAACATCTGTTGCCAATCTTCCTCTTTTTGCCTGAGGACGATCGTCCCTGTCTCTGCTCTTTTCCTAATCCTCTCTCCTTTCTTACACATTCACTTCCTGATCTGTTTCTTCCTTTGCACTCCTTCAGTAACTCTTCATTACCCACAGACGAATTTCTTTATTGACTAGGTTTTTTAGATAGAATATGCATTTCTTATTTAACTAAAATTTAAAAAGAGAGGCAGAACTAAAATAAGATATGCCTTATTGAACTTTCTTTTCATTTCCAGTTTTGTAAGCATCAGAGATCTTTCTAAAAACTTGTTTAAATTCCTAATTCCTCATATAGAATAATAAAATAACCATAATCATAATTATGTATAATTAGAATACACTGTCTTCTCTACACTATGCCAACAGTGATTTTTAAGGACATTTAGATAAAATTCCAAAGCCAAAAATTTCAATTTCCAGAGGTGTTCTATTTTTGAAAAATAAGCCCATGCTATACAATATACTGGTGCATAATCCACAAAATGTTGAGTTTTCACAACAATCTCAAAATCAAAGTTAGGATGCAAAGAAATTAAACAACTTTTCCAAGATCACTTCATAAGTAAGTGGGTGATTCTGAGCTATACGGTCTCTTTTCACTACAGTATGCTGCCTGTTATAACATTTTATTAAACTTAAATCTTTCAATTATTCACAGTTTAGCATATTTATTAAGCGTGGTCTTAGAAGGGCCTTGTGCAGTTCTAAAGAGTCTTCCATAGTCTCACATCTCCAGTTCCCTGACTAATCCTGTCAAAAGACCTGTTAGAGTCCATGACTTATCTAAACAGTATTACTGACCTAAGGAGAACTTTCTTACTGGCTCTTAATACTTCTAAAACAGAATCCCTTTTTATCTGTTTTGGTATATTGTTTGGATGAAACTGTTCCCTTACACCTAAAGATTCACCTCTACGCTCACTCAATAAAATGCCTACTCAAGTACCCATAATGAGCAACATGAGGAATAACAAAGGCTGAGCTAATATTATTGAAAATGTAGTGGTGAAACGTGCTGAAACAGAATTTCCCTTTGGTACACAGCTCCTCAGAGATGCTCTGAGGAATCATAGCGTCTTAATTTGGGCCTGCTATAACAAAAATACCATAGACTGGGTGGCTTAAACAACAAATATTTTTTTCTCTGTTCTAAAGCTAAAAAGTCCAAGATCAAGATGCCAGCAGATCTGGTATCTGGTGAGGGCCCTCTTCCTGGATTGCAGACAGCCACTTTCTTGCTGTAGCCTCACATGGTGGAGAGAAAGAGAGAGAGAGAGAGAGAGAGAGAGAGAGTGAGAGAGATTTTGTGTCTCTTTCTCTTTCTTTAGTTGAGGAAGATTTGCCCTAAGCTAACATCTGTACCGGTCTCCTATTTTGTATGTGGGTTGCCAGCACAGCATGGCCACTGACAAGTGGTGTAGATCTGTGCCAGGGAACCAAACCCGGGCCACCAAAGCGGAGTGCACCAAACTTAACTACTAGGTCATGGAGCCGGCCCCTCTTTCTCTTTTTTAAGGGGACTAATCCCATTCATGAGCACTTCATTCTTATGGCCTAATTACCTCCCAAAGACCCCACCTCCAAATACCATCACGTTGGGAATTAGGGTTTCAATTTGTGAATCTGGGGGAGGGAGGATACAAACATTCAATTCATAGCACATTGTAACAACATTCAGTTATTAATGGAGGTTTCCTATGCGCCAGATACTACTTTAGATCCTCAAAATATTTTTCAGTCTTCATTAGAACTGCATGAGATAGTTTTTTTGTTTTATTTTAATGTTTTTTTCTTAATTTTAGTTGGGAAAATTGGGACACAGGGAAGTTAAGCAATTTGCACAAAGTCACACACCTAAACAATGGCAGAGCTGGGCTTTGTCCCATCTGTGTGGTTCTAGAGTTCAGCTCGTAGCCACTTCCCCATAGTACTTGTACACTGACTCTGTGATCAAAGAAATTGGAAGGAAGCTGTATCTATGTGATCCTGTCTCAAAAATTCACTGTGCCTTTTTAAAAGTTCTAAAAATCTTTTTACAGCTGTTTGCTTCAATATTCCCCAAATATATTTGTCCCACAAACTGTGCTTTTTTAAAATGAAACATCTATCAATATTTTATAGAACTAATGTTGCCTAAAACACAGTTTAGGAGCAAATCTCTGTAACATCTATTGAATTTTCAGCTATGTTGCCATTTTATGTAGTTTAACGTAAAACCGGAAGTTCTAGGGTTCTGAGAGAGAAATATTTCTTATTAATATTTATATTATATTCAAATATTTCCCAGAGACAATTGTCAAGCATTAGTCCAACATGTAAGCCATTATTTGCAAATGCTAGTAAGGTAGTACCAGAAGTAGTTTTAGGAATAGCGATCCTCAGAACATCTCACTTATATTCAGTGATACAGACCTGAGAGCCAATTGGAAATATTTATTTACTATAGATTAATTCTGTGTTTATATTTAGTTCCTAAGATAAATATTTGATGCTAAGACATGTTGTGTGTAACATTAAATGTTTAGATGAATTGTTGTGTATAAAAATTGCTAATTTACAACAGAATAGTGGCACCTTGGTATAGTATTGTATTTTCAGTGGTTTCATAGATTAGCCATGATTAATGACATATTTTTATTTTTTCAAACCCTGCCTTGATTTGAACATCAAGTAGGATTTGGGGTCAACATTTCATTTGTGATTTCATCTCTATGCTTTCAGATGTATTCTACACTATGCACAATGCACTCCCTTCTCTAGAGTCATTTTAAGATTAACTCTTTAGCTTGTTTCAGCAAAAGCTGAGTGAGGGAAATTTAGATTCAGTTGTACTGTATATAGAAAGCCCATTAAAATGCCGTCACAATGTTCAAGTCACTCAATAATTCAAGTGCTTGGCATCTACGTGAAAGGAAAACATTCTTAAAATCTCATTATGAAATAATGTTACAATTTGATTATCCAGCCAAAAAAATTCATATGGTTTGTGTATTTTTTACTCTCTCTTGCTTTGACTTCACTGAAATTGTCCTTCTTTAGTCCCCCTGTGGGCTGTGTTCCTTTCCATCACAAAAATGGTCTTCTCCAAGATGCTGCCCACATTTCTCATCCCCTCTCTATTCAGTCACTTGGTATTATCTGTCTACAAAAATGGCGGAGGAGAGTAAAAATAGGTCCCAAAAGTTTTAGAAGATTAGAGGAGAAAATTCATGTGGAATGTTCAGGACAGTGCTGACACAGTCACATAGTGAGTGCTCCTTGCCTTCAAATGGTAGCTACTCTTGGTGGTGGTGCCTTTTTTGTTGCTGCTGTTGTTGCTTTGTTATATTATTGGATGCTTAGGAGAAACTTCTATGTCACTTGATCTCAACAATTATAGCTATTTTAGTCATAGCTACAATGTCTAAGTACCTTCTATATGTTAAGGAGTTTATATAAATTACTGTTATTATATAATATAAATTATATATTTATTATTATTATATTAAATCATATAAATTAATTTTAGAACAAAGTTATGAAGTAAACATTGTCTTTAAATAACATATCCAAGGTCACATTGGTAGTAGAATTAGAAGTCATAATCTATTTCTGTCTTTCTATACACTTTGGCTTTGTAGGAAATGGAAAACTTTTACTGTCACAACTACCAAATTAATATCTCTGGTCAGGAACTTTCTCTCACACCCTAGTCTCGAATTTCCAATTTTCTGTTAGACATTGCTATAGATTTCTTTCTTGGCTACTCAAAATTGGATGCACTTATCATTGGGGTTATCTTATATAACACTCATGTTTCTCCTCTTGCATTCTCTAATTATTTTGACAGTTTTCTCATTCTACTCATCTTAGACCTAGAAGCGTGAAATAATAATAATAATAAAACAATAATAATTAATTTTTATTGATTTCTATGGGCCACTAGTTGTGCTAAGTACTTCATGTGTATCATCTCATTGTATTTCACAATACCATCATGTTTTAATTTTTAATATTATTTTCATTTACTAATGTAGCAACAGAGTCTTAGATAGGCTAATTGATTTGTCCAGTTTCACCAATTCGTAGGCAATGGAATTTTGACTCAGGCCTACATATCCTGACTGCAGAGCCTATTAACATGTGACCAAAATATTTTACTCTATGGAATTCCTTTTTTATTGCTGTTAAATATGCATAGCATAAAATTTACTATTTTAACCATTTTTTAGTGAATAGTTCTGTAGCACAAGTACATTCACGTTGTTGTATGACCATCATCACCATCCATCTCCAGGTCTTATTCATCTTTTTCATCTTCCCAAACTGAAACTCTATACTCATTAAACACTAATTCCCATTACAGTCTGCCCCAGCCTCCAACAGCCATCATTTTATTTTCTGTCCCTATAAATGTGGAGTAATTTAAGTATCACATATAAGTGGAATCATTGTGGTATCTGTCCTTTTGTGATTGGTTATTTCACTTAACATAATATCTTCAAAGTTCATCCATGATGTAGCATGTATCAGAATTTTTTTTTCCTTTTTAAGACTGAGTAATATCCCATTGTATCTATATACTACATTTTGTTTATCCATTGATCCATCTACAGATGCTTGGTCTGTTTCCACCTGCTTCCATTACAGACTATTGTCTGTAATGCGGCAAATATCTCTGAGACAATTCAATTCTTTTGGATATATACCCAGAACTGGAATTGCTTGATCATATGGTAGTTCTATTTTTAATTTTTTGAGGAACTGCCATTCTCATACCATTTTCCATAGAGGCTGCACAATTTTATATTCCCACCAACAGTGCACAAGTTTTCTGATTTCTCCACATCCTGGCCACCACTTTTGTATGTGTGCGTGTGTTTATATAGTAGCTATCTTAAGGGGTGTGGGGTGATATCTCATTGTGGTTTTGATTTGCATTTCCCTGATTAGTTTGTTGAGCATCTTTTTAGATGCTTGTTGGCTACCTGTACATCTTCTTTGAAGATGTCTATTCAATTCCTTTCCCTGTTTTTTTTTTTTTTGTGTGTGTGTGTGTATGCTCTTTATTAAAATTCAACTTTTAAAACTTTAATACAATCTAAATCAACTTTATCACTATCATATTGATCAGTGGATATATTCAAATGTTAACCCCTGTAAAAGACATATATATTTTTTTTAATTTCAGGTGAGCATCATTATATTTCAACTTCTGTACAGATTCCATTGTGTTCACCACCAAAAGTCCAGTTGCCATTTATTTTTGTTGTTGTTGAGTTGTCAGAAGTTTTTATAAATTCTGGATATTAATGCATTATTAAACATATAATTTGCAAATATGTTTTTTTGAGGGGGTGGTGAGGAAGATTGGCCTTGAGCATATCTGTTGCAATCTTCCTCTTTTTGCTGAGGAAGCTTGGCCCTAAGCTAACATCTATGCCCAAATTCCTCTATTTTGTATGTAGGAGGCTGCCACAGCATGGCTTGATGAGTGGTGCTTAGGTTGACACCTGGGATTCAAACCTGTGAACCCCAGGCTGCTAAAGCAGAGTGCGTGAAGATAACCACTACATCACCAGGCCAGCCCCTGATTGGCAAATATTTTATCCCATTCTATAGGTTACCTTTTCATTCTGTTGATTGTGTCCTTTGATGCACATGTTTTTAATTTTGATATAGTCCAATTTATCTATTTTTACTTTGGTTGCTTGTGCTTTTGGTGTCATATCCACAAAATCATTGGCAAATCCAATGTCATGAAGCTTTTTCACCATATTTTCCTCTGATTTTTATAGTTTTAGGTCTTATGTTTAAGTCTTTGATCCACTTGGAGTTAATTTTTGTATATGGTGTAAAAACCCAACTTTTGTTTATCAGTTCATCCATTGATGGACACTTGAGTTGTCTCCACGTCTTGGCTACTGTGAATAATGTTACTACGAACATATGTATACAAATATCTGTTTGAGTCCCTGCTTTCATTTCTTTTGAGTATATGCCCAGAAGTAGAATATCTGGATTATATGGAATTTCTATGTTCAGTTTTTTGAGGCATCTCTGTGCAGTTTTTTACTTTGCTGTCATATACTCCTATCTGTCTACATATCGATCCTATCAACTGTCTATATCTATCTATCTGTCATCTATCTATCTATCACTATTATTTTCTGCTCACATTATTTTAATTTCCTATCAATCCTTCTGAAGATTATATCACTTGGATTATTTTCTTCTACTCTACACTGCCAAAAATTGTAATTCATTTTCTAATTTACATACACAGAAAATTGCTCTAGTCTGGTTTTCCATACTCTATTTCATCTAGTTCTTTTTGTTTTCCTTTATTCTACTCAATAACCCCCAACAGATATGTTATTTTTCCTCCTTGCCTTTTGAGTCCCTTAATTTCTCCCTGTGTATTAACCTCCTGATTTAACTAGCTCTCATTTCCAGCATAGTCCATCCAATATGATTCAGCACTTCAAACACTATTTTGCCTATATTCTCAATCCCCACATCTTATTGTCCATCCTGTCCACTGAATGGCAAACTCTACTCAGGGGCAATACAAGTGTCTGCTTCCTTGTCTACAACCAAATGGATATACATTCCTACAGAGCTACAGTCTGTAAACTATGGCTTATGGGCTAAATCCAGCTCAGTGCTTACTTTTGCAAATAAAGTTTTATTGGAACACAGTCAGGTCCATTTATCTATATATTTTCTATGGCTGCCTTCAGGTTAAAACAACAATTGAATAGTTGCTACAGAGGCCTATGACCCACAAATCCTAATTTACAGTCTGACATTTATAGGAAATGTTTACTGACCCCTGACTGTACAGAGTCACAAATCTTGCAAAATAACACCATTGCAAATTCAGCCACAACTTGAATATCAATTCTGCCAAGCAATCCTTCTACATTTTCCAAGTCATCTCTATCTCCATACTCCACAGTAACTATTTCAAATGGTCTCCTTTTTCTTCAGACACTCTTAGTAAACGGTCTTGATTCATCATTCAAAATGAAAATCATTGTCATCAATTTTATGCCTTTAAACCAACTGATTAGCCTAAATCCAGACCCATTGCTTCTGATTACTTCCTATTATAATACAAGATATTCCTCAAACCCTAGCATGATTTCTCTTTCTATGTGCCAGCTTACACCCCTTCTGGTTTTTCATATTCTTTACTCATCACTCTATCCCTCGTTAACTTTAATTTCTTCTACTCTTCTTCCTATTAACAATCAAACATATCAATGTGTCTATCATTATAAATATATATAGTCTATGGTGTATAAAATGTATATGAGACCTCCCCTGAACCCATTTCTCTTGACTAACAAACTCTCTTTACGCTTTTCCTAGCCATTCTCGACTGTTTCTATTGCCTCTAATCAACTCAGATGCTAACTAACTGCAGTTTCGCCTTATTCCCACTATTCCAAGGCATTTTTAAGGTCAATGATTTGCTGCTTGCTATGCCTGACAGCAATTTTCAGTCTTTTTCTTACTTAAATTCATAATATCTGCCCTTCACTGTTGGACACTTTTCTATTTCAAGCACTCCTCGCTTAAATTTTCACATTCCATTTTTTTCTCCAGCTACTCTTGACCCTTCTTTGAGTCCTCAATGAACTATATGACCAACAGTGGTATGGCAGTGGGAGAAATAGACACATACACAAACATACGCCACAGAAATATTTTATATAGCTTATGTTGAGTGTTTATCCAAGTCCTACTATTAATTATTGTATAACATGAGTACATCTCTCAATTTCTCTTTGGTTTAGTTTCTCATCTATAAAATGTAGTTTAATACTTGTGCCTACCTCACAGGGCTTTTTAGGATTAAATGGTAATGTGCACACAGCTCTACAAGAGTGCTGTGCGTATAGCAATATCTATATACTATAAGGGTTAGGAGTGATCCCTAAAGCCTTCCTTTGATCACCTCAGGGTCAATGGATCTTAAGATTTCCATATTTAGAAAATGTCAGATTTTTTAAAAATGTCTTAAAAGTCCCTTCATAATTGACTACACGTTCCTCTCCAGTATCATCTGATACTTAACTGAATGCACAATTAACCTTTTTCTCTGTTAAGAAATTGCATTTAATTTTTGAAATTTACATTAGGCATACCTCTTCCAAACCCTCCAGCCATTTGTGCCACTCAACAAATCCTTATTAAATAGCTATTGATTTTTCTTTAAAAGATGATAAAAATCCACCCATATTTTTAAGAATTAACTCATAAATAGGGAAAGTGTGATAATTGTTTTTCACTTTAAAGAAAAATGAGATTGTACAGAAAATATTTGGTCATATGAGGAACTGTTCAATATATATTTTGGTACATAACTTTTTCAGTGAACATCAGTGAGTAATTAGAGTTTAAAAATAAAATATAATTGAAATAATTCAATAGTGAAAACAATAAGATATGTAAAATAACTAAAAAAAAATCTGTGGTAGGCAGATACTGTTCCCCACTCCCAAAGTCATCCACATTCCAGTCCATGGAATCAGTTAACATGTTATATTGTATGGCAAAAGGAGCATTGCAGAGATAGTGATGGTTGGGGACCTAAAGGTAGAGAGAGTACCCTGAATTATTTGAATGGAGTTGACTAATCACAAGAGCCCTTAAAAGCAGAGCACTTACTCCTGCTGAAGTCAGAGAGCAGCAGAAGGGAACATCAGAGAGATCTGAAGGATAAAAAGGATTTGATGTGCCATGGTTGGTTCTGAGATGTAGGGGGCCCCACGCACAAACCACAGAGAGGCCTTTGGAGCTAAGAGTGACAGCAAGGAAATTCAGTCCTACAATTTCGAGGACTGAATTTGGCCAACAACCCTTATGAGTTTGGGAGTGGATTTATCCCTAGAGCAACCCAGCTGACACCTTAATTTAAGTCTTGAGAAACTCAAAGCAGAAGACCTAGCTGAATTACACTATACCAAGATGTCCAACCTAGACAAACTGTAGAATAATAAACCTGAGTTATTTTAAACCTCTAAGTTAGTAATAATTTGTTAGGGCAGCAATTGGAAATTAATACGCATCTTATTACTACAATTTTATATAAATTATTGATATTCAGTAAGTTTGCATATAGAAAAGCATCTATTCATGCAAACTTACCTGATACAATAAAACTGATCTTCGCCACCGTGAAATGTTTTTGAATATTTTGAAATTTGAAAAACTGAAATTCGACTAGTATAAACAGTTAGTAACAGTATATTTGATCATCAATATATTACAGGATCATAGTTATTAAAAGACCATACAGATCATACATTGTCTCTCTTCAAGAAGTTACTACCTATTAAATTCCAATATTTTATTTATATGGGTTCTTTTTAGATAGATCTCAAGCATGACTCTGAAGCTTATTATGCTGGAGGATTGATTTTACCCAGTTAATCACGAAGTCAGGATAAACAGTGAGCACTACCATGCACAAAAATAGAATAAAGGTTTAAGTAATTTTTGGAATGCTGTATGCATAAATCATGTAGCATTCTTTTCAAGAGAGCAGCAAATTAATTCACTTTTGAATTGGTAAACCAACAAGTATAAAATATACTAAGTACTAGGATACCAGGAAAGCACAGAACTCAGTATATGTGTCTTATACCTTAATTCTCCCTGTAAATTCTTACCATGATAATAGGAGAAAAATAACTTTTCACAGATAGTGAATTATTGTTTTAAAAATTATTTTCAAGCTATTGTCAGAAAATACGTTCAACTCAGTTATCTTCAAGTGCGAATTTCAGGAGGCATCCTTTATTGAATAATGCCATGAGCAACATCAGTGATGGACCAGAATAATTTTTGTTAATCTTCACATCCACACATAAATGGAGATCCTCTTTTCAATAACAGCATTTGAATTCTTAGTCTCTTATGTTTTAGCAGCAGCGATACGTGAATTGAAGACAATCTTTGAGAAACAGTCCTGTCAGCCTTTAAATTTTACTCAAAATACAGCAGAGCATCCTAGGTATTGATCTAATATTAAAGATAATTAATGCCATGGGATTTGGAAGACTGGATCATACAGGCTTAGTAAAACTGCTCATATAGTAAAGTTTCCTATCTGTTTTTACCTAACTAGATGAAGGGACATTTGAGCGGAGCAAAGTAAGCGTTCCACATCATTTCCCCTGAGTGCATTGCCTGTCCGATCATTTGCCAGAGTCCCCCAGTTTGGAAAATTATAAAGGGGCTCACTGTATTAGATTCAGAAAATATTATCTATATACAAATACATACACACACAGAGTACCTTTATACTGGCTGATTTTAGAAACGCTTAGACTAGAGCGACTATAATCACCATCCTAGAACTAACTCTTATGGGGGACAGTTAACCTTCTTCCAGTTCATGACCAAAGACTTCATCTATTGTAGCCACATAACTGAAGCAACATAGGTATGATATAGTTGCATCTTCAAGCACATGTGAAGGAAGAATCCAGTATTTTCCTAATCAAGAAAATACTAATGGTTGACCAAAATAGTCTTCTTTATGTGTAAAGAATAGCACACTACCTAAATATTTTTAAAAGTACACACAGACAGGAAACCTTTCCATGACTGCATGATTTTATTCCACTCTTGTAGATTGAGTATGATCATAAAGTAAGAGTGTATCCTTGAACACTGTGCAAGCAAGGAGAAAGACATCTTCAAAGATTGCCACATCCTGCAGTTTATTTACGGGGAGAAGAAAGTGCATTAGTACTAGAGGCACAACAGGAATCTCTTTTTAATCTGTCCTTCATACATTTCAATCACAGCTCAACAGGTGTTCAAGAAACTTGATGGAATGCCTGCTATGTAGAGACATTTTTCTCAAAAGTCTTTTATTATTATTAGTATACTTACCATATCAGCTAGGTAAGATTCTTATAAATATGTGTATATAATATTAATAAAATGATATATTCAACTACAGTTTCCCAAGAATGTATCAGTCATATTGAAAATTCTGATTACAGTATGTTTAAAACTGAATACTGTGCTGGATAAGAAATTTTAAATCTGAGACCTAGAATGTCTGCAAGAGTGAGAAGATTTTGCTTTCCCATTAGGAACATATAATGATAAAACAGAAGGATCTCTTGATATTGCAGAAACGATTCTCATATTTCTCTGAGGAGATTTTCCTCTAAAGAAAATCCCAGAACCCAGGAAAGCATAAAGCTGAGATAGACTGTCAGGCCCCATTCATTTCTTCACAAATTAAATGTGCATTAAGTGAATACATAAACCCAAACGGTACTCTCACTATTTGCCAGTTATGCTGCATACTACCCATGAAAAGATTAAGAAGGAATAATATAGTTCATATAAGAAATACATAGTTTGTGCATCATTCTTGTCCTCCCAGAAACACTCCCCTTCTACAAAAAAATGCATGAACAACAAAAATCTAAACACGAAGATATTAAAAGAACTTTTTTTTAAACTGGGACTGCAAAAATGCTGCTTTATTTATTTTCCATCCCCATAATGTGACAAGTACAGCACTTTTCATCACCTAATACCAATCCCTGCAGCTGCTTAATGAAACGTATCCACTGTCACTTATCATTATTTTCTAACAGTTCTCAGCATTTCCAAACTCCTATCTAAAAAAATTAAAATTAATATATTCACATAGACTATGACAAACTTATCAACTACTTAAAAATATGACCAAAATATATTTCACAATAGTCACCAATTCTGTTATTTTATAAGGGATTGTTTGGGCTCTTATCAGAATTAAATAAAATATTCGTTTATATTAAGGATATTTCTGCTATCAGAAATATCAGCTAATATTTTTCGTGACATTTTCTGAATTAAAATATGACCGAAGCTTAATAAAAATGAACTTCTTAAATTTCCAATTACTATTTCAGTCACTTGGAAGTGCTAATTTACCAAAGTTTTACGTCAACAAAATCTAACTTAAAAGTTAGCATTACTGAAGAGGCAAACAAATCAGAGTAATTTTGTCCCAATTGAGAAAAAAAGATGGTCTTTGTATATTCATTTCCATCTGCCAGCTTGAAGAAGATTTTCTTTTTTTTCAAAGATACTTTTAAAGTTTAAATTTAGTCCACACAAGGGCTCTGAAATGTCCTTTGGCATAAATATTGAAAGGTGAAAATTGGCCAGGCCAGTGGGGAAAGCTGCTGACAGTGACTGTCATTCTGATTCTTTTATTGTGAAAGAGGAAATAAGTTTCATATGGAAATGTTCCTCTCAGCCTCTTCTCTTAATAAGTACTTCTCTCTGGGTTGGGCTTGTATTGCATAAAGTTTACTGTATTTATCCCATTAAATGAAATTAATCATTAGAGGCAAGATTTATAACATAAGCTTTTTCTCTAGGACCATTTGCTTGAAAATAACAAAGCTTTTTCAGATCCTCAGAGATTACATCTCGAAATTTAGCTTAGAAACAGTCAGGATGAAGACAGGAAAGAGATTTTTATCTCAGTGATAAAAATAAAATGCATGATTAGCGCTTTAAGATGAGACATCACTATTTCAATAATCAGTTAGCCAAGTCTAATCTCAGCCTGTCTATGGCATTCTATGCTACATCTGTATGATATGGTAATCTAAATTTGAACAGATGTCCTGAATGTTATGTCAATATTTGAATTGCTATTATGGCTATGAATCAATATTACTTTGTAAACATCTTTATTTCAAGTGGCTTGAATCATGGCACAGTGGTTAAATACACAGACTCTGAAGTTTAACTGCCTGATTTTACAAGCCAGTTCCAGTATTCACTGACTATATCTCTTTTGGAAACTTACTCAACACTCTATTACCATAGTTTACCCATCCGTGAAAAAGACATAATAGTTATCTCATAATATAGTTTCAGAGATTAAAGGTGTTAATACTCCGCTTTGGATCCTGTACATGGTGAACATTCAGTTACAATTGGTTGTTGTTATTCATGTATATATTTGGTCTTGCTTCCCCATTTCCTTTTTGAAGTCAGGCAAGTCATATATTCTACTAAAACACAGACGACGTGAACAAGATGTCAAGTGGAAACTAGGGATAGATAGTAAAGCAATTTTAGGCATTTCTTTGCTTCTACTTTCAAAATAGTTCAGGTAAAAAAATCTTTTAGTTTTTCATTTATTTTGCCTTTGCAAATATCAGAATATCATAAAAGAATATCTTCAAACTGAATTAATATCACTAATATTTAACCCAAAACATTTGTCAGTAGAGTGTGAATATTTTTATTTGATCTCTCATACTTCACTCATCGCTGTGCTGATGTATTCTGTTCACATTAAAAGGAGAATCTAACATTTGGGAGGGGGGGTAGTTATGTGCCATAGACTGCAGTGAGCACTTCACATATAATTTAATCACTTCAAAAATGCGTGAGTGAGGTTTTGATATCACTATGTTAAATAAGAACACTAAGGCATAGAAGGATCCAATGACTCACTCACACATTCACAACTAGTATATCTTGGAATTAGGTTCTTAACCTAGACATCTTGACCTTTGGTAATTGATAATAGTCATTTAATAATATATAGTCTCAATATCCAACCTAATCTGAAGTTTACCTTTTGAACTTTCATTAGAGTTTTACTGCAATGACTTCACAGCACATCATAATTTCCCTCAGGCCTCTGGTCTATCTAAATCCCACCCATCTCCCCACCCCTGCAATTTCCACTTTTCTTTCCATTTCACACAGTTTAGAAGTTCAAATCTTTTTGTAATTTTTTTCTTTGTTAGCTCAGATTAACTAAACAAAACACTTTTGCAATTGGCATGCAAGCCATGCTAAAAATTAGGCTTGGCTCATCTCTAAAGTACTTTCACTTTGTGTTTTTATATTTCCAAATGGGCCTCATCTCTGGATTACATTGTTGTAGGTGTTTGTCAAGATTGAATGTTCATATGAATCACCTGAAGAGCTTATTAAAACACAGATTGTTGGGCCATACATCTAGAGATCTGATTCATTATGTATTGATTGGGGCTAAGAATTTGCATTTGGACTACAATATGAGATCACTGATATAAACTAATATCACATATGTTTTAAATGCTTTCAATTGCTATATTCCCATGAATGCTGAGTACATTTTTTCTACTATTATTAATGTTGTTTTGTTATTTTTAACCTTTAGCAAACTGTAACTAGCAAAATATCTATATTAGATAGGAGTTGACAAAATTTTGATTCTAAAAACTATTTTTTTCTTCTTTTTTCAGATATGTCTCTATATTTCACAGACTAGAGGAAGTGTTTGTAGAACAAGAGACTGTAATTGAGTTTGTTAGTTACAATTGTCTAATGTGGATAACTATCACTTGGCAGGCTGTAAACTAGCACAGACTCTTAGCCAAATTACCTGAAATTCAAATTCCAGCTCTACCATTTCTTAAATCTGTCACCCTGATTAAATTACTTAACCTCTGTGTGCCACAGTTTTCTGATCTAAAATATGGAAACAATAATAGCATCTATCACAGTAGGTAGTTTTAGTATCATGTAGATTAATATATGTAAGCCAATTAGAAATATAAACAGTAAGGGATATATGAGATTTAGCTTTTACTTTGATGATGGCATTATGCTTTATAAATGTAAAATATTTTGCTTGGAATGTTTATTAATTGATATGGCATGATGGACATAACCATCAAGGTCAAAATAGAATTCAAATCTTAGCTTAACATGCTTTGCACCACTTTTATATTTTTAATTCAACTATAATATTCTTGGAAACTTTATAATTGAAATATTTCTAATAGGAAAACCTTCAAAAATACCATATTAATGAACAAACAAATAGATTTTCCCACTTAGGAGAAAAGTAATTTCTTATTCTTTTTTTTTTGGTGAGGAGTTGCTACCCTGAGCTAACATTGTTGACTGTCTTCCTCTTTATGCTGAGGAAGATTAACCCTGAGCTAACATTTGTGCCCATCTTCTTCTATTTTGTATATGGGGCACCGCCACAGCATGGCTTGATGAGTGGTGTGTAGGTCCACACCCGGGATCCAAACCTGCGAACCCTTTGCTGCTGTAGTGGAGTACATGAACTTAACCACTACACCACTGGGCCAGCCTCTTCTTATTCTTGAGGGTACTGCATTCATTCAAAACTCTATCTGAAATTCTTTAATAAACACAGTACTTATAAAACATCATACAGAACCTTCCTTTTGTTTTAAAATCCATATTTTCTAGTGGTGTTTCATGTACTTTATAATTGAAATATAATTATCAGAATGAATCATTTGGCTGAATATTTATTTCAATTCCTAATTTTGGAGATGACGTCATTTTCATACAAGAATAGCTAATAGTTCCAGTGTGGTAAAGAGTCACATTTTACCTGATTAAAGCCAACTTAACATAAACAATTCTAGGAAAATTAAGTGCTGTACTGAATATCGTTAAGTGATTCCTAGAATGTTATAGTGCCCAATTTATACTAATTTTAATATATGTATGGACATTTAAACAATTTGAGTGAAACAATGCTTACTATGCATCTTCAATAAGCTTTTTGCATCATGACCCTGCTGAATAGATAGTACAAAGTCTTTGCTAAAAGAAATAGATGAGCTAATAAGCAGTCAGCTCTCAGAAACTTTTAAAATAACTACACTAAAAATGAAGAGTTAGTGGGTTGATGAAAAGCAGGGCAGCATCACATGTTTCTGTTTGGACTGAATACAGAAAGGAATGGTGAGCCATTTAAAGGTTTAAAGCAGAAAAAAAACACTTGAAAATATTAATTTATAGATTACTTTGACAATAATTAGATTGAAGCTGGCACGATAGAAAGCAAAGAGAGTTAAAAGGCAGTTAGGTAATTGATGCTAGAAGAAGATGGATGATAAAGGAGTCCTGAGTTAACTTATCTACCAAAAGTATGGATAGAGAAATACAATAGATATTAAGAAGGCAGGATGGAAGAAAGCCAACTGAGATTAAGCATTTATCTCATTACCTCTTTAAGACGCCAATAAAATGAGAGTAAAATAATAATCCCATAAAAGAGTTGGTCCATTAATGAAAGGAATTTTAAATAAATTTCTCAAGATGCAGAAAAGAGTGAAAGATATTTCTATAATAAAGATGTAGGATAAAATACCCAGGGCAAGCACTAAAATGAGAAAATAAAAAGAGCATACATATTCCAATACAGTAACAGAAAAATGATGAAATAAAAACAAAACGATTAAATGAAATTTATCCAAAAAGAAAACATACAAAACCAAGACAATAGATTTTTAAAAATCCATTTATATAAGATTAAGATAATTTCTATGATAGCAATATCTTCATCATCTTTTCATCCCACACCATATCCACCAAATTATACATGCCTTCCTTAACATTTGACCACAAACTGTAGTCAAGTACCGAAATGATTTCATAAGAAATGTTGGAATTAGTTCCATTCTTCAATAAAATAATCACATTTCTGTTTCAAAAAACAGAATTTGTGTCAGAATTTGTGCTGACCAAGCAGTGCAGGTGAGGGGAAACTTTCAATTTCATCCTAAAAAGGGATTTAGAAAATATATTTTTTCATTTTGGTGGAAGTATATAGAGTTTCGTTCCATACTTATTGTTAAATGCAAAGGTTTTTCTAGTTTCTGTTTTTCAAATTTCAAAAGTAACTACTTGCTGAGGATATCTTGCCTTTTCTTTGGAATACAGACTCAAGTAAAAGAGACGCCCAATACAGCACCTAAGCAAAGCCATTCAGGCTGTGTGCATGGGACAACAAAATATCCCTTGAGCATCAACTCTAACTCAGCCTTCAAGAGAATATATAGGAAACTGAAATGGAAATCCCAAACAAGTTGCTTATTAGATATCTCATTTTAGGGTTTTCAAGCTTCTCACACAAAACCCTTGAAAATGTATCCTGTTGACTACAGCCACAAATATTTGAAATTCTTATGTTCTTACTTAAATAAAAATATGTCATTCTTGTATTACTCCTCTTTCCCTCTTTCCTACCATCTCATAGAAAGAGATCTACAATATCAATGCAATATACTGATAAATTATTCATTTTCTCTACGAGACAATATTTTGGTTAAGATAAACCTTATCAAAGATCAAATTAAGTTAGCATTTAAATAGAGAGATATTAGTTTCTCAATACCATCAGATCTCTTCAAGATTAGAAATAATACACTGCCTCATAAAATAATTTTAATCATAAAACGTTTACAATCAGAAGAATTCAAACTTTCTCAATACATTTATCTTGATATCATTCAAAATTAATTTAATGTGATACTGTGAAGCTCCAAATGTGAAATAAAGCTCAATAAACGAGATGACTTTGTGGATTCTTATACGAAAACTTTTGGTCCTAAATATTTTAGTTTTATTCAAAGAGTTTTGCATCCACAATTATTATTAAGTTAAAGCATAGTTTTGTAAAAAAACAAAAAAAGGAAAATTGAATAAATAACTATAAGCAGAATAAAGCCTTGACTTCAGTGGTGAAGTAAGAAAGAGGGCTACACATTTTTAAATACATTTTCAAAAAAATGAGCTACAAGACAGAATTATTCTCTGATTTAAAACATGCACGCACACACACACATATACATGATTTTGTATTTTTGCTACACACGTGTAGGTTTTCAGTTGGGGATTACCTTACAAAGAAGAAACTGGTCTAATAGCAGGAGAAGGAATCCCATTGTATGTCATCCAGCACATTCTGGAGAGAGTGGGAGAGTTCTTCCTGGCCCTTCCCTCAGGCAGTACTCAGTCTGGTGGTGCCTCTCCTTTCCTTGCAGTTTCTTTCTCAATTTCAAATTGCTTTCCTTTTTCACATGCAGAAAATGTAGTACCACCTTGAAGATAATTAGACAATTTAGGGGAGATTTAATAACTAGGGTTGTCAGATAAAATACAATGCAGTATTTGGGAACACTTTTATACAAAAATGTATTTATCATTTATCTGAAAGTCTAATTTAACTGGCTGTCCTGCATTTTTTTATTCCAAATCTGGTACCACCAGTGATAACTGAAATGCTGATATACTGCAGTTTTAGTCATTTCTATTCTTCCTCTTTTAAAAGTAGATATTAAGATATTCAATAAACATTTAGTGAGCAAATAGGTGCTAGTATAGCACTGAGCTAAGCAGTAAAAATGTGTGTGTGTGTTTGTAGATATAGTCGTAGATATAGTTTCTTCAATAAGCTGGTCACCTAGTTTACCCGATTATAAAATATAAATGATGCATACAGTGGCAGAATAGAAAAAGTGTAACATTTTTATATTCGTATTTGATTTATTTTATGACAATTAAAATTTTATTATCTATAAAACCCAGTAAAAGAAACTGTGGATGATATAATAATGAATCACAATGGTCCTTACCATTAGCACATCATAGTCCAAAAGAGGGGAAAAAAAGACATGTTTAAAATGATAAAAGGCAAAATGAGACAGAGAGAATAAATATGATTCAGATAAAGCACCATAGAAGTTTAAAGGGAGAAACAAACGTAGGCCCCAGGGAGGGCCTCTATAATTCTGAGCCCAAAGGAGGAGGGACACTGCCCGGGCTGCCCCTAAGTTGGACATTAAAAGTGACTAAGATATGGAATGCAATTCATTGATAAAAGCATACTTTTCATCAGCTCCACTAATTTAGCTCAGATTTGCGATTACTGCAATACACACAAATGAGAACAAGCCCTGAACACTCAGGCATTTTTCTGTTGCATAATCTACTAGGCCTGTGGGAGCAAAGAAGCAACTAGGAGATCATGGTCTAGATTTAGCCCCTAAACTAATGTCCAGTCTCGGTTTTTCCCCTTATAGGGTTGTGATTTTAATCTACTTTGTTTAAACTCTGAAACAGTGTTTCACCACCTTGGCTCCCCATATGAATCTTCTGGAGTGCTTTTAAAAAATACTGATGCCCAGGCCCCACCACAGATCAGTTAAATCAGAATCTCTGAGAATGAGGCCCAGGCATCACTTGTTTTAATGTCCCTTAGGTGACTATAATGTGAAACACACGTTAAGAAGTACTGCTGCTGAGTCCCACTTTCTCATTCAGTAAGCCTTAAAAGCAACTTCAAGCTGTGCCAACAGTACTCTTTGGGGTCTGAATTACCTGTTTGTCTAGCTTTCTTGACCATCCTCACTAGATAAACAATAGATCTCTCTTATGTTTACCACTTAATATAATATCAAATTTAACCTGATTATATTTAACAAAATGCTTTCACCCCAAATAACCCCTTTGACCAAGAATTTACTTCAAGAAAAGTAAAAGGTCTAGTCCTCTCTTTTATGATAGTAGAGAAAAATTAGTGACTTTCCTGGGATATATGTAATATAGCAGCCCTCCTTCATGCTGACACTATCCCTTGAATTTCCATAAGATATTAATTTCTCACACCTTATTTGAAATGCATCTATATGACAAATGTTAAAGTAGCTTTTAAATCAAGATCAAAAAATACTGCTTTTGAATTCAGCATTGAATATATCTATATCTACATGTTTTTTTTCTCTGATTTCCAAAAACGCGATACTTAAATTTTAAGAAAAGAGCCAAAAAAACAAAAACCAAGGCATAATGTTAATGAGTTTTATAGATCTCTATCTATGCTATACCATTCTATAGATCAGGGGTCAGCAAACGATGGCCCACAGTCTGCTTTTGTAAATAAAGTTTTATTGGAACACAGAGATGATCATTCGTTCATGTACTGCCTATCTCTGCTTTTGCCCTACAACAACAAAGATGAATGGTAGTGACAAAGATAGTATGACCCAGAAAGCCTAAAATAGTTACTCTCTGACCCTTTACAGAAAAAGTTTGTCCAAACCTGCTATAGATTGATTTTTAAAAATCTATTACTTAACTTGAGATTACTAATTCTCTCAAATTGCTCTTTGACAATTCCTTGTAATAAATACAGGAAGAAAAATAAGCTATTTGTGAAACAAGTCTATTCTTGAGTGTGAAATGATCTTTCTCTTTCTTTTCTTTCCATCACCCTCTCTTTTTTCCCTCCTCCTGTTTTTATGTTTTTTGTTTTTTCCTTCTATGATACAATTTTTCTATCTTCCTTGGACTATTTAAAAAGCTATACTTCCTTGAACTTTTAAAATAATTGCTATCTTTCCACAAATCAAGTGCTAAATTTTTCTTTGCTCCCCTGAGACCAAGTCCGGGAAAGATCATTTAAGGTTGATTTAAAGGGTCATTAAAATAAAATAGAAATTCAGATCATGCCTCACATAGCTTTCTATTTAGTCTCTAAACCTGGCAGAATTCCAAAAAGATGAACCTGTGCTAGGACTTGGTCCTGAATCTAGTATTGGGTACCAGCCAAAGTCCTGTCTGTCTTTAGGGTGCTGTGACCAGGTAAGGACAGGAATCAATCAGTGGCATCAGGTGTTCCGTCTCCAGAATGTTAGTACAAAAATGTATGCTGTGGATGAGAAAAATGTGAAATATGAAAACAGCACCTTCTTAAGTAGGAATGTTATAGACTAAGTAGTGACACCATTTCCTATTAACTGTGTCTTTGATTTTCTGTCCATCAGATATTTTTTTCTTTAACTAAATAATATTAAAAAGCAGTCTTTTTATGGTACTTTTTACCACTATTTTAAATATTATTGGCTGATCTCTTTACATTAGACATGAAACGCTATGATAAAATATTGCACATGATGGTATAAACAATTAGATACTTACTCATGAAAAAGATCCTTGGTAGAATTCACAATAGAAAGCTTACTCAAAGTAAAACACAAAAACGATGCCCAGTACAAAACAAAGGCAAGGTTGCCAGCAGTTGTACGAAGGCCCTTAGCCAAGGAAAGAAGTGGGGCCGAAATGCAGTCTGCACCTCACTTTTCAAGCCAGGCACCCTGGGATAGGATGTATTCACCAAGAAGTGCTTTCTTCTTTCCACCAAGATAATACTTGCTTGCAAAGCTTTGTATCCAGAATTGTGTCCACTCAAGTGAGCGCCTTTCCTAATTCACAAGAAGGTACAAAGTCTAAAGGACTATTAGAAGAGTGCGGTAATTTGAAAATTCTTTTGAATCCAATCAATCAAAATTTTGTGTCTTCAAAAAATAATAGATCCTGATCCTTTTTTGTTTACTGTATGAACTTGTAGAAATACCTATTTTTTATTTCATAATACCGTGATAAAGTGATATTTTCTCCTTGAAAAGATGTTGCAATGATTAAAAACAATAAAATAACTACCAATTTAAAGTAAACGGGTAGTATAAATACAGGATATTTGCTTTAGAAAGGTGAAGAGGTAATTTAGTCAGTGAGTTCCATCTTTTCCAAGCTTATTTTGTGTAGTAATAAAGAAGGGAAAAATTAAAACTGAAAGGTGCTCTATAAGTTTGCTGTTTACAATATCTTTTCTTGTTACATTCTTTGTTTGACTTGCTGGAGGTGTATTTAAATTCACCTGTGTATATTCGCTTATGTATCATGATTGATGTATAATCCCTTACATTTGAAATAAAACATAAACACTTTGACGTTATATTAGGTCTTTTTTTCTTCTAAGAAAAAAGAATCATATATTTGGAGTGTTAAAGGATAATTCTTTTTAAAGGTAAAATCATATCTCTCATACAGATATAAAATTAACACATGTTAATTATTTAATTAACTCATTATTTATGTGGGAACTAGGCAGATGTTATAATCAGTTCAACTAAGTCAAAGAGCCACACATTTATATGGGGTAAACAATCGTGGAAATGAACTTACAAATAGACATGAACCTGACTTTTTCCACAGAAAGGGGGAGAGAAAGCAGTTGAATCTTTTCCAGTCAGAATCCATTTGCAAGCCCATAGACAAGACTTATTTTTCATTGGTATCAGTTATCTGCAATTTACAGGGTAGTAAAATATCTCAAAGGCAATGAAAGTCTAAAGTCAGATAACCCAGAAAGTCATGTTATAAATAATGAGTAACTTTCCATTGGAGATACTTAATAATTTCATTGCTTATTCCAAACTTATTTACTGAACTATACTACAAATCAGTATGTGGCCTAAACAACATTCAAATTGCACAAAGTGAAAATCTTTAGATATAAATTATGTAAGCTACTGACATTGTTTTAATTATGGAGCTGAGAAGAAATAAATTTAATTGAAGAAAATAAAATATTACTAAACCATTATATATTTTTGCATTGGTATATACGTGAACATATATAAATATAGGCATACAAATATTAATGTATGTTATCTTCACAGAGGTGTTTTTTGTTTCCACTCTCATAACATGTAGTTAAATCAAGAAATTAAATAAATGAAAATTTTAGAGTGTATGTAAAGGCAAAATCTTGGTTTTCCTCTTTCCTCAGAAACTAGAAAGTCAGGCATTGTCTTAAAATATATTTATTAAATAATTCTTCAACTCATTTGTAACAATGAATGGCTTTAAAAACAAGGAGTTTGTATTTCATATTCATCTGAAAACACACATGAAAAGGACAACTACTTAAATAATTCTCTTCTGCTATTTATTCATAAGGTGAAAATTAGGCATTTTACATTTCTCTATTGACTTTAGAGATTTCACACATTTTAATGAATATTTTTGTTTTGTAAATACATTCAAATGCATATGCTTTTAGGTTGTAGCAACAACTTGAGAAAAGTCAATTTAACGAAAAAGCAACTTTTCAGCGTATAAAGTTATCTTGAACTTATCTTTGATAAGGCAACCCATAGGCTTTTTCTGAACATAGTCAATACCATATCAAAGGAATATATCTCTACATGCGCTGTTATTAGTCATATTAATATAACCACAGATTTTGTTTTATGTACCCTCATGCACACACATCCTTGCATATGGTGAAAATCAAAACATCAGCAGGATTTCACAGAAGACTTTTGCATTTCAGAGAAAGGCAACATCTTTTTTTCCTCATTATCTTCCATCTAATTTGCAGCACTTAGTCGATGTTTTTTCCTTTTCTAGAAATGAACTTTAGCACATGAAGTTGTGTGATGAAACCATCTTCATTTCTAATCCCACTGAGCAAATCAATGCTTTAGCAATCTCTTTCTAAGAAGTTTGTGTCTTCTTTTGTGTGTGTGAGGAAGACCAGCCCTGAGCTGACATCCGTTGCCAATCCTCTTCTTTTTGCTGAGGAAGATTGGCCCTGAGCTAACATCCATGCCCGTCTTCCTTTATTTTACATGGGATGCCGCCACAGCATGGCTGACAAAGGCCCACAAACCCTGAGCTACCAAAGCGCGAATTAAACTGCTGCGGGTCTGGCCAGCCCCAGGAAGTTTGTATCTTAATACTCTTTAAAAGTGTACATGGTCGTGGTTTGACCATGATTGTCTTCACTTCACGCTTTACAAATGCTCTCCTTCGTCAATTACGCTTCAACTGCCATGCATTTGCCAATGACTTATAAGTCCAATTCATCAAACTCTGCCTTTCTTCTGAACCATAGAGCTTCTGGACTATAACTATGTTTCCTTTTCCCTCATTGAGGCCTCTACCAAGATATCCCACAATTACTCAAAACTCATCTCATTTAAAATTTATTTTATCATTTCTTCTATATTTATTTGCTCACTGTCATATAAGTTCAATTTCTACTGATGGCATTCACAGTCTACACTTAATGTAGAAACCTTTCAGTATAAACTACTCCATCTCCTCTTATTCATATCTCTTCTATAGTTTGTCCTCTGCCTTTTCTATTTCCCAAATATCTTTGGTCAAGGTCATGATGAGCTACTGTTAAAACATGATGCATACCCAGAAGAAAGTGCATGACTAAATAGATACTTGTTACTTATCTTGTGGGACTAAGTATGTGTGAATTAAAAGAAAATGTCAAATAGTGTCATATTTCTATGGTAATATGTAATAATGAGGAATTGAACAATTAGTATGTATAATCTTCCAGAACACAGAACAGTGGACATTGTATATAGGTCATATATAACCAAATGTTCTTAATATATAGTATTTTATGTATGAGTTATCAAAATTTCAGACAAAAACAGGCCCACTTTTGAAATATTCCAAAGAATTATTATATAGTAAAGAATGGCAAATACATGTCCAGTTGAAGAAGCCTTCTCTTGGCTATTTAACTCTTTAACTACTAGAATCAGGACTCATTTGAGAGCACTGAGTAATCCTCTTCTATAGAGGGACGCAAATTGGTAGTATCATTTGTGTTTATTTTGTTGGTGTGGGGACAGTGGTGAGGTAATTAATCTGACATCCATAATATGACCAATCAAAATATGAACCATCGTAAGACTGTCATAGAACAGTGTCTCTTGATGGTCAGCTGAGCTTAAAAGATTAATGACAACACATAGTTGAGACTACCACAGGGACATGGCTTTTTGCAGGTTACGTCTATTAGGATAACTTATTTATACATGATCACTGTATTGAGATAAGAAAATCCAGTACAGTGATATTGCCCACCCACAAACGAGAGATTCCTTTCCATTTCCAACAAGCTACAAATTGTTATATCTATTAACCTACTTCAAGATTAAGCCTGCGCGAAAGTATTGATCATGAAACAACAACAGCAACGCTGTGAATGTTGCTTTTATGATGCTTAGTATATGAAGTATATGATGGTATTTGAATATTTACAGTTGATTAGAATTAGATTTATTTATTTATTTTTAAATAATCTCCATTGCAGTATTTTTTTTTTTTTTGAGGAAGATTGGCCCTGTGCTAATGTCTGTTGCCAATCTTCCTCCTTTTTTTTTTTTTTTCTCACCAAAGCCCTGGTACATGGTTGTGTACCATAGTTGTAGAGTTGTAGCTCCTCTATGTGGGGTGCCACCTCGACATGGCTTGATGAGTGGTGTAGGTCCGCACCCAGGATCTGAACCTGTGAACCCCAGGCTGCTGAAGAAGAGTGTGTGAACTTAACAGCTACAGCACCAATCGGTCCCAAATTAGATTTATTTTTGAAAGAATATTTCTTGATGTTAAATTTGATAAGATAAACACATAGCCAGAGGTTGATGCCCAGTCGTGTCTATTATCTCTTTTGTTTGCTTGGCAAAAAGGAATAAATAAGCTACAAAGGACACATATAGAAATAAAAACCACAGAAAAAAAATCTTATTTTTTACAGTAACTTTTGTATTTTTCTGTGATAAATGACACAAAAAGTAGCTGAGATATTAGGAGACAAGATGTATATGAACTCTTGACTAAGATAGTCAGTGACCAGAAAAAGACATATGATTATGCCAATAACTAGGAACTTTTAACACCAAACTGGCCAAAGGACCCAGGCTCATAGATAAACTTCAGAAAGAAATTAACTCAACTTCAACCCTCTACTATATATAAATTTAGCATTAAACATAATGCTTAAGGAAGAGTACTATATTCCTGTAGAGTATATTTCTGGGTTTGTTCCAGACCAAGGCATTATGCTTAATGGCTGCTTGGTCTTCATTCCCATGTTGAAGTATTATGATTGTTCTCTATGATTGTGGTTACCAAGTTTGCCTGATAATTTGGTTACTGTTTGATTTATGTTTTTTGAAGTTATGTTGTTTGGTACTCCCATACAAAATCATGATGTTTAGACATGCTGGTGAGTCATTCAGGTCATTATTATGTACTGTCCCTAATGATTATTGAGGAAATTAAAAATCCTACCAACCAAATGACCTCTCTGTCCCAACACAGAAGGGAGAAAAAACATGATTTATTACTGAGTGTGCATATCAGATTACATGCAAGGGGGCAGTCCTCAGAAGACAATAAGTTCTTGACAGAATTTCACAACAATTTGTAGAGTAACATAGAAGAAAGAACAATTAAAGCTTCTCTATCTGCTCAAGAAACAAACAGATGCACCTTGTGAGTTCTGCATACCTCATGAGAAAATTGTGAGTTAATTTCTGAGTGACGGGCTTACAATTCTAGCGTCAGAAGTTTCTCAACCTTTCACGTAAAGCCAAATGTCAAACCTATTATTGGGCTTGTTTTATTTTCAAGGATATGGTATGATAATAGTACTTACTTCATAGGGTCGTTATAAAGATTAAACGAGGGGCCGCCTGGTGGCGCAGCAGTTAAGTTCGCGCTTGGCAGCCCAGGGTTCGCGATCCCAGGCGCCCGCTGACGCACTGCCTGTCAGCCATGCTGTGGCGTCCCACATAAAGTGGAGGAAGATGGGCACAGATGTTAGCTCAGGGCCAGTCTTCCTCAGCAAAAAGGGGAGGATTGGCAACAGATGTTAGCTCAGGGCTGGTCTTCCCCACAAAAAAAAAAAAAAAAAAAAAAAAAGATTAAACGAGCTATCTGTAAAATACTTTGAATAGTGCCAGCACACAATAATTACTGTGTAAATATTGGATTAGAAATCATTATATGCCTATGGCTTCACAGATATGAATAGCATCTCTTCTATAACATGAATACAAGCAATAAAATTTTCATTGCAAACAACATATTTGAGCAATGTGAGAAAATTATTGGACAAGATTATTTAGTGTTCAAGAGTGCTAAGAGACCTGCTGTTAACGGAGTTACATGAATCTTAGTTTTGACTATATTTGATGCAGTGATCAATTTATTTTTTTATAAACTGATTAATTTTTAAATGATTTGGGTCAAATTCTTTAAAAATTAAAGAATATCCTTTATATATTTTAACTCCTAGAAGTAACATAAATGCAGGTAGTGATGAATAGATGAAAAGCAGTAAGATATATTGAGGTATATGAGGAAACCATTTGGTTTAAAACTAACTCAGCCTGACCTTGGTTTCCCAGAAAGGCCTGATGTGGCTTGTAGAGCATGCATTGTACATCTGCTTTAAACACTTATGTCCCAAAGCTGAGGGTGACTCTCTGTAAGATGGGATGTTACCTCCCCCGTGTCAGCATTTCTTTAAAGATAAGCATTTCTTCTCAGAAACTAAAGATTCATTACTGACCTACTGTGCTCATTTTGTGACCATTGACCTGCTGTGCTAACCAAACATCTTATGACTGTAGTAAAAGAGATATTCCTGTCATATTTGATATCTATCCCTTGTTCCAAGATGATCTATAACCACACTGTACACCCCACTTCTTTGGAGTGCTTCCTTCCCTGGTGAAGGTCGTTCTCCTGGACTGTAGTCCTCAAAACTGGCTCATATAATAAACTCATCCCGATTTTGATTTATAAATTGATTATTGATCACTTGTGTCAACAGTAATATAAATCAAAATCAATAACCTCTATATAATACAGGCTACCACAACAAAAACTACAAAATCTATGTGGTGTAATCTTTAAGGTAACATTCACTCAAATTTTATTGGTAATTGTAAGATTGTAAGGAGAGGGAAGGCCTTACATATCATGTACAAAATATTTGTAGATAGTTTGTCAAAAGAAAACAGTGATTAATTAGAAAAAACTTAATTCATAAACTGTTTAACAGCATTAGCTTTCATATATTCTCTAGGAGATATGCCTTTTCATATGAAGTATATTATATTTTCTTGGTTTTTACTATAAAGATAATGACTTAAAAGACTGTTAAATTCACTAAACATTAAAATAATATATTTGACCAATTATGATAATTGATATTATAAGTTGCATTTACTTCAGGTAAGATAAATTTCGTTTTTCATTTAGGTTCCCAAGTATTCTAGATGATCAATTTCACCATTGTATTGTACTCCATTTTATTTTGTTGTTTTCTGTCAGCATTCTCTGCATCTTTACTTTGTAATATGTGATTGTGTTCATAAGAATATGAGAGAAGGTGGTGACAGTAAGTAGTAGCTAAGCTGAGCACTAGCTCCAAAGTGTGTCATCTTTGAAGAATATAGTTGGAAATAGAGCACGGGATGCCTATTTTGCCCCTAAAAAACATTTTAATTAATGTTCTCTCAGAGTTAAGAGAGCAAAGCAACCTGGTTACTAGAGCACCTTTATTGAAATTCTAACATATAATCACATTTGGCAAACTAGAAAATCAAGCCCTTTTTTAATACTGCTTGTATATATTTGTAGGCAGTTGTCAATGACAATGTGGCATGTAATTGACAGAAGTTATGTCATAAGTAGCAAAGTGTTTGAAGGATGGCTATTTAACTCACAATACTTTCCTTTTATTTCCGGTAAAATTAATTCCCCATATTAATCAGTAAGCATGTCAACTGAATTGTGTTTTTAATCATTTTCCTTTGACTATTCAACAATGCTTAAGGAGGTGTTAAATTAAGTCAAATCACATTGTGTATGTGTAGGGAGTGGGGGAAGGGTAAAGGGACTAATGTCTCTTGTAAAATATAGTCATTTACTAACTTAAAAAGTTCCCTGTAAAACAATGAGATGCCACTACACATCTATGAGAATGGCAAAAGTCCAAAACAGTGATAACACCAAAAGCTGGAGAGGATGTGGAACAAGAAGAACTCTCATACATTGCCAATGGGAATGCAAAATGGTACAGCCACCTTGGAAGACCTCTGGCAGTTTCTTACAAAACTAAACATAATCTTACCATACCATCCTACACTTATGCTCCTTGGTATTTATCCAAAGGAGTTTCAAACTTAGGTCCACACAAATATCCGAACATAGATGTTTAGAGCAGCTTTATTCATAATTGCCAAAACTTGGATGCAATGAAGATGCCTTTTTGTAGGTGAATGGATAAATAAACTGTGGTACTTCCAGACAATGGAATATCATTCAGCACTAAAAAGAAATGAACTATCAAGCCATAAAAAGGTATGCAGAAAGCTTAAATGCATATTACTAAGTGAAAGAAGCCAATCTGTAGGATTCCAACTATAGGACTGTCTGGAAAATGCAAAACTATGGAGACAGTAAAAAGATCTGTAGTTGTCAGGGGTTAAGGAGGAGGGACGGATGAATAGGTGGATCACAGAGGATCTTTAGGGAAGTGAAACTCTTCTATACGACACATGTGGATACATGCCATTATACATTTGTCAAAACCCATAGAATATACAACACCAAGAACCCGAATATATTTAATGAACTCTAATATAAACTGTGGACTTTTGGTGATAATTATATGTCACTGTAGGTTTATTGATTGTTGTGGGATGTTGATAGTGGGGGAATCTGTGCATGTGGGGGGGCCAAAGGGTATATAGGAAATCTGTACTTTCTGCTCAGTTTTGCTAAAACTGCTCTAAAAAATGAAATCTATTGTTTAAAAAAATTCCTTGTCTCTATGAGAAAATTGTGGCTCTTTAAATGTACTAAGTTGTGAAGTGGTATGTGTATGTGCGTTTGTATTAGTGAATTCCCAGAATTAGAATAGTATCTGAAACATAGTAGTTTTACATTAACATTATATATAACTGTAATACACTTTTTAATAAGAAGATTTAAGTAAAGTTCATGTAACACAAAACAATTTACACCCTTATCTTACTCACATTTAAATAGATATTCCAATTAAAGACTAAAGTTTAATTCTGTTCAGACTATTTTTAACCAAGATAATTTTAATTACTTCATACACACAGTTTAACAACTTACAAATTCATATAAAGGTAATAGTTTTCCATGTTGAATTTGTTTCACATATGCATATTAAATAAATATCGTAAAGTTTTGACATATTCCTTATGCTATAAATACAAAATATTTTTCTTAAAATATGTAAAAGGGTTCTATTAGCAATTATTGACTAGTTTCAGGAAAAAAACTAGAAATTCTTTGAATTTCTAGGATTTAAGCTTTTATTAGAATCAAATTAATCAAATTCTAGCTACAAATGTTAAAAAGAAAAATAATATTCTCATATACTTAGATTTGAATATTTTTATGTTGAAGACAACTGGTACTTTTTACTGAAAGATGGGAGGGAAGGATAAAAGTGTAATTTCAAAGATTCAAGAACAAATTACAGCCTTTGAAAAACATAATGCTATGCATAATTGATATAATCTGTAATTTTTAGCACTTATCATATACTCAAACTGATGGTTGTACTATCAGATATATAAAATGCAATTATCCTCAGTTCCATAGAGACTTGGAGAGGCTCTGTCAGCTACACAGGTACAGCCATTTGAATGTTAGAGATTCTGCATACTTCCAGGGCCCACACAAGGCCAGATGGATTTTAACTGCCCCTGGAACACCTCTGAGTCAAGAATTAGCACAGCCCCAGTGTCACTGCATTCATGGGAATTAGGTGGTATAGATGCCACCAAATACGGACTTCGTTTATCTTGTTCTCAGTGTCCAGAACAGAGACAGCAGAGGAAATTTCTTACTGGTCCCCCAGAGGAGGAAGTGAATCAGAAGGGCATTTCTTTCCCTTCGCCACACCCATCTAACACTGCCTATTGATTAAGTTTTGAGAAAAGAATCCTAGCAAAGCAAGCAAATAAACACATTCTTACCTTCCTGCTTGATGTTATTCTTGGATGAGGCCATGATTTCTAAGTATCTATTCATGTTTATTTCTAAATATCTATTCTTCTTCATTAACAATGCTAGTTCTTTTTCTTTCACATTGATGTTTATTAAAAAGGATGGCAAACATCTAATATTTCTAAATCCTCACTTTGTTTTTACTACTCAACCCATGATAATGTGAATTCTGCTTGATTTATTCACTGAAATTTTCCTTTAAAGTCACCTATTACCTTCATTTTAAGGAATCCAATGGGCTTGTTTTATTGTTTATCTTACTTTTACTCTGAACATTTGACATTTCATCATGCCCCCTTTCTTGAAAAGTTCTTTTCCCTTTAGCTTCCTCTTCAGTGCTTTCTCTTGATTTTTCTGCTACTTTTCAGATACTCCTTTTTTTCTTTCCTTTGTGAGTTCTTCCATCTCTACTTGTAATTTAAGCAGTGATAGTGCCTGAAGTTTACTATTATATTTATCTTTCAATTTACAAATAATCCTTGGACAAATTTACTGAATCCATGTATAACCTGATTTTAAAACTCCGTTCTGAAGATGACAGAAGTAGAGAATAAAGGACAAAAGAGATATTGCCTGTGTGTAAAAAGCATTCTGTCCCTTTCTGGCTCTGTAACTTTGAACAAGGTATTTAATCTCTCTGTTCCTTAGTTCTTCACCTGTAAAATGATAGTAGTTATATTGTCTTTCTTTTTGAATTGTCGTGGGGGCTAAATGATTTATATGTGTGAAGTTCCGGGCACATAGGAAGCCTGCATTACATGTAATCTATTATTAATTTCTTTCTTTATTTATAGGTATATAATCTATAAATTTATAATTTTAGATTTACCTATTTATTACTAAGAAAAATCTGTGACATTTTCTTAAATCTATAGATTCTATAAAGTTTTATGTAATATTATAACTGTTTATTGTACATTTCCATAAAATATAAATGCCTTAACTGCAATGCTTTTATTTTTGCTTTCTTTGGACTGCCAGCAATCACCCCATTGGACTTTAGAAGAAATTCACAACTTGGGGAATGAAAGCTTAATAAAGAGCATTATGATGATCACATTACTTCATTAGATCAAACCCCGGCTATATCCCCTTCCCCCAAATTTAAATATTAGTTAAATGTTAGTTTCAATTAATATTATTATATTATATTTAAATGTTATATTTAAATTAATACTGGTTAAAAGTTAGTTAAAAATTAGTTTTCAACATTTAAATCCTATTTCCAATCTGCCTCTCACCCACATTCTGGCCTCATTGCCTGTGGTCCCAGGTCAGCTTCTCCAAACACCACCCCCTCCCTGGCATTCAATACAAACGAAAGGAGATACAGATCTGAGGTCAAATACAGAAATCCCAGGTGGGGCTATTGGAATGGTTTATTATCCTTTTTCCTATTTTTTCATCACACATTTCTCTCTTTCTGATGCATGCACACACACACACACACACACAAACACACATGTTTGAAGGCTCCTTTTGTGCTGCTTTCACCGACACCCAAATTGCTACCTATCCCTCTGGATTTGATTATGTCTGTCTTTTGTCAGTGATTCTCTTGCTATTATGAAAACATATTCTTATTGTTATTCTTTACTAAGAACAGAATAATGCAAAATTGACTTAATCTGCAGCACAAAGTTTACATTTTGTTGTAAAAAAAGAAGTTCTTGACAGGATTACTAATCACTGAAATTGCTGAATGACAGTGTTCATTTCACTGTCTTCGAAAAAGTAAGATAGTCTTTCATCTCTCTAGAAGAGATTGTTTTCCATCTTGTCTTGAAAGAGAATGAGACTTCAAATACAGCTTTTCAACCCCATGCTTCTCAGATATATATTTAAAAATCTTTAGAATTCTTTCTTAAAATCATAGATTCTATCAAAGCCTAATTGTCAAGATTGACCACAATTATAAAGTTAGTTTTCTTCTCTAAAAATATGTTGTTAAAAATTCTCAGGTAGGGCCGACCTGGTGGCATAGTGGTTAAGTTTGCGCACTCTGCTTCTGGCCGCCCGGGGTTGTTGGGCTTGGATCCCGCGTCCACACTGATACACCGCTTGTCAGCCATGCTGTGGCAGTGTCCCATATAAAGTAGAGGAAGATGGGAAAGTATGTTAGCTCAGGACTAGTCTTCCTCAGCAAAAAGAGGAGGACTGGCGATGAATGTTAGCTCAGGGCTAGTCTTCCTCACACACACACACACACACACACACACACACAAATTATTAGGTAATATATTACTTTTTCATTTGCAAATTACATTGTGCGCTACGTTTTCTATAATTCATTTTATAACACATTTGCTATCAGTAGTTTGCATTTCATGTCAATGAACTCTTATAAAGACATCATCATGGGTCCATTGTAAGTAAAATCCTTCGTAAAATCATTATGTGAGGATATTAGAGCACTTGCAGTTTTCTTTGAAGACAGTAAGCCAAGCAATTATTTTCATTAATGATGAGGTTCCCAGTAAGTATTCTGCTGGTTATGATATGAGAGATACTGAAAATCTGTAATGCATTATTTTTTCAATAAGCTTCTACCTTAGTTGTGGAGATGAAATTTGCAAAGTTAAAACTTCAAGGTACAAAATGCAAATATATATCTTGTTATACACTAAGTCCTCTAAAGGGAAAGATAAATGAATATCAGAAAAATAAGTAAAGACTTTTAGATGAGTACAAATACTAGCTTAGCATCATTAAAAATAGAATTAAGAAAAAATGTAAACACATACACACACATATATGAACTTCTTCAGAACAAATCTGAATGTAAAAAACATACCTCCAAATAAAAATGTGCTGTAATATTTTGGAGCCAGATATATATGAATCTAAGTGCAAAATCCAGCACAATCTGACTCTTTGCCTTGGGACAGACATTTCATCCCCTGCACCTCAAGTTCAAAACCTATTGAAACTATCAATTTAGGGATATATTGATATTAAAACTAAGATAATATATTTAAACACTGAGCCAATTGGAGCTATCATGTCTTTTTATGTCCCTCATAGAACCAATAACTTTGGCATAGAGAAAACACACAGGAAACATGTTATTATTAGATTTGGTACAAACGAAAATTTTCTGTCCTACCATGAAAACAGCCCATTCATTTATCTGTGCATGAGTTGTAATGTAGGCAAAGTAGAAACATAAAAATTATGTACAAAATATGACACCAGCTTCTAAATATTGATAAAATAAATGATTCCTTTTCAATAATATTGCTTTGAAAATAACTTAGTTCTTTTGTTACAGGAGATAACTGCAAGACCACTGAATACAGCAAGATGAAAAGTATGCTTTTAGATTTACAAAATCAAAAATATATCACACAAGAAAATGAAAACCCTAACGATGATGACATATCTCGGAAGAAGTTGGTGGTGGATCAAATGTTTAAATATTTTGATGCCGACAGTAACGGACTTATAGATATTAATGAACTAACTCAGGTATGATTGATGATTAAATTAACAAGCTTATTTATATATAGCATATAAATATATTTACATTTGTGTGAATTTATTCTATAGCAATAATATATATATTTAATCCATATTATTTGAGAGTGTGGGCATACAAGATTTTGAAAAGTAAAATTTGACTACTCTATCAGCAATATTAATTTCAAGTAACATTTATATGATATTTTACAGTTTAGAAAAAGATACCTACTTTTGACAAGTTTCTATATCTTAAATATCTACAGGAATTACCAGTTCTCTATCTTATAGAAGTTATAAGATATCCCCAGATACATTCTGGGCTCTTTGTAATGTTTAATTTTCTATCAGTCAATGAAAGCTTGTTTATCCAGTATTCAAGGGCACTATTGATCAGCAATCTGATCAGCAATCAAGCACATCTATAACATAATATAAATAAATTATTGAAGATGGTATTAAATTAGACATATTCCAATATGTTTTTAATAATCAAGGATCAATTATAATATATTCAATCTGGTTTTAATATTCAGTCCATGTTATTAAATTTCATTTCTTTGAAAATTGTCACCTAAATAATACATGTAAAAAACTTGTTATTAAAGAGAATATTTTAATAAATAAAATGTCTTTATATGAGCCATTTTGGAAAAATAGAAATATTTTTATGTGTGTGTCACTGAGACTGACTAGTATGAAGGAAATTGCAATACCCAGATTTCAGAATCTAAATTAGCTGTGGATAGTACTGGAAATGCAAAATAAAAGACATAAGAGTTCTCCAAAAATATATACAGATTTTAGGGAGTAATGGAGAGATGAAGCCAATCTAGGGTGACTAGGAAAATGGTGGTAGCACTGAGGAATTTTGCTGACTTCTTGATAATCCCTGTAGTATATCTTGAGGTGGATTTTGCTGCTTGCTTAGCAGTTAATATAGTTTTCAGAAGGAAGTCAATAGTCTGTATCCATAACACCATGCCATTCATGTTTATAATTTATCTTATGAATTATTTTAAAAATCTGACCTTGTGGAATATTTGTTTTATTATGCAAGTATTTCTAAGCTTTGGAATAGTGTTACTTACAGACTTCATATCAAAGTGACCTTGTGAGCAAATTGACTACAATTCTTGTTATTTATTTTAATTAAAATATATATCATTTTCAGGGCTGGCCCAGTGGCAGAGTGGTTGGGTTTGTGTGCTCCGCTGTGGCAGCCCAGGGTCCACGGGTTCAGATCTCAGGCATGGAGCCATGCATCACTTATCAAGCCATGCTGTGGCAGGCATCCCACATAAAGTAGAGGAAGATGGACACGGGTGTTAGCTCAGGGCCAATCTTCCTTGGCAAAAAGAGGGGGATTGGCAGCGGATGTTGGCTGGGGGCTAATCTTCCATCACACACACACACACAAATATATATATGTATATAATTTTCGTTATCTTCCTTAATTCAGCCTACATTTATTGAGTAGTTACTAAATCTCAGGCACTCAGAGTTAAGGAATTGAACTCTGGAATTTTAGGGTAAAATTACAAAATTTTTAATTAAGATATCTATGTTGTCATATACTTCATGATTTATTTTTCAAGAATGAAAATCTTTAGAATTTTGTATTTAGAGTAATAATAAGAAATGACTAGTTAATTAAATTAGAATGAATTTATAATTAAGCCATCTCACCTTGATCTGTGTGTGCCTGACATATTCAAATATATTGTTTTTGGTTTTTTTTTTCTTTTATATTTTTATAATTTTTTTTTTTTTTTTTTAGTTTTTATTAGTGTATCTACACCACTGTAATCATTGGTTGGGTACAAAACATGATCTGACCAAATCTAGTTACTATCATAATACCCACATCAAAATCCAAAGAGAAAATTGCTGATCACTAGAGAATGGCAGTGACAGCACTTCACATACACATGCTTCAGGTTTCTGCTATGTTCAAGTTTGTAGTTGTTTCCTAGAGCAGCCATAACAATGTACTGCAAACTGGGTGACTAAAACAACCTCTCTCTCAGTCTCTCAAAGTCCAAAATCAAGGTGCCAGCAGGGCCATGCTCCCTCTGAGTCCTCTAGGGGAGGATCTTTCCTTGACTCTTCCAGCTTCTGGTAGTGCCAGGCATTCCTTGGCTTGTAGATACAACACTCCAATCTTTGCCTCTGTAGTCACATAGCCTTCTCTCTGTGTGTCTGTCTTCACATCATCATCCCTCTTCGTAAAAGGACACTAGTCATGGGGCTGGCCCAGTGGCATAGTGGTTAAGTTCACATGCTCAGCTTTGGCTGCCCAGGGTCCACAGGTTCAGATCCCAGGTGCGGACCTACACGCTGCTTATCAAGTTATGCTGTGGCAGGCATCTCACATGTAAAGTAGAGGAAGATGGGCACAGATGCTACCCCAGGGCTAACGCTCCTCACCATAAAGAGAAAAAAAAAAAGAAAGCACACCAGTCATTGGATTAAGGGTCCACCCTACTCTGGCGTGACCTCATCTTAATTATCTAATTACATCTTCAAGGACCCTATTTCCAAAAAAGGTCACATTCTAAAGTACTGGGAGTTAGGACTTTAAAATATCTTTTGGAAGGACACAATTCAACTCATAAAAAAATTTATCTGCTACAAAGTTTAGTCCTGTTTTCTCAGTTACCTTTGATTTGGACTTGTTTTGTATCTGAAAAGTGCCCTTCCAATTCATCTGAAAGTTGTGATGTGAAAGCAGAAATTATCTTTAGAATCCATTTATCTCTTGGGTCTCCATGAGGTACATGTAAGTAAGGATCTGGGAAGGTAATGTTTACTGATTTCTTTCTGCATACATCCCACACCACATACATCACTCCTTCCCTCAGCAGTATATAGTGGAAACATCAGTATAGCATCCATCAGAAGCCAATTATGAAAAAAACAGACGGTTATAACAGGTACCCTGGAAAAGATATAAATTTCTAGCTATTTGTAGCACAAATATTGCTTTTGACGTGTATTTTTAGCTCACACATGCTTTTTAAGAAATTATGTCAAATATTATAACTAATAATAAAAATTATTTTATTTTTAAACTTGAAAACACATAATGTCATAATTTAATATAAAATTTAAAAATAAATTGAGTAAAAAGGGAAAGGACCTTAATGGTGTCTTTTAATAATTTACAACCTATTATTAGCCAAAAATATAATATGTAACTCTAAGATACTGCCAGTGACGAGTAAAAATTAAAGAGTATAATTTGACTTTGAAGTTTTATAAATGCAGCATGAAAACTGGCTGTACATGTTCATTACTCCACATACTGAATACATATTCTAGAATTTTTCTTGCAGATTTTAAAGTAAATTGGAACCTAGAGGCCTTTCTAGTTGAGAGGAACAAAAGATGTAATAAAAAGCAGTAGATAAAGGGGGTAGGATCTTTAATATCACGGTTAACTTGTCATAGCAAGAACATATTTGCTAAACTGAACTGACCAGTTAAAGAAATAGATCTCATTGGACCTACCCCTTCACCACTCTAGCTTAACATGAATGTCTATAACTGCACAATTAGTCTTTCAGTCTGAGGCTGATTTTTTGTATGTTGAAAATATCCAACTATAAAATGCAAATTTATGGCAAAGTGAAATTTTGGACTTTCAGAAGAATTGTGTCTTCTGAAGTTGGTAAAATTGATGTTGGAACACTGATAGATTTGTCATTGACAACTGAGGATCTAGAAGAGTTAAAACAGGTAATAACTGAAGAAGAGAAATCAGCAAAGATTAAGATGGGATATGCATTTCAAAGATCAAAAGAGAATGTTTCAAATAGTGAAGGAGTAAGTGGCCCTAAACTGATGAAATCCTAGGATGTTTTTCAAAAATGATCCTTTTGATGATCATTAGTGTAGTCGTACTTTGATTAAAGAGCCTGGGTTCAAATCACATCTCTACTACTTACTACCTATATAAACTTTTAAAATTCTCTGAGTCTCAGTTTCCCTTTCTATGTATTGGCAAGGATTACAGTACCGCGTACATAAATTTGACGTGATATTTGTACTATTTAAAATACATAAGAGTCTTAGAAATGTGACTAGCACACAGAAAGCATGATGTAATTGTTACTATAATTATCTTTTCAAATCTAACTTTTGTGAGGATGCCATGGTTGATAATGGAAATAGAGGGCACATATGCTTGAGTTAGTGGATAAGCACTTGACCAATATTTCCATCATGCTCAGCCTTTGCATTTTTTAATGCTTACAGTTAGATAATAGATGAAAACAAATCAAATATCACTAGTTAGCAGCCATTATAACTCAAAAATTTATAAACACATTTAACATGCAAAAATTGTTTTTAACACCAATTTTTATAATAAAAAAATGGTCTTGCAAGAAAAGTAATAGTATTGGTTATTCCAAGAAATTGGAAAAAATAAATGATAACATGATTTATTTTGCTAATCTCTTTTGAAGTACTCATCCACTTATCTCATATAGCTAGCAAGAATGTTGCTAAATCCTTAGTTTATCCTATAGAAAAATAAACATCATTTCTGCAACCACTGTGATATTGGGCATTTTTTCCCAGAGTATATAGTGCTCATGTTTTTGTAGATATAATGTGCAATTGAACTGAATTTAAAATAAATATCATATATATTTTATTTTGAGATGTAGATATTATTATACTAAAATATCTCTATGTGTCAAAGTATCAAATACTTAATTTCATGCATTATTTTCTTGACCATAAAACTAAGTTATAAGAAATAATGAAAGCAATATTTTGAACAAGGGCACACATAGATGTGTGATGAAAGAAACAATACATCTTAATGGACTATATTAAAATTTAAGCATTTAAAAATATGTAAGTCCTCAGTTACTACATTATAGTAAATGAGTAATAATAAATAGTAATATTGGTAGTAATAGTAATATGAATAATACTGTTATTACGTTACTATAATCCAGATATCTTTTGTCCCCTTTACGCTTCTCTTAGAGCTACATACACACACACAAATATATATACATATCCATATATATATCCATTTGCAAAAAGCAATGTGGACTTAACTGAAGATATATAAAGGAGGTATATAATATGTGTTGGTATCACATATTACACAAATCACAAATTGAAATCCAGTTTAGATAAAGCAATTGGCACACTTTTCCTTTCCTTTTGCTATGTCCAGGGTATGCCTTGCGTTTCCTCCACCACAGATGCGATGTCCAAGTCTACCTCTCAACTTCAGTTCCTTAATTTTCCGTGGTGCTCCAAATTCCTTACCAAGCAAAACAATATGGCTTGATTTTAGATTCTCCTCCTAAATTTGTATAATCAAATACATCACATTTCACAGTTGTCAACATCTATCTTTCTTAAAAACTAATGGCAATTTATAGAATATAACACCAACATCAAAAACCAATTATCTCTCACAGTCTTCCCCTAGGGAGAAATATACCTTCAGTCCTTGAGACTAGAGGAAATCCCTAGACTCTGTCTTCTGCCATATTTTTTATTCTCTCAGAGTCGGGTGAAATCCCATATCTCTCTCTTTCCTCAAGTGTGTATCAGGATCACTTTCACCACTTGGGTGAGGATTGCTGCCTCCCCAAAGGATATGGAGTTGGATGGTAGAGTAGAGTGGGGTATCTATCAAGTTTCGTTTTTTATTGGAACGGAACAGATTATCACTGTCTTCCCTCCCATATAAGTGTCTTAATTACTGTATGACAAAGGTAATATTTCAATCACATTTAAAGTTTTTGTGCATTTTTGTTTTTACATGTCTATCCTCTATTGAAAATGGGTAAATGGACATTTAGTTTATTTTGTTCTGGGTGGCCTTGTATCTTTTCTTGAATCTCTGCTATATTGCCTGGATCCTCTTCAGAAAGAAATGTGAAACTGAAGGGTCTCAGCCAGTAACCAAGTCTGTGTACTAAAGGCAAAACCAAACATTCTGGCTTCTCCTGAGGACCATTCTGATGAGGTGTGAAAACTTGTTTATTTTGGGTTCTACTTTAGTTTCACTCCCCAAATCTAAACATGTTTCTGAGGTTCGTCTCTATTATCTGGATCTCTCTCTTGCTTATATTAAGTTGTTTTCTCCAACGGTAGGAATTCAGTGCTCTCTTTGGGTCTATGGTGAAATCTGAGCTTTACTAATGCTTGCTTCAGTGAAAATTGTTCTTGTAGCAATATGCTCAAAATTAGCTTAATATTCCAGTGTGTGTCTCATAGAATAGCTCACTGCAAAAAGCCTCAACAGACATAAAGAATTTTCTTTTCTAAAACATGATCACAAACCTGCTTTCTCCCCTAAGTGTTGTATAAATGACTAGTGTGGTCAGGCACACGGCTACGTACTAGTACATTTGTGGTTTTAAGAACATATATTATTCCTAAAATAGACCTGAATGTGTAATGATTGAAATAAAGATTTCAGAATAAAGTGACCTAAGTATAAACATGTTCCTCCTGGCAAGCTGGCATGTAGGAAACAGTCACTGGAAGAGCGAAGGTTAATGATCATTTTTTAGGGGAAAGGAGTATAGAACTCTTCTGGGTGGTTTATTCATATGGATATTGAAGTCACTGAAAATATTGAAAGAGTTAAGATTGACGGAAATATGTGAGTTATGCGCAAAATCCCTTTGCGAATTATGGGAAGAGAGTAGAAAATTATGTAGCTGAATGGCCTGAGATTCAAAGGAGCAGGCTCCATCTGTAATCTCTCTCTCCACCAATCATCTATCTATTTTTCTATCTCAGAGGTAAACCATGGTACAAAGCACAGAGGAATTTGTCCAAACTATCCCTTAAGGAGAATGGACAACAATTTCTTGCATTGTGGCTCAATATATTTGATCCTTAGGGTAAAAGGAGGGTATATGTAGAACGACTTCACTTGGTAGAATGGCACCCTTGAGTGTCTTAGCAGTGTTAAAAGATAAACTGAGGCAAACTAAAATGTTAAGAGCTTATTGGAGCAAAAATCCATTTGAATCAGGCAGTGCCAAACCAGAAGTGGTTAGAAGCATTCTGCCAAGGGGAGATAGGGAAAAACTTTTATAGAGAAAAGGTGGAAGCAAACTAAAGAAATTATTGATTGGTAATAGCTTAAAGCCTACTTGGCTGTTTGTGATTGGTTGTCCTGAGGTTTCACTTTTGTAACCTTGAGTCATTTACAGGCGTCGATTTAGTTTGCTTACATAGATGCCACAACCTTAGAGCCACCTCAGTCTGATGGCCTCCTTGTTTAATCTAATATCAGCAAACATAGGGTTCTTGAAGTGAAATGGTGCTAATAGCTTGGAAAATCTGCTCCTTAGGCCTCTCTCCGTCTTATAAAATAACCACAGGTAGAATTTAAGTAAGCAAAGGAATTCCCTTCTGATTCTGAGTTTAAATAAGAAGCTGTATTGAGTATATTGATTTAGCTTTTTCTTCATTTGGATTCTGTCATCTTAATAAGCTGATTCACATTAGGAATGCATATTGGAATGACTATTTACCTAATGTGCACACATGCCAACTCTTTATTAAAATAATAAAAAGAACTACTTGTTCACAGGATTTAGATTATTATGTTATATATATTTGACTTAAAAACCTATTTGCTCAATGACTACCGTATGTGAATACATTTACAAGATTAAATAAAAAGCAAGAATAAATAAGACTAAGTATTTTTAAGCTAAAAGGATGGGCATGACAATGGTATTTTTGCACCTTTGTATATATCAACTTTTAAAAAAATTATTAGAACTTTTACATAGGAATTAGTTAATCTTTATTTTAAGCTGATAAAGCCTATTACAATTTTAAATATTTTTTAAAAGTTTCTGGTGTCTAGTCAATGTATTTATTTGCTATAAGATTGGTGAGAATTGCTTTGTTTGGTCGATAAAAAGCTGTTTTAGTGCGAACAAACTAAATACAAGTTATGCATTTGTGTGGATAGAGAAGTGAGATGAGTGAGGACGTCCAGGAAATGCCATGGTAATTAATCCTATTTAACATTTCAAAACCCCATAAAACTATCAGGTATACAAAATAAGTCAGCAGAAACCAGGTGTTTGACTTAGAATGGCATGGGCAACGCCAGAAGGTAGATCCTAGTAGTACTGGGAATTTCCTTTCAAGTGCTAAATATTTCCAAATAAGAATAACAGCAAACAGTTAGCACTTAGAGAAAGGGAAGGCCTGTAATTGTTGGTTTCTGAGCAGCTCAGGGCGGGCAAAACAGTACTTTCAAAGAACTATTTTCAGGTATTCTGTTGTGTTTTTTTACTGCTGTTCATAGTATGCGCAACTAGAAAATTAAACTTTAAAATTTTTAAAAACTTTAAACATATTTATTTGCAGCATTTTTCTTTTAGAATGTCCATGTGCATTTAAAAATTTGACATTCATGTTCAGAGAATCCCTGTGAGCCGTATAGAATGCCTTAAAAATAGAATATTTTTCTTCGCACTAGTGATTTAATAATGTTAACTCTTCAACTCGTCTTTCAAAAGAGTTAATGTTGGTCCTATTGATTTTTTTTTTAATGTTTTCTAGCATGTTAGGCATGTTACAAACCCAAAAGAACTTAGAAGACGTAATTATTTTCATTTAATCCTTTTAATACACTTATTGCAGCATAGAATCGTTTATATATGATTAATCAATTATAACTTGTAATATTAATTATTTCCTCTCTGTCCTTTCACCTTATTTTTTTAGAGCACTGTTGATAGTCTGTAATTATCTTGTTTATTTAAGTGTTTGATTACCTGTTCCCATTCATCCTCTCTAGACTATTAACTCCACGAGGGCAGAGACTGTGTCATTCTTATTTACTAATTTGTCTCCAGCCCCTAACAAGTTCTTGGCACATGTTAGTTGTGAAGAAGGGAAAGAAAGAGGCAGAGAGGAAGGGTGAGAAGGAGAAAGGAAGAGAGGAAGTAGACAAGAAGGTGTTCAGAGAACTAAGTAGTAAAGGAGTGAACCCATGTTGAGCATGTGGGAGAAGCTTAAAGCTAATGCCAGGAGATGTGTATTTCTACCAAAGAAGGACATTTATTTTCTGACCCTTAGGTTTTGATGTAATCTAGACTTTTGCCAAGGAGAGAAGTGAATATATCTGCCTCTCCTCAACTTCATAAATGTGAGGAACTTTCTTTAAAATAGAGAAGCCCTGACCTCTAACTCTACTAAGATGGTTGTGATTCTGACATGGTCATGATTAGCTTGAGAAAAATAGTTTGTGAAGGATAAGGAAAAGCTCAGATAACTTGAACGTACGAGTGGTATATCTCTCCATGAGTTCACAGCTGCTGTTCTCTTCTGTCTCCACCAAGGAGAGTAAAGAAAAAGACATAGAACTGGAAGATTTCACTTTTCTGTCCTCCTATACCTCCACATACATTGTCTCATCACCATGACCTGCCTTGAGACCATCAAAATTTATCCCATGTATTTTATCCCTTTTATGAGAGTCAGTATAATAATCTTGGATTTCCAAGCCATGTCATATCCCCAGAAATCTGATACCCATACATCTGTCTAGCAGGGAAACGATCTTCTATACCCACCTCGGGCACTTTCTATTTTTCTTTTCAGTTTTATTTATCCTCAGAGAACTTATCATTATCTGACACACTACATATTTTACTTATATATTTCTTTGCTCCTCTGTCGTTAGCATATAAATTTCACATGAGAAGGATTTTTGTCTGTCTTGTTATTGGCTGTTTTTAGAGCCTAGGACAGTGTCTGACACATAGTAAACAGTCAAAAATGATTTGTTGAGTGGTTGATTGAATAAATGAATGAAGGAGAATAGCTAACTTTGGGGAGGGATAGGGTTATTTATTTTCTATTTTGGAACAAAAAAGAATATAGTACCAAAACATTGAATCATCCCTGAGTTATTCCAATTCCTCGTGCAACTTTAAGAGTTTTATTACATTAAAGCTAAATATGTTCACTTCTGGGAATGCTGTGTGTCTGAGCTCCCTGGATGACATACTATCTGCTAATACTTCTATCTTGTCACACTGACTCTAATCTCTGTGGAGCCCAAGATTCACATAACTTGATCTTTGATCAGGAAAAAAAAAAATGAAAATTTTAATTTTTAAGCCTTAGAGAGTTCCCAAAACACTGGTAAGTTTGGGAAACAGCTAACTATTTTGCAATAGATAACAAGTGAAATTATAACTGGCCTCTTTGACTGAAGCTTCATCGTAGGATACTTAAATGATAATATATTCAGTGAGTCTGACCACGTCATGAATCACTAGTTCAGAAGTAACAAGTGCGTTTTGAGGAGACTAGAGTGGGAAGTTTCTGGAACCAGTGTGAGACAGTAAATGAAAGAAATGCAGGGAACTATCAAAGCCATACACGTTTGGATCCCCTGTGCCAAAGACTGCTTAATGTACCACTGTGCACTGGGGAAGGAAGTCTACTTATATTCTCTATTATATTCTCTTCCCAACAGTCAAACATTCATCACTTTAAGACTATCAAAACTCTGGATGACTAGAGCCATTTTTCTATACTGGTTGAAACTACCTCCTTCATTTGGAATACCCCAGACTGTGCCAAAGCTTCCATCAGGAAACCTAAACAAGAAAAAAGGTTACTAGGAAGTATGTTTTAAGTAGGCTGTTTCATTGACCAAAAATGGAATAAATGAGGAGCACATGTGTTTGAAATATTGATGAATGAAGGAATGAATGCCTTCCCTCCTATACATGGGCATGGTCCAGTATATGTGAACAGGTTTTTTAGAAAGCTCACTAGCCAGAACCATGAGCTTTTCTAGGGCACACTCATTAAAACAGCATGCCCGGCTTGAGTTGTACAATCATGATCAAATCAAGATGAAGATCAAGATAGCCTCATGCCGGAGCCTGCATTCAGGGAAAAGGTAGTAGTGCATTCTCTGGAAGTAATACGTGATTTAATCTGAGTAAAATATTAGAAGAGAAATAAATATGAGAAAGAAAATGATGAAGCTTTTCTCCAACTTCTTCCATCTCCATCTCTTTGCAAACAGGTATGAGGACAAAAGCCCCTAAAAATAATATTAAAATACCTGACCAAACCCCGGTGTCACTGCGTTTGAATAATTACCACAATGCTAGCTTTGCAGATCTTTAGGAAGAGCGTAGTGAGCATAGTGAGGTGGGATCATATACAGTGCCCCCACCACCTAGGAAAAGGCATTTTCCATGATCTGACAAATAACAGATGGAGAATGACCCTGAGCCCTATTGCTTTCTGAATAGAAAAGCAGTATTTGTTTTCCCATTAGGCTTATAGGAGAGATGGCTTCAGCCATTAGGCAGTTTTGTTAATCCCTCCAGCCTGACTGGGCAAAAGTGTGGGGCTTAATACTTGCTATCAACAATATCTATTTATATGGATCAATTAAAGCCAATAAACATTGTGCCCTTTTTCTCCCTCCAAGGCAGCAAATATCAACTTAAGCAATGAACCGTGAATACAGTTCACAAAAGCAGAGAACCCACTGTATTGTAGAAGTTATGTTTAGCAATGCATACTCTGTCTTTGCGTATCACCACTCAGGTGGCTAGAGAAGGGGGCTGGAGGCTCCAGTGACCCGTATGCTAAGTTCCATCCTCAGATCTGTCTCTGTACTTCATCCACACTCAGGTGTAAATGAACTTTTAACGTAGGAGTGTTCCAGACAGGGTTAAAAAAATAGCTCAAGAGCATCTGAGAATATTTAGAAGTTAGTATGCCTGATCTATCATTGACATAACAAAGAAAGTCTGAAACATACTACTCTTCCAAAAGAAACTGTAATTCATTGTAAAGGTACAACCATAACATACACAAGTTGGTGTGGAAATTTGCAGTGAATTGTTGAAATAGGAGCACATTATATTAAGAAATCACTACTTTTAACTTTAAATTTAAATAATTACTTTTGAGTGTACAATATATGTTATCTTGCACCTGACTATGTGTGTGTGCGTATGTGTGTGTTTTTATATACGCTTGTATATAATCTTCACAACCACCGCGCGAGAGAGATGTTACTACCTTCAATTTCAAATTGAGGAAAGGTTAAAAGACTTTCCAGAAGTTATAGAGCTATTAAGTGGCACTGGCAGGACCTGAACCCAGAGTTGGCTGACTTCAGAGCCTGTGCTTTCTGATTACACTGCACCACCTTAAAAAAAAAAAAACAAAAAAAAACCACATTGTGATGCTGTGATGCACAGCTCCAAGCAATGTGAACCTCTGCTCTGTGTGTGGGAGAATATGAAAGACCATGGACACAGCTATGTGGCTACCCAGAATGAATAGGAATGTTTGAAAGGGAGCTGTTTTATATGACAGGCAATAGTCCAAAGCAGTAGAGTATGAAAAAGATATAGCCTCAGTCCATAGGACAGAGCACAGAGTAGAAAAGCAGTTTGATGATTTTCCTCACCCACGCTTGGGTAGATTTTCATCATCAATCGGTGCATTAATTCTATTTGGCTCCTGGAAACAGTCATTTGCTTAATAGCTCCTTTGTGACCAAGGGAGTTAATGCACAATCCCACATGGCTTAACTTCCAGCTGGGAAGAGGTTTAGGCAGAGGAGAAAAAAAAAATCTAACTTTAGTTTTCACAAATAATACGAGGACGAAAGTTGGAACAAATTAACTCGCTAGTTTTGTGGCAAAAGAGCCCTGTTTTATTTTGACTTAGGTCACGGAGACATAGGAGGCAATTTTCACATGGAGGTATTTCCCTGAGTCAGTATAAATGGAGCAAAATGAGTGAAATACAAAATATCTTTTTAATGCTCAGTTTCTGGGTCCCATACTGTGAAATCTTTGTGTTAGGAAGTTTAGACTAAATTCTAAGTACCCAGCTTGACTTTATAACTTTATATCTTTGAAACGGTTAAAAATCATTGTCCCGTAACTGAAAGCCCAGATTTTTCATAGATTTACTTTTTTGCCCACCTGCGGACTTCAAATGATGCCTGTGAAGTGATAAATACGTATAATTAATCATGCTATAGAAATATTAGGACACAGATATAATTGTATGGTTATGGTTATAATTTTCTTGTCAGGTGATAAAACAGGAAGAACTTCGCAAGGATCTTTCTGATTGTACTTTGTATGATCTACTGAAATATGATGATTTTAACTCTGACAAGCACTTGGCGCTTGAAGAATTTTATAGAGCATTCCGTGAGTATGAGATTCAATCTCTAATTCCTTTTTGTTCTTTTTCCTGTCTCTTTGTGCAATATGGTATGTTTGCTTGATCTCAGAATACAAGCTGTTTCTTCAGAGTAGTGATATAATTCAGATAATTTAAGTGTTTGGCTATATCAAAACATATGTAAAAGCTAAGGGAATTAACAGTTCTAAAAGAAAGAGCTGGAAATATTTGAAAATCCCGATTCTAGTTTAAGACATTAGTTCGACAATGCTACTTTAAGGTTATTTTAGAGTAGGAGCAGCCCTTGACTAGTTGTCAGCATGTATCAAAATCAGTTTAATTATTTACACAGTGACTTTTTTTTTTTACTTTATTGGGAAACCAAAGTAGATTAATAGATGGAGCTGGCATATATTTTAATAACAATAATTAGCATAAGAATGGAAAATTATATTTATATTAAGGTACTTTGGAATAATTTATATACACTGAACTTGCTTAAAGACTTCCTAACATTGACTATTTGTGCTTTATAAAGCACAGTTATGAAGGTGATTTGGTTAAAAAATTACCTGCCAGGTTATTCTAAAAATAATTCAGAGGGCGCCGTCCGGTGGCGCAGCGGTTTAGTTCACGCTTGGCAGTCCGGGGTTCGCGAGTTCGGATCCCGGGCGCCCGCCGACGCGCTGCTTGTCAGCCACGCCGTGGTGGCGTCCCATATAAAGTGGAGGAAGATGGGCACGGATGTTAGCCCAGGGCCAGTCTTCCTCAGCAAAAAGAGGAGGATCAGCAGTGGATGTTAGCTCAGGGCTGGTCTGCCTCGCAAAAAAAAATAAAATAAACACAATTCAGAGAAAGGACTAAGAGACAAAAGCCAGAAAGGAAACATTTAGGAGCCATGTGAAAGAGAAAGAGAAAAAAAATTAAATTAACTGGTTGGTATTTGAAAATTAACAAAGAATCAAAGTTAAATAGTATTTAATTCAGCAATTGAAACCAAAATATCATATATGTTTACATAAAAATATATATTTATATATACAACCTGTAAGTTCCATACATATACACATATATCACGTATTGCTTTCCAAATATGTATATATATATATATATGCAAACATATATATATGTTTCCAAAAAGGCAGGAAATAGGGTTTGTACTTGGTATAAAAAGAATTTTTTTAAACTATGCCTCTGCCATATCAGCTGTCTGATATTGGGGAAATTACTTAAATCTCTGAAAATCCATATAAATAGAGATAGCAATTTTCTTATCACATGATAACTTTATATTAAAAGATTGAATTATATCTTCTGTAATATTTGATACAAGCGAAATAATACAAGTGAAATAGTTGCAGTTTACAAAGCTTTAAGGCAAGATATAAGTATGCTCTTCAGATTTAATTAAATTTCATTTCCACTTTAAATTACAAGGCAGAATACAAGATGGATGGTTCAGTAAACATTTGATCCTTTAAAAGTATATTTCAAGGCTAGACTACTTTTCAAAGACAACAACAAGAAAGCAGCATTGTTATTCTACATTAATATGAAGAAACTTTAACACAGAGAAGTTAAGAACTAAGTGGCTGAGTTTAATAATCAGTTTTATAACCAAACTTATGTCAAACTACTTATGAAGTCTATGCATTTTCAACTAAAGTTTACTCTGTAGCAGCATTGTTTTATGTGCTTAGGATGTCAGGGAGAAGATATTATGGCTTATCAGGGAAGAAATTTATATATTATATTGTATATTATTATACAAGATGGAGGGGATAAATGTCATAGAGAGGTCTACATAAAATATTAAGTGAATTGAGAGTGCAGTCTTCAGCTTTGGGAATCAAAGAGCCTTTATGAAGGTGGTAGCAATTGAATTATTTTTCAGGATGAGTGGATTTGGACTTTGGGAAATGAGAGATGGGAGATGGACAGAAAATAATAACATAAATAAAAACTCAAGTGCATGACATACCAGAGTATTTAGAGAAATTAGCCAACTGCAAGATCTATTCCAGATCTGGAATTCTATGAAAACATATCAATTATTACTATTTTACTAATTTATTAAAAAAGCAGTCTAATTTATCACCTCCTGTCCCCCACCCCTATACTATGAGGCTACATTGATTTGACTGAAAGTAATTGAAATTTTTAGCAACAGTAGACAGTATTTTTAATGGTATAAAATTTATCAAGCATCAATAAGAGAATTAAATGGTATATTTGCATACAATTTTTATTCAAAATATTGTTATTGTTGATGGAATAGAGGAGTTAAAAATTTAAAAAAAAACAATGAAAATGAAGTGTGAATAATATGTTATTTTTATGACAGCACGACAAAGACTGAATAACGATCCCTGGCAATATCAATAAATAAAAATCTTGCCTAGAATTTTGCTGCTTGCACCTACCACAGGGAAAAATGGTACTGTGGTTTGGGATATGATGTGATATTACTAAGGAAGGCAATGTAGGTCAGTATATTGTTCTGATAAATAAGATTTTGCAGTTCAGAAATCTGAATCATCAATAAAAGTGTTCAATAGAGACATAGTAAAACATTGTCTATAAAGGAGCTAGATTGTACTAGAAACTATTGAGTTTGGATAGAAGGACATCTATATGATTTTTTTAACTATTGGAAGGTAATATGAACAATTTTTTGGAAATTATGTACAGTAAATGCAGTGAATTTAATGAATATTGTAATGATTCTGACATTGTCAAAATTATATAACACAAATTACATAACACAAAAGATTTACATTTTTAATATTCTGAGTCATAGAGGGATATTACATGTTGAAAGCACTTGGCAATCAGCAATCATATTATGAGATTTTTCTCTTTTTGGATAATCAAAAAACTACCCCTTAATGGTAAAATGATGTTCACAGAGTCATTTAGAGAAGATAATGTTTTTCTAAGTAATGCTGGAATTATATGGGATATTTTAATATTCTTTGTGGTCTCACCAAGCGGTTTTCTGGAAGGTATTAAATTTGTCAGTGGCATAAACAGGTCATCAAGCTATATGATGACCCCTCAGAGATAGCAAAACTAACTTGCGTAGATTGTGTCTGCATTAGCAAAAAGGTATTTATACTCAAATATGAATAGGAAACATATCTGTTTCTTTCTTCCCATCTGTTATAATACTTTACAACTAAATCTACTTAAGTTTTGTGAGGTTTAGTGACAAGCTTTGTATAATGATGTGATTTTAGAAAGCCACTCTATTATAAAATACTAAGTGCCATGAATAAAAAATGTATAGCAATAGTGAGAAAAACAATCTATTCAAAAATCATGTATTAAGTACCTATGTATATAGAGTGCTGAGATACTTACAGCAACTTGGAAAGATTGGTTACCCTTCCCTTAGGAATGTATAATCTCAGACAATGATAAAAAAGACAGATATGGTAAGGGTAAAAAGTAATCCTTTTTTACATCCAGAATACATTCCCTTAGATAGTTCCAAAAAGAAAGCCCAGAAGACTAGTAAGTCCCTCAATGAATATTCAGAAGAATAAGGTAGGACCAGAGAAGTTGAGAAACTTACTGTGATCCATTAACTCTTTCCTGGTAGATACAAGGATAGACAGATTTCCTGAGTTTCAGTTTATTATTCTTTCTGCTGTGGTGTAAATTGGAAGAAAGTAAAGTGTAGTTTGCAAACAGTAAAAGGCTAATGGTAAAAAACAGCACAGCACATCATCAACTGTTATTGCACTATTACAGTGTGATTACAGTAGTTATAAGGTTTTTTATAAAGTATCTTTTTTTCCTTTGTAGATAAGATGAATTTTTTTAATATCTTCCAGTAGGCATTTGATGGTCAATTATTCTTAATTTTTATCCAGAGTTTTTGGCCTTATGAATAAATCCCTTGATTTTTACTAAGGCATTTAAAATAAATAGTCAGTGTGAGCATCAAGTATTCTAATTCATGCATCGTTTGATTAGCAGACTTGGAAATCTATTAAATGGTATCCAGTAAATATTAAGTGAGGTCAATGGCATAGTTTTGAATACTTAGAGGAAATACTAAATCCTCTGGTCAGGTGGTGGATACTCCTTACCCTGGCATTTTGTTGTCTTGAATATTTTCAGTAAAGTGTGCAGATTTTTCAGTGCAAAGATTTCTTATAAATTTAAGAATTAGTTAATAGTACCATTATTAACTACAGGACTTGTATTAACATACAAGGACGCAGTGTTCTATTTTCTTCCAACTTTAAATTAAAATGTTTGATTAAGTTTGATTTGCATGGAACACTATATTTTTGCTTTAAATCTGTAGGTTGATGCAAGTGATTTGCCATCAGACAAGATGACCATTCACTGAACTGAGACATTGAATTTCACAAGTGATAGTCAAATAAATATTTATATTTACTTATTTGTGCAGTCCAACTCAATTAAGATGCTAAAGGCTATTGTATGGTTATTGATTTTAGGAATTGTTTTCATCTGAACTTTCTAGATAACCAAAAATGGTGCAATTGACTACCCAGAGAAAGGATATTTGCTTTGAAAATGCTTTCTATATGCCTTATTTCCTGAGTTAAATCACAAATTGCTTTGACTGAGATATTAAACCTTAAAATTATATGAAATGAGGAGTTTGTATAATTCTAATTGGTTCTTGAAATCCTATTAAACTTTTATGAATTGCAGTTCCCAAAGCCATATACATATACTTTAAGATGTGTATGTGTTCTAGTGGCTCAAGTTCTAATGTCACACTTAAATTTTTATCCATTCAAAACTATCTTTATGTGTGGAAAGATCCAAAGGAAGATGTATTTCTACTAGGTATAAAATAATTAGGTTTTTGCAAGCATAATGCATCACCTGTGAGCATTTATATTGAAACTAATTGTATAATAACTCTCCTTTCTTAAAAAGGTTAGGTAATTGAGATTCCAAAATCTAAAATATTAAAAATATCGAACAGTTCTTTTAAATCACCTAACTATTCATGATTATATTCAAAATGTCATCTCTCTTTATAGAAAACACTTCTTAATGGAATATGGATTTGATAATGACATTATAAGAAAAAGAAAATTCATTTTTCTAGGAAATCACAATTGCTATAATAAAATATTACTTATTGGAACCATCTAATAACCAGAGCAATAAAATATGAATACCATATTAACATTCACAGATATTAGATCATCACTATATGAAAGATCTTTATTTGAGAAAGATAGCAGAGTTTAGTGACCAGAATTAAGACTGTTGCGCTAACATAGGTTAAAGGTGATGGGATCAGAACCAGAGGAGCAGCAGTAATAATGCAGGGAAGCGGTCGTACTTGGATAATAACTTATAAACAGAATCATCTCAGTTTGATGAGTGATTGCATATGCAAGGGAGGGAGGAGGTAGGGTCAAGGATAATATCCAGTTTTCTAGCTTGTACACCAAGAACGATGATGCTCTTCATTAAAGTAGGGAACAAAGGAAGAGAAGTGAGTTTAGGAACATAAATTGAGTTAAATTTTAGACATATTGGTATATTCAAATAGAAACGTTTGGTTTAAGAATGTTGTGGCCTAGACCTCCAGTGGGAGCTCTGAGCCACAAATAGAAATATGGAGCATGTATTTAAAATTTGATGATCTGGCAGGGAGTGGTGTACCCAAGATGAGTATGTAAAGAGAGAAGAGATGGGCAAAAGAACAGAAGAGAAGTAAAACTTAAACTAAAACTTAAAAAAAACCCACACTTAGAGAGGTAGGAAAAAAATCGAAGGAGTCTGCTATGACATTTTAAGAAGGGATTGTTGACCAACAATTTCCAAGGCTGAGTTCAAAACAAGAAAATATATGACAGATAACTGGCCACTGTATTTGGCAGTAAAGAAGTCATTGGTGACTTTGGTCACAGCACTTTCAGCAGAGTTGTAGAGGTGGAAGCTAAAGTACTATTGTTTGAGAGGTTAGATGTAAAAAAATTGAAAAAAATAATGAGCTAAGAAGCAGGGCTCATAAGCATACATCAAGTATATATTTAGATAATATCCCAAATAGGTAAAACTCATCTATGGTTTTAGTAGTTAGTATGGTGGTTGCCTTTGGGGGAGTTGAAGCGGGATAGAGTGGGAATACAAGGTGAGAGGAGGGCTTCTATGGTGCTGGTAATGTTCTACTTTTTAGCCCTATAAAAAATCCGACGCTAATTTGGGAAGCGCTGCATTAGACACCAACATAGTTACTATAGAATAACCCCGTACACAGATCATTGTAGTATGAAACCCTGCAACAAGTTTAATTGCCTGACCCACTGGGAAAAGAATTCTTCTACTACATACTTTGATTACAAAATTAATTCACCTGTTTGTACGATTATAATTTTCTGTTAGAGTTTATAGCTATGCCCTGACAGTTTTGGTAAATACAGCTCAGCACCATTTGCTTACAGGAAATACAGCTCAGCACCATTTGCTTACAGGTACTTTCCCCTTTATGTTACTGTTTCTCTATCTAGGTTCTTTAGACCTTATAGGGAAAGGACTGCCCAAAAGGTGATTGTTGAGACCCGAACTGTAGATATGTATTCCAAAAAGTCAGTTTTTTGGTCCTAAACAAAATAAATCATTTTTATACACTGATTGTTAAGAGGAAGACAACAGGTAAGGCCATACCAATTTGAACTATAATTTAAAAAAATGTCTTGAATTCTTCCCATTTTAAGATGACCCTGTCCTCCTGCTTGTTAAGATCACCTTAATCTGTTGTGACTCATGTTCCTTTCTGGTTCTCTTTTTACCTACAGCCTCTGGCATTTTTCACACTCTGATCTCTCACTGGTAAATTCTGCTTGCTGACCTAACTAGTTGTAACTCTTAAAAGCAGACACTATTAAATATTTCAGCTTCTTTTTCAAGTGAAACACTTGTATTTATTTCTTAAAGTATTGACTCTTTTTGTCATACAGACATTGAACATAAGGCTTTCTGACATAAAATGAAATTGAAATAAAAACTAACAAAATGGGAATTGATCATTCTTATTTTCCACACTGTACCATATCTTGTCAGTCATAACAGTGCATCTGACTTGAAATTACTTTCCCCTGATTTCAGTGTAATATTCTAGGATAGAGTTTGCCTGAGGCTGTTTTTGGACTTTCAAAATCATTTCTGTAATTCATTGGTACTTTGGCTTTGCTAACCCCATACCAATTTCTCAGAAACTCCTTGAATTGAGCCTTGTATTGCCCTGTGTGGTTCTGAAAACCTATGTGGATGGCGTCTTCTTCGTAATGACTTTACGTAGAGATTGCCAGCTACACTGCTGCCACAGATCTGATCCACTTGAGCATGACACAGTTGCTGCAACTTGGAGACAAAGCCTTAGCTTCATTTTAAAGTAGCTCAAATTTCCAAACTGAGTTTCTACTAATGAGATTTAATTTTTCACTGGCAAAATATTGTTAAACAATTTAAAACAATTTGAATGTGATATGTTCTGTTTTAATTACTAGCTGTTTTCTGAGTCTCTTCTTTAGGTTAGTTTGAGAAAATGTATTTCACTTACATTTTGCAGTTGAAAGTTTCTTTATAGGATTCTGCTTTGTCAAATGATCCTTTAGGGAGGTACTTATCTACTATGTGAATTTTATTATAAAGTATAAAATCAAGTGGTTTTCAAACATATAATATCAAATAATCAAACATATTTAAGCAATTAATCTTTTAAAAATAATTTTTTTTTAAATTCCAGAGGGCAGGCCCATGACATAGTGGTTAACTCTGGCATGCTCCACTTAAGCAGCCTGGGTTTGTGGGTTCAGATCCTGGGCACAGACCTACATCACTTGTCAAGCCATGCAGTGGTGGTGACCCATGTACAAGATAGAGGAAGACAGGCACAGATGTTAGCTCAGGGCTAATCTTCCTCAACCAAAAAAAGAGGAAGATTGCCAACAAATGTTAGCTCAGGTAAATCTTCCTCACCAAAATAAGAAAAAAATCAAAAATGTGGAAGCTAATACTTAGAAAGTACATTATTACTAAATTTATTTTAATATGTAGCTATTATTCCCTTCACTTTTTTAAATATATTAGCTAAAGGTCTACGTTTTCAATTAAGAGAATTCTACCATCTTCATGGATGTAACCAGATAAATCATGAAGCTTTAAATAGGTCTTATCAATAGCATATAGAAATCATAAGATTTGAGTATCTAATATTCGTTCTAATTCATTCTGTCTTGTTGGGGAAAAAAAGGAGCAGAAATGAATTAAAACAGGAGAAATGGATTTTTGAATTTGCATAAATTTTAAGCCAAATCACATATTAATAAAAGTTTGGCCAAAAGCCTTTGCTTTTATTAACTACCATAACTCCATATACTTTTTAACAATGTCTATTTATTTTTGTTGTTGTAGCAATTAAAGAAAACAGAAAGGCATAAAAGAGAAAATAGAAATCAATTTGGCTCCATTATTCAGTTGTAATAAATTTGATATATATTTATATATACACACATATTTTATGAAAATGTAATTATATTAAACTTATATCCTCAAGATTTTTTAAAATTCTATTTTCTTTTGATTAATCATGTATTGAGAACATATCTCAACAACATAGCTTAACATCTTTTCTTTTTTTTTTTTCTGGTGAGGGAGATTAACCCTGAGCTAATATCTCTTGCCCAATCCTCCCGAAAGTGGAGCATGTGAACTTTTAACCATCACGCCACTGGGCCAGCCCCCAAATCATATTTTTAATGGCTTGCATTGTGTGAAGGTATCATAATTCTAAAAATTGTAATCATAACACTTCATTTATTGCTATTCCCAAGCCATCATTTCTCTCCTTAAAGATTAACACTGCCCATTTAAAACACAGTACAAGTAAAAAATGTTTGTCATCCTAATAGTTTTTAATTTTCTAGCAGTCACATTAAAAAAAGAAAAGAAACAAGTGAAATTCATTTTAATAACATTTTATTTCTCCCAATATATCCAAAAATATTATCACAACTTATGATCAATATAAAAATTGAAGAAACATTTTACTTTTCTTTCTACCAAGTCTTGAAATCTAGTATATATTTTACATTTACAGCACATCTCAATTTGGACCTGCCGTATTCCAAATGTTCAATAGCCACACGTAGCGACTGGCTACCATCTTGGACAGTGTAATGTTAGAATGTTAAAAAAAAACTATTTAAAATTTTACTCTAGTTATTTTAAATATGACGTTAAGCACATATTCCAGTTGTAAATAAATAACCTAGTGTGAACTTTATGTTCAGGTCTATTTTTCAAGAAACCAGAAAAATATACATTTACAGGGTAAATGTAATCATCCAAGCAACAAAATATATCCCCTCACCATAAATAAGATGTTTATTTTAAAAAGAGAGTTCAATAAAATATATTTAATGCCACCTTATGCCAGTGTCTCTCAAATGTTGCATCATCAGTGGGTCATTTAAATCATTTATTACCTGCCCACAGTTAGCACCTTTAAAAATATATTTTTGAATTTTTTAATAATCTTATTCTTATCTTAAATAAATGACTAATATTTTTCCCTCCAATTTAAAATGAATGCACCAATCATGTAAGTCTTCCAATGAAAACCTGTTCAGTCTGAGAATAAAAGTGTTACTAGTCTGAATTATTCTAGTACAAGAATTAGCAGTGAAACAATTTCAGGGAGCCTGTAAAACCTTATATACCACAATGATTAAGGTTTTATATTCAGTTTTTTTAAGTATTAAAAATAGCTCCAGGGGCTGGCCTGGTGGCATAGTGGTCAAGTTCTAATGCTCCGCTTCCACGGCCCAGGGTTTAGATCCTGGGCGCAGACCTACTCACTGCTCATCAAGCCATGCTGAGGCAGTGTCCCACATAGAGCAACTAGAAGGATGTACAACTATGATATACAACTATCTACTGGAGCTTTGGGGAGAAAAAAAGAAAAGGAAAAGGAGGAAGATTGGCAACAGAAGTTAGAAGGGCCAATCTATAAATATTTATTTATATTCTTCAAATATAAATAAATAAAATAAAATAAAGTGTCTGTATTAAAAAAAAAGAAAAGCTCCAGACTATTTTTACCTCTGAGAACCCTAGAGGAATTAATGTACTACACTGAACATAACCTAATAATTCTCTAATGCTTAGGAATTACTGAAATATTTTGTCATACCTCAGGGTCATCACAATGAAAAAAATGCTTATACATATGTAAGTATTTATGTTAATAAAATATGTGCAAAATACCTTATTAACATGCCTTATAGTCATTCAATGCAGGATACTTTCTATGGCAATTCCTTTTACAGATATTCTAAAACCAGTAACAAATCAGTTTTTAACAAACATCTTAAAAATTAACAGAATAAATTAATAAATATCCATTGTTACGCTTTTATACAAGTAATTAACCTGATGATTATTAGCTATTTAAATTATGTGTCTGACATTCTATTTAGTAATGCTCAATCTTTTGATTGTTGTACTCTATTTTTCTCAATAACAAAGTTTAATTTCTTAAGGAAATTCTATTACAAACTCTCTCCCTTAATTTATGATAGACTTCTGTCTCTGCAGTGTTATTTCATGAGTCATTTTTTAGCATAATGTACCATTACTATCATCCTTAGTAAATTTTGGAATGATAATTTCTTATAATATAAAAATGTATATTTATCTTACATTTCTAAGAAGTGTTTGTTATATCCTTAGGTGACAATTTAAAAATAGACTGAATTTAAATAAATGTCTTAACAGAAATGGAAAGGAGGCATCTACACGAAGTGCTGTTTGCTGCCTGACTGAGGATTTTGTGAGGCACGAAATACTGTATGTCATGTGCAACGCATTCACTGTAAAATGTGTTCATCCTGATGGAAGTTTTTCCTATAAAAAAGAAGGAAATTGCAGTAAAATTGTTACCAATCGTTCAAGTAATGTAAACAGATCCTTGTTGGTGGTGACCAGAGTGGACTACAAAAGCATTTATGATGTTTAAATCATTACAGAAGTCACAGATTACAAATCATCTTGAGACGTAATGCATATTTATAGTGACTGCCTGGAAGACATTAGATGATTACTCTCTTTCTTCTGGCTGTCTCTATAATTGGTCATTATTGATAATAATACTTTATTAAATAAATAAGTTAGACATCTTAGTATATAGTAGATTGTATTTGTCTATTCCAAAAGGATGAACATTTTCAACTGAAAATAAAAATTAGAAAGACAAGATAGGATGGAAAGAGGAGAGACAGAGAGAGAGAGAGAAGAGAGACGAGAGAGGAGAGATTGAAGAGAAAAAGAAGAAAGCCAAGCAAAGAAGAAGTATGGTTCATTTTATATAAGTATTTGTAGTTTAAAATTTATCAGCTGTGCAATGACCCAATTACACACTTTTACATATTTAAATTCATGTTTCAAGTTACAATTACTAGTTTTATACACAACAAACATTTGTTATGTTCTTGTGTGACATCATCAAGGCTAGTCACTACACACATAAAGATAGATAAGAAATAGTTTCTCTTCTCAACTATAGGAAATTAAACAGAACAAGGCAATTACAAGATAATATAGCATGGGATAAAAGTGACTTGTATAAAATACCATGAGGCAACAAAAAGGGGACCACTCTCAGGGATGGATTCTGAGCAGAGATAACTTCTGAATTAAGTATACCCCTGAACAGGCTTAAGGGCAAAGTCAAAGAGATTTCGGGGCTAAAGAGAACACATCAGCAAAGACCGAGGTGTGGGAATTTGCCAGCAGTTTGGGAGCTGAGGAAGACGGAAGTGCAAAATGGAATTTAGTAAAAAAAGAGGCTTAGGAGGGAGGTAGGGATTAGATCTTGAAATTCCATGAATACAATATGTGCTGAGAAACTGAGATAATCTATGTAGTGGTAGGCAAGACACTAGCAGCAATATGGAATTGTCAGATCTGAATTTGGAAAACTAATTTATGAAGCTGAGTGCAAGATGCAGTTAAGAAACGAGATCAGAAGTGGAAAGGAAAGTAAACTAGTGCAATCAGTGGTGTGTTGAAGTCAATGATTAAACTTTTGGAATTTTGCTATCAAGTGGATGTCACAGTGGAAACTAGAAGTTGGATTTCCTCCAACACCACCCTGCCCCAGCTTAGAGAGCTAGTTTTTAAACATTTACCAGAATGCTACTAACTAAAGTGTGTAATTCTCTAGGTGATAAATTTTAGGAGACTGAACAAGGGTAATCAGGTAAATAACAGGGTGTGGATTTAAGAAGTATTTAAGAGAAAAGACCCAAAACACTTGCTGAAGGATAAGACTGACAATTTCTAGAAAAGATTCTTAGATTATATACATTTTGCAATCCAGTTAGTAATAATCCCATCAACAAGTTTGCTGTGATTTACGAAGAAGGCATCTAAATAAACTGGTGACAATTCTTTTTTTTAATTGAGGTGAAGTTGGTGTATAACATTATGTAAGTTTCAGGCATATGACATTATAATTTGATGTATGTCCATACTACAAAGTGATCACCACCATAAGTCTAGTTACCACCCACTGGTGACAATTCTTGCTTTGTCCAACTTCAAATTCAAAAATATTCTCATTATATCTAGCAATCTTAATGTAAAATTTTAATACAGGAGAAATAATTTATGTATGTGATGCAATAGATTTTTAATAATGAAAAAGAGTTCTGAGGAATTTGTTGGAAAATTTTTGAGCAACTCAAGAAAATGTTAACTTTTTTTCTTACTGATGAAAAATGGAGATTGACATGATCTAAATCAAACTAAATTAGTTGAGCAAAGTAAAGATCTGAACCAGTGATTGTGTTTAATGGTATATGTACAATTCATATTTTCATTGACACAATTCATTTTATTAGAATCATCTTTTATAAGAACTGCCTATATTAACATTCTGTAAAGTACATTGGTGGTAGCTCAACACTTTTTTTTAATGATTGCACCTTTGCTAGAATATGTGAAGTGGTAACATTTTCTCTTGAGATCAGGAGTTTATCTTACTGCTATGTTGAGTGTGATTTTTTACTTACGGGTTGACACATTTCTTATATAAAGGATATTATTTTTGTGAAGTCTCATTAAAAGTGCAGATTGTTTCCCTGCCCTTTGTAGACATTTTGACACTTAACTAAAAATGTCTAACTAAATATTTTAATACCTTTTAACTATGTTTAGACAACAGATGAAAGTGCTCTATATACCATTGCCTATAAATATTCACTTGTTATCACCCCATATTGTAATTAAACAATTTTATTTTAATATGATGTCTGAAAAAGATTTTATATTAGCACTGCATTTCTAGTCTTTATAACTTAAAAAGGGCACATTTTCACTTATAGCTATAGATGTACAAAAGAAACAGTGCCAGTAAGAGATTTTCGTATGAGATTATACTGCCTCTTTAGTCTGTATTTTTCAATCTTCTGGGATTTATGAACATTTTCTTATTTTGATTTCAAACTTGACTCATCAGGTTATTACTTGCTGAAATATTAGGATTTTTGAGACATTATTATAGTTTATGGAGATAGTAGGATTTATCAGCTCTAATTGAGATTATTCCTCAAAAATCCAGGCTACATGGTCACCTTTATTTTTGCCTTTTTAGGGAAGAATTGTATTCTTTTTTTCAAAAACTGCTCACTTTGGCTGCTGCTAGATCCATTAAAGCAAAATACATTGCATCTGGTATTTCCTATCCCTAAAACTCATTTTATAATTTGTGTTACTGGCCTTTTATCATTTTCTTATGCATGGACAGCTATTCAAAAAATACTAACACTCAAAAGTATGAAAATTTGATTCCAATAGTACATAACTGCCACCACAGAAACAGTATCAGTTGAGAGAGTATCCTTACATTTAGAAGATGTATGGCTCTAAAAGTGGTATTGAATTTGAACTCAAGAAGTATTATGAACAATTTTATCATGTTTTGCTTTTGATTTTAGCTGAGACCTGATTTCAGAATGTTGAGAACTGGCCTATGCCAATTTGATCATTAAGAGCTGTTAGATTTCTCGTAGCATTTATCAGAGACCTCACATAATTAGGGATGGATGAATGCCTTATGTCACCTCCCTAACAGAAACCGCTTGCTTGGCTGCCAGGTGGTATTATATGAATATTGGTATGTGTAGTGGAATTTGGTGTGAGACTTGCTGTCATCTTTCATCACACTTTCATAAAAAGAAAGATATAAAATTACAGATAGAGTTAAATCATTATTGTTGCTAATCCTTTTTATAATGTTAAAGAAAATATAACCCAACATTATAATAATTGAAGGAAGGAACAAATCATGTCAGCTTTAACTCTACCAGTTCATTGGACTCTGAAATCTATCTGTAGGAGTTGAATGCATAATTATATCATAGTCAGAAATTTTCTGGTACAAATAGATTTCTTAAATTAGTTGAATAAGATTCTCAGAGAGTGTTACTGTCAAAAAAATTCTCCATAGTGACGTGCTCATTCTTTATGCATCCCTGACCATATGCTTGTACTACTCTTCTTTGTAATGTGAACAAATCATCTATTATTGAAAGAATAGAATGATTAAAAAAAAAGCTCCTGTATTTGTCATGTTCTTATAATAATTGTAGAAATTGCACCTTGTTGAACATAACAGATTAAATGGTTCCGAACTTATCAGCTATTAGCTCTAGGCAAGTATATTTACATATTGGATTCTACTAGAATGGAAAAAAGGAGCATGTTTGACTTTAAAAGTCTGCTACTTTTAAAAAAAATAGGTTCCAGCTAAAACACTCTCTCAGATGCAACTGTATAGTCCTTCATCTGAGAAAACTTGTGAATCTTATTATATGCATCCATCAGTTTAAAAAAAATGATCTGTGAATTTACAATTTTAAAAGCAAAGTATGTTTGTTAATTTTTTATTTGTAAAAATTTCTGAGATTATGGAGACAGAAGTTGCAAATGTGGCTGATTTAAAATATATCTGTAAGACATTCTGTGTTCATGTGCTGGAAGATTTAATATAGTGAAGATGTTAATACAACCCAAAGTGACCTACAGATGCAATGCAATCCCTATCAACATTCTAAGGACACTTTTTGCAGAAATAGCAAAACCCATCACAAAATTCATACAGAATTCCAAGGGACTTGGAATAACCAAAGTAATCTTGATAAAGAAGAACAAAGTTAGAGTTCTCATACTTCTTGATTTTAAAACTTTCTACAAAGCCACAGTCAAAGCAGTGTGATACTGGTTTAAAGACAGACATATAGAATAGAATGGAGAGCCCCAAAACAAATCCTCACATACATGGTCAAATGATTTTCAACAAGAAAGTTAAGACCATCCAATGGGTAAAAGACAGTCTTTTGAACAAACAGTGCTGGGAAAACTGGGTATCCACATATAAAAATATGAAGCAATTAGCTATTCATTATAAGTCAATTTTGTTTGTTTTAGATGAGTGACATCAATTAATGCACTGCTAGAACTCTTCATGGAATAAATAGAGACAGGTCAGAGATGCCAGACAAGTCCATCCATTTATCTGGATCCACACTCATCTTTTCTTCAATATAAAATATTATTCATATTTTCTTCATAATGATGAAATAGGATTCTTAGTTTACACCACATATAACTCAAAATGTCTCAGTGACTTAAAAGTAAGAGTTGACTATCAAACTATTTGAAGAAAACATAGGGGAAAACTATGACATTGGATTTGGCAATGATTTCTTGAGTATGATGCTAAAAGTACTGTGACAAAAGAAAAACAGATACATTGGACTTCATCAAAATTACAAAGTTTTATGTGTCAAAAACCACTATCAGCCAAGTGAAAAGGCAACCTAGGGAAATATTTGCAAATCATCTATCTGCTGAGGGGTTAATATCCGGAATATAAAAGAACTCCTACAACCTAACAACAAAAAAACAGCAACCCAATTAAAAAGTGGGCACCTAAAAAAAATATAATCAAGGAGGGGAAAGACCTGTATACTGATAACTACAAGACATTAATGAAAGAAATTGCAGAAGACACAAATAAATGAAAAGATATTCTGTGCTCATGAATGGGAAGACTTAATATTGTTAAAATGTTCATACTGCCCAAAGCAATTTACAGATTCAATGCAATCCTTATCAAAATTCCAATGATATTTTTCACAGAAATAGAACAAACAATCCTAAAATTTGTATGGAACCACAAAAGACCTCAAATAGCCAAAGCAATCTTGAGAAAGAAGAACAAAGGTGGAGGCATCACACTTCCCAATTTCAAACTATATTACAAAGCTATAGTACTTAAAACAGTATGGTATTGGCATTAAAACACACACATGGATCAATGGAACACAATAGAGGGCCCAGAAATAAATCCATGCATACATAGTCAATTAATTTACCACCAAGGAGCCAAGAATATACAATGTGGAAAGGATAGTCTCTTGAATAAATAGTGTTGGGAAAATTGGACAGCCAGATGCAATAGAATGAAACTGGACCACTATATTACACCACACACAAAAATTAACTCAATATGAATTAAAGACTTCAAAATAAGACCTGAAACCATAAAACTCCTAGAAGAAAACATAGGTGGTAAGCTCCTTGACATAGGTCTTGGTGATGATTTTTTGGATGTGACACCAAAAGCAAAGGGAACAAAAGCAAAAATATACAAGTGGGACTGCATCAAACTAAAAAGGTTCCATACAAGAAAAGGCAACCTACTGAATAGGAGAAAATATTTGCAAATCATATATCTGATAAGGGGCTAATATCCAAAATATGGAAAGAACTCATACAACTCAATAACAAAAGAACAATCTGATTAAAAAGTCAGAAGATCTGAATAGACATTTTTTCAAAGACAACATGTAGGTGGCCAACAGGTATGAAAAGATGCTCAACATCATTAATCTTTAGGGAAATGCAAATCAAAATCACAATGAGATATCACCTCACATCTCTTAGAATGGCTATTATAAAAAAGGCAACGAATAACAAGTGTTGGCGAGGATGTGGAGAAAAGGGGATTCTTGTGCACTGTTGGTAGAAATGTAAATAAGTACAAACAGTGTGGAAAACAGTATGAGGTTCCTCAAAAAATTAAAAATAGAACTACCATATGATCCAGCAATTCCACTTCTGGTATTTATCCAAAGAAAACAAAAACACTAATTTGAAAAGACATATGCATTCCCATGTTCATTGTAGCATTATTTACAATAGTCAAGATATGCAAATAAACTAAGCATCCATTGATGGATGATTGAAAAAAGAAATTGTGGTATATGTATATTGTAATGGAATATTATTCAGCCACAAAAAGAATGAAATCTTGCCATTTGTGACAACATAGATGGACCTTGAGGACATTACTCTAAGTGAAATAAGCCAGACAGAGAAAAACAAATACCATATGATCTCTCTTGTATGTGGAATCTAAAAAAAAAATCTCATAGATACCGAGAAAAGATTGGGGTTTCCAAGAGACAAGGAGTGGAGGGTGGGAGAAATGGGTGAATTATTATATTTTTTTTAGTTTAAATAAATTGAATACAATTTTTTTTAATGGGCAAAAGACTCTAGACATTTCTCCAAAGAATATATGCATATGGCCTATAGGCTCATAAAATGATGCTCAACATCACTAATCATTAAAGAAATGCTAACCAAACCCACAATGAAATACTACTTCATATCCATTAAGATAGTTCTTATTAAAAAAATCAGGACATAATAAGTGTTGGTAAGTATGTGGAGAAATCAGAACACTTTGCATTGCTGGTGGGAATGTAAAATGGTCAGTTGCTCTGGGAAATGGCAGGTGATTCCTCAGGAAGTTAAACATAAAATTATTATATGATCCATCAATTCCACTTCTGGGCATATACTCAAACAAGTTGAAAGTAGAAGTATTTGTACACTCATGTCATAGCAGCATTATTCACAATAGCAAAAAGTGGAAGCAACCTCAGTGTCCATCAACAGATGAATGGATGAACAAAATGTGGTATATGTGTACAATGGGATATTATTCAACCTTAAAAGAAGGAAACTCTGACATAGTCTTCAAAACGAGTGAACCCTGAAGACATTGTGCTAAGTGAAATAAGCCAGTCACCAAAAGACAAATATTGTGATTCCACTTATATGCAATACCCTGTCAAATTCATAGAGACAGAAAGTAGAATGGTGGTTGTCAAGGGCTAAGAGGAGGGGGAAATGGGTAATTTGTGCTTAATGGGTACAAACTTTCCGTTGGGGAAAATGAATGTGAATGTACTTAATGCCACAGAAATGTACACTTAAAAATGGTTAAAATAGTTAATTTTACATTGTGTATACTTAATTACTATTTTAAAAGGTAATAAAAATAAATATCTGCAGATACTTTGTAAAGTATATGCAAAAATCAAAGGATACATTTATTTTTATTACCAATATTTTTATTTACTGAGTAGAATGGTGAGCTTTCTACTATTGCCATAGGTGCCCAAGAAGCAGTTAGCTATGCATTATGAGTCAATTTTGTTTGTTTTAGTTGACTGACATCAATTAGTGCACTGCTAGAACTCCTCATGGAATAGATAGTGACAGGTCGGACATTCCTGACAGGTCCATCCCTCTATCTGAATCCACACTCATCTTTTCTTCAACATAAATATTGTTCACATTTTCTTCATAATGATGCTTACACCTGTTCTGTCTGTCCATTTTTATAGCTTGAGTCTAAAAATGATTCCTTCTCTATAGTACACCTGTGAGCTCTCACATTATTATTTCTTCCAACTGCCATCCTATTTGTATTCTTTTCTCATCCAAATGTTTATAGTTGCTTGTATTCACTGTTCCTCTACTTACTTCACCACCTGATTCATATGCTACCGCTCCAACGATGCTGTTTTTGCCAAGTCAACATTAACTTCTTTGTTGCTAGACCCAGTGAAATGTTTTTTAATCCTTATTTTACTTTATGTCTCCTCAGTATGTGAAATTGCTTACTATTCCCACCAACTTAAACGCTGGCTCTCCTTGGTTTTCAGTCACTATATTTCCTGGTTACCTATCTATTTCTGGTCATTCTTCAATTTCCTCTATTGAGTTCCTTTAGTTATCACATTAAGGTTGAAATTCCTCATAATTCTTGCCTATGACTTTTTTATTTTCATCTAACCCACTGTCCTTTGGTGATTATAATCTACATGCTGTAATAATGGACTAGATTCCTCCAGACTAGTCTTCTCACCAGAACTACAACCCATCCTTGGCCCACTGGACACTGTCACTTGGATTCTTTTCTGGCACTTCAGTACCATTTGTTTAAATCTAAATTCACTGCTTATGTTGTATCAAAGTCTACTCCTATTTCTCTGTTTCTATTTCAGAGCATGACATCACCATATATTCAATCGCTAAAGCCATAAAAATATATTCTTCCCCTTGTCCTTGTTCCTCAAGGAATCAAAAATCCATGCTAAATCTTTACCCTTAATAATCTAAGATCTGGTACCTTCTCGTTATCCCCCCTACAAGTCTCCTGGTTCAGGCTACCATCATTTCTAAATAGATAGTGCAGCAGCTTTCCAAGTGATCTCTCTGCTTCCATTGTTGCCCCCTCTTAATCTAGTCCCTCTACCAGAATATTCTTCTTAAAATGTAAAGCCTATCCTGAAATCATTTTAATGGCCTCTCAATCCCCTCAAGATATCAAGTGCACCCTTCTGAACAAGTTTATCTCTCAAATAAATAGTCCTTATTTAGTTTAATAGTATTTAGAGTTTTTTGTTTGCTTGCTTGTTTTTGTTGTTTTGTTTTGTTTTCACCCACAAGCCATAAACTTGCCATACCTAACTACTGTCCAAAAATGCCACATTCTTTCTTGCTTTTTGGTCTTTATCACTGTTCACCTACCTTAAGTCATAGCATTAACCCATACTTTTCTTAATTAGAACTCATTCTTACTTCATGTCCCACTTCCTTCCTAGTCCTTTGGCTGTGTTCAGTCGACTTGCCTGAATATTCCCATACCAACTCATTTTTCTCCCCCGTACCACTTACCACAGTCTGCTGTAATTCCTTGTTGATTTTACTGAATTATTTGTTTGGTTGGAGGATGTGTTAGCTGAGGGTTATTATCTATATAATAACTCATAACAAATCACCAAAAAGTTATAGGCTTAAAACAACACAAATTTATTGTCTTAGAGTGCTGGGGGTCAGAAATCTGACACAGATATCCCTGGGCTAAAAGCAAAGTGTCAGTGCCAAGGTGGCATCCCTTCTGGAGGTGCTAGAGGAGAATCTGTTTCCTTGCCTTTTCAGCTTCTAGAAGCTACGCTATTACCTGGCTACTGGCTCCTGGCTCCTGGCTCCATTCTTCTATCTTCAAATCCAGCAACATTGGGTCAAGACTTTCTCAAGCCGCCGTCTTTCTGGTTCTTTCTCTATTCCACTTACGAGAGCCCTTTTGATTACATTGGGCCTTCCACTTACGAGGACCCTTGTGATTACATTGGTGAATATTCCAGAATAATCTCTCTATCTCAAGGTCTATTGGTTAGTAATCTTCTTTCCATCTATAACCTAAATGCTGATTTGCCATGTAACCTAACATATTCACGGGTTCTGGGGATTAGGATGTGAATATCTTTTGGGGTGGGGATACCACATTATCTAAGTAGATAATATGTACATATTTTACGAATGAAACAATTGTCAGTGAATGAATTTCAAAAGATATCAAATTCAATATGATAATTCTGGTGTAAAACTTAATGTTTGTGTGATACCTATGAAAATCATTGCACAGACATAGCTCTACTGTGTGAGTCAGGATGGTATGTTATAGTATAAATAACAAGGAAATCAAAAGCAAAAGACTGAAATTTTGTCTCAGCTCTGCTTCTTACTACTCTTGATTTGAAAAAAGTTGATTTGTCTTTCTAAGAATCAGTACAAATACTAGCTTAAGTTAAATTTGGACAAGAGTGTTTTTCCCTGTAAATTTTTAAAATAATAGCACATAAAAGAGCTTGATTGCAACTTATATCATTAAGGAAATTGTGCAAGTGATTTAACCAAAATATGCAAATAAATGAGAATAGTCAGGAACAAGTGAAGTGTTTTAAGTGTTATCAAAAAATTTGCATATAAGCAAAGGCTTGTTTTGCAGTTTAATATTTTGTTAAGCCAAACAGTTTTGATTTAGCACATAATTTTCCAGTGGGTAAAGCATTATTATTTGAGTGTGATCAACACTAATTAATTTGTTACCTTACACCTAGGTGTTTCCATCATATTTTTATTCATTTTGATAAGCTTCGGCATAGTACAAGCTAAACTTTGATCACAGTTTGTCGTTTGTCTCCACATCAGTTTCAATGCCGGCTTTTCTGATTTTTATTTACCCTTATTCATATAATGCTTTTTTAATGGCTTTTTTTCATGAGATGTCTGGAAAAGTGAATGAGCATTCTCTCCCCTTGTTCATTCTCGATCCTTCTTCTTTTGTCATTGAGAAAAACCATTACTAAGTATATTATGAGCTAGTATTTCACAATTATCGAGCCAAATCACATTGTGTCATAAAGGCTTTTTGCTTTCCAAAAGCCAGCAACATAAATTGATGCATTGTTAGGATTATTTAGAGGTTATGGCCACCTCTGAAAACAAGAACTTTGTTTAATGGACCATCTCCCAGGTAAAACTGACAGTCAGAAGAGAGTTAAGTGTTGTCCAGAAAACATAGTTTGTAAGTCACAAAATATACATTTCTATTTAGTGTAACAAGAAAAAATATGCAACAAAATTATTATTAGATAAATAATGGCCTTCTTCTTTAAAATATATCCACAATGATTTAGAAAACCAATAAAAATTAGTTTTCTCTTATTTATTCACATTCTTTTTTTTTTTTTTTTTTTTTTGTGAGGAAGACCAGCCCTGAGCTAACATCTGTCGCCAATCCTCCTCTTTTTGCTGAGGAAGACTGGCCCTGGGCTAACATCTGTGCCCGTCTTTCCTCTACTTTATATGGGACGCCGCCACGGCGTGGCTGACAGGCAGTGCATCGGCAGGCGCCCGGGATCCGAACCTGCGAACCCCGGGCTGCCAAGTGCGGACTAAACCGCTGCGCCACCGGGCGGCCCCTATTCACATTCTTAATGTATATAATCTTTGTGATCTGCTCATCATATACTCAAAAGAAGAGCACTGAAATTCAAAAAAGTGTTGGCCCCAAATTTTTGATCCTTAAAATTAGTCATAATTGTTATATTTAAATGAATCATATTTGGCCATTTTTGATTTAAAGTTATAAAACATATAATAAAGTAGTTGATTCTGAAAAAGCCAAAAATTGCCCCCCTTTTTTCCTGTCTTTTTCCTTAAAAACTTGTCAATGAACAGCGTTCCCCAGTGGATGTTATCAAATATACAAAATTAAGATTTAATGGTGTTTCTCAGTTTGGAAATAAATATATGGACTTTGCTTAATTGGAACTTTGACTGTCTTTGACTCTTGAAGAAATATGACAAAAACAGTGTTTGAGACCTCCTTCATTCTTGTGCCCTACTGGTGATAAAAAGACCCTGAGAGGTAGCGAGAATATTAATGATTCATATTATTGTTGCAGAATGAATTTTTAAGGTAGAACAGTTGTCCCGCATTCGGTGGCCGTTCCTGCTATTCCTGCTCCATTGTAGGATCAAATTCTCTGTCACCTCACTGTCGTGATTGCCTGTATCTGCTTCACTGTGAAAGCACAAAGGTTGATTGATAGCCATGCTTTATTTCCCTTTCCTCTTCCTTTCTTTTATTTTCCATAAACTTAACACACAGTGCTTTATGGATGTGCCAGGCATTAATAGTGGATTGGGTTTACTAAAGAGAATTACAAATTGAAACAGAAAGAGCAAAAACCTGAACTTTAAATCTGACATTTCCCATAAACCAAAGCTCAAGCTCACTCAGAGTTAGCAGTGATTCCTTTGTGAATTTCCCTGGTCACCGACCTTCCTTGCTCTTTCTGTTCTCTAATTAGTGTTTCTCTAGGAAATTTCCTCCTTCTTCTAAGGTCCACTTTGTTAATGTTCACTCAACTTTTGGCTATCTAAATTTCGCAGGATCATCTGGAACAGATACCGGGCACTGCAAGTCCAGGTTCCTTAGAGTACTGTTCATTAACTTGAGGTGCAGATATGATTTTTTTCTTTAGATTTTCCAGGACTGGCAGTTCAATCCAACACACACACACAACAGATAAGAGTGGGCTCTATAACCACAGACATTCCTGCCAAACCCAATAGAAACCCATACAGAGGAATATATTCCTAACTGCCCCTAAATTGCAGGACAAATTCTCTCATAAGCCCCCTTCAGATCATTCACCTCCTCCCCTGGTTCTGTAGAACTCTCGTAATGACTGTTCCTTGGCTACACAAGGGACAAATAGAAAATTACTTTGCATGGTGATTATTATCTTCTTTACTTGTCTCCTGGGAGGACTATATGGGGTCACTTTTTCAGTTACATTTGATTATCCAATACTATATTATTATCTTTAAAGTCTAGAAAGAAAATAGAATAGATGATTTTATGTACTACAAAATATATTAGATAGTATTAATTAATCCAAAACTGCTTGTTAAGTGGTAGATTCACTTCATTAAATAGATAACTATTTGGGGAGCTTCATTTTATCTACATAGTAAATTTATGTAATAATATTACTTTTTCTTCAGCAAAAAAATTTTGAATAGTGTGTTTTTACTAATGCAAAATGGTAGTAAAACAATGAGCTAGATGACACAAGTAAACTATTTTCTGGAGATTCTTACAGCATTAAACATGTTTATCTTCGTAATCGTAAGCAAATAACACATTGTAATCAAACATACTGTTACAAAAATTTTGATATAATTGAGTTCAAAGATGTTAAATTTGATTTTTAAAAAAGTTACATACACTCAAATACTAAGCTTACTGAAAGAATCCTACCCTCATAATTGTGGAAATTTAACCTTTATGTTTCCTCAATATGGAAGTAGAAAGACCAAAACAACCTCTTCTCTTGGGTTATGCTGTTTTTTCTTTTTCCTTACTTTTCTTTTCTTTTTGTGTTAAAGTTAAGCCTAGATTAAGCTTTTCTATTAGAAAATAGAAGAGTTTTAAGAAATGAAACAACTAAGATGTCTGACCCTATCTCTTTATAAGAATGAACATACAATATAAATTCTTAGTTTGATACAAATTATACTTGGGAGTCCGTACATTTAGTTAAATGCAAACACAAACTACAGTCTCATATTAAGTGCTCAGGGAACAGTAATTTAAAAATATCCTCCTGATCATTATTGCTGAAATTATGCATACATTAACATCAAGTAAAAGTATTATGAAAACTATATAAATCATAAATTCTGAATAAAATAAAAATTTTCTTAACTAAAAATTGTACAGCGTTAACCAATTCAATTAGACTTCAGCTAACTGATCTTCTTAGAAACAGATAATAATAAAAGATGGGAAAACCATCTATTTTTAAAAATTACATATTTAACTTCATTTATGTTTAATTTGAAAGACTGCTTATTTAGGGAAAATATTTTATTTTCTCATAGAATCAAAGATAATTTTGCTAATGGATCTTGAAACAACCACGTGGATTTGAGATACACATGGTTAACTTATTTTATTTTTCAGTAAACCACATTTCAAAAAGTTCATTAATTTATATCCTTAGCCTGTCAGACTAATCAGAAATCACACAAAAAATTGAACCAAAAAATCATTTACTTTAATATCTTTATTTAAACAGGAAATAAAATAAGGCCCAGAGATACGAGAAGAGTTGTCCAAGCCTTCAGAGGTCATTAGCGTCATCCACTGACTTGGTTATAGCTGTCTGGATGCTAAGTTTATGTGTTACTTGGATACTAAAATGCTGTTTCAAGATGGCATATCTTTTACCTATCTCTATTATAAATAATAAAGAATGGAACTGCTTAGAAATGTTTTATTGTCATTGCAAAATGACCTTTAAATAATTTTGTTTATATTATTGCCTCCTAAATTTTACTTCTTTTGTTAACTGAAAATCTCATGAATACTCATACTCATAAAATACACATTTATGAAAGTACTCATATGCAGTATAATATTTAAAAAATATTTCTCATGAATTAAAATGAATTTATATTAGCATTATTTAATTCTCAAAAATCTGTTCATATTTCCTCACTGAATGTATAATGTAGACCAGTGAACAGATTTAAAATGTTATTCAAAAATATTATTCATATGTTTTAAAGGGAGAAAATGAAGAGAAAAGGAAATTCTATATATTTGCTTTGCTGACTAACCTTGAGACAGTCATTTAAATAAATTGGAGATTTCTATCCTAATCTCCAAATATAAGGTTCAGACTAGATAATCCCTATAGCTCCCTACATTTCTAAAAGAAGTAGCAACTTTCGATATATGCAAGAAATTATAATCACATGTTTTACTAAATTTTATTTACAAAATTAAGCAAACATTAAACAGCATTTGGTAATTTTACTACAGTAATAAATGTAAAATAATTATAATATTCTAATATACATTACTGATAAAATCTCAGCAAACTTGAAATAGAAGGGAACTTCATCACCTGATAAAAGGCATCTACAAAAGACTTTCAGTAATCATATTTAGTTGAAAGATTGAATACTTTCTCCTATGATTGGGATTATCTGCTCTTGCCACTTGTATTCAACACTGTACTAGAAATTCTGTCAAGTGCAATAAGGCAAGAAAAGGACCTGAAAGACAGACAGATTAGAAATGAAATAAAACTGTCTTTCTTGAAAACAACATTATCATCCTAATGAATCTACTAAAAAAAAAAAAGGCTACCAGAATTAATAAGTGAGTTTTACAAGGACACAGGATATTGTGCCAATATACAAACCTCAAGTGATGTCAATAAAATAGCTATGAAAAATTGGAAATTAAAATTTTTACAAATACCCACAATAGCAATAGAAATATTTTCAGCAGCAACAAAAAACTAAAATATATTAGGGATAAATCTGACAAGAAATGTGCAAAATCTGTACACTGAAAATGACAGTTTTCATAAGAGAAATTAAAGAAGACTTAAATGAATAGAGAAGTAGATCATATTCAGGAAAGAAAAAATGTTAATTCTATCGAAATTGGTCTATGGACAGAGAACAATCAAAAACAAAATCCCAAGAGTCTTTTTAGTAAAAGTCAACAGCCTGATTATAAATGTATGTGGAAAGAAAGAGTATCTAGAATAGTCAAAACTTGTTTAAATGAGAACAGAGTTGGAGGATGTACATCTGTTTTTAAAATGTATTATAAAGCTGTAGTAACACAGACAGTCTGGTATGAGCATAAAGATATACATGTAGAACAATGGAATAGAAAAAAAGAGTGAGGAAATAGCACATGCAGAAGGTCAATTTATTTTTGACAGAGGTGTTAGGCCATACAGTGAGGGAAAAACAATCTTTTCAACAAATGGTACTGGAACAAAAGGATATGTATTGGCAAAATAAACCAATAAACTTGACCCTTACCACATACCGTAGAGTAAAATTAACTCAAAATGGATCATAGACCTAAATTTAAGAGCTAAAACCATCAAATTTCTAAAAGAAAATATAGAGTAAAAGTTTACTTACCTTGGGTTGGCAAAGCTTACTTAAATATACATAAAACAACACCAACTACAAAAAAATCATTAAATTGGTCATCAAAAATCAAAACTTTTTTGTGTGTGTGAGGAAGATTGGCCCTGAGCTAACATCTATTGCCAATTTTCCTCTTTTTGCTTGAGGAAGATTATCCCACTGCTAACATCTGTGCCAATCTTCCTCCATTTTGTATGTGGGATGCTGCCACAGCACGGCTTAATGAGTGGTGTGTAGGTCCATGCCCAGGATCCAAACCCGTGAACCTCAGGTCGTCAAAGCTGAGTGTGCAAATTTAACCACTATGCCACCAGGCCAGCCCCCAAATCGAAACTTTTATTCATTAAAGAAACACTGCAAAAATGAAAAGGCAACTACAGAATGGGGCCACATTTTAAAACCATATGTCCAACAAAGAACATTATCTAGAAATGATAGAGAATTCTTCCAACCAAATAATAGGAAGACAAAAAACTCAATTTTAAAAATGGGCAGAAAAATTAACAGATATTTCACTAAAGAAGATATAAAAATGACAAATATCCACATGAAAAATATTTGACACAATTAATTATTAGGGAGATGACAGTTAAAACCACAATGAGATATTGTGACACTCCCATTAGAATGGCTAAAATTATAGAGTAACTATACCAAGTGTTGACAAAGATATGGAGTGACTGAAATTCTCATACACTACTGATGGTAATGTAAAATGGAACAATCACTTTGGAAAAGATTCTCAAAAGTTAAACATACAACTACCAGACAACCATCCTAGGTATTTACACAATAAAGATTGAAGATTATGCTACAAAAAGTTTGTACATGAGTGTTTATGGCAGATTTATATGTAATAGTCAAGACCTGGAAACAACTCAAAAGCCTATCGACTGGTAAATGAATAAACAAATCATGGTATATCCATTAAATAGAATGGCCCTCAGCAATAACAATGAATCAGCTATTGATAGACACACATAAGATGGATGAATCAAAATGATTATGATGAGTAACAGAGGCCAGACAAAAGGTGTGTACAAGTTTCCATTCATAAAAATACTACAAAATGCAGACTAATATATAATAACAAAATAGAATCAGTGTTTGCCTGGGGATGGTGTGAAGTTGGGATGGGGAGGGAGTGTAAGGGAGGGATTACCAAGGGAAACAAAAACTTCTGGGTGATGGATATGTTAATCATCTGGAGTGTGGTAATGTTTTCATGGGTGTGTATACATATTAAAACTCATCAAATTATACATTTAAATATATGCCATTTAGTCTACATCAATTTTTATCTCAAGAAGTAAAAATTGATACACTGATTAAAAATAATAGTAATAAACAAGAACCCACATTTGATAGTGGCTGGTAACTATAAGTAATAAATATAATAAAAATAAATGATCTAGGGGCCGGCCCGGTGGCATAGCCGTAAAGTTCGCACACTCTGCTTCGGCAGCCAGGGGTTGCGGGTTCGGATCCTGGGCCTGGACAGACGCACTGCTTGTCAAGTCATGCTGTGGTGGCATCCCATATAAAGTGGAGGAAGATGGGCATGGATGTTAGCCCAGGGCCACTCTTCCTCACAAAACATAAATAAATAAATAAATAAGTAAATGATCTCAAACCCATTGAATGTACAATACCAGGAATGAACACTAATGTCAGCTATGGACTTTAGGTGATTATGATGTGTCAATGTAAGTTCATCAGGTATAACAAATGTACCTCTTTGGTGCAGGATGTTGATAGTGTGGAAGACTGTGCATGTTCAGGGCAGGGGGGTTATGGGAAATCTTTGTACTTTCCTTTTAATTTTGCTGTGAACCCTCACTGCTCTAAAAAAATAAAGTCATTAAAAAATAGATGATCTTAAAAATTAATATATATATTTATATTTTTCTCCTTTGTATGGCATTAGCAATATGTTTTTTGTTTGTTTGGGGATAGATACTTATATCCCCCAAATTCTCAGTTTCTTCTATTTTGAAATGAGAATATTAGTGTTTTCATTAACAACTTTTGTTTATCTAGCATATGATTTCTAGTAATCCAACATTCAGCTACAAATCTGAAATCCTTCCAAGTCTCTGTGGCTTCTACATTCAAGTGCAACCAAGAAAATATAAATTAGTGTCAAATCAAAATTTATGAACAAGAGACCCAGTATTCTGGTTAATGAAGCAATGCCTTATCTCAGAGAAAGAGTTAAGATTTGTGAGAATCTGGCTGAAAGGGGATGTGAAAGGTCAACAATTAAAGATAGATTCTGACAGCAGCAAACTCTCTGTACTAGCTTTTCCGATGAAGAGTAGAGGCCATTTATTAAAGATGCTGTTACAGGAAAATCTTGATTTGTTCAATACATTCAGTATGAAAAGTTATTTCAAATACATTTAAATAAATAAAATTAATTTTAAATAAACAAGCTATTTTATATTAAATAAATAAAATAAAATTTCTTCTCTAAGAAATTGTTTTACATTTAGATCCTTAATACTCCCTATTTCACATTTGTTGTAAATGCATTCAGAAAGTACTATATACCTAAAAAATATCTCAAAACAACTCATTTACAATTCCTTTGGCACTGTATTCTAGGACTAAAGTTTCTAATTTAATATGGATCCTGTATAATTCTCAAAGGAATATTAGCTTCATACAAGCTCTTCTGTCATATAATTCAATATGTGCAACCACAAAAGAAGAGAAAGAATTGAAGCCACAAAACACAGAAACTGAATAAGATTCACATGAATCTTATTCATAGACACGAATAAGATTGATATAAAACAACAAAAGCAGTCATCTTGACAAAGCTGAACAGAACATACAAACATATCCCCCCCCACACACACAGCCTACCCACACTTCCAACAAATGCTGGTTTAGAACACTCTAGGCCAAAATTACTCCTAATTTCTCACAAAAAAATAAACATATACAGAAAAAAAAAACACTACAGCTTTACATCTCTGTATAAGCAGAGATAATGATGAGTGTTGCCTGGCATGTCATACAATTTAGGAGTCCATCACCAGTCTCTCTCTGAATCCTCTGTGGAGTGCAGAAGAACATATGATGCCCCTCCATCATTGCCATCTTCCTCTACGTGAAATTTCTTGGAATTCAGTTTTAATCATTGACCAACTGCTACCGCCCAACTTCAACATAAATGCCTGTGAAAATAAATGAATAGTTGTACACAGAAGAGTAAGATTTTGTTTGCTTTTATTTCAAATCTGAAGGAAATCGTTTTTCCATATTTTTCAATAGATTTTCATAATTCAGAATTGACTTTGCTTAAAATATCTATTTTTGTTCTTTCTTCCAAATCTTTAAATCACTGAAAAGAATAAAAAGGAGACAAATCATATATCACTGAACATGATGAAGTGGTAATTGCCATCTTTTTAAAGACTGCTGGGCTAGAAAGATCAGGTATGAGGGCAGAGTTATTCAGAAGTGTGTGTTTAAAACCCGTGAAGCTTAAAATTTGACATGCTTGGCATCATAAAATATTCTCAACCGCCTATTCCTCTTGGCCCCACACATTTTTAAACTTTCACTTACAGGAAACTGATGGGTAGAGGACAGTAAAACATTCATTTTATGAGAGTTATTTGGGGATTATAAAAATGGAGGGGGTGGCCTAGAGCAGACACTAAAATTTTCTTAAACCTAAATTTCATAAATACATTTTGGTATTCTGGCCACACTCCCGGACAGGATATCTCAACTTGGAGGGAGCCAGCAGGGGTTCGGTCTTATTTAAAGCAAACAACAGAAAAGCACAAGTGGAATATGTATGCTGCTCTCTGAATTGAGAACTGAGATGTAGAGGCAGGCTCTGCTGGTGTCCTAACATGTTGGCTTCTGTGGTGATGTTTCCAGAAAGTGATGGTAGATTCACCTTGCTTTTGCGGCCATTTTTAGATTGAAGTTTGGGTAGCTGCGTAGGGCAGCTATGAATGAATTGAAGCAGCAGCAATGTTAACTGAAGGTAGTAGCATATTTAATCTCATACTGTTAGGGAAGACTTCTAAAATGATGTCTATTAGTTTCAAGTGTTAGGAGATCTGATAGGACATCATCTATAGTCACACAGTTATCATACTCCACCTACTTACTAGAGAAGTTCTCCAAGTCTTTATCATATTTCACATTTTAATTACACCTAAAATTTTTATTCTACATATACTTTTTGTAGGAAATAGCTTACCTGGCATATATTACTGAATCATGTGTATAAGGTGGTTTAAAGTTGGTTGACTTCTTTAACTCCTGAAATTGTATTCCTCTTTTTGTTCAATGCCTTTTTTAGAGCAGGATACTCAAGATGCAATAAAATATATCTCAGATTGTCATTTGTGAATGCTTAAGAATTTTCTCTTGTGTTATCTTGACATCATAATTTTATTAATACAATCTAAGTTCTTAGCAATATCACATGTTAATACATATATATTATTAGTTTTCTCTTTCTGCCATAACAAATTACTGTAAATTTAACAGCTTAAAACAATGCATTTATTATCTCACAGTTCTGTAGGTCAGAAGTCTTGGTACAGTGCTGTTCAGTTGAATCCTCTGCTTAAAGTCTCACAAGGCCAAAATCAAAGTGTAGGGAAGGCTGTGGTCCTTCCTGGAGGCTCTGAGGATGAATCCGCTTCCAAGCTCCATCAGGTTATTGGCTGAATTCAGTTTCTTGCGGTTGTAGGACTGAGGTCTCCATTTACTTCCTGGCTGTCAGCCATGGGTCAGTCTCTCCTCTGAGAGAGGCCCACACTCATTTTCATGTAGTCTCAATTCCAGCAATGGCCGGTTGAGTCCCTCTCGTATTTCAAATCTCCCTGACTTCCTTTTCTGCTGTATATCTCTGACTCTATCTGAAGAAAATTCACTGCCTTTAAGGAATTAGGTGAATAAATTGGGCCCAATTGGATCCAGGATAATCTACTTAGTTTAAGGACAGCACCTTAATTACATCTGCAAAGTTCCCTTTGCCACATGACATATTTGCGAGTTCTGGGGATTATGGCATAAGCATCTTTGAAGGGCCATTACTGTGCCTGCTACAGTGTAGGATAACATTCTATTGCAAATCCTGAGATATATTTTGTGCATCTCCTGTGTTAGCGGTAGGTCTCACTTCATCAGCCTGAGCTATACATACAGATAGATAACTCCTTTGCAGCTAATCATGCATGTCCCAATCTGCTGCAGTGGTGTTTTGTGCTTAAGGTTTCAAACTTAGGGCTTCATAATGATTGTTAGTTCATCTATTGATTTCTTCCCCATAGCTATGTGCCTATGTTCAGAGGAGCTTCCAGATTTAGACGATCATGGGAACAGAAGCAGATATTTTCCTAAAACCCAAGGCTTTGTTGAGTGTATGCCATCAGCACAGAATACCCATCCCTTCATGGTGGCTTTGTCTCTTGGACCATTTTGTGACAGCATACCATAGTAGGTGACATCCAAATCCTTCAGAGGTTATAATAACTTTGACTTTCAAAGAGGAAGTGTCTAACATGCTGATTGCTTTCTTCTCAATTTCTTTCTTTCTCCCTGTGCCAATTTACCATTCCCCTCAGCAGCCAACTGTCTACATGTTCACCTAGTAACAATAATGTCTGGTAACTTTGACTGCTAGTCTAGTAGTTTTTGTTGTTTGTGTTTTTAATACCTCCCTAGGCATCATTACAACTATGTGCCCTTTCTCATTCCTGTGTGACACACTATAGAGACTAATAATGGGTTATGTAATGGTGGAAATCTAAGAAGTAATGCAGCTAAATCACAGACTGCCAGGAAAGATCCCTGCAGTTAGAGAGCAAATAAAAAGGCTTCTTTTCAGAAATGGAAAGTTTTCAGTATCCGGAAGTTTTCTTCTGGCCAAATCTTCTCTCTCCACAATTATTAACTGGGGAGGGGAGAAGGAGAGAAAGGCAGAGACAGAGAGAATATCAAATGTATAGAAATGTATGTTTTAGTAATGGACAATTACAACTACCACCTCAATTAAATTTTTTGAAACAGAAGAAAATAAAGAAGATAGAATTATGTCAGTTCTTCTCTGGCTATCCTATGTATCTCCCTTTCTGTACCATGTATGTTCCTTTCTTTTAAATTCAAAATAAACCAACATTATCATCATTTCTCCTAAGCTATTATTACTCCCTTATTTCCTCTCTGAGGTAAGCACCAATTTTCTGGGCCCAAATCTTTGTGCTGCCCTTGGTTTATTTTTTCCCTGCCCTAAAAAGACAATCAGTTATCAACAGTAAGAATCTATTTAACTAAATATCTCCAAAATGCCCCTTTCCATCCACATTTTTACTGTCTGGCTAGTCCTTCGCATTTATTGCCTAGATTATTGCAAAGTCTCCTAAGTAATTTCCGTTTCAAGAATTCTCAGCATAATTTCTGATCCTTAAGCTGCCAACAAAGTGATGTTAGTAAATTTCAAAACTGTTACTATCCTGCTATATGTCTATCATTGGCTCTCTGTGACTTTGAGAATCAAGCTGAGACTTATGAGCTGTTAGCTGCTTACTTTGTGAGCATCATTTTGTTTCCCTCTTTTTCCTATTTGTAACACTTTTCATCCTCGTAGATTTCAGCTTAACACATTTGGAACTTGCCATGCTTTGTTTTAAAAACACTACTCTTTTTTTTTCCTCGAACAACTTTTACTCTCCTTTCTCTAGTTCAAGTTTTGCAAAACTAAGTTACCTTTTTCACAAAGCCTTCTCTTATATTTACAATTTTTATTTATTGCTACTTCCCTGCTGCTGCTTCAGTGATAAACAGAGGCTAATGCGGGGGTGGACGATGGAAGGGGCGTAAGTGATTAAAAGCATATGTTTTCAACACACAGTAGACGATGTATTAGATGAGAAAACAATTCCACACAATTCCATGTAAAGACGCAAGGCCAGGGTCAGGGACAAAAGCAGTCAGGGAACAAATAAAAACTTTGAGAAAACTCTCCAGCAACTTGGCAGGTTAGTAATTCAGTAAAATGACTGAAGGGAATTGGCATTTGGCAAATTGGCCAGCCTCACTTTTTTCAATAATTGCCTCCCTTCTGAAACTCCTGAAGCAGAACGGCATGTGTCTACCTGGGGCTAAAACTGTATCTGATTCTGGCTGAATCTAAATTAGGAAAAGATATGTCAACACATAATCTCTCTCTGGCTCTCTAATTTTGGCTTCCTGCTTGTGAAGAACTAACAACAATTCAAATCATTTTAAAATATATTGAGACAAAGAATACCTAAAGGCAACTGTAATCTTGAAACACAGAGTCTTACGATGTAAATAGAGAAGTCAGTTGTCAAAAACTGTTTGTAAGGTCAGGCAACAGCAGGATCCCTCACCTGGGTAAATGCTCAGCCACTGCAATTTTCACATTTGATTCAGTACAAGAATATTGTATTTGCCTCCTGGTTCAGCATCATAATCAGCAGGCAATGCCTCTCACAATCAGAAAATCTCCTTAAATATCTCATTTTTCTTGAATTTTTAAACTAAAAGTTGTATATACAATGCAAAAAAATCATACTTTTATTGTATTTTAGTGCTTTTCTTCATCCAGACTTAGACACAATAAAAATTACATGAAAATGTCTTTTCTGTGTATAGTTAGTAAATTAGTTAGCCAACTATTTATGTTCAAATAATGTACTTTTGACATTTATGATAAAGAAAGGAATGACTGCATCTTAGTCTTTATAAGATATTAATATATTTTTTATAATTTAAATAATAATCATGGGTGATGCCAGTAGAGTTAAAACATCCATTAATATTTTCTTTCAGCTTATTTTTATGTGTATAAAATATATTAATCTTTTTTTCAAGATTAGGTCCAGATTATTGGAGTTGCATTCTAATGTTTTTTTCAAGTATCATCACATCAACATTTTCCATGACACTAAATAGTCTTTTTAGTTTGAATGCATCATAGAAACAGAATAGCTTAGTCGCTATGGAGCCAGGGAGCCTGCATTTACAACCTGACTCTGTTGCTCATTAGCTTTTCTACCTTGGGTAAATTACTTAATCAGTTTTTGCTCCTCTTTCCTCAGCTATGAAATGGGGATTATAATATTACCTGTCCCCTAGGGTTGTAATGGAAATTAAATGAGTTAATATATATAAAGTGCTTAGAACATTGCCCAGTACACTCAGTAACTATTATCATTATTCTTATGATTTAGTTATTCTCCTTGAATGTCCAGATGAGTCCAAGGATTGAAGTATTGACTATTTTAAAATTTTTCTTTCAATTATAAAGTTTGTCTTTTCACAAATGCACTGAATTACATTACCAAAAATGTTTGCTGACACCGAATCTTATGAATATAATGTATTTTTCAAAAATGTGTATATATTAGTTATGTATTATGTAATATTTTCATATATTTTATTTACAGTCTGTTTTTCCTTGCCAGTAGTTTTTTATATAGTAACTATCTTTAATTCTAGATTTAGATTTAGCTATTTGTTTAACTTTTACAGTGCTCAAAGATAGTCAAATTATGATAACCTCAAACTTGAATCTTCTGTTTTTGCTGATATTTTTAAAAGAGTAGTAACTATACGCACATGCTACAAAATAAGTAATATTGAACAATTTATAGACTCAGTGGCACAGAAGAGATTTGCCCTTATCCCCTTTTCCCAAATCAGTTCACCTCCCTGGAGGCATCCCTTTTACAAGCCACTTAAGTGAATTTCCTGAGTTACTCTGAACATGCACAAGCAATTATGAATTGTTAGCATATGATGTTCATGGGTCCATATATTGTTTTTTTCCATTAACTGTATTGGAGAGATGTTTCACATTAAGTCTTATGTTTCTGCCTCATCTTTTTAATACTCAATATCCGTTTGCCCCACACAATGAGCATTTAATTTTGATTCATGTCATTTGGTCAGGGTATAACTTCAAGAGAATTTTACAGATAAGATATGTGATTGGTATCTTTTCTGAATAATTGTATTTGTTCAATTATCTTTTTATTGCTTTTGGATAAAAACTAAGCAAGCAAACATGTATAGATATAAAACTTTGCATCACAGGCATTGTCTGTACATCCTATAATGTCTTTTGACATTTTATATTCCAGAGGAAGTCTTTATAATAATTAATGATTTTATTCCTTCGTATACATACTCCTTCATGTACATAGCCATATGTTGTGGATTCACACATCTGTATTTCATATTCATACATATATGGGTGAATGTTTTATCTATATATGGATTTTTTTCACTAATTTTTCCATTTATTTTGTCTGGAATATTATGAATTTTCTTGATCTATCTATATAGATATTCTTTTTCCAGTTCCAAAAAGAAATATTTTTTTTCTTGTTAAAAATTGCCTTGTTAGCAATGCTTATTTGATTGTTGTAGCATCTACTCAAAAACACAAATAATATCTAAGTGTGGCGTGTTCTCTGTCCTCCTTATCTATCACCTCTCTTCATTTGCATTTTCTTTTATTTTCCCTAAATATTTAGCAAAATTTTCTCAAGTTTTTCTTAACATCACTCCTTTGATTTTTGCAATATCAAGTCTGCTCTTGGTGCCTTGAATATAGTTCTTAATTCTGCTAACACTATTTTGGTTTTTTTATGATCTTTTCTTCCTAAGAACTTATTCATTTGAATCTCATTCAGTTTTACTCATTTCACCTTTATATTCTTTCAAAAACACTTATTCTTCTTACAACCTTCCATTCTCCATCATAGATTTAATATTATTTTGAATTTCACTGATTACCCAAACAGTAACCTATTTTTTTTCTGTAGAATTATTTTCAAATGTATGTTTCTTCATCTTGTGTTTCTTTCCCCTTTGATTAAGTACCATTTTCAAAATCCAGCATTGGCTTACTTTGTTGCTCGTTTTATTCTTCAATGGACTCTATAATCCAGAGATCTATCTAGATATTGGTCCTGTGCAGTGGGCATTGGGTAGTGGTTAATATCCACTATCAGAGAAATAGGTGTATATATATATAAATTGATATTCACTCCTCTAGCCCAAATCTTAGTTTGCCAGGTATTATTCTAACTTTTTAAAGCCTTTCCACCTCTGAGAATTCAGCACATTTAATATTCCTCTCCCCAAATTCCCAGTTGTTGTCTTTTAAATGTACATTTCATAAATGAATATAGAAAGATGAATAGAGGGCAAAGGGAAGAAAAGTCTCGATGTTAGGATCCCCTAAAGGTGTTGCACCCTGCCTAATATTCTGTTTGGACAGATCCTTGATCTCCTACTTAAAGGACAGAGAAACAGAGAGGAACCAATTGCCTGTTTTATGAAAAACATAGGTTGTCCACTGATTTTTTTTCAGTCAATTTTATAGTTAGTGAATAATCCCTCTATACTATGCCAATAAATTGCTTATCAGTCTAAGTTTTAATTTAGATATTTTTATCTTCATATATTTTAGTAGATGGGGGAGCTGTTAATCAAATGTGTTCATAAACTTGACTTTTAGCTAAAAATCTTTATATGTATACATTTCCTCATTTCTTTACAAGTAGCATTTTAGCAGGCAAAAATATACATTAAAAGTACACATTGATTATAACGATGCATTCTTATTTCAGAAATGTACTTTCTGGCTGGCCCCTTGGATGACTTGGCTTTGCAGAGTTCTGTTCTTATAAAATCATATATTCTCTAGAAAGCAATATAGCTGGTTTTCTGCAAATGTAAAGGTGACACATAAAAAGCCACATATAGCTCTTACTGAGTTTTTTTTTAATAAAGATATATTTTAACATTAGCTATTCAAGGCCCAGAAACCTCAGTGGCATTCTAGTGGCCCAAAAGGATTAACATGCCTCCATGATTCCCTTCGAGTGACATTTAGTATATTTAGCTCGAAAAGCTAATCAATCATGCCTTATGAGATATGTCAATTAAAAAATAGTTTGGCTAAGAATATAATTCAGTACATTTAAGTGAATAAAAGCTGTGAGAATGATTAAAATGGAAATTGTCTAGATGGAGGAAGTAGCTAGTTAAGGGCCACCAGATTAGTCTGCATATAGATAGATCAGCAGTGCCATTATAAGGCAATACATCATTGCAATTTACATACATCAAAATATTTAAAAGTACTGGAAACATCAGTAGGGAAAATCACCTAAGATAAGTGAACTAAAAGGAGATATGTGAAATGTGAGCTGAAGATCAAAAGAGATTCGTCTGTTGAGTAGGAGAGAAAATTATTTGAAATTCCATAATTTATAGCCAAGAAGAGCCTGGAAAGCAACGTTCTAAAAGGACTTAGATGACCTGACTATTCATTTTGAATCAAATCCGTGTTATGAATTAATTAAAACTTAATGACAAATGTTGAATAGGATTCATCCTCAAAACAAATAGATACAAGAGATTTTTACAAGAGTAGAAAGAATTTTGCTAAGGAAAATGTTTGCATTTGCATTTAATTTCCCAGCTGTGTTTTCATATCAGTGAGAGGATGAAAATAAAGTAATATTAACATTTCTGGGAACTAATCCCAGACACTCACATAATCCTTAAGGCAAGAAAGCAGAAGCTAGACATGTTATTCCAGAGAGAAATGAACGAAAAAGACATCTTAAAAGTATTTTTTTCATTTATATTTGTATCCCTATTATGCATAAGAAGATGTTATCACTCTCTAATTATAATTTAATTCACCAGATATCCTTTGTGCCTTTTTACAAATTCAATTACTTTGACCCCTGGTTCACCAGAATAATGATACCTGATTATGCTCCCTTAGACTATCCCTTTGCAAACTATTTTAAAATTCACTCACTATGTTTTGTATAATCTTTACGAAAGGAAGAATTTGAAATTTTCTATTAAGTTAAGTAGCTTTATTCCAAAGAAAAGCTTATCTCCATGGGATGGTGCTTTTTATTTTTTTCTATCACTTTATTTTTCTGACACAATATATCTTACATTTTAGCCCATGAGGTCATGATCTTCAAAATATGATTCCGGGAGAACTTGCATTACAAGGAAAAGCTCAGATGTTGTCCATAGAAAGTGAGGGAAAACCTAACGAGTGGAATGGGACCCCCACTTCCTGACTCAACACAAGCAGCTCAGTTTTTTAACCATTTAAGTTTCAGAGCTTTTTTTCGATGTCACCATGGAGGAGAGTTTGTACATGAATTGTTGGTATCAGTATTTCCCAAATGCAACCAATGAATTTCTAGTGGCTTCCAAAGGAATTTCAAAGAGTTTTGGCTTAATTACTTTTTGTTTTTAAAGCAAAAATTTATTACCTAATTTGAATATGAAGTAAACATCTGCATTAGTGGAAATAAAATAAGCATATAGTGACACAGATCCCTTTTCAAATTTTTACTTAACGGAGTATAGCTGCTGCAGTGTTAATATTTTAACATATTTCTATTTGTAGATACATATTGTATAATTTATACCTTAATGTACAATAATTTAGAGATGGGGAATACAGGAAATACTAATTTTTAGATAAAACAATTTAATGAGGAACATAAAAATGATAATAATTCTGTTAAATTGCCCCAAGATGCTGCTCATAGATTAGTAAAAGACATTAATCTGAATGAATTCCTTACATAGTATATAAAGTTATCTCTTCAAATATCACTGATAATAAACTGAAAATATGATAAAGATCACTTCCAATTTCTCTTTTCAGTTTCAGTTATAGATCAGTTAAATCCATTATATTTAAAGAAAAGTGTTTTAAAATGACAGCTAGAATTTCCCAAAATTTATATCATCATTTATAATAAGATATAACAATTATTATAAAAGTATGCCGGTTGATCTTTAAAGGCACAAAATGCAATCATTTTAAATATCAGGTAATAAATGTAGATTTTTTTCTGTTAGATGCCATAACACATAATAAAAATCTATAACATTTTAGAACAATTATTTTCCAGATCAAATGGATATAATACAAATAGACATTTTACATTAGTCAAACATATTATATTTTAAATGATTTAAGCAACTATATAACCTATTAAATGGGAAAAATAGGTATGTCGTTATTGTAAATATGTAATTAGTACAAAACTTTTACCTATATAAAGACATAATAAACTTATTTTTCTTATCCTTATCAAAAAATGAAATAATTTAATAAAATGCTAAATTGAATAAATATATGTTGGTTTACAATAAAGACATTTTTAACATTATGTTAGATTAAGGTAAAAAGAATCAAATAATTACATTTTTTTACATAAAAATTATGTTTAACAGCCCACACATAGCTGATCAGACAAAATTATTCTTTCCCTTAAGTGGACCCTCTTTGCACAATTCTGACTCTAAGGACCCGATTCTCTAAAGAGATCAATCCTGTTTACTTGATCCCCACTGGGGGGTTGAGGTGGAGATAAGAGAAAATGTATCCATTTACACATTTACACAAGAGGTATGTTTTTGATGCTATATCTGACTACTCTGAGACACTATCTACTGGGGCATAAACCAGACTGGGTAGGATTTGCTATCACTTTACCCTCTACATTAACATAAGCATGCTACTGCCACTGAAACCAGTAATAGTTTCTCATAATGAAGAGGATGAGGTAGTCTTTCCTTTTGATATACTCGGCTGTAGGAGCTCCGCAGTCAAAGTATTCAACACAGTCTAAATATTTGTTTAGGAAATGAAATCTCTAAAGAAAATGTAATCTGCGTACACATAGATCCGCCAATTTCCATGAATAAAAAGACCACTTAACTTCTCAGTTTGAATTATGGGCATTTAGGTCACATCACTACATTCGTGTCTTAACCAAGAATCAAAGTCTACTACAGGCAATTTTCTAAAGAAAGGGAAAGTTTGTTCCAAAAAAAGTGAATATCAATCTCAAATAAAAATAAAAACAATATTTGCAGTTTTAAACTAGTAGTTTTTCTCCATTCTAGCCATAGAAATGCTCAAACCATTTTCAAGTCTGTATTGAAACTACTGCACAGATATTTTTATCTAACTACTTTTCTCTATTCTCAATAGAGAATAGTGACTAAAATCATTCTGAATAAAATCATAATAATCTCTCTTCTAGACTTCAGCAATAATCTCATTCATTCAATTGGTTCACAAACGTTGTATATCAATCATTTGCCAGGTTTGTACTTTGTACTGGCGGTAAAATACATAAAAATCTCATAGAGCTTCCATTCTATTGAGTGAGGAGAGAGAGAGAGAGAGAGGAAGAGAGTCTAAAATATTATGTGGAAATTATATGAAGAAAAATAAAGTAATTGATTAGAAAGTGATAGAGTGCCATTTTATGCAGGGTAGTTGGGGAAGACCTGTTGAATGTGGAGACAAATGGGAGTGACCTGAATGCAGTGAAAGAACAAGCCATGTCCACCTCTGTGATGTGGTGGGGAGGAGACAGCATTATCAGGTAAAGGGAATAACAAGTGCAAGATCCCTGAGGCAGGAGGGTGCTCCCTATAGCCAAGGATCAGCATGGAGATCAGTGCACCAAAAAGGCAGGGTAGAAATCAAGTCACAGAGGTAGTCAAGGGATTAACAGTCATTCTGTTATGTGGAACCCTGGTAACAAATTTGAATTCAATTCTGAGTGTGATAAGAAGCCCCTTACTGTATTTACTTTTGGGGGGGGTGCTCTTATTATTATTTTTTTATTTTTATTGATGTCTTAATCGTTTATAACATTGTGGGGTTTTAGTTGTACATTATTATTTGTCCGTCACCATGTGGATGCATCCCTTCACCCCTTGTGCCCACCCCCCACCCCCCTTCCCCTGGGTAACCACCAACCAGTTTTCTCTGTCTGTGTGTTTGTTTATATTCCACATATGAGTGAAATCATGTGGTGTTTCTCCTTCTCTCTCTGGCTAATTTCACTTAACATAATACCCTCTAGGTCCATCCATGTTTTTGCAAATGGGACAATTTTATCTTTTTTATGGCTGAGTAGTATTCCATTGTATACATATGCCACATCTTCTTTATCCAATCATCAGTTGAGGGACACTTGAGTTGCTTCCACTTCTTGGCTATAGTGAATAATGCTGCAATGAACATAGGGGTGCATATGCCTCTTGTGATGGTTGATTTCATGTCCATTGGGTAGATGCCCAAGAGTGGGATTGCTAGATCATAAGGTACTTCTATTTTTAATTTTTTGAGGAGTCTCCATACTGTTTTCCATAAAGGCTGCACCAGTTTGCATTCCCACCAGCAGTGAATTAGGGTACCCATTTCTCCACAACCTCTCCAACATTTGTCATTTTTTGTCTTGGTGTCAGGTGATATCTTAGCATAGTTTTGATTTATATTTCCCTGCTGATTAGTGATGTTGAACATCTTTTCATGTGTCTGTTGGCCATCTGTATTTCTTCCTTGGAAAAATGTCTGTTCATATGCTCTGACCATTTTCTTGTTGGGTTGTTTGTTTTTTTGTTGCTGAGTTGTGTGAGTTCTTTATATATTACAGAGATTAATCCCTTGTTGGATATACGATTTGCAAATATTTTCTCCCAGCTGGTGGGTTGTCTACTCATTTTGATCCTAGTTTCATTTGCCTTGTAGAAGCTCTGTAGTCTGATGAAGTCCCACTTGTTTATTTTTTTCTTTTGTTTCCCTTGTCCAAGTAGACATGGAATCTGAAAGGGTCCCTTTATGACTGATGTCAATTAGTGTACTGCCTATATTTATTTCAGGAGTTTTATAGTTTCAGGTCTCACTTTCAGGTCATTAATCCATTTTGAGTTGATTTTTGTGTATGGCAATAGAAGATGGTCTACTTTCATTCTTTTGCACATGGCTGTCCAGTTTTCCCAGCAGCATTTATTGAAGAGACTCCCCTTTCTCCATTGTATATCCTTTACTCCTTTGTTGAAGATTAGCTGTCCATAGGTGTGTGGTTTTATTTCTGGGCTCCATGCTGTTCCATTTATCTGTGTGTCTACTTTTGTACCAGTACCATGCTGTTTTGATTACTATAGCTCTATAGTGTATTTTGAAATCAGGGATTGTGATGCCTCTAGCTTTGTTCTTTTTTTCAGGATTGTTTTAGCTATTCAGGGAATTTCAGTATTTTTGTTCTATTTCCATGAAGAAGGACATTGGGATTTTGATTGGGATTGTATTGAATCTGTAGATTACTTTAGGTAGTATGGATATTTTAACTATGTTTATTCTTCCAATCCATGTGCATGGAATATTTTTCCATTTCTTTATGTCTTCATTGACTTCTTTCAATAGTGTCTTAGAGTTTTCATTGTATAGTTCTTTCACCTCCTTGGTTAAATTTATTCCCAGATATTTTATTCTTTTTGTTGCAATTGTAAATGGGATTGTCTTTCTAAGTTCTCTTTCTGTTAGTTCATCATTAGCATATAGAAGCGCAACTGATTTTTGTAAGTTGATTTTATACCCTGCCACTTTGCTGTAGTTGTTGATTATTTCTAGTGGTTTTCCAATGGATTTTTTGGAGTTTTCTATGTATAAGATCATGTTGTCTGCAAATAGTGAGAGTTTCACTTCTTCATTGCCTGTTTGGAGTCCTTTTATTCCTTTTTCTTGCCTAATTGCTCTGGCCAAAACCTCCGGTACTATGTTGAATAAGAGCGGTGAGAGTGGGCACCCTTGTCTTGTTCCTGTCCTCAAAGGAATGGCTTTCAGTCTTTCCCAGTTGAGTAGGATGTTAGCTGTAGGTTTGTCATACATGTCCCTTATTTATGTTGAGGTACTTTCCTTCTATACCCATTTTGTTGAGAGTTTTTATCATAAATGGATGTTGGATCTTGTCGAATGCCTTCTCTGCATCGATTGAGATGATCATGTAGTTTTTATTCTTCATTTTATTAATGTGGGTTATCCCATTGATTGATTTGCGGATGTTGAACCATCCCTATGTCCCTGGTATAAATCCCACTTGATCATGGTGTATGATCTTTTTGATGTATTGCTGTATTCAGTTTGCCAATATTTTGTTGAGGATTTTTGCATCTATCTTCATCAGCAATATTGGCCTGTAGTTTTCCTTCTTTGTATTGTCCTTGTCTGGCTTTGGTATCAAGGTGATGTTGGCCTTGTAGAATGTGTTAGGAAGTGCTCCATCTTCCTCTATTTTTTGGAATAGTTTGAGAAGAATAGGTGTTAAATCTTCTTTGAATATTTGGTAAAATTCTCCAGGGAAGCCATCTGGTCTTGGACTTTTATTTCTTGGGAGGTTTTTGATTACTGTTTCAATCTCTTTACTTGTGATTGGTCTATTCAGATTCTCTATTTTTTCTTGATTCAGTTTTGGGAGGTTGTATGCGTCCAAGAATTTGTCCATTTCCTCTAGGTTGTCCAATTTGTTGGCATAGAGTTTTTCATAGTAGTCTTTAATAATCCTTTGTATTTCTGTGGTATCTGCTGTAATTTCTCCTCTTTCATTTCTAATTTTATTTATTTGAGTCTTCTCCCTTTTTTTCTTAGTGAGTCTGGCTAAGCATCTGTCGATTTTCTTTATTTTCTCAAAGAACCAGCTCTTTGTTTTATTGATCCTTTCTACTTTTTTTTTTGTTTCAATTTCATTTATTTCTGCTCTGATTTCTATTATTTTCCTCCTTCTGCTGATGCAGGGCTTTGTCTATTGTTCTTTTTCTAATTCTGTTAGGTATAGTTTAAGGTTATTTATTTGAGATTTTTCTTGTTTGTTAAGGTGTGCTTGTATTGCTATGAATTTCCCTCTCAGGATCGTTTGTGCTGCATCCCACATGAGTTGGTATGGTGTATTTTCCTTTTCATTTGTCTCCAGGTAGTTTTTGATTTCTCTTTTAATTTTGTCAATGATCCATTGGTTGTTCAGTAGCAAGTTGTTTAGTCCCCACATCTTTGTCCCCTTCCCAGTTTTTTTCTTGAAGTTGATTTCTAGTTTCATAGCATTATGATCAGAAAAGATGCTTGTAATGATTTCAATCTTCTTAAATTTATAGAGGTTTGCCTTGCTTCCTAACATATGGTCTATCCTTGAGAATGTTCCATGCACGCTTGAGAAGAATGTGTAATCTGCTGTTTTTGGGTGGAGTGCTGTGTCTATATCTATTAATTCCATCTCGTCTAGTTTTTCGTTTAAGTCCATTATTTCCTCATTGACTTTTTGTCTGGATGATCTATCCATTGATGTAAGGGGGGTGTTAAGATCCCCTACTATTATTGCGTTGTTGTTAATATCTCCTTTAAAGATTTTTAGTTGTTTTATGTACTTTGGTGCTCCTGTGTTTGGTGCATAGATATTTATAAGTGATATGTCTTGGTGAATTGTCACTTTTATCGTTATATATTACCCCCTTTGTCTCTCATTACCTTTTTTCTCTTGAAGTCTACTTTGTCTGATATAAGTATGGCAATTCCTGCTTTCTTTTGTTTGCCATTAGCTTGGAGTATCATCTTCCATCCTTTTACTTTGAGTCTGTGTTTGTCTTTAGAGCTGAGATGTGTTTCCTGGAAGCAGCAAATTGTTGGATCTTGGTTTTTAATCCATCCTGCCACTCTGTGTCTTTTGATTGGAGAATTCAATCCATTTACATTTAGAGTGATTATTGATATATGAGGGTTTAATGTTGCTATTTTATTGTTCATTTTCTGGTTCTTTTGCATTTCCTTCATTTCTTGTCCCATGTGTTTTGGACTGCCAATCCAGTTTGACCATTCTTCATGATGATTCTCTGAGTTTTCTCTTTATTTTTCATATGCAGTTCTCTTCTGGTTATTTGTTTAGTGGTTACCATGAGGTTTATATAAAAGAACTCCTGGATAAGATAGTCCATTTTCTGATGCCTCTTGTTTCCTTAGACTAAGTCAATTCAATCCCTTTCCTCTTCTCCTCCTAATTTGTTGTTGTCACTACTTATTCCATCTTGTGTCGTGAGTGTGTGTATACAGTGATGAGTTGCAATTCATTTTTGATGTTTTCAACCGTGATTTTTCTGGTTTAATCTCCTTGTTTTTCTCCTTGCTCAACACTTTGTATCCCCTTTCTCTTTTGTTTTTTTTTCAGGCCTAAGGGCCTTCTTGATCATTTCTTCTAGTGGTGGACTTGTGGTGATGAACTCCCTTAGCTTTTGTTTATCAGGGAGAGTTATTATTTCTCCATCATATTTGAAGGATATTTTCACTGGATAAAGTATTCTTGGCTGAAGGTTTTTGTCTTTCAAGATTTTGAATATATCATTCCAGTCTCTCCTAGCCTGTAGACTTTCTGTGGAGAAATCAGCTGAGAGCCTGAAGAGATTTCCTTTGTATGTTATTTTGTTTTTTTGTTTAGCTGCCCTTAATATTTTTTCTTTGCCGTTAACTTTTGCTAGCTTTTCTACTATATGTCATGGAATTGGACTCTTCCTGTTTATATATTTAGGTGATCTATTGACTTCATTCACTGTTATTTCCATCTCTTTCCCCAGGTTTGGGAAGTTCTCAGCTATTATTTCTTTGAAAAAACTCTCTGCTACTTTTTACCTTTCTTCTCCTACTGGAATACTTATTATCCTTATGTTACTTTTCCTAATTGAGTCTGATATTTCTCAAAGGATTTTTTCATTTCTTTTTAGTCTTAGTTTTCTCTTCTCTATCTGGAGTGTTTCTGCTTGGCTATCCTCGGTAATGCTAATTCTTTCCTGCACATTGTCAATTCTGCTCTTTAAAGACTCCAGGTTTTCCTTTATCTCATCCATTGTGTTTTTCATCTCCAATGTCTTTGATTGGTTTTTCTTTATGGTTTCAATCTCTTTTGTGAAGAAATCTCTGAATTTGTTTCTCTGTGTTCTGTTGTAATTTGTTGAGTTTTTTTTATGATAGCTATTTTGAACTCTCTGTCATTCAGGTTATGGATTTCTGTGCCTTCAGAGTTGGTTTCTGGCTGTTTGTCATTTTCCTCTTGGTCTGGAGACTTAAGATACTTTTGCATAGAGCTGGCTGATTTATTTTGCTATTCTTCATCTTGATAAAATTTCTGGTCCTGCAATTTCTACCTGCTGCCACTGGATGGAAGTCATGAGCAGTGTGTTCTGAGCCTGCTGCAGTCCCCAGAGGAATTGTACTGAAGCACAGGGCATGTTGGGGGAGGGGTTCTATCTTTTGCCTACCCGACCTGAGGGCTTCCTTTCTGGCTCTCTTGGGGCATTGACCACACCCCTGAAACAGTCCATCATTGCTTGCCAGTGGGGATCTCTTGACAGCCTATGAGAGGACATAGAGGGCAATAGCTTTCCCGGCAGAGGGCCACCCCTCCCCCCTCTCTGCCTGTGAGCTGCACTGTCTGTCTTTGCTGATCCAATGGGGAGGGGGAGTAAATCTCCCTACCTTTCCTCAAGTCCTTTGGGGTTTCCCGTGCCTCCACTATCAGATGTACCATGGCAAGGGTCTCTTAGAAGACCTTTGTAGTGTTTGATTGACCTCTGTTGGTATGCAAATGATGTTTTTGTTGTGTCTTAGGGGGCAGAGATCTCACTCCACCATGATGCTGACATCAACCCCTGTATTTACTTTTTAATGGAATTTCTCTGAGGGCTGTTTAGAGAATAGTCTGTGGAATAAGGGGAGAGCAAGAATGGAAGGGATATACTGGAAAGGTAGTTTCAGCAGTGGTCCAGGCTAGAGATTATGCAGATATATATTTCAAAGTTAGAACACATTTTTTGATGGGATGTAAAAGAGGTGAGAAAGGAAAATTAATGATGATTCTTAGAATTTTGCTCTGAACTTTTGGACGAATGAAGTTGCTGCTTCCCTAGATGGGGGAAGACTGGGGAAAGAGCAAATTTATTATATATATTATGTTTATGTACCATTACCACACAAAGGGCACAAACTGCTTGTCGCAGGACAAAAGCCAATAGTCAAGAGGCAAGATGGTGGAAAAAAGAAAGGGTTTATTACAGTTTGCTAGCAAAAGGGAAGATGGCTGACTCATGTCCAAAATAACCATCTTCAGGGAGCACAGAATCTTACAGCAGTAGTATAGGCTGGTGGGTTACAAGGGAAGGGGGTTAGGAATGTTTACCCTCAGATGTTACAGACTGGGACTCACCAAACCAGATCTTTCAGTTTTCATTGATGATGGCTACCAGCATAGACTCTCTGGGGGTCATCACATTCCTAAGGAACTCAAAAGAACAAAGTTATCTTCTTATCACAACTGAGAGGTACATGAATAAGCAGAAGTCGTAAAGTCTATGGAGCAGTTACATTTCCTGGGAGTGCAAATCCAGCTGGGTTAGTCAGAGGTCATTCAAAGTTACAATAGGTTTCTTTTCTACAGTATGGCTTCCCTTAGGTCAACCTTGCGTTGAGCTGGTATCAGTACCTATAGACATCCAGTAGAGATGTTGAGTCAGCATTTAGAAGAGAGACTGATATTGAAAGAATAAATTGGAAACCATGAACTGTTAGGTGGTATTGAAACCATGGAGCAGGAGTTGTGGAGGGTGAGGAGCTCTCATGAATATTCTGAGTTGTGAGTACTGCTTCATTCTGCTGTCTAAAGGTCAGGGAAATGAAAAGCATCCAGTAGAAAAGATGAGAACAAGCAGCTAGTGAAATTGGAAACAAACAAAACTATAGAGTGTATCATTTAGGAAGCCAAAAGAAGAGAGTATTTCATTAAGGAGAGAAGGCTCAACTGTTATCAAATACTTGGGGATTAGACAAAACCGTTTTGATTTCTGAGCTACATGAAATTGCCCTTTTTGTAAATGAAATAATGGTCATATATCATCAGTTTTGCATGGTTTATCCCAATGCCTTTTCTGCATTTTAGTTTCCATTTTCAAATGGAGGGAAAACCCTATATATATGTTAAATACCTGACAAGAAGCAGGTTCTCAGTGCATTTCCTCCCTTTTCTCTCACCACCCTCCTCCTTCAAACATTCGTTTCTCATTGTTGCAATTCTGACTGTATTCATAATACAGCTACATTAATTATTTTAAATAATCAAAAATTATTAGTTATTCCAACATTCTATCTACAAAATAGTGTTACTTTCCTACAATGTAGTGTTACATTCCTACAAAATGGTGTTACTTTATAACAGCAAAACCTTTAAATTTACCCTTTATTAAATTGGCTTCAAACTTGGAAAGAAAGAAGGTATATTTAAATTGACATTGAAATTACTAGTCTTTATATCTAGTTGAATATACCATTTTGAATAAAGAATGTAACCTCATGTTTTCTTTGGAAAAAAATCCGAATTCTTCTACTAAAATCGAGCTGCACCTGTTTTTGCCTCTATAATTAACAAAACACAAAGCAAATTTTATTCCTCCCCATGCAGAAACTATGGCTTGTATCTAAAAACAAACATTTTACATAAGAGCTGATATTTTTCTGTTTTTTCTTTCTGGAAGAGATTGGTTAGTATGTAAAGGTGACATTGAGATAACTATAGAACTAAGCAGATGACAGTGTCAGGACAGTGTCCCAAAGGGAAGGAGCAAGGATCCCTCAGCAGCACAGCAAACCCTGCTCACAGAGTGAGCATTCATTACAGGAGGCAGGCGGGTGGATTAGAAGATTTGTTAAAGGATTAGGAGATTTGAATCCCATTTTCTTTTCTTCTCTTTTTTTCATTCCTCACAATAGCCCTCATTGTGTATATTGTTTATGAAATATTTTATGTTTGAACATTAAGCAGAACATGAATATAGAATTAAGTAAGATAAGCATACTTTAACTAAAAAAAAAAAAAAAAAAAAACCACAGAAAACCACAGGACTCAGAATACAATGTTCTTATGTGCATTCTGGTTCTGAGTAAATTGAATGAGAATTTCAGATTTTGATTTACATTCTCTTTGTGTGAGAAAGTGTGTCATGAAGTGACCTCAGACCATTTCACACACTTTAATGAGTTTCTGCATGTCCTCTGAGTTGTCCCTTTGGATGGGAAGCTCCTGAAAAAGCTTTTTCCAAAGAATGTTTTGGGAAAGGAGGCAATTTTAAAAAGTAGGAATACAAGTAACCAACAAATAGGAAACACACTTCAGCTCACTAGTAAGTAGAGAAAGAACATTTAAAATGGCGAGATTGCTTTAAATATTTACAAATATGATTGGTTAAAAAATGTGGCCACACAATTTCCACAAGGTTATGGGTAAAGTGTACCCCCTGGGAGTGTAAAAGGATTTATTTTGGGGGAGCAATGTGGCTTTCAAAGTCAAAAAACCAAAATGCATACTCTTTAATAAAAAATTCCCAGTCTAAGTAGAGAAAATGTAAAACAATGCAAACTCTACCAATAGTGGCCTAGTTAAATAAAATATACTCTAGAAAAAAAAGGCTACCAAAAATGAAAAGATATTTATATAAAAATTTGCCTATTTGGCAATGTTAGGAGAAAAAAAGTAAATCATGAAACACCATGTAGAGAATAATATAATTAATAGAAAACTGTAAACACCTGTGGAGATATATGTAGGGCGGTGTGTGTGTGTGTGTGTGTGTGTGTGTGTGTGTGTGTGTGTTGTTTTAAATGGATAATCAATGTTTTTGTGGGATTTCAGGTTATAGTCACTTTTTCCTTCTTTTTACAAGGCATGCATTTTTTTACTCTCTGAAAATAATTTAAAGGTGTTCTTTGAAAGAAAATTTTGAAAGTTATGGTGAATATTAGCTTTTCAAAGTAATGTCACAGAGAAAAGAAGCCCATTTGACCTTGTATTACTCAACTTTTCTCTAAATTACTTAATCAGGAAACCCCACTGGACATAACTGCCTCCACTGAAGATGGGCTGAGAAACACTCTTTGAAACTTCCACACCTCAACTATTGTGCAGTGCCCCCTCACACACTCCCAGGCAGAACTACTAATAGCATGCATATGAGGACAGTACGTTTTGGTGTTTTGGTTTTTCCCTCAGGTTATAGCTACTGTTATTCATAATTTACTGTACAATTATTTCTTATTTACAACAGGTTAACCAGAAAAGAGGTGCTTTTTTAAATCACAATATTGTTTGGGAAGTTCAGACTTATCCCCTGGATTAATTAACTATGAATAATACTACTAAACACTCACTTCACTGGGACATGGCAACCGTGTATGATTTGAAAACAACTACATTTTCTGAATGGCATCGATTCTCTGATTTTGGTTTTCAAGTGCCCTAAGTCTTGAATTAATTCTGTGATAAGACCTGCTGTGTCTTTGTGAAATCAACAATGGGTCACTACTACGAAGAATAACCTAATGGTTAAATGATTCAACCTAGCTGAATTCAAGAATGTTTACCAGCATCTATTTTTTCTACATAACAGCAGGTATTGGTCCTACATTTATTAATTTTTTAAAACACCTTTGTTGAGATATAATTTATATACCACATAATTCAATTTACCTATTTCAAGTGTACAATTCAGTGTTTTTTAGAATATTCACAGAGGTGTGCAGCCATCACCACAATCAATTTTAGAACACTTTATGATCCCAAAAAGAAATCCCTTACTCATTGGTGGTCATTTTACATCTACCCTAATATTCTGTATAATATTGAAAAGTATTGATAAACATTGTTTCTTGTTCCTGATCTTAGGAAGAAAGCATTAAGTCTTTCAAATTAAGCATGATGTTAGCTGTGGGATTTTTATAGATACCCTCTATCAGCTTTAGGAATTTCCCCTCTAGTTGCTGGGTTTTTGTCACAAAAGGTTTTGGATTATGTCAAATGCTTTTTCTGCATTTATTCAAATTATCATGTATTTTTGCTCTCTGTTCTATTGATATAGTGTACTACATTAATTGATTTTCAGACGTTGAACCAATCTTACATTCATAGACTAAATCCCACTTGGTCATAATGTATAGTCCTCTTTCTATATTGCTGGATTAAGTTTGCCTGTAGTTTGTTGAGAATTTTTGTATCTATATTCATAACAGATACCATCATACAACTTTCTTTTCTTGTGTTGTCTTTGTCTAATTTTGATATTAGGATAATATCAACTTTATAGAATGAGTTGGGAAGAAAACTAGTGATTTTGAACAATATATTGTAGCAACTCTGATTATTGATTCCCAACTCTACAGCTTCTTGTTTGTTTGGTTTTTTTTGCGAGGAACACCACCCCTGAGCTAACATCCACTGCCGACCCTCCTCTTTTTGCTGAGGAAGACTGGCCCTGGGCTAACATCTGTGCCCATCTTCCTCTACTTTATATGGGATGCCACCACAGCAGGGCTGACGAGCGGTGCATGGGCAGGTGCCCGGGATCCGAACCCGTGAACCCCGGGCTGCCAAGCGTGAACTTAACTGCTGCGCCACCAGGCTGCTCCCTTGTTTGCTTTTTTGCTTATTATTTTTTAAATAATTTGGTGATAATATTTCAGTGAAGTCTACGTTCCCTCCTGAAAAATGTTCAGCTTCTGATATCGCCACTCAAAGGGCTGATTTTGGGGCATATATACATTCACCCTGGACCCCCCACCCCCACCTCAGCATGTCAGTGGTTGTGGTAGGACTCTCTTTGACTATCTCTTTCCCTGATCTCCTTGTTCAGCTTCTAACTGGTCTGCATCTATTGATATCACATCCAGTTGTTATTTTCCACTAATTGTTAGCCGATTGCTCTGTTGTTTGGTGACACCCTGGAGCAATCATTTTTCCACAGTCAGATCGAATTAAATTTGGGTCATTTTGCAAGATTAATTTTGATGCTTTCTGTGCAGCTTCCTCCAACACTAGAAGATCCCTTTTTAGCTATTTCTTTCCATGTTTTCTCTATTGAATGTCTAGCTTGTCTACAGTTTAATGTACTGTTATCATGGTGCTACCAGCCTTATCTTACCTGTTCACCACTAAAATATGCAGTTTTCAGCAGCTTCCTTAGGCTTGAACTTTCCCAAACTCTGTTCCAAATAATGTCAGTCCCCTTAGAGACTATGGAGATCTTTTTCCCTTATAGCCTACCTCTCCCCCAGGGCAGAATTTCTACGCCACTGCTCTGGACTTGGTGGTGAGAATAGGGGCCCATTTCACTCTGAGTGATACTCCTGTTCTATAAGAGGTACATGGGTAAGGGTTGTTGCCTTTGGTCTTCTCTCTTTGCCTCTTCTAGGGTGAGGCCTCCACCCTGTGAGAGAGCAGGGATGAATGAAATTGAGCCCAGTATTCTTGCATACTACAAGTGGGGACTGGGGAAAAAGAGGGAACCCCAGACCTCTCATCCATGTTTGCCCAGAATAAAGCCCCTCTAATATGGAGCTGGTGGAAATTAGAAATGATGGCAACCTTTCTCTCTTAGGAAGAAACCGTAGCTCTAGGCTTGTAGTTGGGGAGAGAGGGAGCACCATTTTCTTTGCTGCATCCACCCGGTATAGAGCTTCAGTCTTCATAAGGTCAGGGAAAAGGGAGCAGGTCTTGGCTCAGATGCCACAGACTCTGCTTTTACTGAGATTTAGTAGATCTAGAATAAATGTGTCTCCATTTGCTGTATGGCCTTAGGACAATTTCCAGAACCTTTCTTTTTTTTAAAACAATTTTTACCAGTTATGGTTATTTTGGTAGGTAGGGGTCCATGGACATTTCACACTGCCATTCCTGAAATGTTTTCCTTGCAGCATTTTTAAAAATTTAATAGGAAAACACAGAGGAGGAAGCAAATGTGTCTCATAATTTTTATATATTTATAATATACATGAATTTAATTTATCTTAATCAAATAGATAAAGTTATAATAATGTAGAAATAAAGCTCAGTGTTTCTGTGTAAAAGACTGATGTAAATGAATATAGAATTCAATTATCAGTTAGATAACTCTAATATTAAAACTGCACATATATACTCACACACATATTTACATATAACAAATATTTTATTGAAGAAATTATTGTGGATATCTATTATTTTTGTCATCTATCATATATGTATTCTTCTAGTTCCAAAACCCATATCTTATTTTAGGGCACTGGTTCTCAAACTTGAACAGTCATCAGAATCACCTGGACAGCTTGTTAAAAATCAGATTGCTAGGTGTCACCACTAGAGTTCCTGATTGAGTAGGTCTGAGGAGTGGCTGATAATTTGCATTTCTAAGACTGACTTTGAGAACCACTGTTCCAGGGAACTGCCTTTTTTTTAATGCCCTTTAATCCTAGAGACTAACTGCCTCTCTTAGTCTCTAAGGCATAAAGTCTCTAAGGCATATGACTCAGGTCTGGGCAATCTGAGCATCACATTCTTCCTCCATTGTGAGGAAAACATGACTCAATAAGGGCCAATGACACAATGAGATTTTTTTGCACCATTCAGAGAAAGGCAAATATTTTTTTCTGCTGAATTCTCTAACACTAAGAATAATATTAGCCTGGAGCTGCTGACACTGCCTGATAAAGCAGATAATACAGTAAAAGGGAAATAGAATAAACCTGGCTTGACAACATAGTTTGAGAACTTTGGACAAGCAACATCTAAAGCCAGACCAGATCTAGCTCTGAACTGCCTGGTATAAAGCTTTTATTTCCACTTTTGTTCAAGCCATTTTGAACTAGGTTTGCTATTTAACCATAACTGGTGTGCTGATATTCTTAAACTAACCAACTAATTATCCTTTATTTATTATATTCTAAAAAGTATATGACTTCGAGTATTAAAAGTTTTTGAAATAGATAATGGTTGAAATGATCTGTACTGTTAGTGCCACTACTATTCCCATTAAAATGTTAACATTGTTTTCTATTTCCTGTTACACTTTAAAGGTTTAAAAATAAATAATTGAATATAATCAACATTATTACTTTTCTAAGTTAATATTATCATCATTTATGTCAAATGTATTTAGGAATTTATCATATCTCTTGTTGATTTCTTATATTTCTTAACACATAGTCCATGAGAAGACTTTTAAATAAATGGAAGCTAATATAGTTTAAATAATTCATTTGATGATGCAATTAGAGTTTATTAAAAACAGGATGCATTTCCCAAGTTTATATTCATTTATCTATGTCTTTGTGTATCAAAATAGATTTTTAAAAAATTTCTCTGAAATATGTCAAAAATTAAATGAACATCTGTAAAATAATAAAAGTGGAATAAATTTTTATTGATAAAATAAAAGTTGCCTAAGGCCCACTGAAACTGTTCAAGCTATGTTATGAAAAATAGCAACAGACATGTTGGAGGCAAACATGGCAAATTTTGTAGACATTTTAGATTATACATAATGCATACTGGATTTTTCATATATTTAAATGATATTAGAACAGTTATAATAAACTACACTAAGAAAAAGCAAATTATTAGCATTATCTTACATTTGACATTTCTTAAGTATTCTGTATAATACTGTACACAGTTTAAGGTGAATTCAACATATGAAAAAAAATCTATTTAGAGAAAATACTCCTAATATGTATTTCCCTAGATCCAGAATCAGCATCATGTTTGTGCCTGGTAGGCAAATCATAAGATAAACTATTTTTTCTTTCTATTGTACAATTCATCTCCCTTTCCCAAATTACTAAAAAATATATATAATCTTTAGAAATGGGGAAAAAAGTTAGACAACAAAGTCATAGCCACAGAAGGGAAACAAACATAAAATGATGTTTTTTTTTTTTTTTTTTTCAGGGAAAGAGTCTCCCTGAGCTAACAGCTGTTGCCAATCTTCCTCTTTTTTTTTTGTTTTCCTCCCCAAAGCCCCAGTACATAGTTGTATATGTTAACTGTAAGTTGTTCTAGTTCTGTGTGAGCCACCCCCACAGCATGGCAACTGGCAGACAGGTGGTGTGCTGAAGTGGCGAGTGCTGAACTTGAACCACTAGGCCATCAGGGCTGGCTCATAAAATGATGGTATTTTTTATTGGAAAACTTTAAAAATAATTTATATACATGACCTTGTTTGGTATAAGTAAAAACTGAAAAAACTTAGCCTCTAAATGCTGTGTGTGGCATGAAACAACTTTAAGCGGGACATCCAACAATAGAACTGTTTCTCTCTGACTCAGGGTCACCCTTGTCAAGTTTTCGGTCTCTTATTTTGATTTTTTGTTGTTGTTGATGATGTCTTTAATGTATTTAAGTACAATTATGCATTAAGTATGGAAAATATTCTGTTAAAGAGCAGTGTTATTTTAGAAAATATTGAGTGCAATTATAAACTATAAAACAAGTACCTCCTATTTTACGTAAATTCTAAGTAAAGGGGTAATACAGTGTAGAGGATTACTTCATTTTATAGAAACTTAAGCTTTGAGAGGTCTGTAGTTTTCTGAAGTAAACAGTGAAGAAAACGTAATAGGAAAGACATCTAGACATGCTACAAGGGAGACAAGATTTACAATCTTTTCTTCTCTGAATGTGGGACAAGACTCTGGGTACCTTCTGTGCCTAAGTTTTAATGAAAGAGGTGGGAAATGTCTAATTTTCCCTCCAGCTATAAAATTCCACATTCTAATAAAATGTGCTCACTTGAGCTTTCTACAATCTGGAATTTTGCAGGCAGCCATTAAATTTCTATAACTAATAAACTATATTTTTATAAAAATTGGAAGATATTTGGGGGGAAATGACTATCTATTAGTTTCTAAGGTTTTGTTCCTCTTTTTATCTTTTTCTCTTTTTCCATGTTAATCAGGTTCAAATCCCAAGTATCGGTGAATCAAAGGCTCTGTCTAGAGATGAAATTCTGTCAAGGACTTTTCATCTGCTCCATTTGTACACTAGACTATATTCTCTTATTTTATATCGCTATTAAAGAATGATTAGTAAGGATTGTTTTCCATTATGTAATAAAATTAAACTTACAAAATTAGGAAAACAAAACATTGGCAAATTAAATATTTTAATATATCAATCTATTTGGCAGCATGATATTGAAATAGCAAGGTTTTATGAGGAAACGTTGAAGTAAGATTTTGGAATAGACATACTTAATGGTTTCATTTTCATTAATAAACTGTGTTAATTCATTAGAAGCATTATATGTAGTGCATACTTCAATCTTTATACATTAAAAATTTTTATGCCATTGAGACATTTGTAGCAAATGAATAACGCACAATTCCAGTTTTATCATATTTTTTCCTTTTCAAGTCACATATCTTCTCATAAATGTATCATTATAAATTTTGTTTCTTAATAACAAAATAACCTAGTCATTAACTGCATAAATATAATTTCTCAATAATGCATGTCTTGCTTCTATAATAGGAGTTTGGGCAAGAAAGTAGATTTAAAATTCATTTCAGTATAATGTTCTTCTGACATGTGAAAATTAAATTTCTTGCTTGAGAAGTGAAAAGTATCATGTAATTATTAGTAATTAGAATCAATTTGTATTTCTAGAAAGGTATTTCACTCTGAACAAATTAATTTATAGACAGAAACAAATTAATTTTTTGCTGAGATGATTTTTTGCTTAAATAAATGCACTAGAACAGGTATACAGTAAGATAAGTTATATTGTAGCACTAACTACCATCTGTATAAAAGTAATGTTAATTTAAGAATTGATGACCAGTAACTGTGTGCATAAATATTTTACTATAATTTCATTCCCTTTTCAACGAAAGATTGTTCTACTAGCTGGTAGATGATTTCAATCTGCAAAGACTAATTTTGAGAACCTAGTTCAGAAGCTAGGATTTGGAATACCTTGGATGATTACATTAGTTTGCTAATTTAAACAAGCTAGTTCATTCAGATTTATCTATTTTAGGTAGTGATAACTGTGATCTCCCCCAAATTTGTTAATGTACATTTTCATGTTCTAACTTTAAAAATTACTTTTGTTACAAAAGCAAAAATATTTATAAACCATGTTTAATCTACAAAAATATTATTTTAAATGATATATTTAGAAGAGGAATAAAAGCATGAGACATCTCCGTATTTGCAAATATCCCGTAATGTCTCCTACTAATTTTCCTCTCTCGTTTACAGTAAGAGTTACCCTAATGGAAAAGCATTAGATTGACAATTGGACATTAACTTTCCAATTTTTTTCTAGCATTAATTATGTCTGCAAGCTTGAATAAGTCAGTAACGTTTTTAGATATCAACTCCATTCTCAGTAATTTTTTTAAATGATGAATTATTTCTGCTTTTAAAGTGAAATAATTTTATTAAATAGAAATGATAAAAAATAATAAAGATCACATTTATTCTACCTATAAAATTAAATAATTATCACCTACTTCCAGAATTGCTTATTGTGAGTTCCTCATACTTTCTATGAGCTGATTCATGTTCAATTCTTAAACTACTGTATTTACCTAATGTTTTTATACATGTTGGCAGTTAAGTCTCAACAGGTGCCAGTGGGGTAAGACTTATTTTTCCCTTTCCTTCCTTTTTTGATTCTAAATTAAACTCAACTCACTCACATAAAGTCAGTGATTTATGCTAGATATCCCCATAAACTTATTATTCACTTATTATATTGAAATTTCATATTATATATGAAATCTTGCCTTTTGTGATAACATGGATGGACCTTGAGGGCATAATGCTAAATGAAATAAGTCAAAGACAAATACTGTATTATCTCACTCATATGTGGAATCTAAAAAAAAAAAGAATGAGAGAAAAAATACATAACAAAAAAAACCAAGCTCATGGCTAACAGGGAACAGATTTGGTGGTTGCCAGAGGTGAAGGGTAGGGGATGAATGAAATTGGTGAAGGGAGTCAAAGAGTACAAACTTTCACTTACACAGTAAATAAGTAATGGGGATGTAATGTACAGCATAGCAACTATAGTTAATAATACTGTGTTGCATATTTGAAAGTTGCTAAGAGAATAGATCTTAAAAGTTCTTATCATAAGAAAAAAGAAATTCTACAACTGTATGGTGGCAGATGTTAACCAGACATTGTGATCATTTTGCAATATATACAAATATCAAACCATTATGTTGTACACATGAAACTAATATAATGTTGTATGTCAATTATACCTCAATAAAAAATAAAGTGGTTTAATTAAAAAAAGAAAGACAATATGGAAAATTTGCTTAGAACATTACTATTTGTAAGAATGAATGGTCATTATGAAAAATACAGTGATATTGCTTGTAAAATTCACACCTTGTTTTACCTAAAACTTGTTCTGATTTTACACTAGATGATAACTATAATTTACTAGTTTCTTCTGAATTGTTATAATCAGATATTAAAATAGTTCTGTTTTCTTTTTAGGAGGAAAACAATAGCTTTAGTCTTACTTGTGAAAGTTACTTTGCAAAGATGTTTTAATATGTATTTAATACACTTTCTAAGTGAGAACATTTAAGACAATATTTTTAAAAATGCAAATATTTATTTCAGTGAACAAATATCTTTGTCACCCATATGAACGGAAATTAAAATCATTGATAATAAATATTATCACACTAAAGTACATATTATTTTTTTCCTTTCTTGATACTTTGATGCATAAAAATGCATCAAATCATGCATATGCATATGATGAAATACTTACTAAACTTGAAGCAGTCTGTAGACTAAAGAATGCTTTTTGTGGTTTTAAAAGGTGATTGCTTTTAAATTACATTACATAAAAAGGCAAACCAAATTAATGCAAACTTAATTCAGTCTTAATTCCAGATATAAAGAATATGACTCTATGAGGTTTATTAGTTTAGAATTTTAGCATCAGTTTTTAGGAAGCAATGAACTAGAACTTGAAAATGAATAAGAAGCTCCAAATTACATCATTGTTAATAGACTTTGTAATTGAAACATACATTTTAAGTAAAAGTTTTTCTGTCTTAATCATTTTGTAATTAGTAAAACAGTATAGGCATTATAACAATACAGACATACACATGTGCCAATTGACATAAATTTGTATAATTGTATTCTATAAAATTCAGTATTTTATGCACCACAAAAGAAATGGCCAAAATTGCATTCTTTTTGTATATCTTAAATGTGAGCATATTAGTGCATTTCTTGTAGATCATCTTTCTATACTTGAATAATGAAATAATGAAAATTGATGCCTGAAAATATCCTGTAATTCATACACCAGATTCCAAGTTATCAGAACGCAAGCTGTTACCTGAGAAACACAGTGCTTTCCTATAAAACACAAGGGTGAAGGTAGGGGGAGGAAGAAAATTAAAGGCTTTTGTCTTGTCTTGGAGCTGAAAAGACATCATTTCATATGACTAGCACTAAATAGTGCATATTAAATGTTCTATAAATATCGACTATTGTGTGATTAATAGTGAAAATATTTCTATAAGCTATTTACATGGAATATCATTTTTTTACATATACATCACAGGTTATAGTAAGGCATGATTTAAAATGAAAACTTCAAAAAATTTAATGCCTTTGATTTTTATGTATTTAAATTTCAAAATTTTATGAATGAAAAGAATTACAGAAATCATAATTTCTTCATTCTAAAAATAAAGAAACAAGGGTTTCAGATATTAAATGATATGTCAAAAATAGTCAGCTAATTAAGGACAGGCCCAGAACTTGAAATCAAGTTCCCTGTTCATTTTGCTATTCCTCATGCTTTCACATTTCTTAATTGCTCTTTGGAGCATTAAACTATTTCATCAGATTACTTCTCCTCTTCTTTGATTCTCTCTCACTTACTCCCCACTAGCCTCTAAACTTTCATTACTGTTGTGAATTTCAGTTTTTTAGACTTTCTTATAAACTGTTGTTTTTCAATACTGTTTTCAAAATTGCACTCTATAATGTCATGGAAGATAGTGAAGTAGGAAGCTCCAGGAAAAGTTCCCTCCACTGAAACAACTATGGAGCTGATAAGAATTATCAAAATCAACTATTTTAGGACTCTGGATTCTAGCTGAACCATCATAGTATCCAGGGGAGTGCTTGATAAATAAACAAGCTGGTTAAGTTTGATGAATTGGCATTTGTCATTTCATTTACCAGCTATCATCCCTACTCCCCAGCCTTGTGGCAGGGAGCTGTGGGGATGGCAACACACATTCATGGTGTGACTTGCAGGTGTCAGGGTGGACAATAAAGACTTAATCCTATAGAGATCAAGGTTATATGTTGATTTGCCTTTTGGTATGCTGGGGGACTTGTGCAGAGGCTAGTTTAAATGGCTTCCTAGGTAGCATTTATAAAAAGAACTTAAAGAAACAGAATACCTTTTTTTTTAAATTTTTTATTGGACCCAGACATTTAAAAAAATGTCAGGTCACTAGCTGTCAGTTCATCATAGTGATACTAGAACAAAGACTTCAGTGATCACACATGACGAGGAATACAGTCTTTGCAAAAAAAAAAAGTTAGAAAATCACTAAATGAATGGACAACTACAGACCTCAAGTAACATCAGCAATCTTTGGGGAGAGGGAAGAATGTGATTTCCAGAGTTACCACATTACAATATTAAAAATGGTCAGTTCTCAATCAAGAATTATAAAACATCCAAACAAACATGAAAATATGGCCCATTCACAAAATGTAACAAAGAATCACATTCACAAAGTAGAAAAATGGCAGAAATCATCTCTAAAGAAGACCAGATATTAAATTTATTAAATGAAGACTTTAAATTAACTGTCTTCAATAGGCTCAAAGAGCTTAAGGAAACCATGGATAAAGAAATAATGGAAACCAAGAGAATGACATATGAACAAGTAGAGAATATCAATAAGAGATAGAAGTTATATAAAGGAAATAATAGAAACTCTGTTGTGGTAAAGTAAATTAGCTGAAAGGAAATTTTTCTGCAACTCTGTGTTGAATCATCAGAGGGGTTCAACAGCAGATTTTAGCAGGCAGAAGAATGAAACAGCAAACTTGAAGATAAGACAATTGAAATCACTTAGTCTTTGGAGGAAAAAATAAAAAAAGAATGAAGAAAAATGCACAGAGCCTCAGGCACCATACAACATTCCACTATAGATATTATGGGAATCACAGACAGAGAAGAGACAAAGGGCCAGAAAAATATATTGAAAGAAATAAGGCCCCAAATTTTCCAACTTGATAAAATTTGTCAATCTACTTATCCAAGAAATTGAATGAACTTCAAGCAAGCAAAACTCAAAGAGATCTATACCAAGACATAGTATAATGACACCGCTGAAAGACAAAGACAAAGAGAGAATCTTGAAAGAAGCAAAAAAGAAGAGACATCATGTACAGGGATTCTCATCAGCTGATTTCTCATCAGAAAGTAGGGAGGCAGTGGGATGATATAAGTGCTCAAGAAAAGAAACTCTATAAAACAAGAATTCTCTATGAGCAAAACTCTCTTAAAAATGAAGGAGAAGTTAAGACATTCTCAAATAAACAGAAACTATAGCATCTTGGTGTTAGTACATTGCTCTACAATAAGTGGTAAAGGGAATCCTTCAGGCTGAACAAAAGGACACTAAATAGTAATTTGAAGCCACACATAGAAACAAAAATCAATGGCAAAGATAACTACATAGATAAATATGAAAGGTAGAATTATTATATTTTTGGTTGGTAACTCCTTTTTTTCTTTCTTAAATTATTTAAAAGACAAATGCATGAAACAAGCTGTCTAAATCTATGTTAATAAATACACAATGTATAAATATGTAATTTGTGACAATAGTAGTATGAAGGGGTGGGAGAAAGACCTGTCTAGGAATAGTTAATTCACAATATTAAAACTGAATTGGTATCAATTCAAACTTGATTGTTATAAATTTAGGTCATTAGTTGTAATCACCATTGAAACCACTAAGAAAATATATTTATAAAATACACCAAAGGGAATAAGAAGGGAATAAAAGTGATTCACAATAAAAAATAAACTAAACACAAAAGAAGGCAGCAATAGAGGAAAAGAAGGACAAAAAGAGAATAAAATAAACAGAAATCAAACAGAAAAATGACATGTCTTCCTTATCAGTAATTACTTTAAATAAGTGGACTAAACTCTCAATTCAAGGCAGAGACTGGCAAATGCATTAAAAAACTTGATCAACTCTCTTGTCTATAAGAGACTCACTGTAGATTTCAACACAAATAGGTTGAAAGTGAAAGGATGGAAAAAGAAATTCCATGAAAATGGTAGCATAAAGAGAGTTAGGATGGCTATACTAATATCGGACAAAATAGAGTTTATGTCAAATGTGTTATAAGAGATAAGGAAGGGCATCATATACTGCTAATAGTGTCAATTCTTCAAGAAGATATAACCTGTATAAATATGGATATGCACCAAACAACAGAACCCCAAGATAGGTGAAGCAAACATTGACAAAATTGAAGAAAGAAATAGACAGTTATTCAATATATGTCTACAGTATTGTTGGAGAATCTATAATAATACTATTGGAGACAGATATTAGTTGAAGACTTCACACCTCAATGGAAGGTAGCTAGAAATCAATAAAGAAAGGAAAATTGTAAATTCACAAATACATGGAAGTTGAACAATAAACTCTTAAAAAACCAATGGATTAAAGAAGAAATCATTAGGGAAATTGAAAAATACTTTGAGATGAATAAAAACAAAAACACAATATGTCAAAACTCATAGGATGCTGTGAAAGCAGCACTCAGTGGGAAACTCATAGTTCTGAATGCCTACCTTTACAAAGAAGAAAGGTCTCAAATCAATAACTTAACTTTACAACTTAAGGAAGTAGGAAAAGGAGAGCACATTAAACATAAAGCCAGCAGAAAAAGGAAATAATAAAGATTAGAGCAGAGATCAATGAAATAGAGAATAGCAAAATAGTAGAGAGAATTAACGACACCAAAGTTGATTCTTTGAAAGAGATTAATACATTTGGCAAACTTTTATTTAGACTAAGCAAAAGAGAGATGATTCAAATAACTAAAATAAGAAATGAAAATAGAAACATCACTGCAAACTTTACACATATGAAAAAGATTACTATGGAATACGATAAAGATTTATTTGCCAACAAAGTAGATAATCTAGATGAAATGGACAAATTCCTAGAAACAGATGTCTACAATTGGCCCAAGAAGAAATGGAAAATCCCAACACAGTTATAATAAGAAAAGTTATTGATCAGTAATCATAAACCCCCCAACAAAGAAATTTCAAGAACAGATATCTTGCCTGCTGAATTCTACCAAACATTAAAAGAAGAATTACGATCAATCCTACTCAACTCTTACAAAACTATTAGAGGAGGGAACACTTCCTAACACATTTTATAAAGCCAGTATTATCCTGATACCAGTCAGATAAAAATACCAAAAGAAAAGCCAACTACAGATGAATATCTTTATGAATACAAACAGGAAAATCCTCAAAAAATTATTAGCAAACCAAATCCAACAGTGTGTTAAGGTGATTATACACCACGATCAAGTGGGATTTACCCCAGAAGTGCAATGGTCATGTATTAGTTTGCTAGAGATACCCTGTGAAATACCACAGACTGGGTGACAAACCACAAATTCATGTTTTCACAGCTCTGGAGGTTGGAAGTCCAAGAACAAAGTGCCAGCAGGGTTGGTTTTCTCTGAGACTTCTCTACTCGGTTTGCAGATGGTTTCCCTTCACGTGGCCCTCCCTCTGTGCTGGTGACTCTCTGGCGTCTCTGTGTGTGCTAATCTCCTCTTTTTATAAGAAAACCAGTTAGATTGGATTAGGTTTCACCCTGAAGACCTCACTTTAACTTAATTACCTCTTTAAAGGCTCTATCTCCAAATACAGTCACATTCTGAATTACTGGGGGTTAAGCCTTCAACAAATGAATTTTAAGGGGACAAAATACAGTCCATAACAGGTGACTCAGTATAAGAAAATAAATCAATATAATAAACCACGTTAATAGAATGAAAGAAACCAAAAAACAATTAAAAAATGACCTCCATATCTCAATCAATGTGGAGAAAGCATTTGACAAAGTTCAACACACTTTCATGATAAAAACACTCACCTTCCTTTATATGATAAAGGGCATTTTTGAAAATCCCATAGCAAATATCGTACTTACTGTTGAAAGATTGAAAACTTCCCCCTAAGATCAGAAAGAAGACAAAAATGCCCACTTCCGCTACTGCTGCTCAACATTGCCCTGTACGTCCTAGATGAAACAGGCAAGAAAAATATATGAGTCATGCAAATAGGAAACGAAAAACTAAAACTTTTTATAATCGCACATGATATAACTCTACCTATAAAAAGTTCCAGAGAATCCACAAATAAAAACTACTAGAGCTAATTAACAAGTTCAGCAAAGTTGCACGATAATAGATCAAAATACAGAAATTAGTTGTGTTTCTATACACCAGCAATGAACAATTCAAAAAGAAAATTATGAAAATAATTCTATTTATGATATCATCTAAAAGAATAAAATACCCAGGAAATATTTTTAATGAAAGACCCAAAATGTTTGTGCACTGGAGACTGCAAAACATTGCCAAAAGAAATTAAGTAAGACCTAAGTAAATGGAAAGACATCCCTGGTTCATGGATTGGAAGGCTTTAATATTGTTAAGATGAAAATACTACCCAAAAACATGACGTTGAATTTCACAATGTATTCTTTGATTTGACATAAAAAGCATGAGCAACAGGGGCCGGCCCGGTGGCGCAGCGGTTTAGTCCGCGCTTGGCAGCCCGGGGTTCGCCGGTTCGGATCCCGGGCGCCCGCCGACGCATCTGCCTGTCAGCCATGCCGTGGCGGCGTCCCATATAAAGTGGAGGAAGATGGGCACGATGTTAGCCCAGGGCCAGTCTTCCTCAGCAAAAAGGGGAAGATTGGCGACGGATGTTAGCTCAGGGCTGGTCTTCCCCACAAAAAAAAAAAAAAAAAAAAAAAGCATGAGCAACAAAAGAAAAAAGATAGAAAGGACTTTGTAAAAATTAAACCTTTCGTGCATCAAACAACATTATTACGAAGGTGAAAAGACAACCTACAGAAAGAGAGGAAATATTTTCAAATCATATATCTGATAAGAATTTTGTATCAGAAGATATAGAGAACTCTTACAATTCGACAACAGAAAGACAAAAAAACCCATTGAAAAGTGGGCAAAAGACTTGAAAATACATTTATCCAAACAAGACATGCAAGGCCAACAAGCCCATGAAAATATGTTCAGCATCAATTGTTATTAAGAAAGTGCACTTCAAAACCACAATGATATACCACTTCACAAACATGTTTTGGCTAAAATCAAAACAATAGAAAATACTAACTGGAGATGTGTGGAGAATGTGGAGAATAAGAACACTTATACATTGCTGGTAGGAATGTGAAATGCTGCAGCCACTGTAGAAAAGATTTTGGTGGTTCCTCAAAAAGTTAGTGTAGAATTATAATATGACCAAGGGATTTCACTCCTAGGTATATACCCCAAAGAACTGAAAACAGGTACTCAAATAAATACTTGGTCATGAATGTTCATAGCGACACCATTCACAATAGCCGAAACATAGTAACAACCCAAATGTCCGTCTATGACTGAATGGATAAAGGAATTGTGTGTACACAAAATAAATATTATTCCACCTTAAAAATGAAATCCTGATACATGTTATAACTTGGATGAATCTCAACAACATAAGTGAAATATGCCAGACGAGAAAAGGTCACATATTGAATGATTTCTTTTATATGAAATATTTAGTATAGGAAAATCTATAGAGACAGAAAGCAGATTAGTGGTTGCTAGGGGATGAGGTAATGGAGGAATGAGGAATGATTGCATAATGGATACAGGGTGTTCTTCTGGGATGGTAAAAATTTTGAAACAAGAGGGACATGGTGATTGCACAACATTATGAATGCACTAAATGCATTGAATTGTACACTTTAAAATGGTTAATTGTATGTTATGTGAATTTCATCTCATTAAAAAAAATAAGCCCTCTAGAATTGTGCTGTTGAATAGACCTACAATGCAAACTACAGGTGTAATTTTGGATTTTTTGTAGTCTCATGAAATATGCTAAAGAGAACAGACAAGTTTTAATTTAAAATACATTTTACTTAAACCGATATCAAAACTTATTTTAACATGTACTAAATATAATGATTGTTATTAAGATCTTTTATGCTTTTTGTATTATCTATAATATTGTATGTATTTGATATTCACAGCATATCACAACCCAGACTAGCCACATTTCAAATGCTCACTGATCACATGTGCCTATTGTCTACTGTCCTGGTGTGTGCCACATTACAAACTAAAAGTTTTACATGATAATTGAAGAAAAGTTACCTTCTTATGAAGAAAAAGGTAGTCTGTTCTTATCATGTTTATTCTATACAGAGTATATTTTACACAAAAAAGGAAAGTCTATCTTCTATTCTAAGAAAGCAAAGAGGACTTTCTCAAGCAAGTAATTTTTTTTTTCTATTCAAAATAGTAGCTCCTTATTTCCCCCTAGTCTTAACTTTTAAGTTGCTAAAAAGGATGGAGTTATGAACAGGATATATATAGCTGTGTGTAGTGGCATAAATGCTTCCCAGCAAAACCCAGTGTTGCATGAAATGAAGTAGTTCATGACTTCAAGTAATTTGGAATTAACTAATTAATTAATAATTTATGATTGTATTATTAATATAATGTAAATAGTCAATTAATAATTAACTAATTATTTTGGAATTAACTAATCACAATAGGGCTAATAAAACCGGTAAGAAACAGGGATTGACAAAGTCAGTTATTATTTGCAAATGATGTAATTGCATATCTAGAAAACCTAAAGATCTCAATCAAAAAGCATTATAATTGAGAAGGTTATTGGCTTCAAGAGAAATACAAAAGCAGTACTATTCCTGATTCCAGCATAAACATTTAGAAAATGCAATGAAAGAAAGATGCCATTCACTGTATCAACAATATAATTAAATACTTCCTATTAACTTATCCGTAAAAATATATCAACTGTAAGAGAAAAAATCCTAAAGGATTGCAAGTATTATAAAAATATTTCTGTAAATGAGAAACCATAACGTTTTTGAAAGATGTGGTGAAACAAAATTGCCAACGAAGTAACATATAAGAAATCCAAAACCTCAGAGATCACTATGCTGTGAGGAAGCCCAAGACCAATGTGGAGAGAGAACGATTCTGTGGAAGAGCACCAAGGTGACACACATGTCTCCATCGACCTGTGAGTGAAGATTTCTTGCACCTTCCAGTCTAGCGCATTTACCAGCAGACTGCGACAAAGTGAGTATCATGGAAAAGAGTAACAGCGTAGCTGAGTCAAGGCTGCAGTGCTGACCTACAGAATCACGAGTGAATACAACATTTGTGTTTTTAAGCCACTAAGTTTTAAGGTAGTTTGTTACACAGAAAACAATTAGTTAAAACAATTATAAGAAAGAGTTTAATTAACTAATTTAATGCATTCCAATACCAATCCAAATGTGGTTACTTTTCTTTTTTTAAAAGTTTAAAACTGGGTATGGAATTTCCAGAAAGACACACTTCTCCCATTCTACTTTCTTCCTTTCTGTTTGTGTGGAATGTTAAGAAGGTTAATAGTTATTTTGGATCAAGAGGTGGCTTTAAAGATGGAGAACAGAGGGAGTGAAGAAGACAGAAGGATCCTAGGTTTCTGTGATATTGTCAAGGCACCAATTCTAGACTATTTCTCCCCAGTGCCCGGAGTAAATAAAATCTTCTGTGTTTACACTATTATAGCTGAAGCTAATTCAAAGTAATATTAAAGTTTCAGTGGTTATGAAAATAATATGCATTCTTATACTCTTACCTCATATCCTAGGGTAAATTTAATGTGAAATGGTTCCAAAAGATAAAAGGAAATAAATGAACTAGTAGAAGATAATAAATACATTTTAACCACAGGTTGGAAAGCTTTGTGTAAGAAGGACACCAATGGAATAAATACTGAAGCATATTTGTTAAATTGAATTGTATATTATTATAATATAAGACTCCATACATAAACTGACATATAAATTATTTGTGACATGTAGGGCAGGTATATAAATTTTAAGCATTGTATTAAATCATCATGAACATAATATAAATTGTGTAACCATTATCATGTCATTGTACATTTGGTTTACTTCAAATCTTTTGTTATAAATAATTATGAAAATCCACATAGTATTTTATTTATTATGATATAATATAAATAATGATAAAAATGCAAATTAAAGCATCAGGGCACAATTTTTTATCCCTTTAATTGTCAAAGTGTGTGTGTGTTGTTTAATGATAATACATAATACTGCCAGGAGCCATAGCAACACACATTCTTTGTCCAATTTATTAGACTGAAATTGGTGTTCATTTCAACAGTTCACATTTCAAATATAAATGAAAATTTTAAATTTGTCACAAAATTTGTTTCACATATTCTACTTCTAGTAATTTATCCTAAATAATCAGTTTGTTAAAACAAAAGCTGTCTATTGTACACAATTTATTCTAAATAAAGTATAACAGAGATGGAAATGAAAAGATACCAAAATTAAGAGACTGATTAAATAAATTACAAGTATTTTTATTTGTATTTTACTTGTAAATACTTGTATTTTACAAGTATTTTTATCTACAGAATGTAACACAGTGCAATTACTAAAAAGAGGACAAAGAAACATGGGTAATGATATAAAGATATGCCTAACGTATTGTTTAGAAAAAGGTTACAAACCTACAGATACAACTTATCCTTGTATATTTCATTATATATATATATGCATGTGCTTATAATACGTTTATATATACACATACACATCTTTTCATAAACACAAATTTAGCACAATTTAGATCTCACTATATAATCATTTGATGTGTATAAAAATATTTCAGTGTAGAAAGATTATGGGTGACCTTTCTCATATGTAGTTTTCTTTTTCTGTTTTTTTCCTCTAAGTATTACAAAAATTATGTACTAAGTATGTTTAATATATAAAATTATTAAAATGTGAAAGCAGTAAGGGATTTTTTATATATATAATCTTTGTACAATTCATTTTTCTTTGATAAAGTAATTTGACTCTATGTACCGAGAGTCTTAAAAAATATTTGTAATTTTGACTTTTTAATTCTTCTTTTGAAATTAGGTCGAGGAAACATAAAGTGAGGGAAGATCTATAGTTATGAACTTGTACATTATTGTACTGTATAATTAAATGTTATATCTATTCCACACAGTATGATCTAGTCATTTTAAAATGCAGATTATGAATAAGATTTCAACATTTGTGCAAATTCTGATCATTACCAGGGCTAATATTCAGCTGGCATAGACAGATTGGTCAGTGCCAATGAGATACTGGTTGTGAAATTTGTTTAGTACACTCCTGGCTACAAGGATGGAAAATAAACATAAACATCTTTTGAAATCCACAAACATCCATCCATTCATTGAAAAATAGCTGCAAAGAAATGTACCAAAATGCTTCTGATGTGTGCCTGTTTGTTTCCTAATTAGATTTTATATTTCTCTCAAATTTTCTGTGATATAGTTTTTTGTTGTGGATTTTTCTTTTATAAAACAGAAAACAAAAAAAGCAAAATGGTGTCCTAACGTGTTTGATGGCAATCCAAGTATTTAAACAGAGAGAAAAAGAGAAAGGCTATTTTCACTTGATTCACATGACCCAGTGCTGGGTTTAGTGACTTCATTAATTTATTTCCATAGTTACTCTCTCATGGAATGAAACTTTTGCTTTGACTCTATAAGTCAGTTTGATTTCTGGACTGCATATACACATTACTATCATTTGCAGTGTTTCACTTCATTGAACTGAATGATTTAATGTGTCTTGCTTTAGTGCCAGAGAGGGACTTAACAGAGGAGAGTAGAAAGCATGGAATTCCTTTGAATCTTGCTATTTTCAGTGCCTCCTAGTTTTCAAGCCTTATTGATGCCACTGTTAGTGTGTCACCTAAAACTGTTACTTAATCACTTGTGAATTTCTTGTATGACAGAATACTTGCTTTTCCAGATATTTTTTTCCTGGGGAAATTTAGAAAAATATATGGAAATATACACTTCATTATAATTCTTCCTCTAAAGTTTTCCTTATTTAATAGAAGGAAAAATAAAACGTTTAAAAGAAAAACAAACTCTAGTGTTTAAGAAAAGTGGCATAATTCATATCACTTGGGAAATTAATGTCTATACCACATCCTCGCCCTCTCAAATGAAGATCGCAGAGAGAGGGAGATGAAAATAAAACAAACAAAAGCAGAAAAGTTAAAACTGCTGCTGCTTCACCTCGACTAATTTAAGGTAGCCCTTCATTAAGCAGATTGATTCTCAGTGTAAACTTTAGTGGACCAAAAGCTAAAAAAGGATGGAAGGGTTGAAGGAAAGAGGAAATGTGTTTTGGAAGGGACAAACAATAGCTTAGATTTGGGACAATATGCACACAAAATGGGTAGGTGGTCCAAACATTGATCTAATTAAGTAGATTCAGAGCTCAGACAGTGATGTGACAAGCATAATGTATGACGTTGCAGCAAGCATCATGCTCTAGTCTAGTTAAATTCAATCTCAAAGCTCTGGGTACCTAAACTGAAATCTGGATTACATTCATTTTTAACATATTATTTTCTTCCATAAGCAAATGTTTATGGAAAGAAAAGTTTTTAAGTTAAAATTGCATCCTTTAATTATCCTTGGTATAATAGTGGATTCAACTTTATATCATGCAATTATGTTTTGATTAAAAGCTAACTGGAAGAATACAATTAGGAATAATAACAGTTTAAATACTTAGGCCTTAATATAACATTATTTTGTACTTTCTTGAATATAAGCTCTGTGAGGACAGGACCATCTCTGTTTCAAAAAAGTATTCTCCACCTCAGAAGAGTACCCAGTACATAGTATGTGCTCAATAAATATCATCAATGAAGGAAGAGATCATATTGGTTTATTATTTTATTTTCTCAATGATTTAATGTTTATTCCAAACTTTCCCTAATTCACTTAGGTTATTTTCCATGTACTTAATAAATATTTATTAATAATTATACTGCCGAGCACAGTCCTTTTTCAATAATCCCTATTATTTTTTCCATTTAATTATATCTACACTTGTATTCTTCTGTACATTTGCCCCCCTTTCCCAATACTAGAATCAGAGTAGTGTAGTGATAACTAGCACACGTTCCTGGAGCTGGGGGTGGGGAGTGCTAGATTCACATCCCAGGTCTACCACTTCCTAGCTGTAGGACCTTGGCAAGTTACACAATTGTTCCCTGCTTCAGTTTCCCTAACTTTAAAATGGAATAATAATTCTAATCACATGATTGTTGGTGATTAATAGATAATAGCTAGTAAAGCATGGAAAACAGCATGTAGCACGTGGTAAGTACTCAATGTATGTTAGCGATTATTGTCACTCGTGAAAATTATGTTTAACTAAAATCCTTTATTCCTGTACATGAATATCCAGTGATTTGCATACTTCCTTTTATTTTCCCTTCTTTAAATTTTATGCTATAAGTTTTCAAATTTTATATCATCATTGCTCCACTGCTTATAACTGTACAACCTTGAAAAATTACTTACTCTAAGGTCTAATACACCATCAATAAAATGGGAGTAATAACAGTACTTGCTTCAATATTTACTTGAGTGTTTGATACTAAGACAAAGAATTTAACAAAAAGTCTAGCAGTCACTTAGTGTTCAATATATTTTAGCTATTAAAATTATTATGGTTGTTCATAAAGTAATTATTGTTTGCTCAAAATAGACTCTAGGTGCATAGACAAGAAGGTTATAACACCCTTCATACACTATAACTTGTGTTTTATTTAGCTTTTACTTCACTGTCATGTAGCAAAATTCTCTCCCATAATAATCCATAGTTACTTTCAAAATGGTGTTCTCTAACCAATTTTCTTTGTTTCTTTCTCTTGACATTCCTTCTGTGTATTACCTTACATTTATCTAAATTAAATCTCACCCTGCATTGCTTTTTCCCATTTCTCACTTTTCAGCGCTCTGAAACTTTTCACCACCTTCCACTGGGTTTGCAGTTAATTTTGAAAATATATCTGTAGCTCTGATAAATGCATACTCTTTTTTCTGTTGATCAAATGCAATGATAGAGCCCTCTCTGAATTCAACTTGACTCAATTATAACTTTCTCTTTCTATATTTTCAAAGATTTATTTGTATAATTTATACTATCAATAGTAAGAGTAATGATGAAAACAAATCCTGAAGGAATGGGGGTCTTAGAAACTACAAGGGTTGGTTTGCTCTTCTTTTGTTGCATATCTCTGAGCCCAAATATCTGAAAGTGGGTCCACAGATTTTTGTGAATATTCTATTTTCCTGGATGAGAGAAAACTAAGAGAGCATACTTATAACTGTTCCCTACAATCCCCTCCAATATTCCTATCTTTAATTAATTTAATTGATTTCTACAAGGGTGGTTTGTGTAAACTTGGTCACTGGGATTTATATTCAAGGGTGTGGGATATATATACATGCACACATCTATGTAATATGTTTATTTATAAAAGTTATTATATATACATATTATATATTATATATAACTATTATATATATTATACATTTGCATCCATCACAGACGTTTATATTGACCAATCTTTTTATGAAAATTAAAGTTTTGTTTATTTGTCTGTCATTCAATTGCAGTCTTCCTAGTCTTGAGAAAGCTAAAGTAAAAGTGCACACACTTTTAATTCTCATGTGGGAGCAACAGGGACCACAGACCAGTATTGATATACTTGAAAATTTGTAGCTAAGTGTTTCTGTCCCATTTGTACTCCAGGCGTACAAATAGGTTCAAGAAGGGAAGAGATAAGATTTTCAAATGTATGATACACATTAAATACTTGTTAATTAAGGCATAATAATTTTAAAACAAAAAAAAGCAATATGTTATAAAGTGGTAGCTATTAATTTCAATCTTAGATATATTTTTCCTTTAGATGCAATACTTGTTGATATTTTTCTTGCTTTCCTTGACTCCTCCCCTTCCCTTTCTCTCTCTCCCTCTCTAGTTGTTTGTTTCTTTGTCTGGCTCTCTCTGTCTCTATATGACTCTCTTTGGCTTCCTGTCTGTCTGTCTGTCTCTGTCTCCCCATCTCTCCTTCTATTCTTTCTTTATTACTTGGCAATATATACCAATTAATGTTATAAATGACTGAACATTTCTCAAACAAATATATTCTATTGTTTCAAATGAGCATTTTGTACTTTAATGATCAAAATCAGATATCAGGTACATATAAATCCCCTAAATTTAGGCTGATTCTGCTGATTCTCCTTTTTATTTTAATTTAAAAGTAACATTTAGCATTTATAAAATTGTATTTTACATGAAGAGAAGGGAATTCCATTCAGGAAGAGAAATATGCTATCTTAATTAGTATATTTTAAGAAAATTAAAAATATTTTTAAAATGCTTAATGTTGAAATTAGTTAATATGTGAAATAAAAGGTGAAGAATTGATGTATCATTATAGATATTCTTGGAAAACCTGAAAATAACCTTAGAAACTGCACTCATCTCAAGGAAAGCAAATGTTTTCCTTGTGTACTGCTTTGTGTGTATGTGTGATTTTATTTATATATTTATATTTATTATTTATATTTGTATATATTTTCTCAAATAGAGTTGTGAATAATTGCAAGTTTGTTTTAAGCAAATAAAATGTCACACCATAAAGGTAGAATTACTTGGAGTGGTAATGTTTGGTAATTTAATAATATTAATAACTTCCATTTATGGAGTACTTACTAAGCATTTCAAATGAATTAATTCTGACAAGGTGTCTGTGATATAGATATTCCCATTACACCCACTTTCCAGATGAGGAAACTGAGGTCTTATCCTAGAAAGTTCTAGAGTCTAAATTCAAATTCAAAATTATACCAGGAACCAGTTTACACTTATCCCTTGTGATTTGTCCCCTAAAATTAGGGTACATATAAATCCCCTACAAATTAGTTTATATTGGGTAATACGCCACATAGCAAGGTAATATCTCATGTACAATAAAACACTGCATGCTACTGAAGTCTAAAATTTCCTTTTGCAATTGTTTCTTCTTCCAGAAATTATGAATTTTATCATTTATATAAAATACATATTAACAATTTTTAAAGATTTTCTATCAGTCAGCATTACATTTGCATAAATTACATCATGTTTCCAGGTTTGAGTTTTTAAAACTTTTCCTTAAAAGCAAATTTATATAAGTATTTGTTAGCAATATATTGAAATCTGATTATACAACATACCTTCAGGAGAAAAGTTATATTATTTTTTCTTACCTCACTAGAATTTTAATATTTGTACTTCTGAGGAAATTACTACATCCAAGTTTATGCTTTCATGATAATACAGTAAATCCCTGCTTCTTAAAAACTACCAAATTAGAATTTTGATATATAAAAAAAATGGATTATATAAAAATACTTTCTATTTAACTGTACTAATTACAGAGCTTTTGCCTTTATGAGCATAAGAGGAATTAGTTAAGGATTTCAGTGTGTTCCTGGCTTGCTATTGTAACAAAATGGTGAGCTTAATGTCTGAATTATCTAATATTAAATAAATAATTAAACAGTACTCAGGAAATGTTGTGTTCTGTGTGTTTATTTGTATTACTATTTCCAAAATAAATGAAACACTAGCAAATATGCATTTGGAGAATATGATGTGACACTTGTTTTGTTTTGTTTTACTGGGAAAGAGTCTCCCTGAGCTAACACCTGTTGCCAATCTTCCCCTTTTATTTCCTCCTCCCCAAAGCCCTGATGCATAGTTGTATATTCTAGTTATAAGTCCTTCTATGTGAGCCACCTCCACAGCATGGCTACTGACAGACAGGTGGTGGTTCTGTGACCAGGAACTGAACCTGGGCTGGCGAAGTGGTGAGAGAGTCAAACTTTAACCACTAGGCCATCAGGGCTGGCTCTGATGTGACATTCTTTATAGACCAAATTCAAAAAAAAAAAAAAAAACCTACATTGGTTTATCAAATTTTCTGGGAGGGAATAATACTGTTGAAATCTTTCCACATAATTTTAAACTATGTATGCTACTATTTAGTGATAATGAGCAATTAAGTAATCACTTATCAATTGGTATATTTTTAACTTTTTCACTGAAGTGATTAGAAGCATGTCTATTTAGAGTTAGATCTATGTGGTGAATTGAATTGTTTATGAAGTATCCTGCTTTATTTATAATCTTTTTTTGCCTTTAAATCTATTTGTATGATATTAATCTTATAACAGATATCTCAACTGAGTCAAAACAAAGCTGAACTCAGATACTGATGCATAAGACCTCTGCATGACAGAGAGGGGTTTTATTTCCTATAGAGCCCCAGAGGTGAAGCAGCACACTGGGTGCTGAAGTTCAGAAGAGTTCTCCCAGGGACAAGATTTATATGCATCCCTCTGTTAAACAGAATGGGATGTGTCTTGACTGAAATGTTTCTTTGTCAAAGTTAATAGTTCCCTTTGTGCCTTCTGCATGTTGATTACCCTTGTTACATTTTTTCTGATAAACTTAAGTTGCAGACCTAGGCTCTTAAATTGGTCACTAGCTACCTCTTTAATATATGATACCCCAATCTAACAACCCTATCAGGGAGCCCCTTGGTATGGTGACATACCCATATGACAGAAGTGCCACGCCCTCAGTGCAGCTTGAGACAGTCCAAAATATGCTGCCAGACCATGCAGCTCTGACTGTTGAGTCTTGAAGCAATTTTATTTGTTTTCTAAGAAGAGATGTAAATATACAAGAGTATGAACCGTTTCTTATTTTGAGTATTACTTACGTCAAAGGTTAGGTTAACAGTGGAGAAAAAAAGTTAATGGATAAGATTCTCCACAAGATATTTTCCCTGTTGTCTTTTATTCTGTACATTCCTTCCATTGAATCAGCTACCAATTCTTTTCATTTCATTCTTTCCTCATTTCTATTCTTCATCACTTATGCTTTCTTCTCAAAGAAATTCCTTTTATTACAATGTAAATGCTGAAAAACTATCAGTTTAGTTTCCTGCCAAATATTCATTTGAATTAAAAATTTCTATTAATAGTAAAAACCTATAGAGTACTTTTCTTTCGCACTAAACCTTTAGTTTCCCTTAATTGTATACTAAATAGTACCCCACCAAAACAAAGTCACTCTTGTTGACAATTTTATGTGTAGCACAGAATTTGATTATATCTTAAAGTAGCTTTAATTCTAAATTAAACAGATTATAAAGCTTAAAATACTATGGGTTTTTCCTTTGATATGTACATTTATAAAATGTACATATATATAATGTACATTTATAAAATATGAAATATTTTCTAATATTTTCTAATTTAAAAAACTAATTATAAATCTTTTTTCATGAATTTAAAACAAATATAAAAATATATTCTCAAAGATAATCATTTAAAAATGTGAACAAATGTCAACTGCTGAAATAAATTATGTACTTTATATCACAATTTAATAATATAAAACAGACAAATATAAAAATAGTGACATTTGACAATTGAACTATACTCTATTAACATTTATTTATTACAAAGAAATGAATATAGTGTCAGAGGTTAGAATTCATCAGTATATGAGTTTGACCCACTCTTTTATCTACTTAACCAAAAATAACTATTTTCCTTGTTTTACATATGATGCTAGAAACACTTTAGACGTTTATTATTTAAGGATTACTAAAAATCCTTTTGGATTTGCCTCAGCAGCTTCTTTTTTTAAAAAAAGTATTTAATTTTCTAGTCAGTACTCTTCACAAAATTTGCTCAAAAAAGCAGGATAAAGATATAGTACTTTAGTAAAATCTGCACAAAATTGAGTAACTTACTACAAATATTGAATTGACATAAAAGACTGAAGTTTTTGCATGTAAAAAAGGCCACAAAATATAGATTCAGACATTTATTTTACTGGACCCCTTTTCTCAAATGATCAAATGTGCTTTAGCAAATCTGAGAGCTTACCTAGAGAATTTAAATTAAAAGCCATGCAAGTTCTAATCTATATACATTTTCAATTTGTGTAATTTAAATCTAGTACATTAATTTTAGCAATCAATATACAAAGCATCTATTCACATGTATTGAGTTAGTGTATAATTGTTCACATCTCTTATTGTTTTGATGATGAAGATAAATGACCCTAAATCTGAGTTTTTAGGCTTTTAGATAGCATTTGATTTGCTGGAGAGCTTCCAATTGTACTGTATTTACACAGGATTTGTGAAGACCTGTAGTTTCACGGTAGTGATATTGTTTAAAATTATGCTTAGATGATCCTAAGTACATATTTAAGGTAATTAAAACTACATTCATATGCAGAGAAGTACATTCCTAGCTTTTTAAGTAATGTAAAACCATCATTGTATGGCAATAATCATAGGCTTGTAAAAATCCTTAAATTTATGGCTTTTTATTTTGGGAGAGGTGAGGGGTGAAAATAAATCAGGACAATATTTGCTTTTCTTCAATTCTAGACGTCTCCAGAATTATAGACCATAAATAAATATTACTTGTCCTCTCATTAATACTTTGTAAACTCCTCCTCTGTTAAGCATGAATGAAAAGGAGTGAAGGTAAGCAAATATTGGTGGTTTTTCAGAAAACGAAACCTGATTTCAGACTGTCAACGAAAAACTGCAGCAAAGTTAAAAAAGCACAAAAGACTTTACTCAAGACTTTTACAATAGGAGTCAAGGCATTGCAATAGGGGGAGAGATTGAAATCAACTCCGCTGAAACAAAAGGCAGGAGAGTTATTAAGCCTTGGGTAAGCAACTTGAAAAGGACTGAAGGATGATGGGGTGGAGACAAGGTTGGTCAACTTGATTAGGCCATGTGTGTCTGCTAATTGGCATGTGTTGGAGTCAGGCTCCTACCCTCTCACAGAGACTGGGATAGGGCACTATCTTCCTTGATGCTTACGTTTCCGAGGGATGGCTCCCCAGTCCTTGAGAAAGACATTTCTGGGTTGTAAAACTGTCAAGAGACTAGGAGAAGATTTATATCTCAAAAGGACAGAGAAATAATTTGCAATTGCAAATTTTCTAAAGTAAATGCTCTAAGAAAAGGGAGGCCAGAGGCACGTAAGGACAGGTGTTATCTAAAGTTTAGTCAAACTGAGGGAAACATTAAGGCTGTCTTGGTCAGATCTAGGTCTCTCTGATTTCTTAGAGAAAAAGTGGTGGCAGAGTTGACAAGTGTTCCTTGGAATATTTTCCTTCTCAAAGCTTTTCTGCTAAGCATTTTGGTGGTTAAAGACACATTTGAATTAAAATGTTCCCTATTAAAATGTAAATACTCTCTTGGAAATCAAGCTTGTTCACAGATTAGTACTGTGAATGACTTACATGGGATAATCAGAGTGCTTTCCTTCTGGCTGAGAAATGTGCCCGGGGAATTAGTATTTTCATTGGATGTTAAGAAGAGAAGAAATGATAATTGTTTTACATAATAAACTTAAAGAAGATAGACCCAGTATGATGCTACTATCAAGGACTAAGAAATTGCATTTGGACAAGACAAACTTAACTCACTTTTACATTTTGCATTGGACTCTAAGAGTACCAAGCATCATAGTTATTATAGAAACTCATCCTTCCTTTCTTTATGGAAGACGCAAGATAAAGAATACAGTGGTAGTTTATGAACTCACCCATATATAAATGGGAGCAATTTTCATGTAGTCTGTATGTAATTATTTAATGCTTAGAGTTCTGAATCTAGAAAATGAGTAGAATCCAACAGATCACATTTAAATAACTAAAGCATGTCCAAGGAATGTAAAACCAGTAAATCAGTGTTTCAATGACTAAGTAACTTTCTGTACAGGGCCAAAGAGTAAATATTTCAGGCTTTGCGTAAGTAAATTTTCTGTAGCAACTACTCAACTCTGCCTATATAGCTGAAATCAGTCATAGACAATAGCATAGACGGTACAGGAATGAATGGATATGGTTGTGTTCCAATACAACTTTATTTACAGAAACAAGTGATGGGCCAGATTTGGTCCATAGGCATAGTTTGCCAGGCCCACGACTATAGCAACATTTGCTGATGTGAAGAAGGTTCTAATATACTCAACTTTTATAGCCTACCTGAGTTAATGCTCTAGTTGCAAACATATGGTGATATGCATGGTGTGAAAAAAAGGAGGCCGAGAACTAAGAATTTGTCAATAAACTTGAAAGTGACAAGAAAAAGAAAGGCTTTCTAGACAGAAATGTCTTTAGAGTTGAAAAGGGCAATTCATTAGCTGATTAGAGCTTGACTGGCTTGAGAATAGTTGACTCCATTTTTTGTAATTTTCTGTTCATCAATCTTGAGAAGTTTTTGACCTGTGCATTAGAAGGGAGATTCCCAGGCTCACAGCTGACACTACTTATGAAACCTGATGTTTTCCCAATTGTAAATGAATAAATTGGTATTCCAGTATAAACAAAGGTATCCTGTGATTTTGATTAGCTCAGTCAATCCCCAATAGCCTAATTAATTCTGGATGAATTGTTAAATTTGTTTCTGGATTTGCATAGCTGAGGCCCAGTCTTCAGATGCAGTGAAGGGCTGCCAAAAAGAACAGCCAGCATTCAGTTCCCCATCTTTCACACCTATTTGCTGTAACATATTAAGGAGACTCTAACTCTGTAAAACTTCATAGTGAAGGCAAATGCTTGGATCCCAGTTTCAGTTTTATCAGTAAATGCAGTGCCTTATGGCAAATAGCAATCTCTTTTATCTGAATTGTTTTAATTAGGTAAATAATACTAAAGTCTTTTTCAGTATGAAATGCTCAAATTCTAGTACATTGCATGGAGAGAACAGTTCATTCATTTAGGTCTGACTGACTGTAATCTAAAGAATTGTGAAATTTTTTCAATTTATTAAAGACGGAGCAAATAATGAGTCATTTGATTGATTCCAACATTAACAGCCTGGAGATAAGTTGAAGGAATGAACACAGGTTAATAGTCTTTCCTTAAATCTGTGATAGCTTTTTACCATGCCACTGAACACACTGTTAACATACAGGAAATGGGCATTGATAAGCTGATTGCTTTACCCTGACTGACAAATGAATATTCACAGCCAACTCTTCCTGTTAAATTCTCTTCGTATGTGTATGCGATATCTCCTCCCAATTTACCACATTGAATTCCATTTACAAGTCATCATACTGAAACTTTAAAAATTATTAAAGATAGTTAATTCAGTATTTCATGCATTGAGTAATTTAGACATTCAGAGTATATCAAATTTCCTGAAATAGTATATGGTATTTATACCAACAACAGGAAAAAGGTACTTGATTACTTCAACATTTCATTGAGATTTTTCATGGTTTTTTATAAGTAGAAGGGTGATTATCATTATGTTCCATATCTTTTTTTTTTTAACTTGCATATATTTTAGTACATCCTCAAGGGCACTTAGTTTGTGTGTAAGAGTAGAACAAAAGTAGAGCATAAACAGCCATAGGGTTCATGAGCCTGGGTATTCCCTCTTATGCTTAAGTAATATCTGTGGAAATGAAACCAATACGATCTTACATAAACAGTAACTTTCTCAAAGTGATCATAATGCTGTATTCCTAAACATGGTGAAATGGTGCCTATCTTAACCTACAAATACTCCAATAGTTCTTCACAAGTAATAACAACTGTGGCATATTCAGAATTTACTAAAGGCCAGGCACATTAATAATTTAAAATAGCAAATCTTATCTTGACAATACTCTTAAGAGTTAGGGTACCATCCTTACTTTAAAGATGGAAAAATTGAGACTCACAGAGTTTGAATAACTTGTCCAAAGTCTTCCAAATAATGTGCATTAGAAGTCAAACTGAGGCAAGTATCCAAGTCCTGTGTCACATCTGGGTCTCATTGACGATATGGCTTATGCTTTTATCCTCCAGGCTATTTAGACTTCATTGTCAGTAGCATGTATCTTTTAAAGATAATTGCTTTACAAGGTACCCAAAGGTAAGATGTCTTCTCTCTTCTCACCAGTTGTGACCAAGAACCTTAACTCCTTCTGCCTCTGCACTTGCCACCCTTAGTGTGTTGGGGTAATTTCCTATCTAATCAAAAAACAGCTGGTGAAGCCTCAGTTGATGCTTTCCTCCTCACATAACAGCATCACAAATAGAAAAAACAGCTAGGATCGTGATAGCCTCTACCTCACAGATGTGAAGATTCAATGAATCCACTACTTAGAAGAATGCATGCCACACAGTAAGTGCTGAAGAAATGCTGGTAATTATTTTCTTTCACAGTAGTACTACAGGAGCAACTTACTTCTATGGAGATTCTAAACTTGGTATAATATACCTTGAAATATTATTACCTTATTATTCCAGCCTATATACCTATAATATTAATATCCAGTTTATGAACCTTTGAAGTTTTCCAAATAATAAAGTTAAAGTGAACTTGACTACTCTGGGTGGCCATCCAGTTCTCTCTGTTGGATACAATTTTTGTGAGGCTAGGTTTCAAATGGAAACTACTCTTCATAAAAAAGAATTATTTTCCAAGTTTTAGTGTCATACACATCACTGAATGAAAAGGCTTATTCTTCACATATTGTAGTTTAAAATTCAACTGAATATGATTTAGTTGAATGAAAGAAATTAAATAAAATTGAACAGAAAAGTTGAGTGGTAATTGTACTGTATTTATAAGACCACAGAAGGAACATCAAAACCATGAATGAAAAAAAAGAAAATGAGACTCACTATTGTTAACATGGAAAACTGCTTGAAGTGGTATCAAAATACAGTCCCATCCATCATACTGCATTGTCCTTGTTACATAGTTATAAAGAGAATAAAAAATGAAATTCCAATTTTGCACAAGAACCTTTGTTTCATTATTTAACAGAAAATCTTTTATTGAAAAGTCATTTTTTAATATCTTCCCATAACTTTTAAATCTCACCAATGACATAGGACATGACCTTTTTGTTTTAACTGCTAAATACTTTTATTTATGCTTGGGATTATAAGTCCTTCTTCTTTCTTTCAGAACTGGTGGCAGAAATAATTCCATTCTCACTCACAGTCTCAGAATTTTCCTCTCTATCAGATCCTTTTCTTCAGGATAAATTCAGGATTCCTTCCTCCTATTACTTACCAGATTCTTCTCTCTCCATTTAGTCCTCTCCCATTTTTATTCTCTGTTCAATATATTAAAGATGTCTTGAAAATTTGTGCATTACTACCTCTGCTGTTTTTTTACAATACCTAAACACTCTGCCTTCTCTGTGTCATAGTCTAGACTTCTCCAAGGCATTTGGTTAACTTGGTCCTTATAAACATAAGCTGGCAGGGCAAGTTTGTCTAGACTAGGCTTCATTTACCAATGGAGACAGAAAGTTTATATATGAATTTACACTCTTGTTCAAGGTTTATGAAAGTTTATGTGGTTTCATATTCTTCCTGACACTTGTTATCACTAGACTTTGTAATTTATGCCAATCTGAAAGATTTGGCTTCAATTTGCATCTCCCTAATATGGTTGAGCACTTTTTCAGATTTTTCTTAGCCATATGGATTAATTAATTCATGGAGCATTGTTCAAGTCTTTTGTTGATGGTTCTTTGGAGTTGTTTGTCTCCTTTGCATTGATTTTTAGGAGATCTTTATTAATTCTGCATATGAGATCTTTGTTAGTTTTGTGGGTGGAAAATATGTTTTCCTGCTTGGTGGCTTGCATTTTTGGACTTTTAATAGAGTTTTTTGAGGAATAGCTGATAAAATTATAACGTAGCCAAACTTATAAATCATTTCCTTTATGGTGAGTTTTTTTGTTCCTTGTTTAGATCTTTTTCTACCTCAAGATTATGAAGATACTCACTTCTATTGTCAGACATTCTTGAAAAATGAAAGTTTAATATTAAACTTTAACACATATTTGAACACCTTCTTAGCTCTCCTTTCCTTCCTGCATCTGTGAGCTTCCATCTAGGATCATTTTCCTTCTGCCTGAAGAACTACTTTCAGAATTTACCTTAAGATAAGTTTACCTAGATGTACTTTCTTATTTTTTAAAAAATATATTTACTTTATTTTGACTTGTATGAATGTGTATAAAATTCTAAGATTGATTGTATTTTGTTTTATCACTTCCAAGATATCATCCTACTAGCTTCTTGTTCCCATTTTTGCTGATAATATCAGTTACCTGTTTAACTCTCCTTGCTGTGAAGGCAGACTGTGTTTTTTTATTTGGATAACTTTAAGATTTCTCTTTGTATTTGAATTTCTTCAATTTCACTGTTAAGTGTCTAGATGCGGATTGTTCTAGTTTTTCATTTGCTTTGTTTGAAATTTGCTGAGCTTCTTCAATCTATTGATTGGTATCTTTCAACATTTATGGAAAATTCTCAGCAACTATTGCTTCAAATATTGCTTCTGCCTCATTTTCTCTGTTTTCTCCTTCTCAGGAAAACCTATTTTCCTATTTTGTTAACCTCATAAACCTATATTTGTTAACCTCTTCTGTATTTTCAAATCTTTGTCCTTCTGCTTTTTATTCTGTAAGGTTTCTTTTAATCTCTTTTCTAATTTATCAATTCTCTTTTCTACTGTATCTAATCTGCTTTTATGTACATCAATTTAATTCTTAATTTCAGTTATTACATTTTCTACTTACATAATTTCTGCTTGGCTCTGTCATAAAATTATAATGTTTATAGATTTAAGTCCTTTGTCAAAATTTTTAAACTGGATTTTATTTTCATAAGTATAACAAATTTTACAATCCTACTGTGTTTCTTATTGTTGTAGTTTATATCTGCTCATTCTCATCATGTTGTCTGTTCTCTTTGTATGCCATGTTATCCTTGATTGTTTGCTAGATATTTTATTTTAAAAGTTGTTTATAAAAGTGACTAAATGACTAAGATGATATTATCTTACTATAGAGAGGAAGGCTTTATGTTTTATGAGACATCTTGGTAAAAGCGGGCTGCAGTCCATACATTCACTTGCAGAGTGAGGCACCATAAAGTCCTAGCACTGAGAGAGAGACAGTTCATTATTGTAGCCATCTCATGTAGCCTCCTGGAGGAACAGGCAGCCACGTAAGGGCATTCAGGCCTCTTAGCCATCTTCTCAAGATGGAAAAATTCCCAAACCAGTGTGAGACACCAGGTGCAATTTCATCTCTCTAAGTTACATTTACCTTCAGGACATAGGCTGGACAATTCCCCCTGTCTTATCTCTTTCATGTTTTTAAAATATATTATTTGTATTTAATCAGGATTGTTTATTTTTCTGTTTGTTGTTGTTTTACTTCTTCAGTGCAAGAGTAAGTCCAAATTATCTAGTCCATTGCTACAGAAGGAAAGAAGTTTCTAGATTTCCTTTTTAAATTTATTTTATTTTTATAACAAAATTATAAGCAAACAATAGTTTACAGATAAGCAATTAGTATCAAAAATTCTAGACATTTTATCATTATAAATTAGTGTACAACTTGGTATGCCTAAATTAAGTAAGCATTAACATTTATTTTGAAATCACCAATTTCTTGACAAAAGATAGCATGAATTTCCCAATTAGTTAAGCAGCTTGTCATTGAGTAATTGTGGTTTTCTTATTATGAGAATAATTAATTTATTCCATCTAGAATTCCTAAGTGTCTTTTTTGGTGTGATGTATTTCTGACTTATTTTATTATTATCTGTTTTTAATTAGTAATTTCTTTTAGTGGAGTAGAGAAGGGAAACATACATGTTATTTGAAAACATTACTGATAAAATTTCTGTAGGTTTTGTTCCTATAGTAGGAATTATAAGCATTATTAGGGCAATAATATTATGAGACTAATATTTAAATAAATTGAATGAAATATTCAACATAAGTATATACTTAGGAACTTGAAAAGGTGTAGGTATTTAGAAGAACAGAATCCTGTTTATGATTAATTATGTTCTTCCTATGATAAATTATCTTTTCCTATGATTTTAGAAGAATTGGCTTTCAATCACATTTATCAAAATCATCTTCTTTTAACCTGGTGTTTCACAAATATTCATAATGTTTTATTCCCTTTTTGTACTATTTTAAAATCACACACTATTTTTACCCAAGTTCCTATTATTATTTCCATCACCTAGGTGCTATTGGAATAAATGCTTCATAAATACCTACCTGCCATGGCTGAAGTTGTACTCAACTCTATACTTATCTCTCCAGCTTTATATCCTGCTGGAGAAGACTTACAACTTTTCCTTCTTTTGAAAGTAAGCTCTTAATATCCCCCTAAGCCAAGTTGTGAAAATGAGAAAGTGCAGAGATCCACAAGGAGAAATTATTTTCCTTGCCTCTTAGCTTTCCTAAGTAATCAAAAAAAGAAATTGGTCTGGAAATGGCATTAATAGTCTTCATAACATGAAATCAGAGGAAATACCACAGCTAGAGCTCTGATTTCTTTCCTTGAGTACGTAAGAGGGCTCAAATAGGAGGCAAAGTTTATAGGTCAAAAGAAGTAGGAAAGTGTTTCAAAAAACTCAGTACCATCTTTTATACCTAGGCTATATGTTTTTACCTTTTGTCAGGACATCAGATGACTCTTGATATTGTGATACATGATTTTATTTAAAGAAGATCTTTCAAGCATGCATTATCATTGGAGCTGAAAGGATGGATAAGGGTACTAAAATGACAAATGTTATTTGCTACAAAGCTGTTGTCTATACACAGCTGGCATATGATGTTTGTGGATAGAATGCTATACAATGAAATATGTATACTTCTTTAATGTATATCTATGAAAATATAGATTAACCATACTTAATAAGGAATTAAATTGTCAATATTTTTCTTTGAAACTCTTATTTCTGGACTAACAACTATGATCACTTAAATATGCATAAATACTTATGGATAACAAATAGCTTTTAAAATCAGTTTTAAATTGGTTTACAGATTGATTCATAGTTATTTTTCAGATTGTTAATGCATTTCTAGACATAATCACCATTTCTCTATAAAATGAATAATTTTGATGTTTCATAAACATTTTATTTACTAGTAAAGCATTTTTTTAAATTTAAAATATGAGAATAAAATGTTTAATATTTGAGATTTTGTGAGATTAAATATTTGCTTGTTAATAACTATTAGAAAGACAAGTAAAGATTAGCATGAAAGTTTTTTAAGTAAAAGAAATCCTGCCACTGTATTTATTTAAGGAAAGGACCACTTGATTTTGAGAAGTAACAAGTGAACATAATTGGTTTTGCATATGTAGCTCTACATAATACATTAGGGAGGACATGAAATGTGTAGCATGAAATATGCAGGAAAAAATTCTAAGAGTTTTCAAAACACAGATCATTATTTAATAATACATACTACTGAGATAGTTTCAAAAATCATTTTAAAATCTGATCTCCAAATTAAAGAAAAGTTTTTTCTGTGCATGTTAATATTCCCTGGGTGAATATTAATTCTTGTTTCTAATTAATTATGCATCCTCTCAAAAAATTACATTTTAGAAATGTCCCCCGTAATGTTATGCCAAATCTCATAATTTATTCTAAGATTTCCATATTATCTAATTAGCATTATAATGTATAACTACCAAAAGCACAACTAATTTGAATGGCCTGGGACCTAATACTAGATGTAAGAGATTAGTAAAGAGATTCCAAGGTGATTTAGCAGCAACTGTATTTTTAAATGTCACAATAGCCAATGTTAACATGCTGTTTTTAGGACCAGATGTCCCATTATAACCTACACGATTTTATGAGGAACCAGAAGGTGAAATTCAGCAATGTTAATGGAAAATTATTAATAATTCTTATATGATACTCTACATGATGTTATTACTTCTGCAATGCTCTCTTTTCCTGTAAGTTTGTAATATTTTAAAAAACGACATAAGCACTGTGTCTGCAAATTTCAAACTTTTCCTATGCCTATTTGGTCAAACATTTTCTTTTAATGATTTTACATAAATATAAATATACATAATAGAATGAGTATTAAAGAAAAGCAGATTGAAAATATTCCCTATGTTCTTATTACTAGGAAACATTGAAATAAAATATGAATATTGATAAATATCATTAGGGAACACTAAACTGTCAATACAATGACTAAATAAGATGCTTGTTACCCGTTTTTATAATTTTTTTCAGTAATATAATGACCAAAAGAATAAACTTGGGCTGAGTTTCTCTCATAGGGTGTTTCCATTTCAAATGCATGCCTACCTCCCTCTTTGACAACACAAAACAATGATGACTTAACTATGGCTTTTAGATTTAGAGACTAGATGTTATATAGCAGAATATAAGGGACAGTCTATTTCTGTTGATTTTCATCAGATAACGGTGTGGGAGCCAGTCGTCCATGACAACAGAGATCACTTAACATTAACACTTAACAGGTGCACATGGGGGATTATATGTTTGATCTTGACCTTCTGATACAAAGATGTGTGCCATTTTTGACATTACAATTTGTGATGGGACCAAAAAGTCAAAGAACTGTTTGTTGAATAGTTATATCTGTAATATTTATTTGATTGGCATTTTTCTTCCTCCTCAAGAGGAAGACTCAATTCAAAAAGAGAGAAAAAGAAGGTAGAATGGTGAAGGGGAAGGAGGGGGGTTTGTGGAGGAGAAAGCAATGATTGCACCTAATCATACACCTACAATAAATTGAAGGCCACCAGTTTCTCCATTCAAACCCCATGAAAAATATCATCAACCACAAGAAAGGAACAAAGGATAATTATTGCCCCTCCAACCCCCAGGAAAATTTAGTTGGAGTAGTGATTTGAGATATTTCTAACCTGGCTAAGACTGAGCAAAGTCAAAGTGCAAGACTCAATTATACTGTAGAAAAGATAGAGTGTCTGTGAAAGGAAGCCGAAAACTAAAGAGCAGTTTTCACATTGATGAAAATTTGTAGGATTATCCCAGTATCTCTCATGATAATGGACGATGGCAGAGTTGTTAATTTCCATAGTTGGTAAGGTTGTCTGACAACAGAAAAGTAAAGCCAGATCCAGATTACAAGTTATATTTTCTGGCTCCGCATAATTATTAGGAGAAATGTGTTCAATGGTTAGTTAAAAATATTAAAGTTAACTTTAAAATTTGAGGATCAGGAAGTGACTATACTGTACCAACTCTGTCTGATAAAGGCAGCTGACAGAATTTCACGTAATTGATGTTTGGTTGGTGAACGTCAGTTTTTCCTCTTTTACTTCCCAAATAAATCTTATTCCTTTAAAGTCAATTTATGTTTCCCAGCATAATGATGCATTTTTACCCATTCAGCTATGCTAGTGTTCTCTGAAGCCAGCCAGCAATGATCTCACCTCACCTACAATATAAATCTATCAGTGAATAAACAACATCATTTTTATTTCAATGTCGATGACACACTACATGTCAATTTGGCAGTTAAATAATTTATCTCTCTTTTGGGTGCAATCTAGCAGGCTTATTATAACTCTACTTCTGATATTCATTTCATGTTTAATAGTTCTTAGTCTCATGAGAATGCTTGTCAATCAATTAAATTGAAATGTCATTCTGACCTTTTATTGGAAACAATTTACTCTTTTTTCATTTCATCACAAGCTTTTTTTCCATTTTATCCAAATTGAAAGCCTTAATTACTAGTATTCAGAAACTTTATACTAATTAACCTTACAAAACTACATGCTCATCAACATTCCTGACACTTTATCTTTGCAGAGGTGATCCAGTTAAGCCTGCCTGAAGATCAGAAGCTGAGCACCACAGCAGCGACGGTGGGACAAAGTGCTGTGCTGAGCTGTGCCATTCAGGGAGCACTGAGACCCCCCATCATCTGGAAAAGGAACAATATCATTCTAAATAATTTAGATTTGGAAGATATCAATGTGAGTACACAAGTAGACGCTGCTTTATAATTTGTGTATTTCATGATATACTCGAGACTTTGTGGAGTCTGAGAAGCTTCATGACTATTGAATTTAGAGTAGACGAGAATCATTGGAACATTGTCATATTCATTCTGCTGACTGGGAGGTGCCCTATAGGTTATTTGAAATTATCCAAACCACTTGTGTAGATGTGGTAGGCAGGTTTTGTAGCACTGTGTGGGTGGGATTGCACCAACTTAAAACACAAAGGTCTGACTATCAGAATTTCTATAATTACCAACAATTAATCTCTATGTATTTGCTGTTATAGTTCAGCAACAGCCTATAGTTTGTGAAGTGTTAAAAGTGGGTAAAGGCAGTTTTTGCTTCAAATACTTCATAATGGATTAAACAATAAATATTAATCGAACAGTTTATTTTTCTAGAATGAATAAACATGTTTCTCCACTCAAGTTCACTCCTAGAGATTCAGAATCTAAACTCAGTTCAGTAGGGTACAGCTCTAAGGGTGGAACAAAAACAGAACTCCAAGGTATTCATCTGCTCCTTCTGTGCTATCTGTTTAAAGTGAACATCATCCCAGATGATGAAAACAAGTAAACATCGTGTGTTGTGGGATGTTCATGGAAATGAGGTGGGGCAGTCTTTTGCCTTAGTGATCTTGGGGTTTTATGATCCTTTGCATATAAACTTTAGTTAATTTTTTATTATCACTCAAGAAAGCTATCACCTATCCACTTATTCTTTGCTGCTTCATAAAGAACTGTTAAACTGCAGGCGGGAGAAAGTCACTCGTATTTGTGTATTTGTTGCAACTTAGCAATATTCTGTTTAATGTCTTCAAATGATTCAAAAACAGAAAGCTTATCCAATTTTAATTTTTTTATTTTGATCAAATTTTTCTAAATTTGCTTACATCTGTGAACTTTTCTCAGAGTCTGTGGAGAATAGCGTTTAATTCTCTAAGATATCAAGAACATTGTGCCATAGAACAGCTATAATCTCAGGAGCATTCAAGATTCTTTGAGAGATGTGGCCCTAGACAAAATCGTCTTGGGTTTGCTTTATGGGTTGTTATGTCTACATTTTATCTTTTGTTTTCTACCCCGTCCTTACTTTAAAGGTTTCCACTATTATTTTCAAGAAGCCCTTGTATGCTATGGTGCTGTGGTTTGAATACTTCAAAATAAGCTCATTTGAATTGTTTTCAAGAATAAGGAAGAATATTCTATGAGTGACATTCTGTGGATAACTTGCAAAAGAGGATACGTTCTTGTGCATGGATCTTGTAAATTATTTTTCTACTTTCTAATTTTTAACTTTGTTCTAGAAACTTGAAATTTCTAGAAAAATTATTATAAATAAGTTAGATCTCTAAAATATATGTAAATATTAGCTAAATTCTGGCACCAATAAATTGATTTTTATTGGATGTAGTTATTTTGATATATTTCATAGAGCAGAAAAATTTTGAGAATTTTTAAAATATTTCAAATATTTAGAAAGTTTCAATTTCATTTCAAGCCACATTTAATTAAGTTGAACAAGCCAAGCATTCATAATTTATAGTGTACACATAGCTACCAGCCTTTCCAATAAAACTGCAGGAAATATCCAAAGATATCTTTGAAAGAAGTGCTATTTATTCAATTTCCTAATATAATCCTGGTGTTTTCATTTAAGTACTATGACATCAACTGTCAAATTATCAAAATACATTTAAATGCATTTACCAATATAATCAGAATATGAATTAAAAATGATAAAATATCACTTTTCTGTTTTGTTTTGTACTTATTCCTGCTTAAAATCTGCTAAAATAAGGACTTCACCATGTGAATAAACAACACATATATGTGTAGTCAACTATATATATATATATAGTATGTATATATATTGTATATGTATATATACATATACATATACACATGTAGTCAACACTGTCTCCAGTGGACCTCTGATGTGTTTTCTGGTTACTCAACAGATTTTGAAGAACCTTCAAATATTTTGGCAATGCTTTGATTTTTGCTTCCCCCAGGTGAAAACCAAAAATCTTACTTAATTAACCTTCTTAGTAGTTAGGAAGCAGAAATGTGAATAAAGCTCTAACAAAGAGACTGCTGAACAAGATTTCATTTCATAAGCAAGAACAGGTGAATGCAGGTGATTTACAGAATTCACTCTCCCTACCCACCCTTCCTGATGAGTCCTGTAGCAGGAAGATCATATTTTCAAGGACACAGTGATCAAAGCTCTGGAGTTGGTTAGTGTTCAGCTTCGATGAGGTCTTCAATCGGCCAGTCTCAATACGTGGCTTGTGCATCTTTCCTGGCTTCTCATTCCCCAAGGGTGATGCTCTGCTCTCCTGGATATTCTATGACCTTCCCAATATTTTTATTAAGTATTTTTCTGTAACCTACCTTCTTGGTGCAGTTGGCAGCAAATCAGTCTCATAAATTCTTTTCCTGCTTAAAACTAGGCATAATGGGTTCTCTTGTTTGCCGTTAAGAATGTTGTCTAATTTTTTGGATTTAATATATTAAGAAACATCAGTAATTATTATAACTTTAAAGGGTATTTTTCATCATTAGAGATGGATTTCTGATGTGTTGAAAGATTGACATGATCTTACTGTAATAAAATACATTCTCACCTTGTTTATAAGCAAAGAAGACTTTCAAAGAGTTCAGATATTAGTCAATTTTTATACCCTATTAGTATATTATCTATTTTCACAAAAGTGGGTTTAATTCCCATTAAATTATGTAAGGTTAAAATGCCTTTCACATCAAAGGGAATGGGTGACAATTTGCAAGATTCTTTCTGATTGTTTAATATATATTAGATAGTATTTAGCATATATTTAGTTGGTCAATACATTCTGATTATAAAATATTAATATAATATAGATGTGGTTTTTTAAAAGCATAGTTCCCCTCACCTTTTATATCCACTTACTTCCAGTCCCAAGTGCAGAAGAAATCCTGTGAGTACACTTTTAATCCCTCTTCCACGCATGGCAAATATAATATTATTTACTTGTAGAATAGATTCGTATTACTTCTCATTATTTCACTATCTCATCATCTCATTAGCCCTAAAAACAACTCCATGAAGCACTTACACATGTTGGGACTTATGCTAAGAGAGTTGTTCACCCAAGGTTGGTGAGCTAAGAAGTGGTACAACTGGGATGTTGACATGGCTCAATTGACTCTAGACCATGAATTTAACTGCTATGCGGAAGTGAGATGTTCTGTGGTTTTCTTCTGCCTTTTGGAAAATGAATGTATCCCAGATAATTCTAGCCCCTATATATTACACAGCAAAGTTCTAAAACATTCCTAAAATAATAGGAATTCAGTGTTAGGATACATATAGTAATAAGGGACTTTGGGAACTCACAGGAAAGGCTGGAACCAAACTTTATCCAATTATACCCACTGAAATTGAATACTTTATTTCTATTCAATGCAGGCTTAGAAATCATGTTGACATCTCTCTGTTAGCAATCTTGTGCTAATCCCTGCTCTAAAGATATGCCATTAAATTAACTCGGCTACTATACATTCGTTCATTTTCCTTTGTATATGTGTCTTCAATCCTCTTTCTACCCAAATTCCTGATAAAAATAATTGGCTTATTTTGAGCGTCCTGTTTTGGGTGGAACTTGGCACACAAACTACAATTCTGGTTTTATTGTGATTGAGCCTGAGTCCTAATCCTGGTCTGAGCAGATGCGACCAGGGTTTGCAGATGAGGAGCTCTGGGCTATGGAATATGACTCTCCTATTGACCCACTTCTTCCTAGCTGGTTCCTGGTTTGCAAGTTCCCTTTGTTAGGGAAGCTGAATTAAGGAAGGAGAGGCAAGCATAGAGACAAAGACAGAGATTTGAGAGAAATGTGAGGTCGGAAACAGAATTGGCTGACAAGATTGGCAGCCAGGAGTGAAGGAAAGAGAGGAGTTTAAATATAACACTATTTCAGATGTGTTGACTTTACCAAGAACATTTCCAGTAAGCCTTTGGATGGCAAATTTTTGGTTTTCCTTTGTTTGTTTTTACCTGGGAGAAATGAGGTCTAAAAAGCAGTCATTATTGTCTGTATCTTATTTATAATATCTGTAGTTTTTCACCATTTGTTAAGTTACACTATAATCTGGTCTATATTCAACATTGAAATCAGATTTTGTCATACCAACTCAGATTCCAATCCTAGACTTGCCAATTATTAGCTATGTGATCACAATGAATTGATTGAAGTAATTTAAGCTTTAGTTTCTTCGTCTATAAAAGGAGAGATTATCATAAAATTCAATGACACATACTAAGTGTGCAATAAAATGTTATTTCTTTTACCACTATCAGTAGCTTCCTTCAATATGGCATTGCTGATTGTGGTTAATAACAAATGTAAAGCCCCATGAAAATATTATTTCTTTGAAAGTAACCTGATGTAATTTATATTATTATGACTTTTAACAACTTTATAGGTAGACTTGCTAGACAAAATACAGAACTCCAAGGTAAATTTGAATTTCAGATACACAATAAATAGTTTTTATTATTGATATGTACCAAATGTTGCATGGGATATACTTATACAAAAAACATTCTTGTCTATCTGAAATTCAACTTTAATTGAGTGTCGTATTTAATTTGCTAAGTCTGGTGCTCTATTTACGTGAAACTCAGATGGGTTTGGATACTAAATTAGGCCACTTTCCCACAAATGGTATTGTGGCTTATGTCACTGAGATTAAGTTTGAACTTAAAAACTAAAAGTTCATGTGAATTTAAAGCTTTGGCTGTGTAGATTGCCAGTTTGTCTCATTCTTAGTATTTATTCCGTGATTTTTGTTTTCTACATCTATCTAATCTGTATTAGTAATTGTGTCCAGCACTGAGTAGAAGAGCCTGGAAAAAGTAGTGGATTAAATGAACAGAAGTTTATTCTTTCATAAAATACACTGTCCAGAGCTGGTATGACTGCTCCATGAAACATCTGGAACTCAATCCCCTATCTTTTTTTCTGGCATTCCAAGAGCATGGGTTTCATCTTCAAAGTCATCTCACAGTTCAAGAGGGCTGTTGGAACTCCAGCCACTAATCTATATTCCATCAGTCTATAATCCAGGCTCACAGCAGTACAAAGCAGGTGAAAGATAAATGGCACTTATTCATGGAAGTCCCACAACTGTTTATAGGTCACCGATGTGCGGTAACTTCAATAACTATACTAGGGAGGCTGGTAAATACAATCGTTTAGCCAGCCATCCTGCTCAGCCTTGTTACAAAAGAGGAACAGGAGAGCAATCTCTACTTCTCCATACAAGGCAATCGAAGAGGATAGAAGATGTTTTATTGTACACTTTTTTGGTCTTTCTGCATTGATTAAATATGATTATCCAACTGAATTCAGATCTGAGCAACTCTGCACACCATTTTTGTTCCTTTGGTAGTTATATCAGCCTTCAATTTATTTCTTTGATTGTTTTGTTTTGCTTTTATAGGCCTTTCCTTAAATAATCTACCATTTTTCTTTTGCATTCAGTCTGATGATTTTTCCTTCTGATCCTTCTTAAGACAGTTCTCTCTCTGAAACTTATTCGAAGCGATTATCATCATGCACAGTTGATCTCCATTTAAAGCAAAGCACTCTGTTGAAAAAAAAATCACTCATAGACAATAAAACAATTGAAATGATCATTTAAATTCAAATGAGAATCCCATTGCAGGTGTGGCAGCTTGCCATATTACTAGGTTTTTTAAAATGCTAGATCTTCTAGTACATAGCTGACAAAACTAGCAGTGGGAGATAACAAATTAAAGCATAATCAACAAAATTTTCCTTATATGTATGGACTTTTAAAGCCATTAAATGCTTAATATAGAATATTATACCTTATTATGATAAAAATGTTTCAGAAAATGTACTGTACTTCAAATTTAGAAGTAAAATCCCCAAGTCATATTTAGTTCCCAGAGACTGAAAGGAGTGATTTTAGTAGTAGAGAATTCTGACTCTGTCACTCAATGTTAATATTTAAAGCAGTGTGAAAATATAACTTTTTCCCTTAAATATACAAATTTTAAAGTTGTCATATATCAAAAAGGGGTGTTTTTATTCTTTAGGCTATTCACTTGTAACAGAACCCAAATTATGTATCACCAAAAAGATAATTTAATTAGCAAGATTTCATTTTAACTTTTTAGAAACCTACATTGTTGTCTTTTAATATGGAACATATTAGAGTGTGCCATCAAAAGTAGTTATTTAAAAAGAAGGCTATTGACTTTTTTCTTCTCTGGACTATAAATAATCCATTTCTCTTTCCCCCTCAACTAAAAATGTAGACATTTAATGTCTGTAATATAATACATCATTTGTATATATACATCATTAGTAATTTTGATCACTAATTCATTTTTAATATAAGCCTGAGGCCATTGAGGCTCTTAAAATCCAAGTGGAATCAGAGAATATTTATGATTCAAAATCTTTCAAGCCAAATAAAGCAGGGAGCATTGGCATGGCTGAGGAAATTGAATTTCTTCCACAAATATAAAAAATGCAACATGCATTCATTTTTCACCTAAATATATGTTATACAGTTACAATACTAATTGTCAAATTGGTAAGAAGCTTGACTAAATAACTATATAAATTCTTAAATTGATGAAGCATGTTTTTTCAATTTTTTTCATTATTATGTCTTTGAACCCATGCCGTCAATTACTGTATTTAGGGTGGCACATTCCAAGTTATACTTCTACTTAATTTCTCTTCTGAGTACCATTTTCTTCATTTGAATGTGCAAAATTCAAAGTAAAATCTTTATTCTACAACCTACATTTGCAGTATTTCATATTCCTTGTAAACATAGCCAGAAAACTGAGTCCTCCTAAAGTTCTCTGCTAGATTCCCTAGAGAGAATCATTTTTCCCTCAAATCTAATCTACCACAAAACTTTGTGAATTTTTTTTACTTATCTTGAATCCATTCTGTCACCTCATTTCCACTATGGTTGCTTTTGTTTAAGTTCTTATAATTTCTCACCTTCGAACTTCATCTTTGCCTACTGAGACTGCCCCTCCACTTGAAACCTGCACTTCAAATTACAGCCAGACAGATCTTCATAAAATTTACACCTGGCCATTTCACTTTCCTTTTTAAGACCCTTTAATGGCTTCTCATGCTTTCAGGAAAAAAGAAAAGATTAAAATTCTTTAGCATATTCTAGAAATCCTATTTCTCTATTAATTCTTCCTACTCTTCACCCATATTCACTTTTTACTACAAACTCTCCAAAACACTAGCTGTTCTCTGACTGTGTTATGTTATTACTACCAGGCTGGACACATTCTTCTCTCTACTGGAAAAGCTTCTCTTGTCCCTCTCATCTACCTAAATCCACTGTCTCCTTTAAAGATAAACAAATACGTGTCATGACTAAACTTGAATTTTTTCAAAAGTTCTTTGTCCAGTAACTACAGTACTTGTTGTATCACAATAAAACTATTAATAGTCTTGCCTTTCTTCTCTGGACTAGAAACTCTGAGCACAAGGACCTTTACCTATTCAACTTTGTGTAACAAAATTAGCGCTGAGATACTCAATTTTTAAATGCTCAGGTAACAAATGACATAGTGATATTTCTTATATTCACAATTATGCATTATTGAGTTTATTCACGGACTTTTTATATTTAAAACTTTGCTTGGGATTTTATTTACTATAGACACATACAGGATTATCAATCAACTGATGTTTATTGGCAATCAATCATTTAAGCCTAGCACAGCTCAACGATTTCTAGATTCAATTTCTTTAATAACATTTCTTATTAAGCATATCGATTTTTTACTACAGCTTCAATTTAATCTCCTATCATACGCAATAAGGTGGGCAAGAAAAAGATGAGAGGGGAAACACATATTTGGTCATTGTTTAATCTTTATGCATGCAGTAAATATTGATTTAACTTGTATGCTTTTCCAGGCACTCAGCTAAATGCTAAGGATATACCTATAAGAGACATCATTCCAGTCTTTGAAATTGAACAGCTATAAAGGGATCAAAAAAAAAAGGAACTGCATTACATTTAATAATGCAATATGAACAGATTCAGAAATATATACGCTTGTATATTTTATATACAAATATGTAAAGAATAGAAAAGGGAAGTCAAATTTAAGTTTACAGAGTCACAGAAGACCTAAGCATACAGTAGTCTTGCAGTTTAGATAATAGCTGGATGAAGCAATGGTAGGTAGGTATTCTTGAGAAAGGGTACAGCGGGCTTGAGATAGCATGGTGCATTCAGTAAAGTACAGGTTCCCTGTTACATCTAAGAGTAAGCAAAGACAGTAGATTAATAAAGACTTGAATATATTAAATAAAACCAGATTTTTGTATTTGATTTTAGAGCTGTACATCTACATTTATAACATATAACACAACAACATTTGGTTAATATTGATGGAGCATTTTTAAAAAGTATATTAACTCGTTTATTCCTCACACAAGACCTATGTAAACCAACATATCTGTACCCATACACAAGATGATGTTTAAGTTGATTTTTAACTGCATAATTTCAATAATAATTTTGGTTCTTTTTATAGTTTGTCTTTCTTCAGTCACCTTGGTCCATCTACGCAGATGGAACTATAATTTAAACCAATAATACATCTATAAAATTTTAAGCAACTTTTCAGTTCTACAGCAAAGAAGAATAAGAAGCACCATTCAAAGGATATAGAGCTTATGCCAATTGATCTTACAAATCCCCTAAAGTACAGATCATCATTTCACAGTAGACTTTCCATTGCTCTGTAATGACAGTTAATTTTCTTTTTAACTTAAAAATATTGCCCAGCTTGTGAGAGATATATCTGCTACAAAATTTATTTTTAAAAAACTATGGGAAAATTATAGTGGATGGTTGCTTCACAACTACCAACAATCATGAGGTTTATAATCAAAACCTCACATAAATGAAGACATAATAGATGAGGATTTTTGATATAGAAAGAACCAATCACTTTAATAGTAATTGTTGATTCTTATTTTTTTTATCTTTCTCCATTTGTGCAAGAAACAAATTTACAATTTAATCTAAAATAAAGAAACGGTATAATAGATATTTTTGTCTTGTAACAGTATCCATATAAACTATCAACATTATGCTTCTGAGTACTCAATGTTTTAGGGAGAGAAATTTAAGAAGGCTGTTAGAGGTGATTAACCAAAGAGAAAAGAAGTTGTAAAATATCCAGTTTTGTTGTTCCTTCAGTGATTTGTTATTTTCTCTCTGTTCAGTTAGCAGGGTTTTGGCAGAGGTTGAAGACTTATCATATATTTTCTTCCTAACAGTATACACTATTAAAATTAGACAAGAGAATAAAAACACTATTACTAATGAACACTTTTTTTCCCCTCACTCAAGGAACTTGATGCAGAGGTGTATGGAGTCAAAGTTATATTAGTGAATCATGTTAATTGGCAATTGCTTATAAACTACTGTTTAACCTCCTGAAAATGAATTATATTTATGATAGATAACTCTAGTAAACATTCTCAAATTTATATGACTAATGTTCAAGCATATTTATACTGACATTATCATGATTCATAAAACCTTCTTTTACTGGGGAAAATGTATTGTGATTTTACAACTTTTGTCCAAAAATAAAAAAGCCAGCTATTGTCCAGAAGGAAGATATTAAGCTCTCTCTTATTTTATTCATTTATGTTGCACTATGCCATATTTAAGTCTAATAATTTGACAAATGTGCTTCTTCAACAAGTTACCAATGAGTGTTTACAGTCTACAAATATGTATGAGTTTATGGCAGGGGAGATATTTTATAATCTATGATTCTGGAGTTTATAGATGTAATATTTATTTTAATTAATGGCAAGAAAAATTGTGACATCAAAAATAAAGAAAATCTTCAGTGGATTGCCATATGTGTATGAGACCAACAGGACAATTTATTTTTTAGAGAGAAACAAACTGGGATAAACATGGTTGCAACAATATACAGTCATGCACTGCATAATATTTCAGTCAGCGACAGACCACATATATAATGGTGGGCGCATAGATTAGTACCATATAGCCCAGGTATGTAGTAGGCCATACCATATAGGTTTGTTACACTGTACGATGTTTGCACAATGACGAGATCAGCTAATGATGGATTTCTCAGAAAGTATTCCTGTTGTTAAGTGACAGATGACTATATTATGACATTGGTTCATATTCTGGGTTGAGGTAATTAGAGAGCCATCTTCTGGCAAATGCTTTAGAGTCAATTCCTTCAGACAATGTATCAATGATGTTATAGATATGTAATAATGACATATCTTTCAAAGTCATATTGGAGTATGGTGTAACACTCCCACCTAAGGATTATTTAATTTTCTAAGGATGTATCTTTGTTTGTCCATTAACTACTGATTAGGGCACAGACTCTGTGTATATGCGTGTTAACTTATATATATGTTGTCCAAAAAAAGATGCAAATGATTTCTGTTCTATAGAAAAGATAACTCCAAAATAATTGTTTTGTTGCCCTGTAGGGCATTAACCCCTTGTGTGCCTAACTTACCAAACCTGTTTTAGCATGCCTCTCCCAAATTATATAAACTTCTACTCCTCAAGTGGACTTTGAACTGACGTTGCCATCTTGCTGGTTCCCTCATTAATAAGCAAAATAAATCTTGGTCCCATGCTCATTTTACATTTATATAAGAAGTGTGTTTTAACTCTTTTAAAATTACACTTCAACAATGTTTTAAGCCCCATACATCTATGGTTCCTACACACTCCAGCACAATATTGTGGTGAGATATACTTTTTACTTCCTGCAATTTAACTGAATAAAAGAGGCAGCTAGTATTTGTACAATTTAGTAATAAAATTAGGCATTAGGAACAGCTTCTTTTGTGGGGTGGGGGTGGAAGGACCTTAAATGTTTCTGCTATTTTAAGACACTTGGAGACCTTAATATAATCTCTGGCCTAACAGAGATGTTCACCCATGAAACACCTAAATCATTGCTCTGTCATTTCCTAAGTAACTGGATGCTGGCAAGACATGAAATCTCTTTAAATCACAACTTTCTTATCTGTAAGGAAAATAAAAGATGTTTCAGCAAATTGTCTTACTGACTTGTGAAAAAAATTATATAAAATGAAACATACTTCTTTAGACTAACACCAGATAAATAGTAAAAATTTTTAAGATTTACTTCTCTTTCCCTCACAGAAACATTTACTCTATTCCTTTTGTCCTCACTTAAATCTCTTTGCTCTGTCGCTAATAAGATTTTATCCTATTATAACTGAATATTTTATAAATCAAAGGACTGAAAAAAATCAACTTTTAAACAAATTAGAAAAAGTATATATATATCACTCCGATGAATATTTCATAAGAATTTGTAATATTCACCTTCAAACTGAAAAACACAAACTAATTGATAAGAAAAAGTTCTGTATATCTCAGACTCTTACTATTACATAAAATATATTTTCCTTGACACAAATTCGTAGAGTAGAAAATATGAGCAACACTCCTGTAGAAGAATAGCCAAAAGAATACAATTATGTTAACAGAAAGGTATACGTGGTCATGTAATTTACTTAGAAAAAGAAGTTATTGGCTTTTAAATGATGTAAATTTTTGGAACTTCAAAAAGTACACACCAGTGTTCAAATATGTCATTGCCACCATGCTTACTTGGATCTATTTCCCTCTTAAAAAAAGAAGTTACCCCTGTGCAATGCAATGCCAATCAGGTAAAGAGGGTTGTTTTTGTTGAACTTGGAGTTGACCTTGCCACACTCTAAAATAAATTTTATGTGAATCATCTACAACTCCAACATATTTCTAAATTGGAGGTGACTTGAAATAAGGAGTAGGATGGAATAAATCAAGAATTAAGGAAATGCCTTACCTGAGTTACCACTTAAATAATATGTTGAAATTTCTTGTACAATATGCTTTAATTGCCAAATTTATTCAGGTACCAGTTCAAATTTGAAACTATATTTCTTAAATGAATAATTAATGTATACTTAAAAAATTTTAATTTGTCATTGGAGTTGTCTGTAGTCAAAATGTGTGGTAATTGTGCATGCCAAAGGAGGCTATGTGGCACTTTGAATAATAGTTTTAATGTTAAATAAATATTATAACATAGCATCAAGTGTCAAATTAGTGTTATGGGTCGCACAAATTTTTTGCTGAGGAAGATTTGCCCAGAGCTAATATCTGTGCCAATCTTCCTCTATTTTGTACGTGGGTTGCCGTCACAGCATGGCCACCAACAAGTGGTGTAGGTCCGTGCCCGGGAACTGAATCAGTGTCGCCGAAGTAGAGTGCAGTGAACTCAACCACTAGGCCACTTGGTTGGCCCGAAGAGTCACATGAAGTATTGATAGAAGAAAAGATTTTGAATTGGTGGACTCAAAAAATTAATGAAGTTTAGACTTTGGCCTTGAAGAATAAGAAGGAACAGAATAATTCTAAACAAATATGCAAAAACTTTAATTGTAGGGACATGATTTTGAAGGCAGAAATGGACAAATAATATTCAGGAGGCACAGATTCAACCAACTTCATTGTCATAGTGGCTCTTAGCATAAGACAGCAGCAGGAAATGAAATTTTCCTGACTCTAAATCAATTCTGAAAAATGCCTGGGTTCATTTGATCAATTATTAACTTGGCCTGTAAGGAATTCATTTGCATAAGTTCTGCTTGTTTGTTTGTTATTGAGCTAATGTGTTACAGAAATGTTGAGAATAGGCAGGATGGCATTTTGTGTTGTAATCCTACTAAAAGAAGAGGTATAGAGAGTGAGTGAGGGTCTGTTTCTTTCACAAGTGTATATGAAGCAACATTCTGTCAACAGATGGATGAGGGAAAATGTAGGAACAAAATAGGACTCAAAAACTTGGGTCCTAATGATTCAAAGAATGATAGGACTATGATAAAAACAAAAGAATCTTGTGAGTCAGTTTCTTGTTGGAATCAGAATATGGTTTATATATAAATACGTTGACTTTGAAGTTATCTAGTGACATATATAGAAAATATGTGTAATTTGAAGACAAGATTTATTATCCATATTTATAAACACTTACCTAACCAAAGTATAAAATGATTCATATATTCAATCACTGTTATTTACTGTTGTAGATCCATCAAGTTTCCAGTTATATTTATGGTTTTGAGACTACAGTTATTGTCAGTTTTATCCTAAGAAATCCATTTATATCTTCTCTTATGCTTATGATGAGAAAGGTATAGCTATCCCAGTTTTGCAGGCAAGAAAGGCTCAAAGAAGGTAGGTAACTTCAAGGGCTGAGCTGAGCTGAAGAGAACTGAGCTGCCAGGTGTCGTAGTAGCTGTTTGACACAACACGCTCAAACAAAACTAACACACAAGGCTCTAGTCACTTACTGTAAAAATATAAACAAGAGACTAAATTAGAGAGAATGCTGACTCTCCCATTGTTCCATTTTTCCCCATGAAATAGCACCAGTCAAGGGTCAGGTGGATCAGCACAGACATGGTGAATTGCAAGCCAAAATGAAAGTAATTGCCTCACTGTCAGGAGGGGATGAACAGAAGGATCCTGAAGTTTTGAGGACCTGAGGGGATGAGGGAAGGCTAGGGTAAGGTCTTGGAGAGACAAAGTACTAAATACTGAGTCAGAGGGGAAAAAAGTGTCTTCAAGGTCCCTCTTCCCACTTTTCCCTCTAAAAAGGTCTTAGCAGAGGTGCCTGAGGAAAGCCTCTGCCCTAGGTTCCTGATAAAGATGCCTCCTAATGGAGGCGCTTGGGCTAGTAATCCAGACAGCATAAGAGCATGGCTGGCCAGGGGATCCTGAGTCCTTTACTGCAACTCCCTTCAGAGACATCAACGTACTGGCTGTGCACCAAGCCTGGGTGGGGAAGGCAGCTTTCCCCTGTGAGCCCTGCCAGGTAAAGCCTTTGTAACTGCCCGTGCTCAGGCCTGAGAGATCACATATAGGTTTTTAACCAGGAGCCAGATTCCCTAATAATTTTGGCACAAACTGATTCAACCCCAAACTTATACCTGTATGGCTTGAAAAAAATCTTATTTTCAAACCAGCCCTGATGGCCTAGTGGTCAAGTTCAGGGCTAACAGCTTCAGTGGCCCCTTTTCTTCTATTCAAGATGCTACCCTCATTGAAATCTATAGGAAGTTACCTATAACTCTATTGATTTCCGTATAATCTCTTATAATTGTACTACTCCTTACTAATAAAATGTATGTTTGGGAATGTCTGTTGTTACCTGGGTTAGGAAACAAAGCTGGAGATAGCGACGTATATGGTAGTCCCATAGGCCACTTAAAAACTGATGGAGGCAGAAATTACTTGTGCTAGGGCTTATGTTAGCCAGCCATAGGGTTCTGCTGCCAGGATGTACCATACAAGTCACTGATCTCTAGAAGTAAAACAAACTTAGATTTAACTAATGATTCATTGATATCACTTCTTTCTATTTTGTCTAAAACACATCTATATGCATGTGACCTTAGCTCCTTCACTCAATTCCAAGCTCTTTGCTCACTAGCAGTGTTTCTTAATTCATGTTTTGTAACCATATAATAAATACCAAATGATATCTGCATAGGAAGTTCCCAATAAATATTATTGAGTTGAATATGCTATGCAATCAATAAAAGGTAGAATTTTATTGTTCCTAGAGATCAGTGACTTTTTTGTTACATCCAGGAAGCAGGATAATGTGGCTGTCCATTAGCAGTCTGAATCTTGACATTAGGAATGAGTAAGTGACAAATTGTGATCGAGGGCTTATGATTGGCAAGGCCAACCTAATAGGAAGTTAAAAGGAATAAATTACTAATTAGAAATGGAAGTTTCAGATTGAGATGCATTATAAAATTCAAACAAATTTTATTGAGATTTAATGCTACACTTAATGGACTAAAGTGATTTCAAATGTCCTTTTTGGCGTCTCTCTGCACATTAAAAATAATATGGCTGTCATTCATCTTTGGTTAATCTGAGAAAGTAAAACAATTAAAATCTGATATTATGTTTTATGTATTAATTTTTCTTTAGGCATAATTTTTAAAATGGAGCTGCCATTTGTGTGTTTCCTTTAAGCAGTTTTTATCATTGAGGTAATATTTCTGCTTAGAGTGGACATTTCTACCTTAAGAAGGCCTTTAGACTCATCAGGACCCATTGATATTTAAAGTTAAATTTTTTATTGTTTTGTTACAATTTTCCACCACTAAAATATTCTCCACAACTCAAAACATAGAGATTATAGGTTTTCAAATCGAATCTGTAAAATTAAAAAAATATATATGCTAGGGAAATTAACATTTGTTGAGTGTCTGTTACTTGATAGACACAGTGCTAATGTATTATGGTAAATTGGCTCATTCAATCATGATTAAAATGTTGTAAGGAAAGGTGCTTTTCTCCCCTTTATGTATGAGAAACTGAGGCAAAGGGACTGATTTAACCATAGTCATACAAAAGGAGCTAGAAATAAAGCCAGAATTAATAGCCAGATTTGTTGGCTCCAAAATCACACAATTTTGTCCATGTGGAAATGTTCCCATCCCTGTCTAATTCTTCCTTGTATATTAGATTTGAATTAAAAATGAGTTACTTTGGCATATGTTGCCATCATAAACTATTCCAAAGTCTATATCTGTATGGTAGTATCAATATAAATTCAAATTTTTATTCATAATTTGTATTTCAGAACTGAAATTATATGCTTTTCTATACAGAGAATAGAAGTGCTATTTTAGTGAATTCCACTTTAGTACTCCAGAAAAACATTGATAATATATCGAAAGTTGTCACATGTGAAATCATTTGGTTGTACACTACTCATGCCTTAAGCACTATACTAAGATATATAAAAATATGGTGAATTAGGGGTTGGGCCCATGGCCTAGTGTTTAAGTTTGGTGTGCTCTGCTTTGGCAGCCTAGGTTCAGTTCCCGGGTGCAGACCTACATCACTTGTTTGTGGCCATGCCGTGGTGGTGGCCCACATACAAAACAGAGGAAGTTTGGCACAGATGTTACCGCAGGGGGAATCTTCCTAAACAACAACCACAATAAAAATATGGTGAATTATCAAAAATTAACTCCAGGGGGCCATCCTGGTGGCGTAGCGGTTAAGTTCACATGCTCCACTTTGGCAGCCTGGAGTTTGCAGGTTCAGATCCCAGGTGCAGACTGATGCACCACTTGTCAAGCCATGCTGTGGCGGCGTCCCAGATAAAGTAGAGGAAGATGGGCACGGATGTTAGCCCAGGGCCAATCTTCCCCAGCAAAAAAGAGGAGGACTGCAATAGATGTTGGCTCAGGGCTAATCTTCCTTATACACACACACACACACAAATTAATTCCATATAATTAAGCATTAAGATTTTTGAGCTTCTGTATTTTGCACAAAGGTATCTGATGAAAACATGTTTCCTAAAACTATTGTGAAATACTGACATTAAAAACTGGTAAACAAAGGGGCCGGCCCAGTGGCATAGCTGTTAAGTTTGCATGCTCCACTTCGGCAGCCCGGGGTTCACAGTACGGATCCCAGCTGTGGACCAACACACCGCTTGTCAAGACATGCTGTGGTGGCATCCCATATAAGGTAGATGAGGATGGGCACAGATGTTAGCCCAGGGCCAATCTTCCTCAGCAAAAAGAGGAGGATTGGCAACAGACCTTATCTCGGGGCTAATCCTCTTCACACACACACACAAAAAAACAAAAACAAAAAAACTGGTAAACAAAAAATTTTCAATTTATTAAGACTTTAAATTTACATGTGATTATGATTAAAAACAACTTTCTAAAGGCTATTATTTCCATATGAAGGACATTTTATTCCATTATTTCATTCGGGAAAAATGCTGCATGCTATTGACAATCATGGAAGAGCTAGAATGGAAAACTGAATTTCTGAATGGCTCCAAGTGCAGCTGCTGTGATGTTGGCCAAGAGCCCCACACAGTTTACATGTTATTCACTACAACATCTGCTTCTCTGCTCTTTGCATCCTAGACTGCACTGGACTTCTGCCTAGGATGGGAACTAAAGTTTTGTATACACCACATATGTCCAAACTTAACACAGCTACACAATAGAAACTGATTGATAATGGACGGAAAAACATGCGCTAAGGTGTAAAATCAGATTAGACGAGAGAATACTCATTTTAATCTTGCAATAGCATCACCCTTTCTCATTCTAGATGCTTAACTTATTGCTGAGTAGTAGATGACATTTTGTTTTCTCAAGCAGTATGAAGTTTTCTATTTCGAAATGGAGTTCTATAAGCATTTTAGTATAATGAGCACACAAAAACTAAATAATTTACCTTGCAGGATGAAAGTTTTTAATGTGTTATGGTTAAACAAAACAGTTTATGCCTATTGCCATAAATGTATAGATCTACTTATAAAGCAACTTTTGATAAGTATCTATATATGAGAATGAAAAAAGCATGTTATATAAGCATCAAATTTGAAGTGCACATAATTTTGTGTTCTCTAATTATTCACTAAATTATTACATCAGAAGATATCCTGAAGTTTAATCTTTAAAACAAGTTATATTGCTATATCTATGGATACATATGTGCAGAGAAAGATTAAAATATCAAAATAAAATTGCTTGTCTCTGTATTTCAGTATTGGAAGTCATTTAGGCTTTCAAAAATTAGCATGTAGTCCTATTAATATAAGAAAGAAAATAAAGCAAATTTAGTACAGCAAATTATGGAGTAGATGTCCACACTTCACTTTGGCAGGCAAGGGAAATTCAAAATATGAATAGAATGACTGCTGTTATTCTGTAGTAATTGCTTCAGATGTATTTTCTTAATTGGTAATAACCATCTTATCTCTTATGAAGAAGAATTTATCCTCCCCATTGTCTTTGTCTTATGTAAAATAGTATGTAACCAGTACTGGAAAATTTCACTTTTGTACGTCCATCCATATAATCTTTCTCATCACTTAAAAATTTCTCTTGCAAACTTAATTGCCTAAGAGCTTATGTGAATTTAATTAACGAGAAATATAATAAATTTGAAATGTATAAGCAAGTCCTTGGGGGTTTTACCATGTCAAATATCTCAAATACATTAAATTAAAGCTCTCTGAGCAAAGGGTGCAAGATATTCTGTACAAGACATTGTTCGGGATATTCTGCTCTTAATTAGAGGTCCCAGTTAATGAGGAAAAGCAGCAGCCTCCTTTAATAGAAATAAACAGGTATTTGTCATTGACTTGAAATATCACATCAGGCTGGAAATCAGTCATTTTAGGAAGGAAATACAATACTATGATTTTATCATTTTTCTTTTATAAACGTGTCACAGGAAAAAAGGGATTGTGCTGGTAAAAGTTGAACCTGAATCTAATTTAAAATAACATATTATCAAAAATTACATAGATAGTGGCTTTATTGATAATCTAGTTTTGGCAAACAGGGACTCCATTTAACCAATATGAAAAGTGTATGCAATTTTGAACAACAATGACCATAATATATTTTATTAAAAAGTCTAAATATAATATTTCAGATTTAAAATTTTTAAATACATGATCATTTGGTGCTCATTTATTTGATCTAATACCACTTAAATTTTGAAATAAAAATTAGAATGATTGGAATGAATGTATGTTTACAAATAATGATAATTAAATAATAATAAAAAACAAAATGAAAATTCACCTTATAACCACATTTTTGTTATTTTTGTTAGCGCACTTGAGAATGAGATGACAATGGTATTCCTTAATATAATCTATAATTGTTTCCAATATATTGTAAAATAAAAAGTGGGCCAAAAAGTTTAGAAAGTTCCCACAATCAAGAATCAGTTCCAGATAAAAACCCAAGTACAACTGTGTGTGTGTACTTAAACATAATTGTAACCACTCCCCCTTGTGATGCTTGATATTTCTGTGAGGAATATCAGGAAACTGTAGAAATAAAGCTAGGAATGGAACTGAGGCTTTCTGTCTGAAGCATCATTTCATAAATTAAAGAAAGAAATCTTTAAATGTTGATCGAAATAATATTTCTCACTTTGAAGTGTGTTAGTTAGATGTATTCTAACTTGACACTTTGTGGAAACTTTTTCATTATTTTGTCCTAATATCTGTGAATATTGACATGGTTGTTTCTCTCCTTTCTCTATACTTTTATTTCTTTTCTTTGACTGATAGCACCTGCTAGAAACTCCACTACAATGCTGAATGAAAGTGATGATAATGGGAATTCTTCTCTTCTTACACATCTCAGAAGGAAGCTTTCATGGTTTGACCCTTAAGTGTGATGTTTATTCTAGGTGTTTTGAATACCTGTTGGCAGATAAAAGATGTTTATTTTATTCTGAGTGTGTTAAAAATGTTATCATCAAAGATTCTTTTCTTTCAAATGTGTTACAGTTATTGGGATGGTCCTATAAATTTTCCCTTTTAATCTTTTACTGTAGTTAGTTGATTTTTATAATATACACCAACCTTGGTATCCTGGATAAAGCAAATTTGGCCATGATTTATGGTCATGGCCCAGATACCTCTTATCCTGTTGATGTAGTTTACTTCTATTCCTGGTATGCAGAGAATTTTATCATTAATGAGAGTTGAAAATAGTCAAATATTTTTTCTTCATCTATTAAGGTGATCACTCCAGTCTGTAGACATAGTAGATTAGTTTTCAAAAATTCAGTTCAGTTCAATTCAGTTTTCAAAATTAAACCAATTTTAATTGAACTAATTAAACTAATTTTCATTCCTGGGATAACCCTACTTGGTCATAATATATTATCATTTATGTATTATCACTTACATGTATTATTGCTTTCAATTGCTAATATTTTAATAAAGATTTTAATGTCTATATTCGTGAGAGGCTATAACTTTCTATTCTGGTAATGTTGCGATGTTTTGATATCAGGGTTTTCCTGACTTCATAAAATATGTTGCGACGTGGCCACCTTCTTCTACTTATGGGAGAATTTGTGTAAGATTGGTATTAGTTCATTCCTTAATGTGTCTAGGATTCACCAGTGGAAACATCTAAACTCTGAATTTTCATTGTGGGGGAAGATTTTGATAATAAATACAACTTTGAGAATTTTAGGGCTATTCAGATTTTCTGTTTCATCTATGTTGATTGGATTAAATTAAGCTTTTTCAGCAATTTGTCCATTATTCTATATTCCTATTTTCAAATTTATTGACATAAGTGTTATGGATAGCATGGCTTTATTACAACTTTTAATGTCTTTAGAATCTGTAGTAATAGCATCCATTTTAATTTTGATATGTTATGGGTTGTCTTCCTTTTTCTTGATGAATCTTATGAGAGGTCTATCATCAATTTTATTAATCTTTTCAAGTCCCAATTTTGCTTTGTTAATTTTTCTGTTTATATTCTATTGTATTGCTCTTGTCTGCTCTTGTCTATTATTTTCCCTTCTATTTAATATGGAATTAATTTGCTTATTTATACTACCTTCTTAAGGTGAGCTTAAACTTTTCTTACTTTCCTATAAACTATTTACATCTATATGCACCATATTAGCTGCAACCCACACATTTTGAAATCTTATATTTTAATTATCACTTAGTTTGAAATATTTTCTAACTTCACTTGTGATTTTTTCTTGGGCCTACAGGTTAATTAGAAGTATACACACACACACACACACACACACACACACACATATATATATATATATGTTATATACATTATATATGTGTATGTGTTTATTTTCATCCTGAAGAAGCTTCTTTATCGTTTCTTGCAGAGCAAGTCAGCTGGCAATAAATTCTGTTTTGTTTATCTGAACATGTCTCTATTTCTCCTTCATCTATAAAAGTTATTTTCACTACATACGTAATGACGTGCTTACGATTTTATTTTCATTTCGTTCTGTGATTTAAAGATGCCCTCTATTGTTTTCTGGCCTTTTTCCCCTTTCTAATGAGAATGAAACGATCAGTTCCATTCTTGTTCACTATATATGATGTGTCATTTTTTTTTCTTTGGCTGCTTTAACATTTTCTCTTTATCTTTCAATTTCAGCAATTTGACTATGATGTGCCTAGGTATCATTTTCTTTGTACTTATCCAGTTTCAGTTTTATTTAGTTCCTTGGATCCATAAGTTTATATCTTTGTCCAAATTTGTGGTTAATAAATATTTTTTGTACCCAAAGTTTCTCTCTTCTTTCCCTTGGTGTTATAATTGCATATATTTTAACATGTTAATATTTTCCACAGGTCTCCAGAACCCTGTTAACTTTTCTTCAATACTTTTTCTCTTTGTTTTCAGATAGCATAATTTCTATTTAACTACCTTCAAGTTTACTGACACTTTCTTAGGCTATCACCAACCTGATGCTAAGCCCATTCAGTGATATTTAATTTCATTTATCAACTTTTCAGCTCTAGATTTTTTATTTGGAGATATATATATATAATTTTTCAGCTGAAATTTTCCTTCTGCTTATTCCTTATTTTCATTTAAGTCCTTGATCCTATTTATAATATTTTATTTGAAGTACTTATTTACTTACTGCAAAAGCTAGGTCATCTAAGGGTCAGTTTTTATTGACAGATTTTTTTTTTTCTTTTTCTCTTGAGTTTGGTTATGCTTTCCTATTTGCCTGTCTGGTTGATTTTTAACTGGATACTGGACAATAAGAACAATATGTTATAGGGCCAGTCCTGGTGGCCTACTGGTTAAGTTCGGCGTGCTCTGCTTCAGCAGCTCAGGTTCCATTGCTGGGCACAGACCTACACCACTAGACTCTCAGTGGCCATGCTGTGGCTGTGGCTCACACACAAAAAGAGGAAGATTGGCAACAGATGTTAGCTCAGAGCAAAACTTCCTCAGCAAAAAAAAAAAAAAAAAAAAACTCAATATGTTATAGACACTCTAGATTCTTTTTTCTTCCTCTGAAGAATGTGAAATTTCATTCTAATAGGCAGATAACATGACCAGACTCCAACTCCAAATTCTCCTGCTTTAGGCAGTAGTGGAAAACTCTGCTCAGTTTCCCCTATACAAACATAGTTCAAAATGAGAGATATTAGACGAACTTAGACACAGGAAGAAACAACAATTGGTTAGAGAATGCAACTGAGACAATGTGTGATGGCAATGTATTAATGAAGTATTGGAAACAGGGGATTTAAGAAAGAATCAATATTGTAGCATTTGGAGCAAATGTAGAAAGTTAAAACTAAGGCAGTAACAGAGTAGAAACAGTTGTGGTTTCTTTCTTTTTAATTTTGCCTGCCCAGCATTTCTTTATCTTCTCAGATTAACCTTCTCTCCATTACTCTGTCCATGGATTTAGATGACATTGACTTCATCCCTAGCTCCAGATGGAGCACACATAATCCAGTCAATTCATCAAAACATACAGGCAACATCAATCACAAGTTTTTTGATGATGTGATCAGTTTGTTGAGCTTTTTCTGCTCTGCTTAGATTTGTAAAGATATACTGCTAGGGTCACGTGCTGAGGACTTCCATCATGGTAGGCATCGTGTGGATAGAATCAGTCTGAAGATGAAAGTATCACACAAAAAATCAGAACAGAGAGATTGGACAACAAGAGGCCAGATATTGATGACATTTGTTGATCTGCAGGATCCATTTGTACTCAAAGCTGGAATTTCCAGGCACTAACTTTGATATTAACAGAATGTCTGAGAAAATGGAGGGAAAGGTAGTGCAATGAAAATGCCTGAACAACACTGGGGATGTGATCAAAACAATTAAAAAATAAATTGAAAGTTGTCCCCGACTAACCCGACACATTGGCTTTGTCTTATCTAGGGATTGAATATGACTACAAGTAGCAGAAAACTCAAAAAATAGTGGCTTAAATAAGTAAGGATGTGTTTGCCTCTCATAATAGATGTCAGTTGGGCAGACCAGAGTTGGAATGATAGATCAGCTGTAGCATCAGGAACCAGGCTCCTTCATCCCTTATTCCATGCCTTCCTTTGTGATGGTTGTTGCACTTCAAACATCATGTAGGCATTTCAGGCAGAGAGACAAAGAAAATGGAGGAGGAAGTGCTAACAAACTTCCTAATATCCCATTTGCATAACTGAATGTTTTGGTTAATTTTTAAATTTTTGCTTCTGGAGCAGATAATGCCATGATAGAAAGGGCTTGACATGAACATTTCATGAGCCAATAAATTGAGGCGTTAAAGATTGTTGGAGATAAAAAAACATTTTAGAGAGAAAGACAAAAGGAAAATGTGAAATAGTATGGTTAAGAAAATTAAATATCTCATTCTTGGAAATGAAGGGGAGCTTTATTTTTTTCACTGAGAACGGCAAAAAGGCAGAAGTATATGAAGAGGGTCTCAAATATTAATAACGTTAAAAATTATCTCGGAAATATTTTAGTTGTGCAGTGTTTTATCTGCTTTCAAGATCTAATAAACAGGTGGGCTGGAAGAAGTAATCTATATTTTTAAACAAGGACTCATTGGGATTCTGATGCAAGTGATGTGCAGATTACAATTTAAAAAAATAAACCAACAGAGTATATTTTAAATAAGAGAGGAGAGAAGATATAAGCACTCATAAAGTAGATAAAATGGTCCTGTGCCTATAGTGATAGTTTCATGAGTGAGACTTGAGAAACATTTTTAAAAGTTTTGTGACCACTGTGTCAGGAATTTCACAAGATGAATATGAGCTCTTGTTGGAGTTGTCAGGAGCACAAGGCACATCAGTCCCTGTTCATCTAGCAGTACACTGCAGTCTAGTCAACCACCAGAACAAAAAGCAAAATAATTCAGCTTAATTCAGACTGTAATAATGCAAAATGTACTTCTTAAATATCAGGTGACCTATCTTGAAGAAATATAAAACAAATAAGGTGATGGACAGCTTTTAAACAAACTTGCTTATGTACATTCCCTTTTTGTTTTTTGGTGAGGAGGATTATTGCTGAGCTGACATCTATGCCAATCTTCCTCTATTTTGTATGTGGGATGCCACCACAGCATGGCTTGATGAGCGGTGTATAGGTCTGCACCCAGGATCCGAATCTGTGAACCCTGGGCTGCTGAAGTGAAGCATGCGAACTTAACCACTGTGCTACTGGGCCGGCCCCACTTACGTACATCCCTGCAAACTATGCAAATTGTAAATAGTAAAGAATATGTAGTGACCTCAACATGGACTTCACAAATAAAACCTTGGAGTTTATCCCCTGAGGATTAGGAAAAACAATTGAAAGAAATAAATTATAGAAATACTGGGAACACAAATCCATATTTATAATATTAATAAAGCGATGAGTGAAAAAGGAAAAAAAAAAAAACCTTGGTAAAGCAACCTTTTGTTCTTAATCATAATTTAAGTATTGAGCTAAGGCCATATAGGACAGGCAATAGGGAGCAGAATGATGCTGTGTGAAGACTGTGGGCTCGGCCTTTAGAAATCCCCTCTCTACCCTTAACTCTTTGGCTGAGATTTGAAGCCTCTTTCTTCATCATAAAATGAGGGTGATAAACTTTCACATGTGAGATTAGGTTTGTAAAGTGTCTAGTATAATTCTCTCCACCCTTTCTAATAAGAAAGTAAGAAAGTCTGAAGATACACTTAGGAAAAAAAAGAAAATTTGTCACTGTTTTGCAAGTCAGATTGCCAGGAGAAATAAGAGAATGTGATTTCTGAGTAGCAGATAGAATCCAAACAATTTAAAAAAGTATGGCATAATAAAATAGCATTGACAGAAGGAAAGCTTAGTGTGCTACATTTTTTAAATGTGTTGCTATGATAGCCTGTTAAAAGTTTATATACACAGAATTATGGAAAAAATGTTGATGCTACCAGAAGTGCAATGAGTATAATGATAGTGTAAATATAGAAGCTGGTGGTCTAGTGATTAAGATTCCGTGCTCTTACTGCTTCCCTACCCCCATCCCAGGCCCCATTCATTTCCTGGTCAGAGAACCACACCAACCGTCTGTCGATTGTCATCTGTGCTGGCTGCATGTTGCTGTGATGCTGAATGCTATGCCACCGGTATTTCAAATACCAGCAGGGTCATTCACGGTGGACAGGTTTCAGCGGAGCTTCCAGACTAAAACAGACTAGGGAGAGGAATGTGGCCACCCACTTCCCAAAAAATTGGCACTGAAAACCCTGTGAATAACAGCAGAGCGTTGGCTGAAGTAGCGCCTGAGGATGGCACAAACAGACTGGGCAGGTTTCTGTTCTGTTGTATGCAGGGTCACTAGGAGTTGAAATCAACTAGAGGGCATGAACGAAAATATTGAAGCACTGGAAGAAATGGAAAACACTTGTACCATTTGGTTTTAATACTTATTTGATCTAATGAGGGTAATTCATTCCCATTGTCACTTTAACATTTCTTGCTGTGCTACAGGGAGTGATATGCTTACAATCAAACAATGTTTTTAGCAATAACAAAGGGATTGTATAGTTTTAAATATATTTCATATTTAAAGAGGCAAAAATTAGAATCTTTTTATCCTAGTATAGTTACAACATTTGATAAATGCCGCATTTTTTTTTTTTTGGTATGCAGCCTTTGTATATAAATCTGGAGGAAGGGAGTGCATAAATTCGTAATTATTCAGGAGGCTTTTATCCTCTATTTATTTTACCTGATCACTTCATCTTTGTTGATTGATTACAGTTTCTATCATCTCAATGAATCTCTCTAATTGAGGCTCCATAAAAGACAGTAATGGACACCTGATTGCAGTCCTGTATTTAAAATGAGGTTCTCCTTTACTTTAATATTTTTGAGATTGTCAACCATCAAATGATGAAGAGGTATGGATGAATTGTTAATAATTGTCAATACTTAGTCCCTGAGAATAAAATTATTTTAAATATAGTGCATTGTATAATGGATAGAATACAGGAATGATTTGCTATCACAGTATAGGCAGAAGATTTATTAAGGAGAACAGATCATTGGAACATAATTATAAATGGCAGTGGTAGTGATTACTTGCAATTTACTAGGGACTTCATGTGCATGTATCATGCAATGTAAGCATGTTTATTCTTAGTAATCAATGAAGCCAGTTAACTTGTAAAACATATACAGCAAATACAGAACAGAATCCAAATCCTTCCCAAGGTTCTCTTTTAAAATCCTTGCTTTTGCCACTCTGCTAAATTACTTTTTATACTTCTGATTTAATGAATGCTCATTTTGTGATGGGTAGTATAGTAGGAGATTTACTGAGCTAAACTTATTTAATCAAAGGAAGTAAGTTTTATTAACCTTATTTTAAAGATGAGGAAACTGAGATTCAAGGATTTCCATTTATTTTCTTAGAATCACATAACTGTTAAACATCAGGTCATTGGGTACATACTAGAACAAGACTGTGAGATTTATGAGAATCCATACAGAATAATTAAGCTTTACTAGTCATACTAATTTTGTGAATTTGATTTTTTCATAATTCTGAGATAAAATAATGACTAAACACGAGTGTGAAAATATGACAGAAGAGATTAGGCCTATCTTATATAAAAACCACTCTGTGAATCTCCCATTCTAGAGAATTCAAATACATTGCAAATAAAAGTATTTTAAGCAGCAATAATCCATTATAAGCCCATATTGTTTTTTGAATTTAAACACTCGGATATTTTCTTTTTATAAACATAAAAAGAAATTGGGAATGTGATATATATAGTGCTGTAAGGATTAAAAAGTAAAATAAACATAAAAATGGTTTGATTAGTCAATGATATATGAAATATAACTGAGCTACTCTAGGAATTCATGTTTTGCATGAATTAAAGTCTTCACAGAAAATAAATATTTTGAACACGACCTTCAGACTTAATTTGAAGTGCTGTATTTTCTGCACTCTAGATACCTATATTGTTAGTCAGTTCACAGACCAGATATGTTCAGAAAAGTTACATGTGAAACAAAAACTGTAATTTATCATTTAAAAGATGCTGAGGGACTGTGCTCTTTAAAGGAAAGGTCAGGTGAATGTTTTTGAAATGTAAATAAAACTTTTTGCACATGGATTAACCTAAATATGTTCTTAAAGTGGATGATAGTTGTTGTCAGAAATTTTTGTTTTCTTGTTTCACTGTTTCTTCTCCTCCATTCTGACTCTGCTGTCTAGTCCTCGTACTCCTGCCCTTTCTTACCATCAGCATCACCCTCATTGAGTACTTGTACGATTGGGCCATCACGTTCAGTGGTCGGAGCATTGTATTAGTGCTATATTAATTCGGTGCTCTATTAGTGAATTGTAGCGTATTAGTCCTAGTTTCCAAGAAATTCTGCGATTGTATTTTGGGTTCAGTGGATATAGCTCCCCTCAGGCATGGTTAAAAGATTTGTTATCACCTCATCTAACTCCAAGCTTGTTTGAACTTCAGTACTCATTCTTAAGTTATAATTGTTAAACTATTTAAATTTATAATAATAAAACAACAATAATAAAACTTTATATTACATTTGTAAGTATTTTTTACAAGTGACACCATTCAATCTTGTAACATGGTTGTTATCATTAATATCCCCATTTTACAGATGATGAGTGTGAGACAAGAGGGTATGTGACTTGCCGTCATCACATCATTTTTGTTTCTATTATAGTTCCTACTTCAGTACCTTTCCCTACCATTCCCAATCCCTAACCACCATGTTAACCAGCTTCTCAGTTCACAAGCAAAAATTCCCTCTGAAGCTTTATAGCTTTATATGCACACGTTGAGTTACTGATCTGAAGAAGGTACTGAGTCTTCCAGTCTTCGAATCTCCAAGTGAACAACAGGACCTTTTGACTTTGTTAAAAGAATCTAGAAAATCATACCACAAGTGTGTGTTAACGTGCTATTGGGGGCAAACGACTACCACAAAGGTTGAACAGAGTAGTGTGGATTTCAAGCACCAAATTAATTTATCCTGATGATAAAATGGTCCTGGTGAAGGGCAAAATAGAGAAATCTGACTTTTCTAGCCATCTAAAATGCCACTAATTTTGTATTCCTTTAGTGAGAAAACACACTATGGATACTTTGAAATAAATCCTTGTTTATTACTTTGTTATTAAACTACATACTATTATTCCAAAGGTTAGTAGGGATATAACATTTTCATTCATTAGTTAGCATGAATACAATATTTCCATTTATTAACTCAAAATTACCTTTATATATATTATTTTATTGATTTTTCTTCATTCTGAAGTAACACTTCGAAGTTCAACTTCGTTCTTTGAATTCATATTTATTTTCTTCTCATGTTTGACAATTAAGTGGAGCTCTGCACTGTAAATTGTTAGCTACAATGTGAAGAATCTCTTGTCTCTCTTGGTTTCCCACACAATTGCTGCTTTTCTTTTTGCACGTGTGGCTGATCCCCAGCCTTCTTGTTCGCCAACTCGTCCTCCTCTAACAACCTCTAGATTTTGGTGGCGTCAGCTTTCATCCTCTTCTTTTTTCCCCAGATGAACCCAGCCAGCCCTGAAGAAGTGTTGATGACATCACAAGTTTGACTCCAAATAGCTCTGTCCTTAGGGGCTTTGAGTTTATAGGTCCCTCACCTTGTCTTTTCTTTCTGTGGTTGGATGCTTTTCAAGGTTCATATTTCTGTTAGAAAATCACCTCCTGGTGGAGAAGTCTTTCATGACCACTCCATCTAAAGTAAGTTTCCCACCTTAATTTTTCCCTACCATAATTTTACACTAGGAAATTAGCTTTTTTAGTGTTTACTCTTTGATTCTCCTCACTGCAATTTGCTTTCTGATGGCAGGCAACTTGTTGGTTAGTTGGTTTGTTTCTATATATACAGTGCCTTGAATAGTGTTTATTTCCTAGTAGGTGTTTCATATATATTTACAATGGATATAAAAAATTATGAATAAATGAAAACATATAACACACTGCTAATTCTTAGCTAAATAGCGGTAGAGGCTATAGTTACTATAATAGTGTACATAGTAAGTTATATATAAATATTTATTAGATAAACACTTAAAAGATTAAAGAAGAAATTTAAAGAAAATACAGATAGACACTTGCTTCTGGGTGCAACCCATATCCAGCCCTTCTCCAATCTCCCAGAGAGTTGGCAGAGGCCTCTGTTCTGATCGCACCCTGTATGTCTGCCCAGTCCTGCTTCTCTCACACTCTCACAGGTATTGCTCCAGAGAATATTCCCAAATGAGCCTCAGAGTCTGTTTCCAGGGAAATCTGATCTAAGACCATAGCTTCCAAAAAAGATTTTATCTCTGCCCTCGTGGAGTCCGCACCACAATGGAAAACCACACCATACCACATAAAACAAATAAGACGCTTCAGAATGTCCTCGGACTCACGTGGGGGATTGTGGCCTGTGTGCAGGATCCACTGGGTGCCTCCATCAGCACCTCACATCCTGTGTTGCTCCCAAGGTGGTGGGAGATCAGGCCGCGACAGCGCTGAAGTGTGATGCAGAGCTGCGGCAGCTTGCTTCTGGCCACTGAGGGAAAAATGCCTTTTCCTCTCTCCCCACTCCACCTACTCTAATCAGCTGGTGCTTCACCAGCGCTGAGAAAAAGTGAAGATCATGTCCCTTCACCTCACTGAGCCTCAGTTTTCTCATCTGTAAAGTGATGGTCATCTTGCCTACCACCCAGGATCACGTGAGGATGCAATAAGGTGATACATCCCAGCACCCAGCACTGCCTGACACACAGTCCCTTCCACTGCTACTCAAACCTGCCTTGCCTGCACCAGGTTTATGCATCTGTGTCCCGTTTTCATTGGGCCTCCCACCTCACAAGCCCTGGAGACATCTTCGAGAAGAAATTACCTCCTAGTGTTGAAATGCCGCATTCTCTACTCCTGCTTCACAGGCATCTCAGGTTGGGCATGGTACCCCCAAGAGCCCTGGACATCACCCCCCCCTGCCATTCTCTCTGTACCCTCTGTAGTCTCTGATCTCACAACTTTGGTCTTGGGGTATTTCTGCTGCTGCTTCATCTTCGACTAAAAGTCCTCCACATCTGGCATCACGGCTTCTCTGATCCAAAGCATTGTTTTCAGCAGCTTGAGTGGCCCCTAGCCCTCACTTAGGGTCAATTATCCCTTTTGATGCCACAGATGAGGCAGTTTATCTATATCTTCCTTCTACCAAAAGGTCCTCCGCGAGAAGATCAGTCACAACAGCCATTGCGTATTCTGTGCCAGGCGGAAGTCTAAAGAAAAAAAAAGAAGAAAACACAAATATCTCAATTGTCTTGACAGAGTATTAATGTTTCAGTTACAAACAAATAAAAACTTAATATGATAAATAAAATAATCTACTGATTTAGGAAGTTATATTTATATCTTTTCATTACTTGATCTCACCTGCTCTGAGACCCAGTTATTCAGATCTTCTGTGTCAGTTTATTCCTTGATGGAATAAATATGCTGAATTGAGTTATCTTACAAGTAATTCTATAACTTCTTTTTATAACCTTAACATTTAATTAGGGTGCCTATTTTCTTTTATGATTGAGAAAAGGGGCTACAGAAAATTGGAAATAGGCATAGTCTATTTTTCATTATATCTGCAACTGAAATTACCAGACAGAAACTATGGCACATAAAATCTTCACAGAAAAACTTCATCCACAACCAAAGTATAAATGAAATAAGTTAGAGAGGAAATAGACTTAAGTATGTTAATAATTCCATATCAATACGTCAGCAAGCTGCCTTATCATTTAAAGAAAGAAATTTGTGGCAGAGTCTTAGTTTCCAGTCTCAGCACCTCATCATTTGATATCTAATTCAGGTTTCTGTGGGAGGAACAAGCATTGTCCCTACTGAACTGGTCCCCCCCCCCCCACTTTCTTGTTTAGAGCAATCAGTCCTGCACGAGATTTGGGAAACTTGGATTGTATTTATTGACCTCAGTCATGCAATCATCTCAGGTTTATCAAATTTAAAGCAAAATTGGGCTATAACAGGGATAAAATCAGTTTTCTTCTGAGGCCAGCAGCACATATTGGGAATGGAAAGGGGATGTGACTGATTTTTGATGTCATGCGTGATATACACCTCTGAGTCATCTTTATCAGTGCCGCCAGCTTAAGGATTCTATGATAAAACTATAGTTTTGTGATTAGAGCAACTGTAACCCTTACACATCCAACAGAGAACTTTTTACAAATGTGCAACATGATTTACTCTAGAAATACAATTCAAAAGAAGGGACGCCAATATTCAGTATTTTTAAAATCTCATATTGTTATCCATTTTTTATTTGCAAAATTTTCGATAAACCAGTATACTTTTTAATAATAGTATATTTAGTGGGCTTAAATTTACCTATTGAAATCAAAATTTTCTGACACATACATGTATTGCTCTGATAAAATGAGTTAAAATGAATATTGCAAAGTATAAACTGCAAGATTTGCATTAATATGAAAATAGTACGTTAGGAAACAGTTTTCATGAGTCTCATATTTTTCATGTCTTGTGAGCAGGTGCATTGACAGTTTTTGTTCTGGACTGTATTGGTAAGGATACTTGTGTAGTACACAGTCTTTGAAAATAGAAATAGTATCTCCCTGTAAAACAGAGTTCAGATTTGTTTACTGTCTGCAGCATTCACCCAGACTGCTCTGCATTGCTCCCATGGGGCTTAGGGGGCAAGAGGATCTGATACAAAGATGAAGCTCTTGCTGTTTGCTGGATCATGAGTAATAAAGACCTTTGTCTCTGATTCAGGAATCTCATGTCTTCTGCCAGCATTCATGAAATTGTAGCCGGCTTACTTGTTAACTTGTAAGTACAAGAAAATATCAGACCATTCGCAGTTCTTGACAACTTGCACTGATTTAATCCAGCAAACTAACCATATGATGTATGGAGGTTAAATTGAGTCTTGATAACCATCTTTAAATAAAATCTTTGTTATGTAATCCAATGAAATAAATAATTTAAGTGTTTATTTCTTGGTTTTAAAACTGGAATCCTACACAGTAACATAAAAATGCAAATAATCACACAAATATTCAGAGAAGTGTTATCTTAGGATGTCTGATAAATCTCAATAGCAATACTAAATGATATATCACTTAATAAGTCTAGTCAAAGGTAAAAATAAACTGGTTTTCAGCATAAAATATTTTTTAAATGTTGTTTATAATAAATAATGTTTCCAATTAAATGCCAGAGAACATAAAAAAAAGAGTAATTATAATTCATTTTTTTCATTAATTAGTTCAAAGGACCATTGCATGCCCCCTATATGCCAGGTACTGTGCTACATGCTGAAGATCATATACTGAACCACACAGCATCTGTCTTCGTGGATAAGATGACAGAGATAGAAAATTAACAAATAATCACACAAAATTTAAAGCTAATACCAATTACACCAAAACTAGTGATAAAAAATTTAGAGTAATATGATAGATTATAGAAAGGAGACCTAATTTATGTTATCCAACAGGAGATTTTATATAGTATCTCAAGGATATATAGGAGATATTCTGGAAAGTGTATACCAGGCAACAGTTACGAGGACTGCAAGATGGAAATGATCCTGGACTGGTGGAGAATCTGAAAGAGGCCTCTTTTGATAGAGCCTGATGGCAGGAGACAAGGCTGGGGAAGCAATCAGAACTTATTTTTTGATATAAAATTCAAAATTTTGATATAAAATTTTTGATAGAAAATGTTGTATGACATTTTCTATTACTATACCACATGTGTTTTTCCCCCTACAAATATTAACCTAAGGTGTAAAATATTTTTAAAGGATATATACTAATTATTTATTATTAAGACATTGTAACTTATTTACTGTAGAAACCTATTATATTACTTTTATATAATTCATAGTCATGATTTTCTGCTTAATCATTTTTCATGATTTTAGAAATGTGTAGAAAATTTTCAAATTATGAAATATAGCCTTATTTCCAGTACGTTTTCCTTTCCTATTTTTCTGTGAATGTGAAACTATCGTCTGAACAGTGAAGCTATCTGAGCCTGTGTAGCCCAAAGAAAAGAGACCATTAGAAAAACAATCCTTCCACGAGGAAGCAAAAATATCCGGTTTTACTTATAAAAGAACTCCAGAACACCTTAATTTTACCAACCCCATTAAAAATATACTGATGTTGATGTTGGGAAGAACTGTTAGAAGTAGTTCTACAATTTTAGTTCTTGTTACTTTAACAAGTTTACTCTCATTTAGAAATCTCCGAAGTCTGCAAAATTGGATGTGTCGATATGCAAACTATTAATTCTTTATCATTAAGAGAATTATGTCTCACATTTTCTTTTAATTTACAAAGCGATTTCCAAAACATTTTGTTTTCTCCTTCCATCTACTTGTGAGATAAAGTGAGCATAGGTTTTAATTGCCATTTCTTATATTTAGAAATTGAAGCTTAGAGTAAGGAAACAACTTTCTCCAGTTTCTTAAAACCAGTCAGTGACAAATCCAAGTCTTTCTTTTTCAAAAACTTAAGGACCTAAATAAATAACTGGATTTGAAGTGTTGTAAAGTTAACAAAAGCAATAACGAAGTTTTTCTACCAAGCACAGTTTTAATGGTAAAAGTATTGTGCACATGTGGGTATATAACATCATTCAACATAGCTGAAGGACACAGAAAGAATAAGTAGAAAGAAAAATGAACATTTAAGATGATAATCAGCATCCTACAAATACTGTAAATATCTTTTGTTCTACATAAGTATACATTGATAGGAGAGTTGAAAATTATTTAAGATTAGGAGCATAATAGAAATCTGCTAGCTTTATTCAGGTCCTCAACACTAATTATAGCTTTTTCTTTGTGATTGATTAAAAGGAAATTCTCCCTTCCCATAGGACATCTAAAAAGAGTGCTATGCAGTCTTTGCCTGAGATTCACAGTGGCTGGTAAAGAGTGATCAATAAACATTTCCTGAAAAGAATAAATTGTCTTAGAGAAGATTTTTAACACTCACCTTTGTTATTCTTATTCCTTCTTATCTCAGAAACTGACAGCATAAATATAAAAAAGGGTAATTTTTTAGGGTATGATATATATTTTAGCTGTGGTGTGTGCAATTAGCAGAATAATACTCCCAATTCTATCTTGACCTATAAAAGATAGTTGAGTCAACAACAGCGGTATCATTTAGCTGCACCCAGAAAAAAAATTTATAAAATTTAGTAATAAATTTCTCATATAAAACATATTTCAGGAATAATCATCAAGTCACAAGGTTCTTTCCCCAAGTTTTCAGAATGGTACAGAACATGGGACTGTTCCATTTCATGTAGCTTTTCATCATTATTGCCTAATTGACAGTCATCAAACTTCTTATGTTACTTAATAACGACCCGTGGGTTAGTGCACACTTAGTGAAACAGGCTACATTTACTGAATTATCATCTTTTTGTTGTAAGACATTTCCAAATGATTTTCAAAATATTTTATTGAACCCTTGCAACGTCTCTTAATGAGAAAGTCGGATCACCACTATTGTGTGTTCAATTGTTATTTTTTAATCAATTATATCATTTGGAGGACTCAACGTTGGTAGATTTTAAATTTAAGTTTTTAACTCTCCTCAAGTAACCCTAAAAGTTCATGATATATAATATTCCGTATTTTGGTTATAACGTAATTTAGATTCACAATCTCTCATGCTGGTGTGAAGAAAAATGGTGTCTAGCAATTGAGAAATCCAGGTGACCACCTCATCTAAGAATCTCAGTGTGGCTTTCAGTTTTCAGTTTGCCTATGCAATAACTCCTGTGAAGTGCTATGAACATTATTTCTAAAGAAAACAAAACAAAATTTAAAAAATCATCAAGTGAAAGAGAAAACTTGAGCCAGAGGTAGAATGTTATGCTAGATTGCAACATGACACATTACTCCAAAATTTAATGATGTAAAATCACAACCATTCATTATTTCTTGCAAGGTTTTGAGTCATCTTGGAGGTTCTGCTGATCTGGAGTGAATTTGACTAATCTTTGTTGAGTTTTCTCAGTTTTATGCAGTAAACTTGTAGGTCAGCTATGAACCAAATAGTCTCGGATGGCCTCCACCAGGGTGACTTAGCCCTGCTCCATGTGGTCTGTCAACTTCCGGCAGGTTTATTCTCATGTTGATGGCAAGAATCCAAGAGAGAGCAGGCCATGTCATGCAATAGGGCAAGCAGAAATGGCCAAACATCACTTTGGCCAGAACAAGTAACATAGCAAAATCCACAGTCAAAGAGGAGACGACTAGAAATTTACAGAGCAAATGGCATGGTTTAGAAAAGCAATTAATTGAGGCCATCAATGAAATCAGTCTACCACATCTAGTAAATTTCCTTGAAGGGCAAGAACTTAGTGAATGAAATGGGGATCATGTGGTTTTTACCATAAAATAATTAATACTGTTGGAGGTGGTTCCCTGAAAGCATTTACTGTGGCAATTGCCTTCCCTTAGAGGCGAACTGGGAACATCCAAGAAGTCATGGAAAAAACATGTTTTGAATGATTGACAAGTCTTTACTTCCATAATAAAGTCATTCTGCAATTTTTTTCCAACAAATCTTTATTTAGAGCCTGGAAATAAAATTACTTTAAATTCAGAGTCATTGCAATTAAATAGGCAATTACAACATAGAGAAATAAGTGTGTCAATAGGCTAAGTACATGGATTCTGTGGAGTGCTATGTGCAGGCTAACCATAATCAGAAATTAAACTTTGCAAGATGAAATGTTTTATTTAAAAAGTTTTAATTAAAATAGAAAAATTATACAAACACATAAACCATAAGTGTACAGCATGATGACTTTTCACAAATTGAAAATACCACTGTAACCAGCTTTGTGATATTTTTGAATTTATTCTCTGTAGGTTATCTCTTTTCTTTCCCCTTATTATTGGTTGGTGATTAGGATAAAAAGTGTGTATAGTGCAAAACACGTTGCCTGAAGTAGAGCAGGTAGCTGACTTTTTGTTTTCCTATTCTGGCATTTTTCTTGAGAGATAGTGAAAATTGATGTACTAGTTAGCAATACGTTGCTTCTCCATTCCAAATCATCCTTAAATGACTGCTCTGAAATAATATATCTGGATCTTGTAAATATTTCTCCTGTAGTGGATGGCATGCTTTGTTAGTAAAGAGTACTAGAGGGACACTAGAATAGGAAAGGGATTTCTCTCCCTAGTTCTGGTGTGTTTTTCTAGGCAGGTTCCTGCCCTATTTGCAACTTTCTCAGTGGTGCCTAGGCCCCAGCAAAGCGTGCAGCTTCTGCAATGCCTTGGCTCCACAAGTACCTGGTATATAGAAGCTCGTGGTAGTTCCCATGGGCAGATTTCTCCAGCAAGATCATGAGTGGCTTCTCGAGTGGAGAGTTTCCAGCAGAGTACCTTCTATTAAAAATTTCTTCCTGTACCTCCTTGGGTGGCTTTGCAGCCTCAGTGAATTTCTCTACTCTCCCATGAGCCATCCATGTGCCCGCACCATCTACAAAGAGGTCTGGGTGTCAACACTGCAGGAGAGGAGTCTCTTCCTCGGGTTCACTATCTCATCCCCAGCACATCCCATGCCCTCCTATAATCTTCAGGGTACCCTTTACTCTTTATTAGACAATAACCCATTACTCCAATTCCCTGTTATAGTTAATAATTTTTAATTAAAATTTAATTTTTAATTAACATGTTCAAATTACTGTATGGTTTCTGCCTCTTGACTAGTTCCTGAGTGATGTGCTTGCTTTCTTCAGGGTCCCAGAAGAAAGTTCTTCTGATTTAACACTGATGATTCACAGTAATAAGGCTGAGTGGATTTTTGCATATTATTTGCCGATTTAATTCATAAATATAAAGAATCTATCAATGAATATTAAGCTCAACTTAACTTGAATGTTAGAATTAACCCAAGAAGATATTGAAAAGATAATTATCAAAATTACATTGAAGGTAAGAAGCAAATGCTATTGAAAAGAAAATGATCAGAAATGAGTATTATTTGAGTACAAATACCAAGAGAGGGTTAGTTTTATCATTTGAATAAACGATAGCATCAGAATCTGATCATTTTCTTTTACAATTGTATTTATTTGTTACTTATATATGCTCATACAACTAACTAATTGATTCATTGGTTACTTTTTACAATAAGGCTATAGATGACTGCGTAATCCAACTTTTCTTAGACAAAGCATACTTTTATGATGGAAAATTGACATTGTTACTTCTCTTCTCTGATTTCTCTTAAACTCTTTGGTAGATCATTTACTCCTCTAAATTAAAAATAATTTTCTTCAGGTATGTTGATAGCTTCACTCTGGTTATACCTGGTCTCAAAAACCTGGAGACTTTCCATTTCTTAAAGATGATTATGTACTTTTCTCTGACAGCCTTTAACATTTCTCTTTATCTTTGGTCTTCAGCAGTAAAAATATTTCTAGGTTATTTTTTACTTCATTATTTTGGGAAAATTCTTGACCATTCATTTGCGAGTATTTTTCTCTCCACTCTGTCCCTTCTCTCCTTTTTGGATTTCAATTACATGTTGTTGGATTTCAATTACACATATTCTAGACTGATATTGGCCTACACCTTTGGATACTTTGTTCTTTTTTTTTTTATTTTTTGTTAATTTCCTTGTTGTATTTCCATTTGAGTCACGTCTATCGACCTATACGTCACTTCACTGAGTCTTTCCTTGGATGTGTCAGGTCTACTGATGAGCCTGTCAAAGGCATTCTTCATCTCTGTTACTGTGTGTGTTTAAATTTATTTCTAGCATGTCCTTTCCCCCTTTCTTATTGTTTCTTTCTCTGCTGAAATTACTCATCTATTCATGAATGTCTTCAAGTCCTTCCACTAGAGCCTGGGACATATTAATCATAGTTATTTTAAATCCCCTGTCTGATTTTTCCAACAATAGGTTTATATTTGAGATTAGTTCTATTGATTGTTTTGTCTCTCAACAGCAGATAATTTTTCCTTTCCAATTTGTGTCTCATAATTTTTAGTTGAAATCTATGTATTCTGTGTAGCATAGTAGAGACTAAAGTAAATAGTATTTATGCCTGGAAATAGACATGCCTCTTTTTCAGCTAGGCCTTTACTGAGTTGAGCTGTGTTTCAGTTTTGTTGGTTGCTATGATTACCTTCAATGAAACACCAGCTTCAAGTTCCTCTACTGTCCCCTTGTGGTTAGGGTAGGGGCTAGATTGATTATCTGAGGAAATTCTTGATTATGCTTGGTCCTCCTTCAGTTTTAGATTTTCCCTGTGAGCCTGCACGTCAGGGAATTTGTCTCTCCATGCTCTTGTCCCTCACTAGTGGTAGTCTGCTGTTGTTTGCTTCTTGGTTGGTTCTTGTTGGAACAAGGAAGCATTCTCTATTTTTCTCATTCAGTGTCAGCCTTGGGCCATTCACATGTCTCTGAGAATTTTGGGTGGAGTTTTCCCGGTGATCCTGCCGAGTGGTAAGGGATACTTAATTTTCTGGAACTAAGAGAATTTCTTGCCTCCCTCCTTTCCCAAACTCACTGAGTTTTCACTCACTGACAGTGACACGATTTGCTGTATTTCTTCAGCAGCTTAAGACTTTATTTTACTGGGGAGAAGGATTCAGGTAAGAAATGTTTTTTTTTTTTTTCTCAGCAGCAGCTGTTACATGCCACCACAAGTGCACTATGAGGTATGCTTTCTCTGATCTCTCCTGCCCCCAGTCTTTTTCATGAACAAATAGTGAGGTCCACAGAGAAGAGTCTGCAAGTGTTTTGTGCTCCCAGGGCTCTACACTTTCACAACTGTGCATGTTCAGCTTTTAGCAATTCATTAAAAAATTAGTTGATTTTTTTTGTACCTGCTTGTATGGCAGCCTTGTTTTCTTCCTATGCCCTGGTATAGCAGAGTGATTGCCTCTGTCTTGTCTGTTTCTGGGTGCTCACTCCAGCTGTCCTCAGATTTTAGCTTAGTCAGTTGCCCTTGAAAGTCAGCACTCTGATGGGGTCAACAAAAGTATGATTTTGCAGATTTCCCAGCTTCTTCTTGTTGTTTGGATAGATGTAACACTCTTCCTATCTGTCTATATCCTTAGATGGAGCCAGAACTCTGTAATACAAGTTATTACTTCCCTGACTGTATAACAGTTATCAGGATTTCAGGTACTTTTGGCTGTTATTTTATTAATATTTTTTGATGAAACTAAAGAAAGGGTTTATTCCCCTTCAAAACATGCCAAAATATAGTTTAAAGTCTAAATGAGTTTTTCCCCCATTAAATTTTTAAGAAGTGCAATTTCAGTCTAGAGAAACAAGAAAGAGACTTAGGACTTTCCACATATTCTTAGGGGAAACTATGAACTTTTGAAACACATGGTTTAAGGTCTCATAGAATTTTTTATTGCATTAGTTTTCACATACCTGAGGGTATATATAAGATATGTACAATTTAAAGTAAAATAATACATTGATAACTATAGACTCAATAGCCGCTTAAAAAATATGACATTAACAACCAATTTGAAGTCCCTTCTAGGCTTCTCACCATTGTATTCTCCTTCTTCTCTAGATATAACTTCTCCCATGAGTTATATGTGAACTGATTCTTTGCTGTTCTTTTTATTTCCGCCTAAAATGTATATAGCCCTAAAACATATGGTTTCTTTTTGCCTGTTTTGAATGTTATATAAATTGAGTCAGCGGTATTTTATATTTATCTGACATTGTGTTTGGGGATTCATCCATGTTGTCTCTATCTATAAATTATGGACTTTCAGAACATGGACTATAGAGCCAGATGGCCTAGTTTTGAATATTGTATCATCAACTTCAGAGCCTCATAGATATGGTACTTAACCTTTCTGACCTCTGTTTCTTTGTGTGTAAAACATGTTATTGTCAAAATATAAAGAATTAGTATAGTCAAAAATATAAAGAATTAGTATAGTCAAGGGTGGTGCAAGGTTATATGGATCTTGAAGTTTTAAAGCACCTACATTTTGAAGGTGCTTGATTTAAGAAATAGAATGCAAATTATAAATAACAACTAGCTACAAAATTGGATATTTTTTACAATAAGAAAAGAAATCACAGAAAATTATAAAAATATTTGTTAATTTTATAGAAATATATGACCATATAAACACATTGCAGGGCTGCATTCAGATCCTTGGAAGGGGCTTGTACAAGTGAGGGGCTCTGAAACTTAAATTTTATCAGCTTCAGATAGATTTTTTTCAGGCAGATTTGATTCTGTATATATGTAAAACACTTTGAATAGTAATTGTATTAATATCATAGATATTTTAAACTTATTTTTATTACTCTATTGATGGAAATATTTTGCAGAATTATTTTCTTAAGTAAAAATATGATACATCAAAATATTTACATATATCATCAAAAAATATTTTTACACACAGTTTTTATAATTTTGGTTTTGATTTTTCTACCAAAGAATGCAGTTGCTTGACTTTTAGTTTGCATATCAACTTGAAATAATAATTTCAGTACATATTAGTTTATTTTTCTATTGTGTCTCTTAAAATTAATACATACAATAGTGTACTTTAGGAAAAAAGGGTTTTAAAAATATTTACCAACATGAATTTTTATTATTTAATTTACATTTCATTGTGCTCTTTATTGATGATAGATTAAATATCTAAGTAAATAGGTTAGTGAGACGTTTCCACAGTTTTTAGAAAATCATATAAATCATGAGATTGTACTACTTTAGTCAATTTCAATATGTAGATGTTTGCTTAATTCCTTTAATTGCTATTTTATGAAAATATATTTTGCATACATAAAAACCTAGGAAAATAACTTTTACAATATTACAAAGTAAAAGCATACTAGGATAATCAAAATTGGAAAGGAAATTACTTTAATGTCAGTGTATATCAAAGCAATGTATATTCCATAGAAAACCTCATTTAAAGTGTAGTGATACTGGTACCATGCAATTTGAAACTATGAGGAGGAACATAATATGAAATAGGAAAGTAAACTTAAATTTAAAATTTACCATTTTCTAATGGACGGAATTTATCTTTCAGATTGGAACAAATGTTTGTGTTTAAATACAGGCCTGAAACTCAGCTGTTACATTCTAGGATAATCACACTAGGATGTTTACTTCCTTGTATATATATTCTGATTGATCAGTACTTGTCATTTATAGGTTGTTAAATGTTTTGATTATTACTCTTACACAGTTGATTATAGTCATTAATAGTTGTCATAAAATTTTTCAAAATTTTAGAAATGTGCTACAAATTTCCTTTTTTTCCACAGTTCCCTTCTGTACTGCCTTGAAAAGAATATTAACAATCAACTCAACAAAATAACATTTTTTAAGTTTTTTCTGTCGAATTTCCAGATATCAGTGCCTTGAAGCAACTTTTTAATGGTGTAGAGGCTCATAAAGATTTAATCACTGAAGACATATTTATGGAGTGTCTATTGGCAGCAGTATTGTAAAGGTGTTAATGCGGGTTCAGAATAAGTGCAAGATTTTCCCTGAATTCAAGCAGTGTCTGTTCTAAGGCTATAACTCTCAACCATAGCTGAGCACCCAAATTGCACATTTGACTTACTCTATTTAAGATTAGAAAATGCTGAGAAAATGAAAGATTAACAGATTAGAAATGCTGAATCAGAAAGGAGGTAAAGAGTAGGAATGACGTAACTGAATATCAACAAAACTCAATGGGTAATTTTGAGGTTTGGCTAAAATAATGGAAAAACTAGAAAGAGAAAGAAATGATAAGAATTGCATAATAACAAAAGTAGTTCAATTCTGCAGTCTGACCTTTGGATGTTGATCTTAGATGCCTCACTTTGATTAGTGTCTTAGTACATTGGGATCCCATAGCAAAATACTACAGACTGGTCAGCATAAACAACAGAAATTTATTTTTCACACTTCTGAGGCTGAGAAGTACGAGATCAAGGCGTCAGCACATGAATGTTCTGGTGAGAGAGCCCTCTTCCTGGTTCATGGCCAGTGCCTTTTCCCTGTGTCCTCAAATGGTGGAAAGGGCAAGGGATTTCTATGGGGTCTTTTTTAAAAGCTCATTAATTCCATTCATGAAGGCTTCACTCTCATGACTTAATCGACCCTCAAAGGCCCCACCTCATAATGGCATTAGGATTTCAAGAGACGAATTGGGAAGGGGACACAAACATTCAGACTGTAGCAGTTGGTGACCTCAAACTTAACATCAGCATATCTCAGTCTTCTTATATATAAAATGGGACTAATAGTAGTACACTTTAAAAAGGTTGCTTAAAGGATGAAATCTGATAATTTATTTAAATTATTTACCACAGTTCCTGACACATTTAAGTGCTCAATAAATATTTATTGAGTTTTACTTTAAGTGTAGTACAAAGATCCGTGCTTTATTCAAAGTGGTGAGGAAATATTAAAGTCTTGCATATTCAGAAAAGCTGTCTGAAAAGGTGTTTATACAGTTGAAAGAAATTGAGGCTGGAAGATTTTGCTTCCATTTAGAAGAAAGAGGAAAATATATGAACAAAGACACATAGATTAGAAGGGGTCACGCATATGCTAATTTAGAGAATATTCTAAATGAAAGGGATTTCATGTTGCAGAATAACACAGATAGCAATAAGCCACTTTAAATAAACATTCTCAAGGTTATATCTTACACATCGTTGGGTGAAAGAATCTTGATTATAGTAGTTAGGGAAAGGCCATACTTTCTAGGTAGATATACAGAACAATATCTGGAAAAGTTGTTTATTTCAGGTTTTATGGAGGTTTACAAAAGATTATTTGAAATATACTTTAGAAGACCTATTTACGGTTGGCATATAGGAATATAAACATAATTCCAAACATCAGATATACTTTGGATTTTTACAACTATTTCCAGGGATTCTTGTCCAGTGACGGGATTCATCTCTGTTCGGATTTGATCTCCATGATTTGTTCTGCTTGTGATGAGTCTTTCCTGTACGTGTATGTCCTGTGTGCTTGTCTACCTTATGCACACTGGACATCTAACTATTATATTTCAGGTTATCAATAATTATTTTTGTCTCATAATCTTTCTCAAAATATTTTTAACTCAAATCATTCTGAATTGATTTCTACAGAAGTTTGGCTTTCCCACATTACACGCTGCCACATGTCAACTCTCTGCCTTAGTGTTGACCTGAGGCACAGCTCTGGTCTTTCTCTTTGACATTTCTAGTCCCTAGCCTAAAAGAGTTGCCCTAATGGCAGCCAGTGGTAATGCATGGAGTTCTATCACACATTTGTGTCCCACAGTGACTTGCTTGTTGCAGTTCAAGCTCCATATCCTCTTCTATTGTGCAGGTCATGAGGCTTTTCCTGTAACTACATGCAAGTTTCCTCTGGAAGCTGTAGAAATGTGGTATGATTAATCCTACATAATACGATGTTGAGGAATGTTATTTTATTGGGTAGTTATTAAGGAAGTATTTATTCTTCAGCTAAATAATATGATGGTCAGAGCATATAGTATGTTTTTCCTTCCCTCCTGCCCTTCCTCCTCTTCACCCTGCCCCCATACTCCCCTATTTTCTCCTCCTTCTCCAGCTCCTCTTCCTGTTCTTGTTCTTCATGTTCTTGTTCTCCTTCTCCTTCTGCGTCTCCTCCTCCTCTCCCTCCTTCTTCCTCCTCTTCCTCTTTATTCTCATTCTTATTCTTATTCATCTCTTCCCCTCTCTCTCTCCTTCTCTGTCTTTCTCTTTCTTTCGTGACTGAGAGAAGATTTTCATTATTTTCAGGCCCAGATTCAATAGCCTCATAACAAGTTTCTTGATGGTAATCCATCTGTAGTGAATATCAGTTAGAGGGAAGCTATTGTATAAGTTACGAATGCTGGTAAAGTCAGTAACAAATAAGGTATACTTCTGGAGCACTGCACGTGAATACTGGTAAGTCATGGAGTACTGTCATATTTTACAGACACAAGGATAAAAAAAAATCACAATTAGGAGGGAAAAGTTTTCTTGACCAAATGATGCTGATGCAATTAGTTACAGTTCATAAAAAGAAGTGAAGATGAATGCACACTTCATAAAAAAATTATTAAAGGATTAGATGTAATTGTTACAACCATAAGGAAATGGGAAGGAAATGTTGGGAAATATTTATGTTAAATCAGAATGAAAAAGGACTTTCTAATCATAAAGTGATGTAACGAATGAAAAAAACCTTCAAATCAAAATATTCTACACAAAATTAAAAGATAAGCAATCCATTACAAAATTTGGGAATCAACATGAAAAGTAGTAAACTCAAATCTTAAAGTTGGAAGAGACAATAAACAAACAATTCTTAGAAGGTAAATCCTATGAAAAAGAAACTTTTCATAATATTTGGAATAAAAGATTGAAAATATATTTGCTAACTACGTCTTAAGAACAGTGAATGTAACAGCACCCTCACATTCACCCTTATTCTCTGCTGCTAAGAAAGGGAAGAGACACAGCTGTCAAATTATACTTTAAACTCCTATTGGTTTTTGACCTCCCGAGATCCATCCAGTTTTACTTCTCCCTTTTCCACATGCACTTTTGCTATATTTCTAGCCTCTTTTCTTCAGACCTACCAGTGTATTTGACCTCTTTTGTTTGGGGCATTTTTGTCTTGACTTTCTTCTTTGTTCTCCTTCTCTGTCTTTTTTCCTAGTTCAGTTTATTATTGGCAAGGAAGCCAGCATGGTGACAGGTTTAAAGCACAGACTTTGAAGTAAGCCTGCCTAGTTTCAAATCCTACCTCTGCTAATTAGGGGCCAAGTGATAAAGAGATTACTTAACATCTTAGTATCCACTGCTATAATGTGGGAGGATTTTAATAAACTCTCTTCTCACAGGTTTGCTATATGGATCAAAAAATTAATATTTATGAATTACTTAGAACAGTGTCTGGCATATAACTGCTATATAAATAAGGATTAAAATGCGTTGATATTTTTTTTTACATATATAATCTGTGGCTTATTTTTCTTTTAATGCTGACAATGTTTTGTAATGCAGAAGTGTTTCTTCCTTAAATAAACATATTGATCATTATGTCTTTCTTGATTTCTGAATTTTTCATAGTCAATAAAGATTCCATTAGCTAAAGTAATATATAGTTTACTTTATCATATTTAATTTTTAAATATTCCATACATAACTTATTTTTAATAAGAGCTTTATTGAAATATAGTCCTCATACTATGAAATTAACCCCTTAAATTGTGCAATTCAGTGGTTTCTAGTATATTCGCAAAATTGTGCAGCCATCATGGCTATTAAAGTTTAGAATATTTTCATCACTCTAAAAAGGACTCCATACCTATTAGCAGTTATTTCCCATCACTGCATCCCCTCACCTCCTGGTAACCACTAATCTATTTTCTATCTCTATGGATTTGGCCATTCTGGATATTTTATATAAATAGACTCACACAAATTGTGGCTTTCTGTGTCTGACTTCTTTCGTTTAGCATAATGTTTCTAAGATTCATTTATGTTGTAGCATATATCAGTACTTTATTCCTTTTTATTGCCAAATACTATTCTACTGTATATAAATACACCACTTTGTGTTTATCCATCGATCAATTGATAGGTATTGGAGTTGTTTTTGCTTTTTGGTTATTATGAGTAATGCTACTATGAACATTCTTGTGCAGTTTGTATGTAGACTTTCGTTTTTCATTTTTTGGGGTATTTCCTAGGAATGAAATTGTTAGACACATGATGATTCTTTGTTTAACTTTTTGAGGAGTTGCCAAACTGTAATCAAAAGCAGGTGTAGGGGTCGGCCGGGTGGCGCAGCGGTTTAGTCCGTGCCTGGCAGCCCAGGGTTCGTGAATTCGCAGCTCGGGCTCCCGCTGACGCACCGCTTGTCAGCCATGCCGTGGCAGCGTCCCATATAAAGTAGAGGAAGATGGGCATGGATGTTAGCCCAGGGCCAGTCTTCCTCAGCAAAAAGAGGAAGATTGGCAATGGATGTTAGCTCAGGGCTGGTCTTCCTCACAAAAAAAAAAAAAAAAAAAAAAGCAGGTGTACCATTTAATATTCCCACCAGCAATGGTTCCAATTTTTCCACATCCTCTCCAACAGTTGTTATTGTCCGTCTGTTTTATTTTAGCCATCCTAGTAGGTGTGAAGCGGTATCTCACAGTGGTTTTTATTTTCATTTTCCTGGTGGCTAATGATGCTGAACACCTTTTTAGGTGCTTATTGCCCATTTGCAAATCCTTTTTGAGAGATATCTATTCAAATCTTTTACCCATTGTTTTAATTGGATATTTGTCTTTTTATGGTTCATTTGTAATTGTTCTTTATATATTCTGGATACTATACCTTTACGAGACAAATGATTCGCAAATATTTTCTCCCATTCTGTGAGGTGTCTTTTCACATTCTTGATAGTGTCCTTTGGGAAGCAAAAGTTTTTAATTTTGGTGAAGTATAATTTATCTATTTTTCTTAATTAGCTGTATGTGGTCACTGGAATCTTTGCTCAGTTACCTTAGTGGTGAGCTAATGATTGGACAGAGACTTAATTAAATGTCATAAATCAATGTCTTCCAGACTTTGCCAAGGTATTCTGTTTCTGTTTTGTGTCATGCACAAAATGCTCCTATAGGCTGTTACAAGTCAGCCTTAGCCTTGTTTGTTTGCCTGTACAGGGCTTCAAGGTCAGCCAGAGATGAGAGTAGGGATTTTTTTCCCTAATCCTAAAATGTAAAAAAAATACATATTTTCTGGGTATGCACACAGTTCTGCACAGTTGTAGGGCCTTGTAGATTCCCAGGAATATGCAGATCTTTTCAAATCCCCCTATGGACATCCCATTCCCATTCTTCCTTTTAAATTTTTTTTGCTGTGCCTATTGTTCTCATTAACTAGTATGTCTGTTAGAGGAAGCTATAATGTTAAACAATGGTTGTTGTTTCTGTTCAGTAAAGGCCTTAGGGATAGGACTGTTTACACAGACTGAGCTCCAAGCCTTGCTCAAATAAAAAGTCATGAAAATGGAAAGTTTCAGGGAGCTGCTAGATTGGTCAAATAGTCACAGCTCTCTGGGGATGGGGCCTTGGAGGAACTCCAAACTTGACCTTCCCCCTCCAGTGTCTGCTAGCATGACATTTTTCACAGCTGGCAGAGTTGCAAAGCTGTTAGTTCAAGGCTATCATGCAGTTGTGGGGAGAGGGATGCCACAAATTTCCCTGTTTTTACTGAGATTTAGCCACTTTTTGAGTAAATGCTCTGTGTATTGGTGTGAGCCCTTATCTATTTTCAGAGTTTTGAAAAAGTTGATTTTGACAGTTTTTGCCAGTGTATTCACCACCTTTATGGAAGAGCTTTTCTGGTCTTTACTCTGCCGTTCTGGAGGTGCTTCTTGGATTTAATTTTGACAAACGGTGTGAGACTTTTTTCTTTCTTTTTTCCAAAATGGTTATGCATTTGTCCCCATAGATTTGAAATGGTATGGTTATGTTTTTCTAGTGTATTCTTTCTGGGCTTTTAAAAATCCTATTCTATCTCTATGGCTATACTTTATCTTTGAGATCACACTGCTTTAATGATTTGGGGGGTAAATATATAATTAAAGAATATAAAAATTAATGGACAATTACAAGTGTGACATATGTAATGAAGAGCTGTTTGTTTTAGCTACAAATAAGAAAAAAATCACTTTATAGCTTTATTAATTAAAAACATAAATTGAATTAGAAAAATATGTGGAAATTGAGTTAATTTATATATAAACTCATATATTTCAAATAAATACTAAAAAGTTATATTTATATATGTAGACTTATTTAAACAAAACATGTCTTGAGAAAATGGTAATTACAGGTCTTCCAACTTTGTAGGACTAACAACGATCTTTCTGATAATTTAAAAACAATATTTTAGTCTCTTCACTTTGCTCCTGAATATACTATTTTAAAAAGTGAATTGTTAAAATACATTTTAAATTAACAGCTCATTTTATTTTATTTTACTTTTTTCCATAGGACTTTGGAGATGATGGGTCCTTGTATATTACTAAGGTTACCACAACTCACATGGGCAATTACACTTGCTATGCAGATGGCTATGAACAAGTCTTTCAGACTCACATCTTCCAAGTGAATGGTAAGAAATGTGCTGTTGCTATAATTGCTCTTTGCTTCACTAGATATTCAAAGAATATCACAGTTAACTAGGAAGGCAAGCCTCCAAATTTTGAAGTTCTGGCAAGGCTTCAATATTCTGAGTTTTGGGACTTACTATTAATGTAAAATATTTTCAACTGAAACAAGTGTTTGAATGAATAAATACTATAAATTTGTACCACTTTTCTCATCATGAAACATTGCAGAGTAACTCATTCTAATTGGAAAATTAAAGAGTAGGAAATTTGAATTACTTTTGCAGCCCTAGAATATCAACAATTGTGCAACCATATAAATTGGAGATACTGAAAAAATTAAGCATTTAAAAATTTTAATCATATCATCCATTTAGTTGATTTTATTAATGATATAGAAAACTGTTATTTATGTACAGCAAATTTTATACTCTGAATGGTTAATATAATGGCTATGAACATTGACCAAGTAGGCTGATATCATGGTTACAATCAGAGCTTTGTTTTATTTCTGATTTAATTCAAATTTTAGGTATTTAGTTGAATTGATGATATAGAATCACATGTGTGATTCATTAATACACACTGATTCATTTGCATACTGATGTATGTGTTAATTTACTCTATGATTTACAACAATGAGGCAGAAACTTACTTGGATTTCTGTAGGAACAGCAACATCCTGGTGGGATTGGCATCAATTAAGAGGAGAGTGGCAGATATGAGCTTGGAGACGTAGACTGGGTCACTTGGAGCCCTGAGGACCTAGTTAGATATTTGGATTCCCAGTTCAAGCATAATGGGAAGCCATCAAAGTGTTTACTGTATGAAGTGACACATTCCCATTTGTTTTAAAATGACCAGAAGCACTGAGATCTGTTAAAAAACTATTTTAACACTTAAAATACAGTGTTAATGGTGAAGAGTAAAGAAGTGGTCAGATTTGGTACATATTTTGAAAGTAGATCTGATGATATTACTCAGGAATGGAATGTGAGTATGAGAGAAAGTTTAAAAAGAGTAAACCTAAAAAAATTAAAGAAGCGTTTAGATATATGGTCATGACATTAACTGCATTGGAGAAGAAGCACATTTGGAGATTGAGTGAGATTAATGTTTTTTTTGACAAGTTAACTTCAATATAATTATTCAAATGGAAGTCAATTTAGCATGTAAGTCTGGAGATCAGAGGAGAGTGACAACCCAAAGTTGTATATTTAGATAATATCAATGTGCATAGACTGTACTTAAAACCATAAATCTGAGCTTGATGAGGTCACCTTAGGAATGAATATAGAGGGATATGAAATCAGAGGATTGAGCCTTGAAGCTGTGGTTAAGTGGAGAAAAGAAGACATAGAACGAGTGCCCTGTGATGGGAAATATGTCCTGGAAATCAATTAAGAACATGTTGGAAAAAAGATTGAGAAAATTAGGAAGTTCATGGTTTAGTTATTGTCGGCACTCAACAAAAGCAGATCTAGGCCTTGGTTTCTAGTGCAAACCCAGTTGGTACCTAGACGTGGATCAAGGCTTGGAAACCAACTTACATGGAAACCAGTGAAGAAAGCAGACAGAATGCAAAGGAGTTGATGCATGCTGTCCCCAGTGGTCTCAGATGTGTGGAGCTGGACTTTCGGATGTAGCAATCATATCTGAGGATCCACAATTTTGGGAGGATAGGACAAGTCTGTGTGGGGGATGTTCCCTATCTAGATGCTGCATCCACGGGGAAAATGTTTTTGTTCCAAGTCTGATCCTCACCTCCCTCTTTGTTGTGATTGTTTACAGACTAACGGCCTATTTGACAACGCTAAGGCTCTGCGCTTTTTTGTTTTTGTTTTAGAGTTAGGGAGAAAGATTCTCCAATTTTGTTTCTGGTGAACAATTAGTTCTGTCTTTTATTTCTTATCCCCAGTCTCAATCCTGGTTCTTTCAGTCTCTGTATGAGAGTTCTTGGTGGTTTCTAGGGCAGTGCATGGTTCATGTTCTACCTGCATCAGAATCACATGAAAAAGTTAACAAAAATGTAGAACACTGGACTTCACTAGCACTCGCTGGAAGTTTGATTTGAAATTTGCATTTTGACAAGCTTCCCAGATCCTTGTGATGCATGGTAAAGCATGAGAACCATTCTCAATGGCTGCTCTTAGGAGTTTCTGCTCCTCATCCGTGTCTGATGCAGGTTCTTACATAATTCATTCATCTGTCATCCTCCAGCTGGGAATCCCAGGAAGACGACTTCGAGGCAAACTGCAGGCTTTCATGTTGCAAGATGTGCCTTGAACAGCATTGGGGAAATGCAGCTTCCCTATTTCATCCCCTCCTGTGAATGAACTGTTAACTCTCTGATCTCAAATTTTTCTGAAGATGGAATATGAGAATAAAAGAATAATAAGGTCTCAGAAACAGAGCCCCCACCATGAGTCTTAACATTATGAACTAATTAAGAGGAATTCAATATTAGTAGTGATTGCCTAGGCTGAGCTCTAATGCTTTCCCTTTTCTAGGAGGAAAGATTCCTGAACCCAGGAGTAAGACCAGTCTCTTTCTATTATCTCCTACTACATTTAATCTGTTTTGGAATCCTTGGTGTAAGTGTTTTCCTGAAGGGATGTGATTTGGAAAGAGGAACAATGATACTATCGTTGCTGAACATAGGTTGAAAGTGAATAGAGAGAGGACTGTATGGTAGCTGGAGACTGATGTGAGGTTAAGGGAGGGAATTTTAATGAGATTGTAGATATGATAATCCTTTATATTGATGTGAATAATCCAGTAAAGATGAAAAGCAAATCATTTAAGAGAAAAGGGAAAATTGCAGTAGTCAAGTTCATAAAAACTTGATGTATTCTAGTACATAAATGGAAGGATTATCTGTTGAAATAGGGAGCAAGACAGACTGTTTGGGAACAGATGCTCAGTGTGGGAGCATGAGGAAATAATCCTCTTTGTATTTCTTGGATTTTTTCAGTGCAATCAAGAATACCAACTATTGACAGTGAGGAGTTTGTGAGAGCTTTAGTGGTTTGAGGAGAGGACAAGATATGCAATGATTATCTTGCAGGGCAGGAGGGTATGGAAAGAGCAATATGTAGTTGGTATGTTGGGCATATCGTTGGTTTTCTTGAGGTGATAGATGTTAGTATATTGTCCTTCAGTTGTGGTTGGCTGTGAACTTGCAATCATAGAAAGAAGAGACCTGGATTTAACAAGCGTTTTGTGTTGTTAGGTGGGTAAGTGGTAGAGAAATAGGCATGAGGCAGTTATGCAAGTTTACAAGAGAGTGATTATAATGATGGGCCATAGAATAAGCGGCAAGTTTAGAAAAGTGGTAGGTAAAGAAAGAAGTGAGACCGTGAGGAATGTGAAATGAAGCGAGAAATTGACTGGAATTTCCAAGTTGGTCAAATACGACCCGAATGGGGTAATAGAGAGAAAGAAATGCAATACTTCCACTCAAAGCATTTTCTTAAGGCATCTGGCAATTTCTGTTTATAAGAAATATTTTAGTTAGGTTAAGTCTATATAAAGGAACATATGAACCATAAAGGTTTGATAGGTGTTTATGCAGCCCAGCTGTTCTTCTAAATCTGACTTGCCAGTCCTGGCCATAGCTGAAAAGGATAAATGTAGTAAAGAATGACACTATTCACCAAATTCAACTATAATTGATCAAAAGCTTATTCTATTGCATTTTTATCAATGGGGAAGACATTAAGTGCATTTTAAGGATCATCTTTGATATTTAAACCTACTTGAAGAAGCCAAAAAGCTGAATAGAAAATGTCGTATGTGTGTATCAGTAAGAGATAACCCTCAGCTGCTGTATCAGAGACCCAAAATAAGAGAGGCTTAAAGAAGATACTAGCCTGTTTTTCTTCAGCTGGCATAAAAGGAGCCCAGGTGAGGTGCTACAGGATGGCAACTCCATAATGTCATCATTATCCTATGCTTCTATTGTGGTTAGCCATGGCTTCCACTCTCAATGTCACCCCATGTTTTCCAAATGGCAGTGGAAATTCCAATCATCATGTTCACATTTCAACAAGGAAAAAGGAAGAGAGAGGAAGGAAAAATAGCACCTGACACCTGAGAGAACACTTTTAAAATAATTTTAATGGAAGCACCAGCAGTAACTTCCATTGGCCCTCTCTAAATACAGAGATTACAAAGTGTGTTTCTTTGACCTTGGTGTTTTCCCATCCACAACAATTAAGGATGCAATTAATTAGAAGGAAGGAAGGGATAAATATTGGGTAGGTAACTAGCCATCTTTGTCACAAAAGTGTCTGGTGTGTCAAACATTTTGCAGAACAGTAATAGAATAATAATTTATTTTACAATAAAATTTATTTTACAATAAAATATTTAGAACTGGTAGTTTTAGCTATAAAACAGCAACCCTGCAAGTGATTTGCTAAACAAATGATTTCTCTCGTTTTTGGTGTTTTCCTTTCCTTTGGTTTTCATGGTGTGTTATATTTGGCATAATAACTTCAAATGTACATTTTGTGTATAAAGAAGTATAGTAAACTTGAGATCACTTAAAATATTGTTATAGGCCAATACCAAAAGAATAGTTGGGAATGAGCTGTGACACTGGAAAAATACAATGAAAATGCAAGAAAATGCAAATTAGATAGCCAAATAGCACATTTATGGGCCCAATAAATCTCTAAAACTAATTTAACTCATTTTCCATCCACTTTTCAGAAAAGGTTAAAAAGACCTTTAGAAAATCAGGTTTTCATAGGGAATTTACCATATTTATCTCAACAATTTGTCAATTAGTAATAAAAATGAAATATATCACTAATTAGCATAAAAAGCTCTGAAAATACCACAAGTTATTGGAATTTGTGAAAGAGTGTTTTTGAAGTGCAAAGTCTATTTCAATATCCCAGGGTGCAAGCCAAATAAAAGTCTCTCAATAGCCCTGTTTCTTTGCAAACAATGCAAAATTAGATTATTGAAATATGAGAGTGCTTCCGTGTCCCTGTCAGAAGAAGCATTATGTATAAATCAAAGGAGCTTGACTCCACCAGTGGAATTCATTTCATGCCTTTCTTTTTCTTTTTACATAAAGCAAATCGTCTTTAGATCTTCAGCGTATAATACAGAATGTTTGAAATTTTAAAAGTCATTCAGTGTTTACACTACCCTCTGGGCAGAAAGCTTGTCCATATTCACAATAGACCCATATGTATGCTGTTATTTCTCTCTTGTTTATTTTGTTTAAGACCTCACACATAATATAAGTGGATTTTTTTTTCCTACTCATGTCAGAAACTTCTGCACAAAATTGCTGGTTTTAATGGATGTCTATATAGAACACCCCTGTTTTTCTCCTTCCAAGTTTGGGAACATCTCTAAGAAAGACACTAGAACCAGAAATATAGACATCAAAGCATCACCTTCTTTACTGACAAAGCTATTTAGAAAGAGTGGCTGAAGTCTGCGGCAACAATGGGCTGCTTCTTGCATCACAGAATTGAACTTCCTCGTCCAGTCACAGGCAGGCTTCCCTGCCAAACTGTCTGTATGACCAAAGTGCAGGTGGGAATAAAAGCTTCCTGCAAGCAGTAAAATCTCCAAATCAGGAAGTTAGAGGACTAATTCCTCCTTCTCACTCTTCCTCCCGCTGTGAGTTATTAAAGGATGAGAGAGAAGAGAGAAGCCTAGAGGCTCGGTGATTCTCTAACTGCGGTCCTTGGGCAAGCAGCATCAGCAGCTTGTATTAAATGCAATTCTCACTGCGTGCCCACCCCTACTGAATCAGAGTCTCTGGGCATGAGGTAGAAAGATCTCTGTGCTTTCACAGACCTTCTAGATGATTCTGGCAAAGTGTGAGAATTACCGCTCTAGCAATTTTATTCCTTAGAAACATGAGAAGTGGAAATATGCGTTTCTTCCTCATGTTCTTCAGCTTTATTCTCTTAACTTTGACTCGAAACAGCTTACAGTGATCTCAGGAACTGGCTGTCCCTTAGTGGGTAGGATCAGCCATGATTCACATCAGTTTTCCCCCTCATGAAGCCCTGCAACAGACAGTATTGATGGTTTGCTGCAAACCCCACCTGGACCACCTCAGCTGTGGTGGAGGTCCCCTGACAGCTTGCGACTACAGAAGCCTGTCTCAAACCAGTCTTCCTACGGACTTTATTTAACACAGGAAGCTTTATCAGCTACACTCAAGACAGCCTAGATGTGCCAGGGATTTAGTGCCCCCAGAGACATTCTTTAACCAATGAGGGACACAAGTCAAAGGGGAAGAAGCATAGCTTCCCACTCATTTAGTGGGAAGACTCTGGGGCATTCTACATGATTCTTTAGAGGGTCCACACTAGAATGGAAACCTTTTTTCCCATAGTGATAACATGTACATGATTCTAATGAATGTACCTTTACTCTTTTTCTTTCTTTTTTGCTATTTTCTTTCTTCCATCTTACTTTTCCTATTCTCTGCCTTGTGCTTCCTGGGATCATCTCCCTAATCAACTATATGTACCTAAGTTCTTTCCTCAGAGCTGCTTTTGGGGACACTCATACTTAGGAATGCTCTTACTTTAATAACCATTGCTGCCCTTTTGTATCTCCCCCAATATCTACTGGTGGGCATTATATATTTATTTTCTGAAAGCTTTGAAATATGATAGAACAGTGAATTAACTCATTAACTCCAAGGCCTGAAAATTCTCTCTGTTATTTCCCATGCTAAATTATGTCCAGTTACATTGTTCAAAAGAGCCCTTCAGAGCTGCTGCAATTAGATTAAATCATGACATCAAGATTCCAATTATGCAATAGCAAGCATAGAGATGTTCAAACTTTAATATATAATTTAATTATTAAATTCCCAGAGAGAAATAAAACTTCAAAGATTAAAGTTCTAAAGAAATTAGTCCAAAGTGATTAATATCCAAAATTAAATTCTTCTGCCCTTGCAAAGTAAAGTCTAAAGAAAGTCCAAAAGGTTTAAGTATGAGTAAAGTCCAGAGAATCAAGTGCTTCCCTAATTTTTTATTTTGTTCCCATTGGTAAGAGTGGTCCTTGAAAATTTTATGGCTTTGAAATAACTTCAATGTCTATATCCTGGGCTAATTCTCACTGGATTTAAGTGTACCATCTTGCTATTTGTTTTCAATTGGTTACATCTGTTCTTTTATCATTATTTCCTTGTATTCTGCCTTTTATTGGATTGCATAACTTTTAGAATTCTATTTTATCTCCACTATTGGCTTATTAGCTATACTTCCTTGTTTAATTTTTTTTGGTGCAGCTGTAAGCTATATTTACAGTATGCAACTTTAATTTATACCAATGTATTTTCAAATATTTTACTACTTCGCATTAAAATAAGAACCTTAAAACAGCAATCTTTGATCTTCCTCTCTCCATCCTTTGTGATAATATTGTCAAACATTTTACTTCTACATATGTTATAAACTCTACAATATATTGTTTTATTTTTGGTTTAAATAGTTAAATATCTGTCAAAGAGATTATTTTTTAAAAAACAAGAGAACAAAACTTTTACATTTACCACTTCTGATCCTGCCCATTCTTACATGTAAATCCAAATTTCTGAATTTTCCTTTGTCCTAGTAAACATCCTTTAACAATTTTCTCAGACTTTGTTGGTCTAAAGTTATTTTATTTTTTCTTTCATTGAAGATTTCAGTTGGATATTGAAATTTGGGCAGGCATTTTTTTTTTTTTTTTCTTTTAACACTTTACAGATGTTGTTCTATTATCTTCTGGTTTGCATGGTTTTTAACAAAAAGTAGGCTATAGTTCTAGTCTTTTTTTTTTTTTCCTTTTCCTTTCTCTGGCTGCTTTTTAAGGTTTTCACTTTTTCATTAGGTTTCAGCAATTTAATTATGATATGATTTGGTTTTGTGTTCCTTATTTAGATTTATCCTGCAGGATTGCTCAGCTACTTGGACTTTGGGTTATATATTTTTCAACAAATTTGGAAAAAAAAGTTGACCATTGTTTTCAAGATTTCTGCTCTCTTCCTCAATTAGGAATTCAATTATAGATATATCTGACTGCTTGATATTTTCCCATAGGCCACTAAAATCTGTTCATTTTTTTTCCTCTTCCACCTTTGTTCTTAGTATACTTTCATTTAGACAATTTCTATTGCTCTGAAGTCAAGGTCACAAACCTTTTTTTCTACGTGTCTAATATGCTGTTACACCCAACTAAAGTATTTTAAAAATTTTATTTCAGATATTATATTATTCAAGTTTAGAAGTTCCACTTGCTGTTTTATAATCTCCATTCTCCCTTGGGTACATGCTTTCCTTTAAATCTTTGAACCTGTCCATACTTGATATTTTAGTGACATTTTGTGCTAATTTAACAATCTCTGAAATTTTATATCTCTATCGATGGACACTTTTCTTGCGTATGAGTCACATTTTCCTGCTTCTCCTGTCCGTTTGTTTTTTTATTGTATGATGGAAATTGTTGAGAGAAATTTGCTGGATTCCTTTGGTATGTGTTGAATTTTGTTTGGCATTAAGTTACCTTCATATCTGTTAGATCTTTTTGAGGCTTTAAAAAAAAAACCCTATTTGAGTATGTCTATAGTAGCCTTTACACTAGGGTTTGTTTCATCATCCTTCTAAGATATAATGTTTCTGGAATCTCTATGAGGTGTTTAATGAGTCTCTTTAATCAAATTTTTCTATTAGGTGTCTCCAGTCTGGAGTCTGGTTAATCCAACTCATATGTCACCTATCCCTAAGTAAGCTCTTGGAACTTTTAAACTTATAGCTCACTAGTTGCAGTTCTTTCCACAGTCATTGAACTTTGCCTGATTTTGTAAAGTTTCATTCTATGCATCGAGTCAAAGCCTCAACGGACCCCTATTCAGATTTCTATACCTCTATCTCTCTGAATATTTCTCTCCTTTCTGGTATTCTGCCCTACAAATTCCAGGTCCCAAGCTTTCCTGAATTCCCATCTCTTTTGTCCTTAGTTCAGTGATACCCTCCAATTCTCTTTTCCAAAATCAATGTCAACTAAATGCCTCTAGGCAGAAAGCTAGTGCAATTATACACATTATCTCATTTTTTTCTCTCCTTTCAGGGATCATGATTTTCTGCTGCTTTTATTCCAATATTGATAACAGTTGTTTCATATTTGTTCTATTTTTTTATGGCTGAGGGCTTATCTCTTATAAATTTTCCACCATGACTTGATATTTCCTAGGAACCATTCTTAAAAGACTGAGAGGTTTTATTAGTTAGACAAGTTTTCTTATGACCTTCACTTGTAAAATTTCTGAAACTTAATAGACGTTGCTGGTGTTGACAGCATCAACACTATACCAAATAAATTTAGAAATTGTAAGTAATACTCATTTAGATCTCAGAGTCCAGTACTTAATTCTGCCACAAAATCATAGCAGGTACTCAGTAGTGTATGAATGGAGAATGAATGACAACAACAGAAAAGTTTGTTTTGGCTGTGGCAAGGTATGAGTCTTTCTATATCAATTGTTCAAGGCTAAAGAACTTATACTTAATTGATCATAACCACCCCTAAATAGATTATTATTATTATTATTTTTTGGTGAGGAAAGTTGTCCCTGAGCTAACATCCATGCCAATCTTCTATATTTTGTATGTGGGACACCTCTACAGCATGGCTTAACAAGTGGTGTGTAGGTTCACACCCAGGATCCAAACCCACAAACACTAAGCCACTGAAGTAGAGCATGTGAACTTTGCTATGCCACCGGGCCGGCCCCATAAACAGGTTAACATTATCACTGTGTGTGAAGACAAGACTACTTGTTGTCTACCAAATAATTTTCTATGGTTTTCTTTAGTAATAGAGGCCCAATTTTAGCCAGTCTCATGTTCACCCACCTAAAACTACCTTTCCTAGATTTCTTTGAAGTAAGTGTTGGCCTGTGACAACGTTTTCGCCAGTGGAGTGAGAGTAACTAATATCCTTAATGTCTGGATTTTGACCGTAAAAGGGAAGACATGTGCCTTCCCTTCCCTTTTTATCTGTTTCTGCTTGTTGAAATATGGGTCTGATGGTGGTAGCTGGAGGAGTTATTTTTAATTTGGAGAAAGAAAGTCATATTTTGAAGTTAGAAGAGTAAAAAGATAGGTTTCTGGGTTGGCAGGTTGAAGAACATCTTCACAAATGTTACTCATATGCTAATCCCTGGAAGTTTTGAATGTTACCTTATATGGCAAAGGGGACGTACATATGTGTACATATGTGGCTAAGTTAAGGATCTTGAGATGGGGATATTATCCAGGTGGGCTCTAAATATAAGGGTCCTCATACAAGGAAGTCAAAGAAGGAACTAGGAAATGTGATAACAGAAGCATGAGGTTAGAGTGATTTTATAAATGGGTCATAGACTGAGGAATGCAGGTAGCCCCAAAGAGTCAGAAATTGCAAGGAAACAGATTTTCCCCTAAGACTCCAAGATGAACCAACCCTGCCAGCACCTTGACTTTAGTTTAATAAAACATTTGGACTTTGGCTTCTAGAAATGTAAGAGAATAAATTTGTGTTGCTTTAAGCCACTAAATCTGTGGTAATTTGTTATAGCAGCAATAGAAAACTAAGACACTGGGTTATGCAACAAGATCAAGTTACCAAACTGTCCTTTGGCCATCTACAAGGGCTTATATTTTGTTTAAGCTACTGTAGTTGGGTTTCTTTGTTATAACAGCTTAACCCATATCCACACTATCAAGCCACCGTACCACTTTATGACCACATATCAGGGTTTATATCTTATTTAAGCCACTGACTATATTGTTGCTCTGTTTATTACAGCATGTGAACCAACATCTTATCTTTATTTATCAGGTTTATGTCTCATTTCTACTACAGTCCAGTTGTGGATTGGGAGAGGGGCTGTTTCATACAGTCCTTCAGTCATCCAGAATCCTTCTATCTACAGGCACAGTATCATGTAAAACAGTGCTACATCCTTTTCCTTCTTCCAGTCTGTGAACTATTTGTTACCTATCCATGAGATGAAGTATAGAAATTATAAGTGAGTTTTAAAAATTTTCTAATAATTTCATATTGCTACATCATCTACGTAAGCAATCTTATTTTCTGGTAACTAGAAACTGAAGAAAGAAAAAAGGATCCCCATCACAGATAGTTTTAGAATCACTTCCGTAAGGCCTTGGAATCCTCCACCAGATCCTTTGTGTTTTTTCAGCAGACGACAGAAGAGACAACATGTGAAGGACTGTGTAGGAGGTTTTATAGGGCAGCCCATCTGGTAACAGATAGCACTTTTGCCTATTTATCAGGACACACAATTAGTGCATTAGGGACTTAGAGAAAGGTAAGCTAGCTCTGACCTCAGAAAGAGGAGGGCACACTTCAATGTGCATCTAGCCTGATTTTGCCACAAGAAAACAATGCTCCTAAGCTTTCTGGGAGAAAGATCGAACCATGCAAAGTGCCATCTCTCTCAGAAAACATTTAAGACAATCATATTATCTCTTGGGAGCAGGCATTTTTGGACCCAGTGCCACATAAAATTACTTGCATTTGTGAAACTGGGTCCGTAGAGATTTCTCCAAGGCCCTACATTATTTCAGCTGGCATGTATCCTTTAGCTGATTCTCAAACTAAAATTGAGATTAATGTTTCTGAAAGCTGTGCCTTCAGGGGACTACTGCAGACCTAAACCTCACCAAGAGCTACACAATGTATCATTTCCTCATTTTAGAAAGTGCTATATTTATTTCTGCTACATTTTCCGCTGTTTCTAATGCTCTCTTTCTCTTAGTTCTTCCAATATTTCTTTCAGGAGGGTTCAGCCACTTTAACCATCTTCTTAATTGGGACCCTTTCCTTTTTCCTTTGGTAGGGCAGTATGCTAGAAATGTGTCTTCCTTCTTTTTTTATTACTCTCTGCTTTCTGGCCCAAATGTTTTTGTTCTCATGTATTTCTCTATATGTTGCCCTGTGGGATTTGTCATGGTGAGAGATTTGAAAATATTGCATCTGGGTCTGCCAAAAGCATTCACAGTTCAAACAAATATTTTCCACTTCTCCTTACTGATTTGAGTAATCCCACGCAGAGGTTTTTCTTCCATTAGAACAATATCTAACCTATGCCCAGACATGATCCATTATCTTGCCTACATTCCTTTTAGTATGTTTCATCTTGGCTGTATCTTCCTTCAGAGTCCTAATCCCATAGATTTTTCTGGTCATGTGCCTTTAAGTGCAGAGGACAGCTCCGTGACCACGTGCAATAACTGTCACTTTAAAATACCTCCAGGGCTGACAGGAGAATTTTATACTACTCTTCCTTTTTTCTAACACAGTTTTTTCCCACAATTTGTGTAAACACTTGATAGAGATCTATGAAATATTATTCTTGTCTTTGTGTATCCCCAACCTCACATTTACAAGGTCAGGTCATGTGTCTCCTCTGCTTGAAATTCTGTAGTAGCTCCCAATGTCACTCAGATTAAAAGCTAGTCTTTTGAATGCCCTTTGAGACCACAAATGTTCTGGTTTTGTAGTATCTTCCTGTCCTTCTGCTCTCCCCTTTGCAAACTCCACTTCATCTGCACTTAGTGCTCACTGACTTTTTGTCTTTAAATATAACCAGCTTTTGCAGTTGGCTATTCCCTCTGCTCGCAGATTCTTTCTAGATCCCCACAAGACTCAGTTCCAACCTCTTTCAACTCTTTGGTTAAATGTCCTTTTCTCAATGAAACCCATCCAGACTACACAATTTAAAATTATAACTAGTCCCCACCTTCCTACACTTGTGGTCCCTCTCAACTTTATTTGTTGAGAGTGCTATTACCTTCTAAAGTTGCATACATCATAGTGTACTACTATTTACTCTATTATTTCTCCCTCATATTTTAACATCTTTGAAATAGGGATACATTCTACAATGTATGGTTATAAAATCAATGTGTCTATTAAACTAGCAGCATTTTTTTGTTAGTAGTATATAAATAATAGCATCTTAGATTTAATTAAATAAGGTAAATTACTTATTTAATGTTTATAGTTTATTTTTGGTCTTCTTTCACTGGAAGAGATTCCTTCTCTCTCTCTCTCTCTCTCTCTCTCTCTCTTTCTCTCTCTCTCTCTCTGCTTTTAGGCACCTAGAACTGTGCCTTGCACAAAGTTATGACTCAATAAATATTTGCTGAATGAGTGCACGTGAATAGATGAATGAATATTTTTCATTAGTTCCTGGTTCAGGATCCCTTTGGAGAATTACTCTCATCTGTTCTCTGAGAGTTTTCCGCTCTCCTCTGCTGTCAGTTTGCTGGGGACTACCTATGTTTTATTGAATAGACAACTAAAACATTTCCTCAGTTTTTAATGATACCTTTTTTAAGAGCTGCCACTGCATGGAGTGTGTGTGTGTGTGTGTGTGTGTGTGTTGGCTCCATCCTCTAAGCTGTCCTCCTAAGTAAATCTCTGTTTCTCCAGTTTAATCAGTGATTCTTCCTTTATTTTGTTTTCATTTTCTACTATTTGCGTCCTGATGAGAAATTAAAGTATAGTTTTTAAACCACTTCAGTTCCTCCTTGACATCCTGAGCAAACTTAATTCTTAGAGACAGAGGAGATATGGAACTTCAATTGCTGTTTTAGGCTTTCAGTTTGCAATTCTTTCACTGAGTTGTTTCTTTATCAGCCCTTGAGATTTTTTTTCTAAAATAAGATACTATTTATTTGTCTATTAATAAAATATATAATCTTCCTTTGGGTAAAGACACATTATGGATCTCTACAATCTAAAGCCATGATTAGAGTTTATACAAATAAGGAAACCAGAGTACTTGTTCCCCATTGCAATGGGCTGGTGCATAAGAGCCTTTGAACAAGCCCTTCTTTACAGAAGTTAGCCCTGTAAGATCCCTCCTTTGTAACTAAAGGTAGTTAATGGAATTGGAGTAGTCAGGTTAGTACTGCCTATCTAGGGCTGCTACTAGTAATTTAGGGAAATAACCTATACTTGGTGCTTTTAACACTAATGGAAACTAGCTGCCTGTGCATTAGAAAAAATACAAAAACCAAGTCTATAGACCTGGTTGAGAAACATAGCAAAAGCCACGTATTGATCCATAAAAAAGGACAGACCCATGCTTCAGCCTTGATCGAAATACCAGACCAAAATGTACCTGCATAATTCAAAGTTGACTTACGACAGCCCATACACAGGGTGACCTGCTTCCTGAGGTCTGTATTTGTTAGAAACAGCTCTGCCTGCATAAACACAGCTATTCATTTATGGAAAAAATATCACCCAATGGGACCAAATCTAATTAGCTTAAATTTATTGAAGCTTAAGGCCTAAAGCCACTCTATATGAGGCTGCAGCGTATAGAAACCAAGTTTCCTACTACAAAAAAAAAAAAGATCAGCTCAAAGACATATACCATCAGAGCTAAGTTACCCACTGAAGCCACTTCAAAAAGTGTGACTCCTCCTGGTATTATTGTGTTAACCACACATTATACTTTGTGAATTTCTCAAGGCTTCCAAAAGTATCAGATGCTGGGCATTTAGATCAGTAAATAACACTATACTCTTCCCCTCCTGATCTTGTCTTCAGAACCAATGAGAGAAAGATGCAGTAATGAGTCTTATAAAGGACCCAATGTCATTTGCATTACAGAAAAGCTGCTTAGAGAGTGTGGTTGAGATACATGGCAATTATTTAATTGCGGTAATTTAATTTGCCCAGCATGTAATGGGCATTGCTGGACAACCATCCACTTCAGCACACAAAAACAGAGCTGATCTCATATTGACCTCATATTGCCAAGAGAGCAGAACAGAATGCATCCTCTTTGCAGGCAGACTCAAAATGTGAGAAGGGTTGAGCTGAATATGCTCAGTCTTTCTCAAAACACACCAGCAGATGCTCCGTCTCTCCTTCCACTTGAGGGCTTAGGAAGGGCTGGGGAGAGATACAGTTCTCTACAGGAATCAAAGAGCTGTGGGGACTCTTTTGTTAATAAGGGCAAACCTCTCAGGTAGATGACTCATCCTCAGATACTATTGTTTTGTGTTCACCTACGAGTGATTCCGACCTAGATTCAGTCAGAATTCTTTTTGGTATAAGTGAATACACTTATGTACTTTTATGAGTAAGTGAATGTACTGAATCTTGTTTTTGAATATTACAAAATTATTTTTCTTCATAAAATTATAATCTGATTGTATCAACATGCATATTTAGATTAGCATGACATGATTTACTGGACTAGTTTACACGGGTTGATAGGAGTGATATTTCATAGATTACTTCTGTGTATACAAGCACTAGGTAATGTTACAAAACACTCATGAGGTGGCCAGCACTTAAAGAACAGTATAATGACTAATTAATGTAATGACACTTGTATAACAAGAGAGTGGAAAAAAGGTTAATGTGATAATGAGGCTTATTTGATCCTAAAGATTTAGCATGAGGGCACTCTCAAGATAGCTTAATTAGATTTTAAGCACCTTTTGAAATTTGCATGTGTACTTGTTAATCCATATGTTCTAAAAATAAATTTTACTTCATTTAAATTAATGAATTTGTCTAACTTCTATCCCTGTGTTGTTTTACTGTTATTGGTGATGGTGTTTTCTTGAATTTTTCATTTAATGTGTATTATTTATGATTGTTTTTTTCCATATTATGCTTAAATTGGAGTTAAATTCAAAACAGTGAAACATTTTCAAATTTCAAAACAATAGCTTAGTGTGTCATTCAGGCAATGATGACGTCATGCCTGGGATCATTTAATTAATCTTTATGCCATTTAGGACACTTTATTGTACCATACAATATATCAGTAAATTCGATTTCATTATTTGATACTTGTGTCATTTTTAAACTGGACCAAATGAAAAGAACATTTTAGAAATTAATTTAATAATGAAACAGAACATTATTTGTGGCAGTAATTCAGTCAATAGTACACTGTTTTCTGGTGTCTTGAGAAAATATAGAATTACATTTTCACAGTCTGTATTTAGGTTTTGATAAGTTTTTAAAATTAATATCTTTTTAATGCTTTTCTTATACTTATGAGTGATTATTATAATTTATTTACATAATTTGTAGTACTCATTCTTTACTCCTTTTTCAATGCGATTTACTCTCACAGTACATTAATTCTTAAAGTCATCAAAGCACAAATACTGGCGTGGGTGGGTCTCCCATTTTCTCTGGCCTATCTAAGATCAATTTTCTAAGGCTCAATTCATGTTCTGTGTTTTACATGAAGGTATCTGTGAACACTGCAACTCACAGTAATCTCTTCCCCCTCGGATGTCTGTATGATTAGATTTTTTTTCCATTAGAAGTAACCAATTTGATTTTCATACCTCCTTTCCTCTTCTTTTTAATCTATATGGAACTTTGTAATTAGATATCCAAAGAACAGGGGCCATATTTCATTAAATCTTTGCTTTCTTTTATAGGCTTAATTTGTATTTTGCAAATACTAAACACTAAATAAATCTCTATTGATCTATTTTGTTTATTGAACTGGAAACTTTTTTTAATATACTAAGGTAAATAATCAACTAAATGGTTTGTGAACTGGTGAAAGTTGGCCACTCTACATGTAACCATGGTATTTGTGTCTCAAGATATACTGCCCTTGCTATGAAATCAGCACTTGGACTCATCTCACAGCAACTGAGGTCATTAGTTAAATGTTCTGGTGGCATAAGAAGGACATATCCTACCCATATAGCCTTTTTGAAATTTGAAGTGTCAGACAAATCCAAAAAGTTGTGTGTGAAGTGCAAAAGAGGAACTGTTTCCAAATGGGCCAATGAAATATCCTGATTTGCTTAAATTTTCTCTTAAAAGCAGGATTGCGAGTCAGCCCCAGTGGTCTAGTGGTTAAGTTCAGCGCGCTCTGCTTCAGTGACCCGGGTTCAGATCCCTGGTGTGGACCTACACTGCTCTGTGAGCAGCCATGCTGTGCTGGTGACCCACATACTAAAATAAAGAGGAACATTGGCACGGATGTTAGCTTAGGGTGAATCTTCCTCAGCAAAAAAACAAAAAGCAAAACAGATTGCTACTCATGTAGATAATTATAAATGAGAGTCAAGGAGAAAGATGTGCTCATGCAAATAGCATTTTTCCTCAAAAATCTGCATATACATTTATTTCAATATATTTACTGAGATTATATTAAGTGCAAGGGGGTTTCAATTTAGTTGAGATTATTAGGCAAACATACTTCTAAAAGTTTAATGCCTATAAAGACTCCATATCCATCAAGTGCCAAAAGATGTCGTTGTTATTGCTAATTATAATGAATATAATGATGATGGCAGACGAGATATGCCAAAACAAAATGAGAAATCAGTATGGATTGGAAGACTCTGATTATTTTCTTGTTAATAAGGCAGCCTGAGAAGCTCTTCTTTGCTTCAGGCTCCACATTTCCAGCTAAATAGAAATTAGTTTCAATAAGCTTTGCCAGAGGGTAAGTGGAAGGTTTGCTATACACTGGCATCTATAATAGCGACTTGGGAATACGCTTCATGACAAAATACAGATAATTTTGCCTGTCATATAGTTGCATAAGGGATTAACAATAGAAAATATATCATTGGTGACTATAAGTAGTGCTCTAGCACTATTAATAAATAAAATAAATAGTTTATGCAATTAAATTTTGAATTTCCTCCCACACACTTTTTGATTTAAGACCACTGATTATTTTAAAATAAAGACAAGTAATAAGCAAGCAAAACACCCAATGATAGTACCACTCCCAATAACTACAACTGTCATCTTCCCCACAAACACTATTCTAAGTCAGAATGTCTTAAAAAAATAATAATAACAAAAGATTTCTTAGAAAGAATCTGGGAAATTTGTGGATGATAGCAATGCATTTTACAGCAATTATCATGTGTTGAAATTGTATCACTTTTGAAAGTGAATATTTTAAAGTAACACATCACTATGTTCAAGAAATAAATTTTTTATTGAAAGTAAGTTTTTTATAAGGAAGAAAATACATTATTTAATCAACTGGTATATTTTAGCAAATATTTGAAGTTATAGTGTAGCAAAAAAAATATGGTAAATAGTAGCGCCATCTATTGATAAAACTTGAAAACTACAATTTCTTCTTAAGGAAAACTAAGACTTTTACACTTATAGAAATATATTTCCAAAACTAATGATTCCTTACTGTTGGGATTATTTCAAATTATTATTGTGTCACATCAAATCCTGGAACTGTGTTAAAAAATAATCTGTGTGTGTATATGTGTGTGCATATGTGTATAGGTGTGTATATGTCTGTGCGTATACATATTTACACACATATATGTATGATTAATAATGTGATACTTTTGATAATAAATATTGGTTACTGGTTTACGTTTAATTAGGCAGACTGTCATTTATTTGAATAATAATAAATTTAATCACCAAAGAAAATTAAATTTATTATTAAATACTTATTTTCTGCTAAAAAATTTAAGCAATAAATACCTATATGATAAACAATGAATCATTGTCTCTTTTTTATTCATTTTATCTTAAAATGCAGAAAATACTTTAACATGTAAAAATTTTCATATTTACCTTTTATCACCCTACTATAACTATTTTAACATTCCTTTTTCTTTTTAATTTTGGTTTGATTGTATATAACAATGAACTACTATTTAGAACTTTCTTAGGTTGGCTATTCTCAATAATTCTAAATCATACCTTTAATTTTTCCAAATTTGCTACAGCACACCTGGCTAGAACAATCTGTGTGCTGTCTGGCCAAATTGTCAGGGTAATATTGAATAGTTTAGGAGAGTTAGATATTTAAAAATATATACTAATTAAGGGACAAGACCACAGAGAAGAAAGGAGCAGAAAGCAGTGGTAATGTCCATTGACCTCTAGAGTTTGATCAGATTATGTGCTGCAGGTGACACTTGCCAGAGCATTAACAGGTGCAATAGAGGAAGCAATGTGATAACTGACAGGAACAGAAACAATAAAAATAAGCATAGTCTTAATAAGCAGGAACTAAAATGGAGGGTGAGCTGATGTCAGGGTCAACTTTGGCATGTTATGGTGGCATAATGTTAGAACATGAAGCAGATATTAAGCTCTCATTCATTTATTTACTCACACATATGTAATTTATCTATTCTATAACTGTAGGTTGAAATCTATTATATACTATGCTGCATGCTGGTGATCCAATAGTCAAATTCTTTAAGGAGCTTTCTGTCATTCTTGATGCTAGTCCACCCACCTATATATTGAATACAAACTGCCCTTTCCTCAAAAAACTTTGCTACCCTTGGTCAGGTATTATAATAAATAGAGAAATCTATAGCGAGCAAAATATGAATGGGACCACAAAGCTCCGACAATCAAGATGGTGTGATACAAGCATAGGATACATATATAAATCAATGGAACAGAATTGAGAGAACTGGAGAAAGGAAAATGGATGTAAAGTGGGGAAGGGCAAGGAAAACTATAAACCTGTGAGCATGAACTGGAATCCATGAGATTGACCTGCTACTCCTGTGAATTATCATTGCCTCCAATCTTGATGAGGTGAGTGTCCTGAGATTCTGGCTCTCTCTTGTACAAAACCAGATGCACACCATGCCCAGGGATTGACAAAGCTCAAGGGAGGGTGGAGCAGTTTCAGGCCCAGCTGTTGCCCCACACCAACAATAGGAGCTCCAGCTTAGCAACCATATGTGTGAGCTGCAAGGTCACACCGTGACCCTGCCCCGGCGTTCAAAAATGGCTTTTGCTGTACTTCTGCCTACCAAACCTTGGACAAAATTTAAATTAAAATAACTTTTATGACCCACCCTAATTGGAAACATACTAGAGAGAGAATTCTTGGATATGTAGTTCAGCCTAGCTAAGTTAAGATATTATAAAGCCACTGTTATTATTCTTATTATTTTACTTTTTCCTCACACAAATTATCACACATTGTATTCACTGTTCTGTCATTTTTTCGCTTTGTATTTTTTGAGCTATAATTCTCATATCATAAAATTCACCCTTTTAAAGTATATGATTTAGTGTTTTTTTGATATATTCCCAGAGCTGTGCAACCATCAACACTAATCCCAGAACATTTTCACCACCTCCAAAAGTAACCTGTACCAATCAGTAGCCACTTGGTATCCATTCTCAACCCTCCAGCCCCTGACAACCACTAGTCTACTTTCTGTTTCTATGAATTTACCTATTCTCACTTTTCACATCTATCTTCCAGCTTGACTGTCTGCCCCGTGAACTTCAAGCTCCAGAATCAGACAGGAAGACAACAGTCTAACAGAGGCTGTTTATACAGCTCATACAATTGAATTGTGTAAGGTCAAATTTCTGGAACAAATCCAGGTAGATAAATAGACAGATAGAATCTACATATAGCAATGTAGTGTATATAATTATATATCTATATATGTAGATAACTATACATGTATAGATAGATAACATATAATTATATATCTGTCAGAATGCATGAGAAACTGGTAACATTTGTCAGTTGCTTCTAGAGGGAGGGGAACTAGATAACTGGAGGATAGAGAAGGGAGGGAGACTTTTCACAGTATATTTTTCGTTCCTTTTGAAATTTCAATCATGTGAATGCATTGTCTATTCAAAAGTAATAATAAATTAAGAGTGAAAATTTTACAGCTAACACATGAATATAAAAATGGAGAGGAGGATGAATAAAGAGAAAAAAGATAAGAAAAAGGAGGAGGAAAATAAAAGGGACGAGAAAAGAAAGGAGGGAGGAGAGTTGGTGGAGGAGAAAGCAGGAGGGAAGGAAGAAAAGAAAGCTGAAGGAGAAGAATAAAATAGAAGAAAGAGGAGTAGGAGGAGAAGGAAACGAAAGGGTCATAATTTGGAAACATTAAAACCGGTGTTTAAGAAGGGGTTGGCAAGATACAAATTTTGAGAGACAAGTGCAGACCAGATAATGAAGGAAACTTTATGTTGAGTAGTTTGGATATTATTCTGGAGAAAAACAGCAGTGATGTAATAAAGGATTTTGAGTAGATTAGATACAATATCCTACTTTCAATTTAAAATTAATTTTGGCAGTGATATGGAGAATGAATTTGTGCAGGATGTAGGAAAGATGGCCAGTTAACAGATTTTACATTAACAAAGGCTAGAAATAGTGAAGTTTCTAAATTAGAATTTATAAAATTAGAAATACCCTAAACTTAGAGTAGAAAAGGGGGATAAAATTGAGAGAAATTTAGGAATAAATATGTTGTGGTGAGTAATTACATTGTAGATTGATTGGGAGGGTTGTAATGAGTTAGATGGACAAGTCACAGATGACGCCTAGTTTTCAAATTTGGCTAGATATATGTTGGCTAAACCTATAGGAAGCATGCGATTTTTGAGTAGAAAATGGCATTAGCTTGAGAGAGAACCTCCATTAGTGGTTTGTAACAGCAGCCACCACTAGAAGTGTGGAAAAGAACAAACACTTCTGCCTATCAGGGCACACATCAGCAGTGACATCTGTCAACAGCAGTATTAGGGAACCAAAACAGTGAGGATGCAGAGTGTGGAGGGACCAGGAACAAGGGATTGCCCGGGAGAGTTAGAATGGCATCTTGTTGATTCCAATGGGATGATTAATTTCCTTTGAGCTACTCAGGGTGGACTTTTATCCACTACTGAAATAAATCATGTTTTATTGAATATGGATCAATAATATTTTTATTAAATTTTTTATTCTGAGATAATTATAGATTCCTATGCAGTTTTTTGTTTGTTTTTTGTTTTGTGAGGAAGACCAGCCCTGAGCTAACATCCATTGCCAATCCTCCTCCTTTTGCTGAGGAAGACTGGCCCTGGGCTAACATCCGTGCTCATCTTCCTCTACTTTATATGGGATGCCAACACAGAATGGCTGACAAGCAGTGTGTCGGCGGGCACCTGGGATCCGAACCCACGAACGCCGGGCTGACAAGCGCGAACTGAACCGCTGCACCACCAGGTGGCCCCTGCAGTTTTAAGAAATGATGCAAAAATATCCGTTGATCCCTTTCCCCATTTTCTCCCATTGTTAACATCTTGCAAAATATAGTACAACATAAGAACCAGGATATTGAAGTTGATACAGTCAAGACACAGCACAGTTCTAATACCACAAGGATCCCATAGTTGCCCTTTTATAGCCACATCCACTTCTCTCCTGTCCCCACCCCTCGTTAACCCTCAGTAATCTCTTCTCCCTCTCTATAATTTGTTATTTTAAGAATGTATGTAAGTGGAATAATGCATTATATATCCTCTTGGGATTGGCTTTTGTTTCCCCACCTAGCACAATTATCTGGAGATTCATCTATGTTGTGTGTATCAACAGTTTAAATATCTCATGGTATGGATATACCAGTGTTTGTTTAACCATTTACCTGTTGAAGAACATCTAGGCTGATTCCCATTGTTGTCTATTACAAATAAAGCTGCCAAAAATATTCATGTAGAAGCTTTTATGTGAACATAAATTTTCATTTCTCTGGGATAAATACTCAGGTGTTTAATCCCTAAATTGTATTGTAGTTGCATGCTTAGTTTATTTGGAAACTGACAGAGTGCATGTACCACTGTATGTTATCACTAGCAACGTATGAGTGATTCAGTTTCTTTTCATCCTAGCCAGCATTTGGCATTATCACTATTTTCAGTTTAGCCATGTTGATAGGCCTGTAGTGATATCTTATTGCCATGTTAATTCACATTTACTTAATGGCTAATGAAGCCAAAGATCTTTTCATGTGATTATTTGCCATCTGTGTATTGTTTTCAGTAAAATGTCCTCTCATGTCTTTTGACCATTTTCTAATTGGATTACTTGTTTTTTGCTGTTGAGCTTTGATTGTTCTTTAAATATTCTTGACACTAGTCTTTTGTTGCATATCTGTCTTATAAATATCTTCGCCCACCTTGTAATTTGTCTTTTAATCCATTTCGCAGGGTCTTTTCTAGAGCAAAAATTTTTGATTTTGGTGAAGTCCATTTATCAATTTTTCCTTTTATGAATAGTGCTTTTGATGGCAAGTCTAAGAATTCTTTGCTAAATCCTAGATACTGAAGAATTCTTCCTATGTATTTTCTTAAAGGTTTTACATTCTGTGGTTAAGTTGACAATCCATTTTGAGTTAATTTTTGTGTAAGGTGTGAGATGTAAGTCAATAATAATTTATGACAGGAGAAGGGTAATATGTTAATACTAACAAAGGAGAAATGAAAGCCTCCATATGTGTGTATGACTTATAAGTAGTGGAAGATGGGAGGGATGACACAGTTCTGTGTAATTACAAATTGGACCACCTCACCTATAGTCACATATTTTCCTCTGCTTTGGACAACTGGTAGATCTTTAAATTCTAATCCCTAAGTAGAAAAGGAAAATAAAAGGATTCCTTGCTCCATTGCTGATTGAATCAGAGTTTTTGCTGGTCCTGTTTCATTTTTTCCAGGCTTAGGAGTGGATGTGGGGAGCAAAAAGAAGCAGGGAAGTAAAGAAATTCTAAAACTCTATTTTAGAGAGAGATGTTCTTTTTCTTGAGTTGGAAGTAGCTGTTATTTAATTCTTGGATATAACTTGAGAAATAAGGTTTTCACATGACAGTCAAAAGATGGGAATTTCACAATAGCAGAATTGAAGAGGAAGGAATACAAAGAATCCTTATCAGTGCCAGGTAGGTAGGAACAAGTCAGAAAAAAAGAGGAAACAGCAACAATGTATAACACATTGTAAGTATAAAATGATATGGAAAAATTAAAACAACTATCATATTTATCACAATTGATATATATGGGTTGAATTTCCACATCAAATTGAAAGGTTGGGTAAAAAAAATTAGGCTAAGTGACATTTGCGAGAAACACCTGAAAACAAAGGATGAAAATATATTAGTAATAAAGTGATCAGTTAACACATAATGTAGAAAATAAATAAAATCAGTAGTAGTGTATTTATATTTTCTAAAGTTTTATTATACTGAACCCATTGACTAGAATAAAGAAAAATATTTTATCATAGTAAAGAACATACAAGAGTTAAAACTTTTCATGTGCCCAATACCTAGAATAAATTTGCACAAGCAAAACATGAAAATCAAAGGATTTCTTGATAAAACTATAACAATGGTGAGGATTTTAATGTATGCTTAAAAAAAGATTTTGACAGATAAACTGAATCAAATCTAAGCAAAAATAAAGGAAATTTTAGTAGCTCAATGAGTATGTTTGAGATATATATGTTGTGTTTAGATTATAGATAGACAGATGGATAACTGGATGGCTGTAGTATTAGACCAGCCCTGAGCTAACATCCATTGCCAATCCTCCTCTTTCTTGATGAGGAAGACTGGCCCTGGGCTAACATCGTGCCCATCTTCCTCTACTTTATATGGGACGCCGCCACAGCGTGGCTGACAAGCAGTGCATCTGTCCTCGCCTGGGATCCGAACCTGCAAATGCTGGCCGATGAAGCGGAGCTAGCGAACTTAACTGCTGTGTCACCGGGCTAGCAACAGTGCTCTCCCTTTATGTATTTTTTAATAATATATTTGACCTCAATGAGACTGGCTTAAAAAAAATCATAATAGTCAACGCTGAAATGTATCTGATAAAATTAAAATACCATTCTCAGAAATTCTAAATTAGATATCAAGGGAAAGAAGCTATATTTTGCAATGCTTATTTTTTAAATGTTAAGTAATATAGCAGGAATTTTCTTTGACATCAAAGCGAGACAGGCTATCACCTATCATTTATCTCTACTCTTATTCAAATTGTTTTGGAGTTTAAAAATATAAATATTACAAAATAGACAATTTTTTATATACATTCACAGATGATATGATGGCTTACCTCTGAAACCCAAGAGATCAAAATGTAAAAGTAATTTAACTAAAAGAAAATTAGGGCCCATAGAAGCTTAACTATTTATGAATACTTATAAAACACACATTTCCCCTTAACAGTAGAAGAAAAGAAAATGTTCAAGAAAAAAAGTTAGCAGGAAAATTCAGATTCTTACTTAGGAAAACCACAAAATTTTATTGAAAGACTTAAAAAATAATGCAAATAATTGGAACAATATACTGTGTTCCTAAGTTGGGAAATATCATATGTTAAAATAACTGTAATTATTCAAAATAAGTAGACTAGGTAAAACATTTACAGCACAAATAAAGGATAAAGGATCATTGTACATTTCCCTAGTTGAGTAAATGTTTCTACATATTAACAAGAAAAACATGGGTAAAGGCTATAAATAGACCATTCATGGAAGGAATCAAAATGGCTGATGAGTATTTTACTCACCCAACTACATTGGTTAGTTTTGGGAGAAGGGATTCCTACCAAATGTTAGTATAGTAATCTAGCATCCACTTTTAAACACATGTACTTTTTAATGTAGCAATTCTTTGATTCAGCTAATCTAAAAAGTGAAAGCAACAGTATTTAAACACAGGGATGATTTTTGTGCCCAACTGTTTATAATAGTGTAAAACTTTGACTCCTGAATCAATATTAAAATTGATCAATAAATTATCATACTGTGAAATATTATTAATCTATTAAAATAATGAGCTAATTTACATATATTATCCGACAATATGTCTAAGATATCTAAAATGAAAAAAAAAACAAAGTAATATACAGAGAATAAGTCATATTTGAGAAACAAATGTGTGCATATATGTTGTATAAGGATAGAGGTAAAACTTAAAGTACATTGAAAGGTTAAAACTGGTCATTTCATAAATCTGTGGTGAGGGAGATAATTAATATTCTATATGCTTCTCTATATTATGTGTTTTTAGTAATGAATATGAAATACATTAAGAAATCAAGAATACAGAAGAAATTAAAAAGAAAGAAATTATAGCCAACATGAATGAGTAACTTGTATTTGTCAGCAATTTTTAATGATTTTCTACGTACGTGATCTCTTTTCCTTTCAAAAGTCCTTTGAGGTAATTATTATTAATATGCCAATTTTATAATTGAAAAAACCAAGACTGAGAAAGCTTAGGAAGTTTCCAAGTACGTGTGGCTGTATGTGTTAAACATGGACCTCCAGACTGGTCTGGTTTCATGTGATCCGAGGATTTGGATAAAGCAGGCACAGATTTTGATCATGTTTCTATAAGATAAAAAGAACAGGTTTTGACCAGTGGGCAAAAAACCTGTGATATTGTCCATTAAGTTTGGGGATATTCTGAAAATTATCAAGAGCATTAAGTCTAAAGTAGTATTTAATTCTCCTCATTTAGAGTTAGCAAGTTTGTATGTATGCCGTGAAATATTTTTGCAGATATGAAAACTTAAAATAAAAATCCTAGTCAACTTGAAAATTTAAATAATAAATTGTTTTAATAAGAAGTAGTCATATATTTTTTCTTTGTTTAATAAGTATTACTCTTAGTGTGATTCTTACATAATTTTTTAAGGCTACAGTTTTATTTGTAGTTTTGTAACAAAGATTAGCCAGCCCTAGTGGTCTAGTGGTTAAGATTTGGTGCTTTCATCACCACAGGCCTGGTTTGTTTTCTAGTCAAGGAACCACACCACCTGTCTGTTGGTTGTCATACTGTGGTGGCTGCTGTTGCTGTGATGCTGAAAGCTATGCCACTGGTATTTCAAATATCAGCAGGGTCACCCACGGTGGGCATGTTTCAGTGGAGCTTCCAAAATAATACAGACTGGGAAGAAGGACCTGGCCACCCACTTCCAAAAAACTTGGTCATGCAAATCCTGTGAGGAGCAGCGGAGCATTGGCTGATATAGCGCCAGATGGTGAGAGGATGGAGCAAAAAGACAGGGCAGGGGTCTGCTCTGCTGTCCACAGGATCCCTAGGACTAACAACAAAACTTAAGAATTTCATTTGACAGTTATTCTTGGTTAAAGTATAGATAAAATAATGTTTGCTCAAAACAAAGTTTATTGCTGCTTTCTTCAAAAGTGCCGTTTCAAATTAAGCATCCTCACATTTTTAGTAAATTAATACTACGGCTTAGTATTACTTGACTATCTCCAACTACAGGTAGATCGCATTTACAATTCTATTAAGAAGCTGATTCTGAAATTAGGAAATTATACTTATAGTTTGTTAACATATATAAAATTTGTCCTAAGATGAATTAGGTAGTTTCTTAAGGAATTACTTCACACTGATAAAACTGGAGTTCAACCCACAGCAAAAATTATATATCTCTTACATGGAATTATAGAGTAGCTAAGTGTGTATAACTATAGATGTACTTAATCATCTAAACTGGTAGATTTTTTGTGTTGCTTTTTACATAAATTAGTTTGTAATAAAAAAGTCCCTGAACAAAATTATTTCATATTTGTACTTTTTATCATCTGCTCTATTGAAAAGATTTTCACCACCATCTGCACCAACATTATATGAGTCCATTTCTTTCTATCTGCAAGAGATTTTACATTTTAAAGTGCTATCACACATTATTTCATCATAATGTTCACTTTTCAAATGAAGAAATAGGCACTGAGAGACTTGGAGTGTCTTCCAAAATCACACAGGTAAGTCAGTTCCAGGTTGTGATCAAAATTTGCTTCTTGAGTAATCCTGTCTGATGGGAGGTGTTTTATATTTTACAGTCTCACATGTTCATAAAGTTCTTCCATTTCTTACACAAATAGTGGAAGAAGATATGGCTAGCTAGAGTAATAGCTGTAAGAAAAGCTATGAAGAAAACCTTCCCAAATCGTATATTTTGTTGCCATGCATATTAATATTATATTGAGTAGTATATGTTTTCCTTATCTTTTGAGCTCTAACTAATGTAGCTGTTTTTCTTCCTTCCCCATCATAAAACTTGCCTTTTTACAGAATACACATACATTTAGTAGTTGTGTGACCAATGGGGTGCAAATGTGAATGAAGAAGAGTTTAGAAGATACCCTCGATCTGTTTAGAATATTTTTGGAGATAGCTTTCAATAAGTCTATTCATATATTGTATTTGGATAGGGTTTATATTTATGTGTTGAACATTAAACAAGTTTGCAAAATGCGTGCCTTGCTTCCATTTCCCTTTCTCTAGTCCTGGCAGATATTGCTGATCAATTATAGTTTTCTTTCCTATTGAATCCATACAGGAGTATGGATTCCAATTCAGATCTCCAAGAAGAAGAATTGGCTGCTTCCAATTCAGATCTCCAAGAAGTCCATTTCCACTAATCAATTGGTATTGACTAGTGAAATTAAATACATTTGCCATTTTTCCTATTAAGCCTCATTTTGCATGTAATGGGCAAAAAACACAATTTCTGGAATGCAAGCTGTGTGCGTAAGACACTTAATGTTTTCCTGCTGACTTGTGTCTGGCAGTGGGCTGACAACTCGCCATTGTTTCCTTTAATCCATTTAATCTTAGGAAGGGTTTCAAATTTTATAAATGGGGAAATGGAGACTCATAGAAATTGGATATTTTATCCCTTAGAGCACAGCGATAAGTGTTAGTGATGCATTCAAATTTTCAGGTTGGGTGGGATTACTATAATATACCCACGGCACAATCCCCACCTTAAATAATTTGAGATCTCTGACAAATTATTTAGATTAAGTATATATTAAATCAAAGTAAATAAAGTCTAAGCAAAAAAAGAACAGCATCCACCACGTGCCAGGCATTAAATTTATTTTCTTTTTGGTTAATTCTTGTTTTTCTTCATAGATTTAGAAAAACAACATCCTATGTATCATTGCCTTGAATGCGCTTGTTATATATCCTTTCCCATTTCAGAGACCATTTCTGAAAATGGTGGCTTTTGAGACTTTCAAATCAGGAATTAAAAACGATTAGTAGACTAGGTCTAATTTAAACTAGGATGAACTACTCTCCTTTTCAAAATAGCTTAAAAAGTTGTGATTTGTTACAATATTGTAGGATAAATAGGGAGATCTAATAAAAAACACAAAGTTTATGGCCATAAGTATGTTGCTGTTAATATATATTTTGCCTCCAACGTTTGTTGCATCCTCTACACTTTTCTGAAGGCTGCAATAATGTGGTCAGAGAATGTTGTAATATTGACAAGAGGCAGTGTGAAAGTCATGAATATAAAAAGACTGCTTTGGGACAAAGTTAAAGAGAAATTGATGGCTTTAATAATGTCAGAGACAAAAGGCATTGGACAAGCTCAGTAGCGTTTAAAATATTTATTAAACCTAGTCTGTAATTTTTCATAGGAAAGTTGCTTTAATGACAAAGGAAGTCATAATACAAACAGAACAATCCAGATGCCGCTGTGAGTCAGCACTACTTCAGAGACATTTATATTCTTACCCTCAAGCTTTCGTACAACCTTTTCTAACAGTTGCAGCTGTGTGAATAATTTGTGGAGGAGCAGTGATAGAATCCTTCAAAAGAATACGAGAAAATGACATCACGAAAAGGAAAAAAATAACTAGTGTTTAGTTGTTTACATACCAGTGACCTGACGATTCACCTTCAATTTCTTTTTGTTTCCAGTTAGAATGAAGTCACTGTATTGGGTCAGTGATCTCTGCCTCCCGACTCTAAAATCAGGCTCCTAAAGTACCCAGGTTATATTGTTTTCATACTTTCTGGCAATAGTGCAATGACTTCTCTGGAAAGATCACAGAATGAAAGTTGCAGGATGAAAAAAAAACCAGGATTCAGTATCATAGAGATCTATTTTTTCCATTAGATCCTTTCTAATATTAGATTAGCAGGATTATTAGATTAAAAAGATTCTATTAGAGTCTTCCTAATATTGAGAAAAGCACTGATTTATTCTAATAAAATGAAGTTATTATGGACCTTCGAGAAACATATCTATCAACTTTTACCCAGTTTTACACCTATCTATTATTATTATCAACTACTTCATGGTTTTGAGCTGATACCTATTTACAACTGATTCTATATAGACCTCAATGTTTCCAGAAAGAAAGTCTAAGAAAATATAATTATACTTTATTTTCTTTAGCTTATTACTTTTTGTATATCTAAATTTAATATGTTTTAGTGTTAGAACCCCATTTCAACTTCTAATTTCTATAAGTAGTTAAAAAGTATTAGCCTTATGTATGTATTCTTAGAGCAACTAGTCCTCCATATACAGTATCCAATTATTTACACTTTATGCTCTAAGAACTGTCAGATAAATTAAATACAATTTTATTACATTAGTTCAATTTAGTCACATGGTAATATCCTTTGCTTTGGGTGATAGAAAGAAGTAGTTCAATTTCCTTGAGAGGTTACATCTATTTGAGATGAATTATTAATACCTCTCCAAAATACTATAAATGCACTGATAATTTATTTGACCTTTACATTTTAAAATACTATTTTTCAAGGATCTCAAATATATCTTATGTATTCCTGCTAAAAGCCTAATTCAGAATTTATGTTTAGATTCCAAGTAGGCAAATTCCATTAGATACTGTTTGGGGACATTTATTTTATTATCAGTACCAGATAAGACAATTTAGGCCAAGAATGCATTTTTTTCCAGTGTTCCATTTGGCTAATTTCAAAACTTGAACATGCTAATATATAAAACTCATTCAACATATTAATATATAAAAGAGAGCATGTGCGAGATGGGGAGAGAGTCACCTAGCAAAGTATGCTATACTCAGAAGCTGCTCAATAAAAATTTATAAATTGTTACGTTAAAACTCAAAATAAACAAATCAGATTTTATACTTTTCTTAAATTTTATTCATGAATAAAATTCACATATGTACATCCTGTTGTATCCTTTTCATTTTAAGTGACAGAAATTTACTTGGTTATATTTCATAGAGTAAAATTGAGTAGTATGTAACCTCAACTATTTAACATGTTTGTATAGATATACATGTAATATTATATTATTTAATATTGATGTTACTTGACTTTATTTGATAATATTGTATGAAATATACCCAATCAGTTTAAACTGCTTCCTGAGTTATTTTAGTGAGGCATTGAACAGCATTGGGAAATTTTCAGTGCGTAGACTTACTTGAAAATATCACCTTTTGCTTAAAATATTAGGATGCTTATTTAAAGATTTTCATGATAGTGACCGCAAACTGGATTCTAAATTCAATGTGAAAACCCTTTCGTGGTTTTCATCAGTTTCTTTTTCATCCACTGCCCATAGAAAGGGAAAACAAGTTCATAGAGTGCACTTCCTAACTGAAAACGACTGTTTAACAAATGGTTTGAAATGTTCTCTGGAGGATTATTGACTTTTTAATTCAGGCTGCCATCAATTCTCATTTATATTTCATAATATGTATCCTGGGAAATATAACCTACTCTTAAATGTGTAGCTTGTCACTGAGGTTAAATAGTTGTTATGCCAATCACTTATCCTTCAATTCTATGTGAGTTAAGAGAGATTTTTCAGACGGTCACTTGATACCAATATACTAAATGCAAATCATATTAAGTGAGAGTATTGTTATTTTTCCAAAACATGTATTATCTGTTTGGGTATAAAAGTTCAATTATAAGTGGCAAAAATTATTGTTCACTATTTTTCTTTCAGTCATGCACAAATGTATCATTAAAGTAGAAACAGCTAGGAATTCAGGGGGAAACCGAACATCTTATTTGGAAAGTTGTCCCTTGGAGAGTAACAGCAACAGTATAGGTGACCCATATAATGTTTATATTTTCTAATATGAATGATGTAGAATTTATTGTTATAAATTGATTGATAACAATCAATTTGTTATCAATTGATTAATGTGCATCCTTCTGAGGTAACTTTCAAATATATTTTGGTTATCTCAAATTTTTGCTATTCCTAAGAATGTTGCAAGAAGCATTGATCTTTCCTTTGTCCAAATTCTGTGGCAAGATACACTTTTTTTAATTAAAATTTAATGAGAATAGTTATCCATTTTGGCTCTCCATATAAGTCTTTTTATAAAGCTCACCCCCTAACTCTCAAGCTGTTAAGAGATTAGAGATTAGGTCTGAGTATTTGAAAGAGTCTCTTTACTCCAGATCTTATGATGATGTGGTTTAGCTGGAAGAATATTAACATATCTCTCCAAAAAGTTATTTATTTGAACTTGCAATATAATAAAATATACAAAAACTACTCTGTTCTAGATATATCAAAAGAGCCTGAACATATATTCTATGTCACCAGGAACGCAGATATAGAAATATTATGAGAACTATTTTTGAAAATGTATCTGACATTTCAAAATAAACCATTTAAGTAGTTATCAAGAGAAAAAAGTCAGATCTTGGTTTTACTCCCCATTATTGTTGTGGATGTTTATTTGTGTCTGTTGTCTTTGTTTTGAATTGTATTTAGGAGATAGGGGAAAGGTGTAGTAGAATTCTGGTACTCAAAGCTTTAGAAGTCTATTGTTTTTCTGCTCCTGAGACTATTAAAGGCAATACACAAGGTCAAGTCCAAGCTGTGAACACAGGGGATCATTGGACCTTTCTGAGGACCCCTCCTTCTCTCTTTCTCTTGGTGTTATATTGACATGAGTCTAGTTTAACAGCTCTAGAGTATAGCCAAAAAAGGGAACTAAGGGGCCAGTAAGGTGATAGGCGTATCTGTAATCCTGACCTGGTGGCTTCAACTGTTCTCTTGGTTTGCATTGCTTCTGTAATTTCAATAAATCTGGAAGGCCAACATTTATTTGTTAGTCAATCAAATTTGTATATCCAATAGCTCCTCCACTCACTAGAAAGACGAGTGGTGAAATTAACTTCGGGCTGGATTTGAGGTCCTAAAAAGAGTCTCATATTGGTTACTCACCTTGCGTATTTGATTCGCATTCTCATGGGTGAAAACAAAAGAAATTAGGTAGTTCAGAGTACTACAGATATTATTAACCAAAGAGCAGGATGGTACACGTGAGCAAAACTTTTCTGTCCATTGTCTTTTGCTGTGATAGCTCCTGCAGAAAATTCTTCAGCTGAGAACTAGAGTGTTTTTCCTTGTTTACCAAGTCATATTCTGACTGAGGCAAATGCTGGGTACATATGCTCTCATGGTCATTGTAAATAGCAAATGCTAAAGTGTGAGTGTGAAGAAGGGATAAGTTTGAGAAGCCTGTAACACACATCCTGTGGACCGCTTCTCCATGCTCTACAGTTCTTTAGTCACTCAGCTATGTGTGGGGATAGAATAATTGAATAAGGCAAAACCCTGTCTATAAAGGAGCTTATTATATATATATAATATGATGTTATCCTAAAACTTCCTGTCTTAAAACAATAAACATTTATTATCTTATGAAATAATAACAGGAAAATAGAGATATGAGATAAACAGAGAAATGAGATAAAAAATTTGATAACAGCTTAGCTATGTGGTCCTGGTATGAGGTTTTTTCTGAGGTTACATTCAGCAATGTTGGCCAGGGCAGTCATCTGAAAGCTTGACTGGGGCTGAAGAGTTTAGTTCCAAGACGGCTCACTCACACGCCTATTTGTTCTTGGCTGGTTGTTGGCATGGGGCCTCTCACACTTGAACCTTGAGCATCTCTGTAAGGCTGTTTGAGTATCTTTATGACATGGCAGCTGACTTCTCCAAGGGCAAGTGATCCAAAAGAGAGCAAGCAGGATGCTGCAATACTTTTTTTGACCTAATATTGGATATCTTGCACCATCACTTTGCCGTATTCAATTCATTAATAGAAAGTCATTAAGTCCAGCCCGCATGTAAGATAAGGACAATTCCTCATCTTACCCATCTTATAACTGACAGAAGCATCAAAGGATTTGTACAGATGTTTTAACACTCCCAAGGAAATGCACCCCTTCTTTTCTATTCTCTAGAAGAGTTTATGTAAGATTGATGTTATTTCTTCTTTAGTTTGGGGAGATTCTATAGTTTTCTTTGAATCAAGGTTTTTAATAATGTATTTAATTTCTTTAAATGTTATAAGACTTTTTAGATTTTGTACTACTTTTTGTATAGAATCTGCTAGAAGTTTGTGTTTCTAGAACTATGTTCATTTTATTTAAGGTTATGTATTGTCATGAAGTTGATTATAATTTCTCTTTAGTTTCCAGCGTTTCTGTAATAATTTAGCTGTCAGTCTGACTTTCATTCCTTTGTGTGTCATTTTGTTTCCTTGGGCTGCTTTTTATGATTTTACTCTTTTACTTTGACATTCTACAGTTTCACTATGATGTGTATGGGTGGCCAAGATTTTAAGTTTCATTTAGAAAGATGATTGATTGGAATTAATAAGAATCACATATCCAGCATTATTGGAAACAGAAAGTTCTCCAGTGATCAAGATCTCACTTTTAGTTTATTATCTCTTCACTTATGTCTAATATGTATTTAAGCCATCTCATTTTAATGTCAATTATTATATATACATATTTATATTATGTTTGAGAATATATTTGAGATAATTTTTCTTTTTACCACTAATTAATTCAGTTTGTTTTCTTAAAAGAAAATGATTTTACCTAATCAAAATGCAATTACCAAATCAGGAAATATGACATTGATAACATCTCATTATCTAGTCCATAGTCCATATTCACATTTTGACAATCTTCCCAATAATAGCTTTATAGTTAATTTTTCCTAGTTCAGCATCCATTCTGGATTCTATATTGCGTTTAGTTAATATTCTTATTTAGTATCTTTTCATCCAGAATCTTTCTTCAGCCTTTGTCTTTCTTTTCTTTTTCTTGTAAAGGTAAAATTCACATAACATCAAACCATTTTAAAGTGTACAGTTCTTTGATTTATAGTACATTCACAAACCTTTGACATCGTTTCATGTGCTTATTGGCCATTGCATGCTTTCTTCGGAGAAATGTCCTTAGCTTACATTTTAATTCAACTGTTTGCCATTTTTAAAAACTTTTTTTTCTTTGAGAACATTTAAGTTCTTTTCTCTTAGCAAATTTCAGTTATATACCACAGTGTTATCAATTATAGTCACCGTGTTATACATTAGATTCTCAGAACTTATCCATCTTATAAATGACAGTTTGTACCCTTTGCCCATTTTTTTTTTTTTTTTTTGTGAGGAAGATTTTCCCTTAGCTAACATCCACTGCCAATCCCCCTCTTTTGGCTGAGGAAGACAGGCCCTGAGCTAACATCTGTGCCCATCTTCCTCTACTTTATGTGGGACACCTGCCAAAGCATGGCTTAATAAGTGGTGCATAGGTCCACGCCCGGGATCCGAACCTGTGAACCCCTGGCCCCCACAGCGGAGAGCATGAACTTAACCACTATGCCACTGGGCCAGCCCCCAACTTTGCCCATTTCTCAATTGGGTTTTTATTCACATAAACGTGATACCATCCAGTATTTGTTTTTTTCTACCTGGCTTATTTCACTTAGCATAATACCCTCCGGGTCAGTCATGTTGTTGCAAATGACTTCTTTTTTAAGGCTGAATAATATTCCATTGTGCAAACATACTACATTTTCTTTATCCATTCATTCACTGATGAATACTTAGGTTGTTTTCATTCCTTGGCTATTGTGAATAATGTTGCTATGAACATGAGAGTACAGATATTTCTTTGAGATAATGATTTTGTTTCCTTTGGATATACCCAGGAGTAGGATGGCTTCATCATAAAGTAGTTCTATTCTTTTTTTTTTTTTCTGCCGTGGGAAGTCCTGACCAGTCAAATTTAGAACATGCTTGCTTTTACTATCCGTCAGAGTTTCTTTCCTATTGACTATTAGAGACCAAGATCAGCCAGGTTGATTAGGGGCAGCATGAAGTATAAAAATTATTGGCCCAGGAGTCAGAACCCCCTGGATTTTAGTCTTAACTTGGGACTCAAACAAGCTGTGTGACCTGAGGAAACCATTACACCTCTCTGTGATTCATCTCTAAATCAACATTACTTCGAGGGTTTCAGCACAAACATTCTCTGGTGTCTACGGATGTATTTTTATTTTCACTCTTAAAGTACTGCTGCTGATGGTATTGTTTTCTATCACGAGAAGAACTGACACATATCACAGAACAAAAGAGGAGACGTAAATCAAATCTCATTTTTACTGATGAAAATATTCAGGCTAAAGTTCAGAGGGAATTTGTATCAGTTAAGGCTTACTTCAGCATAAAGGGGGAATTTATGGATTTGGAACTAGTTCAATTTTTCATTTCTTGAGGAACTTCCATACTGTTTTCCATAGAGGCTATACCAGTTTACATGTCCACCAATAGTGTACAAGGGTTCCCTTTTCTCCCATACTTGCCCGCATTTGTTATCTCTTGTGTTTTTGATAATAAACATCCTAACAGCTGTGAAACAATATCTCATTGGGATTTTGATTTGCATTTCCCTGATGATCAGTGATGTGAGCACCTTGTCATGTACCTGTTGGCCATTGTATGTCTTCTTTGGAAAAATGTCTATTTAGGTCCTTTGCCCATTTTTTTAATTGGCGTTATTATTTTCTTTGATAAAGTTGTATGAATTCCTTGTTTTGGATCCTAATTTTGGATATTAACTTCTTATTGGATATGAAGTTTACCAATATTTCTGTCATTCTGTAGGTTGCCTTTTTGTTTTGTTGATGGTTTCCTTTGCTGTATAGAAGAGGTTGTTTGCCTTTTAGTTGCTGAGTTATAACAGTTGATTATATATTCTGGATATGAGTCTCTCAGCAGATATAATTTACAATTTATTTTCCTACTCTGTTAGTTTTATTTACACTTTCTTGATAGTGTCCCCTGATGAATCAAAAATTTTAATTTTGATGAAGTCAAATTTATCTATTTTTCTTTGTTGCTTGTGTTTTGGGGTCATATCTAAGAAACCATGGTCAAATACAAGGTCAAGAAAATTTACTTCCATGTTTTCTTTTGAGTTTTATCATTTTAGCTCCTACATTTATGTCTTTGATTCATTTTGAGTTAATTTTAATATATGGTGTGAGGGAGGGGTCCAAGTTCATTGTCTAGAATGAGGATATCCAAGTTTTCTAGTATCAATTCTTAAAAAGAATATTTCTTGGCATCCCTATTGAAAATCAATTGACCATAGATGTATGGGTTTATTTCTGAACTCCCAACTCTATTTATATTTTTATCCATATGTCAGTACCACATTTTTTTGATTACTGTAGTTTTGCAGTATGTTTGGAAATCAGAGGTATGAGACCTCCATTTTTATTCTTCTTATTCAAGACTGTTTTGGCTGTTTGAGGCTCCTTGTAACTCCATATGAATCCGAGGATTGGTTCTTCTATTTCTGCAAAAAATGCAGTTGGAATCTACATATCTAAAGATCAGTTTTGGGGTATTGTCATTTTGCCAGTAACTCTCACCAATTCTTACTGTCTTGACAAAGTAATTCATTCAATCCATGGACATTTGATGTCTTTCCATTTATTTAGGTTTTCCTTCATTTCTTTCAACATGTTTTCTAGTGCTCATCATAAAAGTCTTGGTGAAATTTATTCCAAAATGTTTTATTTGGTGGATACTATTGTAATTGGAATTGTTATCTGAATTTCTTAATATGCTATAGTAAGGAAAAGCTCTCATTTGACAGTTATAGGACAATTAAAATAATTAGCAATTATAAAGGAGTATAGGGAACTAAATAAGACTCTGTCAATTCTATTATATAAACAAATAGATGAATGTATAAATGGAAGAAAAGGGAAAGCTTTTCCTTACTATACCATGTTAAGAAATTAGGATAACAATTCCAATTACAGTAGTATCCCCAAATTGTCCTATAGTTGGCAAATGAGAGCCTCTTTAAACTGACTTCTGATTTCTTTTGATATTCTTCTATCACTCTTTGAGGACTTCTTTAATTACTGAAACAAGATATCCCAGGCTCAGCTTGTACTTTCCCTGACACAGTCTAAGGAAAGCCTTTATCAAATGAAAACTGGTACATTTTAGTGGATAGTGATAATTGGAAACTAAGATCTGTAGAAATATATAACATGACTAAAATATATAATTTGTAATTATCACATATTGTATTTTTTTGTTAATTTTGGAAAATCAAATGTTGAGTATGGATCACTAATTCACTTTCTTGTCCATTTCTTTTTTCAGTTCCTCCAGTAATCCGGGTGTATCCAGAGAGTCAGGCTAGAGAACCTGGGGTAACTGCAAGTCTTAGGTGCCATGCAGAAGGCATACCAAACCCTGAGCTTGGCTGGCTGAAGAACGGAATTGATATTATACCAAAGCTGTCCAAACAACTCACGCTTCAAGGTGCTTTTTACTTGTATTTTTTTTCTCTTAAATGACTGTGTCGAAAATTTATACTAAAATTTAGAACACGTTTTACATTATTTGGAAAAAAAAGAAAATGAGTCTTGGTGGCAGCAAAATGTCATGAATATGAAAAAAATATGATTGCGCCTAAGACATTATATTTGAAATAGAGTTCTTTAATATTTTTAATGTTTTAAATAATAGTCTTGCCATAATGATTAATTATGTCATTATTTTGGTGATAAGTAAAATATTAAATTATATATATTTTAAATACTTGTCCTCTGAATTATAGCAGGTGTGCTGAACAGAATAATTGGATCTCTTCATAGAAGACATTTCTGAAGTGACAATTTAATGTTTAAATCATACATTAAAATATGTCTTATAGAGGGTGTCAATAATATAGAAATTCTTTAGTGAAGGTTTTGCAGGATACTTTGCAATTGAAGAGAGAAAAAATCAAAATGTTACTAAATATGTTTCACATTTACGTTCTTTAAAGTTATGAAGTTATTGCACTCTAATATATAAAATATTCTACATGTTCTAATATTCTAATGTATAGATATAATCAATCAATAATTATACAGTATAATAATCACAAATATGTGGTGAGTGAAATTTGAAAACAGACAACTTTGTAATGTCAAATTTGTAACGTCAACTTTGTAATGCAAAAATAGTTTCACGTATGTTGATTATACTAATGAGTACAAAAATATACAAATCTTATTTCCATTGTCAAGGGTAGCACGTGACAAGAAATTTTACTGGCATTTCTGTTGCATGGCATTACATTCCTTATTCCATGCCTTTAAATTCCTTCAATTCATAATGCTAGAAATGAGTATATTTTCTTCTTTTAATTATTTCTACACACATAGGCTTCTCTTATTATTCCATTTTAACAGTGTGGTTTCTCAGATACGTTTTTCAACAAATTTTTTTTGAAACATTGACTTATTTGTTTTTGCAAGTCAAAAATGACATGTGAAGGTATTTTTGACCTTTAAAACCTGAATCTTTGAAATCTCTATATTAATGTAAGTATATCCAACAAATTTATATGTTTATATCTACTGATTACATCTTGGTATCTATAATCTAAGAAGAGTAGAGGATTGATCTGATGAACAGAACTTAAAGTGAAGAAAGTTTTAATTAGCTTCTGATTTTGTCATCTCTTGCCCATTTACTGCCTAGCAGTAAATGAAATTATATGAGTATATTATATCTTTGCTTCCAGGAATAGACAGGAAGGAAATTTTGGAGAGTTGGTTACACTCCAAACTCAACACTGAAAGAGTGGGGTCCCTTGTAGAATACCTATTGTCATTTTTAAAACAAAGGAAAATAGGTGAAGTTTTGAGAGAATATGACAAATAATAAAAGGTGAACACAACCTAAGAGATAAATCTGGGTCTTAAGAGTGTGAAATTCCTTGTGGCATTATGCATGCTTACATATTACAAAGTATTATAGTTATCTAATTATCCGTTTATTCATCAGATGCCTACTTAGCATTTTATGTGAGGTCCAAGTCTAGGCACCAATTAAATAACTATGGCAATGGATGGAATAATATGTTAATGAGAACATGGAAAATCTTAGAAAAGCAGGAATATTTTATTGGCAGGCCAATCAAGATAAATAACGTAATAAGACTAAAGATCAGCAAAGAGGCAGGAAAACAAGGTGATACTGTGGAAGAAAACAACAGAAAGCTAAAGATGAGAAAGAGTTCAACAAGGTCAGATGCATAGAAAGGTCAAAGAAGGTCATTAAAATGTATTCGTGGATTAGGTGATTAGTTTGTCCTTGTGACGTTTAGAAAATAGTAATAGTAGCAGTCAGTCTTCAGTGGTTTTAGGAATGAAAAGGAGGTAAAGAGTATAAAAATCTCTTTCCAGATTTTGAAAGGAGGAAAAAAGAAAAAGTAATAGCTGCTGGTGGAAAGAGTTAGGACTAATGAAGATATTTCTTTCTTCTTGAACAATTTATTGATTTGAAGGAATATTAGTAAAGAGAAAGATGTGTAGATAACGGAGGGGAGAAAGGATGAACAAAGAGTTGTAAAAATCAACAAGAAAAGAGGAGAGATTTGCCTTGGAAAGAATCAGAAAAAATTTCCTTTGAGAAGTAAATAAAGGTGAAGACATAGATGGAAACAGGAAGTTTTGAGTTTACTTTCTTTTTTCCAGCTTTTACTGAAATACAATTGACATATAACGTTGTGTAAGTTTAAGGTGTACAATATGATGGTTTGATACATGGATGTATTGCAAAATGATTTGGGTTTATTTTCTAATCACTCCTAGGTACTTCACACGTTAAAAAGCAACATTACTTGTTTAGAGTGAGAGGTTAGTGTTATCATGGGAATCATTAAACAAAGAGTAAAGATTTGAAATGAAAGTGGAGTAGGGTCTGAAGGCATCTAACTGTAAAGGTCAAGTGAAATGAATATCAAGTAGGATTGACCATCCTGCAAATTGGAAACTGTGAATTTGTAAATTTGCTTATGCAAGAGTCTCATTATTTACTCAAAAAATCTAGGTGCAGGGACACCAGGTGTGGAGAGACGTCATCTTGTTCTAGTTCTGGAGGTTAGTAAGGCAAATGCGTCAGGAAGATAAATGGAGAGAATTGGTAGTTCTGGCAATAGAATAGAAAACATCTAGAAATGCTAGATTATTTAGGGAAGGAGGGAAAGACAGTGAGGCATATAGGTTATGAGAACATACAAGACTATTAAGAAGACAGGATTTGGGGTCTGGCCCCGTGGTGTAGTGATTAAGTCTGGGATGCTCCACTTTAGCAGTCCAGATTTGCAGGTTTGGATCCTGGGTGTGAACCTACACCACTCATCAGCCATGCTGTGGTGGCGACCCACATACAAAATAGAGGAAGATTGGCACAGATGTTAGCTCAGGAAGAATGTTACTCAGCAAAATAAAAAAAAAAAAAAGGAAAGAATTTGAAGAAGGGATAAATTGACTCAATGTTTCAATAAATCTAGAGAATTTAAGTTATTAAGTGTGAGAGTCTTGAAAGAAAACTAAAGGTAGGTTCTTTGGAGAGGACTATATCTCACATAAAACAAAAAGCTGATGCAGGCTTAAATACATTGTTCATGCCCTATCTCTTAGAGCAAGGGTCTGCAAACTAAGGCCCACAGATCAAATCTGGAAAGCTGCCTATTTTTATAAATAAAGCAACTTTTTTGCTTGCTTTTTGTTTTTGTTTTTAGAACACAGCCACACTCATTTTTAAAAATATTGTCTAAGGCTGCTTTCATGTTACTGTGGCAGAGGTGAGTGGCTGCCACAGAGATGGCATGGCCCACAAAGCCTAAAATATTTACTGTCTGGCCTTTTACAGAAAAAATAATCTAAAACATTGCCAACTTCTGTTTTGGAGTAGGGACTCTCAGCAAAGGATGGGTGAATGGAGGTGTGTGGTGACATTTATAAACTGAGAAAGAGGTCCAAGCAATTTGAATGATTGTCCCTCTCTAAACACTCACCGCCTCTCCATATCCCATTCATAGCTCTTGAGACCCACGCGTTCCTAGAAATGGCTCTCAAGCTCTTCTCCCATTAGCTGTCTACCTTCTTTCCCCAAAGAGCCACGCCAATTATTTTTGTCACAATTAATCATGTTCCTTTCTGCTGCACATGGTACGTGGTGTCCTTGTGATTGGATAGTGTGGAACACACACACAAACATTCACACCTAGACACATATGGAAAGAAAGAAAAGAAGGTAAAAGACGAGAAAAAAAGAAACTTAAATGAGCACGGCAAACACTGAATTTTAGAGTCTTTAGCCTTTGAGCTGAGTGATTTGTACAAGATCATTCTGAGTCTGAGATTGTCTGATAATTAAGTATTATTTGGGATGATTAAGGAGTAATATTTGTGAAAGCACCGCATATATTGCCAACGTATAGTAAATGGTTAATTATACCCTGGTTTCCACATTGGGGAATGCAACTTATTATTCAGGGATTAGTTTAAAAAATTATTTTACCAAGATTTAAAAGTTGGAGTAACCATTCCCTTAACCCTTTTGTTATACATTGACTATATCAATTTCCATAGTATAATATTATTTACTTTAGGTGTATTTCTGAGAAAAGACTGAAATCTTGTAGACAAATCATGTATTATTATCTTAATGTCCTCTTTACCTAATAATTTGAGATATATAATACGGACTCAATAATATACTTGGTAAGTGGCAATCGTGTTATATTTGCATGAGGTAGCTCACTTAATTTCTTTATGAATGTGTCTTTTCAAATATATTCTTCTGTCAGTGAACCACAGTGTTGATATTTAAAACTGTTGCAAAAGCTTGGGACAGAGTAGATTCTGAATATTAAAAATAAATACATAAATATAGTTATCTGTATAAAATACTTCTTAGGCAATGTAAGAAATAGGAAATGAATGTTAAATATAAAGTATGTGCATGTGTTATAGAGCATTGGGCTCTTTGTAATAGAATGACAGCACAGTTATGAAACACTTGAATGGTTTTGGAATAATTTGGCATGCCTCCAAAGCATGGAAGTAGGAAGGAAAATAGTTTAATTAGGACAAGCTAAGAGAACTGTTTGCCTGTGTAATCAGAAAGCACTGTACCAAAACTGAAATTGTAGTTTACAAGTTGCATTTGCCTTCTGTTTTCAGCAAATGGCAGTGAGGTTCACATAAGCAATGTCCGCTATGAAGATACAGGAGCATACACTTGTATCGCAAAGAATGAAGCAGGAGTGGATGAAGACATCTCTTCTCTTTTTGTGGAAGATTCTGCTAGAAAGACCCGTATGTATTGAACATATATACGTATTTACTCAAACACACACACACACACACACACACAGTGTATTTAACACACACACTGTACTTCACTTTACAATTAAGCTTTTTCCAAAACACAAAAGCACCAGAAAACTCTGAAATGAACAATGCATTAAAAAAAAAGTTTTCATATGTAGGAAGGACAGGAATCTCGAAATAGTAAAAGTAGATTTAAGGATTAGAGAATAAACTTGTGAAATTTTTATTGCAACACTAAAATGACTTTGTTTCTTTTGCAAGTGTACATAAGATGTTTCAGGTTCTGTCTTCCCGTTTGCTCATACAGGAATTGAAATTGTTTGCAAAATCCCTCTCCTAAACAGGTTGGGGAATTCAAGGCACCAAAATACAGCCAAGGGGCATCCTGTGGATTCAACAAATTAATATCTTTCTGTTTCTGTCAGTTGCACTGCAGTCAGTGGCCCAATAGCTGTAACTGTGCTTCTCTGCAGCAGGCACTACGGTTACTGCCACCAGGAGACTCACTGCCTTGGCACAAACACCACTCCATGGACTGTTCTCCTTTTAGAGATAGAAATCCTTTGTCATCACTGCACATGTCTCCTGATTGTATCATGAAATAATAAGAAAAATGCACCATCCTTTTTTAAAAATTATTACTTGGTGAAAGGAATATGGATGCGGTGGGATGCTAAAAATGGATTTTTCGCTTACAGCTGAATTGCTTGGAACTCAAAGTGCTATTACAGCATTTATCCAGTAACTCTCTATAGGCAAACCCACGGACACTTCCTTTCCCTGATGCACACACGCCACAGTATGGTTATTTTCGGATTGATTCTGGATATACATGGAATGGCTACTCTCCTCGCTCCTCAGTCTGATGTGTTATGCCCATGTACAACTCCTGTTAATCTAAGGTTTTGCAGAGGCCCTAATATTTTGAGTGCCCTTTAATTGGGCATGCCCAGTTGTCTGAATTCAGTTTTTAAAGAAAGTTAAAGCATTGTCCCTGCAATCTTTATATTCCTCTTTAATCAATGAGTTCATGTAGATATGAGTGGATCCAAGGAAAATGTAGGATCTTATCTAGGTCCTGACTACCAGTGTATCTTTATCTGTATTTGGTCTAGCTAGGACAACCATCATCATGAGCAAATATTTAATAAGAAAAGTTTTAAAGTAGAAAAAGAGAAAAGAAAGCTGGATTTAATGACCTGGATAAGTTCCACCATAATATCTTTACTCCTTTTATGTATTTCTGCTAAATACGAATTTGCAATTCACTTCCTGTTGAAAATTAATTTTAGGTGACAATTGAAGACTTTAGTTTTCTTTGTCCTTTATGATGATGTTTGTAAGACAGGTTTTAATTTAAACTCCTTATTCTGCCTTCATTTTATGTTGGTCAGGTATTTTTCAATAAATTTCCCTAGTTACAACATTAAAACACCTGGCCATATTTTCTTTAATCAATGAATCACTACCTACCAGCATGTAAATTTGAGGAAAATTTTAGAGGAAGATTTAACATAATTTTATTCATAAATTAGTCATATTAATATGTTTAATTATAAACAGTTTCTGAAATCATGTTTGTTTTCACTTTATTTTACTTATTTAAAACTCTTACAAGTCAAAATAATACACTTTAAATGATTTTTTGAGATTATATGTTAGTGGTATGCTGTGAAAAGCAGAAGTAACAATTTTATAAAATGTAGCCTTGCAAGCTTTATTATATCTGTATTCATAGAACTTTCAAAGTCATCTTATAAAAAAGAGACAATACAAAGAAAAGCTTTGGAGAAAATTTTTTCTAAGTCTGAAAGTGAAATATTTGTAGGTGTTACTTGTTTATTTAAATTATGTGACATTTTCAAGGATGAAGAGTGAAAGCTAATAGACTGTAAAAATTAATTAATTTATTTTGATAAGAACACTTAACATGAGATTTACCCTCCTAACAAAGTTTCACGTGCACACACCATATCGTTAACTATATGCACTAAGTTGTACAGCAGACCTCCAGAACTCATTCATCTTGTATAACTGTAACTTTATAACCATTGAACAACACTCCAATTCTCTCTCCCCACTTCTCCTGACAACCATCATTCTATTTTCTGCTTCTGTGATTTTTGAGTCTTTTAGATAACTCACATAAGTGCAATCATACAGTATTTGCCCTTCTGTGAATGGCTTTTTCACTTAGTATGATGTTTTCCAGGTCAATCTGAGTTGTTGCAAATGATATGATCTCCTTCATTTTTAAGGCTGAATAATATTCCATTGTGTTTATACACAATATTTTCTTTATCCACGCATTTGTTAATAGATATTTGGGTTGATTCCATATTTCAACTATTGTGAATAATGCTTCAACAAACATGGAAGAACAGACATCACTATGATTCTGATTTCAATTCCTTTGAATATATACCCAGAAGTAGGACTGGTGGATCATATGATAGTTCTGTTTTTAATTTTTTGAGGAACCTCCATAATGTTTTCCACAGTGGCTGCACAGCACAATTTTACGTTCCCACTAACAAGGTGCAAGAGTTCGAATTTCATCATATCCTCACTTACACTTTTATCTTTTGTTATTTTGATAATAGCCATCCTAACAGGTATGAGGTGATATCTCATTGTTGTTTTGATTTGCATCCCTGATGATTAGTGATGTAGAGCACCTTTTTATATGCTTATTGGCCATTTGTATATCTTCTTTAGAGTAATGTCTATTCAAATCCTTTGTCCATTTCTTAATTGGGTTATTTCGCTTTTTGCTATTGAGTTACTGAGGTTCTTTATATACTTTGGAAATTAAATGCTTATCAGATATATGCGTTGAAAATATTTTCTCTTATTCTATAGGTTACCTTTTCACTCTGTTAATTGTTTCCTTTGCTGTGCAGAGGCTTTTTAGTTTGATATAGTCCAGCTTGTCTATTTTTGCCTTTGTTGCCTGTGCTTTTGAGAAAATTATGGGCCAATAGCCCTGATAAACATGCAAAAGTTCTTGACAACATATTGGCAAATTGAATTCAACAGCACATTAAAGGGATCATACACCATGATCATGTAGGATTTATCCCTGGGGTAGTGGCTGGTTCAATGTGCACAAATCAATGAGTATGATTTGCTCATTAACAATGAGCAATGAGAGACATGAGAGAGAAAAATCACTGGATCATCCAATAGATGCATATAAAACATTTGACAACAGCTTTTTATGATAAAAACACTTTGGCAACACTCTTTCAAGATAAAAATGCTCAAAAAGCTAGGTTTAGAAGGAATACCTCAACATAATAAAGGCCATATATGACAAGCCCACAGCTAACACCATACTCAATGGTAAAATATTGACATCTTTCTCTCTCAGATCAAAACAAGGATGCCCTCACTGCTTCTATTTAACGTAATACTGGACGTCCTAGCCACAGTGGGTAGTCAAGAAAAAGAAATAAAAGACATCCAAACTAGAAAGGAAGAAGTAAAATTGTCTCTGTTTGCAGATGTCTTGATCTTATATAGAGAAAGCCCTAAATAGACCACAAAAAAAAAACTTGTTAGAACACATAAACATATTCAGTAAAGTTGCAGGATACAAAATCAATGTACAAAAATCAGTCACTTTTCTACATATTAACAATGAACTATCCAAAAGACAATTACAAACGTAACCCCATTTACCATAGCATCAAAAAGAGTAGATTATATGAGAATAGACTTAACCAAGGAGGTAAAAGATTTATACACTGAAAACTATAAATACATTGATGAATGAAATTGAAGAAGACACAAAGAAATGGTAAGACATTCTATGTTCATGGATAAGAAGACTTAATATTGTTAAAATGTCCATACTACCAAAAGAAATCTGTAATTCAATGCTATTCCCATCAAAATCATGAAGGCACTTTTTACAGAAATAGAAAAAAAATCTCTAAACTGTTATGGAATAACAAAAGATTCAGAATAGCAAAAGCAATCTTGAAAAAGAACAAAGCTAGAGATATCACACTTCCTGATTTCAAAGTATATCTCAAAATAGAAATTAAAACAGTATTGTACTGGCATAAAAACAGACATATAAATCAGTGGAACAGAAAAGAGAGCCCACAAATAAATCCATACAGTCACCTGATCTTCAACAGAATACACGTTGAGGAAAGGTTAGTATTTTCAAGAAATGTTGCTGGGAAACTGAATATTCACATGTAAAAGGATGAAATCGGACCCCTATCTTACACAATACTGCATAAAGATAGCTCAAAATGGATTAAAGATTTAGACATAAGATCTGAAACTGTAGTGACAAAGAAAAAGCTTCATGACATTGGTCTTGACAACGCAATGCAATTAATTTAGTTATAACCCAGAAGTCTCAAGCTTTGCTATCTCATGTTTATATTCTACTCTTCTGTAGGCATGCAAATACAGTTTTTTTAATAAGAAATTTACCTCACATTTAAATAAATGCCTTTAATTTTTGTTAAGTTTGTGTTCCACACATTTGCTACAGTGGTTATTAAGAACATATATATGTGGTTGTTGTGAAAGTACTCATTTTTAGAAAGTTATGCACATAATTAAAATCAGGATAATGCTAAATAAATAAACTGAGTAGAATATTAGTAGCCACAGAAGGGAATAAACTGAAAATGTAAGAATGTCTATGTGGTGGCAGACAGTTTTTCGTGGGATGTTTCCTAACACGCATCAAACTGTCAGAGTTCTATATAACAAAACCAAAACCGAAATCAGGTGGAGATCATGTTAAGGAAAACTGCACCCTTTTGTAATCCCCATCTTAAGAATTGCTCTGGGTTCTCTTCTAGTAATTCCATAGACAAAGACCAATATTAATTATACAGGGTACATTTGCATCTTGAAAGACAAATGTTTTCAAAAAAGCCAAAGGAAACACAGACCCAACAATGATTACTTTACTCTTCTTATTTGCAAGTGTTAAAAATTTATTGACTTGTCCATGTTCACCAACAATAATTTCAGAAATATTTTTCCTTTTAGCATTGATGGGATACAATGTATATTTAAAAAAGCAGATTAGTATAATAGAAGAGCATGGACTTTGGAGTAAGATGTGAGTTGGAATGTGTGTTAGTTTCACCACATAATAGCCCTGTGATTGGGGCTCTTATATAAACCTCACTGAGCTTTAATTTCTTTATCTGTAATATGGAATAAATACTGACTCACTAAGAGATTTCTGTGCAGGTGTTATATATTAAGCACTCAATATAATGCTAGATATAAAGTACCTCTTCTTCCCACTCATGCTTATTTTCCTGAAAATAATTACTTATTGCTTACTAGAAATATTGACAAAAATTATTTTTAAAAAAAGTCTGGAGAATCCAGTAATTGTTAGAAATCAAAGAGTTTACAAAATAAATGATACATATAGATAGATATGGAGACAAATATGGATATAGAGATAGATGAGTTAGAGATCGAGAAAGAGAGAGAGGGAGAGAGGAAGGGAAAGAGAGAGATGATTGCATATGGACATCTATATTATTGTATATTCAAATATGAAATGTCATTATTTCTCTTCCCGTTTAACCAAATTGACTCAGCTAATTGGAATATACATTTTTTCTTTAATGTGGCTATTAAGATACTTGAAATAAAGGACAACATTTTTTGCCAGAGCCCAGCCCACTTTTCTCACAGAGTGAAAGCAAAAACTACACTTTACTTCCCCTTTACATTGGTCAATTTATATTCCTATTATATTCTAAAAATTCTTCTTTAATGTACTTTTCTTCTGTTTTCTTTTTGAAAGATGCAGAGAAGAGAGGTATTGAATTTCATGTAGACAGCAAGAAAAATGGGGAAAGATTTACAATTTCGGCTAAATGACACAACACAGACTCACTTTGTTTAGCTACAGCTTTGGAGTAATTAATCATCCAGCTATTTTCTACATAATAGAGCACTCATAGGAAGATCAATCATATTTTTTTCTCACACTACATTTCCCAGCAATATGATACCATTGAAAGAACAACTCGTGCAAAGCATCATATGGCTAAGGAGTTTATGTTTTGCTTGTACACTAATCTTTGAATTGAAAAACCTTGGGTTAAGTGCCCAAGTTTGTTAACAAACCTCACTGGAAGTTTTCTCATGTGATAAATTGAACCACAAAAAAGTGCTTCAATATAATATACTCTACAGTTAACATTAGGGATAAGGTTTGATAACTAAGATTTAATGAAGTGTTATATGGAGAGGATTTAAATGCAAAGAAGAGTATAAACATGCCATAGGGGATTGTGTGGTGCTTGTAACAGGGAGTAGAAGATGATTTGAAATATGTGAGGGGATTTTAAGTAGAGGTAGAATGTTATTTATTTGAAAACGTCTTGCACATAGCATAAGCACTTGGTACATTTCCATTCCCAAGAGGAGTCCATTCCCAGATGATAACAATTCAGCTTCAGGATTAAAGTAAATGAAAAGCAGTGTGAATGTAGGCTACTATTGAAAGCTTTTAAGCTACTGGCTGCATTAAGCACTGAGCACAAATTATGTCACACCTTGCTAGGGTGTTAGTAAAGGATATGCTTAATCTAGCTTCTTGCAAATATTGAATATAATGTCTGAATATATTATAATAATATGTACATCTTTTTATCATTGTCACAGGCAATATTGCACTTGGAAATATTGGGCTATTGCAACAATCCTTACTTCAGAATTAACTGCAGCAAAGTAATATTGGTTGACTATTATGACCTAGAATTAACTATAAGATTCTTTAAAAGAGTATTTTAAATGTGTTAAACTCTACAAGATTACTTGAAAGAACAAATAATGTACGTATATAATGCTCATAACAATTAATTATCATAAAAATGCAATGAGTATAATTCACAATACATGGATTTAGAAATATGGTAAAATGTAACCATTTGTACCTAAATATTTCAAAAGATACATACATGCTTAAGAAGTATTTGCTTATTTTAGAAGCAGAGAAAAGGGTCTTAAGATAGGATAAAACGTGGTCTTTTAACATGTAAAGGCAGTTTAAATATGACATCACAAACCACAAATAAAGCATCTTCTGGTAATATAGACAATTAAATAATGTCTCTAGTCATCATTTACTTCCTGTTTTTAAAGAACAAAGAAAATACATACTTCAAAAGGGCAGTTGTACAGATTTAATGAGATCATTTACATAGCATCTTATTAGTGTCTACAGAAGCTAGGAAGATAATATAAAAAAGTGACTAGCATAGTCTATGAACAGGTATAGATGAAGCCAAATGCAGCTATCAGAGATTAATAATAAATTTTTACCCTCAACCAATGTGAGATAGGTGCAGAAGTCATCAGATTAATAGATTATGTTTTTTTTCACACTCAACAAATGTGAATAGGTAGAATCATTAGGATTAAGGAAAATTCAGTTATAAATAAGGTGTGGACATCATAGCCAGTGTGAGATTTAATCCTGTTAGTTATGAGCTAAACGCTAGAAACAAAAAGGACCACAGAAAACCAAATATTTTAGGAAAAATAAATCAATAAATGAAAAATATTGTTAATTTTTATTTAATATTCGCTGAATATTATTCAATAGAGGGGCTATACTAAAAACATTTTAAAGCAAAGTGAAGTATTCGTATTTCTTTTGAAAGCCCAAAACACTATTTAATATTTGTCATGGACATTTTCATATTAGTAGGCTTACATGAAATAAAACACTTAGGATAATCAAACTCATGTAGAGTTTAACTATGCTTGATAAGCATTTATTGTTTTATGAGATTTCATTATTTATCATAAATGCTAATATTTATGCTCCCAATTTGGCCAATGACATTGTCACATTTTGTGAAGTAACTTCTTCCATAAATCTTTTCATCTGTTGACCCAGAGCATGCTGAAATTATCTGCCTTGTGAATGTCATATCTGAAGGCTATATTTTTAAAATAATACCCTTTTCAATGTCATTAAATTTATCTGTTTCTAACATTGCCATTTTTGCACAATTGCAGAGCCCTGTTATCTAACAAGATGCCATGTGATCGGAGCATCACCAAATTGACAGGTTTGCAGCAACCATAAGCCATCAGGCATCTCTAATGCCTACAAAACAAAGCTTTCTTATTTTGATTTATTGCCTACCCATTGTCTGCAAGGCATTATATTCCTTCAGCGGAATATTCCTATCTCATCTCATATTACACAATATCAATTTGCCCAATTTATTTTATGATAAGTGATGACATTTTATTTATGTTACTTCAGGCATGCTGACTAAATAAGCTTGTATACAGGGACAGTGCTGAGTCTAAAATCTCTATGAAACTTTTAGAGAATCTACATACCAGTATTTTCTTGTTGGTGTTGAGGAGAAAATGGTAGGCCTCACTTTAAGATTCCATAATTCCAGAGGCATTAAAGTCTGTGAATCCTTTGCAAAATAACTGTGTACTCAGGTTCAAAAAAAGTTAGAATTATCATCACTTCATGATTTTCTTCGAGTCCTCTGAAATAGGAATTTAGTCAGAAAATGGTGTAAACGTGTGAAGAATTAATAAAACAAATGTGGCCTTCGAATGCCCAGGCTTCAGGGTGACTGGCTGAAGTGAGGTGCTGTCTTAAAGTTTTGTGAAGTCTAATTTATGCCACACATTTTCAGCAACTTTGTACAAAGAGCCCAGATTATGCATCTGTATGCCCTCTTGTCCTCTGTTTGCCCAGATACCTGAATTCTGATAGAGCTGATTGTTAGATGAATATGCTAGAAAGAGTAAGAGGAATTTGATAATTGTTCTGCCTCCTCATTTGCTTTATTTTCCAACTTTGTGTGCATTTCCATATTTGTGTCACATTGAAATGTTACATTGCGTGTGAAATGTTTTTAAATATGAAATTTCTTGAGGCATTTTTCTATCATATGCAGTAAAATTATGTGCCAATTTGAATATTTTTCCCCTAAATTTATCTACTGTCTGTCTAATACATATCTTTCTACTAAACTCTGGAATAAATAATAAAGCTTTTGGAAATATTTTGACAATCATGAAATTTTAATAGAAAATAAATTATTAGTTAATATTTCTATTTTTATCTCAAACATGTCCTAATAGAAAGTCAAAGTGTGTTTCTAGATATAGTTTGGATTCAGAAGACAGAAATTATACTAACTAAAGAAAAAAAATGTGTTGTTTTCTAATTTGATTTTTGTAATATTCAAGTAAAGACTATATATACGTATATATATTACAATCAATATTGTACTAATTATGATTATATTAATATGAGAATGTCATTTTAGGAGTATACTTCAAAGGCAAAATAAACATCAGAGAAATCAGCAGGATTACATTAAAATTAAGGAATTCTAATCGCTAAAATTTGCCCTCAAGATATTGTCAACACAAATAACTGACGAGAACTTAGTATCATGGAGAGATAGATAGATTAGATAGATAGACAGACAGACAGACAGATATAGTTGGAACAACCCAAAAGAAAACTAGCCCATAGTTTTAAAAAGACCTTTCAGAGACAATGAAAAATGAAGTGTCAATATCTGTTATGAGAAGGTGTTAATTCTCATCAGTTATCAAGGAAACACACCTTATAACCACAGAGAAATACCGTTTCACATCCACTAGAATACCAAAAGTTAAAAGCTATATAATACCAAGACTTGAAGAAATTTCAAAAAATAGGAATCATTATACATTGCTAATAGTAGTGTCGGTTTCACTACCCTTTGGAAAACACTTTGGCATTCTCTATTAGAGCTGATTTTGCATATAACTTGGAATCCAGCAGTCACACGTATTAGAGAAACATTGAAGAGCCATACATTCAGAAATTAGTTGGGAAGATCCTGTCATGTATTTTGCTATAATTTACACTTTCTTTTTAATTTGCCTTTTAATTACTTCCATATTTCCATGGCAACTGGACTCAGTTTAATTTAAATATTTTTTACAATGGCTTTAATTTCATTTATGTAATTTAAATGTGTGTGAAGTTACCTTCCCAAGGACATGAATTTCAGTATTACTCCAAACTTATCTGTTTCTTAATTGTCTATTAGAAAAGGAACATTTACAAAATTTATAAAGTAAATACAAGCTTCCTTTGTAAGGAGAATAAAAAATCTACAGGGAACGATAGGCTTGTTCATTTGTGCTTTTGCCTACTAAACACTTATTGAGGAAAGAACAAACACACAAACAAACGTTGCTAGCATATGGCTAGCACTGAATAAGATAATTCTGTACTTTCAGAATAGCCATAATTTAGGGCAGTTAGAAGAAAAGGAGAACTATAATACGTGGTAGAATAAAATAGTTACTCTAACAGACATACAAGCCAAGTGTGATAGGATTACAGACACAGAAACATAAAATTCCAGCTGAGTGGCGTAGTGTAGTCTGCATTGAGGTGATGACAGATGAGCTGGTATTTGGTGACTGTGGTGATACTTTCATAGCTGGAGTCTCAAAAGTATGTCAAACTCAGCGAATAATCATGAAGTATGTGGTGGGTTTCATTAATTTTGTGTAATATGTGATCATAAAAATATTTGCTGGGAATTTGCAATACATGCTGAGACTGAATTGTTGGATAGAATCAGATTAAGGGAGACCTTGAACTGTGTCAATGGAAAAAGTCAAATTAGGAGTTATTTACATGCTATATTTCTGCAAAGGTAAAAATTCTTTACTACATATTTATTATTTAGTGTCTATTCTAGAGATCACAAGTATTCTTTTTTTTTTTTGCTGGAATTTATGGCTAACATATAGTAGATATTTGAGTATGTTTTTTTATTACCTGGGTAGGATTAACCAAATTTGAATTCCCAACACAATATATAAGATGATCTGATATGTTTACTATTTAATCCCAAGATGTACTCTGTATTGTGGAAACCCATTACAGCATGCTGCTGGAACACAATTAGTGACAGCATTCAATGTGAGGTTGAATTATCTTCCTTTATCCATCATTTGAAGAGTTATTTGGCGTAATGGCAATTCCCAAAGGATAGTGTTACTTGGTTTATCAGCCTATTTGAACTTCTAAGAAGGAAACCAGTGCATTAATAAAATATTGTATTTCATAATAATCATATTAAAATAGTCAGGGACTAAAATTATCCTTAGGCTCCTTATGCCTATTAATTTATAACCTTTAAATTAGAGCACAACACACTGGAAAGAGTCTATTATGATAAAATATAGAAGATAATCTACTGCCAACTTCATGCTTTTGTGACCCCCTGAGCAACATTTACCTCATGCTGATACACATACGATAGGTACAGTGTTGGCCGAGTAGAGAATTCTGGCTACAGAGCCTAATCTGAAAACATTTTGTGTGATACTTCAAGAAGTGGATACTCTGCTCATCAATTTGGTTTTAGAACATTATTATTTTACTCCAGACTATTGGGCTAGCCTCTTACATTTGTAACATGTGCTTGCTTTATTTTGCATTTTTAGATTAAGCTATTATAGAAATTAACTCAATTAGAGATATTTGTAGAAATGAAATTTTAACGGAGCCGATGCTCTAAAATACTTGGCACAGTGTCTAGTACATAATGAGAGCTTAAAAAGTGTTTGTTCTGATTACACTTACTGTTATTATTCTGGGTCAATGACTATCAGCTTTACAATTCTCTTAAATATATTGAATAATGGATGAAAATTGTGTAAATGGTTAAAAAATGGGCAAAAGGGATAGTACCGTTATGCTAGATATGGGACTTTTCAAGAAAGAGTTACAAATTAGATATGTTATATTTATATCGAATAGCAAAATATTTTGAAGTTCATATATTTAGGAATTGCTTACACTTTTATTAGCATGTATGGCAATTGACTATTTGTTTACTCTTGTATCTTACATATTTTATTACTTTTCTGTGAAGCTAGATTCCCTTTTTGAATCTCAGAGTCACACAAATCATGTTATCCTCAAGTTTGAAAAACGCCCCTAAGATTTCAGAGTTTTATTCACATCTGATCATTTTCTTTTACTGTTCATTCTTGTAGAGGGTGGGAAAGGTAAGTTTCATAGGGAATATTAGTAAAAAGGAAAATACATTTACGGGAGAGAAAGTATCTTTGTATCATATTCTCAAAGTCAGGCCTGACCACATCTTATTTTCAAGAGTGAGCAATAATTAAAGGTCACACGTGTGGAGTCACCGTGATAGCAGAAATCTTCAGCTGAAAATGCTCTCACATTTCAGTGCCAACGGTCATTCTTAGTAAAGCCACAGTTGGCTAGACTGCTGTTGCTTGGCCTAGTTTTGTTGCTCTCCCTGTGACTTCTCTGCTGAGCATCTTTGACCCCATTTTCTTTCTCTTTCTGCCAGTAACTACAGCTGCTAAAGTATCACTGCTGTCTGTTGTTGGCTCTGCCCTTTTTTTTAGTGTTGACAATAGAAGGAAGAAGGGCAGCTGGCATTGTACTCTCTTATTAATACAGAATCTGTATTGCATGGGGGTAAGGACAAGAGAGAAGGGGAGAGAGAAAAGATAGGACTAGAAGAGAATGGGGAAGTTTATTCCTGTTATGGAATTCCTCCAGCATTTGTTTCTCCATTGTAACAATTTGAAGTAGTGATCCAGCTGGCAGTAGTGGCAATAATATTGCAAATAAAGGCAATATGTGTTAAAATAATATGAGTAACTCCAAATTCCTAATCTTAATTTGTAGTAGTGGGACACCTTTTTGCTTTCTTCACCCAGTCTTAGACATTGATGTCACTTCTTCATGCTTTAATTTTCCCCTCTAACATGATGAGAAAGAATTTGGGTTCTCAAACTTATTTACAGGCATTTAAAAGCAGTAATGACGATGTCTCAACAGACAAGGCTTTAGGCTCCTGAAAGATTTGAGATTTGAAATCAAGTGGCCTTTGACCAGGAGCTTTAATGGAACAATGTAAGAAGCATGTTAGTTATTATAGAAAAAAATAAAATAAAAAATCTGGATGACAAGACAAAATTGGTTTTATTTTCCTCTCTCTTTAAATATATATTGAACTGATTCTTAATTTTGCCTATTAAAAACACCATGAGTTTCACTTAGTTTATCTAAATGATATTTTAAAAGCAGGTAGTTATATTCTAATAATTTTCGGAAAACATAGGCTAGTGAGTGACAGTATGTAAAGAGTTGAGAACAACACATCTAAAGCTTATGATGTCATTTTAGGCAGAACCTGGTGATCCTTCTCCACGAATGCAAGCAAAACAGACGCTAATGTTTTTTGAATAAGCACTGCTTTTGGAATTAAGTCAGACAGAAGGAAAAATATCCCAGGAAAAAACAGTAAGAGAGATGTCAGGCTAAAGCTGAATTGGCCAGTGCAAAATAATCCTATCCAAAAAGACGACTCAATGAACAAATTGAACATGCAGTGTACCGTTAACTCGTCTTCTTGGCACCATCAAAATACTAACTTAGGATCACAAGTTCATCCATGATTAAGCTAAAATTCTTTTACGACAGTTATTATTAGTTTGTAATTCTCCAATTACTTTTTCTACATCAAAATTTTACTGCATAATACAGATATCTGGGTTCTCCATCATGAAATTGTACCAGAGATGATATATGTAAAGTACTTGGAGGAAGAGAATTTCAGTTCTAGGGTTAGTCTTCCCATTAATCCAACTATGTGTGATCTTATTGTTGCAGGATGGGGATTTAATGGACTGAGAATCAGGTTTTACATTTTGTAACAGAGTGCCAAGTCTGGTGCTTATTGTGTCTAAAAGCAAACCCAAAGCAATTCCATATTGCTATGGAATTCACTTTAATCAACACGATGTTAACACTTGAAGCAATTATAAGAGACATATGTGAATTTACTGCAGAGCTTGTCATTGGCCTCCTAAGGCATCTAATATCCAATAAAGAATGTCTGAAGGGACATGTTACATATCTGTTCCTCAACATTGTGGACACACAAACATTATATTATTTCTCTTCATTAAAAAACAAGATATATTGACTATATTATTATTGCAAGTTGCTTCATATTTGAGTCACAATATAGTTTTTATCTTTGGAGATATGTTTCTCTGTATGTTTAGCAAAAACACATTTGTATTTCCAAAAAAGGCGTGTGCGTGTATATATATATATAAACATATGTGTTGTGTGCATACATACACGTGTTTCTATGTGTTCGCCAGGCACTGTTCTAAGCAATTTAAAATTTTTGGCTCATTGAATGCTCATAAAATCCTCACCTATCTAATTTGTTATATTTCATGCAATTTCTTTAGAAATCTATTCTAGGAAGAAATTAACCTCTGTTAACTCATAATCAGCTTGTTTTATGAGACATTATGCCATTTTCTACATGAACACTTTCTCAGACAGTGTAAAGTCCAATATTTTTTTCTTTTTATCTTATGGCTAACTAGAAATTTCAGATGCTAAGTTTATGGCCTACTTCAGTGATTACCCTGCTTAGGTGTCTGATGCCTTTTATTGCCCTGCTACTAATCTGTTTTATAACATCTCTAAATATAAGCAAATTTAACTGAATTATAAACTATGTATTTACTTAGAGTGCCCTATCTGGATATTTAATGCATTTGAGGTTTATAATTGTAATTTGTAATTTCTCTCACAAAATATTTATCTAACAATCTTTGTTTATCTCAATGATAAATAACATTTTAAATGGTCAATTTCTTTCAAAGATTGGATATCTTTTATTTTCAACTATATTTAAATATAATTGTATGTATATGTTAACATTATATGTAATTTAAATATATTGAATGTATATTTAAATACATATTAAATAGTGAGGAGTTCAGAATATGAGAAGAGTAATAAAAATTGTTAGAAATAATACCCTTTTATAAAAATTCTGATGCATTGAAACAGCTTTAAGTTCTACTATTTTTAATTTTTTCCTTGTGTATATGCTAATTAATAATCCAAATAGTCTTCTATTTGTCTAATTATTTTTTTCTATTGAAGGATAATAAGGCAAATCCTCTGATAGCCCTAATGATAGGTTAGGATATAGTTTTATGCAATGTTTTGTTTTGGCAAAGTTTCTATTAATTTAATGTCTATAGGTATGATTATCTTGAGTTCTACCTAGGATATACATAACTACATAGCCAAGATCTATTGATCAAGTCATTGTGTGCCAGGTACTACTTAAAATGCTACAATCATTTTATTTTTTTCATTCTCTTATTAATTCTGTGGTATATTTTCTAGATGAGGAAGTTAAAGCAAAAGAGGAAATAACTTTGCTTGCCATCTACTTATAATGGTTGAGTGTATGACCAAGTTAGAAGGCAAAGTTTTCCCCCTATGTATCTGCAGCTGATTACCCACAATTGTTTAATTGTTTAATAATGTCACTATTTATTGTTTATCATGTGAAAACCACAATTAATCAGTCGTGCAGAATTATCAAAATCAAGTCACTTCCCGACAGTGGTGGGCTTAGAATTTTGATATTAATTGAAGCTTAAGTGTTGGCAGTCTGGCTAGGAGGACATTAGCTAGAGAAATTTTCTTGAAGTTATGTTTGCTTAGTAAGCAGTCTGTTACACTAACTTTGTATGGTGTCCAAGATGGTCCTAAAGATCCCCCTCTCTTGTTATATACACCCTGTAGTATCTTCCCACATTAAAATAGATCAAGTCTCTATCACACATAAAGTAGGGTGGAGGTGAAGGTATATGACTTCTGAAGTCAGGTCATAAAGGGCTTTATGGCCTCTGCCTTCCTCTCTTGGGTTATTCATTCTGGGGAAAGCCAACTGCCAGTATGTGAGGACATTTGAACAGCCTTGGGGAGAGTCCCGTGAGCAAAGAACTGAGGCTTCCTGCCAACACGATGCAGCAAATTGCCAGCCATGTAAATGACTCATCTTGGAAGTGGATCTTCCAAGCCTTCAGATTACTGGAGCCTCATGAGATATCCCAAACCAGAACTCCCCCAACCAAGCCACTCCACCAAAACCATGCATATTTTTTGTTGTCTTAAGCCACTAATTTTGAGACAATTTTTTACACATCATGCAATAACCACTGCAGATAGTATGCTTACTTAGTTTGGCATTGGGAGGAAACATAGACAGTTTTTCTTTGTTTTGTGTGATGGCTTTAATCTTTTGACATGGCAACAATTCTTACATTGTCTTGGTTTCTGTCAGACTCAATTGTTTGCCAAAAGTAGACTCTCCTTGTTTGGTTAAGTAGAGGTTATTTTAAAATTGATGAGAACATTAAACTGGCAATGTGAAGCAGTCAGGGATGTATCCACATTCAGAACCCGGAAACTGACATTACATAGTCAGACAACTGCTGACTCTCTTGCCTCTCCCATGGATTGCATAGTCTCTTCCTCCCTTTCTCATCTTCTTGAGTACTTCTCTGCATTATCACAAATTATCATAGCCCTGACTCTACGTCATGGTGCCTTGTGCTAAGCATTCTTACCATTCCGGTTCTTTGTGTTCTCCATTTTCTAACATGATTTGTTGATTCAAATTACCCCCCAAAGGAATCTGATTAACCCATCAAGTCACTTTTTAGAAATGAAGACCATAGATTCCTGGCCAGTTTCTGGGTTGTATGGCCTAATGTAGACTCTAGGTTGGGAATTTGTGTAGTCTCAGGGGAGAATCATCTTCAATAAGAGCCAAAAGACTCACAGTTTCACTTAAATGCGGCTTTGAATTTGGCATATGGCAGGCAATGTACTTGACATATCTTATATAGCTTTCCACCCTAAAAATGGTATGTTTTAAATGTCTCATTCCATTCTCCATATGTACATTCAAAGAAATTTCAACTACCATAACACTAACCATACTTTTTTTCAGATAGATTAAATTTTTATCTATATTTTCTTTTGACGTTGCCCTTTATCATTTGCCTTCTGAAGTTGAGTCAATTTCTTAAATCCAAAAAGAGAAGCAGTCAATAAGACTAAGCTAAAATGTTACTCTTACATAAATGCAGTTTATCAAAGAATGTTTTGCACTAGTGGAAACCTTACACTTTCAGACAAAGACAGGACAAGCAAAAACTTGTTTAGTTGAAAAGCCAAGCAGTTTACACATGAGTTGCCAAGAAAAATGGCTGTTCAGTATTATGGCATGCTGCTGTGTAGTTAACTCTCTTATTGCTGTTGCTTATATAATATTCAACTCTCCATATGTATTTCATCATAGTGAGAGCATATTTAATATGAGATCCATCACTTTGACTATAATTGCAAGTTCCTGATATATAAAAATAAGGCAATTTATTAAAAAGGCACTAATAAAAGATTCTGTTGCTAGTGTCCAGGCATCTGTTCCATTGAACCACATTTTCATTATAAGGCATGTGTTATTTTCAGAAAGAATTTTGCATTTCAGTTAAGTTCTGAATAAGTATTAAATTACTGGGTTCTGTGACATTGAGATTTTTATTGTCCAATTTTAAATAAAAAGATTTCAGACCAGAAAATTCATTTATGGTATAATAAGGAATGCAATAGGTGTTCACAGGATTTCATATGTAGCAAAATAAAGTCATTTATCCTAACCTCTTGGTTCCAGACAGATGAACTATAGATAAAAACTAAGTGGTTTAAAGGGCAACTAGGGGCAAATTAGGTGAAGAATTCTAGTAAGAGTATCACTGTCAGATTTAACATATGAGTAAAGATGAAGAGATTCAAAATGATTTGATATTTGGAATATGAGTTTACTATGACACAGGCATTTCATGGAAGACCATATGTGCCATGCTAAGGACTTTGAACTTGCACACACACACACACACACACACATATGTACACACATTATATGTTTTTAAGTAAGTGAATGGCATAATTAAGCTGGCATTTATTATAGGTAGCCGTTGATATCGTATGAAGGATAAAGTAATATGACAAAACAAATCCATTTCGATGTGTAAGTAGCTGTATAAATGTAAAAAATATAAAAATAACACCCCAAGAGAAATAATGAGTTAAAGACATAAAGTTTTCTTTAAATATTTGCAAACATATTCAATATAATTTATAATCAAACTAATATACATTATATTTAATTTATACATATATCATAATACATATATTCACATTTGATAGGCTTGTGCACATGTGCATGCATACACACACATACAGTAATAATCCACCTTGAGTGTGGTGGGATGAATACTTTCATAGACTGCTGGTGGTGCTGGTAACAATCTTTTGGAAATCAACCCAGCAACATGTGGCAAAGGCTTTAAACGTTCCCATACCTCTTGTAGGAATGTATGCTAATGGAAACAACATAGAAGGATGGTCATCATTTGAACACACACACGTGCACATATATGTATATACACATACGTCTATATGACTGAGACGTCAACGATATTTCTAACTTATACTAACCTCTGATCCAGGTACTAAGTTTAGATTGATGAACAATGAACAACAGAATTTTTAAAAGGAAGAAATCTGTATGATGGAATAGTATATAATGATTAAAACCATATATTTGAAGACTAGATTAGATATTATATGATAGATGAATAAACAGGATTTAAAAATATTTTGTATGTTACATATTTATATATTGTATCAGAAACAACCCCATATATGTATGCATTTATATAAAAATCAGAAAAATAATGAAAAGACATATAAGGAAAAGAGACTTGATTATTATACTTACGTAATTGAATTCAAAGTATTTTTTTAAGTTTAATGCATATTCTAACTTTAGACAGTAAAATGGAATATGTTCTAAATAGACAATACACGAAATATTTAAGTTAAGTAATTTCAGAATAAATTTTGTCTTTATAATATTCATTCTCTTGATATAGGAATAATATAGTTTTCCATCTAGTATATTTTTAGTGAATGTTGCACCTGATTTCCTATATATTTTATATTTAATAAATTATTGATACATTATGCTTTGGGCTGTTGTAAATAAAGTCCATTGTATTTTCTAATTCTTACGTAAGAATATAGATTTTGGGGTATTTATCTTGTATCTTGTCACCTAACTGAATTTTCTTACTAACTTTATGTGGACTTTTAATTTAATCTTTTGTGACTCATTCTATCTTCACATGTTGATTATTTTATTTTCTGACTTATACTACTTATACAATTTATATTTATTCTTGGCTTAATTAATTGTCTAGTTTGTAAAAAATTAATTTCTAATGACAACCACAATCCATTATTTTGGCTCTCAATTTATTATTCTGGTGTTTGTTAATTTTTCATTACTGTAAAATATGGCTCTGTTCTTAGTTTGCTAGGTTACTAAGAGTATTTATATTACACGTAGTAATATGTGATGCACTTTTTCAGATTGTATTTGTTTATTTAAATGATATTGATTATTTTCATTTGACATACTATTATATTGTATTAAATTAATTGATTTCTTAACTAAACTCCTACCAGATCATTTTTTTATTCCAAGAAGATTCCTGTCTATGATCAAACTTTTAATATCCTGGCGAATTTTGCTTGCATTTAATTACAATTTTTTTCATTAGTGATTTTGTCTTATAATTCCCTTTGCTCTGCTACTATTATCAATTATTGGCATCACATCTGCTGACTTTATAAAATGAATAGGAATGTTTCCATCTTTATTGATATTCTAACAATATTTAATACAACTGGCATTATATGATTCTTGAAGGTCAGTAAATACTCATTAGAAAAACCACAGACCCTAAGAGTATTTTGGGAAGAAACTATTTTAAAAAATGTTTCAATCAATACCATGGTTATTTTTATTCAGTTTTCCTCTTTATGTTCTGTTGGGAAATTAATATATCCTTGGATTTTTTATGAAATCAGATTATCATATTTATTAGCAAAAAATTCTACTTTAATTCAAAATCATTATAGCTACAGTCATTCCTTCCTTCTTCCTTCTCTCTTTCCTTCTCTCCTTTTCTTCCTTCTCCTTCCTACCCCCTCATCCTCCTCCTCCTCTTCCTTCTTCTCTCTCTCTTTCTTTCTCTCTCTCATCTATTTTGCTCAGTAATACATTAGTGAATTCTATGCATTATCTTTTGGCCAAAACTCTTCAGGTCCACATGTTGAATTCTCATTTTTGTTGTTTTATATGAGTTGTAATTATATTTGAATTTTTTAAATATTTAATTTATTGAAGAATTTTGTGGGTTTAAACCCTTGTTATACATTTTCATATTTGCCTTATTGCTGTCCAAAAATGTCTTAACTATTTATGCTTATTGGAATATACCTACAGAATAGAGAGAGACTTTTTATTTCCTACTTTACTTTGTGAGCATTCTTGAAAATCTTTCAGGAAAACTTGAAAAAACACTTTCTGTTTGTATAGTACAACATTCATTATAAAAATACTAATTCAGTCCTAATAATTATATTATTGAGCCTTTGTCTTTTTTCCCTTCATTTTTAAAATACTGAGAGTGATGAGTTAAAGAAGTAGAATATGATTGTGGATCTATCAATTTTGTAGAGTCCTAATAGTTTTTGTCTCATTTTGTAATGCTATGTTTTTAGTTTATAAAATTTTAAGTTCAATATGTAGTGCCTTGAATCTTACCTTATCTGATGTTAATATCACAAACCATGTACTTTTTGGTATTTTCTCTTAAACAATTGCCTATCTTAAAAATATCTCTGTCCTTAGTCTTTTAAAATAGCAGTGTTTTCATATACCACTAGGATTTGTGCATGCTTTTTCCTACATCTAGACATCTTACCCCTACAATCCTCACTCAGTTCAGTCATTCATCTTTAAGACTTCACCTTCAATGTTTTCATTAGGGAAGTTTCCTCCAGTTTCACCAACTATGTCTAATACACCTGTTAAATGCATTCATATTACTGTTCCCCTCTTTCATAGCACATTAAATTTTTAATTTTGAAATTTTTTTCTGCCAGGATTTGAATAGTCTTTTTTTTTTTTTCCTCCTCAACTAGAATATAAGCTCCATTAACCCAGAGACTGGTCTATTCTAACTGGTCTAATCTATCGTAGTGCTGAATACAATGTCTGGCACGTGCTAGGCACTCACTCAATACTCACTAAGAGAATGGATGGAAATATGAGGAAACATATGTCTAGTTACCCTTTTTAACAAGCCAGAAAAATAATGATGTCTAATCGTGACTCCATCTTTCCTGAGCCCACAGAAGAAAATTGAATCTCCTTTGCATTGTGTACAAAAGGCTTTCTTGATCGTATCGTGGACAAATTCTCTGGCCTCATTTATGAGTTTTGCCCTTCAAATATACCCAACTACTGAAATCTCTGAATATGTTACGTTGTGTCCTGTTGGTATATTTTGAACATCTCTAAGTCCCGTGTATCACACATCCTTCTTGTAAGCTTGGGTGACATTATCTTGCTTGAGCATCTCCAGCCCAATGAAGCTGTCTCTCCACTGCCCAACCTCTGCCCCAGAGAGGATCATTCTGTCTCATCCCTAGCCACTGAGACTGATATTTGTTTCTTTGATTGTACTTGTCACATGGTTGTAATTATTTGTTAGCATGGTTCTCTCCCTTCGCAGGTCTATGTCATCTTCCTGCAAATAGTATCTATCCTTTTCATATTCATTCCAAGCACAGTGTAGGCAACAGGAACATGTTGCACCACAAAATGTCCTGAAGGGATGCATGTATCATGCATGCATATTTGAATAAACTTAAGGAATTAAAAACATAAGAATCACAAAAACTGCTTACTCTACAAAAATTCATTTTTAAAAATTATAGCAGGTGCTGAAAACTGCATGACTTGGGCCTTCAGCCTCCAGCCAGGAGTGCTAGACCCCAGTGTTGGCTCTGCTACACTGAGCGACTCACTGGACGAATCACTGTGGCAATTCAGTTTTTTTAAAAAAGTGATTATGCTTTAATATGGTCAAACTATTCAGGGAATAATTAGATGTGTATAAGATTTTCCATTAGTTACAGTTTCTTTTCACTTATATTATCTTGCTTTGAAAACTTATAGAATTTGGGAAGCTTTGCATTAGTAAAGGAGGCAGACATTTCCTCGAGAATATTTCTAATTGATATTTTTTCTTTATTTTTATCTTAATATTTTAACTGTATTGATTTGGTCCCTATGCAATATTTAATAAACCTATTGTCCAGAAACAATTTAAGATGAATCGTTATTGTGTATTGCAATAAGCAAGATATGTTTAGATATATTTCATTCTGTCTGGTTTAAAAAGTGAAAATATATACTACTTAAAAATAAGCCACTTCTGCATTCAAAATCCTGTATTTACAAGAACTTTCTTGCTCAGAAATTTTGCATATTATGTAGGAATATTACTTATTGTGATTATAGAGAATTTAAAAATATAACTTTTTCAATTAGTAACTTTTAACTATACTGTCAAATAAATAAATAGTTTTAACTAACAATGCTTGTTCTAAAGATGTATTTCAATAAAATTAACTTAAATGTCCCATTCTTTTTAGTGATGCATAAAATGTTCTTTGTTTATTAACAAAATCTTTATTCCAAAGAAGTATTGGCTATTTCAAGAAATGAACAGAACATTATTAGCTAGTCCCAGCATTTTACTGTTTTCTTAATTTAGAGTAGTTCGTTGAATTCACAGTCACTACTTTTATGTACATGTTCTATCCTAGAGATTGTGACCTCTTTAATAGTTATTTATATTACTATACAATTAAAGTTCTCTTTACTCAATTTTCTCTTCTTTTTCTTTTTAACATGCTGCAGTAGCTAACATATTATGGAGAGAAGAAGGTACTAAGTTCCATTATTTTTTATGGTGTTATGATTGTTTTGCTTCATTTTTAGTAGATGTGTTGACTATCTGCTTTAATAATTGCCTTATTTGTTTTTATTTTGACTCTTTTTATTTGATTGTAAATCGATATTCTTCTGTAAACCTGTTACCATTAAAAATATTTATCACTCCTCATCAGCTTGATCTGTTACTGATATATAACCAGGAAGTTACATTAAAATATGTTGAAATACTTTTAAGAGTATAAAATTAAGTCAAACAAATAAAAGCAAACTTGGTTAAACATAATTTATACAATAAACCCTGATTTAGATTAGAAAATTATAAAAAACTGTCTTATCAAGGGATTATAATAAATTATTTAAGAAAATGGGTTATAAACTTGAAGCACCTGGATTCAAATCCAATTCCTACCACTATGTAACCTAGAGCCTCTTTATGTCACAATTTTCTTATCTCAAAAATAAGGATAGTTGTTAATACACAATAGGGTTGTTATCCGTTCCTTAATATAGTCTACACTTAATAAATGGTATCCACTGTTATTTATTATTGTTATTGTTACTGTTTTTCTTAATCATAAAGTCTGGAAAGAATGTGTTTGACCAGGTACTCAAATATCCCATGTAGTTTAGTTCAATTCTTAGGATAAAAATGTGTACAAGTCATCACTACACTCTTGGTAAGCAATGGCCAAAATTATGGCCTTCACAATCCATTCTAGACAAACTCGCTCTTCCCTGATTATAGCCTCCTATATGAACTGGAGTCACTGCTACCTGTGAGGGCCATAAGCTTCAAATAGTTCTGGAATTTAGCTATATCAATTTTGTTCTTAGTGATGAGGCATACCACTTTTTTTGTCCTTGGTATTTGTTGCTCCTCAAATCTTTATGTAGGGTCCTTTAAAGTCTGGGTTACTAAAGAGATTCAGGTGTAATAACACTTTCTCATTTTATCCCACTTGGGTATTTCACATTTGAATGTACGAATTCAAGTACTACTGAAACTAGCATTTACATTCTCTTCCCTCTTGAGAGCAAACAAATATTTCTCTCGGCATTTAAAAAAGTAATTGTATATTACTGTAATGGAAAGAACAGAACCTAAATAGTCAGAGATCAGTTACCAAGGATCTGATTTTGCTGGTTAATTTCTGGGGAAATTTTTATATTAGTTTATAATAGTTATTAATATTTAATAATATAATATTCTTCAGGCTACCATTAAAAGTACAGGAGACCTCCAGTTAATTAAGATCACACTGAGATTCATTATATGAAACCATTTGTATCTGCTTAAAATTTTCTTCTGTTAGTTTTTGAAAATGTATACTCTCAATAATTATTCTCCATCAGTCAATGATGTGCTTACTCTTCACGATGATTAGCAGACATTTGGTCCTGTCCAAAATGTCCGTCAGACATTTAGTCCATGCCGAAAGGTCCTTGATATTGGGTCTTGTCCAAAGCCATTTGGAGTGAACTAAATATACTCATGGACGTTTCAGACAGGACCAAATGTAAAAGACCTTTTGGCATGGAACAAATGTCCTGCAATGTTCACGACTTTGACACAGAATATATGCTTGAGAAAAAATAGCTATTTAGTACATTTTGAAGATAATTTTAAGATACTAAAGAAAGTCTTTGGGTAAATTTTTAAAATCTTTTGTTTCTTCTAAAATTATCATCAGAGTCCTCAGTTGTTTTTTAAAATAAACAAGATATAAAATAATATATTTGAGAAAGCAATACACTTGATTTAGATTCACAGGCATATAAAATATAAACTATTTTTTATAATGCCACAGTTATTGGCAAGGCATTACAATTAGAAATGATTGCTTGTAATAATAGTAATCATGGCCAGAGATAAGCGACCAGCTTGAGGAATGACTGAACTCCAACAGTGTGTACAATTATTTCATAAAAAACCAATTAAAATCACAGCTGACTAAAGCTTCCAAAGCAAATTTCCACCTCCATTTTTTAAAGATAGGATAATAACAAATAAGAACTATATACTTTTGAGATCCATTTTTATTTCCACTCTAGCAGGGCTTTCTGTTTGTATGTTTGCCTTTTTACCACGGCCAAGAGAAATTTATCCTGGAGAGAACCAGTTGAAGAATTTCAGGCATTTTAAGATCAACAACGGAAAAAGAGTTGAAAGTGATAATACCTCTCATAATGTTATTTTACTTATATGCAAGTGTTAAAACCGTAAGATTTTGCTTAACTGAAAAATTATTTTTTAAACATGAACATCAGAATCTAGCTTAGCCAGGACTTTGTAATCTAAATCAATTTTACTGAATTTAATATGCATTATCTTAATAATCACTTGGGTATTTAAGCCTGAAGCAGAGTGTCCTCTCTTTCTGGGTTCTCTTTTCAGTTCTTCTCTAGTTATCATTGTAGTTTGCAGGAATGTAGAAAGATATATTAAGAGAGGAAATAGCTCATTCATTTATTGATAAATATTTTAAAGAGCCTATTAAATGTAAAGCACTTTGAAAGGACTGGAAAATAAAGATAAGATCTAATACCTGCCCTAAAGAAGCTTTCAATCTAGCAAGTTAAAGGCTAAATCATTCTGACTGACAACTGATTTATACGATTTTAAAATACACATTGAAAGATTCAGTATGATTGGTTTTCTTCCACAATGTTTTTATGACCTTGTAATCAAATATAATCTAATAAAGTATTTCCTAATGCTTATTTAGTGGACAACAGTTCGGGTGTATGTTATATGGTCTAACTTAATAAAAGTGTTTTGCTTGTTTTAAGCACTGAATTAAAGGAAGTTAAACCATTTTATTCACTGCAAGATTGATCTGAACTTTTAAATATGCAAAACTTCAAACTCCAAGGATATATGTAGAGTGGTTCATTATATAACATAGCATTTTCTAAATTTATTATAACATGGGATTATTTTGATGCATATCTGTGGGATCAATGTTGCATAGAAGCTACTTTGGGAAATACTGGCTTCATGTGACATCTGATGATTTGAAAGCAAAAAACATTATTTTCTATATTTATAAAGATTGGCTGTCTCTTTTATTCTTTGCAAATATTTATTAATCTCTTCACACAAAAATATGTTATAGAAATAGTTAAAGTAAATCACTATATTAGTTAGGCTAACACCAATCGACACAAGGTAGAAATAGAAACTGCAGTGAAATCTTACAACAAAGTTTACATATTACATCATAATCTGATTAGCTTTGTGATATGTAATGTGACCAAACTGAGGAAACAGAGAGACAGGAAGCAAGTCAGTTCTTAACTCCTTCAGCCTGACGTTACTCACATTTCAGTGGCCAGACTATTATACATTGCAGGGGAGGTAGGGAAATATAGAATATACATGCTTACTTAGTGAGCTCTATAGTCTCTTGTATAATTATTTTTAGAGAAAAAAAAACAGCTAAGATTCTCAGGACCAGATTACTGCCTCACAATGATATTGAAGAAATATTTAAAATGAAAAAAAGAATTTTCATGGAGTAAGGCTTCTAAATGCATGAAACTTAGAAAGACATGGCGCTGGGGGGAGGTAGAGACCACACCTTCTAACGGCTAGTACATGATGCCAACGAAACTGGGATCAAGCTGTTAATATTTCCATTGGCCAGTTCACTACCCTTTCTGTTGAAAACAAATGTCAGCCTAACTTTTTTAGCATTTTAAATTATCTCATAAAAAGCTTTTCAGATCAAAAAAGTGATCTGACAAGAGATATCTATTTGCAGATATATGTGTACATACATATACATATATGTATGTATACACACATACATGCATGTGTGTGAATATATATAATTATATATATATGATTCCAACTAATATTAATTATATTACAAATAAACATTCTATTATGTTATAACTTTTGCTATGTTAACATTAAATGTGAAATTAGTCATGCAGATTTGTACTCAGTTTTTCCAAGATATCCTTGGAAGTTCAGGAAATTGTATACTGATTCAAAAGGATTACTTTGAGATAATATTCTTCCTGGATTAATAGTGCCTAATAAGGAGATTGACACAATCACTCCCAAAAAAACTTTCTAGCAAAAAAGAAAGAGTTAGTAAGTTTTATTGTAGTCAGACATCACAGAAAGACCTTATTGAGGTGCTGTGGTATGATGTTACTCTGTGTGTGAAAACATGTTTAGCTCTAAAGATAAAGACACAAAAAATGGGAACATTCAAGAACCAAAAATCTATCCCTGCTGAGTTATTCAGGGTGACAAATGCAATGTGTGCCATCTATTCTTGCCTACATTTTTTTTTAGCTAAAAAAAAAATTCTTGTATATTTCAAAAAAGATAAGTGAGTTTAGGATCATTTGAAAGTGAACAGTGGGGGCTGGCCCAGTGGCGCAGTGGTTTAGTTCATACTTGGCAGCCCAGGGTTCGCGGGTTCGGGTCCCAGGCGCCTGCGGACGCACTGCTTGTCAGCCATGCTGTGGCAGTGTCCCATATAAAGTAGAGGAGGATGGGCACGGATGTTAGCCCAGGGCTGGTCTTCCTCAGCAAAAAAAAAGAGGAGGATTAGCAACTGATATTAGCTCAGGGCTGGTCTTCCTCACACACACACACAAAACAAAACAAAACAAAAAAGAAAGTGAAAAGAAGAATATCAACCAATGAAGGACTTTAACACCAAAACTTATTGAATTATCTTTGGTTAGTTATCAAATTACTGCATCATAGAATTATAATTTGCTTTGGCCATAACTTAAATTCTAAAGTAATGGCAATTTAAGTAAAAGGAAGACAAACATCACCACAAAATCTCTTTTGTTATTGCCTTAAACATGCATCCAATATCAGAAATTAACCAAATTTTATTGTTGATATAAATTATGTAATATGCATGCTATATATAATAAATAATATAATTTATTATCATGATACACTATTATTCTTGAGCAGTTGTCCTCAAAGGATTGAGACAAGAATATGCATTACATCTGTTTTTACTCAGTCCATTTCATGTATTTCAAAGTGCGGTATTGATTAGAAATTCCTCTGGGAAATACTTCTCCCTTATGAGACCGCAAGTAATTCTTGCTTATGTCCTCTCTCTGCATAGAAAGAAAAACAAAGCAAAAAGAAAGCTCACAAGGAACAAACAAATTATGAATCACTTTCTGGAGCCACTGTACTCCCTTAGATTAACAATCGACCTGGAAAAGACAAAATACATATGTCTCTCTTCACCAGGAGATAGAAAAAGAAAAAACACCCTGCATATATTCCCAATCTTGACTGTGACTAGAATGGTGAAGCTTTCATTGAAGTCAAGAACTTTTGTAATCACCAAAATAGAAAGCATTAATAACCATAATAAACCCATTACATGTAGCCATAAATAGCACATTAATTTTAAAGCTATATTTTCAAAAAAACAATGAGGAGACACATTGTTTTACAATCTACAAATCTTTTTTAATATCTGACAATAGAAGATACTAGATTCCTCTATCTGCTTCTACACTGAATTGTTGTGATTTCATTCATGACATCACATGTCATGTAGCCTGTCGAAAACTACACTGATTTGTGAGAATCTAATTTGTGAGACTGAGAAAAAATGCGAATGCCATCATGGTGTTATTATGAAAATAGTTTTAACTTTGCAGACCCACTGACAGGATCACCCTTGAGAGCTGCTGTACTAGAAAATCAAGTTGATCCTTCAGCAAGCTCGTGGATTCATAGAATTTGATATCACAGAAAACTAAACTTGAGCAGTAATCAAATTGTGGTTATTTACCCTGTCATCATTTAGTTTTTATCCACTCATGTTTCAACGAAGAGATAATGTCAGTCATAAAAATAGTGACAGTTACCCTTTCTTTTTTGGCGGGGAGGGGAAGACCAGCCCTGGGCTATCATCTGTTGCCAATCCTCCTCTTTTTTGCTGATGAAGACTGGCAACATCCATGGCCATCTTCCCCTACTTTATATGGGATGCTGCCACGGCATGGCTGACAAGCAGTGTGTTGGAGGGTGCCAGGATCCAGGCCCACAAACCCGGGGCTGCCAAAGCACGAACTAAATCTCTGTGCCACTGGGCCAGCCCCGACAGTTACTCTTTCTTGAGATCTTACTGTGTGCCAGTCACTCTGCTAAATGCTTTACTTTCTCCAATTCATTTAATTCTTGCAACGGCTATATGATGTAAGTACAATAATTACCTCCAAGTCTGAGATAGGGAAATTATGACACAGGCAGAATAACTTTCCTATGGTACAATAGTAAGTTCTATAGCCATGATTTGCCTCTGAGCTGTCTGAATCTAGAAAATGGAGTTTATCTCTCTTTGTTGCATTTTTCCATCAAAAAAAAGTTAAGACATAGAAACTTAATAGTTATACCAAAGATACACAAATATGTTATTGCTTTCTCTACGAATAAAACTAATGAATGCCCCAAATGAAAATCTGCGTGTCTTCACTATCTAACATCTCCATCGTTGGGTAACTTATATTATTATATTATTCTGTGCCCAGTATATTCATAATAAATATATATATGTATAATATTACAGCAGCAAATTAAAAGAGAAACACCTGCATCTTATATTCAGATCACAAATTCTGCTGCTAAAATCTAAATAAAACTTTAGATGAACAAAATATGTGGGTGGAGAGGGGAGGGACTCATAGAGGGCTCTATAGGTAGAGATAAAATTTTATTTCATAGCAGAGTGGTTGATACGTAGTTGTTTATTTTATAGTTATTATTTTAACTAATATATTTATATATGGTATTTTGTTGTCATTACTATTTAGTTAACACTAGAAGTTACATTCCCACTGAAAACAAAATCAAAAACAAACTAAACCTTTCATAATGATATCTGTATTTTTCAATAACTTGTAACCTGGAAAGTAGTTTATGCTTTGTAAAAATGCTGATGTGTGATTGATATTTTAAAGAGCAAGAATATAGACTCTCAGATTTGAAAGAGTGATTTGGATGGATGAAGTGGGTTCTAGAGAAAAATACAGCTCAAAAATTTCCTCAGTGCAACAATACAGTGGAATCCCACTGACTGTGTACAGAATATGGTAAAATAACATAATAAAAGTTCCATAGGAGTAAGGGCAGGAAATATTTCAAGAAACTTTAAAAACAATTTGGACTTAGAGTAGTCTCAGGTTCAAACACGTTTGAATTCCTGATTGTGAAGCAGATTTTGCAGCAGCTGAAGGAGGGCAGAGTCATGTTCATTTGAAAATGTTACAAGCTTCGTAATAATCATCATAGTATGTAACTGACAACTGAAAATCAGACATCATGTTATGACTTGGTTATATTCATAAGTTTCAATAACCAACAATGTTAAATTAAAGTCATTGATATATAGCACACATCAATCTTACATTAATGTTCACATGGATGCTTGCTGATACAGATTTTTTTTTGCGTAAAAACTGATGTTTTTTTTTTAAGTTTTGTCCCTTGGGCATGGAATTTATATTCGTTTATGCACAACTCTAATTATAAATAATAGCTAACTACTAAATTTTATTATATGAAAAATAAAACTTGAATTTAGTTTTTGCCACTTCTACTATGTTCAGTAATATTTCATCATAATGTAGTGCTCTCTGGAATTATAATGTATAAGTAACTGATAAAGATTGCATGCATTAAAATATGAGTACTGTAAAATATTTATAAAACAATAAGATGTGTCAAAACAACCTGGAGTCACTTAAAATGCATGTGTATTATTGGATAGAAATAATTTCATGTTCCCAAAGATGTTTATACACTATGTGTAAACACCAATAAAGTCATAATTATGGTTGAATACATTTTCCTCTAAATCAAAAGAATAGATGGACATGTGACCACATGGGCAAAGTGGGTGACTTTTTAATTAATTAGGAACACATTTAATAAGAATAAATATGGCTTAAGTTGAATAAACAAATATTTTTGCAAATCAATTACACTTTTACTGTGATCCTCAGATTGACTTAACAGACCTTGCAGGTATTCTCCACTGAAATAAAAAATGTTTGGGGAATTTTTTGTATTTAAATAAATGATCTTTCTCTTTATAGATATTTTTAGAATTTAAACATTTTAGGCAACAATAGTTTGGCTTTCCAAGCTACCAAGATTTCAATATCATTGCTTATCTTTTAAAGAACACAGGCTATCACTGAATCTTGTATAATTAGACTGAGTAAAGATGATCGTGGAAACCAACGCACGTTGGCAGGGGAGATACTCAGGTGAAGATCAGAAAAGAACCAGCTACATGCAGTTAGGTCTGGGCATGTTAGAATGAGGCAGAAGTGGAGGAAACAGAGAACAGGTGTGGAAGAATATGCACAGACTCCCAGGCCCAGGCCTTGGTTAATCCCAGCTACCTTCCAGGTATCTCATCTATAGAGTCCTGCACCCATCAGGTGTGAATTTATAAAATGACGTGAATTTCTGAGATACCACACACTCAGATCTGTAGTGCGAAAAACATTAAAAAGAAGATTTAAATTATGACGCTGAGATTTTTCCAAGACCTTAAATTAATACAAGTTGTAAAGTAGAGAAAAAGACCCCAAGTACTGCCAGTATAAAAACTGATATGTAAGACCTCTATGTAGGATTACATTTACAAAAATTAGTTTATGAAAATACACGTTCTCCGAAATCTGGGGGATTTGGTCTTTTGTTTCAAAAGTTTTTATATATACTAAATTCCTATAAAGAATGAAATTTCATTTTCCCTAGGGAACTCTAATAAAAATACTAGAATAAATATAATTTTTAAAAAGTACTTTTATTCCTTAACAACACCTAAATGGAGTGGGGAAGGTATCAGACATAATCTATGTATCAACAAGTTTATAATTTCCATTTATAATTATTTAAAAATACATGAAACATTTATTGAATTATATTAAAGAAATCACTGAATTGCAGATAAGGGAGAATAAAGTAGAATATCTGCATAATGTCGCAAAGTGGCTTGGGCATATAGTAAAGGTCTCATATGATTTGCTTGATTAATATTACATGACTTCACAAACTGAACTCCTGCCAGCAATATGTGGGGCAATGAATTTTGGTTGTAAAGGTTTCTGATAATTTTTTTTGAACTTTTGAATGTGTTTTTACTCCTAAGGTCTGGGAATTGGGAACATGTTCTATGTTTTTTATGAAGATGGAATCAAAGTGATACAACCCATAGAATGTGAATTTCAGAGGCACATTAAACCTAGTGAAAAGCTCCTTGGATTTCAGGCAAGTATTTAAAAAATTCCTTTGTATTTTTATGCAGGAGTTTTGTTAAGCAGAATTATATTTTGGAAATACAATGAAATCTATACATATACGAGACATGTTGGGAGGAAAATATTAAAACTATGATATTGGCTGTTACTCTATGCAGACTATATTTGAGGAGGAAAATAATGTATTGTGTATTTCTAATTACTTGTTTGTAATTAAAATGAAGGCAATAGAAGTGAAATACCAAAAATGAACACAGCATAATAACTTTACCTGCTCCTTAATTTAGACTGGCTCCCATTTTGGTAGGCAATGGTTACTTTAATAAAATGAAAGAAAATAATTTGTAGATAATTTGATGTACATTTGGGATATAGCCAGTGTTTTATGGGTGTTGATTCCCTTTTTTTCTTCGTCTCATTTGTCATGAGGTCTCAATGGAATAAATGATTTAGGGAAAATCATTTGGGAAAATATCAATTCTCTCATTTATTTATGTGTACCTTATCTTTCCCATAAATATTTTTTTCTGTAAAATGTTGATGCAGAATTTAGAAAATAAAAGAATATGTGACAAAATGGATATTGATTATACATATTTGGTGCTGTATTTTTTTGCAAGATAAGAAATTATAATTATTTTTATATTGCCATGGCTATATATATCTCCACATAAATATGTGTACACAAAAATATGTAATGTTAAAGGTTACCTATGTGTTCTCTACAAGTTCAGACATACACCAAACTCCTAAAATAAGTTATTGGCAGGCTTCATCATGGAACCCTCTCTTGATACTTATTTTTAAGGTTGGCATGGCAGTAAAATACAAATAAAATAGATATTTAATGCCATAGTTTAAACCCTCTATGTTCAATCCTTATTTCCAGCCTACCAGTAGTCAGTGTTGTTGTCATCTATTGATATATGAACATAACAATTTATACTTAAAGTCATGACCTAGAATGAGAAGAAGAAAAAAAATTATGAGTGAGGTAAGATAGGTCAGCTTCCCTCCAGATATTCTGTAGGACAAAACAATCTAATGACCTCCTATTTTAAATAAAAGAAAGGATTTCACTCAATATGCCTGTAATTGTTTAAAACAAATGAAATCATTTTAATTTAAAAATATATCAGTTATAGGGTAAATTATAAAATGGAATTGTTACCATTTTTGTTGAGCTATAGTTTAACTACAACTATGAAAATGTTTTAAATTGTACATGCAATTTTATTTTGTTTATAATCATATAATAGCAATACTAACTAAATTCATTTTGAGTAAGGTGTGTGTGTAAATAAATAATGCATGTATCAAAATATAAGTATTTTCTTGTCATAAAGCAAATCATTCAATTTTATATGACATTCATATTTTTATAAAAACATTATGGATAAGAAATCTGGGCTAACACACAGGTATAGAAAATGTGGCATCAAAAGGATTATTTAAATAAAAGCAAAATAATTTTATGGGAGAGTGTTTCTCTCTGATACCTATAGGACCAGCAGTTTGCAGCTAACTGACACAAATGTGTTGGTTACAATACAGAATTTGAAACTTCAGTTACTAATACTAATACCAATAAGATAATCTGTGAAATTCATACTTTCCATCACAAAACTGTCACTTTATGAATTTGACTTGCAAATTTAGAGACAAAGAATTTTCTTCCTGCATTACATGTGTACTATTCAGAGTATTAGTAAATGGTTCAATGAAATTTGACTCAAGTCTTACAGAATGTGCTTGTCCAGAACAATTTTTTGTTTGTTTGGGGTTTTTTTTTTTTTTTTTGGCTGAGGAAGATTCACCCTGAGCTAACATCTGCTGCCAATCGTCCTCTTTTTATGCTTGTGGAAGATTAGCCCTGAGCTAAAATCTGTGCCAGTCTTCCTCTAATTTATATATGGGACACCACCACAGCCTGGCTGGTGAGTGGAGTAGGTCCATGCCCAGGATCTGTACCTGCGAACCCAGGCCACCAAAGTGGAGTGTGCAGAACTTTAACCACTTGGCCACGGGACCAGGCCCTCCAGAACCTTTTTTGATGGCTCTGAATGAATTAATTTAACTATTTGGAATCTAAAGCTAAAAAAGCAATCAAAAACTTGGTGTGACAGTTTTGTGACACTTCTGGACAACAGGGATATAAAGTTTACTTACTTGAATTTCTCTCTCTTTAAAACCTTTGAATACCTAGGCTTCCTCCTTAAACAACTACAGTAGAAACTGTATAGAATTATGTATATTTATTTCTCTATATATCTCTATATAAAGAGAAATTATATACATACAAAAATATACATAAATGATATTTAATTTTCTATAAAAATTTAAAATTGAAGGATAGATAGAAACCAAACACCAGTGATGACAGCCTTTAACTCATTTCCTTCAGTCTGAGAAACCTTATCCACAAGTGTACATCAACAGCGATAAATCAGGGATAATGGGTTATTAAGAACTAATTTACTGCGTCAGATTTTCCAAGTCATAGTGTTACCAAACCAACTGGGCTCGCCTCCTGGTAAGTTAAATAAGCTTCTACACCAGTGGAAGTTGTCTCACAAAGTAAAGTGTATTTGCAGCAAATAGGAGTCCTTGAGGAATCATTTCCAAAGTCATGGCGTCCCCAAACAAAGGGAAGCTGGAACTTTCATTTTGGCTGGGAAATGAATATTCAAAAGGGAGAGACAGGTATTTGCCTGCACAGGCTGAGTTGGAGAACATGCTTCCACATAATGAGGCCTAAGCTCTTCCTGGAGAGATCTTTGCATTAAAAATAAGGCAAAGTCATGGGCATGGCTCTTGTGGTGAGGCTTGGTCAGTTTCAGGATGGTTGGTGGTTACGTCTCCTTAACATACAAAAGGAAAAGAAACAACTTGGCAAAACAGTTAATTGCTTCCAAACCCACCTTCAAGTGTCTCTAGGCACCTGGTCAGTGACAATAGCCCCTGGAAATCTTACAGTCATCCTACATATGGGATTATGCTAGAAATTCACACTGCAAAATGGAAAGAAATAGGATAGAAAGTTAGCATTTTTATATTATATAAAACAAAACTTTACAAAAATTTCTATACTCTAATGGAAGAATAAGCAAAAAGAGTAAGAAAAATCAGATTTGTATTTTTAAGAATACAGCAATTATCAAATAGTACGGTTTCGAAAATTTATAACATTTCTACTGCTTTGGATGTTGAAATTAAAATACAAGTACATTTCAGCTGACCAATATATTTTTAAAGCACTAAGAAAAATATACAGAATGGTGAAATGGCTAAAATTTTGTTCTGCTTATAATTGTTAAATGCAGAATATAAAGGCATTCGTTTATACCAAAAAAGAAAGACGTAGTTTATCTAATTATTAGAGTCCATATATATGAAATAAAGGCTAGAGTAGATCATATTGCTCTGTTTTTTTATTCTTTAATGTGAGATAAGTTTAAATAATTAGATTATATATACACAGACACTTTCATGATACACAAGTATACAGCAGTAGAAATAAAAAGTAATTGATTGTGTTATGCTTTGAGAATAAATGTTGAACTAAATAATTATTTCTTGTTTGAAGTTATTTTGTTTTCTACGTTTAAACACAAGAAAGATATCACTTTCAGAGTGTGTAAGCTCTTTGGTGCTACATTCCACTAGATTTAAATTTCTAATTACAAAATAATGTCATGAGAAAATTGTTGAGTATATTATGCGAGGAGAAAATTTTTCTCTAGAAAAACAGAACCAACAGGATTAATATTTGTATCTGTATCTGCCTCTCTCTATCTCTTCATCTTTATTTTAAGGACTTGGCTCAGGTGATGGTGGGTGAGGTGATAAGTCTGAAATCTGTAGGCCAGGCTAGCTGGTAGAAAATTCAGATAGGAGGTGATATTGCAGTCTTGAGTGTGAAATCCACAGCTTGGATCAGCAGACTGGAAACTCAGGCACAAATTGCTATTGTAGTCTTGAGTCTGAAATCTGCAGGCAGAGTGGAAACTCAACCAAGATTTCTCAGTTGCAGTCTTCAGGCAGAATTTTTTCCTCTTTGAGAAACCGCCTTCTTAAACCTTAAGGCTGTCAACTGATTGGATGAGGCCGACTCACATTACCAAGAGTGACCTGCTTTACTTAAAGTCAACTAATTGTAAATTTTAATCACCTCCACAAACACCTTCACAACAACGTTTAGACTAGTGCTTGACCAAACAACTGAGCACCATAGCCTAATTGACTAATTGACTAATTGATGGTTAATATAAAATTAACCATCACACTTTACTATCTCTTTTAGTCAAGGACCTTGTTTAATTAGCATTAGCATTCCCAACATGCTTAGTACAGTGCCTTACACACGGCAGGTAGTCAAGTAACGTTTGTTAAATGAATTTAATAAAAATTCCATTGCTTAGAGCCTTGGGCTATTCATTCTTTTAAGTATTCTCAAAGTTTAAAGACGTATACATATAATTTCCTCCTTACCTTAATATTTCTCCTTACTTTATAATTCTCACAAAGCAGTGTTCTTCTTTTAATGTGTTTATGAAAAATGTTTCATAGAATAACTTATTATTGAATTGTTTCAGGGTAAATATGATCTCATGAATCTATTAATTCAGGATCACATAGTCAAAATCTATTGTGTGGATGCTCTGTATAAGATAGTCTGGAGTTCTATCATAGAAAAAAAGCTAGTTCATCTTGATTTTAGAAGATAAATCTCTTGAGTGTGAGTAGTGGAAATGAATCCTTTGGAATCATTTTTTTTCCCATGAAAAAGGATTAAACACAGATATAATATTTTTCAAATTCACTGTTGGTATTAAAAGAGTAGCAGTGCAATTCCCAATATAACTCATTGGCCAGTAAAGTTTAGATAAAACCTGAAATATTTAGAATATAAAATCTTCCATCAAAACTCTCAGAAGATGCTGTTTGCTTGCTCTAAATAAAAATTCAATTTTGGTGCAATGTCAGATTACATCAGGTCTCAGCTTTTGACAGTGAGTTGGTAGGGAGTCACACAACATGCGTTCAGCTGTACTTTCATCTTTTTTTGCTCATTTGTTATGTAGCCTTACAAGATAGGATTCTTGCTGTATTTATCCTAGTTGTACACATGATTTCATCTTGTCCCCTACAGTATGAACTTCAAGCAAATAGAATTCTACTTCAGACTTATGAATTCAGAACTCAAACTGAAATAGGTTTGGCAAAATGTTTAAACTACAGGCTCAAGGATGACAGGCTTTTCCAAGATTACCGACTTTTTCACTCTTCTGGTTTTCAATGATTGTGTCATCCTTATCTACTGCTCTTTTAATCTGTAATAATTTTTAATTCAATTACTTCTATGTTTGCTTATTTTAGATCTAGCTGCTGCTCTTCAGACATACTATGGTGTTACTTATTTTTTCATGGATACTAGAAGAGCTTAAAAGAAAGTCATATGTGTCTTATCAGGTATAGGTCTTACATTTTGGGACATGAATGTTCTATTTCTGGTTTGAATTCTAACTTGAATAATGCTGAACTGCAGAGGTACATACCTTCTCACCTCTAAAATGTCTGTTTTCTAGGTTTGAAATTTCCACATATGATAATGACTTTGCCTTTATAAATAAATACTATTAGTAGACTATTAGAATTTGTACGTAGGAACAGGTTGTCCATAGTGTCCAGAATACTGAGGTATCAAGAAATTGAAACTGAGATTAGAAACGGGCAGCACAGCAGTCCGTATTTCTTTCTTTGCTGGTGTTCCCCTCACCTCGAGCCGTGCAGCCTTGAGTTTCTAATTCAGTTATTTCTTCTCCGAACTCTGTCCACAAAAATACTTATTAAAACACAAGCCCCTTTCTATGATGCCAACAATTCATTTTCCCAAGAAGGCATTGAGCAACCTTTTGAATTCAGTACCGCTGTATGTTCCAGAAAGGTAATCGAAATGTTTCCCCACTTATTCTTTTCACAGTGAAGTCTATTCAAAGATGGCTTAATTTACAAAGAGTTATAGAATGATAAAAATTTAAGCTTTCATTCCTTTGTGGTTGCAGTGATATCCTGCAAAGAGCTTCCTAAAGAGATTAACGTAAACTACCTCTAACTATTCTTCAGAAGATTACTCTGTAGATTTTAAAAGAAATGAATTTATGAAATTGGTCTTTGAAGCCCTACACTTAAAGAGGCCTTCTAATCTTTCATTAAAAATCACACAGTTTTAAAAGTTTCACGTTATGCTTCTATTAGACTCTATGTAAGCCTTACATTGGAGGAACAACAGTGGGGAGGATGTAAATTGTAAAACAGCATTTTAATGGAGTTTTATAGCATATTAATTGAGTCAAGTAATTTTACCTAAGATAGCATTTTAAGTCTTCTTCAAGAGATTATTAACAAGAACGAGCCAAGTTATTTGGGTGAATGTGACAAGAATAATGTACGTGTCTCAGACAATCCATTGCCATCATTTTAAAACATTTTTTATATGAGTAATAAGGACTCATTATTCACATATGAATACACTCTATGCACTTTACAAAGAAATATGTTTACTATAATTTGGATTTTTCAGTAGAAACTTCTTAAGGGTAAAATTGAAGAATTTAACTTATAAGAAATTATTCATGCAAATGTCTTCAAACATGAAACCTTTTTACTTGAGATTTACAAAATCCCAAAAATCTGTCTTATATGGATCTTAAACTACAGTTTCTGGTCTAAGACAGTCTTATTCACAAAAAAACTACCTTTTCTTTTTTCAAGGTAACATAGTTGCATGGTAAAAATAAAATAATACAAAAAAGCTTAGATAAAAAGCAGTAGTTTCTTACTTCATGCCTCCATATTCCCAGTTTCACTTCGTGCAATCAATTACATTTAATCACTTAAAATAGTTTCTTGTAGTGATATTGCATATATTATCAATATTAGATATTTTCTATTACTGTTCTTCTATGAAAGATGATAATTTTTCTTACACAATTTCTAACTATTCTTCTTTCTAATTATGTTAAAAATGATGCAATTATTTTAATGCTTTTGTGGATTAGATTTATAATTTTAGTGATTTATTTAAATTTAGTTCTTATTTTTCTTGAAATTTCTATTTAACTTTAACTTTCTAAGTTCTTGATTGATATCTCATTGTTTACATTTTATATTTCAACAACAGTTGTCAAAATTGCAGTTTAACACTGAAGGCTAGTTATTTCTTTTTCTTTTTTTTTTTTGTGAGGAAGATTAGCCCTGAGCTAACATCCAATGCCAATCCTCCTCTTTTTGCTGAGTAAGATTGGCCCTGGGCTAACATCCATGCCCATCTTCCTCTACTTTATATGGGACACCACCACAGTATGGCTTGACAAGTGGTGCGTCATTCCACACCCAGGATCCAAACCTGTGAACCCTGGACCACTGAAGCAGAGCACACGAACTTAACTGCTACGCCCCTGGGCCCGCCCTGGCTAGTCATTTCTTTAATATTGTTTCAATATTTCAAATAGGTCATAAATCTCAGTTTGAATAATTTGAAAGGTGGATCAGGAAGGAAAACAATAAGTGAATGCCTTCAATTTTATTTATTAAATGTTTGAATTGCTAAAAATTAAAAATAATTCTTGCTGAAAGTTTATAATAAGTTTGCATTTCTCCATATATTTTATCATATAATTATTCTATATATGTTCGATGTGGAAATGGAAGATACAACTATCTAATAAGATTTACAAGGAAAACAAAACAAAGTTCGAAATTGTTGTTCATCTCTTAACTATTTGCCTAATTTATTGCCCATAAAAACTCCTTTTTTTCTATTTTAGTAATTTATTTTCAAAATTTTATTAAAGCATTTTTAGAGGACGCAATATGGATTGGTTAGCAAATTAATGGTAAAACCTAAAGTTCATCTAGCATTTGCCAAACAAGACACTTGTTTCTTCCCATTTTAAATCTCATCTGTACAGCTTTAAAGACAAAGTAATTTGAGACATGATGGAGCAGAGTAACTACGGGCAGTATGACTAAGTTGCCTGAAATCATCACCAAAATTTTTCTTGTTTCATGAACTGAATCCATTTACTGACACTTTCTCAAGTGTTCTTTCTTCCATCCTGAGAAAGCCAGCAACAGTCAGTCCCATCTCGCCTCTCTTTTAAATAGAAAAATGTATTTCCTATGATAAGAGCAGAATAAAATGAGTTTAGTGTATTTAAAAATCTATATACTAGTATCATTTTCATTAAAAAATAGTAACTCTTTCAAGTGTAACTTTCAACATACAGTTATTTACTAATGTAATTTCACAAAAATTTACCTTATATCTGATAGCTCACTTTTGAAACTATTTGGAAAACTTAAAGATGGAATAAAATAATAACATATCTGATATATAATCTGTATACATTTTAAAGGATTTGCATTGAACTAAATCACAGAGGTAGTTTTGGTGAATTCTCACTCCATATTGTTTTCACGTTATTACTCAACAATTTTTCTGAACTGGATAGTGTGGCCGAACCCCTATCTAATTTGTCAGTAAAAAACAAACAAGACAAAAGTTAATTCTGTGGGCAACATAACAAATAAAAATATAATTTTAAAGAGAAATGACAAAGAAAATGTACCTTTGGACTTTATCTTCCTACCTATAAAGTAGGTAGGTGCAGATCTAAATTATTTTTTAATATAACATTTATTTATGAAGATATATAAAATCTGATTTAAAAATGGGTCTATTTTCATGGTTTTTATTTAATTGATACAAACATAGCAACATACATATGTGTATAAGTTATTTGGCCAATATCCTTTCACTACACACCTGTAACAAAGAGAATGTAAGGTTATTTGCAATAGTAATTAATCAGTAAATAATATAAATCATGCTAAAATAATTTTTAAAGAATGTTGACCTAAAAGGTAAAGTATAATTTTACTCACTGTAGGCATTTCTGTGTGGTGCAAATTTGTGAATTACAATAAAGTTTAAAAATAGAAATGCATATAATTATTCTATAAACAGACATAATTTTTGAAGATAAATCTATCACACTTCAGAATAATGTTTCTCAGTCAATGTTAGTCTTGCAAAAACTATTAAGCCTGTGTTTCATGTAAGGCACTCTGTGCTGGACAATATGAGAAGACGGAAGAACTCGATCAAAATGACATGTCACCATCTGCATTGTGAGATTATGTGCTGCAGAAAAAGTTCAATTCCTAAATGATATTATACTGTATTGAACCAAATGTAGATAATGCAACAATTGTAAAATTAACTCAATGTATGCCTTTATGCCAACATTTTTTAAACAGTTATGACAGTAAGCTGTTCACAGGGAAAGATTACATGTTCATACTTAGAAAGCTAATCAATAAAACTTATCTTGCTCCTTAACTAATGTCCCCCAAAAGAGAAATCTGTGAAATGTGCATTATCAAAACTTATGTATCACTACTAAAAAAAGAGATGAACATTTAAAAAAGGGATGGAGAAGTTACATGGTTTCCAATATTCCAACTCTTTCAAATTATTTGACCCTTTCCTTAAAAGTTTAACTGTGTTTCCTCTTTATCCTATGGACTTGTAACAATACGATATAATTTAATTTACTCCATTTTAATGTAAGAATTTCAAAGCATCAAGGGAAATTAATCTAAATAGATTCATTTGAAATGTCTTTTAAAAACAAGCAATTTTATTTTGACAGTTGTCTCTGTTCTGATCATATTACTGAAGTAAATATAGATTTTGAAATAAATAATACCTATGAAATGGATAATCAGACAAGCAAAGAAAACGCATTTCACAAGATAGAACTGAGGTAAAAAACCCAAAGTTCAGTTTTGGGAGCTATATTTTAAAAGCTGCATTGACAAACTGTCCTTAAACATTTGAAGGACTTTTATATAAAATTTGGAATAGAATCTGTTGCTTCAAAAGGAGGAACCAAATTGAATGATTGGAAGCTATAACGAAACAGACTTAAGCTCGTTAGCCAAAATTGAAAGGCCTACATTATAAGAAAGAAGTCTTCCTCTTTTTGAAGTTTAAGAAAATAGGCTGGGTATCCAGCTGTCAGAAAAATTGTGGAGGGGGATGTATACATTTGGGGCATTTAAAAAAATGTTTTATTGATTGTTTTAATCATAAGAGTTTATTAATCAATAGTAGGAACAGACCATTTGAGCAAATATTCTCTACTGCTACTTAAAGAAAGTAGAGAATAGAACCTATTTGAAAAAAGTAAGCCCCATCTTCCCAAGATATTCATTAGTGTTCATAGTAATGTCATGATTATAATGAGCTTTTCATCATTTTAAAGAAAGGTATAAACCTACAGCCCAGTTTTTTGTTGTTGTTGTTGTTGTTTTGTTTTTTTCTTTTGTGGTCAGTTAACTTCGGGTGTTTTATCTGGTAAGAATTTTTTTTTTAATCCTATTTTCCCCCCTAGCTAACCAACTTGCTAATTGTGCTTTGTAAAACAAAGTTAGGAAAGAGTATCATTCCTCCTACACAAATCAAACCTTCATTGCTTTGAGGAACAATTAAATACAACTAATTCTTTAATTTCAACTATCCACACTACCATTTAATCAAGTTGATCCACCATGAGCCTTGTGAATCCAGATAATTCACATTGCTTGACATCCACCATAATTGTCCAATTCCTTTAGTGATTAATGTTAGCTGTCAATTCAAACAAATTTTTGCCAAACTCTGTTTCTAGTTCTTCGACCAAACTTGAAATCTTCAGTCTTGATATTTAATTTTCTCTCCCCATTATTCAAAGTTTTACCTTTCCCAACAGAAGTTAAGTCCCTGCCCTGGGATTCTCAGTGCCCACTGGCACCTAGCCGGGATTCCAACTCATTTACAAGAACCAGGAGCGCCAAAACACAAGCCATCTAGTCCTACATTTACAAAATGTCTAGAGTTTTCTTCTCTTATGTTCTGTAGGCATTTAAAATTTAACACTCTGCAGATTTATTTTTTTTGATTAGCAATTCTTACCTAATACACTATTTTTATAAACTGATAAAACATTTTTCATTTAAGCAGAGTAGAAGTAATTTAGATAGTTTTCAATTTCTTTTTGTGAAAACAATTGACAAAATCCTAATTTAATCCCCTCAATTTCCAAATGAGAAAATGAGAAAAGTCAAGTGATTGACTCAATGTCACAGAGCTAACAAATGATAAAGGGAAAAAAAAAAATCTACTGACCACATATGCAACAATCATTCCATACTTAAAGTAACTCTGAAATTCTTAAATATCCATAGTGATCTTCTCTCCAAAACATTTTGGAAATTTGAAAAGAAATTGTATGAAAAATGTGTAAACTATTGCAGTTTTCATGAAATGTAGCCCATCGAAAATTTTCTATATGAAAATAATAGGTCACATTTATTGATCACTTGACACTTTCAAGCATAATTTCATTTAACTCACATAACAATCCTCTGTGATAGGTAATATTATCATACCAGTGAGGTAAACAAGGTAAAAGGAATATTCACAAAGCTAATATGTGTGTAATGCTAGACATTACATCTAGGTCTGGTTGACCTCAAAGCCTGTTTTCTTAACCTCTCTAATATGTATCTCTAAGAGAAACTGGTCATCAGTTTATGATAGTGTAATGTTATCAGCTCCACTTTTGTTGTAATACTGAAAGACATGAATATATTCTTCTTATGTTAAAAGAATGAATGAAAATTTCTGTAATGTGGTCTTTGTATGTTTGGTATCCTAGGATCAAAATCATGCTATATGACAGTTTTCTAAGACAGGCCAAATTAAGGCAAATCAGCCCCTAAATTGCCATGACAACCTATGCTTTGAGCTAGACTGTTTATGACATTTTAATAAATGAAATGGCAAGGAGAATTAGATAAATTGAATATATCTAATTATAGGAAAAAGCAGTTGTATCGCTTGGGTAATAAGCAGTGATCTCAATTATAAATACATAAAAATACCTTAGCCTCATTGCCTTTTTTAGGAAAATGGTCCAATAAGGGAAATAGCCATTGATATTAAATTGTTTAATACATTATTGTAAGATCTAGTTTTTTTTTTTTTTTTTTTTTTTTACTATTGCAAAGCAAGATTAAAAGAGTACATTATATCTAGTGTATTCACAAATAGCTCAACCTTGACTATATATGTTTTCACATGGCTATAAAAAAATATCCTGGGAATCCCAGCCTAAACATTCTAATTCAGTACTAAAGAACCTTTGTTTCATTTGCCTTGATTCTTGATAAACTGAACAAATCCTCTTCGAGAACAATTATTTACCTTCTATTGCATTTGATAAAGTGAACACTTTTTTTTCAAGTGTTCCATTGTTCACTTTTCTATTTATCTCAATAGACTCAGATTGTGACAATTTTGGATTTAGAAAAAAGAAATCCTATTTAAAAGAGAGAGAACGCACTAGAAAAGAAAAGAAAGTTCAAAATCAATGCTTCTTAAAATATTTGTGGGAAAGAATCACTTCGATTTTTCCTCAGTCTATTTTTTTAACCAGTAGGTAGTTTCCACCCTGTGAAACCCTCCAGACAACTTTGACAACACCCGAATTGGTCCAAATCCTGTTCAAGCAGATAGGTCCACTAATCATGCACGTGGCTATTATGGCAATGTCGAATTGCTATAAAAGATTCTAAATGGTTATTTTCAATTTCTATACTATTCTCAGCTTGGTAACAAATGATATGCCAAAGACAACATTTTGAGTAGTGCTACTCTAAAATTCAGTTTCTCGATGATTCTGGATGATATGCCATAGTGTTTAACATCAAGATTGAGAAATATGTACTTCTTGACTTTTTTTGCTGCAAGTGACAATTAAACATGTATTTATTAAGGACATATTGTACCTTCACCATTATGTTTGGAAAATGTAGAAATATAGGAATAGCAAAAGCTAACATTTTAATTGAGAATGATAGTACATGATTAAACGCCAAGTTATATGGCACAAAACATAAACGCTATGGAAGTTCAAACAAGATCAGTCAGACCCATAGTAATTAGGGATGAGTCGTGTAGGTGTTGAAATATGGCTGCCAAATGTAGACTGAAAATATTTTGATTTATAAAATGTGTGGTGTGCTCTTCATTAGCTGTGGAAAATCATTGATTTTCATGAAATTTTGATGAGAGCATTCTATCTAGAGGGCAGGCCATTTGTCGGAGAACAATGAAGATCACAGTTACACATTTTGAGTAAGATTTTTTTTAATTTCTTTTTTTTTCTTTTTGCAAAAGCACTCTTTTCCCGGCAATTCTCAATTACTGCCAGGGGAGGGAATCATCCTGCTAATCTTAGGAACCTGACTGGTAGAAAAGTAGAAAAGTGAAACAATGCAGAACTACTAAAATCAATTTATTTTCAATAACTAGTGACCAGATCAGTGAGAGAACCAGTTCTGCAACATGTCTTGAAGTTTTCAAACTTAAATGCTTGTACTTACATATTTATCAAAACATTAAACCCTGTCTTTCTTCCTTTGACTTAACATACATTTCTAGTAGTTCAGTATCTATCTAGGACTGTCTATATACCACCCTTGGGTGAATCCACAGTGCTGCCCAAATTGAGTGTATACATCTTAAGTCACTTTATTTGTTACACACTTATTTCTGCCTTCTTTATAATACTAATGCCAGTTTATTTTCATTCATGGCTATGTAAATCACATAATTCATTTGAAATTCAAATTATGCAGAAGATCGGATATTTTTCTTTATATCTTAGAGAACCCTAACCTATTAGTGTTTAATTAGCCTGCATTTTCAGTCCTTTGTTCCTCATGCTCCTAGGCTGGCATTTTTTAGATTATTAAGTCTACTTTAAACTTTTTTTAAAAGACAGGATATTTTGCATATCAACAATACTTATGTTCTATATTTGGTTTATACATGATTATTAAAGTCAATGTTACTCTCTGTTATTTTACTACTCAATAGTCTTTCTGTTATTTTATAGAACTACTTAGTTTTTTAAACTTCTCTAATATAAACTACACCTTATTATCTATCTCTAGATAGACAACATCTATCTATATTATCTGTGTATATATCTATTTATCTTAGCTATCATGTATGTTCATGTATCATGCAGCTATGTGTGTTCACGTGTATGTGTTTGTATTTCACTTTTTTTGATTTATTTTCTATTTAATTTTTGAATCACCTTTAACACTTCCTTTAATACAGCATCCTTTTTTTTCCTCTGTTATGTCTCTATTTTAAATTGCCCATTCAACAGTTTTTCTGGAAAGAGACTGAAAGAGGAAGCCCTGGTGAATGACAAGGCCAGAGGTTAATCTCTGGGTGTCATCTGACCGTGATAATAATAGGGCAATAAGAATGAATGTGCTCTCAGAGGAATTTAATGCAAAGGAAATAGAGCAGAAAATCAAAGTCTGAGGGTTAGCTTTCTTGAAGTCAAGGGAACAGAAGATAAAGAAGCCACCACAGACAGAATTTAACTAATAGGCCTTATGATAACTAGGATAGGAATATATCCTAGAACAGGGATCAGCAACATTTTATCTGCAAAGATGCCAACAGTAAATATCTTAGGCTTTACAATCCATATGGTCTTTGTCCGCTATTATAGCATGAAAGAAGTCATAGACAATATTTAAATGAATGGGTGTAGCCGTGTTTCAATGAACCTTTATTTATGTATATTTGAATCCCATGTAGTGTTTACATGTCATGAAACAGTATTCTTCTTTGCATTGTTTTTTCAACCATTAAAAAATGCAAAAAACATTGTTAGTTCCTGGGCCACATGCCAAAATAATCAGTGGGCTGAATTTGGTCTGGGGCCATTGTTTACTAATCCTTGCCTTGCGAGAATGAAAGAACATTTCTGGAAGAATCAAGTGTCTGAAACAGTCAAATACAGCAGAAACTATAAGCAACTTAAAAGCAAGCATTCTCTCATATTCATGTTTTTATTTCCAAACATAGCTTTGCACAATATTTTTCACATAGTAAGTGCTTAATAAATGCTTCACAGCAAGAACTGAAGACTAATGATTGGAAATTCTGAGGCTACTGATGACTTTTCAAGACATCTCTTTTGGAAGAGATAGGATCATGAAAGCCAGTTTGAAGTGTGAACAATTTAGAGTGAAAGGTCAGGAAATGGAAGTATAGTTCTAGACAGCTTGTTTAAAGTCTGAAAGAGAGTTAGATGAATGATTGGAAGGAAAATCAGATGAATCCAGTTAATGTTGTGTTATTGTTCGCTTCTTAAATTACAAGGGAATGTGCATATTTGACTACTTGGAGACACAATTAAAGTTATAAATTAAAAGTAGGGCAGGTCTTTCTGAAGGCAGAGGATAGTGGACAAATCTATGATTAGAAAGGATTAGAGGAGGGAATAATGACAGAAATTGAGTTGGATGCAAGGAAAATGGAGGTGCTTGTGACAAATAACATCCTCACCATGAATGACTCAAGATGTGCTAAAAGGGGATTATGAAGAGGAAGGAGAGATGGGAATTTGAATATTCGAGGGCAAAGGATTCTTAATAAGTAGTACAAAAAATAAAAATAAACAAGTTCTATAGAAGATGAGTGCATAATCCATCTATTTGACCTACTTATGTTTAGCAAGCTAGGTATCATCAACACTATTTTAATTGCTAAATGAAAACTTCCATCATCACCAGTAATATATCTTGTATTCCCTTAAAATTTTGGAGGAGGATAACACATACACAGGAAATATGTAATTACATATGGAAATGACCCAAAGGGAAATAGATATGATCTAATTATGAACTAGAATTCTTTTTCTTACTGACGCTCATCTTTATTACTTATAATATCTTGTTAATTTCTTCTACTCTAAATGGTAGCATACACTTCTATAAAAAGTGACTTAATGATACTCTTTGATATGATTACTGACAATTTTCCTCATCAGTATGTATTATCTTAATCTTATTTTGCATCTCTGGTATTTTTGTTTTTACCTTCTCTTCTATCCCATTAAATGCCTAATGCATGTGAACAACATTCCTCTCCAATTCCTATCCATAGAAATAAATATTAATCTATGTAATCTGAAAAAATAAGAGTGCTATTATAAAATGGGACCTAATAGACTATAATCAGAAATAATGGCATAAAGTGAATCAAAGAAAATTCAGGGTAGTTGTCAGGAAACTTTTAATGGCTTTGTAAAAATGATTGTGAATCTGGTCAGGGTCATCTTATGGGGACAGCGTACAAATAGGAAATAATTCCCAGCAGAGCAGTTTATTTTACTGTTGAATAATTTGTAGCAAACAAAAGGGTGGAAATTGCTCCTGGTTCAGCAGTTGTTTGGCTGACAGTTCTGTGTCAGGTCATTCACACTTTCTGTTATTTTGGCAGGGTTTGTTGGTAGCTTTTACACAACAGCAAAGAATTTGTAAACAATTTCCCTATATTCAGAGCCTTTCGTCAACCTTAGGTCCCACTTTTTTCCCACCTCTTCGTACCTCTCAAGTACATATTTCACATAGTGTTTGATTCTCACAAAATAGGTTCTTGTCAAAAGTATTCAATATACTTTTGAATAAAAATATTTGAGAATAATATTTCAATGAATTGAAGAATGAAAGTACAACACTGTACTCTATTCTAGGTGTGTGCTGAGGACAGATTTCTGCCTTCAGGTTTGTGTTGCCTGCTTAAGGGGGCCATGGACAGTACCCAGGATGACCCTACTGCTGGTCATCTCAGAATGATTATTGCATTCGAAATGGAGTTAATGTCATACCTCCAGAACTACCAGAAGCATACATTGGATGTTCAGTTTTCAGTTTTGTTGCTTATGTCCTGGAAGCCTGAAACAACCTGTGCTGTGCAGAGGAGAACAAAACCATTTTATGTACCCAATGTTTTGGCTAACCTTGGCAACTTCTGGACTGGATCTTAAAAATTAGTGGGCACTCCAGGTCCTCCCTGAATCATATTTGAAGTTTAGAGAACAAAAACAGCAGACCACATACTGAGCTGGTCATTCCAAAGGGCTCTGGCTTTTACATTATTTTCCAAATTTTATGTAAACAAGAAAACCACTTATTATGGTTGTCCTGCCCAAGAAGGGTTACATTATTGTGGTATTCATTTTAATTACTAAATGCCAAATGTGGTTTATCTGCTCTTAGTATTATCTTTAAGTTAAAAGAGATGCTTAGTGGTGTTAATAAAAACTTTGTTGAATTTGCTTCATGATTATTAATTACAAATGCTGAATGGAATCCCTGCTGAAAAACAAGTGTTTTCGTTTGAATTAGAGAAGAAAGAGAGGATTCTAATTTAGCTTAAGAGTTACTAACTGGAGTATACAAATCAATAAAGTAGACATCAATAATCAATGATCAGACCTAAATTATAAAACATATTATAAAACCTAAACTATAAAAGTGAAACACTGGAATCAGTGTTTATCATTATATCATTATCATTATATAAATAAGTATTTAACATTACACATATAGTTTATGCACAGTTCAACAAATCTTTCTTCTTAGTGGTTTTTCCACCTATAAGTATGTTGAGAGAATTATGAAACCGATAGACCAGTGAATACAAGAAAAACCTGAAACAAAATAATGAGCTAAGTGACATTTCTTCTACTTGTGATGTGTCTGCCAGCACTAAGCACAAAGGCTTATGTATTCCTTCAACATTCATTTATTGAAAAAAAGTAGGAAAGGAGGACATAAAAGGTATTTTTTGCCTCACTTATGGCCATCTCACACAAACTCTACAATATTCAACCAGAAGGCAGTTCTAGGGTAAAGGAGCAGAATAAAAAAGCTTGGACAGATTAAAGGATTTTGGAAAATTTGACCTTGATACCAAATTGAAAAATAAAATAACCATTCTGAATAACTACCTTATTATAATTTTTCTAAGCTTCTGATTCTCCACAAATTAGAGGACTCCTATCATTTCCAGTGAACTTGATAGCTTTTGAAAAGACCATGGATGTGCCATGGGGACAACCACCAATGTTTCAAGAAGCTTTAAATATACTTTAATGTGACCTTTAATGTCTGGTAAAGAAGCTTGCAGTTGGGAGATTTGGGAGGAAATACTGGATTTTTTATGTATTTCTGAAGTTACTGAGTTGTGAACAGGTAGTGAAAAATGAGAGAACTGTATCTGACTAGAAATTGGTAATTAAGGACTTGAAATTTATTTTAAAGGGTTATCATTCACATTCATTTCTATATACATTTAATAAGCTTAAATATGCACTATACACTGTTTATTTGATGTAACTCTCCATCTCTCTCTTTCTATATTTAACTTTTGATGCTGAAAGTAATAAAACATCAAACATTGATTTTACCCATAATGCTTCCATGCCTATGTTATAATTGAAGATATTCATGCTATTTTCCATTTTCTAAATCATAGGATGAAGTCTGTCCCAAAGCTGAAGGAGATGAAGTTCAGAGGTGTGTGTGGGCCTCAGCTGTTAATGTCAAGGACAAGTTCATCTATGTTGCACAGCCAACTTTGGACAGAGTCCTCATTGTTGATGTGCAGTCCCAAAAAGTTGTTCAGGTATGAATGATTCCTACCTTTGAAAGTGATTTTAAAAAACATTTACTTTAATGTAACAGTCTCTACCAGGTAACTTGTGCATTGCCATTTGAATGTCATTGATAACTTGTTTTATTACTTGGATAACTGGAAAATATATGCATTTTCTGCAAACTCTCCTCTCCTTCTGCTTCCGAAGCTTAATGACTTGAAGAAATTTAAATATTTTTTGTTTTCAGAAATTAGATTCCATGAACACATCGTAATACTAACATGACTAGTTCCACAAAAATCATCCTCAGAGTGGCTTATTCTGTCTCGAGTAGAGAGAGTCCCAGTCAGAGGCCAATTAAGGTATTCCTAGTTCTCATTCCAGAAACAGTATTATATCTTCACATCTGATTCTTAACAAAGGCTGAGACAATAGTAGGCTTTACTAGGTAATAGTAACTCAGTAGGTTTTACTATAGTAGTAACACTAGTAATGTATATATAGGTCGATGACTGAGAAAAAAATCTCTAACAAACATTGCCATAGTCGTGGTTATGAAAACCATTCTGGTTTGAGCCATCAAATGTTTCATTCCCTGCTTTTTCCATGACCGTCCAACATGGGCAATCTACTTGCACACAGTTGCACCAAAACCAAGGGGCAGTGCAGGATTTGCATCTAGGCAGTCTGGCTCCAGTATCTGGGCCCTTGACTATTATGATCTATTGCTTCTCAGCTCAGAGGAAACAAACTTAAAATAGCTTTATGAGATATGTATAATCCGTTAAATGGGAGTAATAACTGTGCATATCACAAAAAGTTCTATTAAGGATTAGATCAATTAATGCATATAAAGCATTTATAGCAGAGCTTGGCATATAGAAATGCTATATACTGGTTTACTAACAAAATTTTTGAGAGTCATTGGAAACTAACCAGTCCTTATATTTATAGAGATTTTTTTTGCACCAATATTAGTTTGAAATTGAATATTGAAGTAGCTGTTAGTCCCTCTAATATTAATCCCTGACTGGAACCACAAAAAGTGCTAAGAAGTTCAAAGTTAGGGCTTCTCATTCTAAGGGTTCTTAAAAGCTTCACATGGATTCATCTAGTCATTCATTTATCCATCTTTCCATCCATCCATCCTCATTTATCCATCTTTCCATCCATCCATCCATCCATCCTGTATACATACATTTATCGATTGGCTATTATGAGATGTGCTTGGTATCACAAGTAAAAGAATGAAAAGTATTTATGTTAGAAATCTCTGGCATCTCTAGGATTACAAATGTAAAATAGATAACTAGTCTAACGTTTCAATTTCTAATATGAGAATGAACAGTACAATCATGAGTAAAAGGATGAATAACTGTTCTACTAGAAAACTCTAATGCCTCCAAGGTTACATAGTTCTCATGTATATCCTGTCTAATGGTCCAATATCTAATGTGAGAATATATTTTTCTGTATATTTCATTTAGTATGCTTCTGTCTTTGACATTGCTGGATTTTTGACCAGGTTGATTTTACTTTGATTTCAGCTGCAACAAAGGCCAACAAATTACAGGCATTTAGTTTGGGATTATCAAGACTCTTTAGCCAGTAGGTTAAAATTAGAAGTTTGTTTCAGGAATAATCAAGCTGGTCTAAAAATTCAGTTTTTAAACTAGAAACCTACACTGACTATACCTACTAGATATTCAAAAGTGAGAAAAGCTAATATCACTTATTATTCATATGACTTCCATTTCAGACAATGATGTAAAATTTAAAATTAAAAGAATATTGATAATGAAATGTTCATGCAATGGTAAAAATCACATAAATTATATTATTTTTCAAAGTGCCTATAATTACTATGAAATACCAGGAGAATGTAAAGGACATTATACAATGTTAAAATATTAAAAATCATATTATGAAATCATAATTGTGGAGATTTTTCAGATGAGAACCTAACACATTTTTATAGGTTAGAAAATTGGGCCTCAGTCCAAATGGGTTCTCCTTATGATCCTGTTATTAAAATAATAACAATTATGTTTTATTACATTTTCTAGTCATTACCTATCCAAAGGTATTCATTACATAGATTTCTATCACCATAAATAAGTATTGCCTGATTTTGAATATTACATAAGTGGAAATATATCGTATTCACTATGTGTATCTAGATACTTTGGCTCTACGTTATAATTGTGAGATCATTTTGTTTGCATGTAGTTGTTGTTTGTGTTGTTCTTTCTTTTTTTGCTGTAGAGAAATCCATTATAGTTGATTCTCATTGTTGATTCTGTATTTCAAAATTCACCTACTCTCTTAACTTTATCTAGAACCACAAAATCAATACTCATAGTGCTTTTGCAATGATTCAGAGACATGCTCAGAGTGATGAAAAATTTGTCACCCAACATACATGTACCAGCTAAGGTTGAGCAAGGAGAGGATCTGCCCTCTTGTTTCAGCTTTCATAGTGTAAACAAAAAATACCATGAAATAGCTTTCATGGTCTATTTAGTGCCATCTTTTTTGCATTTTTGTGCTTTTGTTGCCAATTTTACAGTTTAGACTGGCTCCCAAGCATAGTATTGAAATGCTTGTGCAAGAAGGCTGTGATTTGCCTAATAGGAAGCTTCATTCAGGCATGAGTTGTAGTGCCATTTGGTCATGAGTTCAACACTAATTGATGAACAATATACATCAAATAAAGGGCCTTTGAACAGAAACACACATGGAACAAGGTTATGTATCAATGAGTAGATGAAAATCTTGTGACCAGGGGCTCATAGGAAACTAACTATATATTTCCCCTAGGACCAATGGTTCAGTACTCAGAAATTCAGTGTTTGTGGTGACTTGATAGAACAGCTCCCACTAATAATGAGAATTGAACTTTATTTATTCATTAACAGTAGATAGGATAAATTCCTGAAGGAGATTCCAAAAGGAGGTAATTGAAAGAAAAGGGAAAGTTAATATTTAGGTCAAAATGAGTGATACTGAGTGAGAATTTCCTATAAAATAATAATAAAATATATATATACACTATATATTATATTTTATGATATAGTCTTAAAAATAAAATATAGTACACTCTCAGATTTAGAAAGAACAATGCAACTCAAATAAAAAAATAAGTCAATACCTAAAATATTGATGTGACACAAACAAACAACAAGGCAAATGGAAAATCTTAAAATGGCAGATGAATTACTATGAGAACAGCAGCAATTTTCTCAATAGTGAAAATGGACACCAAAGAAAGTGAAATAATATTATTAAAGGACTAATAAAATATATTCTGATATTATATGGTTGGTGAAAAAATAATTCTAAAATCAGATCATAATTTATTTATTGTGTCATACACTCAAAGACAGATCTTATCACTGAGATAAATTGGAAACAGAACTAAAACTGAAAACAATTTGCTTCAGGAATAAGGAAAATTAAGTGAGCAGTAAATTTGATGTGATAGCAAGAAAATTGGTAAACACATGATCTATTAAAATTTTAACTGTCAATAACAGTAAGGATATTCTCTGAATTTATGGTTAAAATTTTTAGAAGAGTAAAAACACAAGATAAAAATAGCACCAGAGTGTTTAAATATTGTATAAAAATATGTGAGCAGGGAAAGAGATAATTTGATCCGAAATATTTTAAGATTTATTGTATTACTTAGGAGTGGGAATAATAACAATTATTGATGCAAATGCTAAGTATATTTATTAATATTTCAAGAATCTGTAAAATAAGAATGGAAAAAGCAGGACAAAGAAAAAAATTTAAACAAAATGATAGAATAAAACCAAATATGTTCATAATTACAATAACTGAGAATGAACAAAGTATATAACTGAAAGACAAAAGGAAAGTTGTTGGACCAAATAATGAAAATAACTATAAGCAGATTATAAGAGACACACCCAGAAAATAAGAAAAAATAAAATTTGAAATTTAAGGACAGTGACAGATGATATAGGCATATATTAAAAACTTAAAAAAGCTGGTATAGCTATATTAAAATCAGACTTTAAAAGGAACTTTAAGGCACAAAGCATTAAATTAAAGCAAATTATTTGATATTGATAAAAAAGTTTACTAAGAAAATATGAGTAAAAACACATATGATTGCTATAACTTTATAAAGTGATTATTGCCATACTACTGGAAGAGATTGACATATGATCAAAGTAAGAAGAAATTGATACTTCTATAATTGATAAATCCATAGAATTAATACTATATGTCAATTGAACAACACTATTACTATGATTGAACTAACAGATATACATATTAACCTTTGCATCCAGCAATGCTTTAATATACATTATCACTAAACTTTTCACTATCTTAGTCTGTTTGGGCTGCTATAACTAAATACAACAGACTGTGTAGCTCATAAACAACAGAAATCTATTTCTCGGACTTCTGAGTCTGGAAAGTCCAAGATTAAGGTGCCAGCATTGTAGTGATATGGTGAGGGCCGTCTTCCTGGTTCATAGCTGGTGCCATCTCACTGTGTCCTCACATGGTGGAAGGGGCGAGGGATCTCTGTGGGGTCTTTTTTATAAAAGCACTAATCCCATTCCTGAGGACTCCATCCTTATGACCTAACCACTTCCCATCTCCTGATACCATCATCTTTGAGGGTTAGGATGTCAACATATGAATTCTTGGGGGACACAAACATTCAGACCATAGCATTCACTAAATAAAACATTTAGTGAACATGACCATGTCCTACGCTAAAAATTAAGTCTCAAGAATATTAATTGAATTATTTCATACTGATTCCCTGACACAATGTTAAACTATCAACAACACAAAAATAAATTTAAGATATCAATATCAATATCAAGCAATATTGACGATCATAATTAAATATGTTGAATCCAAGTAAGGCTGTGTTTTAAGGGAAATTGGCCACCTTAATCAAAAAAGATAAATAACAGACTGAAAATAAAACCTTTAATCAGATAATTTTAGAATTTAGCTGAAGAAAATCAGAATAATCTAAATGAAAGAAGGAAAGTATAAAGATATGGATATAAAGACACAGCAGAATTAAAGTTTAAAAGGTAAAAACCAATTTATTCAAGAAAAACAATTGAAAAGAAACTCTTTGGGAATTTTGGCAAAGAACAAGAACAAAAGTCACGTTAACACTATTAGAATTGAATAAAAGGAGGTATAACTACAATACTAGCAAAGAGTAAAGGGCACTAAGAAAATATTAAGGTAAAAGTCATGGTAGTAAATTTTGAAAACATAGTGGCAAAGAAGAAATTAAAGGGAAAATATAAGTTAATAACATGTAACCCAAGAAGGAATAAAAAAGGAATACTTTTATGACTAATTAAATGAACTGATTTTAGAGTATTAAAACAAAAAATTCTATCCCAGATGGGTTTAAAGGTGAAAGTTCTACCAAACTTTAACATTTTCACAGGCAATTTGATGAGATCTAGTAATTTAAAAATGCACATCTTCATTGACTTGGTGGTTGACTTCCTGTTTTACTCTTTCTACCTGCTCTGAGAGCCAGCCCTGGTGGTCTAGTGTTTGAGATTCAGCACAGTCACTGCAGCCCGGGTTAGTTTCCCAGTCAGGGAACCACACCACTCCTCTCGCGGTTGTCATACTATGGTGGCTGCATGTTGCTGTGATGCTGAAAGCTATGGCACTGGTATTTCAAATACCAGCATGGTCACCCATGCCTTTCTACTATCAAAAGACTTTCTACTATCAAAGATAATTCTTAACCTTCTCTTGATGCATCTTGCCCCACACCACCATTTACCAGCCTTATGGCCTCACTTTCTATAGCTGCTTTCCACTGTAGGAACCAAAAATAACATATCAGATACATCCCTGTTGTAGGAAATATGTGGAACTTAATCCTTGGAGTAAAAAGGCAGAGGCAGTACTGTGTCATGGGTTGCTCACCCAGCTCTGGAGAGGCGTATCATGGAGTTGAATATTACCCTTCTGTCAATAAAAAAAAAAAGGTTTTGAATTACAGGAGCTACTGAATACCTCACTGGAAAGAAGGAGAATGAAGTAGCAGCTGCATTGATCTGGGCCATTCTGCAACAATCTGTTCTACAGAAATTTAGAGAACACCTTAGTTTATAAAGTGAAAATTTCCGTACTGGGTACATTCAGACTAATATTCTTTCTGACAGGGTCATTACTTCTTGAGGCTTATTGTTGACTGTAAATATCAACCTAAAATTTTAGATATATACCACAAAAGATTCTCTTTTTAAAAAATTAAAAATTTCTATCTTTGAATTTATCTAAGTTCTCTTTTGTTGCAACCACATATAATTTCAGTCTGTGAACCTCTTTTGCTAATGAGTTCCATAAGTCTGCTGTCTGCTGGCTGAGAAAACACATCCTTATATTTGTCTTAACTTTACCTTAGAGTATGTGAATTTTAGTCCTCAAAATACATGCTTGAAGGTAAATTATGAATATCCTAAGGACTCTATTTTTTTTTCTTTTTTTGTGTGTGAGGAAGACCAGCCCTGAGGGAACATCCGTTGCCAACCCTCCTCTTTTTTGCTGAGGAGGACTGGCCCTGGGCTAACATCCGTGCCCATCTTCCTCTACCTTATTTGGGACGCCGCCACAGTGTGGCTGACAAGCAGTGCGTCGGTGAGCTCCCAGGATCCGAACCCGCAAACCCCGGGCTGCCAAAGCGTGAACTAAACTGCTGCGCCACCAGGCCAGCCCCCTAATGACTCTATTTTTACACTTAAAATACTTCACCTCAGAATTTTAAATTCCCTCGTTTTTTTCCTAATTTAAAAGCAATATGTAAACGATAAATTTTACAGACTCAGATATTGAACCCTCTGTTTTGTAAATTAATAATCCAAATAATTCGTTTTAAAACTATTTAAAGAAGGAATATTTCTAGCTACTTAAAAAAACTCAATTTAAAAAACATTGTAATTTAAAGCTTTATTTATATTCAGAGGGAGAGTTGATTTTAAAATCAACTGCAAAGTGCAAAGTTAATTCTGTTAAAAGTAAAGCATCCTTTCTCAATTTGACCACTTTTTTACAGTGAGGTAGATTCGAAGTCAGCCTTTTTTGTATCCAAATGAAATTATACTTCCTGGTTGTGTGCTGTACCTCTGTTTATTTATTTCTTTCTAACCTGAGTGTATTATACAGAGGCAATTAATTATAATCAAAATTTAGTTATCTCCCAAACATGATAGGAAATACTGTAAAATTTTCTATAGTGTAGATATACAAATGGAACAGTGAAATCCAAAATCAAAATGCCTTATTCTTGGGGAAAAAAATAAGTGAAAAAAGAGAAAGAAGAACACTATGCTAACTTAAATTTAAATTTTTCAAGCTTTCTTTTCCAATCCAGTTAAATTCGATTCCTAGTGTTTTAGACTACCTTATCTAAGAAGTCACATTTTTGACTTTTTGTTTTGGGTGTATTTGACTATGTGAATTGGTATTAAATGTGTATTTTAGAAGTAAACATTTTAAAAATTTGAGCAGCATTATTACACTTCATTATTAAAATGACAAATATGTTCTTGACAACATAAGATTTACAAACCTCATGATAAATTATCACCACTAGGGTATATTTGTTTTCAGTGGATACATCAATAGCATTTCTCTCTGCAGCTTAAAAAGTAAAAGGTCACAATTTTTTAATGCAATCTATAACCTTAGTGTTGCTTCAAACGTCAAATGATTATTGCTTTTCTTACTATTAAAATTTTTGTAAGAATGGCATACACGTGATGTTTTGCTGTATAAAAGATTAGCTAGTAAACGACTGACCTCATTTTGTCTTCTGTGGAACAAAATCAGGTTCTGCTTGGATGCAGAAGTGGCTTATTGTAACACCTCGGGAATATTCTTAAGTGTCATCAGCAGTCTCCTCTAGCCATTAGCACATTATCTTGAGAATCGACATCATTAGTTTAAATTAGGTTCACTTAATTAGCCAGCTGGTACTCTCCTTGTCAGACTGATAAACAAGCTGTGCTTCACTGTGCCCTCATGTCAAGACTAAACCCCAAGTTCTGTGTATCTTTGTTGCCATTATCAGTATTTCACCTTCACAAAATAAGCCATCTTTATAAAAGTAGATACAACTGGTTCATGACCAGTGTAACGTGCATTTTAAAATTCTTGTATTTGTAGAACCTCCTCAAGAAATATTGATGAATTTGAGTAACACTAGGTATGCTGGGATTGTAAGGACTTAAAGGTTTGTAGATCGACAAAGGAAAAAAAAAAAACCCACATAGTATAAGTAAATTGTATCCTTAAACAATGATTTAAATATTAAAGAAAAATATTTTTATTAATATGTTTATAAAGCTACAACAAATAAAAATGCCTTATTATTCCATTATATAGTATATTTCAAACATATTTTTATAAAAGAATAGCATAAAAAGTTAATTCATCATGATAATATAACACTCAGAAAATGGTATTTCCATGGGAAATTAAGAAATATGGATTCTAGGACCTGAATGTGTGGATCACTACTAGTAATTAATTATAATAGCAAAATAATGTTATTTGAAAGGTATTTCTGAAAATGTGTAATAAATCAATAAATCTTTGGAAGCTGGATTGTGGCTTAATTACCTGAATATCACCAGGCCAAGCAAAGGCTACTGTGTGCCCAAAATCATAGTGTTTATGATATGGGAGAGAAATTTCTAACTTATAGTATCAGAAACTTTTATGTAAACAAAGTCCTACAGAATCATTCAATAAATCAGAACTGATATCCTTTGTTCTATTATGGTGGAGGTGCAAATCACCTGCTACAAATAAGTCTCATTTCCATAGGCTTTTGAAGGCAAAGTTTGAAAACAATTTTTCTAGCAAAATAATATTGGTAGTCAAATGCAAATTTATTCTAAATAATCAATGAGCATTCTATGTAGGTTAATTTTGAGGTGAAGGATGAGCGTATGTGCTTATGCTTATTCTTGAACATTGTCTTTTAACTTACATCATTTTCCTGATAAATGGTTGGTGGCTGCAGAAACAAAAAAATAGATACACCAGTGGTCTCCAAAGTGGAGTATATGCAACACAAGGGAAGTGAAAGATGACTAGCTGTGGGAAGGGAATCCTGGGACATTGTTTGTATTTCTTTTTATCTTGAAAAAATAATCATATTACATTTTATAAATATGTAATATATGAACCAATATTGGAGGCCTGAATTTATCTGTGTGTTGGATGGTGATGTGACGCATAGTGGACATGAGGGTATCTTGAGAGGAAAGTGGGAGTTTTGCAATAGGGAGGGATTGACATTGGTACTTTTAGTCTTCTGTTCACTTTTATCCGTACAAAAGAGATAACAATAGCACAAAGCTCAACAAAAAAGATTGTTATGGGGTGCCAGCCCGATGGCGGAATTGTTAAGTTCCCACGCTCTGCTTCTGGCGACCTGGGGTTTGCAGGTTAGGATCCTGGGTGCTGACCGACTCACCGCTTATCAAGCCATGCTGTGGCGGCGTCCCATATAAAGTAGAGGAAGATGGGCGCGGATGTTAGCCCAGGGCCAGTCTTCCTCAGCAAAAAGAGGACTGGCAACGGTTGTTAGCTCAGGGTTAATCTTCCTCACACACAGACACAAAAAGATTGTTGTGAAGATTAAATAGAAAGAATTTGTATTTGCAAAATATTTAGAAAAAATTTTGTTCATAATAAGCCTGGTGCAGAGTATAGTTGCTTTTGTTAGACAAAATAATTATGATATTAATAATAATAAGTTTTGGCATGTTGTTTAATCTTGCAATTTTCCTTTCTCAATTAAGTAGACTTAGAGGTCCATTAATTATATATTGAGTACTACTATTTACAAGGTATTGTTCTAAGCACACAGGTTATATCATTGACCTAAACTAACACAAAAAGCCTGCCTTTTGGGAGCCTAGAATCCATTGGATGGAGACAGACAATAAAAAATAAGAACACTAAAAATGTAAATTATGCATTGTGTAATGGTAAGTGCTATGGGAAAAGGTAAAATGGTAGAGCAAGGCCAGGTGGGATTGGGAAAGCTAAGGATGGGCACAAGTGCAGAGAGGGAAGGCTGGTTACAGTGTTAAACAGGGTGGTCAGCCTGGCCTCACTGAGAAGGTGAGTTCTGAGCAAAGAAGGTGTCGAAAAAGCAGACATTGGGGAAGACAGTTCTGGTGAAAAGCCCTTCAAATGGCGGAAGTGTGGCTGACATGTTGGATGAACAGCAAGGAGGCCAAGAGCATCTAGATTGGAGACATCAAGGGAAAAGTAGTAGGTGAGGGGCTGGAGAAAGAAGATCAGGGAGTGACAGGTCAGGTAGGGCCTGGTAATCATTACAAGGACTTTTGGCTTTTACTCTGAGGGAAGTGAGAAGACACTTAGTGTTTTGAGCAGATTAGTGTCGTGATTTATTTCATGCTTACAAAAAAAGCACTCTAACAAATCTGTTGAGAAAGTTGATGAGCATAAAGCTAGCAATTAGAAACCGTATGATGAGGTTAGAGATGGTAGAGGCTCTGGTCAGGGGGGTGGCAGGCGAGGGGCTGCAGAGGTCAGTATGTGCAAGACTGTCGTGTTTCCTGTGGATGTGAGGTATGGAAGAAAGAGGGCAGTCAAGGATAATAGAAACTTTACAATCCTTCTCACAAAATGTGGAGAGACATTTTATAACACAGAGGCTTACAGGTTTAATTTGTGGCAAGAAAATTTTTAAAAAGGTGTCAAAAATAGTGCCTTTCTCTTTTACAAAAGCTAGTGGTCTAAATTTGCTGATCATTTAAAGTAATTTCCAAAGTATACTAGCAGATATTTTGTGAAATCCAAGACATGTAATTTATCCCTTTCAAAAGTTGACGATATAAGTAGGAAAATATCTGGTAATTTTTAGACTGAAAATTGAGTTATGGCAAGATGATCCTAAAGATGGTTGTTTGGAAATATTTTTGTCATTGCTATAAGATTTTTTCCTGAAAATTTGTTGCTGCAAATATTTGCTCTGTAAAATGCATTTTATCTGCACACTTGAAAACTTGTAAACAGATTTTTCCTAAGAGTTAAACATTTTCCAAATAAAATATGTCAGATGTGCTTTTCTTCATTTCGATCTTCATGTCGTTTTCAGTTTTGGTGAGCTTTTATAACTGAACACCAAAATGAACTGAATTTAATAACAAACCTTTGAAATGCTAAAAGACAAAATGTTCAACAATTTTGGAGTCCATTGAGCAGACATTTTTCAAATTCTGAAGTTGTTTTGAAAATTGATTGATATTTTCCTCTCTCAAATACATATATCTTAATTTATTTGAAGGCAATTAATCATGGACTGCCTTCTGACACCTCCTGGAACATGCACTCCTAAGTTAACTTTAAAAAATATTCTCTGTCTTCCCATTTATAAAATTATTCATACTTTAAGGCTCAATTAAAGCATCACCTCCTCCCCTCATCCCTGACCCTGCATTGTAATTCTTCCCCTGAGCTTTCATGGCATTTGGTCCTTATTTTTATTTTGTGACATGCATCAAATTATATTAAGTTCGTCTTTTACCCTATAGCCTTAAATTCTTCAAGGACAAATACTGTGTTTATTTATTTTCTCTTCTAAGTCATAGTCTCTCATTTGCTAAATAAGAGTATTGCATCTCTAACCTTAAAACACTATGATGCTAATTGTCATGAAAATTCCTTTAGTTCAATTAGTTTTTCTAATTGTACTAGTATTTTCATAGTGCTTAATATTACCAGGCACACCCTAAGCTCTTTATATTTACTACCACACCTAATATTCACAACAACCCTTTGAAGTAGTTGTCATTACTGTCTCCATTTTATTATAGAGGAAACTGAGCCACAGAAAATTTAGTAACTTCCCAACCTATTACTATTATTAGGTTTTAGTTTAAGTGAAGATGCTAAGATTTGAAGCTGCCTTCAGAATATGTGCTCAGGAGCTCGGCGTATATTGCCTGTCAATGATTCTTCATTAGAATTGTACTGCTTATACAGATGATGCTGCATATATTTGGGCCCCATGGGTTTCTTTCCATCTTTCAAAAGAGAAAAAAACCCAAAAGAATGTTTCGTATACATGAGGCATAAATAGGAGGGCAGTATATTCATTGTCAGGAATTAAATGATAAACTAGGAGGGATAGTCTTTCCTATGCAGAGAGGTTTCCACCTTGGGAAGAAATACAGACTGTCAAATACCAGCCCTGCTGATCACTGGCTGGATGACTACTGGTAAGACTTGAGTCTCAGTTTCCTTATCCCATTTTAGGTGCTATTACCATAACCTATGGATTATGGTATGCCCATGTAAGATAATATTTATGACAGGGCCTGGAGAAAAGAAAAGAACCTTATAAAAGCTGACAAACGAAATTTTCATTCAGATCATTCCCTAATATTTAAAATTATCTAAAGATCTTTGCTCTTTTTATAACTGTATCCTAACAATTGAATAACAACGAGGTCTTTGTTATTGCTGCTTTTTTTGTTGCATTGAACTACAATCATGCACCTCATAATGACATTTCAGTCAACACTGGACTGCATATCCAATGGTGGTCCCAAAAGATTAGTACCATATAGCCTAGCTGTCTAGTAGGCTATACCATCTAGGTTTGTGTAAGTACACTCTATGATGTTTGCACAATGACAAAGTCACCTAATGACACATTTCTCAGAACATATTCCCTTCATTAAGTGACGCATGACTGTATTTTATCTTTACCGTTTTAAAGACCTAAAGATTATTCCATTTTAAGCTGCATGGAAAATAGGCTGACTTATCATCATCATACATAGATCAAGTTTAACGTACAAAAGGGAAAATACAAAAAATCAAAGGAATCGTATTGTTTTGTTACTAGCATAACGATTAATGATTGCTCTTTTGCTACATATGCATAGAAATTATCAATCAGTACGTGAAGAATTTATATGAAACATCCAGCATTCACTTGAGTACAATTAACAAAATACCAGACTTTCTTAAGCAATAAAACCATTTAATTATCCCCAATAATATCAAATCTAGGGATAGTTATTCTAAGTTTGTGCAGCAACTCAAGGTTATTATGGAGAATTCAGTCGTTTCTTCTGCTGAATCTTCAAAGTGTTGGCTTTTCCTTCCTAAGTTTCTTGTTTCATGGTCTCAAAATGCTTTGGAAATTGAGGCTTAATGTCCTCATGTGACAGCATTGAAACACGAAGAAAGTGAAAGTGTGGTGGAAAGAAGACTCCTCCTGTAACTGTCTCTTTTGATGGAAATGCAAAATCATCCTCAGAAATCATTCATCATATTAATCTTTACAAGTGCAAACTATAATATGCCATGTGACCTCGAGCCTCTAGAGAGGCTGGGAAATTTAGCACTTGTCAAAGGGGAATGGGATTAGTCATTGGCTTAAATCTCTGATGCTCACCAAGTTGGCTACCTTCCCTGAGAACATTGCTGCCCACCTTTTCCCAAGACAGTATCGTGGCTCTGTTAGCCAGGAAGAAGGGGATGAGGACATTGATGCAGAAATGTTTCAATAGGTCTTTTCAGAAATCCAACAATTACTTCCATAATCCAAGAATATTAAGAAATTTAAATAGATAAAATACAGGGCAAGGTTTTAGAAAAAAAATACTTTAGAAAGCCTAAATTGCCAACATGTTAGTTAAAATATGAATCTCTGTATATCATTCGACCACAACTATAATTTACCTTTAACTAACCCACTGAGAAGAGGCTTACGTTATGAACTGAGACTTGGGAACTTCTTTAAGGATATTCAACGAAGCTTTGGAAAGAAATGCTTTCAATACTGGATAAAGATTTTTTTACTGAATGCCATTTGTTTTGTGTTATAAAATTATAAAAAATATATATAACTATTACAGAAAAATCACTTATAAAGGTTTTAGCTTATACTATAAATAGCTTGAAATTAAGGTGAGTGAAATAACTCCCTGGCAGCAATTTGTTTTTTGGAAGTTTTGTTTTAAGTAAATGTTAAATATTATAAATATTAGCAGAAAAACGCATTTACCACATCAAGCATGGTACAAAAAAATTGCTTTTCCTCCTTTCTGTGGTTTTAGATTTCTCATTAAGGAAACTAAATCAGGTAATCTGTTATTAGAGTTACAACAATATATCAGATTGTTGGTGTTTTAGCATTATAGATGGTCAAATCCCATAACCAGCATTGGGATGGAAAAATCTAATAGAATAAACATAGTTCTCACCTCTATTTAACAATTGATTAAAATGCACATATTAATCATTTATATCCGGAGTTTCTAAATAGCTTCTCCATGACACACAATTTGCATAGGTAATGAATGAACACAAGACTATTTAAAACTGTGTGAAAACATGTTTGAGTAAAGTATCAAATGTCCAAATTAATCAAATAAGACTTTAGAAAATTAGATAATTGGCAACATAAATTTTTAATCTGACATGTAAACTCTTGAATTCTTCCATAATTTCTGGTCTAGTTTTAAACTAATATTTCAGTCTGAAAACATTTTTTTCAACTCCTATTTATTACAGGCAGTAAGCACAGACCCCGTCCCAGTTAAATTACACTACGACAAATCGCACGATCAGGTCTGGGTGCTAAGCTGGGGTACCATGGAAAAGACTTCTCCAACATTACAGGTAAGCACATTTCAGTGTATTTGAGGAAATAGTGATCTTTAAACCTTTTGACATCTCATTGGATATTTATAAACATTTAATAATGATGTTCTTCTGAGGATTGTACTTTAATTACATCCAGATCTGCACAGAAAATAGAAAAAAAGTTGATATTCCAGTACTTTTTTGGATGGGAAAATGTTGTAGGTCATATTTAGGTTAGATTTATATGCAAAAAGAATACTTTTTGATGACAAAGCTGATGCTGTTAGGAAAAAACGTCATAACTTTTCCACAATTTCCTGCCCCCCTCCAATTTTTATGAGAATTTTTTTGTTACCATCTCTTTTTAAAAATAGGGCCTGGAGGGTGGAGCATGAGAGATAGACACCAGGAATGTTAGATGGAGTCTCAAAGCAGATCTCCATTTTTCTCCAGACAGATAGTATTTTATTTTCTGAGCACAGGCTCATTTCTAATTGCGACATATGTGGTGTAATTTTTGTAAAATTTGTTTATATTTTGAAATTGTTTATATGAGAACTTGACAGATAGAGAAAAAAATATACATTTTGACAAGACTCTTTGGCACAGTCTTTAGACTTTTGGAGTTACACGTTTAAGAAGAAACAGAAAGCAATGGGAAAGAACGTTTGGCCTTGGAAATGTGTTTTACCTATTTCTCCAACCACCTGTGGTTGTAGCACTGCCTTGAATGTGCCCCTTCTTACAAAGTTCTAAATCATTAACCTTTGGCCAGTTATCAGCATGTCTGTTGAATGCAATGTTTTTATTTTTAATCGGTTGTCACTACCAATACTGTTAATGTTTCTGAAGTAATTTCAGTGTTTCAATATTTAACTTACAAAGGGCAGGTCTATTAAAATAAAATATCTTAAAGTAGCTATCAGAATGATGGTTCATTTTATATTTCACTAGAAATATGTCATTTGAAACATCTGAAATATAATATAGTACTTAAAGTTATCTATTGTTGCAAATCAAACCACCCTAAAACTTGATGTCTTCAACAAAATTAAAGAATGACTCCTCATTCAATTCTGTGGCTTGGCAATCTGGGCAGTTCTTCTGCAGGTGTGATCAGGGAGACTCACGTGGCTGTAGTCATCTGATAAGTGGAGCTGGAAGGCCCCAAATGGCCTCACTCCCCCATCTGTTATGTGGTGACGGTGCTTGGCTGGGTGCCTTGTGTCTCCTGCATGTGCCTGCTCACCCTTCAGAATGAAGTCTTCGCAACGTGGTGGTTCCAGGTTGCAAGACAGTGGGAGTTGCAAGGCCAGTTAAGATCTAGGCTTCAGAGTTCACATAAGTTTATTGTCACATTTGCTTCCACCAAAGCCTATTGATAAAAGCAAATCACACTGCCTGCCTCAATTCAAGAGAATGGACTAATACAGCCAATCTCTTGATGGAAAGAGCGCAATCTTCATTGTGGACAATTGTTAGAATGATTACCACAATATGGTAATATGGTCTAGTTATTTGATATTCTGTACTTAAATGTAATCTTGACAAGAGAAATAAAACAGGTCAAATGTATGATTTTTAGAAACTTGTCTTGTTATGAATGATTTTTAATACCATTACCTTTAAAACAAGCACAGCTTAAAAAAATTAAAAATATTTTTTCTTTTATAGCTGTATATATTTTTAATGCACCATATTCTTCGGAATTGATCCCTTCCCCTCCCCTTTGTTACCTGCTGCTTGGATAGATTAATAGCTTTCCCAGTGTTGCAATCTTTCCACTAAATAGTTTAGGCAAACTCCTTTAATGTCATACAAACAGGGGAAAAAAGCCTTTATACGTGTTAAGTAACTTCTCGCACATTATCCAGCCATCTAAAAATGATTTCTTTTTCTCAGCATATCTAATAAAAATATGCTAATAAGATTTACTGAATTTTTAAGATATTTGCTGGGTGGGAGTGAAAGGTAAGTCTCACACCTGAAAATATAAAACAAAATGTAAGAATCGAAGATTTATTTACACAAGATGTGTGTGTGTGTGGGTGTGTATATACACACATATGTGTACATATATATATGTATATGACAGGTAGATAGACGATATGTAGGTAGGTGGATAGACAGACAGACTGACAGGAAACACAGAGTCTCTGGATCAGAGAACAGGCCATTTTTTACTTCTGGAGCATGTTAATGTTCATTCTCTAGCCCCAATCCCCGTGGGGTGATATGATGAAAGACTAATGTTACCCCGCATGTGCAGTGCGGTTGCACTACAGGAGAAGGAGCCTGGAATTGTGTGTCTCTGTTTTTTTATGCTATTAGCACATCAGCCCATCCTCTCCTGTCAGAGAGAGATTATAACTCTGGAATGAATGCAAATCTTCTCCTGGGAAAGGAGCGGTAGGTCTTACCCTGGAATGTCAGTCATTGACTCAAAAGAATTAAGTATCTAAACCTCTCAGGGCAATACACCATCTGTGTCTTCCAATACATTCTTGCTATGCCATCATCCTTTAACCAAGTCTGCCATGCCCTTTGCTCAGAAAGACTGCAGAAATGTCAAAATATTCATGGATAATTGTCTCCCAACAGGATTATTAGGAAACATCCCCAAAGGAAATGGGATTTAAGATTTGTTTGAAAAGGGGAACAGATTTTTCTTTGGAGAAATTAAATTCACAAACCAAAAACATGGGCAAGCTCTCTTTTTTACTAGAGTGTCCCTGTGCCATAATGTTGAAAGATTAGACTGGAAAAAGAGGTTGATGCTAAGTTGTGAAGGCTGGGAAGTAACTTTTTGGCCTAATGTAGTGTATCTTATAGTGGTACCACTTGACCCTTGCAGGTGCAAAAGCATTTTATCAAGGATCTGAAAGCTATACTAATACCCCTGCTTTGTGTTTTCATTTTGGTTATAATTAAATCTATACATCTTTGCCAATTATGGAAGCAAAATAGATTTTTTCTGTGATATTTACAATTAATTAATAAAAACCCATAAACTGTCATAATTTTAGATTTGTATGACAGTGAATTTCTAATTAGTGTTCTAGATAAATTCTCAAAGATTTATCACAGTTATTTATTTTCTTTTTAAAAGGCATCTATACCTTATGAAAATTTAAGAAATATTGTTCTAAAAATCATGAGTCTGTCATCTGCCCAGTTTCACAATTCACATGTAATGTCTTTTCCAATGCATGACAATTAGAGAAGAAAATATTCCCAGGAAACAATTTAGAATAAAGTGCTTACATTTTGCTATTGGCCAGGAAGTAAGCCCCAACCAGATGGGGTGACAGTGGGAGGTGGTGGCTCTGGGTTTGTGGAAGGCGTCACACGTGGAGAGACCAGCAACAGGATGCCATTAGGAATGAACCAAGGCTTGTTGCCAGATTGGGCCTATTGATTAAGGTACATCTTAGATCAATCTGTGTGCCCTTGCAGTTAGTCAGCTCAGTCCTGAATCTGGCAATCACTTCCATCAGCGAGAAGGACCTAGAACCATCAGGGAACAAAGTCCAGCCTGAGGGAAACTAGGGAAGTGGCATGGTATTTTTTACAACCTAGGACTATGCAAAGAACAAAAGAGATGCTCAGTTAATATATTTTCAGTGGCATGAAATACTTTTGCATCAGTAAGGTTGGGAAGCAATACATACATTATAGTGTTGTTTGAATATTAAATTTTGTGATGCCTGTAAACTATGTAGAACACATATTGGCACCTAGAAAGCTCTCAGTAAATATTATTGCTGCTGTCAGTCCAACTATTGTTATTAATTTCAAATACATGTACATACATTTTGAGAAATACTTCTATACACTTCTATACAATCTAAAACAAAGAAAATTTGGAGAATTCCTTCCTATTACTCCTGTTGATTTTTATTAAAGTCTTGTAGACTTTATTATGAATAGCTAAAATAGAGTGATGACTTTCTCACTGATATTCATTAATAAAATAGGTGTAGTGTCTTTAAAGCTTTTCTCAAATAGTTTGGTTCTCTCTTCCCGTGGGCACATGGTGGGCTCCTTTTGGTTAGGTGGGGCCATATGATTGTTGCTGGCCAGTGAGGTCTGTTGTGAAAGGAAACATTCAGGTAGTTGGCTACTCCTTTGGAATGGAATCCTGAGTGAAAACAGTAGATATCCTGGTGAAGTAACCGGTGTGAAACGAAATCTTTATTTTCTAAGCCACTAAGACTTTAAGATTTTTTTTCTATTTTGTTTTGTTTTTTAACTGTATCATAACTGAGCCTATCCTGACTATTCTAATCATCTATTTTAATTGAAAATGGCAATTTCCAGTGGAATTCAATGAAAGGATACTCATTTGAATGAAGGAAAAAAAACCCTAAAAATAAAAATACTATTTACTTCTGCCATTAAAACCAAAGGGAGAGACTCGGTTTTGAGGGAGGAAAGTCTGTTTAACTTAAAGAGTCAGTCAATAGTTTAGGAGGTTTAATTTGGTGGCCATATGTAGAAAGGATTTAAAAGGGGAAAAAGAAAGGCAGAAAAGTGCTTTAAAAGGTTAACACAGAAGAATGGTTGTGCAGCAAAAACAGAAAAAAAATGTGAAGGTATGAGAAATTACTGACAGAATTTGGTGCATAATGAGGTATAAGGGATAAAAGAGTTTAAATGTAGTGGATTGTAAAAGTTTTAAAAACCTATTAATGATGAATAGTTAGAAAGAAGAAATCTCTTTGATTAAAACTTACTTAAATCTATTATTTTCAACTTATAGGAGGTAGAATTTTTAAATATGGTTTTATTCATTCTAAGAGCTAGGATATTTCATATGACTTATTTTGGAGTTTTCAGCCATATGTTTCCAGCTCTGTTCAATAGGAGGACAGTTTTTTGCATATCAATTACACCTCAGTAAAACTGTTTAAGAAAGAAAGGGGAAGGAAAGAAAGAAAGAGAGAAGGAAAGCGAGAGAAAGAAAGCTAATATCTCATTTACATCATATGTATGCTTGCTTTTATTTTTCTCATTATAGCAAGGTTAACATTTTTATAATATAGAAGATGTTTATATGTTTGTTTATTTTATATTTTAGGCAGAAATTGTTCAAGACAAATGTACTTTTTCCTTCTTTATAGAAACAAAAGTTTCTAATCTGAAAATAAGCAAACAATTACGGAATGCCAATTTGCTTAATAATATGCTGATTTTGAGGATGGAAATAAAGAGTCTATACAAACAACTGCCAGAGATTTATTTCATGCCGAAACAAAATTAAAGCTGATACTACTAAGGGAATGCATGGCCGGGATCTAAACACGGTGTGTTATGTTTAGGTAATAACCCTGGCCAGTGGGAATGTACCACACCACACCATCCACACCCAGCCAGTGGGAAAGCAATTTGACCGAGTGGATGATTTTTTCATTCCAGCTACAACACTCATCATCACCCATATGAGGTAAGTGCTAAGATGGGCTATCAACTTTTAGATTCACTCTAATTTTGATAGAAAGCCATGGGAAATCATTTAAAAAAAAAAAACATTTCAGTTATATAACAAATACACACATAATTACACATGATTTAGCTTTGTCTCATCTGCTTGACGTACTTCTATTTATCAACATTAGTGATGAATTTCCTGTGATATATTTCTTTTTATGCCTAATAGAGAAGTGAATTTATAGAGATACAGTGGCATTTTTAAATCAATTTTACAGTTAGTATTTTTCCAATTTGTCATTAGAGTCTTCTTATTAGGCTTTTGCAAAATGCTGACATTTGAACTTGGCATGATGAAAGAGCCACTCATAAAAGTCTATTCAATACATTATAATAACATTCTTATATCATTTTTGCCCGTATAGAAATCAATGTAAAATTGAATTAGGAAGTATAGTAAGTTGAAATGAAACGTTTAAGGTCTGCACTTTATTTCTTTGGGAAAACATGTTGGCATGTTCTATCTCTCGGTATTTACAAGAGGTGGAAATGTAATAACTTCTAATGACACCACTCCAGAGTTTCATAGAAGCGGTTTAAATTCTTAAAAGGGGGAGACTTTGGATATATCACAATTTCTAGTATTATGTATCTTCATAATTTATTGAAAAATTTTAAAGTAAACTAGGCAATATTAGTGAATCTCAACCAAACTAATATTTGGTTGTGTTTCTCAAGTTAATTCTAATAAGGGGGAACTGCTCCAAATAAGTTATATGAGCAATTATTGGATTCTTTTGTATATTTGTTTCCCTTGAATTAAAATGAAAATCATCTCATCTAAAAGTTGGAGTTGTAAGAATTCTGAAAGAGTACAAAATTCAACTTGCAAAAATAAATAGGGGGATTAATAAATCAGAATTGTGGCTCAAGACATTATAGATAACTAGTCTTGGCACAGCCAAGTCTATGTTTTCAAAGAGTTTAATATATTTGTCAAGCAATTGATCATTATTTTCAGAATGCCTATTATGTGCTCAGCAATAAAGTCACTAAAAAAGATAATATCCTGTCACAATTATTGCATATTTTTATGGAAAATAAGTAGAACTTACTGAAAATGCAGCATATTTGAAAAGTATTTGTAGCAAAGTAATAATTTTTAGGTCTGACTGCAAGCACTATAATAGTTCAGAAATAGAAAAATTAGCATCTGAGCTAAAAATGGTACCACTTGAGATGGTCCCGAGAAAATACATAACGTTTTTATACTTATTTGATTAGGATAAAATTTCATTTAATTGGCATTGAGTATTATGATGAATAAATATCCCTTTGTTATTTTCAAGTTGTTGATAAATTATTAGTAATTAATAATTTAATGTTGTAACACTTGCTTTTATTTATTCCATTCTCCTATTCCCTATGACTGTATTTAATATGCGATTATAAACTTTGCTTATTTTTAAAAAATGCACTATTAGTACAATTATCTGGGCCAGAATTCCCATGTCTATGACACTTACAGAGTTAGTACTGCATAGTTTAGGGTATTTCTTTTCCCTTACAACAATTGTATCTTTACAGTGAAATAGCTACCAGGGGCAGCAGTTTAACTTTGTCTGGATGCAGTAAGTGCTGCGTGTAATTCTGTGTATGTATAATTAATATACTGTCAGAACACAACATCTCTTTAATGTCTAAATGATTACCACATAGCTGGAGTTGAAGCTAATAATAATTATAAGAACATCCAAATAATGTGAACACATATAAGGCAACATTTTATTTTAGTTATTTCTGTATATTTTGAGAAACATTGAAAAGCACGCTTGAGGATATTTTTAAATGTCTTTATTCCTTTTAGGGATATATAGTGAAATGCATGGGTGTTTTGCCAATACTTCTAAGAATACTAAATTAAATTATAGCAATCCTATTTGCATATAGAGTCCCATTTTAATGAACATGAATGATCATCAAATTTCCTACTGCATTTCAAAGTAATTATTCCTATCGCTAAAGTTAAGAGTAAGGGTAAAAATTAGCACACATTTCCAAAAATAAACTGTTAACTATGTAAAGTGTCTTTGACATAATGAGGATTTATTCCACATCAAGAAAATTTCAGGGATAGAAATGCTTTTCCCCCCTACCAAGTTCATGTAACCCATTTTTCTAACCAAATTTGTCATATGTTTAAATATGTGTTGCTGACATTGATCTTTTTGTGAATTGTGTTTTTCAGAATTGAGACTATTTTCTGACTGTTGTGCTTGGTATATATTTTCAGGCCAGGCAGAAGGTCTGACACATAATATGTATTTAATTAGTATTAATATATTTTCTCTGACCCCTCATCACATTAATCTGCTGTTTTCTCAGATTGTTACACCCTCATTTCAAATAATTTATATCTCCCATGTCTGAAAAGCTCCCGGACAAGAGGCAGGATTTTATATCCTTAGTGCCTAAAAACCGGTAGGCACTTAATTCATGTTTCTCATAGGAATGGAAATAAAGAAGGAAGAAAGTGCTATGCTATTTCCTAAACCACACCATATAGTATTGAGGGAAGAACTGTATTTCTTATGAACTGGATTTCTCAGCAGCTAACACAACATCGGACATGCAGCAAGTACTGCATCAAGAACACATGCATTGTGTGGAAGCAGTAAATAGTAGTAATAAGAACTTACATCTCTTGTCGGACAGATCTAAGCCTGAATGTCCCAGCAACGGCATTTGCCATTGGCTTGTGAGTTTAGCCAGCTTACTTTTCTTTCTAAAGACTGGAATAAGATAATGTTTCAACATTAATTTGCCCATAATAGTTGTTGCCCAGACTACTCATAATCTATATTGGTGTAAGGGATCCCCTGTGATTAGCTACAATTTTGCTAAAAGTCTTTATTTTTCCCTGTTGGTTTCTACTCATTTTTTTCCTCCATTTTTAAATTTTTTCTGTGTCTATAATTCTCAGGCTTGTTTAGTCTGGAAAGTAAATCAAGACTGAGGAATTTAAGAAAATCAAAATTACTTTATAAATCTATATTAAAAGATAAACGTAGTTTCAAAAAAACTAATCAATCTTTACGAAATTTGGGAAGTTGTTCACTTTTTAAGACAATTTGAGCCTAATTTAGGTCTCTTTTTGAATGGCTGGAATAATTGGAATTTCAAGAAACTAATTTCTGTTATAAAAATATCTGAGAATAAGGGCCATCCACTCATTCAGCATATCAGCTGAATTCCATCCCATTCTCTGAGCGTCACAGACTAAGCCACATACAATTTTCCTGTTTTATCCTATAGAGTACGAGCTTATTAGTGAAAATATCCCCTTGTGGTTTTATTTATACCTTTCTTCTCCATAGAAATCAGATTACCTAAGCCCTAGGCTGTGCTAGATCACACTACATTTGATCTAAAACAAAATGGTCTTTAAACGGCTGAGTTCTGGTTACTGCCTTCCTCTTTCTTGAATATGAGTGCTTGTCCAGGAAATGATGCAGGAAAACTCTAGATCAGCATGCAACCATTTTTTAATACATGTACACGTGAGCCTCAAAGGTGAATACAGTTTAGTTTAACTAAACTAGCTGAAAGATGAGAGAGTATGTATTATACTCCTGTCTCCCCAATAGTTCCAACTATTTGCTGACCTTCTGAAAAGGACTGACTAGATACTTATTGACTAAAAGTTCATTTCTAAAGGTTAATAAAACTCTATAGCAGATATTTTTAATACACTTGAATGTGAGATAGTTAATCCCTCCCCCATTACTTAAGGAAAATTTAAATTACTTAAAATATAGTTAATAGCACAGTTGATTTTATGATGCTTATTGAAATATATATTAATTTAAATCACTCTATAATTATGTGTGTTTTTATTTTTAAGAATAAAAGTTTTATTTCTTATTCTGTTGATTTTCACAAAAACAGTTCTCCTGAATATTTAATAAATGATATATTTTTCACATTAGTAACACGCTGCATATTTCAGTTAACTGGAAATATATATTAACTGGACACTCATTTTTCAGACTTGCAGTTAATAGAGAATTTTCTTTAAAATGCTTAAACTTCAGCAAGTAATTAATAAATCATGAATCAAAATTTTAAAGTTGAGATTATGTAGTGCAAAAGGAGTGTGTTTTGTAATAACATGAGAAATATGAATTTCTTATATGAAGAATTTCAACATGGATTTTTCTCTTCTTCTATATACAAAAATATTCAGATAGGTAAAATTAAAAGAAACTTAAACATGAAAATTCATTTATAAGTCTCAGAAGAATCAATTATGTCTATTTAATGTTATAAAAATTGCAATGATAATGTATCATCTTGTTTAATAGTGCTCTACAAATATAAAGTAAAAAGTTTTATTATTGTACTCATAATTTGTATCCAAAGAAAAAATGATATTATAATGTCATTACATGTAAATAGATCTATCTGAATAATATTGTAGTTCTACTACTCAATTTTTTTTTGATATGGCTAATACATGGGGGATTTAGTGGTTTTATTATCAATTCTTTGAAATTAGCCAGAAATTTAAAAGCAATTGAAAAAATAAGTTTATTTTTTTCAGAAGCAGTTTTTACAGTGGTTGTGTTAAACTTCAAAGCACCTATATCTCATAGAGAATGAGCATTTATGTTATTGATTGTGTTTTACTTGTGGTACCATTCTAAAGACTGAAAAATTTAAATGTCAATTTCTAGTTGTGATATGTGCAAAGACTACAACTTACTGCGCTTTAAAGTTTTCACCGACTAAAATAATACCTTTGATATGATTTCAAACAGGTGCCACTTGATGAAAAAAGATGTATTTGCAGCCTGACCCTTGTAACACCTGCAAACCATGCCTCTTCCAGCTCGTATCCCCTCTCAACTTAGAGTGCAACTAGAGACGAGTTTAATCCCTTCTAGTTCAAGCATGCCAATGTCAATCGGCACAGAGGACACTTATAGCAATTATGAGAAGGAAGCAACTTTTGATATATGTACTACTCCAGGTCTAGTCCTATAAGTTGAAAGGAAAGATGGCAACTTAGATGATGCTATATGAGATGCTTTGAAAGGCTTGACTACCTTTGAAATCACCATTTGGTCATATTGCCTAGAATTTCAAACTACTTCTCCTGTTTCTTTGGGTTATATTTCTCTAGAAATCTCCCTATAAGTGCTCCTGTTCTGGAGAGGGAAATGGAGCAGCTGGGAAATTGATGTTTTTATTATTGTCATTTTTCTTTATGGGCTGATTGGTTGATTATGCAGTGTCTTAAAATTAGTGTTTGTATGTGTGTGCGTGTGCGTGCATGTGTGTGTGTGTGTATTGGAATCAATGATTACATGATAAGCAATAAGGTGATTAGAATATATCTGTAAATTACAGTGACAGGAAGACCTTGAAAGCAACAGGCATTTATATAAAAACCTGAAAATGCCAGTTCCCACATTTTTCTCCTCCTCCGGTCTTGACCTGCTAAACAAAACAAGCCAATAAACAGATCACGTTTCAAAAGTTTCTTTGTAATGCTCCTCCCTTCCCCACCACGTTCCCCAAGATGATACTGGTTTCTAATGAACATCTCAGATTGAGTGTTTCAGGAATTCCATGGAAAGTGGATCTCAGTGTTTCTCTTCAGTTTGGGTGGGCTGGGAAGGACAAGAGTAGCTGGAGGGCATTCTTTTAAGATCCTCAAAAGTGGAATGAGTGCTCAGAGTGGAATGTAACGTAAGAGTGCTTACAGTCAGATGTGGCAGTAAGGAGCTAAGGGGCTGATCCTGTTTCCCATCAGTCATAATCCCTGCACAGCCTATGGCTATGGCTCCACTGCAAGAGGCAAAGAAAACTGAAATAACAAGTAGCGGGCACCATTCTGGCAGTCTAGAGAGAGGTCTGTAGCACTCCTTTCCCGTTATAAATTTCAGCAAGGAAATGATTAAGAAGGGATTGAGTTTGATATACGTTTCCTTAAAGCTTCTCCAAGGGAAAAATAAACATTTTGTGAAAGTGAAAGTTAAAGTATATCATTCTCCTCCATATTTTATCAAATCTGTTAAAGCAAAGTTATATATACAGCTCGCCATAGATCAAGACAATTCTGCGCTTGTGACTTGATTCATGGACAGGCCAGGTGTATGCAGATACAATTTTAGCACTAAAATTGTCTAGTTACATTAAAATCTTAGCCTATCAGAAATTGAAAATATCAGTTGTTCAATGCCTTTCTAAGAAAAGTATAGTCTCGGGATGATAAGCAACAATTAAAATTATTTCCAGAAACGGTTCTTAGGTAAAGATCTCACAAAATCATGATTCAGTGAGGTTCATTTTTTTTTTACTTGATTCATCCTTATTTGCTAATTCTTCCCGCAAAAGAGATAAACAAAAAGAAGTTCAAATATCCCAGAGGCCAGAGCTCTTTCTGTCTATATTCTCTCAAATAGTGAATATCTGAAACATTTTTAAATTCTGAAACTATGACCTTCCCTTTCCCTAGTTTCCTGGGGTTCTTCATCCTCCACTCCAGTAATCTTTCCTCCACTCCACACAAACACACACAAGAAATTGTCAGGGCCTGCTATCTCCTGTGATCCTTATCTTCCCAGAGCCTAGTTCACTATCTGAAAAATGGAAGACGTTCATAAACAGTTTATTAAACAAAGTCTATACATAAACTTTTATGTATGTGTATGCTAATACATATGCAAATCATTATTGGCAAACCTTCCAGCATTCTTAAATGGGTGCAAAATTTCTTCTACATAAATACTTGACAACTTTCCTCATCTTCTTTCTAAAGAAGTAGACACACTATACCCTTCAAGCTTTGATCTATAATGCTATTCTTCTTCACTTTCATTATGGTTACTGGATTTGCTTTTATTTTAAGCAGTACTTTCAGCCTTCCTTAGTATTTTAGTGCAGCTCACACATCGAGTGTAAAATGCTTAGACAGAAAACCACTTAGTGCTTGCAGCCAAGTGTTGTGTGTGTGTGTGTTCAGTTTGTTATCTGCATATTTCTTGAGTTAGAGAACCCTGTCTGCTTTCCCACTTGGTTCTGTATTGACAGGGCTTAGCTCTATCTGAGCCTTGTAAGAAAAGAGCCTAGTGCTCAAAGTGGGTGAATCAAATAGGCCCCCACGTCTTTGTACAGAATGTTCGCTTAGCCAGAGTAGTAACCTACATTAGCTATGTAATATTTTTGTCTTCTGGGGAGATAAGATTGGATTTAAAGAGAATCCTATATTTAAAATATGGAGATTTCATTGTTTTAAAAAAGGAAAAGTGATGTACAGGTATTATTAGTAGACTCCAAGCTCTAGGATTTAATAAAGCCTCTAAATAGATTCATTCTACATTTTTTACTGAAAAAAATCAATGGAGCACTAATAACATGTAATTTAGAAACACTCTACATTGCAGATCTGCCTCTTAAGTTTTATTATGCAAAGTGAAATAGCTCTTGCTTCTTCTCTCAGAGGTCCTTATGCTAACTCATCAAAGTGTTCAGAAAAACATAGGGCCATCCATTTGACAGGGCCCAGTATTCTCCTTAGGAGACAGCTGTAGTATATTATAGCAAATTTCTAGGTTTTCTTTTCCTTTGTCAAATATGATTTGGGGTTTTGCCAGAATGGCAAATCATACTTATTTTACCCTAGAGGAGTACATGATATAGTTGCATAAATTACATGGCTCTCTTTGCTTAGGAGTAAAAACAAACTCAGATAACAATTAAGAATGAATAAAGAAATATGTCAAAAGTTATGATACAATGCAATGCATCACGAGAAAGGCAGAGCCCATCCTGAGAACTTAAGCAATTTCTTATGTGAATTTAATGTGCACAATGCATGATCTATTTCATATGTATATTTAATAGATTAGACTATAATATTCTGAATCAACCATATAAGATATTAACTACCTCTCATAAAACATGTATACAAAAGAGTAATGTATATTGAGGTTTCTAATTCTTTCTTTCAGTGGATATATTATTTTTCTATTGAAGAAGATGATGTATTTTACCATAGCATCTTATTTTATGAATTCATGAATTTTTCTTGATGTAATATTTTATTAAAATGCTAAAACTTTAAATACAAGTATCATAAGATAATAAAAACTTCTTCTGAATGAAGCACTCCTACTGTGGCTCAACAGAGCAACATCATTAAATAAATAATTTTATCTTTGAGAACACATGCATAAATTAATGATAATAGTCAATAGAATATTATTCTGTGAATGTGGCTAAATACTTATTTTATACATACACCAATTTTCAATTTTGTTTGATCATAAAAGCAAAGTTAATTTCAATGTAAAATTAGGGGTGGTAGTGGGAGATGGACAACAGTGTCTTTACAATGATTTGAGGCCATAAAAACTATTCACTTTGAGTCAACCTGAGTTAATATTTTGTACCGTTTTAATTTAGTTGTAAATCTGTAGATGTAGCCTCACTATAGCTATCCATGAAGGAAAAAGAAATTGCTTATTGTGAGTCAATCAAAGAATATTTAGACAAATGCAATTCTTTTTTTTTCATTAAAATTAAATTAAGAATGTTCACTTGTTAACATTTACTTGTTATGTAACAGTGTTCTATCTGTTGCTTCTCTTATTGAAAAAGAAATCATGCATCAAAATGTCAGGTTTTAAAGTTCTTTAAGATTTTGTTCAAGCAAAACCAAAGTACGTGAAAAGGATGTCAGAGAGCCTTAAAAATTAACTGTTACAGAGAAACTCACCAAATTAGTAGATACGTGGAGAAATTGCCAATTAAGTCTAACCTGTCGCCAGTCTTGAGTAGAAACACTCAACATAACCACGTGAGTTTATTGAGAACATTAGGCAGCGAACATCAAATTGCCAGGGTTTTATCCTTTGGTGTACACACCAGTGTGATGTAGGGTGTACATCCCTCGCAAAATGAATCAAAATACATAGATAGCTTCAGGGAAAACAAAAATGATAGTTACCTTAATTGACCCTTAAAACTGCTAATTGGGTTAGTTATGCTTAAAATCTGCTCTGTATTTGTTTAGACTGAAGCTAGTTGAATTTTTTCTATACTAATGGAAACTCTTCCTTTCTTTTATTTTATGAGAGAGGTAGGGATAATGAAATATTTATAGGGTTTTTTTTTCTATATTGACAGCTGATTTTCAATAAAAACAATTTAAAATTACAGTAATTCATTTTTGCCATGATGTAGAAGCTTATTTTTATGCTTATAATTTTGGATACATAAATATAGCTTTTAGTTTCTTTGAAACAAAAGAGAATCAGTGTTTGCATATGTTACGAAAGGAGTGGCTGGTTTATTTTTACTAAGCCAAAAAAATTCTAAAATAACCTAGATTTTTCCCCCTAATAATATAAATCAGATTATTGATCAATTTTGAGTGATAGGAAATATTGCTTATGTTTTTAATTAAAGTGTATAGTGTTTAAATTCTGTTTAAAAACTTTGGTGTATTAATATCAAATATATAGAGAACTATGAACCTCTGAAGAATTTATTAAAAACAAAACTTTACAAAATTCATTTAATTAACACCTGAAAATAATTTGAAAAGAGATTATCAGTTTCTATAGGAAGATGATGTTAATAAATATTTTAATTGATCATAGATACACATATCTTTATATTGGCTAAACATGCCTTTCTGATTTGTTGCGTACAGCTTAAATTTGCTAGGTAATTTTTAATATCAAAAGCCTCTTTTTATCCAAATTATTATTCACACTGGGAAATAATAGAATTTAATTCAAAAAGATTTTTTCGGACATGAATGACTCTTTTACCAATAGAAATAGAGTGGAATATAAATCATTTGGCAACAGTCATTTGGGATGTATATTATGAGAATTTAATATTATATATTTTGTGAATTTTGAAGAGATATGCTATGTGGATATCATTATCAGAGGCCTTATGAAAATAGAGGTTACATTAACCTATTTATTACATTTTTCATTTCTTGCATCTGACCTGTGCCCTGCCAACATAAAATTGAGATATATTAATAATCCTTTTGATACTTCTATCATTTATCTAATTTTAAATTGATCCATTTACCACCTTTTCATATTTTAAAACACTTAAAAACACTTTTTGGACTATCATAATATTAGATTTAGAAGGGAAATAAATTATATTTATTCTTCTGGTTCTTAAAGTCATTACTGAAATTTCAAATTCATTAGGGAAGCATTTTTACTTATTGTATTTATACAAGTGAAACATAAACAATAACATTAAATTTTTATTGTAAGTGTATAACGTAAATAATTTAAAGAGATTCACTTTTTTATTATGATAAACTGAAAATGATTTTCTAAGTCATGCACAGAAATAAGTCAAGAATTTGAATTTTAGCAGGAAATAAATGAATGACAATGTTAAGGAAAAGTGGATCAGGTATATGAGAAATTTACTGGAAATACAGGCAATATACTACCATTTATTCACATTGTCCAACAGAGTTTCATTAGTAATTTCCAACTTTCTTTTTGTTCTACATATAACAGTCAAAGTCGTTCTCTATAATTTTCCTTTTAATATAAAAGCTAAAGTCTGAGTTTATAATGTCAAATCTGAGTTTACTGTATCAGGTTGTATTGCTTAGTTGTAATTTTTGTTCTTATTATATATTATGATATAATATGTTATATATATCTTATATATATTATATAATATGTTAATAGTAATTCAGAAACATTGAGCACTTGCTTTATGTCAGACACTGAGCTAACAATTTTTTATGCACTTCCTCATTTAAAACTAGCAGTGACATAAATTTTTATCCCTATTCTACATATGGTGAATCACTTAAAACTAATAAGTGTTGGAACTAGCTATAAACTTAGTTCTGTCTAAATTCAGTGTCTTAGCACTTAATACATTACAGTATCCAAGTCTTTTTTTCATTTTCAGGGTAAAACCTAATGACTGATGTGCTCTACAAATTATCCTCAGCTCACTTTTAAAACATCCACTTCTCTTGCTTTTATGTACCTCTGCTTCCACAAAACTCAACTCCTCACAACAGACCTACAACACATTTTCTTGCCTGTCTGCATTTATTTGCGGAATGCCTTGTTTCTTCATTGTCTGCCTAATAAACCCTTCAAGGCTTATCTCAAAGCCACCATTTGTAAAATGTGTTATAATTTCCCTAATTGGAGTCCTCTTGGCATTTTGAATTTTCATTATTTCTCATTTGTAGTTGAGACTCACACAGACAGATTGGAAACAAGCTCTTCCGCTCCTTTGGGGCCTTTCACACAGTATTTAATATCACTTAGATCAGCTTGATTTTCTTCTTCCAAAGGTAAATGATTTTAGAAGGGAAAGAGAAAAAATATGGTGTGGTGTCTACAGGCCCTGCTGTAATTTTTTGCTGTCTGTTTATGTCTAACTTCATAACGTCTATTTATTAATCTGTTCCTCTCCAGTCTGATAGATGTGGCCCTAAGCTGAGCTCTCTTACCTCTCATGTTGCTAATGCAATTAACTCTTTACTGTTCTCATTTTCTCCATACTTCAATTCACTAGAGAACCATTAGATTCTTCTTCCTAAGTTTATAGCTACGGTGATACAACCCTGCATTAAAGGGGGAAAAAAAAAAACCTTAATATATTTCCTACTGCATATAGATTAAGTCCAAAGTACGTTGAACCCACCTCCTTTAGTAGCCTTAGCTCCTAAGACTGATCTGCACATATCCTATTGTCCAGCCAGTGTGAGCCCGAGTAGCCCCTATACTTGCCTATTTCCACTTAACTACCCATTTTGCCTAAAGTGCTCTTTCCAATTCTGATTTAGATCCTCTTAATTTATATCAGTCTCCTGGCCAAACTCAAACGCATTCTAATTCATGGAACTTTTTCAATTTCTCTGTCATTTATGGTAGCACTTTCCTCAGAATTTACTTCTCATTAAGGGCATACCTCACATCAGTTGTTGGTATATTTCATTTATTTATTCAATACTCTTTTATTAAACATCAACTATTCACATGCCAGACACCATTCCAGGTTCCAATAGGATATTGAATACAAATTTTGTCTTATTTTCCTACGGTGTGATATAAATGTCACTATAGCTAATAAAAGTTGAAAAAACAAACACTTTTTAAAAAGAACTCATACTTTGGAACTGTCATGATATAGATTTATATTCAGATTCTACCACTTATTACTAGTGTGATTCCAAGGAAATTAAACTGTGTAATTTAAATTTAAAAGTTTGTCTGTTAGGGGGGCCAGCCCTGTGGCCTAGTGGTTAAGTTTGGCATGCTCTGTTTCAGTGGCCCAGCTTCAGTTCCCTGGTATGGATCTATACCACTTGTAGGCAGCCATGCAATGGTGGCTACCCACATGCAAAACAGAGGAAGATTGGCGCAGATGTTAGCTCAGACGAATCATCCTCAGGAAAAAAAAAAAAGTCTGCTAGGGATTCACCCTGCCCTCTTCTTAGGCCCACGTCTTTTGCGTAAGTTTTTTCACTTACTAACTGAAGAAGTAGAGCAGCTGGCAGAGGCATAGACAAATAAGTCCCCGAATTTTCTTTGGCCACAATAATTGGTTCAGATATGGACATTAGTTCAGAACCCACATGTTGCAATGAGCATTTTGCTGGGACTTTTCGGAAGGAGACTTCTGCTTTTTGTGTATGCTGGTCTAGACAATCCAGAGCCACAATAGTTATTTTTCCTCCACGTGAAACCAAGACAGAAGATGACAGAGACGATAGATGAGGAAAAAAAATGAGTTACTGTTACATTACTGTAGACCAAATTTCAGCTATAATTGAGCTGGTTCTAGAATTTCCATCTGTATGAGCCCCCAAATTCCTTTGGTTTAAAAAATTTTGTTTTGGGTATCCTATTATTTACAAATGAAGGAGTCTAAGATTAGGTTTCCTTATATCTAAAATATGCATATTACCCACTTCACACTGTTTTGATTTGATTTCAGAATCTTGTACAGTTCCTCGCACACCATAGATGATTAACAAATGCTATTTTCTTTTTCCCTTGGGATGATGAATTTCTTGTCACTACTTATCTCCTGTAGTAGTCATACTAATTAGCATTCAATAAATGTTTGTTAAAAAATAGTGCACTTAGTAATGTTTCTCTGAATGTCTACCTGGCACGATGATTCTGCATAAAAGAAAAAAGTACCGTGAGCTAAGTCCCAGTCTGTAGCTTACTGAAAACTTCTCTGTGGCTTTAAGTGCTGTGAAGACAGGGGGTTGCCACTTATCAACCACTTGCGTAACATCATATGGAGACAGCCCAATTTGAAGATATTTGGTTCACTTGAGTCAGCTCAAGGGTAACACCAAACCTGCAGGATTGCCATTTGTAGAAGTTTTCTCAGAGTCCCCTAAATTACAACAGTTATAGATGGGGCCATTCGTTTATTCAATCTAGACATCTAAATCTATGGCTTGCACAAACCCACACTTTCTCTAAGTACTAAGGACAGAAAACTCACTAGGACTTTCCTCAAAGGGAAACTTTTTGTTTCATTTAGGATTTGGCTGAAACTTGTAATGGAACAAAACCTTGAACCCTGGGAATATTATAATTCTTTTAAGCTTTAGAGAATCTATTTTTTCCTCAGGTAGGTTTCATTATAAATCTCTTAGATTGTCTGTTTGAGATTTATGGATTTATGCAATTCTGAAAATGCTCTAGAGACATTTACTCAGTGAATTTTTTTTTCTGTTTCAAAGCAATGCATATTGGCGTGGATAATTCATTAGGCTTCTCAGTTTTAATTTAGTATCAACCTAGTTTAGAGCAATGTTGAATAATTTGTGAGGTTTATAAGTAAGTTAGAACCCTACCCACTCCACGGCTAATATTTCTACAAAGAGTGTAATGCTTTTATAAAATGGAGTTTATCAAATTATAACACAGTGAAGAACAATATCATCTGCAGTTGACATTTGGTGTATTTAGTAACTTATAAAGCTTAGGAAGCCTTGTATATTTGTTCATTTTAATTTGCAATTTTAATATTGTGGTGTAGAGAAAGCAAATCATACTCTTCAACAAACAAGATATAGGAAGAGTTTCAAAACCAGGGATCATTTTTTTGCAAGTCGTGAGCACAGATGATCCACACAATTCCTGTGGTCAGCTCTGTTGAGTGCCTTATCTCTGGCCAGAAATATTTAAAGAAAAAACATGCTGTAACAAAGATGACATGGAAGGATTCTAAATAAATATCTGTCAAATGGAATACTGGAGAATGTTTTTAAACATCAGTATCAAAGTAATCAAATGATAAACTTGCATGCTTATTACTTAATGAGCATCAGGCAGGTAAATGTTTGAATAGTCTCAAAATTTATTTCTCAGTTTACTAGAAATATCAGTATGTATTCAAAACAAATTAATAAGGAATCTCTCGCAGTCATTTCTAATATGCTCCATATGTGCCACTGTAGATGTCAATCCTATAGTGTAATTCATCTCAGACCCTTTGAGGAAAAACACTATTAGTGGTTGAAATCACAGTCATGATAGAGACTTTTATTTCCTCAAGGCTGAAAGGAAAATGTGGTAACAACAAGCATCTCTAAAATAAGAAGTCATTGAGATGTGATATCTGGCAGGTCCAGAGGCAGGTCAGTGTTTTGAACAGAAGGAACAAATCACCAGCATAGCAGATGTTCATTAGGAAACTCAAAACAGCATGAGGAAAACAAGACAGAACCCCTTTCTGTTGGAAAATGAGGTTGTCAGAGAATTTCTGTAGGTGTAGGAGAAAAGAAAATAAGCACTTCATCAACAAGTCCAGATATATGATTTCTTTCACTGTTTTCTCTGCAAAAAAATGAATAGAACAGAGATTTGTATGTCGGTGAATTCCTTATAGTTCTATGATGACGTGTTCATTTTCAGTGCCTCCTATGGAACATTATGGCTATTCCTTTTTCTGCTTAAATAGGAAAAGTAAAGTCAAAACTAGCCTTGTCATTGTGAGATTACCGGCAAAGTCATCTTCTTCTCTATGACTCTAATAATATTAGCAGATATTGTATTGTTTGACATTATCTTTTTCTATCAGGACCTGCAGCTTCTGAAAATGTCAGTAATCCATCTCTGATAACTTATGGAAAATATGCCAAACCATCACATGAGTGAATGCTCAGAGACAACTCACTTTGGCCATTGTTTGGAAAATTTTTCTGATGCAATCCTTACATGCACAAAAGGCTATTTCTACAACTTGGAGCATGTATAACTTAATTTTTGAGTAATGCAAATTTGAAAGTGTCGATTGGTTTCAAATTACCCTGTGTTTACATATGTTTTACATATGCACATATATGTGTGTATTAAATAATCATGGCTTGTATTAAGGTTGTCATGGATTCTCATTGGTTGGTGCCTGTGTCCTATCGGTTGTCAGATCACTTCAGAAATAACTGATCTTTATTAAATGTTTAATCTGCGCAAGGCAATGTTTTATCCTTTGCATGTTTTAACCTATTGCTAACCATAATAACCATACTAGTCGATTTCATGAATTAAGAAACAGAGTCACAGAGAAATTAAACGGCTTGCTCAACATCACATAGTTACTAAATTGTGAAGCTGGGATACAAACAGACATAGTCTGGTTGGAGCGTTGTGTTTGACTGTTCTTATACACCTTGCTCTGCTGATGGTACTCCATGTCCCCAACTCACCCACTCCCCCAACACATACACACACACTTATCTCCAAATTTGCCTTTGCTTGGTTTACCTAGTAACCTTTTGTTTGTTTTCTGGAGAGATGTTTAAACTATTATTTGGTCAGATATATTTCGGAAACTTGTTTTATGGGGAGTTTTTTGAGAGATATCCATTGTTAATGTGCAAAAAATAGCATATTATATTCCAGCATGTCGAATCAATTAAATTATATTGATTATAATATGTGATTTATAATAATTGGGTAGTGCTATGTTCTGGTATTTTCAATGCTTAAATTACTTCCGGTAGAAAATAAGCATGCCCCTTCCTTATTTTCATCATCATCTAAGGGCTTCCTTCATAGCTGCCAGTGTGATCAACAATATTTATATTTACTATGAAATATGACTGACATAGGCTTACTGACAAAGGATAAAAACGTATGCTTCCATTTCAAGTATGTGATAAAGGAATAACTATAAAATAGATTTTCATTTCTGATCTATTGTATCTGAGTAGATTGCTTGTCTCTTTCAAAACATTACTTCATATATGATAATTAAATATTCTGTAAAAAAACTCAAGCATCTGGAGTATAGTAGTTAATTCATTACATTAGATCCAGCAACTTTATTTTACTTTTGAATCCTTGTTCACTAATGATATACTTTAATTAAATTCAATTATCTTTTGTTCATTTAGATTTATGAATCGTAGAACTGAAAAATAATCCCTGGTGTTCTTTGGACTTTTATAAATATTTTTTCATGGGACATGTAAAAATACCATTCTGTAGCTGTATAAGATGCTAATTGGCAGTGTATTTTTTTTTTTATTATCACCAAGAGGTAAAAGGAAAATTAAAAGGCAACATATGAAAGATTTTAGATGAAATGCTTTTGTTGAATGATATATTCATTTTCATCATCAATGCATCCAGTACAATGAGCTGCTCACTTATTTCTAAGTAGCAATTGTTATTTTCTCTCTGGTATGTTATTAACATAAAAGAAAAAAAATTATAAATACAGACTTTGGCCCACTTAAAGATATATGTGAACAACCTCAAATGGCCAGATGGGCTCATAGGCAGAGAATCACTTCAGATGCTTCAGCATTATCTCACTTTTATAGACAGCTATTTGAGTTAAATTTTCTTACATCCACAGACTCTCCTTGCCTTTAATGAAACTCCATTCTCCCTACCGAAGGCTATTTTTGCACACTTGCCTGGTATTCTCATTCTAAACTGCCTTGATGTGTGTGGGGCTGATGGAGGGAGTTTGCTTTCACCATTTTTGCTCACACTGTCATTTACAGACCATTGGTCCTCCATCAACATGAGAAAAAACAAAAACATCCCCTTTAGAAATGTATAATTCTCCATCTCAAGTGTATCACTTTCAACCGCCTTATTTATTGTTATCTGACATCATCTAAGCCACCCCTTAGTAACAATTACTTATTGAAAATTTCAGTAAGAACCTTCCCCTCCCCCCATGCCAAGTCCTGCTGAGTGACTGCTGCTTCCACGTGGACAATGCATCCATCATTTCACTCCCCACTTTCACAAGATCAATAAATGCTGTTGATTTTATCCCCTAAATATATTCTAATTTGCTTATTGTCTCTATTACTCATATTGCATTTAGAATGACATCATTGCTTCAAATATGACAATAGTACCATCATTAAAGGAAATAACAGAATACTTTTTGTGGGATTAAGGCCATATATGATCTAGTTCTTTTCAATTTTTTTCATCCCCAGCAGCTGCTGCTTCCTAATATTCATCTTGTGCTTCAGACAAACTGCTCACAGTGCCTCTACCATGCCAAGCTCTCTTATGCTGCAATGTCTCTCCTCCTAATCTCCTCTGCTGAACCTATTCCAGCCTCTCAAAATTGTACTTTCATAGAATTCTATGCAAGTTTCTATGATAGCAGAATTCATTTTTCAAGAATTATTTGTTCACATATTTGGCTTCACCCTGAGAATACGGTCCTTAATAACAGAATCGTAATCATTGTATTGTTATCTCCAACACAGGTTATTGCCTGGCACATCATACAGATTCAGGATGCTCAGTAAGGGAATGATTGAATATAATTAATATAAGTTACTTAAAAATATTTCAAAAACTTTTATCTGCAATCTTGAAACTGCTTAGGAAAAGATTTTACTTGTGTCTATCTCAAGAAAGAGATGTTAATTCTAATGATTCTGAATGATCAAAAGGTCCCAGTTTTTTAACAGGAACAATTTGACCATTATCTGCAGATAAACATAGGCATAGTTGGAGGGGTTTGATACACAAATCATTTACACATATGTTTTAATGAAGACTGGCTCTCAAGTTCTTCTTAATCTAGAAAAATAGTTTAATATATAAACATAGTTTAATGCATTATGGTAAGGGGTATAATAGAAGTAGCGTCAAGACATTTCATTTCAGAAATGAAACAACCGTTTTGGAGAAGTCAGAGAGGATATGGAAGTAGTAGTGATGCATACAGTGGGTTTTGAAGAAAGTAAAGGTTGGAACAAGAAAATGCTAGCAGATAGTTTGCCCAGAAAATTAGACATCAGCTCACCCCTTCTCCAGTAAACACTCAGAAATGTTTCCAGTCTCTTACATCAGGCAAGTGGGCAGTCAATAACCAAAATCTTCCAAAGAGGTGGAAGAATCTAGAAGGGTATATAGATCCCTTGAAAATGGAAGGGAGAAAGAGAAGAAAGGACTTGTCTAGGTCTTTTTTCTTATTTTAAGGGTTATCATCCTCAGTCATGTGCTCTTATGGGGACTTGAAGGCTGGTAAAATTTTCCCTCCAACTGGGAGCATTCTGTTCTGTCCTCTGCATGAAGTGCTGACCACATACAGACATGTTCTTAAATCCTTGATCTCCATTAAAAAATAAGCATCTTTTTGCTTGTGTCTGTTGGAGAATTTCTATTAATCATTGTCATTCTGAGACAACTACAAAAAGTTGCAGAGTAAGAGCTTGCCAGACAAACAAGGGAGAAATGTGAGGAAATTTATTATAGGTGGAGGAAGTAGCATGTGCAAAGGCAGGTCTAATTTAAGAAACATGGCATGCTTACTTTGATACTCAGACAGTAAAAAACTGTTTTGATTCCTTTGGGAAAGTCCAATTGTTTGTATGGTAGAGGTGTAAAGTGTTGTATTCATTGACCAATTTGAATAGCATTTTTGAGAGTTAGCAAGGGACAGTCTAGTTTCAATTGCTTACTGTGAAGACTGAACGTCTTGATTAATAATAATTTATTGCCTCTGTTGAAAATTTGTCACATTCATGACATGGCTATTGTAATCAGACATTGTCTTTATGTATAATTTCTATTCACGTGTCTTATTCTGGGTTGTTTGAAAAGCAGACAACAAGTGGCGTGCGAGGAATTTATTAGGAGATATACCGTGAGAACAAATGAGGAGGGAGCAGGCAAAGCTGGGACAGCTGTCTGACCGTGGTGCATGTCTGATCCTGAGTGAAGAAGAATTGTGAGAAAGGAAGTTCGTTTGGGTGAAGCATCTTAGACTGCCAGAGTCTGAGGAAGATTTAGCAATGCTGTTGGAAGACCTAGAGCCAAAATTCCATCCAGAGAAGCCTCGCATCTAGGAGAAACGGGCCTGCTCTACTATCAGTACTATATTCAGCCATTGGCTCAGAGAAGCCTGGGGAAAACATGGCTGTGTCACAAACGCAGCTATAGATTTCAAAGCATGGCGGCTGAGACCCTCAGTCTGTTGAGCTTCCCACAGTAGGATAACTGATGGTCTTACTCTCATAGCGTATAACATAGATTCTACAGAAATCAATAGTCCTCAAGAGTTTCATAAAATTAATTTAATTAAGTTAAATTAAAAGTAACAAAAAAGGGGAGAATACTTTTCTAAAGAAGCATACTGAGATCTGGGCAAAATTTTAAAGTTAATTTCTACTATTGAGCATTTAGTATCTAACTCAAGAATTTTCTAATTTCCAGCTAAACTCCATTTGGTGTATTTGTAATGTCTGCATATTAGTGATGCTTGGTTTTCTATAGTAGATAATACATTATTTTAATTTTAATTTCAATAATAGATATAGACCGTTAAATCGCATTAAAATCTATTGTCAGAATCTTGACATAATTTACACTTAACATGGTCTTTGGTAAGGAATATAAGTCCTTTCAAAAACTATTTTTTATTGAATTCTCTGAGACAGTTGGCAAACATTTTAAGTGTGACAGAAACCATTAGGTAACTAAATTAATTTAAATATTTATAAAGTTAAATATTATATAAAATTATTTTCAAGTCACTCATAGCTAGAGATCAGAGAAAGTATGGTTGTTTTACTTTTTTGCACAATTAAAATAAAGTTTTACCTTCTTATATTAGAATATTTGCGCCCTCAAGCTTGGAGAGGGAAAGGAGTATGTAGTAGAAGTGAACTCAGAATAATTCCTGTGCGAAAAATACCCACCTTCATAGCTGCCTGTGAGATTTTTGTCTTTTGTTTAAAACCCACATAAATTGTGTCTGTTAGTTTAAAGAAGTTTTCCAGATTTTTCCTTTACCATCCCCTAGCTGCATCTATATTATTCCATCCATTTCCTATGTTCTCAAAGCTGATTATGGTTACAGCTAGTGCAGCATTTATCATATTGTATTTTATATCAGAGGATTTTGTTTTTCTTTGCACTCTCTAGATATTAAGCTTCTTGAGGTAAGGTATTAGAATTTGTGAAATCATTCATTCAGTGCAGTACCTAACAGACAAAGTTTCCTAAATAAATGTTATTTGAAAAGAAGGTATAGGTATATAGGTAATTAATTTTAGTAAACAATCTCTTCATTTAGTGAAGAATATATAGACACAAAAATGTAGGTTACACAATCCAAATAATATTAAGCAAATAGTATAGTTTGAGACACTAGCTAGAAGATGGTACTTTTTTTAAGTATTTTTTCTGGCACTTTTCATTGGTTTAGAATCTTCAACCACTCCTAAATAGTTAACCTTTCTTTTTCTCTGTGTACCAATTTAAAAATTAAAAAAAAAAAAATCCCCACAGTAGTTTTAAGCTCTACTTGTGACCATCTCACTCCTGAGAGAGAAACAGAATAGAGTTTAAGAACATAGGATCTAACCTAAGCTCTTCAATAAGTGAGCTGTGTGACTTCAGGTAGATCCTTTAATCTCACTGGGTTTCAAGATTTCCATCTATAAAATGAAGGGATTGAGCCAGATCATCTCCAAAGTCCCTCCATCTCCAAAGCAAACTCTCAATCTTAAGACTGCCTCAGACCAGAACACCTAGCCCGGTGCTGTTCTTCTCTCTAATGCCTCGTAGTATTATATAAGAACTACAAAGTGTTAAGCATTCTCTCAAAGGAGGCAAACATTCTTTGGAATAGGAACTTCCTGGGCGATGAATAGCTATTAAAATATAATACATAATCATTCAAAGATGTATGATATCTATGATACAGCTCAATTCACCACATTGCCAACTATAGCCTTAACTACAAATAAATCCTAGGCTCAACCTGTTCCAGTCACATTCTGCAGAGAAGTAGATACACCACAGAGTCTTTGGATTTGGTATTTAACGTACCTTGATATAGCTAGTGTCTAAATATGGAAAACGTGATTGTTAAATCAAGATAGCAACATTTTATGATATAAAAATCTTTTCTTTCCTAGCTACAATTTCTCTCCAACTGTAGTGTCTGCCTCTAAAAAAGCTTCCAACATCATGTAACCCTTTTGTATTTTAAATTTCTTAAAATGGAAGCTCATTCATAGTGTGTGTGTGCAAAGATCTAAACTGGTGTTCTGCCACTTTCTGATGTAACTTCCAATCTCTACACTTAGGGACTCAATATTTACAAGGTATTATCAGCATACTGAGTCCCAGAGAAAAACAGGAAAGAAGCAAAATTCCCTTTATATAGGAAAAAAATGAAGAAAGAGATAGAATGGAAAAAAATACAAAAGAAAACCCATAACATTTTTTAAATATTAGAGGAGAAAAAAAGTGTTATAAGCTTTTCTTTAAATAAAGAAAAATGCAAGTCTTCTACAGACACTATTTTAAAAAATTCATTCCCTGCCTCTCAAAAAATAAAATCTTAAGGAGCGTAGACTATTTGCTGTAAGGACATTAGATCATTCACTGCCATGCCCTACGTCCTTAGGAAGCAGTAAGTAAATAGTTTGAATAAATGAACATTCGATTTCCAATGACAAAATAATCATATTAAAACTACTTTAAAAATTACTCTTACTACATGGGCAATCTGGGCAATCTTTTAACCTCAGCAAAGCATTATTCCCTCTAGCCCCTCCATCTGATGATGAACATTATAAATACTAGAAAGAATCAAGCCTTGTCCATTGCCTTAGGTCACCTTCAGGTTGACATTGGTTCAGCTGTTGATGTGTCCATGCTCAGGACAAAGGCATTATTTCTGGAGGAGAAGGTATTTTCATCATGGCCTGTACCTGTCCAATTATCCCAAAGACAGGACACTCATTTCACTAATGTCCTAGTCTTGGTAAATTTAAGCTAATATTGAATGAAAAATAGAGTAGAGAGAATTATCCTACTTCAAAGAGAGTAGATAAAAAATCCAAATACGTAGAACCAATGAGAGCATTTGAGAGGATTATTCACATTAGGAAAAGACTCAGTTAATTGTTTATTTAGGTAGGACAGTATTTCTGAGATAAAGCATGATATGGTTTACTGGAAATTATTCTTCACATGATTTTTCAGGAGAATATTTTTCAGGAAGTATTTAAGTAAAGAATATATTATTTTTTATTGAGGTAAAATTGGTATGTAACATTATGTAAGTTTCAGGTGTACATTATAATTCAATATCTGTATGCACTACAAAGTGATCACCACCAGAAGTCTATTTACCATTCATCCCCATACAATTGATCCCCTTTACCCATTTCACCCACCTCACCCACCCCCCAACCTCCTTCCCCTCTGGTAACCATCTATCTGTTCTCTGCATCTATGAGTTTGTTTTTGTTTTGTTTTTTAGATTCCACATATGAGTGAAATCATATGGTGTTTGTCTTTGTCTGAAATTTCATCAAAGTCCATCCATGTTGCCCAAGATTTCATTCTTTTTTGTGGCTGAGTAGTATTCTCTTGTATATATATACTACATCTTCTTTATCCGTTCATCCATAGATGGACGCTTACATTGTTTCTATATCCTGGTTATTGTAAATAATGATGCAATGAACAAAAAGGAGCATATATTTTTTCAAATTAATGTTTTTATATTCATCAGCTAAATATCCAGAAGTGGAAAAGCTGGATCATATGGTAGTTCTATTCTTAATTTTTTGAGAAATCTCCATACAGTTTTCCATAGTGGCTGCACCAAGTTGCATTCCCATCAATAGTGGAGGAGGGTTCCCTTTTCTCCACATCCTCTCCAACACTTGTTATTTCTTGTCTTTTTGATAATAGCCATTCTAACAGGTGTGAGGTGATATCTCATTGTGGTTTTGATTTGTATTTTCCTTCTAATTAGTGATGTTGAACATTTTTTCATGTGCCTGTTGGCCATCTGTATGTCTTCTTTAGAAAAATATCTATTCAGGTCCTCTGCCCTTTTTTTTTTTTTGGTGAGGAAGATTAGCCCCAATCTAACATTTGTTGCCAATCCTCCTCCTTTTGCTGAGGAAGATTGGCCCTGGGCTAACATCCATGCCTATATTCCTCTACTTTATATATGGGACGCCTGCCACAGCATGCAGGTCCGTGCCTGGGATCTGAACCCATCAACCCTGGGCTGCTGAAGCAGAGTGTGCAAACTTAACCACTATGCCACTGGGCCAGCTCCCTTTGGCCCATTTTAAAATCCATTTGTTTGTTTTCTTGTTGTTGAGTTGCATGAGTTCTTTATATATTTTGAATATTAATCCCTTGTTGGATATATGATATGCAAATATCTTCTCCCATTCAGTAAGTTGCCTTTTCATTTTAATCATGGTATCTTTTGCTGTGCAGAAGTGTTTTAGTTTGATGTGGTCCCATTTGTTTATTTTTGCTTTGTTTCCCTTGCCTTTACAAAGATAATGCTAAGACCAATGTCAAGGAGCTTACCGCCTATGTTTTTTTCTAGAAATATTATGACTTCAAATCTTACATTCTGATCTTTAATTCACTTTGAGTTAATTTTTGTGTGTGGTGTAAGATACTGATCTAGTTTCATTCTTTTGCATGTGGCTGTCAAGTTTTCCCAACACCATTTATTGAAGAGATGATCCTTTCTCCCATGTATGCTCCTGGTTCCTTTGTCATAAATTAATTGTCCATGTAAGTGTGGGTTTAGTTCTGGGTTCTCAATTCTATTCTTTTGATCTGTGTGTTTGTTTTTATGCCAGTACCATACTGTTTTGATCACTATAGCTTTATAGTACACTATGAAATTAGATAGTGTGATACCTCCAGCTTTGTTCTTCTTTCTCAAGGTTGCTTTGGCCACTCGAGATCTTTTGTGGTTCCATACAAATTTTATTTTTATTTATTTATTTTTTTGTGAGGAAGACTAGCCCTGAGCTAACATCCATTCCCATCTTCCTCTACTTTATATGGGATGCCACCACAGCATGGCTTGACAAGTGGTGAGTCTGTCCATGCCTAGGATCTGAACCTGTGAAACCCCAGGCTGCAAAAGCAGGCATGCAAACTTAACCGCTATGCCACTGGGCTGGCCCCTCTATACAAATTTTAGAATTATTTGTTCTAATTCTGTGAAAAATGTCATTGGAGTTTTGATAGGAATTGCATTGAATCTGTAGATTGCTTGGGTAGTATGGACATTTTAACAATATTAATTCTTCTAATCCATGAGCCCAGAATGTCTTTCCATTTATTTGTATCATCTTCAGTTTCTTTCATCAATTTCTTATAGTTTTAAAAGTACAGGTCTTTCATCTCTTTGGCTAAATTTATTCCTAGGTATTTTCTTCTTCTTGATGTAATTGTAAGAGGTATTGTTTTCTTTATTTCTCTTTCTGCTAGTTTGTTATTAGTGTATTGAAATCCCACAGACTTCTGTATATTGATTTTTTTATCCTGCTACTTTACTGAATTAATTTATTAGTTCTAACAGTTTTTTTGGTAGAGTCTTTTGGGTGTTCTCTATATAGTATCATGCCATCTGCAAATAGGGACAGTTTTACTCTTCCTTTCCAATATGGATGACTTTTATTTCTTTTTCTTGCCTAATTGCTATGGTTAGGATTTTCAATACCATGTTGAATAACATTGGTGAGAGTGGGCATCCTTGTCTTCTTCCTGATCGTAGAGGTAAAGCCTTTAGCTTTTCACCAACTATGATGTTAACTGTAGGTTTGTCATATATGGCCTTTATTATGTTTAGGTACATTCCCTCTATACTCACTTTGTCGAGAATTTTTATCATAAATGGATGCAGTTTGTCAAATGCATTTTGTGCATTTATTGAGATAATTGTATGATTTTTATTCTTCATTTGCTTAGTTTGGTGTATCACTTTGATTGATTTGCAGATGTTGAACCATCCTTGCATCCCTGGAATACATTGTCATTGATCATGATGTATGATTCTTTCAATGTATTGTTTAATTCAGTCTTCTAGTATTTTGGATTCTTACATCTATGTTCATCAGTGATATTGGTCTGTAATTTTCTTTCATTGTTGTGTGCTTGTCTGTTGTTGTTTTTTTTTTATATCAGGGTAATGCTTACCTCATAAAATGCATTTGAAAGTGTTCCCTCCTCTTCAATTTTTTAAGAGTTTGAGAAGGACAGGTATTAAATCTTCTTTGAATGTTTGGTAGAATTCACCAGGGAAGCCATCTGATCCTGGACTATTGTCTTTTGGGAGGTTTTTGATTACTGCTTCTTCAATCTCCTTACTAGTAATCAGTCTACTCAAATTTTCTATTTCTTCATGATTCAGTCTTGGAAGATTGTATATTTCTAGGAATTTATCCATTTCTTCTAGGCTACCTAATTTGTTGGCATATAATTGTTTGTAGTAATCTCTTATAATACTTTTTATTTCTATATTATCAGTTGTAACTTCTCTTTTATTTCTGATTTTGTTTGTTAGAGCCCTCTTATTCTTGGTTAGTCTAGCTAAAGGTTTGTCAATTATGCTTATCTTTTCAAAGAACTGGCTTTTAGTTTCATTGATCTTTTCTATTATCCTTTTAGTCTCTATTTTGTTTATTCCACTCTGATCTTTATTATTTCCTTCCTTCTACTGACTTTGGACTTCATTTGTTCTTCTATCTCTGGCTCCTTTAAATGTAAAGTTAAATTGTTTATTTGAAATTGTTCTTCTTTCTTGTGCTAGGCATGTATTGCTATGAACTTCCCTCTTAGAACTGCTTTTTCTGCATCCCAAAGATTTTGGTATGTTGTATTTCTGTTTTCATTTGTCTCTAGGCATTTTTTTTTTTTCATTCTTTGATTTCTTCAATGACTTCTTAATTTCTTCCTTGTGGTTTTTCCAGTTTTCTTCCTGTTATTGATTTCTAGTTTCATACCACTGTCATCATAGAAGATGTTTGATATGATTTCAATCTTCTTGAATTTATTGGGATGTGTTTTGTGGCCTAATGTGTGATCTATCCTGGAGAATATTCCATGTGCCCTTGAGAAGAATGTGTATTCTTTGGAAGGAATTTTCTGCATATATATTATATGTATATATATATTTAATATATATATATATATAAAATCCATCTGGTCTAATGGGTCATTTAAGGTTATTTTCTTATTAATTTTCTGTATGGATAGTCTATCTATTGATGTGAGTGGGATGTTAAATTCCCTCGCTGTTATGGTATTGCTGTCAATTTCTCCCTTTAGATCTATTAATATTTGGTTTATCTTGATGCTTCTATGTTAGGTGCATATATATTTTTAAATGTTATGTCTTCTTGCTGCATTGACCTCTTTATCATTATGTAATGCCCTTCTTTGTCTTTTAATACAGTCTTTGTTTTAAAGTCTATTTTGTCTGGTACAATAGCTTTCTTTTTCATTTGTTGGAATATTTTTCTCCTTACCTTCACTTTCAGTCTGTGTGAATCCTTACTTCTGAAGTGGGTCTCTTGTAGGCAGCATATAAACAGGTCTTGTTTTTTGATCCATTCAGCCACTCTGTGTCTTTTGATTGGAGACGTTAGTCCATTTACATTAAAGTAATTATTGATAGGTATGCACTTGTTGCCATTTTGTTAGTTGCTTTCTGGCTGTTTTTGTAGTTCCTCTCTGTTCCTTTCTTCTTCTCTTTCTCTCTTCCCTTGTGGTTCTCTTCCCTTCTCTCTCAAACCTTGTGGTTTGATGGCTTTCTTTGGTGTTATGATTAGATTGCTTTCTCATTTTCCTCTTGGTTTTTGTTATGTTTTTGTTCTGTGGTTACTGTGAGGTTCAAATATAACTTCCTATGTATATAATAGTCTGTTTTATGTTGATAGCAACTTAAATTTCAACATATTTCAAAACTTTACATTTTTATCCCCCTCCATGTTTTATATTTTTAATGTCACATTTTATATCTTTTCATTTTATGTATGCCATAACCAATTATTGTAGTTTTAGTTAATTTTACCATTTTTGCCTTTTAACCTTCATACTTGCTTTATAAGTGATAAATCCACAGCTTTTACTATACATTTCCCTTTTCCAGTGAGACGTTTTACTTTCTTGTTGTATGTTTTCCTGTTGTTAATTAGTACCATTTCTTTTCAGTTTACAGAAGTCTCTTTAACATTTCTTGATTTCTTGTAAGGCCAGTTTAGTGGTGATGAACTCTTTTAGCTTTTGCTTATCTGGAAAACTCTATCTCTCCTTCAGTTCTGAGTGATAACCTTGCTAGGGAGAGAATTCTTGGTTAGAAGTTTTTTTTCCTTTCTTCATTTGAATATGTCATGCCTCTGTCTTCTGGCTTGCAAAGTTTCTGCTGAAAAAATTTGCTGATAGCCTTATGGGAGTTCCCCTTATACATAATAAGTTGTTTTTCTCTTGCTGCTTTTAAGAATCTCTTTTTATCATTAACTTTTACCATTTTAATTATAGTGTGTCTTGGTGTGGATCTTTGGGTTCAACTTATTTGCAACTCTCTGGGCTTCCTAGACCTGGATGTCTGTTTCCTTCTCCAGATTAAGGAAGTTTCAGCCATTATTTCTTCAAATAAGTTTTCTGTTTCTTTCTCTCCTCTTCTCCTTCTGGGACCCCTATTTATCAAATGCTGTTCTGCTTGATATTGCTCCAAAGGTCCCTTAAGTTATCTTCATTTTTTTAAATTCTTTTTTTCTTTTTGCTGCTCTGTCTGGGTGAGTTCTATTGCTTTGTCTTTCAGCTTGCTGATCCAATCATCAGCCTCATCCAGTCTGCTGTTGAATCACCATAGTGAATTTTTCAGTTCAGTTATTATATTGTTCAGCTCTGTAACTTCTGTTTGGAACGTTCTTATATTTTCTATCTCTTTGTTGAAATTCTCACTGTGTTCATCCATTCTTCTCCTGAGTTCAGTGATCACTTTTATGACCATTACTTTGAACTCTTTATCAGATAGATTGCTATCTCTATTTCATTAATGTGTTTTTCTGATTTTTTGTTTTATTCTTTTGTTTGGAACATATTTCTCTATCTCCTCATTTTGCCTGACTCTTTGTGTTTGTTTCTATGTATTAGGCAAATCAACTACCTTTCCCAGTCTTGAAGGAGTGGGCTTGTGTAGGAGATGTCACTTGGATCCCAGAAAAGCAATCTCCTCTGGTCACCAGAGCTAGGCACTGAAAGGACATCCCTTGCGTGGGCTATGTGCACCCATTGTCTCTGTTGGGGCCATGCAAGCAACATGTGGGGGTGGGCTGCTCACCTGCTGTGTCTGTTGGGGCTGCACATGGGTGGCACAGGGCTGGGGGAAAAGTCTGCTCATTGGCTGCTGTTAGCAGGTTTGAGTGAGAGTGCAAAAATGGTGCCCATCAGTCCCAGCAAGGTAGAGGGAGCCAATAAAAATGGTGACCACCTGTGTTCCATCCCAGGAGAGAGTCCCAGCATACTCCTGCCCTTCTGGTAGACACTTTAAGATTAGCAAATGAATCTCCTTCACATATGGTCTAGTCTCTTTTTAAACTGCTGCTTTTTGTGCTAGGTCCCAGTGTGAGTGGGTCTGGGCACAAGAATTTTAAGAGTGGGATCTTTTTATCTATAGCCCTATTTTTCTCGTGAAGGTAAGTCTCATCATTTTTCTAGGACAGATGTTTTGGGGGCTTGTCTCTCTGGTGCATGACCCAAGGGTTGGGGTGCCTGGTGGGGGGTACAAACCCCTTGCTTCTCAAGGACAAGCTCCGTTTATTTATTTATTTACTGAGATCCCTCCCAATTGTGGGTTACCACGCAGAGGGTAGCGTTTTTGGCGAGAGTGTCTGCCTCTTCCACCTATCTCAGTGTGGCTCTTTTATCCCTTGTTGTGGAGCAGGTGTTCATCTAGTTCTACGGTTCTTTTCAGAGAGGTTTATCCCACGTGTAGTTGTATATTTGTTGTGTCCTCAGGAGGACGTGGGCTCAGGATCTTTCTACACTGCCTTCTTGAACCATTGCCTCTGAGGATATAATATCTTACTCCATACTGAACTCAAAGCTACATGGTTTTTATTTATTTTTTACTAGCCAAGACATGATCTTGGAAAGAACTTTTCATATGAGGGAAGTGGCGATTGCCCCATATGCCTTAAATCTGCTTCATGTAAAAAAAATGGAGTTTTGAGCCTCATTGATTTTTAAACACAAGGGAAGTACTTGACATACTGTACTGGAAAAAAGTTATAGTCGCTCATTATTAATTCACAGATCAGCTGTTCAAGCAAAATTGTTTCAGAATTTATAGCAAACTAAAAAGAGCATAAAAATTATTTCTTCCTTGTGGTCTCCATAAACAGCTTTAACAGGTACTAGGTAATAAGTGCAATATAAGTACCTTTCCAAATAGATAAGTAAAGCTGTGATTGGATTGTAATATTCTGTAATGTGTCTTCAGTCCATAGGTCCTTTCCAAGGCAACACTATGGTTTCTTTCTCTCTCTCTTTTTCTAAGAAAGAAGTCTGTTGCATTATGGTATGATTTATTTTTAAAAAATAAAATAAACTCCCTAGGGCACTTTGAAGAGTAGCATTTAGGCATCCTGCAGGGAATGCTCAAATCGCTTTTTTTTTTTTTTTTTTTTTTTAGGTTAAACTGTCAGCCAAAGAAAGTCAATGGCAGGCAGTATAGGCAGCCCTGAGGCTCAGCCTAGATGCTCAGATTCCTGGAGCTATGCTCGTCCCTCCACGCTTTAGTACTTCCACTCTTTTAACTTTAGCCCCTTTGGATTCCTAGCTTCACTTTCTCTGGGGTAATTCCCAATCTACCTGGTTTCTGGAATAGTCTAGCCAATCTAAATAAGAAAATTGCTTCTGTACTCTTAATAAGATTCTCATTGGCTCAGGAGGAGAGATTAGTTATCTTGTCACAAATCTAATGAATCTCCTTGGAACAGCGATACTGGTAATAGTAGATGCTCTTTACAATTTTGCATCAGGCAGTCTACTGAGTACTTTATGCATAACATTTACAGTGTTCTCAATAATCCTTCAAATGAGGATTTTATAAACATTAATAAAGAATGAAATATGGGAATTATATAGTGCCAACCAAAGAACAGCCCGCTGGATCTGAGCAAAACCTTACCAAATAGTTATTGGATTAGATCACGGAATTCAGGATTAGGTCTCGAACTTCAATGTCTAGAGACTAATATTTAGAAGTTCCCAGGGATGACCAGGATCTGTGCAACTGCCTCTAGCCCACTACAATGTGTAAAAAATTGAGTAAGATTTGAGAGTGTAAATTTATTGGCAAATTATAGCAACGTGATTGTGACAAGATTATATGGAATGGAAAAAAAGCAAGAGACCAATCAGGCCAATTATTTTAGGTAGAAGCAACCGTGAGTACAAAGTTATTGAAAAGAAACCCTCTAACATGTTTGAGGAGCAGTTTGGAGGCTGATGCAGCTCTAGAGGTAGTGGATGAGTATGGAGAAGTAGGGCCAGGGGCCAGCCCCATGGCATAGTGGTTAAAGTTTGGCACACTCCACTTTGGTGGCCTGGGTTCACAGGTTCAGATCCTGAGCATGGACCTACACCACTCGTCAGCCATGCTGTGGTGGTGACACACATACAAAGTGGAGAAGATTGGCACAGATGTTAGCTCAGGGTCAATCTTCCTCAAACAAATTTAAAAACAAAAAGAGGAGGATTGGCAACAGTTGTTAGCCCAGGGCAATCTTCCTCAGCAAAAAAAAAAAAAAAAAAAAAAAATTAGGGCCAAAGTTGCATATTATTCTGAATGTGATAAAGGACACCAACAAAAGGTTTTGATCAGAGATAGGATGGCATCTGATTTTCATTGTGAAAGTGTCACTTTAGTGGTTGTGGAGATTACATTCTAAGAGGACAGGAGTAGAGAACAGTTAGGAAGCTAATGTGGAAGTCCACATCCAAGGATAAGACCGTTAGGACAGTGAGTCCTTACAGACATGGTACTAAGAACTAATCAGTACTCAGAAACTTAATCTCTTACCATTAGAAGTATTTTATTTTTTGTTTTATGGTGCTTCCTATGTTTTTCCCCATTATTCTTAACTTCCAGATTTAAAGAATACTACACAAAAATTCACATCATAGTTAGAAAAACTGTTTGCTTCCTGTGTATAGGTAAATATATGTGACTTAGAGAGAAGAACAGAGGAGACTAAGTAAAGAGTAAAGAGGCCATAAAGTGTGAAAAATATGACTAGTGCTAGAACAGGAATGTATCTTCAGTACTATTGGTAACAAGCAACAACTGGAGTTCTTCAGCCTGCTATTCTTCTGAGGGATTATGTGTATTTTGTAGGCTGTCCTGGAAGCTCTACATGAAGTAGGTTGAAATGTGATTGAGAAGAGTGAGAGAAGTTTAGGAAGCTATTACAGGAATAATGCATGAGATGATGAGTGTCTCTTATGTGAAAAGCTCTGCTAGAGACTACAAGTGCTACAGATATGCTAGCCCAAGACTTGCCTCTCAAGTAGCTTAGAAACGGGAATGAAATACATAGCTCTGCCTTACAGATTTCACTTGTGTAATGCAGGGCAGCTTGTACTCGGTGTTACACACTATGTTGCTTGTTTGTTCCCTATATTTGAAATGTGTTTTCCTCCTTCTTCGTCTGACCACCATTTTCCAACACTTAATTTATTTTCTCCAGAAAGACTTTCATAATCTGTATCAATCTGGGTAAATTGTCCATTTTCCAATGGAATTTTGTGCCTAATTATAACACTTAATGCACTATATTAATTTGTGCATTCATTAGTAAACATTTAAATATTTATTTAACAAGTATATATGGCAGTGAGTATGTGCAAGACACTGTTTTGTTTGCATTACATGAATTAATCCAGTCTTCGTAATCCTTTGTGAGTAGATGATATTGCTATTCCCATTTTACAGATTTGAAAACTAGATTGCTGGGGGCTATACAGTTAGTATGTAGTGAGATTTGAAACCAGATAGACCGGTGCCCAGGCCCACCTTGTTAGTCCTAGACTATAAATGCCTCAAGAATGGTGACTGTTCCACATTCAGTGAGATATTTCTAGTACCTAGGCCACTTTTTGAATAGGACATCATGAGAAGAGGAAATCAAATAGAAAGGATGAAAAATATTAGAGACATTAGTAACTGTGTAAATGTAGCTGGAGTATAAGTTGGCATTAATGAAAATTAGTATTTTACAGATGGCCTTGATTACAAGATAGAGAAGTTCAGTCAGTTTACATGATCAATAAGAGTTGTTGGTTTTGAACAAAATTTAATAGAGTTAAAACAAATAAACCAGTTAAGTAAATATCTACTAGATGTGCTGTTTCTAGAATTAGGCTACTGTTGAAATTTAAAATAGTATGATTCATGTTTGTTAAATAAATAAAGTAGTATGATTATTGTTTGTTAAATAAACAATATAAAAAGATGCTATTGAATGCAAAGATTATAGTATGGTATATATAGTATATAGTATAGTATAGTATTAGAATATAATATACTGAATACTGAAAGTAAGCATGGGGTTCCTTTGAGAAATGGGCAATTTACGTAGACTAGAAAGGGCACCAAAAATATTGGGTAAGGTTTTATAAATCATAAACTTGCAGAAATTAATGCAGAAGAAAAGTGCTGGTGATCCCACACTTTTTATGTAACCAAAGCCATGATACAGTGAGAGAACAGGTAATGATTTCAATCTAATTTAAAGTAATATGACCAAATAATAGGGGAATAAAATCTTCAGTGGAAACAAATAAAACAAACAAAAAAAGCTTGTGAGAAATATATTATGACAATTTAAACGTTGTTAAAGGCACAAAAAAAATTAAAGAGTTAAATAAAAGGTCTCTGGCCCTGTCAATTCTCTAAACTACAAGCATACCTCTGAGATATTGCTGGTTCAAATCCAGACCACTGCAATAAAGCACACATCACAATAAAGCAAGCCACACAACTTTTTTGGTTTCCCAGTGCATATAGAAGTTATGTTAACACTATACTGTAGTCTATTAACAGTGCAATAGCATTATGTCTAAAAAAACAATGTACACACCTTAATTAAAATATTTTATTGCTAAAAAATTCTAACCAGCATGTGATCCTTCAGTGAGTCATAATCTTTCTGCTGGTGGAGAGTCTTGCCTCGATGTTGATGGCTGATGACTAGAGTGGTGGTTGCTGAAGGCTGGGTGTTGTCTTGTTAAAGTAAGACAACAAAGAAGTTTACTGCATTGATTGATTCTTCCTTTTGCAAACAATTTATCTGTAGCATGCAATACTGTTTAATAGCATTTTACCTATGGTAGAACTTCTTTCAACATTGGAATCAATCCTCTCAAACTCTGCCACTGCCTTATCAACCAAGTTTATGTAATAATATTCCTTTGCTGTCATTTCAACAATCTTCACAGCATTTTCACCGGGATAGATTCCATCCCAAGAAACCACTTTCTCTGCTGATCCTTGAGAAGCAACTTCTCATTTGTTAAAGTTTGATCATAAGATTGCAGCAATTCATTCACATCTTCAGGCTCCACTTCTAATTATAGTTTTCTTGCTATTTCTACCACATTTTCAGTTACTTCCTCCACTGAAGTGGTGAACCCCTCAAAGTCACCCATGAGGGTTGGAGTCAACTTCTTCCAAACTCCTGTTAATGCTGGTATTTTGACCTCTTCCCATGAGTCATGAATGTTCTTAATGGCATCTAGAATGGTGAATTCTTTCCAGAAGGTTTTCAAGGTACTTTGCCCAGATTCATCAAAAGAATCATTATCTATGTCAGCTATAGCCTTATGAAATGTATTTCTTAAATCAAAAGACTTGAAAGTCAAAATTAGTTCTTGACCCATGGGCTGCAGAATGGATGTTGTGTTACCAGCATGAACACAACATTAATCTCATTGCACATCTCCATTAAAGCTCTTGGGTGACCAGGTGCATTGTCAATAAGCGGTAAAATTTTGAAAGGAATCTTTTTCTCTGAGCAATAGGTCTCAACAAGGGCTTAAAATAGTCAGTAAACCATGTTGTAAACAGATGTGCTGTCATCCAGGCTTTGTTGTTACACTTATAGAGCACAGACCGAGTAGATTTAGCATAGTTCTTAAAGGCCCTGGGATTTTTAGAGTGGTAAATGAGCATTAGCTTCAACTTCATTAGCCCCTAACAAGACAGTCAGCCTGTTTTTTGAAGCTTTGAAGCCAGGCATTGGCTTCTCCTCTCTAGCTATAAAAGTCCTAGACAGCATCTTCTTCCAATATAAAGCTGTTTGGTCTGCATTGAATATCTATTGTTTAGTGTGGCCACCTTCACGAATTATCTTAGCTACATCTTGATAACTTGCTGCAGCTTCTACATCAGCACTTCTACAGCAGCACTTGCTGCTTCTCTTTGCATTTTTTATGTTATGGAGATGACTTCTTTCCTTAAACCTCATGAACCAATCTCTGCTAGCTTCAGACTTTTTTTCTACAGCTTCCTCACCTCTCTCAGCCTTTATAGAATTGAAGAGCATTAGGGCCTTGCTCTAGATTAAGCTTTGGCTTAAAAGAATGTTTTGACTGGTTTGATCTTCTATGCAAACCACTAGAACTTTCTCCCTATTGGCAATAAGGCTGTTTCACTTTCTAATCATTCGTGGGTCCACTGGAGCAGCACTTTTAATTTCCTTCAAGAACTTTTCCTTTGCATTTGCAACTTGGCTAACTGATGCAAGAGGCCTAGCTTTCAGCCTATCTTGGCTTCCTTCCTCATTAATCTTAATAATTCTAGCTTTTGATTTAAAGTGAGAGATGTGCTACTCTTCCTTTCACTTGAACACTTAGAGGCCGTTGCAGAGTTATTAATTGGCCTAATTTCAATATTGTGTTTCAGGGAACAGGTGGCCCAAAGACTAGGAGAGAGATAGGAGAATGACTGGTTGGTGGAGCAGTCAGAACACATACACATTTATCAATTAAGTTTGTCATCTTATATTGGCATGGCTTGTAGTACCCCACAATAATTATAATAGTAACATCAAAGATCACTGATCATAGATCACCATAACAAATATAATAACAATAAAAAAGTTTGAAATATTGCAAAAATTACCAAAATGTGACACAGAGACACAAAGTGAGCAAACGCTGTTGAAAAAATGGTCTCACAAACCATTTTGCTTGACGCAGAGTTGCCACAAACCTTTAATTTGTAAAAAGTGCAATATCTGTGAAGTGCAATAAAGTGAAGCACAATAAAATGAGCTATGCCTGTAAATTGTTGTTTATTCTAATTAGCCACAGCAGCCAGACAATATACTTAATTGTTCATGGTTGTCAGCAGAAAACAGCAGCGTTTAATGACCCTACTATCCAATGAACCTTTTAAATTTTTCTCTTGGAAGAATAATAATACAACATGTATTGCACTAGATCATTGAACTTTAGGGAAAATCATTTGTTATTCCATATTTTAATGCTGTTATATTGGCATCAAAAGCTCATCAATAAATAAATATGTAGAATCAGACTTTAAGTAAACATAGACTGATATACTGGAATGTGCTAGGCAGAAATATTTCTCCAGATGGCATTGCTAAATATCTGAGTGCTAAATTCTCTGAATAAAGAAATGATTTGTGCAGGTCATCCATCACTCACCCACCCATTGTACACATAAATTAAAGAACAACATCAAAACAAATTAACAGCTGGCCCTCTGAAATGACAGGCAGTTAGCCCCTATAATACAACATGTATCTGTTTGAGCAGGCAAAGATGAGAAATTCTTTTAAAGCCAATATAGCTAAGTGAAACTCAAAAGAAAGTGAATAGGTTTTCTTAAACCTGGAGAAAGGAAAAAATTGGCACTCTTATATGTATATATCTTCCTTTTTCAGGGCAATGATCCAAATTCTTGAAAAGAAACTGGTGACTGATATTTGCCTTATTTATAATTTTAATATATTTTCTTGACATCTTACAATATTGATGATAATAGCTGTAATTTACTAAGCACCTACAATATATCAGACTTTGTACATGTACTTCTCTAATCTTTACTGATTATGCATTATTAAGATATGTTACAAAGAAAAGAACCAAAGCTCAGATATAGTAACATTCAAAAGGTCACAAACTAGTCCATAGGAGACCAGTACTCAAATCCATCTGACTCTAAAACACATCTTTTCACTATACAAACTCTCGTCAGGAACCTGAATTGGAATGTTCTTGCTCCACATTACAATTCACATCAATATTTAAAAGAAGCAAATAATAGGTCTGTTAATTTTTTCCACATGCAGAAAAAAATTTTTTTACTGAATATTTTTCTGGAATTGCTAGCGTGTTGTTGTTATTCTTTTTTATTTGTTTTCTGAATTTTTTCTTGCTTTTGTTACTTCTCTACTTGTAACATTTTTTTTCTTCCCTTTTTGATGAGTTTAATGAATATTAGACAACCATCTAGGTTGTCTTCCTATATAAAGTATAAGGAATAAAAAGATTTAAGACACCTGACTGATATTTCCACGATAAATAAAATGACCTCTTTGAGCTAAATACTAAAATTATCCCAAGGATTCTAGAAGTGTAGCCCTTGGATTATGGTAGACTCAGACAATCTCTAAGTGCATACGTTAAAAATGTATCATTTTTTTACTTCTTTCAGTAAATAACCTAAATTGTATAGATAATATTTCTGTTTTGTTTCTACATGTAATGACTATGGATGTTTATTTCTTATTGTTTGATTTTTTTCATCCATTAACAAAAATTAAGGATGGACTGAGGATATGGTAAAACTACTATTCAAATGTGCCACAAAGCAGGCAAAGTGTTCTTTGATATTGTCAGTGTTATCTTGAGTTATACTCAGTCAGCAATTACTACTCTTTTTTTGCTGTTAATTAGTTTTATCTTAGTCATCAATTAACATTTAGATTTAGATGGTTTATTTTTTAATATTTTTGAGGTGAAATTCACATAACACAAAATTAAACATTTCAAAGTGTACAATTTATGGTATTAGTATATTCATAGTGTTGAGCAACCACCACCTCTATCTACTTTCAAAAGAGTCCAAAATGTTTTTATCGCCTCCAAAGGAGAACCTGTACCCACTAAACAATCACTTCTCATTACCTCTTGTTTCAGCTCCTGGAAACTACTAATATGCTTTCTGTCTCTATGGATTTATGTATTTATATTGTACATAAATGGAATATATTTCATATTAATTGAATCATGCAGCATGTAACATTTTGTATCTGGTTTCTTTAACATAGCTTAGTGCTTTCCAGATTCACCCACATCGTAGCACATATCAGTACTTCATTCCTTTGTTGGCTGAATATTCCATTATGGATACACCACATTTTGTTTATTTATTTGTTGATGGACACTTGAGTCATTTCCACATTTTGGATATTGACAATAGTACTGTTTTGAATATTTGTGTACCAGTGCTTGTATGAATATCAGTTTACAATTTTGGCAGGATATATACCTAGGAATAGAATTCCTGGATCACATGATAATTCTGTGTTTAACTTCTTGAGAAACTGCCAAACTGTTTTTTTCAGTGCTGCACCATTTTACATTCCCACCAGGAATGTATGAGTTCCAATTTTTCCACATCCTTGCCAACATTTCTTATTATTCATCCTTTTTTGATAGTCATTCTAATGAGTATCAAGTGGTATTTTATTTTGGTTTGATTTTTGGATTTCTTAATGACTAATGATGTTGAACATCATTTCGCTGCTTGTTGGTTTGTATATCTTCATTGGAGAGATTTGTATTCAAGTCCTGTGTTCATTTTCTAATCGGGTTGTTTGTCTTTGTGTTCTTGCATTGTAAGTTTTTTTATATATTCTAGATACTAGACAATATCAGCTATATGATTTGCAAACATTTTCTCTCATTCTGTGGGTTGTCTATTCACTTTCTTGATAGTGGTCTTTGATATACAAATTTTTTTAATATTGATAAAGTTCAAATTATCTTTTTTTCTTTTGTTAGTTATACTTTTGGGGTCATATCTAAGAATTTGTTGCCAAATCTGAGTCATGAAGATTTATGCCTGTTTCTTTCTAAGAGTTTTATAGTTATAGATCTTAGATCTTTGATCCATTTTGAGTTAACTTTTATATATGATATGAGGAAAGAAACCAACTTTATTCTTTTGCACATGGATATCCATTTGTCATAGCACTACTTGTTGAAGAGACTATCCTACCCAACTGAATAGTCTTATATTCTTGAGAGAAATAAATTAGCTATAGATGTATTGGTTTATTTCTTGACTCCTAACACTATTCCATTGGTCTATAACTTTATCGTTATGCTGGAACCACATAGTTGTGAATAAAGTAAATTTTTGGTAAATTTCAAAATCAGGAAATATGAGTCCTACATCTTTGTTCTTTTACAAGATCAATTGCCTATTTTAGATACCTTGCAACTTCATATGAATATTAGGTTTGGCTTTTCCATTCCTGTAAAAAAGGCCATTGGTATTTTGATAGTGATTGCATTGAATCTGTGGGTTTCTTTGAGGGGTACTTGCCATCTTAGCAATACTATGTATTTCAGTCTGTGAACAAGGAATGATTTTTTTATTTATTTAAATTTTCTTTAATGTCTGTCAGTAATGCTTTGTAGTTTTCAGTGTGAAAATCTTTCATCTCCTTAGTGAATTTATTCTTGGGCATTTTATTATTTTTATGCTATTGTGAATGGAAAATTTTTCTTATTTCATTTTCAAATTATTTATTGCTAAGTATAGAAATATAACAGAGCTGTGAATGTTGATCTTGTATCTTGCAATTTTGCTGAATTTGTTTATTAGCTCTAATTGTGTGTATTCTTAAGGATTTCTTTTCCTTTTTTTTTTTTTTTTTTGTGGGGAAGACCAGCCCTGAGCTAACATCTGTTGCCAATCCTCCCCTTTTTGCTGAGGAAGACTGGCCCTGGGCTAACATCCGTGCCCATCTTCCTCCACTTTATATGGGATGCCACCACGGCATGGCTGACAGGCAGTGCGTCGGCGAGCGCCCAGGATCCGAACTCGTGAACCCCGGGCTGCCAAGCGCGGACTAAACTGCTGCGCCACCAGGCGGCCCCTCTTAAGGATTTCTTATCAAGGCATCAGCCTTGTCCCTGATCTTAGAGGGAAAGTTTTCAAGGACAATGAGTATGATATTAGCTGCAGATTTTTCATAAATGCCCTTTATCATATTAAGGAGATTCCTTTCTCATCCTAATTTGCTGAGTGTTTTTATCGTGAAAGGGTTTTGGATTTTATGAAATGGTTTTTTGCATCCATTTTGATGACCATGACCTCTTTTATTCTATTAATGGAGACAATTATATTCATTGATTTCCTTATATTGAACTAATCTTTCACACTTGCTCATGGTGTATAATCCTTTTACTATGCTTGTGGGTTCGGTTTGCTAGTATTTTGTTAAGGATTTTTCCATCTGTATTCAAAAGGGATGTAGGTTTATAGTTTTATTTTCTTTTAATATTTGGTATCAGGGTAATGATGGCCTTTTAATATGTGTTAAGAAGTGTTACTTCCTCTACTATTTTCATGGAAGATCTTTAGAAGCCCCAGTGTTAATTTTTACTTAAATATTTGATAGAATTTATCAAGGAAGCTATTTGGTCCTGGACTTTTCTTTCTTGGGAGGTTTTCAATTACTGATTCAGTTTCTTTAATTGTTATATATCTGTTTAGATTTTCTTTTTTTTTCTTGAGTGAGTTTTTGGAGTTTGTGTTTTTCTATGAATTTATCCATTTAATCTATGTTGTCTAATTTGTTGGCATACAATTGATCATAGCATTCTCTTTTAATCCTTTTTAGTTCTGTAAGATCAGTAGTAAAATCCCCACTGTCACTACTGATTTAGAATTTGATACTTCTCTTTTTTTCCTAGTTAACTTACTTAAATATTTGTCACTTTTGTTGCACTTTTCAAAGAAGCAACTTTCGTTTGTTTTTGTTGATTCTCTCTATTGTTTTTCTATTCTCTATTTCACTCATCTCCACTCTATTATTTCATTCTGCTGGTTTTGGGTTTAGTTTGTTCACTTTTTAGTTCCTTAAGCTGCAAACTTTGGTTATTATTTTGAAATCTTTCTTCTTTTTTAATGTAGATGTTTACAGCTGTTAACTAATTCTGAGCACTGTTCTCAATGTAATACGTTTTGGTATGTTGTGTCTTTGCTTTCACTTGTCTCAAAAGATCTCTTAACATCCCTTTTAATTTCTTCTTTGCCTCATTGGTTCTTTAGAATGTTGCTTAATTTCCATATATTTGTGAATTTTCTAATTTTCTTTCTGTTATTGATTTCTAATTTCTTTCCACTATTGTTGGAGAAGATACTTTGGATGATTTTAGTTTTAAAAAATTTATTAAGACTTGTTTTCCGGCTGAATATGTGGATTATCATGGAGAAAGTCCCATATATTCTTGTCAAGAATGTATATGCTGCTGTTCTGGGGATGGGATTTTCAAAATATATCTGTTAGGTCTAGTTGGTTTATAGTGTTGTTCAAGTCCTCTATTTTCTTATTGAAAATCTGTCTAGTTGTTTGATCCATTATTGAAAATGAAATATTTAAGTCTCCAACTATTATTTTAGAACTATCTATTTTCCCCTTCAATTCTGTTAATATTTGATTCACATGCTTTGGGGCTCTGTTGTTTGGTGCATATATATTCATACTGTTTGAATCTTTTTGATTAATCACAATATATTTTTATTAATTTTTTAATATATTTTATCAATATGTAATGCTCTTTATTTCTCTTAATTCTTTTTGCTTTCTATTTTTTAAACTAGATAATTTCATTTACTTTTCTTCAAATTTGCTTATTTTTCCTTCTGCCTGCTCAAATCTGCTGTTGAAACCCCCTAGTGAATATTTTATTTCAATTATTATAATTTTCAACTACAGAATTTTTGTTTTGTTTCTTGTTATAATTTCTATCTCTTTATTGATATTCTGTATTTGTTCATACATCTTTCTCCTTATTGTCTTTAGTTCTTTGTCTGTGTTTTCCTTAGCTCAGAGTGAATTCTAGACAGTTGAATTAAAGTTTTATTTAGTATGTCCAATGTCTGTGTTTCCTCAGGACAGTTTCTATTGATTTCTTTTTTCCTATGTATGGGCTATACTCTCTAGTTTATTTATATGCCTTATCACTTTTTGTTTCAAACTCACCCTTTTCATTATCATCATGTGGAAACACTGGAAACCAGATTCTTTCCCCACCTCATGGTTTGTTGCTATTGCTTTCTGTGGATAATAGTTGTTTGTTTTTTCAGTGACTTTTCTAAGACACCTTTAAAAATATCATATTCTTTATTATATGCTGTCTTTTAAATCTCTGTTCCTTCAACTTGTGATCAGTTTGTGGTTTGACAAAGATTTCCTAAATGTCTGGAGCCAAGAAAAAGAAAGACAGAAGGGAGGTAAGAGGGAGAAAGAAAGAAAAAGAAAACTCTCCTGGTCTTTGCAGATTTGCCTTGTGGTGTTGGGGCACTTTGTCAACAGTTAGCCAGGCCATTTATGACTGTTCCTTAGCCTTCACTTTCTGCTCACATTGAGCCTAAGGCAAAAGTTTAAGATTTTCTTAGGTTTTTTCTCATATGTTCTATCCTGGGCATGTGCATACCTTTCTTGAGTCTCCATGTTTGTGGAAACTTTCAAAGCTTTTATTTCCCAAAGTAATCATCTCCCCAGCATTTCCTCTTAGCATTTCAATGCCTCTATTGTTTGGCCTAATTGTAATCTTTGATCCAGGCTTCAGCAGCTTGTTCATTTGCCTTTAAACATCTTTCAGTAACACTCTCCACTTAGCTGCTTCTCAGAGAGTTCTCAGTTAGATAAAACAAAGGCAAACACCTTGCACTGGTATTTCAGGGAACCCCAAGACTAGCCAAAACACACAAACACAATCCCTTGGGCATAAGGTCCATGCTGCTCCCTCTAGAATCAGGTACCCACACTAAGAATGTGGGTTGCCATTTTCAAGACTGCCAACACTCAGGGAAGAGGGGTGGGGTAAGTCTACACTAAACTAAAACGCCACAAAGCTCTTTTAATGTGTTTGTCACCTTTTTTGATTCAATATATGTTTGTTTGCTCTAACCTTTTGACCATTTTCTGGGGGTCTAACAAAGTTTTTCTGGCAATCTTTGCTCCATCTATGTGGAGGGACAGGCCCTTGGAGTTCTCTACTGCATGATGTTTGCTGACATCAGTTAGTGAAACCTGTAGATTTATTTTGTAAAGTGGGGTATCTGGTGACATGCTTTCATTGTAACCATGTTTTTGGCATATGATTTTCCAATAAATAGACTATAAAAAAAGTTTTGGTTCAAATATAAATTATATATCTCTATTGCTAAAGTAGATGCATACTTAATTCCTTACTGTAAATTCTGAATTATTTTTCTTCATGAAGAGACAAGAAGATGGAATGAATTCTATTCTCAAATGTAGATCATTAATAGCATAAAAACAAAAAATTTCCAAGAATATACCAGGAAGGAAGTGCAAGAAGACAGCCTACTTCTGATACATTTCAACAGCAATAAACTAGACCATATCTTCTGTAATAATTAGTAATTCTTTAAAATTTAAAATCTTCCTCAGATTTCTTAATTTTCAAAAATAAACTGTGTTAGTGTTGTGAAAACAGCAAGAAACCCACTGCCCAAGCAGCTTGCAAACCAGGAAATTCTATAGGAAGAATTAATAACAACTGTACTTTTTATGGTGTTGAAGTGTTTAAAGCTATTGTCACATTGATTCAATGTTATGATTGTCATTTATATTCATTAATTATTGATAGACTTGGGAAGTACTAATTATGATTTTGATTTTTAATTTTGTGCCTAAGATTACACATTAGATGGCATAACGGGTTTTGGATCTACATCATCAAAGCTCGGGAAAGGAGGCGGTTGCTGCTATGAAAGGGATATCAGATCAGGCTCAGTCTAAAGTGTACATAAGGGCAACACAAGGAAAAAAATTAGGCTGAAAATATAACCAGAGATCTAAGTCCTTTCCTTACATAAATAAATCTTACTAAACCTATTACTCAAAGCAAAAGAACTTACATAATCCATAGATACTAGGAACACATTCAGAAAAAACAAAGCACAATGTGACATTGTTTCCAAAATGCATTGCTCACTTTCTAATATTTTAAGTGTTATACAGTAAAGCTCAGCTCTCTAGATTCTTCAAGGGAGGAGTCAGTCTGAGTCAAATAATTTATATTATTAATAATTTAGAATATTAGTGATAATTCAGAGTATTGTGTCAAACAATAATTTTGTTTGAAATACTTCTAAAATATATTGAGCATTTTGCCTAAAATTTGCTAAATTTTTATTTCTGTTGAAATATTTTGTTGGTTCTGAATTGCATACTTGAGTCTTTCATTCCCCTTTCTGTCAGATTGTCATCAGAAATGTTAGCTATATCCAGATCTTTCCAGCAACAGTTCCTTTGTGCTTTTTATCTGCTCTTAAGTGAATGATGGTTATAAAGAAATGTGAAAAAAATCACTTAAAAATCCTATGACTCATTAAAAAGTAAAAGCAAATCAAACAATTACAGGAAATTTAAAATCAATGTACAAAATAAGAAAAATATACCCTCATTGAGCTCTAAATTAATTAGCATTAGTTAAGTATTAAAGGTAACAGCCATCTAATTTCCATCCAAGTGGAATACAACCATTTTTCAGTTCATTATTGTAAGATTCCAGTCATGTGTGGGTTGCCTTTGCTCTTCATAGGAATTTTATGATTTAAAGATCTGAGATTCCTAAAACTAGTTTATTCTCATAGTATTCTGGGAATTAACTAGTATAATCAACATTTTACAAATAGAAATAAAACCAATGATGCTACAGTAGTTGAGCAGACTTACAACATAAGTATTCGGCACGCTTTGGTTTTCTATTTCTACTTTCTTCCTCATAAAACTTCATGCCACGTATCTCTATAGCATCACTGTACCAGTTAAAAGAAGTCACCAGGGAAAAGTTACTAAAGTTAGTAAGATTAAATTTTCAAGCAGAATTGATGAAGTTGTTATACAAATTCAACTACTTCAGACTTGTTTGTCCTCCTTTTTATAGTATATGTGCTTGGTTTAATCTCTGAAATAAATATGTCTTTTCAGAGATTTGCCATAAAGTCATATTCAGTTTTAAATTCTGATGTTCAGTCAACAAATTACATATAATAGGCTTAAAAATGGAAAATTTTCCAACATTGTTGAAATGAAAGTTAAGACAATTATCAAAGGTGCCATTTTGAGTATAGAAGTTGTAAAAAAATAATTAGTTATGCCAGGCTGGATTTCATAGAAGATTTTCAAAGAGAGAATAGTTTAGAGAAAGATAAAAAATAATCTCTGATTAATATTGTGGAATGATGTCTTGAGAGAATGCCTCCCTGTTTTCAATTTTTCCATGGAATTGCTTTCTGCTGTACTCTTCTATCTACTGAAATTACAGCTGTAAGCACTTTCTTCTGGTAAGCTTTTACTTTCATTCTACTGCTCCAATTTATTGATATTACAGATCACAACATTTCCCATCGGTCCTCTGTCTAATATGCAGTTACTATATCCTTCTTACTTGTACTATGAATTTATTGTTCCATCATTTCCTTGGTTGATTCAGTACAAGTATTTTTTGCATCTACCCATGTTTTTAATTTAATTTGATATCCAAACATATTCTTGTATTTTAAGAATTTTTCTCAGTATGTGTATAGTTCTCTGAAGGTGAGTTTTTAAGTGCACGAATCTTTTTATTGAAGCACGAAGAACAGTCTGTATATTTATCTAGACTTTTAGGAAATGCATCTTCAAGAGTAAAATGATGGTCAGCAATTATCATGAGACCTACCTGAGCGTTTTACCTAGAGTTCCTAGGTATCGTTTTATTTCTATTAATACATAGAAATATATAATGTATTTCTTACTACAAAAGTAGACTGTGCTCATTGAACAAAGATTGCAAACTTCAAAACCAAATGAGTTAATCCAGTCTCCAGACTTGACCAAGGTTAACCTTTAGGCATATTTATCTTTAGTGCATGCATGGACTTTGCTTATTTTACTTTTGATGGTTTAATCATACCATTTGCACAATATTGTGCAATTTTCATATAACTTTATTGAATAAACCTTAATCCTAAATTAGTATTTTCAACATGTGCATTCTATTGCATCAAGTGGCTATATCATGATTTACATAAATATTCACTTATATATGGGCTTTTGAGTTATTTACAAATTTTCATTAGTATACGTAATAATGTTATGAATATATTTGTGCATAAATCTTTATCCGTATTTATTATTATTCCCTCAGGATGGTCAAGTAGGAAGTGAATTACTACTAAAAATGGCAGAAATATGTGAAAGATCCCTGATGCTAATTACTAATTATTTTCTGCGTACAAGTTACTGCTATTAGTATAAGAAAGTGCAAATTCATTGAACACTTTTTAACATTATGTATTCCTAATTTGTGGAATAAAAATGGCATTTCACTGCTCTAATTTTATTTAGTTGGGAAATAATGAGGTTACATATTTTCTTTATATATTTTGATGCATATGTATGATAGTCAAACCATGCAAAAGTATATATGGTAGTAAGTAAAAGTCTCCTATTATAAGCACCTGTAGCACTTTTCTCTTTAGAAGACAAGACAGATTGTTGAGTAATTTTTCAGTTCATTTATTGAAGCAATTACATATAAGTGCATTAAAATATATAGTATTCTTTTTAATCTGGTATATACTTGTTTAAAAATGAACAGCTTTGGAGATAACTCTGTGTCATTACTAATACACTATAATTTTTATAATCTCAATATGAGATTTCATTTGGAAGATGATTCATAATTTAAGTATTCCTCTACTAAACTGTAGATTATTTCTACTTAGTTTTAAATTATTATTATTATTGTTTAGATTACTATTATTATTTTAACAGTAGATTATTTCTAAATTTTCTTATTGCAACCAGTGCCACAATGTAAATATCCTCGTGCATGCAACTTTGTAGTCATTTATGAGCATTTATTAAGGGGAGATACTAAGAGTCATCATTGCTTCATTAAAGCAGAGTGATATTTTAATTTTAAGAAATAATATCAAATTATTCTGCGAAAATCTAAAACAATTATGCTTCTACCAACAGTATGTGAGAGAACATATTTAATCATATACTTACCAATTTTGGATCTAAACACACTTTACTGTTGTTCAATAGATTGATAAAAATAAATGTCTCATTTTTTGCTTTAAATTTATATTCACCTAATTATTTAGGAAGTTTTGAATCTTTTGATGTTTATAGGCCATTCATGCCCTCCTTCATGTGTGGAATAATTGTTTGTTTTGCTAATTTTTCTTTTTAGTTCTTTGCTTTTTCTGATTTTGGTTAATTCATTATATAGTCAGAATATTGACTTTACCTGTTATATTTTTGCTCATTTGTAGATTACATTAAGCATTGTTCATTTTTTAAATATAGTCACTCTTATCAAGTTTCACCTTTTGACTTATGGAATGTGGTGTCTTCCTTAAAAAGGTCTCATTTTCCCCAATATTTAAATATTTTATGTTTTTAATGTAATTATAATACTGTTATATAATATTGATTTTTTAATATTATTGTAATTTCCACTCTTTCATTTATCTAGATATTATTTTGTGTAAAAAATGAGATATACGTACATTTTTCTTATTAGATAGCTGATTACCTCAACACAATATATTATGTAGTGTATACCTTCTCTATCAATGGGAAATACTACTTTTATTGTATTTTTAATTTTCACATATGACATGAGTCTGCTTCTAAAATCTTTGTTCTGTTCCACCAATACTTTTCTGTGTTGCTGAAACACCACTAGATCAAGGCCAATTTTGAAATTTATATTTTAAAAATAAGAGGGAATTACTAGCTGCTACAGTGATAAAGATGAAGACTTAAGTGGGTTAGAGATTACAAAGGGGGGTAAAGTTATCCATCTTTAAAGATGATATGATTGAATATAGGTGACACCAGAAAATCAGATGTAAACCTACTATAAAAATAAAAGAATTCAGAATGTTAAGGGGCACAAAACTAATATTCAGAAATTAATAACTTTGTACACACTAACAAAAACCAATCAGGACATATAATAGAAAAAGAATTCATCAACATCAGCAACTGAAAAGGTAAAATATTGATGAATATACCCAAGAAAAAACTAATCTTTTGGTATAGTAATTAAAAATGAATCAAATAAGTAGAAATACATATATTCCTTTTAAAAATGTTAAAACTCCATTAGTTAATATATGAAATTAATAAATCCCCTCAAGACATCAATATTTTTAATTAGATAAGCTGATTGTAAAATGTAAGATAAAAATACTGATCATGTTTTAACTTGATAAATTTGCAAAGTTTATGGAACACCACAAAAATATAGCCAATAAATTTTGAGAAAAACATTGAGGAGATTCATTATCCTGTAAATTTATACATATTACCTAGGCTCAATGAATAAAATATTGCAAAACTTATGTATGAAGGGAAAGACTGATGAAATAAATAGAACATTCAGACATAGACTAAATGCGTGTAGGCTATTAAGTGGCATTCCAAATCAATGGGAAGTGATGGACTATTCAATAAAGTAGGCACTAATAGATAACTACCTTAAGCAAAAAAAGAACAATTGAACCATTACTTTATATATGGTAGACTTTTATAATAATGGTCTCCAATGAATCCTCTCTCTCAGTAATAATGCCTTTGAGTAGTCGTTACCTATACTGACCCTAGGGTTGGCCACATAATTTCTTTCTGTCAATGGGACATAAGAAAACATGAGGCAAGCAGAGACTTGACTCTTTAGAGCTTTCCCTCTTAGAATGCTGTGGTCACCTTGTGAGGAAGTCTTGTGTAGTATCGTTAAGGATACAAAACCACACTGAGAGAGAGAGGCCCACCCATTCCAGGATTCCAGCTGAGCCCAACCACCAATCAACCAACCAGCTGAATGAAGACACTAAAGTATACACATTATTGAGGAAGTTATTAAATAAAATATGGTGGACCATACTATAGGTTCCTATGAATGACTATTAAGCAGTAGAGTAAATATACACAGAACAGCATAAATATATCTTTAAAATGTAGTGTTGAAAGAAAAAAAGTAAGACTCAACATGAGATATGTACCAATATTGTCATTTATATGAATAAAAAATGTAACAAAATAAAACAACCCCCCCTTTCTCTTACTCCTATATACCCAAGAACACATACAAAGGATAATAATATTTTAAAAAATACCAAATCCAGATAAATTTCTAAACATATGTTACAAACCCTTAGCCTGTAAAGCAATAATTACTCACGTAGCTTTAGTCTTGTCTGAAGAAAATGTAAAAAGTAATGGTAAAATAATAATACAACAACTAGTAGTAATCATGTGTGTAACTTTTACTACATGATTTCTATCTTAGTTCCACTAATTTAATAAAGTACCATGGACTGAGTGGCTTAAACAACAGAACTTTATTTCTCACAATTCTAGTGGCTGGGATGTCAGAAATTAGGACCAACATGCGTGTTCTGGTGAAAGCTCTCTTCCTGGTTTGCAGACAGCTGCTTTCTTACTGCGTCCTCTCATAGCAGAAACAGATCACATCTCCAGGACCTTTCTTGTAAGAGCACTAATCCCATTCAGGGGGCTCCACCCTCAAGAGCTAATTTCCTCCCAAAGGCCCCACCTCCAAATAACATCACATTGATGATTAAAACTTCAACATATGAATTTGTGGGGAAGATAATTCCATCGTGGCCCTTCAAAATTCATGTCCTTTTCACATGCAAAATATATTCATTCTATCCCAATAGCTTTAAAGGTCTTAACTTGTCCCAGCATCAACTCTAAAGTCTAAAGTCCAAAGTCTCATCTAAATCTCATCTAAATTAGATATGGGTGAAACTCAAGGCACTATTCATACTGAAGTGAATTTCCTCTCTAGCTGTGAATCTGTGGAATCAAATACATTATGTGCTTTCAAAATACAATGATGGGGCTGGTGTAGGATAGATGTTCCATTCCAAAAGGGAGAAATAAGGGAGAAGGAAGTGGTGATGAGTCCCAAGCAAGTCCAAAACTTAGCAAAGCAAACTCCATGCAATCTTAAGTCTTGAATAATCCTCTTTGGCCTGATGTTCTGCCTTCCAGACCCACTGGAGTGGTCATCCTACCCACACAGCTCTGCAGGGTGGGGGTTGCACCCCCAAGGCTCTGGGTGGCCCTGCCTCCAAGATTCCAAGTGATGTCCCATCCCTTTTCAAACTGAGGTAGCTCAGATGATCATGAACCACCTTTGTAGTCATTTTTCCTTTGTCTTGAAGAATAATACATATTCACAATGTTCACAGATGAATAGCTATGTGGTCTCATCCTGTAAAATTCAAGAAGTCCAACAACCTTCCTTCATTCCATCCTGTCTTCATCCTCTTCAGTTCAAACTGGCAGTGTTCCCACTGGGTGGCTGATTAGTTCTGTGGTTCATGCCCATACTAATCTCCTTATCAAATGGCTGGTCTTCTACACTCTTAGTCTCTTCTGAACATGCATTCTCATTTCTGTGTTATAGACAGACTAAATATTTTCCAAATTTTTATATTCTGGCTCCTTTTTGCTTAACAAGTCCTTCTTCAATCCATTTCTCTCTTCTTTCATTTTACTATGAACAGCCAGGAGGAACCAAGCCACTCCAACACTTTGCTTACAAATCTCCTCAGCTGAATATCCAATTTCATCATTCACAGTATCATCATTCACAATTCAAAATTCACAATTTCATCATTCACCAGTTTCCAATAACGTACTCCTCATTACCATCTGAGACCTCATCAGAATGGCCTTTACCATCCATATTTCTACATTCTATTCATGATTATTTATGTATTTTCTGAGACGATGAAGGCTTTTTCTCCAGCTCTTGTCTTCTATCTGAGCCCTTACCAGGATTGCCTTTAGTGGTTTCTTCATGGCCATATAGGCTTTTTCTACCATGCACCTCAAAACTCTTCCCACCTCTACCCATTACCCAGTTCCAAAGCCGCTTCCACATTTTTAGGTATTTGTCACAGCAGCACCCCACTTCTGGTACCAATATATGTCTTAGTTCGGGCTACTTTAACAAAATATTATCTAGCTGGCTTAAACAACAGAAATTTATTTATCACAGTTCTGGAGGATAGGAAGTCAGAGGTCATGGTGCCAGCATGGTTGGGTTCTGGTGAGAGCCTTCTTCCTCATGTACAGACTGCCATCTTCTTGCTGTGTCCTCACATGGCACAGAGAGAGATCATCCCTCTCATGTGTCTTCTCATAAGGGCACTAATCTCATTCATGAAGGCTCACTCTCATGACCTAATTTCTTCTCAAGGGGCCCACTTCCAAATACCATCACAATGGGGGTTAGGGCTTCAACATATGAATTTGGCGGGGAGGGAGGCACAAACATTCATCACAGAGCAGTTATTAAAAAAATTTTACCAGTAACTAAAGGTAAGAGTCATTTTCTGAAACTTTACCAGAAGTAAGAAAATGCTATCTAAAAAGCATTCATTTCAGGTAAAAAAACCAAGAATGTTTCTTCTCCCAATTTGCAAAGTTATACAGTTTTTTCTTTATTAGTTGTCAAATGATCCCAATTAGAAACTAAATGTATATGTCTCAATTTTCACTCCATGTAGTTCCGTATATCCATTAGATGTGAGTTTATCACACTCTTTGGCCAAGAAAATCTGTGGCTGCTGTTTTGCATTTCTATCCCCAGGTGCACACTCTACTCTCCTCCACCTTGCTTTCTGTCCCAGAAGGCTGGCAAATATGGTTTCTGGTAGGTTTGTCCAGTGAAATACTTGACTGGAGATTGCATGAAGGAGAGTGAGACCAGAGTATATAATCCCCACCCCTCAGCTCCTTGTCTGTTGATTTGTAGGAGAGCAGCTATTTCTTTAGATCAAAGGTCACAGCTCTTCACAAGACACACCTCTCCATATAACTCCTTCTTTCCAGGACATAGCAGTGACAACGGCCTTCTTGTTACTCTCCCCATATTACTGCACTATCCCTTGTGGTCAATTTCTATTTCTCTGTAAACAGTCTCTTTATTGCACCCTCCTTGATTTATTCTAGTTGAAATTTGTTCTTTTCCTTCTGGGATCCAGACTAATATAAACTTTCTCTTAAGTGAAAGTCTAGCATAACAAAAAGATAAATTACTAGCTGAAACAGAGACGTAGCTACACCCGTCCCTTCTACCATCTTTGAAAAGGTTCCCAAAACACTCTTTGAAAGTCAGAGCATACGATTATAAGCACCCCACTGCTTGATTATAATTACCTTAGGATAGGGACCATTTATTTCCTCTCCATTTCCTTCATAAGGTTTTACAAAGTGTTCTGAACATAGTAGGTTGTGAATAATTACTGAATTTGATCACATAGTATCTAGAACCCAACTCATGCCAAAACCGGTTCCTCATGGAACCCGTTTTCACCTATTATTTCTGTCTTGCAGGTATTCAATGGACACGTTGTTAATATTTTTTCATTGATTAATAGATTTTAATTTGCTCTTGACTTTGTTTTACCTTCCTTTTCTATTTCCACCTCTGTACTCACAAATTATTTCTCATTCTTCTAATTACTAGCTCCATTTCTGCTATGTCACTTCTGATCCATTTATCAATTTCTGCATAAAACACATCCTAATCAGAAAAATGGGTAAGATCAGGGAGGCTGCTATTTCCAGATTTTCATGTTGTTTTGCCAAAACCAAGTTAGAAACAACAGCCAATCTTTTAAAGTGCCATCTTAAGGCATAGTTGTCAGGTTGCTTTTCTCTAAGCTCTTAAGCTCTACAAAAAGAGGTGGAGGACTCTGGTATGTGAAACATGGTCTGTAGTATAAATGTGTGCACAGAATTCTTAATAAATCTGTTCTTTCTGTATGTTTGCTACTCAGTAGAAGTGATAGATCTTTAGACGCTGTATTAATTCTGTCAAGCAATTAGACATCCTGAATATACTATAATTAAATTATGCATTTGTGTCTCAATTTTCCCTAGAAGAATCAAATTCCCTACATATCAGAACAACAAGATATCAGAGAAGAGGGAAAATAGGGAATTTTGTATTCAGAAACACATTCTACTTTTTTTTAAGAAAAAAATTCTAAAAATGTTAGTAGGGAAGAAGTAATGTAGCTACAAGCTTTAATATAGAATGTCTATAATATACTTATAAAAGTCAGGTAGGAGAGCACCCTATGGTTCCTTTTAGCTTTTTCAACCTATGTTTTGAAAACAGAAAACTTCAAAGTGCTATCATTTCTCAAACACATCTAAGCATTAGGACTATTCAAAAACTGTCCTTGCTCTAGTTGTAAATCTTTACTAAATGTGTCAATTCTATTTCTCTGTGCTTCCCCTCTCCCGAATATGAATGTGACCACTGTTTACGAACAGGTATGTTTTACTGAGCTGTTTATGTGAAGTTCAGATAAAAACTAAATCCTCTGGCACTTTAGCAGGAACAGCATTCAATCTTTTCTTACAAGGGTCAGTCTGGGATAATAGAAAACAACTAAATATAAAGGAATTCGTAAACTAGTGAGTGATGGCTCATGTCAGATTTATGGTTTGTGTCCATGAAAACTCTGTTTGCTATGACACAATGGAAGAAGTCATTTCAACAGCACATTGTGTCTGTGGGTTTATATATTAATTATATGGAAGGAGGTTAGTTATAATTTTAGTTTCTTGTCTATTAAGCATTTCTTACCTTCCAACTGGAAAAACATGATACTTATAATCTGATTAGAAAAAATAAGATATTAATAATCCTGCCCATTATTATTTATGAAGTACTAACTACTTAATCATATGTTTTGGATGTAGATTTTCACAAGTAAAATCCCAATACAACTAATTCCTGGGGCTGTTCAAATTCTTTTGCTCTGGAATTTTATCTCAAAGAATATGGCTTCTATAATTGAGACATCAGAAAAGTTTTGGGAAATGCTTTTGTTTTAGATGTTGATTGCAGCAATGTTGTTTTTATAACAGGATAGAATGTCTGGCTAATCCAGTGCTCAAATACACCCAATCTCCATTTACTGCTTCCCATTGTCATCAATTGAGGTATATGGAAATACTTGTTTTAAAATCTGGGGATGTACAGATGATATAGGGTTTGAGGAAAGAGATCATGTAGGAATGGAGAGGGGGCATCAGGTACACTTTGTAGCTTCTAGTGTAGGGATTGATCCTCAGTGGTTAAATATTAAAAGTCAGCAGTAAGAACTGTTCAGGTGAGAATCTATGAGGACTCTGGGGAGTGGTAGTACACTATGAAGACTCAGGAGATAAAATAATAGTTATTCTGCAAATCTTACGAGGTTCTTTCACTCCAAGCTTTGAGGTGTCAGTGCTCTCGGCATTGACCATGGCAAATTAATACAGGTTGTTAATTGCAATTATGAGATTCCTTCAGTAGCATCTCAGGTGATAGATCTGAAAGCAGAACAGGAGCAGAATATCATGGCAGATGGTATAGAGTAACAGTGACTGAAAGCTACTTTGTGAGATTCTTTGTGACCAGACCTATTTGGGGACTGTCTGAGTGAAAGATATGGGGAAGTCATTCATTACTCAAATGCAAGAAATGTAGCCTGGTCTTGTGGGTTGTGAAGGCTTTTGAGCAGTTACTCTCTATTATGCTTCACGATATTTCAGCCATGCTTCTCTCTAAATATCTGTTATTTTCCCCTCTCTACCAGATAGCTTCCTTTGCAAGGCTCTTGAATTGCCATGACATAAACTCTGACTGAAACTCTCCATGTCCTTAGATATCCAGGTCCTAAAGTCAGCCGCAAAATTTTCTGTTACTTTTAGTGAAAATTCTTGATTAAGACAGGTATCTATTTCAAATCCCATCATCTGTGCAGAGCTCCCATTCTCCCAGTACGCCATGGCCTCCTCCTCCATGCGCTCAGTAAGAGCTGAAGCAGCACTCTGAAGAAGATGCGGTGAGCTAGGCTGTCTTCATTCCTGACAATGTGAGGGATTTGGTGATTGAGTAAGGTTAGGCTGGACGTAGGTCCTGTTGGTTCACGTGAGAGCAAGAATAAAAATGGGAATTTCCATTGTCAATGTGATTCCTGTTGCATTTATGAATGGAAAAATCTTGCCACATTTGAGTAACACCATTTGCTGTTTTTTTAACATTGTGGGAATACTGGTTATACAGAAATGTTGATAATTTGTTTTTGTTTTTTCTATCCATGGATTACAATAATCTGTTGTTTCATAGGAAATACATTATTTGATTCATAATGGAAAAGTGATGCTACTTAAGGTATAAAGCATGGACAAATTGTATTTATTGAGAATGTACTATTAGCCTGGTAATAAACACACATTTACTCTCATCCTCAAAGCAAGTTAGTACTTTTATCCTCTTCCTGCTGATGAGAAAATTGAAACTCGTGAAAGTCAAGGACTTTCCATAAGGTCACATATCTATTACACTGAAAAACTGGATCATGAAATTAATCAGCCTGCATTGGATGAAGCCTAACTTCATCTAAAACAGCAAGTTCTCTGTGTATGAATCATTTCAGGACCCACCTTAAAGCATAAAAGCAGTAATTAAAGTTGGATCTTTTTATAAACTTTATAATGAACTAGATTGATTAAATATTCAGAAAAAGAAAATAATTTGGGAAGGAAAAAAATTGCTCTCTCTCTCCTCACCAAATCCAACAGCAAATCCACACAATGCTAAAAGGTCACACTTTCTTAGTTGCATTAATTTCCTAGTAAAAGAAGTGATTTCAAGAGTAAGTTTTAACTCTCTCATTTCTCACATTCTGCAACAAGTTACACACATTCTGACAAACCTATGTTAGGCCTAATACCATGCAGGATTTTATTATACTAAGCAGGCATGAAAGTTGAGAGCCTCGTAAATATTAATCACAGGCTAATGAACAGTGGGAGACTTCTGAATATCAATCTGTACTAGGGGGAAATTTTGAATTAGAGACACCACTTCCTACCCTATAAATCAGTGGTGAAAAATTGAACGCATTCTCATGCGTCTGCTTATGTAGCTAGATCTCTAGCCCTAAAGGAGCATACAGTGTGGATGCCAAAATAGATGTAATTTTATCACCCTCTGGAGCTTTTGCATTTTTAACCAGACCATTTTTTAAAATTTTAATTACCTCCAAAAGAGGCTGCATTGTATCATAGAAAACTTGACTGTGTTCTTTAGTATCAGAGTTAAAATAGTTCAAGAGTGGTTAAAGCTTGTCTCCTTCTTCCTCTTTAGCATTCTAAAACCATTGCCCAAAGGCACTAGAAGACTCAAGGTTAAGAGGAGAGTGGAAATGCCAAAACTTGATTGGCTTATTGCTTTTATTAAATGTGCATATTACTGCTTTTGCCTCTAAGCACATGTACAATGTATGACAGGAAAAAAAGACAACATCCTCCCTCATAATTTATAATTTCATAAATAATACCAGACACAATTATACATCTACACACTTACATATTCTTAATGATTGTCTATTAATGGAAAAGCATCCCTTTACAATAGTCCCAGAGTTAATGATTTATTAAGACAAGTATGAGAGTGGATAGTGATATTTCGGATTTTATGATATTTTTGATGTTGGCACAGAAAAATAATACGGTTCAGTTTCAGGGTTTTTTTTTTTTAATTCTTTACTATTCAGATAGTATTTAAAACCTGCACCAGGCATTAATATTTTAATGGGAACATTTAGAAGTGATTGTCAAAAATATAAATATTTCTTCAGACTATTGTAATCAGGACTAAAACTTGACCCTGAATAGGTATGGTGTGAGTTATGTTTACTGAAAGGACACAAACGCAGTTATTAGGGACCCAAGAAAAGAGAAAGATCCAAGAAATAAGCCAGAAATGGTGTAAGTCATTTTGAAATACATTAGAATATTATTTTCAAAATGATTATTTTGTATCAAGTATATGTAAAGTAATGGTTACTAAAGTAAGTAATATACAGCAGAATGCTATAATTGTTAATCATTAACGGTTTTTCAATTTTTTATCACTCAAAATTTCTAGACTCATTGAAAGCAGGGAGAGATGTGTTATTCTCCAATATATTCTCAGTGCCTTGTATTTAGTAGTTGTTCAATAAGTATTTAAGAAATCTTTTTAAAGCAGTAGCTACACATTGTAGTTTTTCTTTTGCATAGAAGAATTTGTACTCTCTGCAATGACAACAAATAGTCTCTTCACAAATGTTTGAATATAGCTAAAATTACAACATGGGTTCCCAGCTGTGTATAATGTCATAACAGAAGCAGTAACAATTTTGTGTCTTAGTAAAATATTTGTTTATGTACTCCCTGCCTTCCACAATTAAAACACAAGACTGATTATTCTGAGAACATTCATCTTATTTTTTCTATGATATTAAAGATATGATTTTGTTTATATTTTGAGCTTACTATATGTGTATGTTTAAAATTTTAAGAAGCTATTACTCTGAATGCACCATATTTCTATACTATGTGTGGAAATGGTAATCTTTTTTACATAAATAAAACTTTGTGCAAGAATTAGCATACTGAAAATGAATTGCACAGGTGACAATAACATAATTGGTTATCTTTAGAGTTTTTGTTTGTTTTGTTTTGCTTTGTTTTAATACTTACAATAAAGTCAGTTTATTTTTATGAGCACAATGCAACAATATTTCTCTGATCTTTATTTTTATGGAGCTTTTGGAAATATTAGGAAGTGCTTTAATTGATATTATTAACCAAAAAAGTCCTTCACAATTCTATTGGCCTATATCATTTTGGATGTAATTTTATATAGTAACTCCTATCTCATTTTATCTTATTTAACCTATTTATTTTTACTAGGAGGCCACCAGTGTTATAGGTCAGGATTTCAAAATATATTTACCCTTGTCACAGGGACTTCTGATAATTTGCAGCTAGTATTCAGGAAATATGCTTTGAAAAGCACTGAAGTAACTAAAGAGAACACTAAAACAAATTTTAATATATTTCTTTTTAAATTGACTTTAATAGAAAAATAGCATAAATTTCCAAAGTTCATCATTGATCAATGTAAGATAACCAGTACAATGAAGCTATATCATTAAAAATGACAACAATATAAGCATGACAAGGTTGAAAAATTTAACTTGTATTTAAAATTTATAATAAAATAAATGGTAAAATCATTAAGGGGTTGTTAATCAAGGTGATCCTAAAATGTAACAAATAAAAGTCTAATAGTTCTATGTGTCCCCCCCACCCAATCTGCATCTATTACTGTAGTCCTGTGAGGCAGATTAAAATGAGAAAGATATGGATAATCATCTAAATAGTGTTGAGTGTCAGATTTATTTGGTGGCCATCAAACAATATAAGAAGTAAGTGAAAAAGCTATATATTCAAGCCTTTTATTCTTGCTGGCTTTCGTAGCAGTTAATCACACTTATTCAATATCAGAAGGTTTAGGGACACACAAAATAATGTTTACTTTTTTACTCTCTTTGGTAAAAGTAAAATTCGTTGTTCCAACTAGCTAGACACATTGCTTTTGATTATTTTGCTTTCTTCAGTATGAGTTATAATTGCTGGGCTATAATGAAAGAGAAAGGAGGAGGGTAGTACAATTTAAGGTTTAATTTTAAAATGACTGCGACACAATTTGCTGCATAGCCTGAGAACTAATGCTTAGACTTGTGACGGCCCTTTCCATCTGTCCATGGTGCATTTTCTTATGGTCACCACTCAATAGTTTCCTGTCTAACTTTGGTTTTCATCCTTTCAGGTTTGGATTTATTCTTCATAAAGATGAAGCTGCGTTACAAAAAATTGATCTTGAAACAATGTCATACATCAAGACGATTAACTTGAAGGACTATAAGTGCATTCCTCAAGCATTGGCGTATACACACTTGGGAGGATACTACTTCATTGGCTGCAAACCTGACAGCACTGGGGCAATTCCACCACAGCTAATGGTGGACAGTGTAACCGACTCAGTCATTGGATTCAACAGTGATGTGACGGGCATTCCATATGTCTCTCCAGATGGGCACTATCTTGTCAGCATTAATGACGTAAAAGGTCTTGTAAGGGTCCAGTACATTACCATCAGAGGAGAAATAGAGGAGGCTTTTGATATTCACACAAATCTGCACATATCTGATCTGGCGTTTCAGCCATCCTTTACTGAAGCCCACCAGTACAACATCTATGGTAGTTCAAGCACACAAACTGATGTACTCTTTGTGGAGCTCTCCTCTGGGAAGGTTAAGATGATAAAGAGCCTTAAGGAACCACTCAAGGCAGAAGAATGGCCTTGGAACCGGAAGAACAGGCAAATCCAGGACAGTGGCTTGTTTGGTCAATACCTGATGACACCTTCCAAGAACTCTCTCTTTATACTAGATGGAAGACTCAATAAGTTAAACTGTGAGATCACTGAAGTTGAGAAAGGAAATACAGTCATTTGGGTTGGAGATGCCTAGGAACCCTATTAAATAATTATTAAATGAAGAGTTTTCCAGTACATTGCACTTAATCCATTGTTTAAATTTACAACTTAACTTTTCAAGTTTATATCCTAGTCAAACATAAGTTACTTGGTTGGCCCAAATAAAATAGATTTTTCTTTTTAGCAAAGACATACATAATTAGTTGATTGGAAATATTGATTGATTAGAAATGTTTAACACAATATTTAATGAGAAACTCCATCAGTCACAAGAATCAAATATATAATTATGTTTTAAGCCAATAAAATAGGAATTTAAATACTTAAAAAATAACTGCAGGGAATTTCGGATGACTTTAAGCACCATTTTTGGGGTGGAGTGGTTTATCTATTTTTTTCTCTGTCCTTTTGGTATGCTTAAACCAGAAATAAAAGGTGTTGTGGAACTTAAAATTCTTAATTCCAGATATTCTGTCACATCCACTGTTTATAATCTTTTGTGCCTTGAAGGGAATGTCACAAGAGGAAAAGGAAGGCTAAAAGCTGCATATTGAACACTCTCATAACTATAAATCTCTTGTCATTGAAAGAGAAAAGTTTAACATCTCTTGCTCCAAATCCTGCCTTCAGTCATTTGTTTAACCCTCAATGAAATATTATTTGAAGGCATAAGCTGGTCTTAGGTTGTATACAGGTGACAAACTCTATTTGACACTTACTGTATAATCTGCAGCATGTTATGGAAAATGGGGAGGAAGGGAGGAAAAATCATTATGGTAAAAATGTTTGCAATGTATTCTCTGCTCCTTTTGCTTTCAACCACTAGAGTGCATTATATTTTTAATGCAAGTTGTCTGGGATGTCAGTGCTTACAAATGTTTATTAGCAGAATAGATTTTGTTCCTGTCATATAGTCCAGTGTTACATCAGTAGGAACTTTCAGTTCTAAAAAAGAAGCATCATTTGTGTCTGCTTAGAGTAAACCACATATAGAGAAATAAATACCAGGGAGAAAATACCAGCTAGAAAACTGATGGGTATTAGTGGTTTAGGAGAATTAGTAATTGAAATTGGGAATAAGGGGATAGCTCCACAGTGGTGAGTAAAGATATAACCCATCAAAGAACTTCATTCCTTAATAACTTTGCTAAATGACTTCTGTTCAACTCCTACATAATCGTTAAATGACCCTCTCACTAACTGTGTGCTGTAATTCGAAACCTAACTAATCCTCTTGTTTGAGACACTGCATAGAAGTAAAAATTATTTTTTTAAGGGCAAAGAAAAGGCCAGTAGAAGTGAATTAAAACTAGAGAGTTGGTTTGTTGAAAAAAGCAGATAATTATCCAGGCTTAAAGTAATAGCTTACATGTTTTGAGAATCTTTTTACTTGTTTTTGTTTTGTTGTTGCTAAAAATGTTAATGGGCTGTTGAAATGACCTCCATTTACTGAAGGTGATCCAATAAGGTCTTTTTTAAATACAAATTTTACTCAAGTTTAAATTGTGTAAAACTGCTTAGAAACCTGACATTTTATAGTGTGTCATATCTTATGTGTATATAGCATCTTGAGCTGTGTGATACAGTAGATTTCTTCTTAGCTTAAGGAAACATTATGGGAGTATATTTAATAAACAAGAAAAGTCAGCTTATGGTTCTACTTATCTGCTTTCCTTTTAGCAATTTTCTCCCTTGTGAACATGAACCATTTAAAGTGTCTGTGACCTAATGATTTAATGTAAGTCTGTCTCATACATTCTTCCTTGGTAGATTACACCATGTGGATGCTCTGTCTGTAGACATTGCTTGATAAAAGGAGAATAAACCTCTTACATTTTAACTCTTGAGAGTTCAGTCAGTGTTTTAATTTGCACACCAATGTTCTGTTTTGTTTTTTCCTCCGAGTGGAGTGCTTCAAACAGTCTTGTGTTCTGTGTGATTTAGAAAGTGATGGGATCGAGCAGAGGGCAAGTCAAGTGAGATCAATCAAGGAAAGACAATTCAGTTTGTCTTTTTTATCAATTCTAATTTGCTATATCCCTTCATACTAAATGTTTAAAGCAAGGAATTTATCCCTTTTAAGGTGTCTATTTCTTTAGAATCCCTTCTTGTGTATTAAAGGAATGAATATCAGGATGGAATATCAAAAGTAAACTCAAAGGAAAATTCTTTTCTTTCCACGTCATTACACTATTAACCACATAAATATTGACCACTTTTTTTTTTAACATTGTAATAGTTAAAATACTGACATTGTGATTCTTTAGGAAAAAAGATGTAATATTAGGTTATAATATTTTCGAAGGTAGATAGTTAGTTCTTTCTTCAAGGATAGGGGGAAAGGTAGAGTAAGAGCTAGCATCAGCATCTGCACAAGGCGTCAGCATTATTCTATGCACCTCCCGATAAAAGCGTACTGTAAATAATGATCTCATCAATAATGTGGCCATGTATAAAAACTGAATGTTAAGAAAAAAATAGGATGAAATGATTAGGTAACTGCTCTGAAAACAAGCTCTAACATCAAAGGGTAGATTTTTAATAGGCAGGAGAGAAGAGTGAAGTAATAGCAAAAAAAAAAAAAAAGTGAAGTGATTTTATTTTTTTGCTATAAAATGAAGGCCATGAAGTGAGAAAAGGAGTGAAACAAGAGTGGGAGTTGGATGTTGGGAGATCCTTGAGCAAAACTGGCTGGAAAAAATAAATATTTACATGAAGAAGGTGATATAGATAAGGCAAGAAAAGCAGGTTATGATCAGATTTTGGAGGCAGAAAGGTGAAGAATAAAACCAATTTAAAAAGTTTACACCTAATCTAGAGGATAGGAACTCAACAATAGTTTTTACAAAGGGAAATGGCAGTGAAAACAACACATAATATTTATTATCTTTTAATGGAATGAAGATTTGTCTGAAGAAAAGGGAAATTAGGGGAAGAGGTATCAGTTGGGAGTCTACTGCAAAAATGTAAGTTTATGATCTTTAATACAAGACAGAGTTAAAAGTATGTATTATAAAACAAGGCATGCTTAGAAACCATACTTGAAATGGCAACTGAATAAATATGGATAACAAAAAGAGACAAACATGACAGGTCTCAAATATGACACCATTGATAGAAATAAGAAAGCCATGAAGGAGAAGCATGTTTAGGTGAGAGACTGAGAATTTAGATAAAAGACAAATTTAATGAAAATACTGGACAATGGACTGTATTCCCAGAGAAGTGTCATCACATAGTAAACCAACATAATTTTCAGGAGTCATTCCACCTTCTATTTAATTATATCTATGTAAAGTTGAAGCACTTTAAAAAAAATGCAATTTAGAATCATATCACTTTTCAGACTCCTGGTCAAAAGTTTCTCACAGGGATTTCTTGTAAAAAATAAATAAATTTGACTGGATTATACATTCACTAGTTAAGATTTACAGGATGAAACAGTATGTTTAATCATTTCTGACACCTTGTAGTGTTACGTATATTTTTACAGTGAGACAAATTTTAAGAACAATATCGCTATGATGGAAATCAATACAACTCTAAAATAAGGCAAAAATGTATAATCCAGTGTTATAACCTCAAAGACCAATAGGGGCCACTTCTAATGTCACTTGTCCATATGTCAACCATTTAGCTATTCTGTGCGAATGGGTAAAGAGAAAAAGAGCAGCACTTTATCAAAAGTCTATTTTCACTTTTCTTCCAAACACACTCGAATATCATTTACCTCTGCGGGGAAACTTCACAGACAGAAATATGTTCTGAAACTCATGCTATAGAAATTCTTGTCTGCAGTCTTAAGTCATGGTAATGTTTCCTATCTTCCTAGAACACTAAGTCTTAACTAAAGGGTATGAGCGTGGTTTTGTTTGTTTGTTTGCATTTGACAAATTATATAGTCCTATTAGTAAATAGAAAAGTACTCAGCTTTTCAGTAATATTCATCAGCTTTCCCTGTGGTATTTAATGGGGACTGCACAGCCATTTTACAGTAATTTACGGCTACAGTTGGTGAATTAGAAAAGTTTTAACCATTATTCTTTTCTACTAGAGTTCAGTAATGATAAAATTCTCAATGTTTTGAGACTTGTGTTCAAGTTCATAATTAAATTTTGTATATAGTATAGTTTGGCTGAAATTTAGAAAGAACATACTAAAATACCAAACATATTCTGTTTTAATGTTTGATAACAAGAGGCCTACTTCGAGTCTTAAAGACTATTTCTAAATACAAATTTTGCCACTTTTAAAAGAATCAACATTACCTCTAAATATATTGTTACCTCAATTGGAAAAAATGTCCACATTATTCATGTGTATAAATTCTTTTTGCATTTCCATGAAAAAGTACAATGATCCTTTACATCTGGATCTATTTACTTATTCAGCGTTACAAAGGCCAAGTGAAAAGCCTCATAATAATCAAGATAGAGACTCAACATACATAACAATATATAACTACTAAAATGGATAATCACTGAATTACTCTATTGTGCCTCTGCTGTGCCACTTACTTTCAAACCAATTTTGCTCCTGATTCAGGTTCTGTACTTTGTTCAGAACTATGGGCAAAGAATAACAAAACACTAAACATTTCTTCGTGTTAATAAAATATAATTCATGACTCTCTCTAGATCAATAAACATTTTGATATATTAATTGTCCTTTAAGGAAATAATTGTTATAAGTTGAGCAAAAGTAAATATATATATTAGAGTAAGGATTTTAACATATAGCATGTTAATTTCGTATAGTTATTAAAATTTGTTGACAGACACATTTTATTTGTCTGTTTGGTGCAAATGTGCCATATGCCGTGTAGTTTTGCGTATTGCAACAATTAAACACCTCACTGGGTTTGTGTGTGTTTTAATTTGGACATATGAAGAAATGGAAGCTTATCTGAGGATATCAGGGAATTAAATTTTAATATTCAAATATATCCCATTAGTATTTTGAACTATTAAATCTACAATGACAAGCTTGATTTAAATAAAATGTATTAATATATAAGATCCTAGTGTAAGTTTGTGAAATGATCCTAGACCACAGAATCTCTATCTTCTACACACCTATATACATGTGTTCTTTATAATGGTGATGATTGCAACCTAAAATGAGGACATAAATGACAAAGTGTTTATGCAACACCTACTAACTGTAGCATCCACATACAGTCGTGCATTGCGTATCAATGAGGATAGTTCTGAGAAATGTGTCTTTAAGTGATTTCGTTGTGGAAACATCATAGAGAGGACTCACACAAACCTAAATGGTATAGCCTATTACACACCTAGGCTATATGGTACTAATCTTATGGGACCACCGTTGTATATGTGGTCCATAGTTGTCTGAAACATTATGCATTGTATGACTGTATATAAAAGTATAAACTACAAAGAAGTAAGGAAAATCAAAGACACAAAATAGTTGTGGGTCTTGACTCTGGAGACTCTATTAGATCAAGTAAATTGAGGATATGTAAGCATGTATAGGATTTGAATAATATAATATTAAGATCTAATAAGTGAATATATATGTGTATATATATGTATGTATGTGTGTATATATATATATATATATATATATACAAAAATCACTTCCCTATTTTCTTACAATTACTACTACATTTTAAAATCAATTAGAAACACAAATTTAATAAACAAAAATAATATAGAAAACATTCTCAATTCTTTGGAAATAAATTGAGAAATAAAAATTTTTCAACCATTTAAGAAGTTATAAAAATAAATAAATAAGCATATACATTATGCAAGAATTCACAAACAGCACTTTAAAAAAGAAATCAGGGGCTGACCCCATGGCATAGCGGTTAAGTTCAGCACGCTCTGCTTCAGTGTCCTAGCTTTGTGGGTTCAGATTCTGGGTGTGGACTTATACCACTTATCATCATGCTACGGTGGTAACCCACATACAAAGTGGAGGAAGATTGGCACAGATGTTAGCTCAGGGCTAATCTTCCTCAGGAAAAAAAGAAAGAAATCAAATCAAGATATGCATGATCTGCAGATTCTCTATATAAAAATGAAAATGAAAACAAAATACTTCAAAAATAGTGTGAAGATTCTGACATTACTTAGAAATCTGTGAAGAAAGTCACTCTAATAAAGAGAAAAACCTGGAAAATCGACAAAATCATAATTTCACCCAAGCATATCATAGAGCTAGGGGTGCAGGTGCAGTAGGTAACCTAATTTGTAATGAGAAACAGGGAACTATTTAGCCCTTGGCATAGCTCAGGAGAAAGATGTAGTCTACATAAAAACATGTGGCAAGTAAAATTTTAACAAATTCTTAACGGCTGTGTGTAGACTACCTTTTCAGTTTGGAATGGCTGGGGGACCTTAGACCCATGAAGAGTTCACACTCACTGTCAAGACCATTTCCGCAAGCCCCCCACCATACTATCAAATAAGATCAGAGGTTGAGCGGGAGATCAGAGACAGCTTCCCTGGTGCACAGTGTGTAAGTGGTGACCAGCTGCTGTGGGAAGACAGGGCTTATCCCCTTGCCTGACTCTTCTGCACTAGGAATCCAAAACATTAAGCAGCTAAGGTAGGAGCAGTCATCGGCCCCACCCCTGGGGAACAGGCAAAGATCCATCGTTTCTAGGAGGAGTCTGCCTCAAAGGGAGGGGTGGTGAACAAGCTCAGCTTCAAGACAAAAGTAAAGATGTATTGTTGCCAAAAAGAGAATAGAAGAAAAGATGCTTTACTGCTGGGAGAGGGGCAGGGAATCTTCTGGCCCAGTGGAATCTGTAAGGAAGAAATGCATACCACTTACAGGGATACTCTAGTATCACTATTTGTATTAAAGTCTAGTTTGTCTGGTATTAGTAGAGTGGCTCCAGTTTTCTTAGTTTTGCTTTTTGCATAAATACTTTTTTCAGTCTTCTACTTTATATTTGTGTCTTTCAATTTGAAATGTGTTTCCTTTAAAAAGCGCATGTTTGTAGAAGAAAACATAGGCAGTACGCTCTTTGACATCAGTCTTAGCAATGTATTTTCAAGTATCATGTCTGACTGGGCAAGGGAAACAACAGAAAAGACAAATGGGGCTACATCAAACTAAAAAGCTTCTGCACAGCAAGGAAACCATCAACAAAATGAAAAGACAACCTAACAACTGGGATAATATGTTTGCAAATCATATATCTGATAAGGAGTTAATATACAAAATATAGAAAGAGCTCAGACATCTCAACAACAACAAAAAAAACCAACGACCCAATTAAAAAATGGGCAAAAGACCTGAACAGACATTTCTCCAGAGAAGACATATAGATGGCCAACAGGCACATGCAAAGATGCTCAACATCATTAACTATCAGGGAAATGCAGATCAAAACTACAATGAGATATCACCTCACTGCTTTCAGAAAGGCTATAATTAACAAGACAGAAAACAAGTGCTGGAGAGGATGTGGAGAGAAGGGAACTCTCATACACTGCTGGTAGGAGTGCAGACTGGTGCAGCCACTATGGAAAACATATGGAGACTCCTTAAAAAATTAAGAATAGAACTACCATATGATCTAGCTATTCCACTGCTGGGTATTTATCCGAAGAACATGAAAATAGGAATGCACAAAGATAAATGCACCCCTATATTCTCTGCAGCATTATTCACACTAGCCAAGACTTGGAAGTAACTTAGGTGCCCATCAAGGGACAAATGGATAAAGAAGATGTGGTATATATACACAATGCAATACTATTCAGCTAAAGAGACGATGAAATTCAGCCATTTGTGACAACATGGATGGACCTTGCAGGTATTATGCTAAGTGAAACAAGTCAGAGGGAGAAAGTCCAATACCATATGATTTCATTCATAAGTAGAAGATAAAAACAACAACAAGCAATCACATAGAGACAATGATTGGATTGGTGGTTACCAGAGGGGAAGAGGGTAAGGAGGAGGGCAAAAGGGGTGATTAGGCACATGTGTGTGGTGATGGATTGTAATTAGTCTTTGGGTGGTGAACATGATGTAACTTATGCAGAAATCAAACTATAATGATGTACATTTGAAATTTATATAATGTTATAAACCGATGTTACTGCAATAAAAAAAACAGCATATTTTTGGATCTCTCTTTTTTTCGTCCAGTCTGACTATATCTTTGATTGGATTGTTTAATCTATTTACATTAAATATTTTATTGCTATAGTGGGAATTATATCTTCCATTGTATTTTTTATAGGTCTCATGTCCTTCCTATTACTTTATTCCTCATTTATTGCTTACTTTTGAACTTAGTGACAATTTTCTAGGGTAACGTTTCAATTCTTTTAATGACTTTTCAGTCCTTAAAAATTGCTTTTGCAGCTGTTGCTCTAGGACTTACTATATACATTTTATTAGAATAACTTCAGATTTATACGAAATTATTCTCGTGAGACACAGAACTATTACTCCCATATAGCTCTAATCACTCTTCTCTCATTTTGTACTATTTTTGTTATTTACTGTATATAAACTAATGTCTTTTAAAGAAACAGAGAAGTAAGGAGAATACGTATATATTATCTGGTTCCCTTTATTGGTTCCGTGTATATGAGTTACCACCCGTTACCATTTCCTCACTCCATACAGCTTTGGTCCTAGTCACCTCCTTTGTGCTCTTATTTCAAATGTGTTGCATATGTATATGCAGTAGATCCAACAATAAACTATATGTATATATATTATATGTATATATATATTTGCACAAATAATTTTTATGTCAGTTTATACTGACAGGAGAAAATATAGGCATTTATAATGTCTTTTGTTATTGCATAATACTGGTGCTCTGTGTTTGTGTGTGCCTGTGTGTGTGTGTGTGTGTGTGTGTGTGTGTGTGTGTGTGTAGATTCAAATTACTGTCTGTTGTCACTTGATTTCAGCCTCAAGAAGTTTGTTTAGCATTCTTGTAAGGTAGATCTGTCATCAAGAAATTCGCTCAATTTTTGTTTATTTTGGAATGTCTTTATTTCACCTTCGTTTTTGAAAGATAATTTTGGCAGATATAAGATTCTTTACTGAAAGCGTTTTTTTCTCCTCTTAGAAATTTGAATGTGTCATTCCATTAGCTTGTAGCCTTCATTTTTCTGATGAGAAAACGGCTGTAATTCTTACTGAGATTTTCATGTATGTGATGTGTTATTCCCTTGTTGCTTTCAAGATTGTCTGTTTGTCTTTGTCTTTTAATATTTTTACTATGATATATTTGAGTTTTGATCTCCTTATGTTTATACAACTTGGTCAATATGTAGATTATTGTTTTTCATTAAGTTTGGATGTGTGCAACTATTATCATTTTTAATACATTTTCTTTTCCTCTATCCCTCTTCCTCTGCCATGCTTATTTTATGTATGTTGTTATGCTTAACAGTGTCACGTATTTCTCCGAAGCTTATTGTATTTTTTTTATTCTTTTTATCTCTTTTCTTTGGATTGCACATTCTTTATCCATCTGTCTTCAAGTTGGTTGATTCTTTCCTCTGGTAGTTCAAATCTATTGTAGAACCACTCTAGTGAATTTTTATTTTCCTTTATTGTAATTCTCAGCTCCAGGATTTTTATTTGTCTTTTTTAAATCAATTCTAGCTTTTAATTTGTATTCTGTATCTGATAAGACATTATCATCATGTCTTACTTTACTGTTTAAAAATTATTTCCATTAGCTCTTTGAACACATTTATAGTGGCTGCTTTAAAGTCTGCCTGTGAAATGCAACAACTGGACCCTCTAAAGGGCAGTTTCTGGTACATGCTTCTTTTCCTTTGTATGGAACACATTTTCCTGTTTGTTTGTATGTACCATAGTTTTTGTTGAAAATGGTACATTTTAGATAAATATTGTGGTAACTCTAGATACTCTCTCACCTTCCCTGGCCTTCTTCTTGTTGCTTGATGTTTTATCTGTTTACAGATTTAGCTGGACTATTGTCATAAAATATAGATCTTCCACAAGGTGAAGATTTTGATGTTGCTCCTCAGAAAGCACAACATTGGGCAGGTCCACGGTAACTCTGGGATGACATTGTTTTAGTAGGGTTCGTTTTGAGCATTTCTTTTCCTGAGGTCTCTGTTAAGCTGTCTGTCTTTGCTGGCATTACACTGAGCTGTTAGGCTCCACTGATTGCTGGCTGAATTTGTTATTGTTTTCAACAATGCCCTGGGAGACAAGTTTCTCCAGTCTGCTCCAATTAAATTCAGACTTCTATGGAGGGATAGTTTTGTGGCCTGCCTTAGGGCTTTTCTTTACTGTCTCTTTCTTGCGCGCTCTTTTTTTTGGTGAGGAAGATTAGCCCTGAGCTAACATCCATTGCCAATTCTCCTCCTTTTGCTGAAGAAGATTGGCCCTGGGCTAACATCTGTGCCCATCCTCCTCTGCTTTATATGTGGGATGTCTGCCACAGCATGGCTTGATAAACAGTGCATAGGTCCACACCTGGGATCTAAACCTGCGAACCCCAGGCCACCAAAGTGGAGCATGCAAGCTTGACCACTATGCCACTGGGCTGGCCCCTCTTTACTGTCTCTTTTCCAGGTTATCTCTGGAAAATTAGCTGACCTGTGATTTACCCATATAGAGCTACCAGCTTCCTATAATTGATTACTACCAAAATCTCTATTGTTTTTAAGAGAGACCTTAGGTTTGCATTTCTTCACACTTTGTTTCAAGTAAAGTCATATTTTTATGAGAATACATGTTGCTCTATGTTCTTATGATCAGCCTCTCCTCCTATTCTTATGACCTGCAAAATATCTGAGCCACAGCTCTGGAACTGGTGTTGGATATAGTTGCTGCCTACTCTTGGAGTGACACTCCAGCTTTATGAGCAGGACAGTGGGTGGGAGATGGTAGTCCTGGTACTTCTAGGCTTAATTTTGTGATCCTAGAACTTTCTTAAAATTGCCTACATGGTACTACATGATGGTACTACATGATGTAACATCCCATTAGCTCTCTGATCACCTGATTACCATCCTAGTTCTCCCACATTTATTCGTCTGCAGTCATATAGTTTCCTTTCTTTTCCTTTGAAATACCACTCCTGACTTGGGCCTTTACACTCGCTATTTCTTCCACCTGGAATACACGTTTGCAGACATTCTCATGAATTATCTCTTACTTTCTTCAGATGTCTGCTTACCAGTGAGATTTCATGATTACCCTATTTAAAATTTGAAATCATCTTCCAGAATATGCCTGTCCACCTCACTGATATTCATTTCCATAATTGTATCAGCATCTAACATGCTACATAATTTATTGTGTATTTGTTTATTATCTGTATAGCCTCATCCAACACGTACACATTATGCAACCAAATAAGAGCAGGGATTTTTTTCTGTCTTGCTTGTACCACATTCAGAAAAGTAGGCACATATTAGGCAGTCAATAAACATATGTGAGATAATTAAATTGCTATTTTAATTGGACTCAAGCTATTTTTTGGTCTCTATAGAACATATCTTTAACTTTTTGAGACTCTCAAATCATCATGGCAAAAATGTATGCCTTGAATGTCATTAAACTGTGATAATGAAAAGTAGCATCATTCAGGCAGGTGTTTTCTATTTAACATTCTCTAACTCTCTAAAGTATTAGAGCTAATAGACATATAATGAACATTTGGATAGATGATTTTTTTTAAAACATTTGCCATCTCAAATTAAATGTAATTGCTTATGTAAACATGATGTTTGTTATGTTAAAAATTAATCCCTTTCATATATATTATTAAACTCTAAATTAATATACCTCATCTTTTAGGTATTTATAGAGGAAGAATGACCCTCATATATTAGCCTTACCACAAGAAACATACTTATATGAAAGACATAAAGGATGTTACATCTATGCTATTCTACAGAAATAGTATATTTTGGGATGACAATTTGTATTTCTGTTTTGGGATTAATTCCTCCAGTCAAATGTATACCATTCATTATTGAAATTAACTGCAATTTTATTTAAATTTCTATTAATTGATAAATTTATGCTTCCCCCAGTATCCAATATGATATAACTTGCCTTTGATTTCTCTTACTTTTATGCATTGTGCATAAAAATTTCACTGTATTATCCAACTATATTCACTCTCTCCTTTAATTATTAGCCCAGTTTCTATGTTTGCTAATATTATTAGTTATGATTATTCAGACTGAGTACCACCATCCAAAAAATCATACTGTTTAAAGAAAATTATAATAGAAAAAAAAAATAAATGTACTTATTATACTTGAAGTGGTGAGGCATTTTATTTAGAAATTGCATTTTTGAATTCTCTCAGAAAATTTCGAGCCTCAATTTTTGCTCTTTAAAATATTTACCATTTTTAAATCTTCCTAGTATTTTTTTAATAAACCCATTATTATTATATAATCTTTTAACTTGTAAAAACTGAGTCAAAATATGTTTAATAGCCCAAATGTAGGAGAAATATACATAATACAAAGAATTGTAGCATGAGTGATATTATATGGGAGGTGTGTAGAATTCATCTACTTGGTAAGGTATGAGCAAAAGTCACCTATAGAACTTAAGGTATGCAAATTTAAAGTTCAGAGCTTAATAATATCATAAAACTTTTAAAATAAGCATTATTGGTAATGGGATAAGGTATTAATTTGATTCATAAAAGGTCTGAGTTACAGTTTAAGGTGCCCTGACACTTGGTTTGTATTAAGCTTATAATCTCAGTAGTATTCGAAGAGCCTCAAATAAGTCCTCCTAGGTCTTGGAGTATATCCACATCACATTTTGCCAGAAGAAAAATTCTTTAAATGAAAAATAGCTTCCTGTTAACTACTGACTGCTAACAGTAACTAAACTTTTGACCGTGAGGGAAAAATTTACTATATGACTTAAATTATACATTATGAAATGGATATTACCAGATATGTTGAATCAAAGAACTGGATGTTCATAGCAGCCCACTTGTAGGACATAGAATCTACCCTAGTCCAGACAAGCTCCAACTTACCTGCAAGTTGGAGCTTCAGGCAAAGAAAGGAAATTTGAGAAGACCAGAAACCACAGCACCAGGCTAGTGTCATCCAGAGAAAAGTGGGTCACTGTCCTCAACCCCAGTTCCAGAGAAGTAACCAGATATTTTGGACAGGATTAGAAGCAGAAGAAGAAACAACATTACTCCCCAAAGAACTGACTTTATTTGATTCATAGTGTGAAGAATTTGAGGTTGAAAAACACTCTTAAAAACAATAAATATTTGGATTGTAAGCAATTAGGTGGAGGCTAGTAGCTCCACTTACAATTTACAAGGTAAAATGTAGGCCAACTAGTTTATCAGAGAAAATCAGAGAAAGAGACAGCTAAGAAGAGCCCTCCTGGGGTCAGAAAAAACTATAAAGATGAGCACCAAAAACTACCCTTGCAGGGGCTGGCCCAGTGGCGTAGTGGTTAAGTTCATGCACTCTGTTTCAGTGGCCCGGTGTTTTCAGGATCGGATTCTGGGTGTGGATGTACACACCACTCATCAAGCCATGCTGTGGCAGCACCCCAGATACAAAAAAAAAAAAAAAAAAAAACGAAGATTGGCACAGATGTTAGCTCAGGGCCAATCTTCCTCACCAAAGGAAAAAAAAAACTTCCCTTGCAAAAGAATCTGAATTTAATTTGAGCAGAGTGAGGAGCAATTTGTTCTCCAGGGTTATGTTGAAATAATAGTGAATTCATCTAGCAATCAGTGGAGCCTAATAGCTTGGTGTGATACCAACAGAGCCAGACAGTTTAACAGAGATTAGGCAAAGAAATAGTCAAAGAGAGCTCTGCAAAAACCAGTGTCATTCCAGAGTGATCGTGAAAATGCTAAAGACCATACTCTCTGTGTAGTAGTATCAAAGGCTTCAAATTGTATGGGTGGACTATACTGACTACAACAGTCCAGTTAAGTCACTAAACAAATAAACAACAAGAAGCTCTGTTGGGGGTATATGGATTTACTATAATGTGTTATCTAAAATATCTCAATTTTAAAAACAATGAAATATTGTACATATGAAGGAAAATGAAAATGTGACTCATACAATGGGGGAGACAACAAGCAACAGAAAATGCTTTTGAGTGGGTCCAACTGCTGCACTGAGCAGGCAAAGACTTCAAAGCAGCCATTATAAATATGTTCAAAAAATGAAGGGAAACTATGCTTTAAAAAAGCAAAGGAGGGGCCGCCTAGTGGCGCAGCAGTTAAGTTCGCGCTTGGCAGCCCGGGGTTCGCAGGTTCGGATCCTGGGCGCCCGCCGACGCACTGTCTGTCAGCCATGCCGAGGCGGCGTCCCCTATAAAGTAGAGGAAGATGGGCACGGATGTTAGCCTGCGGCCAGTCTTCCTCAGCAAAAAGAGGAGGATCGGCAGTGGATGTTAGCTCAGGGCTGGTCTTCCTCACAAAAAGAAAAAATAATAAATAAATAAAAAAGCAAAGGAAAATATAATGACAATGTCCTGTCAAAGAGAGAGTACCAATAAAGAAATAGAAATGAAAACAAAGAAAGAATTTCTGGAGCTGAAAAGTATAATAACTGAAAATAAAAATCCACTAGTGGGATTCGAGAATAGATTTGAATTGACAGAAGGTAAATTCAGTGAACTTGAAAGTTGATTCATAATGATCATGCAACACAAAGACTGAGACAGAAGAGAATAAAGACAAATGAACAGAGTCTAAGGTGAGGGTGGAACGTCATTAACCACATCAAAATATGTGTAATGGGAGTAACAGAAGAAAAGAGAAAATTTCAAGAAATAAGATCTGAAAAATCCCCAAATTTGATGGAAAACATTAACCTACACATCCAAGAAGATCAGTGAACTCCAAATAGTACAAACACAAAAATATCCACATGCAGGCATGTCACAGGAAAACTACTGAAAGTCAATGACAAAAAAAAAAAATCTGCAAAACAACAAGAGGAAAATGATGTTTTACTTATAGGAACACCAGTAAGATTAACAGTGGATACATCATCACAAACAATGGAGGCCAGAAGACAGCAGGATGACATATTCAAAATCCTGAAAGAAAATTACCATCAACTAAGAATTTTATATACACCAAAACTGCATTGCAAAATGTAGAGCAAAATGAAACACTACTAGATAAACAAAACTGAGAAAATTTATTACTTGCAGAACTAACTTAAAAGAAATTCTAAAGGAAGTTTTTCTGAATAAAAGTATGTGAGCCTAGACAGTAGCTTGAATTTACATGAAAAAATCAAAAGCATGGTAATGGTTATTATGTAATTATTAAAGACAGTGTAAATGCATATGTCCTCTCTTTTTTCTCTTAACTGACTTTTAAAGGAATTTTATCAAACAATATGCATGTAATTCTATTATTGATCCTATAACACAGAATTGTAATATGACAACAACAGGAAAAAAAGTGAGGAAATCTGTATTGGAAAAAGGAAATTAAATCAGCTGACAACTTGAATCCACTGGACCAAATTAAGAAAATTGGAAAGGAAGAAGTAAAACTTTCAGTATTTGCAGATGACATGGTATTATATAGAGAAAATCCTAAAGACTCCACCAAAAAACTGTTAGAACTATTAAGTGAATTCAATAATGTTGCAGGATACAAAATCAATATACAGAAATCTGTTCTGCTTCTATGCACTAATAATGAGCAATCATTAAGAGAAATTTAAAAAACAATCCCATCAAAAAAATAAAATGTGTCAGAATAAATTTAACCAAGGAGGTGAAAGACCTATACACTGAAAACGATAGGACATTAATGAAACAAATTGAATAAGACACAAATAAATGGAAAGATATTCCATGCTCACAGATTGGAAGAATTAATATTGTTAAAATGTTCATACTACCCAAAGCAATCTACAGATTCAGTGCAATCCTATTAATATTCCAATGAGATTTTTCACAGAACTAGAACAAATAATTCTAAAATTTGTATTCAACCACAAAAGACCCCAAAGCAATCTTGAGAAAGAAGAACAAAGCTGAAGGCATCGCACTCCCTGATTTGAAACCATATTACAAAGCTACATAATCAATACAGTATAATATGGGCATAAAAGCAGACACAGATCAACGGAATAGCACAGAGGGACCAGAAATAAACTCACACATATATGGTCAACTAATTCATGACAAAGGAGCCAAGAATATAAAATAGGGAAAGGACAGTCTCTTCAATAAACGGTGTTGGGAAAACTGGACGGCCACGTGCAGAAGAATGAAACTCAACCACAATCTTACACCATACACAAAAACTAACTCAAAATGGATTAAAGACTTGAATTTAAGACCTGAAACTATAAAACTCCTAGACGAAAACATAGGCAGTAGATTCTTGACATCAGTTTTGTATGTATGATTTTTCAGTTTTGAATGTATGATTTTTTGAGTCTGACACCAAAAGCAAAGGTGACAAAGGCAAAAATAAATAAGTGGGACTACATCAAACTAAAAAGCTTCTGCACAGCAAAGGAAACCATCATCAAAATGAAAAGGCAACCTATTGAATTAGAGAAAATATTTGCAAATTATATATCTGACAAGGGGTTAATATTCTAAATATATAAGGAACACATACAACTCAATATCACCAAACCAAATAATTTGATTAAAAATGGGCAAATGACTTGAGTAGACATTCTTCAAAGAAGACATACAAATGGTCAAGAAGTCAATGAAAAAGTGCTTAACATCACTAATTAGTAGGGAAATGCAAATCAAAACTACAACAAGATATTACCTCACACCTGTTAGAAGGGCTATTATCAAACAGACAAGAAATAACTGCTGCAAGGATGTGGAGAAGAGGGAATCCTGTGCACTGCTGGTGGGAATGTAAATTGCTATACCCACTATGGAAAACAGTATGGAGTTTCCTCAAAAAATTAAAAATAGAACAACCATATGATCCAACATTTCCACTTTTGGGTATATATCCAAAAGAAATGAAATCACTATCTTGGAAGACATATGTGCATCTCCATATTCACTGCAGCATTATTCACAATAGCCAAGGTATGAAAAAAAATCTAAATGTCCCTCAACAAATAAATGGATAAAGAAAATGTGAGATACACAAACACACATGCATACATACAATGGAATATTATTGAATCATAAAAACAGAAGGAAATCCTACCATTTGTGACACCATGGACAGATTGGGGGACATTATGCTAAGTAAAATAAGTCAGACAGAGAAAGACAAATGCTACACAATTTCACATATATGTGGAATCCAAAAAGCTGAATTCGTAGAGATAAGAGAGTATATAGTGGTTGCCAGGGCCTGGGGGTGGGAGAGTGGGGAAAATGAGGAGATGTTGGTCAAAGGGTACAAACTTGTAGTTATAAGAAGAATAATTTCTGGGGTCTAATGTACAGCATGGTGACTATAGTTAACAATCTTGTATTGTTTAGTTGAATATTCTTATGAGAGTAGATCTCAAATGTTCTCACCATAACAACATTAACAAAAATATGGTGATTATGGGAGGTGTAGGATGTATTAACTAACCTTATTGTGGTAAACATTTTGCAATATATAGATGCATTAAATTGATACATTGTACATCTTAAACTTACACATGTAACATGTCAATTATATCTCAATAAAGTTGTAAAAACAAAAAAGAAAAGAAGACACAAAAATGGCCAGTAAGCCCATGAAAAACTGCTAAACATCATTGGCTACCATGGAAATGTTATTTAAAAACACAATGAGATTCCACTCCACACCAACTAGAACAACCAAAATGAGAAAATAACAAGTGTTAAGGTAGAGGTGGAGAAATTAGAACTGTCTTACACTGCTGGTGGGAATGTAAAATGTTTCAGACACTTTGGAAAACAGTCTGGAAATTCCTTAAAATATTGATTATAGAATTACCAAATGATTTAAGGATTCCACTTCTAGATATATATCCAAAAGACCTAAAAACACAGGTCCACACAAAATCATATACATGACTGCTCATAGGAGCATTATTCATAATAGCCAAAAATGTCTAGAACATGGTGAATGGATAATTATAACATAGTCTATCCCAGTTATTAAATATCATTCATAAAAGATTGAATATTGCTATATGCTTTAACATGGATGAAACTTGAAACATAATGCTAATTCAATGATGCCATCATATCTTGGATAATTTTATTTATATGAAATTTCCAAAATACAAATCTATGGAGATGGCAAAGTATATTAGTGGCTGGGGGAGGATTGGGAGGAGTGACTGCTAATAGGCATTGACTTTCTTTTAAAGTGGTGAAAATATTCTGCAACTGATTATGATGATAGTTGCACAACTCTATGATATACTAAAACTATTGAATTGTACACTTAAATGACTGAATTTTATGGCATATGAATTATATCTTAATAAAGCTTTTATATGAAAAAAGTCAAAAATTAATGGAGATGAAAGTAGAAATACTCAGATGATGTGATTTCTATGTAGCAAATTCTAAGGAATCTACAAAAAAGTTTCTAGAACTAATAAGTGAATTTAGTATGGTCATAAGATACAAGATCAATACACACAAATCAATTGCACTTCTATGTATTTACAATAAACAAGTAGAGACTGAAATTAAAGATGAGATACCATTTACAATTGCTCCAGAGAAAATGAAATATTAGGTATAAATCTAACACATGTATAGGATCTGTATAATGAAAATAAAATATTGAAGGAAAAATCAAAGAAGTCATAAATAGTAGAAGAGGCATATATTGTTCATTGATTGGAAAAACTCAACATTGTAAGGATGTCAATTCTTCTTAAATTGATCTATAGGTTTAACGCAATTCCTATCAAAATCTCAGAAAGTTTTTTTTTGTAGATATAGGCAAACTGATTGTAAAATTTTTATGGAAACTCACTAGGATAGACAACAAAATTGAAAAATAAGAATAAAATGAGAGGAACTAGTCTTCCCAGTATGAAGGCTTATTCTATATCTAGAGTAATCAAGACAGTGTGATACCATTGATGGGAAAGACATAAATCAATGTAATAGAATAGAGAAATTAGAATTAATTTTTAACAAAGGAGCAAAACAATTTAATCTAGGAGGATAGCCTTTTTAACAAATGGTGCTGGAGCAAGTGGACAACTGTAGATGAAAATGAACCTTGACCTAGATCTGACACCTTAGACAAAACTAACTCATAATGCATCAAACATAAAACATAATACTATAAAACTTTTAGGAAAAACGTAGGAGAAAACATGTGGGGCCTAGGACTAGGCAAAACATCTGAGACTTGACACCAAAAGCATGATCCATAAAATAAAAAATTGATAAATTGAAATTATCAAAATTAAAAGCTTTGCTCTGTGAAAAACTCTAAGATACAGAAGCAAATTATAGATTGGGCGAAAGTATTTGCAAATCTTACATCTGGTAAAGGACTCAAGTACAATATGCAAAGAATTTTTAAAACTCACTATTAATCGAACAATACGATTAGAAAATGAGCAAAAGACATGAATAGATGTTTCACCAAAGAGGACATACAGATGACAAATAAGCATATGGAAATATCTTCAACATCATTAGCATTTAGAAAAATACAAATTAAAATCACAATAAGATATCACTACACAGCTGTCAGAATGACTAAATCAAAAAATAGTAATAGGGGTCAGCCCTGTGGCATAGTGGTTAAGTTCAGCATGCTCTGCTTCGGTGGCCCGGGTTTGCAGGTTTGGATCCTGGGTGCAGACCTACACCACTCATCAGCCATGCTGAGGCGGCAACCCACCTACAAAAAAAAGGGAGATTGGCAACAGATGTTAGCTCAGGGTGAATCTTCCACAAAAAAAATAAATAAAAATAACAAATAGTGATAACCCCAAATGCTGGTAAGGATGTGTTAAAACTGGGTGACTCATACATTGCCAGTTTGAATGTAAAATGGTACAGTAACTTGGGGAAAGAGAGTGACAGTTTTTTTAATATCTAAAAATAATCTTAACAAGTTACCCAGAAATTGCACTTTGGGGCATTTATTCCAAAGAACTGAAAGCTTTTTACATGCAGAAACTTGTATGTGAATGTTCATAGCAGCTTTATTTATAATTGCCCAAAACAGGAAACTTCTTTAATGTTCCTCAATGGGTGAATGGTTTAACAAACTGTGGAACTTCCAGACCATGAAATACTCCTCAGCAATAAAAAGGGATCAAACTACTGATACACACAACAACTTGGACGACCTTCAAGAAAATTAAGCATATTTAAAAAGGCAATCATGAAAGAATACATATTGCATGATTTCATTTATATAACATTGGTTAAATAACATAATTATAGAGATGGGGATGAATATTGATTGCCCTGGTGAGGGGGTGGCATGAAGAGGATGTGGCTGTAACAGAAGGCAGTGTTGTGATTGTACAGTGAAGTATTCTGATTGATGGTGGTGACACTAAGCTATGCATGTATAAAATTAAATAGAGCAATACACATACACAAATAAGCTCATGTATGACTGTTGAAATCTGAATAAACTCTACATTTTGAACCAAGGTAATTTCCTGGTTTTGATACTGCACCATAGTATGAAAGACGTTAAAACTGGGGGAGGCTGGGTGAAGAGTACACAGTACCTTACTGTATATATTTTTGCAACTTCCTGTGAATCTATAATTATTTCAAAATAAAGTGTTTTTAAAATTTGCATTTTTATTGAAATAATGTACTACGTTTATATTAATGTCAACTTTTATAGGTGTGGTGAATAAACTATATATCTGCCAGTTATGGAAACTTGGCTTATAAACCAGTCCTGCAGATTCTTATTTTGTGATGTCATCCTGAGGATAAGTGTCACTGTCTTCCTGGAGGAACAGAAACAAAGGCAACAAGTTGCTGTGATATTTACATTATTTTTGAAAACCCTGGTTCTTATAAGTTAAACTCTATGTGAAAGTCAAATATGTTAGGTGGGAGGAACTTGTGAAAATACTCATTTGACATGAATATGTAGCCGTTGGCAAAGAGAACCTTTAGCACTGCGATGTCTTAAAGAACATTCTGTACTGATGGAGAAGTTCTATATCTTCGCGGTCCAATATATAGCCACTAGCCACCTGTAGTTATTGGACACTTGAAATGTGGCTAGTATGACTGAGGAACAGAATTTTTAATTTAACTCAATTTAATTTAAATTTCAGTTCCAAGTACGTGTGGCCAGTGTCTACCATTTTTGACAAAACTAGTCCTTCAAAGCTCTAGTTTGAAAACCATCCACTTAGTGGAAACCATCTTTTTAATGTAGCACACATTCTAATTTACAGTCTTATTCTTATCACTTCTTATCTGTGTAATCCTGATTAGGCCATAATCTCTTTGGAATTGTTTACCTATCTTTGAAATTAAAGATTTAGAACACTTTAAGACCCCCTATTTCTATATATTATCTCACCTCCCACTGTTATCATTTTATTTCAAATATTTATGCCTGCCTGTACTATCCAGCATAACATTTCCCCTGGTCTCAGTTGATTCATATAGATAATATTCTTCAACACAAATCAGATTAAAGCCCAAGGGACTAGAGAAAAAGGCTCTTTCATGGAAAGAGCGGAAGCTGTGCTCGATTACAAGCAGTGTTTTTCCAAACCAATTGATTAAATCATAGAGGTGTAAATGCACTCTCTCTCACCGAGCCCCCATCTTCTGAGAGGCTGAGAGGCAGTGGGTGGCAACAAGCTGTCTGACGAGACAAGATTTGAGGTTCAGACTTCAAGTGATAGGATTACACAAGGGAAAACGTTTGAAAAATCAAATCAGTGTCAATGCTTTAGTTCTTGCAAACTAAAGGAGGAACTGCCTAACGGCACCTGTGTTACAGGAGATTTGACAAAGTAACAACACTGGCCTTCTTTGCTTGTGGAGATTAGGGCAGGCTTTATTTGATCAGGCAGAATGTCTGCTTTACTGAGAAAGTTTCTTGGGATTTAGTCCAATTACATTAATAAATGCATGCTGACTGAATCAGATGCTATGTACTATCAGGAAACAGAGATGAATGAGATACCATTGCTGTCCAGAAAAGTTTCCAGTCCAGTGAGGAATAAACAACCAAATGAAACAAATATTTTGAAATCATTTGGCAACTTTTTAACTTTATTAATGTAATCATTTGCACTTGTATTTTGCAGCACTGCTAGTCTGGGCACTTGCTAACAAGGTGTTATATGAGTGTGACATTATTATGTTTTATATAGTAACATAGTTTCCCGCAAACTGGTAAATATTTACTTTAGGAACTAATGGCATTGTCTATATTAACAACCCGACATTTTTAGCAGAAGAGATCACTGTGTCCCTGGCTACATTGATCTTTTAATCTTCAAATTCTGCTTTTTCTGTGCTACTTTTGTTCTTTCGTTCTTCCATTTATGAAATATTTATTAAGTACCAGCTGTTGCTGGGCTCTGCTTAGGGTGCTGATTACACAGGAAAAACAGGCAAAGACTCTTTTTGAAGGGGGCTTACCTTCCAGTAGAGGGAGAGGCGGGGAACGAGGAAGAGAAAATTCTTCTCGCCTAACTGTTTGACTCCCTGCCCCATGCTTTCTGCTATTCCTGGTGGCTTCAAAAGCTATGCTTCAGCCAATTCCCATTTCTATTTGTTGTGCTTTCTTGTTTATCCTTTTCCAGGTGATTCTATCATCCCTCTATTTAAATCACTGTAGTTCTCAATCACAGTGTCCAGGACTCCTTGGGGAAAGAATGTAAGTTGAGAGACACACTTGGACACAAACATACTGGTGTTAAGTTAAAACAGAGGAGGCAGGAAGTTTCATAAAGCTGCCCTGGGAACTTTTATTCATAGTACCAATGCCGTTTATATCAAGCTTGGCATGCTGCCCCCATGAGACCTAGAGTCACTGAGCATCTTCTAAGTGCAAGTGTCCTATCCTACCTCATCAAAATCGTTAAAATATAATATGAATTTCCACTCTGTACTTAATTTTTACAAATCACAGCACAAATTAGGCACTACAAATAACTTAATCAAGGATGATAGGTTCAAAAATTTTATATTTAACAAATTCATTTAAAAATGTTGAGTGCTAAACATAAGCCATGTAATTGCCTAACGGACTGTTAGCCAGATGCTCAGAGACATTTGAGTATGTGACTCTTGTTCTAACTACAGCTCTGAGTTCAAGAACACACTCGTGATGAGTTTTATTAGCCTCAGAAGCTACAGATGACAAATGAGGAGTGTGTTCATGCCTGTGTTCCGTGCTTCCCCTCACGCTGTAGCCCTGTGGGATATAGTACTACCCCGATGAGGTGCACGGCGTACTTCAGATCTTGCTATGTGCTACAATAGCTCTGGTCTTGTGTATATAAGGCTGAGTTTGGATGGCTCATTTGAGCATCCTGGGTATGATGTGACTCCCTCTCATGTTATTATTTCCTGGAGCAGATGAGAATTTTTAAGTTTTAAGAACTTTGTACCACTATCTCCAATGAAAAATAGTGCTTTTCTCTGCCACATATCTGATTGTACTGACTTCTGTATGTATAGTTTAAATGATTTGCTATGGAAACCGTAGACTATTTAGGGCAAATCTCAGTGGAAAGATACCAAGTGATAAAGGGAATGGGCGTGGAGAAGAACAATGTAATGCTTGATTGAACTGATCATCTCCTATGATTCAGACATTGAGATATATGATGGCAAGTAGAATTCCCAGTGGTATATAAAGACTTATCTCTTAGGGGTCTGGCTCATTAGATTACACTAGAAATTTAAAAAGAAAAAATTACTGCATTTCCCCAGTTACTATTAACTTCTCTGGAAGAGATTAAGACAACAGAATTTGCACAAACACCATGGAGGAGACTCCTGGGTTCTGTGGATTATGCCATTAGTTCTAAACAGTGACACAAGAGGCTTGCTGTAACCTTGGACAGATGTGGGCGTTAGTGTGAAAAATCAAAGATGAAAAGGAAGTTAAAAATGTTTATCATGAGCTCTATTCTGAGTGACATAATGATATTACAATACAGTGGTGTGGGAATTATAACCAAATGCTAAAACCTTGCTGATGTATGGAGTGGCTGCCCTTCCCTCGGGTTTAAGAGGACATGTGTAGTAGAAACCTCTGCTCTTACTAAAGCTGAAAGTAGTGGCAAGTTTGAAACAGTATTGGTTCTCAGGAAGACCTCAGGAAATATAACTTCTAATAAAGAAATGGTATATACAAAGGATTTGGCTATAAGAATAATAGCAAACACTTATATAGCTCTTGATATTTATAGGCACGCTATTACACTCTTTAAGTATTTTAACTGTTTTAATATTCACGACAACTCTATGAAGTAGGTACTATTAACATTCACTTTACTGATTAAGGAAAATCAAGCACAGAGAGATTAACTGACTTGGCCAAAGTCATGCAACTAATAAGAGGTGGAACCAGAATATGAATCCAAGATGTCTGACTCCAGAGTCCATTCTTTTAGTCACTGAAGTGGTGGAAGCCCAGCAAGCTGGAGGAGAATGGTATGCTACCATTGATATTGTTCATGCTAACTTTGCCCCTCTATTATAAAAGACAGGAAGAGCTTGCATTTACTTGGGAAAAAACTCAATATACTTTTAGTGTGTTGTCCTAGCAATAAGTGAATCCTACTCTAATGATATTAATGTTGCATGAAGAAGTGTAATCTGTCATGACAGATCATGACAACCACCACCTGCACTCTAATAAATCATATTGATGATATAATGTACAAGTCAGTAGAGAAATGATTTCTCAATTTGAGAAGACACGACGTACTAAGATGAGCTGCTCATGAAGAAAGAAAGAAAGTTTATAAAATGGTATTTCTAAGTCTGTCCCGAAGTGAGATATCAAGGAGTGAAATTATTTAGATTTTGGTGAAACCATATCCTTAAACTGGACATAATTTGGGGACACATATGTCAAATCACATATAAAAACAGTGTTTCTGAAGAGGTTAATAAAACTTCCTAATCACTCTGCGATATTTAAAATGTTAGCTACAACGACGCACACAGAGACTGAAGCTTCTTGAAAACACATCAGAAATTACTTTACAGTGCCCATAGCTTTTGAACACAATGATTCCTATAGAAGTTATTTATTTATTTATTTATTTATTTATTTATTTATTGTGAGGAAGATTAGCCCTGAGCTAACATCTGTTGCAAATCCTCCTCTTTTTGCAGAGGAAGATTGGCCCTGAGGTAAAATCTGTGTTCATTTTCCTCTACTTTATATGTGGGATGCTTACCACCATGGCTTGATAAGTGGGGCGTAGGTAGGCCTGCACCCAGGATCCGAACCTGCAAACCCTGGGCAGCTGAATTGGAGCGTGCAAACGTAACCACTACGCCACTGGGCCACCCTCTAAAAGTTATTCTTTACACCCTTTTGGAAAGATAGTTACTAGCCTGGTGCTTGACACTGGTTGAGACTAGTCCCATTATTGAAGCATATCAAGTAACTATATGAAAATTGGTCCCAATACTGTACTGGGTGACATTAAATTTGCATTTAAACAAGAAGGTTTCTGCTCAACAAAGCTGACTGGTTACATAGAAAGAATACATGCAATGATATGATTCTAAAAAGCAGAGAAGGGATCCAAAGTTTCCAAGAAAGTGTGAGTGGATACCTTCTCCTGGCCTCCATCATTCCTTATCTTCCCTCATGCCTTTGTCCTGGGAGGATGACCCATATGGACTGAATCACTGGGCTCCCTAGTCCTCTGGCGTCCACTCTGAGGAACCAGAATATTATTACAGAAGACAGGAAGAGTAGTCAGGATGCTTATTTCCTTGGCTTCCTGCCTACTGCATGACCATGCGATGGCTGCATTACTCTGCCAAAGGACACGACTTGAATCAGAAAGCCTTCCCCATTCAGCTCCCTTTCAGGTTGCAGTCAATGCTTTCCCACTCGCCACTTCTGGCCCCATGGTGGGCTTTCTAATGGCACTAGGCTTGAAGTACTGCACCATTTCTTCCTGTTATTTCTATAAGCTTCCCTCACATTTTAAAATGGTGCAAACTTTCCTCAAATTATACCAAGACTATCTGTTTCCTGTCATGGTCCTGACTAATGTTGCCCAGGGTATTAGAAATGGCCTGAGGAAAGGAGAAACTCAAAATGAGATTCTAGCTTGGTTTTCCTCATCTCGATGGGACTAGTACAATTCTTAAATGGTACTGGTACCTGCATAAAATATTAGTTGATTTTATTGGCAGCAAGGTTTTTACTCGTATCTCCAGATAAATAGATATTTCAAGAAAATAAATCACATTTACCTTGTGGTGGTTCACAACTTGGCTGTATTACTAAAGTACTGATATATTGGTTACAGAAGCATAATTCCAGTAAACCTATTTAGTATTTTTGTTTTATTGTCTGTGTGATGCAGAGAGTTTCTTATAGTTTTACCTTTTTTAAAAAATATGACTCTTCCTTTCTTCCTTCATCATAGAGAATTGGTGGTAGTCCCAACCTGCCGCCTTGAACCTGTCCTACTTTGCTCAAGATATTTTCCTTGTGTCTGGTGCTTAATGCCCTATAGGGACTAATTTGAAAAATGACTCTGATAACTTAGTAATAAAGTAGGAGCATCCAAAAGCCCCCAAATTATAAAAATAGTAACATTTTAAAGCCCTAACATAGTAGGTTGAATTTGGTCACCCAAACATATCATGTCCTAATCCCCGAAATTGTAAATGTTATCCAGTTTGGAAAAAGTGTCTTTACAGATGCATTTAAGTTAAAAATATTGAGATGAGGAAACTACCCTGGATTGTATCAGTGGGCCCTAAATGTCATCGCAAGGGCCTTACAAAATAGAGGCAGAAGATTTCACACAGAGACACACAAAGGAGAAGGCAGTGTGAGGGAGATGGAGGCAGAGATTGGAGTGATGTGGCCACAAGCTCAGGAAAGCTGAGGCAGCGGCAGAGGAGGAAGAGATGAGGAACAGTTTCTCCCTTAGAGCTCCCCAGGAGAACGCAGCCTCATCATATTAAAGACTTCTCGCCTCCTGAACTGTGAGAGAATAACTTTCTGTTTTAAGCCACCAAGTTTGTGGTTAATTACTACAGCAGCCACATGGAATGAATACACCCTTACTGTATGTTAAGTACTGTTCTGTGCACTGTGTATGAACTAAATAAGGTACTCACAAAAACTCTGAGGTATGTGCTATTGTTAGGACCCTTTTACAGATGAAGAAACAAAGATACAGAGAAGCTAAGTAAGTTCCCCAAAGTCACACTGCTGGAAAGTAACAGAGATGAGATTTGAACTCAGGGAGTCTGGCTCCAGAGCTCACTCGTAACCACCACCATATTGTGTCTCAAAACAAAGGTTCAGCCTTTCTAACCATCAAGGTCAAACAGCAGAGCAAACCCTGACTTGGGTATCATGAAGCTTAGGTTTTTATGTCATGTTTGTGACCTTGACCAAGTCACTTAACTTTAGATTATAAAGTGAGAGGGATTGAACTCTTTAACTTGGATATTCTTCTACTCGTTAATCTTCTCACATTTATTTTCTTCCTTATACATAACGAGATTCTACTTCTCTCATATATTTTTAGTTATCCTTCTTTTGAGTATTTATTTCCTTTGTTACTTGCATTTATCTTCTTGCTTACTTTGACTGGCCAAAGCTTTTCCAATAAATGGTATTTCATCTCCTCCTCTCCCAAACTGAAGAATCAGAATCTTACAATAGCAAAAGCCACCCCTGACAAACACGCAAAATTCTTCTAATTTTTTCAGCAAGAACAATATTAATAAATCTTTGCAAATGTTGTATATGCACATGTAAATATGTTTTAAAATGCCATAAAGTTAGCCATTTTAAAAGATCTAAAGGAAAGAAGAAAATCGTGCAAAGTTTGGTTGATTTTATGACAACTGATGTAACATCAGATTGAGTAAAAGATGTCGTGAATAGTCAAATGGTAAACTAGTCATCCCTACATGAGTGAACCATCTTTTCTTTTATATTTGTCGTATTCTCTTCAAAATTAGCGCTCTTCTAGCCCATTGGGATTACCAGCCCCCAAATTTCAAGAGAATAGACAAGTATATGATTGAGAATTAAAAAACTCCTCAGCATTTTGTTTTTGTTCTTTTTTTCTCCTTTTGGAAATGTGAAGAAAATGGCATATTGAATTATAAATGGCGGAGAAAGGGAAAGAAATTCCTAGTAACTTTTTCTTGTGTGTTCTTAACAATAATATCGTTAATTATAGTATCCTCTTTCAGAATTTTAATGTAGACTCACCAAAAGAGAGGCAAATTGTTCTAAGTTAAATATTTTGAAATCCCACTTTCTAATCTCAGGAAACTTCTAAGCATTTTATTTCAGATGAATAAATCTCACTTCTTTGTCCGTAGACTATGCTTTATACTTCTTCACAGATTTTTTTCCTCTATTATATATCATAATTTTATCAGCATCTGAATCTTCCCATACCTCAAGCTTTCTGACCACAGCATTTTTTCTTTTATGAATATTAAAGTAATATTGACTTAAATACTTCTCTCAGGTATGGTGAGAAAATCAGAGTTTATGCAAATATTTTTAAGTGATCCTTGGTGTTTTTATAATTTTTTTAGGTACACCAATTCTATGTTATTGCTTTTGCTGAATTTTCTGCCTCTAATTTCCCAAATCACTGCTGCTTTGAGCAATGTTTGGAACGGATTTGAATAAAGCTTTGAAACAATGGATTGAGATGGTTACTAAGAAAGGCAACACTTCACAATACTTTAAAATGAAATAGTAGACACCTCTGTCCTTTATGAACCATAAAAGTCTCAGCTTCCCAAGGCCACATAGCTAGAATATGACTGACCCAGTATTTGAACTCTAATGTCCATCGCTCTTTACAGTCAAGTACAGTGGACTTTGGTACCATAAATAGAAATCATCACAAATGGTAATACAGATATTTTTTTTTTGGAATAAGTTATACCTTTCCAATTTTTTTTTTGTTTTTAAATTTTATTGAGGTCATATTGACTTATAACATTGTGTAAATTTCAGGTGTACCTTATTTTATTTCAGTTTATGTATAGACTGCATCATGTTCACCACCAATAATCTAGTTTTTATCCATTACCATACATATGTGCCCCTTTATCCCTTTTGCCCTTCCACACCCTTTCCCCCTCTGGTAACCACTAATCTGTTCTCCTATCTATGTATTTGTTTCTCTTCCACAAATGAGTGATATCAGATGGTATTTGTCTTTCTCTAACTTATATTGCTTAGCATAATACCCTTAAGGTCTACCTGTGTTGCTGCAAGTGGAATGATTTTGTCTTTTTTATGGCTGAGTAGTATTCCATTATATATATACAATATATCATGTGATATATATATATATCACACCTTCTTTATCCATTCATCTGCTGGTGGGCACATGGGTTGCTTCCACATCTTGGCTATTGTAAATAATACTGCAATGAACACAGGGATGCATAAATCTCTTTGAATTGTTGATTTCATGTTCTTTGGATAAATGAATAAATACCCAGTATCGAGACTTCTCAGAAAATTAAAAACAGAAATACCATATGGTCCACCTATCCAATAGTTTTAAACTATGAATATTTTCTTCAAAATTTGTGTAGGCAATATTTTTGGCACAGATTTACATCATGTGAGTTTTTACCTTTGAAATCTGGCAATATATAGTTTGAACTATTTTCATTATGCTTTTGTTTTCTATTTACAACTTAGCATAGAACTTACATTAATTTTGCAAAGAATCAGTAATGAAATCTAAACATTTCTTTTACTTATTTGTTCTACATCTTATCTATCGGCTATTACACCCATGGCACTGTATTTGTTTACGTGCAGGGAACAAAACAATAAATTAGGGCCTCTGCTTTCTCATAGTTGACAACCTTGGTGTTGGAAAACAGAAGAGAGACATTTAATACTAAGAAACAATATCATGAGTGCTATAATTGCTATGTAAACAAAATTTGGCCAGGGACATAGAAGGAATAGTGATTAAAGGCCTTATAATTGAATAGCACCCAGTAGATTTCTTGGCACCGTCACATGCATTAGTTTATTTCATCTTTACAACAATCCAATGAGGTAGTTAATGTAGATATTATTTTTAACATTTAACAAGGGAAGAAAACGTAAAGTGTCCAAAGTAGCAAGGCTCTAATAGCAGAACCAGATTGAATCTCTTCTGACTCCTAATAAAAGATTTGTTCTTACTTTTATGGTACCTGTCTAAGCTTATTTTTGATATCCAAATTTAAACCAGTAAAACACTAATTTTATTTCAATTTAAAATTAGTGAGTAGTGAAATATATTAGCCTTTGCTAGTTGGGTACTTACAAATAACAACAACAACAAAAATGATGCAAGGCAACCATTCACTCCAGGAAGTGTCAAGAAGCACTGGGTACATGGTATTGTAACAACTGCTTTGTGTAATTTTAAAGAGAAGAAAAAATGAACATGGAGTATCCAGAATGACAATTAGAAAACGATCTGTCCTGAGTTGCTTTAACATGTGTCTCCTGGGAGGAGAGGAGCTGGATCAGATAATCTCCTAGGATCCTGTTACACCTTGCTACCTAGTACCTAAGTCAAGCTCTGTAAGTATCTTTGGCAGCAGGTACATGAATTTTTTTTGAGCCACTTGGGTGCTATTTTTACCATTATACGTGCACTACAGGTGCTAATGGTCTTTCTTCAGTGCCTAATTCACTCTCTGGCAGGGACTTGAGTCCACGGAAGAACAAACTTATTCTAAAACCTTTGAGATTTTAGAATGGCTAAAACCTTTGAGATTCTTTCTCACTAACAGAGTGACAATATGCAAAAGACGGAAAAAAAATCTAGAAGGAATATATATAAAATAATAGAAATGAAAGGAGTAAAGTGTGTTAAGACAAAGTTTACAATTTTGATTGTAGTCTAGAATGTTTAAAAGTAGTGAAGAAACAGAGTGAAAGCACATCACGGTTGAAGTGAAAAAGGAAAAATGAATATTAAAACCTCGCATTTACTTTCCAAGTTATTTTACACATATCTAGTCATTTGAGAGAAAGGAATTTATAAACCATCAAAAGAAAGGAAAACCTTTAAATAAACCATTAGGAGGTTTCACAGAAACATCTTAACACAAAGGATGAAACTTAGAGGTTAAAATTAGTAAATTTGAAGGAACATTATGGGCAGCATGGGAGTGGTTTAAACAGATACTTTGAGAAAAAGTTTTAATACAAGTCCTGTGAAATGAAATTGACTTTCATATTGGGAGTCAAAAGAAAAAGATAGTGTTTGAAACTCAAGCAGTTGGATTTGTACCCATAGGATATGTGAAATATGATCACTAGAATATAAGATCAAGGATAAGGACGTTTTTATCTTGATCACAGATGTATGCCGTGTGCTTTGGGTTGTGATGTATTACAAAGGGGTTTATAATGAGACCTCAAAATCTTTACAAGAAATATTTTGTTGTGAGCAAGGCACATTAGGAAACATCAAATTCAGTGTTCCAAATGAAGGTAACCTGATGAGGTTATGTTTTATTTATTAACAAAAGAAAAGTTAAGAAATAAAGCTAATTACATACAAAGGTTTTAATGTTAACAGGATTACGAATAGATAAAATACTTACTACAAATATTTCAAGAGAAAAGGAGATAGCGAAATCTCCCCAGTAATTGATAATTATCATATGGAGTGAATTTTCTGAGCTCTCAAGAGAAAAATACCTTAGATAGTTATAACACATTAAAGTTTAATCTTTAAGGAAAAAATATTCTCTTCTAGATATTTGGGATTCATCAAGAAAAGAAAAGAATCCTTGTCCTTGTGAAGCTTACAGTTTAGTAAGCAGAAAATGACATTTAATAATAAACATAATCAGTAAATGATACCTTATGGTAAGAAGATGATATGTTCTATTAAAAAAATAGAGCACAGCACGAAGGTGGAGAATCCTGAGGACAGGTGTAGATGTGGTGGCTAATTGTCATATAAAATGGGGCAGGTAGAATTGACTCTGCTGAGAAAGTGTGATTTAAGCAATGACTTGAAAGAGATGAAACTTTTTGACAAGTGAATGTCTTCCAAAAGATTATTTCAGACAGAGGGTACAGGTAGAACTAGATTCTAATACACGGTCATGCCTGGTGGTTTTAGAAGGAAAAAGGAGGCTCTGGCTGGTGTAAAGTGGATAGAAGGGGAATGATTCAGAAAGCTAATAGAGGTCTGTATTACTCAGTTTGGGCTGCCATAACAAAATACCTCACAGTTTTGGAGGCTGAAAGGCTGAGATCAGGGTGCCGGCATTGCCATGTTCTGTTGAAGGCTGTCTTCCTGGTTTTTAAATGACTGCCTTCCTGTGTGTCCTCTCATGGCAGAGAGAGAAGGAGCAAGTTCTCTGATGTCTCTTCTTATAAGGGCACTAATCCCATCATGAGGGCCCCACTCCCATGACCTCATCGAAACTTAATTATCTCTGAAAGGCCCCATCTCCAAATTTCATCAAATGGGGTTTAGGGATTCAACACATGAATATGGGGGAGATACAATTCAATTCACAGCAGGGTCAGATCTTGCAAGGCACTCTAGGTCATGATAAGGTCTTTGACTCTTACTCTGAGTAAAATGAAGAATGATTGCTTGGTTTTGGTCAGTGGCAAGAATCACTTCTGATTTTACAGGATCACTGCAGCATCTAGTTTAAGAACAGACTATAGAGAGTGCTAGCAAAACCTGAGACTTGGAGGTTATTGCAGCAATCCAAACTTGACATGACAACAGTTTAGGCCAGGATTAAGAGATTAAGAGGTGAAGAAATTGAGAGAAATGGCTGAAATCTAGATGATAATGAGATGTCCCGATGGACGTGATAGATGAGAGAAAAAAATGATTTTAGAAGTTTTCTAACTAAGCAACTGAAAAGATGAAGTTATCATCAACAGAAAGTGGAAAGGCTATGCTAGAGCAGGCTCCAAAGGAAAATTAGCAGTCAAATTTTGGATTTGTTGAGTTTGAGATGTTTATTTGATATACAAGCTAGAGATATACATGTGTAAGTTGTCAGCTTTTGCCATATTTAAATCCATGGAACCAATGAGATCATCAAGAGATTATTTATAAATAGAGAAAAGAAGAGGATCACTAATTAACACTAAGCAGTCTTGAGAGAAATAGAAAGAACCAGAAAAAGAGAAGTGTGTTAGTTGAAATATAATGTAACATAGTATTCTGAAAACTGTGTGAATAATGACTATCAATGGTATCAAATATGTTCAACTTGGCTAACATGCTATGTAAGATGTTTTATTGAAAATTGACCATAGGATTTATCAACATGGATGGTATTGGTAATCTCGAGGAGAAGAGTTTTGGTGCAGAGGTGAGTTTCAAAATTTGACTAAATTAAGATGAAGAGAGAATGAGAAGAGAGCAGTTGGAGTCAGCAAGTCTATCAAAGACAGCCAGGTAGTAAAATGGGGTAGTGGCTAGTGTTGGCAAATTCTTTTCATTTTTCTTTTAAATAGGGATAAATAGCATCATTATGTTAGCTGATTAAAATGATCTAATAGAGATTTTTTAATTACAACTAATAGAGACAAAGGAAAATTGCTACAGGCATATACTTGAGAAGATGAGAAAAGATAGGATCTAGAACACAGTCAAAGGAACTAAATATTAGGAGGAAGATGGAATATGTCTGCAGATGCATTAGAAGGAAGTTGGAGTATGTGTGTAGATGCTGGAAAGCGTGGTGCCAGTCTGAAATTTCTCTTCTTAATGCTTCAGTCTCCTTGGTAAAGTAGCAATCAATATCGTCAACAGAATGCGAGGATCAGAAAGACGGTCCTGGTGGTTTCACCTATAGAAATAATTCATAAGCATAGAAATATAATTTTAAGTAAGAGCGCAATAACATTTTGATATAAATATATAATAAAAGTTAATTTTTCCTAATATAAATATTCCATATAAAAGGCATTAATACATTTAAATAAAAAGGGAATCGTAGAGGGTAAAGTTGACAATTAAAATATAAAATAATGTTTGAAAAATAATGTGGACTGACTGCAATAAATATGTGCAGACTTGAGACTAGCTCCATTTTCTAACTAGGAGTCATTAGTTACAGGCTACACAAAGTCATTTCAGTTTTAAGTTAGTTGAGATGTGGAGTTGAATCTGAGTATAGATAGAAATTTCTTCATAGTTATTAAACTGCTGGATGAATAGAGAGGCAAAGCAGTAGGTAGAAAAGAGGGAATATTGGTAAATCTTGTTCCAGTTATCTCTCTCTAGCCACCAATAAGGTTATGGAAGTCTTTTGCATTGAATTGAATTTTCCTTTTCTATTAAAGTGATTTTATTGGCTAAATTTTTTCCAAGGCTTGACTTCTCAACCTTTAAGCTTCAAATTGATTTTAACTTATATACTTTATATTATTAATCATTTGTATGATAAGTACCAATTTAGGCATAAAAATCCTAAGAGCATTCTGTAGGCATTGCAATTGCCTACGTACACACGCAGAGCTCTATGTGTTTTTAGAATTATGTATATAACAGTAAAATGGGATAAACATAAAGTCTACACTTTGGCTCCTGGGTGCCCCTCTATCATTCCCTACAGCACCTTTTTTGAAGCTATCCATCCTGGGAAATCACAAGTGTCCGTACTCCTACAAAATCCCTATTATAATTACTTCAAAGAATAGTTCCTAAAACCCCTTTTATTTGAAAATTGAAGCTTCTTAAAGGTTTTAACTTTGTTCTTCCTCAAAAATTCAGCGTGACTTATATTCAGCAACAGCAGCAGCATTCTCCTGAGAAGCTATTGCTGCTCAACCAATGCCTTTGGTATCTGATTCACAGAAAAGACTAAGGCCATCCTCCTCATATAACCCACATTATAGTTCAGGAAGTGCAGTGACAGAAAGTAGTCAGGGACCTCAGGACGCCAAGAGGAGATAGAAACTAGACTGAGCAAAGGAGTACATCATGACATCTTCAAATAGAGGGTGACTCTTAAGAAGAGCTTTGAAGTTAGCAATTAAGAGGAAAATGGCAAGATCCCAGGAAGCAAGGAGAGTACAGGTAAGAGATTAATGAAGAAGACTAGGTCATACTTTTACAACTGCAAGAAAATTGAGTTCAGTCCAGTGTAGGGTACCTATGAGGATGGCAATAGAAAAGTTGGATAAAAGACAGCTAATGAGTTTGAATTTTATTTTATTCTAAATTAAATATGAGAATTGCTGTAGAAATATATTTCAGATAGATATATTTCAGCTCCATCCTATGAGATCTAGGGGCAGATAAATAATGTTATTCACTACTCAACATTGATGCACTGTAAGAAAAGAAAACTAGGCTAACAAATGCTTATGAGTAATTTCGTATGTAAGAACTTCCTCAATATTCATGAGATATTCCTTACTATCACTTAACCACTTTGGGCACATAAAAACAGAGGTAGATTGCAAAGTGGAAACAAAAGGGAATCGGAGGCAGAGAGGTCAGTTTGACTCTTATCCCATTTTACTGCTCTAGACATACCTAAGAAAATTGTGACTATTTCCTTTGATATTGCAAAATGTGTTAATATCTGAAGCAGCACTGGCTACAGTAGTATAATTACTTTAGGAAATCTTTCATTAATCTATATTGTATTATTTACTAAGTAATATTACTAAATTTAAGTCAAAATCAAGTTAAATATTACCTGAAATAACAAGTTCATAGAAAATAAACACAATTATTTGCTTTCATATGAAAGTCATTTATGAAGAAGAAAAGTTTGATGAGCTTGATAAACTGGTGTTCTAGTTATAATGCAATAAGAGCCTATCAGTAATTAGAATATTTTAACCAAATTCAATATGTGTGTGTGTGTGTATTCAAGAGAATACCCACTATTCTCACTTGTATTATTTCAACTGAAAATTATGAAAGTAACCCCATCACCCTCTTCACATTGATTAGGATGGAATTGAGTGGAGGAAAATTAGGAAAAAAACATTACAATGGAAATCTATCTTAGAGCCAAATGCTACATTCCAAAACACTTTTCAGGATAAAAATTAAAAATTTAAAGTAGATAAAATCACTCTTACTTTTATTAACCCATCACATATTTAATATACTAAACATCAATAATATGCTTATTAATGAAGAATTTGTCTGAGAAACAAAGTGTGTTCATTTGTCATTTAATCACGTAGCAGTGGTTTTGAGATTACTGCAAAAACGTATTCCATTCAGAGCAGTTTGAGAGATGTGGGCATATAATACATCACAGATTTCCTCAAGCAGTACATTTTCTATTTGATGGAGCAACAGAAACAGGAACTGGCAATCTGCCAGGCAAACCTTTGTATAACGTAGTAACTGAGATCTGTGAAAGAGCATAGGGTCAAGGTGGTCGGAGACGTCAAGTGTTAAAATGGACTTCAGTGACAGCATATAAATAGGAGAGCAGAGGGAGCGGAACACTTCAGATCAAGAAAGTGGATCACAGAGAATCTGGCCTGATTGTTGACTAGGAAGGGTGGACCTATTAGGAACGGTGGAGTCACATTATGGAGAACTTGAAAAGACGGGCAGACAGGCTTAGATTAAATGCGACAGAAAAAAGGGAGTCAGATTACAGTGTGTGAAGGAATGCCTTCAAAAACTTGGTGTGTTTTCCTGGCAATTCTCTGCAGTATGGGTTGAGGCAGGAATAAGAGAATCCAAATAAGGAACTATCTCGATAAATCCATAAGAAAAAATACAACAGTGGTCATCTTGCAGCACGCAACTTGAGAGACTGGCAATTCTTAAATAAACACAAATTTTATCTCTACCTCTAAGCTCACAGCATATTGTTTTCCCTTCTTACTGCCTTACCTCTAACAATGTTTACTTCACTTTGCTACAGCTTTCCTCTTTTGCCTCTACCTGTCTCAAGCCTTTATTCTCAGATTGTAAGCTTCAGGCAAAGACTATCAACTTTTCATTTTCCACAATGTTCTTCGGTGCTCTGTATCCCAATGACAAACAGAAAATAGAAACTGAAGAAGTAACTTAAATGAGAACTGAATTTCACCTTCGTAGGCATCACGAATCATTCCTTTTTATGCATAGGAAAAAAAATTTCTTTTAGTTCATTAATTAAAAAATTATTTTTTATTTGCTGCTCTCAGTAAAGTAGAAAGTTACCGTTATTGAGAAATCTAATTCTTACCCTCTAAAAAAAAAAGTAAAAACACAGTGTGAGAAAACTCTCAAGAGACAGATTTTCTAGCTGAATTTGGAGAGTATATGTAACTAAAACAGATGGATGGAAAGAAAAAAATAAAGAAAATAAAGATTTTCTTGCAAAATGACTCGATCTATGTAGGTTTATAATTTGTCATCCTTCGTCTTCTTAATATATTGTGCATAACTATTAGCAGCACATTTCAGTAGGACAGATTTAAACACAGTATGTTTTGCCACACAGAATATGTTGCTACTTTTATGATTCCAAAATGTACTGTGCCCCCGGAACTGCAAATGTTGTCATATTAAAGCACTTGTCATTTGGATTTGCTGAAACAATAGCTTTTGCCAGAATTCGCTCTTTCTGAAAATGATTGCCTTTTAGGAGTTCTCACAAATAGATTTATTAGCTTTCACAATGAATAAACAACCGAGAGCTTGCTATGCAGATCGGCCCCAGAAGCTGTTATAGAGGATATATTTCCAACTTTTATGGCAACATCCTTTACTTTTATGTTCTACCCTCTCTCGAATTGATAAATTGAGTTTTGTTTAAAAAACACAAGAAAATGCAACAGAATGAAGCAGGACAATTTCTTCTACTTTTTTTTTTTTTTATAGACCTAACTCTTGGAGTTTCCATGGTTTTAATGTATACAAGCCTTTACAGCAGCAGAAGTTTTTGTGGTAACCTTGTTACAAGTGAGGATCCACCAGGGATGGTTTGAGGCAAATTTAGGAATTAGTAACAAACAAGAACATAAATTTCATTTGGGAAATGCAGTGTCCCTGTTGCTTGCTCCTCCCACTGGGTTTTTGTTTATTTGTTTTTCTTTTGATGGTGTTGGTTGCTGTTAAGGAATAAGCAAGCATATAAAAATTTTATGTCTTAAGAGAGCATGCTGTTTTGTCAATTAAAATATTATTAAATTTTGTAAAACAAAAATGGTTGAAATTACAGAGAAAACTTTAGGTATGTAGAGAGAGGGAGGGAAGAGGGAATAAGTGAAAGAGAGAGGATATGAAGGAGAGAGAGAGGAAAGGAAAAAAGAGATTTCTAGGACCACACTAACTGATTTTCAGTATGGAAAAGGAAAGGCTTATTAACTTCAGAGATGATTACAGTTCACACTAGATTAAAAGTGCAGGTATTGCAGTTATATACATATCATATCGTGAGACTATTTGTGTAAGTAGATTCCCCACTTCTTTACAGTTATATATTTTTGTAGAATAAACGAGGAGTCAGATAACTCAGTGTGGGATGTTTCCTTTTTATATCCCACCTGCCGTGTCATATTTGGCTGCCTGCTCCAGGGAGTTCTCTTCTGAGTTAGAGACGAAGAGTCCAAGATGCTTCAGAACTAGATATGAATGGACTTAGTGAACAAAACTGGAACTCCTTTCCCTGGTCTAGCAGGTGAGTCTAGGAAGCAAGCTGCATAGGCTTAAAGTCAGTATAAACATCCATACTGCACTGTGAAGCAGCCACGCAGGTCATCCAAAGCCTGTGATAGAACGACCTTGCAGCCCCACACCTCGTGACTGAAGATGCCAGCTGGACAGATCGACAACAGGGAAGAGATAAAGGGTACCTCGCTCTCACATGTCCCAGCTGCATTCCTTAGAGACTGAAGGAAAAAGAAGGACCCTCATCTTTGCCTCCTTCCACACACAGATAACATCAACATTACAAGCCTTTTTTGATGTATAACGAAAAAGCTCTTGTTTATGTTATCTTTAAAGTATGTGACTGTTATATGTGTTAGCCCTTTCCTGCATGTACGCTGTTTTGTTAAAAAGTATAAAAACTGCACTCAGATCTGTAGACCTTGGAACACTTCCTCAGAATACTCTGCTGGACTGTTGCCTGAGATGCAAGCTCCTCACATTGATTATCAAATAAACTCCTTTTATTAACCTTTACCCAGACTCTTTATTTCAGGTGACAACCTAGTGCCACATTTTTTATATTTCTTTGCAATATGTTATACTCCAAGAAATATGTAGCATATTCCTATAACTATTTCCCAGCCTTTTTTTTTTTTTTTTTTTTTGGTGAGTGAGACTGACCCTGAGCCAACATCTGTGCCAATCTTGTATGTGGGATGCTGCCACAGATTGGCTCGATGGGCAGTGTGTAGGTCCGTGCCTGGGATCCGAACCCGCGAACCCTAGGCTGTCAAAGCAGAGCATGAGAACTTAACTGCTATGTCACCAAGCCAGCCCCTTCCCATACTTTTTAGTATAAAATATGTTTTTATTAAAACAGAAAATAATTGCAGTATGCTATGATTAGAACCTGATTGGCAAAGTTGAGTTTTTTTGAGATATTTTCTCCAATCTCTGTCTCTCCACCACATAGAAGATTATAAAAACACTCATTCTGAATTAAATTCAGCCCTTTTATCCTCAGAGAAATCTCAGCTAGGCAGAATCAACACAGAAGATGAGGGGAAGTGAAAAGCCCTCTTTAGCCTGAATTACTTGGATCCTTCCCACCTACAGGTAAACAGAGATAGTGCAATAGACCTGAAATGTGTTCAACACATCTACTGGTAATGGACCCCACACTTTTCACTGTCCAAAACTCAGCTTCTTGTAGTACTTAAAATTCTGGTTACTGCCAATTTTTCCTCATATATCTGTATGTGAATGTAAGAAAAGCTGTAGACCCTTGTCCTAGAAAAGGACAAACATATACATCTAACCTAGGCATTAATGGAAAGACACCAGGCCAATGATCAGGAGACTTGTCTCAGTCACTATACTCAGGCATTTAGTTTCTGGAATTCAACTCTATTACTCATAAGGGAGAAGAATAACCAAGATAAATTTGAATTAAGTATATAAAAATACTTTCAAAAGTAAAAAGCAGTTTACATGAATGAAACTTTAGTGTCAGAGAAATCCGAGACAGGACAAACCTGGCCAGTGGTGTATATATCGGGGGTGGGAGCTGGAGGTGAGGGACAGTGCTCAATTTCCTACCAAAGAACTAGAAAAATACTCTTTACAGGACTCACAAAATGTGTCTAAATGAAAGAAACTATATAGCAACCTTACATAATCTATAGTCATTTTCTGCAAGTAGTATCAAAATTGTACATGGTCTTGGCATCTGCCTTGACATTTCTTCCAAAAACACATGGAAAGGGAGAAATGAGAGGTAGGGAGGTGAAGACAGTGTTTTTGCGCTTCCTTTACCTGAGGGGCTCTCTTCTCCAGAGGTGTGAAACAGTAATGGATTAGCTAGTTCTACCCAATTAATAAACTATGTATAAGTGAGAAATTGTCTGATAAGTTTCTATTTTTCATATATTTAAGAAAACTATTCCTAGTTTGTGGAAATTTCCTACATGTCTGTTTTAGAATACATTATTTTTTTCTAGTACATATTTCTCCAGGCTATGTCAGTCTAGGGTGCAGTAGGAATAATAGAAATAAAACTAGTTGACATTCATTTAACAGATGCCATGTGGCAACGCCATTCTAAGCATTTTTTATTTATTAACTCACTAAACATTACATAATCTTTGAGTGGGGATACTTTTAAAATTCCCATTTCAGGGATGAGGAAACTAGGGTTCATGGAGTTTGAGTAATTTATTCAAAATCCCAGCACTAGTAAATGGCAAAGCCAATTCTGTGCAGTAAGGTTAAGTCAGGTGGTTCAGCTGGACTGGTTAAAACTGAAAGATTACCAGGCATGTGGAATCACCATTCCTCCTCCAACACACATACACACACACACACACACTTGCATACACACACTCTTTATTTGTATGAGTTAATATGCTTGGTAATGTCTAATTTTCTTTTGAACCTTGGACATGGGTTTAGACTCTTAAAAAAGTGGGATGGAGTGGAAGGGCAAGTTGTTGATGAGGGAAATGTAGATATTGGCATGATTTGACTTTGATTGGTGGAGAGTCGAAAAATATTGGCAGGTTCTGGACACATGTAGTGGTGGTTCAGAACCTGGGAGGCCAAGAACCACACAGATATGAGCATAAGGGCATTCTATCCTCCTATTCTAGCTGGCCTGGCTTCAGCACTGTCAGCTCTCAGAGCAGTCATGAGCAAATAATAGCTTTACTTCGTTGAGCATTACTCTCATCCAGGATGTGAGAAGCAGTTGCATTTGGTTATCTATACCAGTAATTATTCAAACATATTATAAAATGTATAATATCATTTTCTCCACACAAGGGACCTGAATTAAGAGATCTAACATTGCAAAGAAATGAGCCAAGAGAGTTTATAAATCAGGGACTTGGTGGGAAAAACAGAAACCAAAGCAGGTATTTGAAATGAGGGAATTTAACAGAGAATTGGTTATATAGGTGCTGAATAAACTGAATGAGTAAAAAACCAAAACCAACAACACTGAGGTAAGCCAGAAATAATAACTGCAAAAAGCATCTATCACCCTTACATCTGGGGGAATAAAGGGAAAAGCTTGGGATAATCATAATATAGACTGTCAAGAGTAGTCCAGAACAGGAACTCAGACCTCTAATGAGAGTGTGAGCCTGTGGCTGCCTGTACCACAGGGATTTCAATGATGTTGGTGCTGGGAGAACAAAAGGACCTGGAGGCTGGAGCCAACTGCTGCCACTGAGGGGAAGTGCTGCTGTTGAGGGAACAGTGACAAGAGTAGCAAGCACACAGGAAGACTAAAGAAGACCCTTCTCTTTTTGTTTTGCAATTTCCTCCTTGTGCTGCCCCCTATTGTCAGAACATGACAAGGAGCCAGTTGGAATGAGACATGTAGTTTGCAGAATTTCAAACTCAGCATCACAAAGTAGATATTAGCAAAGCAGACCTAATGCAATGAGACAATAGCTTAATAACCAGGAAAATGGCTAGTAGAAATTTAACCTCTTTGTGATTCAATTTTCTCATTTAAGAACTTTGGAATATGGTAGCATCCACCTCAAAGTGATGTTATAAGCATTAAATAAGCATACATATATATATAGTAAGTGCTCAAAAATGTTATCTACCAAAATAATTTTTATTCATGGAGTTCTCTAAAATACGTGAACGTGCATGAGAGGCAAACAAGAAAGAAAAAATCCTTTTTTCAAAAACAACTTATACTGTAGAGAATGAATAGATCAATATTAAAATTCTAAGCAAACTCACAAAGTAACTTTGAAACACCAATGCTTATAGTCTGGTAATCAGCCATCTTCCTCGTGTGTAAGTAGTCAGCCAAGCCAGCAGACAAATCAAATGTTTGAAATCTGTTGAGCACACATTTCTAAGATATTTCTGAAAATTCTGTTAAAATCAAGGAAGAATGCTTACATAAACTTTTTATTCAAGGGACAACTCACTGATCTGTGCCTCTGAATATTTCTGTTTACAGAAGTTTGAACATGGGAACTGTCATTATGTGAAGAAAAATTAGCATGGATAAAAATCTTATACTTAATCTCAACATTTTTTTCATGTCTCCAAGATGATTCTTAGAAAAATAATATTTCTTAACATTTATCATTGAAGGTATACTCCAGGATCATGGAGAAAAACAAAACAAAATAGGACAGCCTACTATACTATCACATTTATTTGGAATGAATGTGGGCTAAAAGCCACAATTTCTGAGCAGATTAGTCAAGTGGTTTTATTAAACACATTAGGCCATATTTATTTTAAAGTACTTATTTAGTGTCCCTAGAAAAAGCAGAGAGTGAACTGATACTCATCAAACCTTACAGTTTATGTAAATTACTGCATTTAATTAGCACAACAACCTTATAAAATAAGTGTTATTCCATTTCATAGATAAGAAAAGAATTTGAGAAACTTTCCCAAGGTAATTATTTTTAAGTGACAAAAGCATTTATAACCCAAATCAGTAATTCTTCTAGTTTATCATGTTGTTTGTTAGATCATATTTTAATATATTTTATATATCCCTAATCAATAAATATTAATGAATGCTTATTAATTTTCTATGAATTAACATGCTAAGAGATTAAAAAATTTTAAGTTTCATTCCTTCTCTGGAAGATACATCTCTTTTTGGGAAGATACAACATATGACACAATTAGAGATAAGGAAACCTTTAATAAAACTGCTTAATTATTAATACAGTCATGCATTGCCTAATGATGGAAATACATTCTGAAAAATGCATCATTAGGTGGTTTTGTTATTGTGCAAACATCATAGAGTGTACTTACACAACCCTAGATGGGGTAGCCTACTACACACCCAAGCTATATGGTACTAATCTTATGGGACCATCGCCGTATATGCGGCTTGAGGTTGACTGAAACATTGTTATGTGGTGCATGATGTATAGATAAAAATATAGTATATTCTCAGACAATTTTAGATATTAGTTTGCAACAAAATCTCCTTAGTAAGTAGTCTGCATATGAAGAAGAGTTTGATTTAAAGTACAGATAGCATTTGGCTTACACTGAGATGAGCTCTCACTGAGTTCTTGCTAATTTGTTTGCAACAAAATGTATTGAGGTATGATCAGGGATCCTTGCTTTCAGTCTGACACGTCATAGTGTTTGTCATACATACTGAGGAGGCATAAGGGGGCTAGTAAATGAAAAACATGTTCCATGCTTAAGTTCTGGACCAATTGAAGATAAAGGCAAAGACACGTGCATGTGGAAATAACAATGTCAGTTTAATTACCAATAGAGATTTCGAAAAAATGGACTTCATAAAATTGAACCCCAGAGTAGACATATTTATTCACTTAGTCACATAATTGCTGACCACCAGGATGGGTAGAGATTCCCTTTGTAAAATTTAGGGCAGGGAAGTGATGTCAGCAAAAATAGCAAAGTAAGAACATACAAAAATTATCTTCTTCATAAAAGCAATAAGAATGCTGGCAAAAACAAAACCACATCTAGACACATCATAACCAAACTGTAGAAAACCAAAAACAGAGAGAATAGCTAAAGAGAAGTGACTCATCATGTACAAGAAGAAATAGAAACTCTGAATAGGCATACAAATAAGGACATTAATTTAGTAATCAAAAATATTACCACAAAGAAAAGTCCAGGACAGATGGTTTCACTAGCAAACTGTACCAAATGTTTAAAGAAGAATTAATACCAATTTTCAGAAACTCTTCAAAAATAGAAGAAGGTGACAACACTTTTCAATCATTCTATGAGGTCATTATCACCCTGAAATCAATACCAAACAAAAATATCACAGTAAAGAAACCATAGAATAATATCCTTTCTGAACATAGAGACAAAAATTCTCAACAAAATACTAACAAACAGAATTTGGCAACACATAAAACAAGTATACATAGGGATCAAGTGGGATTAATCCAGGTAATGCAAGGTTGGCTCAACATCCATCTTGGTCAACTCAGGCTGCTATAACAAAATACCATAATCTAGATGGCTTAAACAACAGAAGTTTGTGTCTCACAGAACTGGAACCTGGTCGTCCAAGATCAAGATGCCAGCATAATAGGGTTCTGATGAGAGTCCTGTTTTGAATTGAAAACAGCTGTCTTCTTGCTGTGTCTACACATGGCAGAAAAAAAGCTAGCTGTCTCTCCAGTCTCTTCCTAGAAAGACACTAATCCCATTCCTGAGGTCTCCACTCTTATGACCTATTTACCTCCCAAAGGTCCTACCTCCAAATATCATCATATTGCGATTAGGGTTTCAATATATGGATTTTGAGGGGACACAACATTCAGTCCATTGTAATATGAAAATCAATCAAAGCAATACTCCATATTAATAGAATAAAGGACAAAGAACTCATGATCATCATAATAGATGCAGTAAATGTTTAACCACATACAATACCCTTACATGATAAAACACTTGACAAACTAGGAATAAAAGGGAATGTCCTCAACCTGATAAAGGCCATCTATGAAAAACCCACAGCTAACATAATGTTTTATGCTAAAAGACTGAAAGCTTTCCCCATAATAGCAGGAACAAGACAAAGATGTCCCTTCTTGCTACTACTTCTATTCAACTTTGTGCTAGAGGATTTAGCTAGGGCAATTAGGTAAGGAAAAGTAAATGAAAAGCTTTAAGATTGGAAAGGAATTAATAAAATGATCTTTTCTTTAAGATACAATTTTGTACATGGAAAATCTTCAGGAACACACACACAAGTAATAAACAACTTTTAATTAATGTGCCAGCAAAGTTGCAGGATACAAGATCAACATAGAAAAATTAATTGTATTTCCAAACATTTGCAATAAACAATCTGAAAATGAAATTAAGATAATCAATTTGCAATAGCAACAAAAAATTAAACAATTATGAATGAATTTATCTAAAGATGTGCAAGACTTGTACACTGAAAGTATAATACTCCTTTGAAGGAAATTAAAGACTTAAATAAATAACAAACATTTTATGTTTGGAAAAGGAAATATAATATTATTAAGATGTCAATAATCCCCAAATTGGTCTACAGATTTATCTCAAACCCTATAAAATTCTAGCTGTCTTTTTAGAGAATTTGACAAGCTGATTCTAAAATCCATATAGAAATTCAGTTGATACAGAAAATTCAATACAATCTTGAAAAAGAACAAGTTTGGAAGATTCACACTATCTGACTTCAAAACAAGCTCCAAAGCCAATACAATCAAGAACCTGTGGTACTAACATAAGGATATACAGATAGATCAATGAAATATAGTTTGGAATCCAGAGATTAACCCTCACATTTTCAGCCAATTAATTTTTTATAAGGGTGCCAAGACAATTCAATGTGAAAAGAAAAGTCTTTCAACAAAAGGTACTGGGAAAACTGGATATCCACACGCAAAAGGAATGAAGATGATTTCTACCTCACACCATATACAAAAATTAACTCAAAATAGATCAGAGATCTAAACATAAGATCTAACACTACTAAAACTCTTAGAGGAAATTATAGGAGTAAATCTTTGTGAACTTGGGTTAGGCAAAGCCTTTTTAGATATGACAACAAAAGCACAATAAGCAACAAAAGAATAAAATAGATTAATTAGATTTCATCAAAAACAAAGACTTCTTGCACTTCAAAGGATCAAGAAAGTAAAATGACCAACCACAGACTGGGAAAAAAAAAATTGCAATTCATATAAGTGATAAGGGACTGGTATCTGGAATATACAAATAACTATTACAACTCAACAACAACAAAGATAAATTACACAATTTACAAATGGGAAAGGAATCTGAACAGACATTTCTCTAAATAAGAAATCCAAAGAGCCAATAAGAACAGAAAAATTATTCAACACTATTAATCATTAGAGAAATGAAAATCAAAACCACACTAAGATACAACTTTACACCCAACAGAATGGAATAGTGGAAAAGAGTATCAAGTGTTGATGAGGATGTGAATAAATTGGAACCCTTCTAAATTGCTGGTGGGAACTTAAAATGTTGCATCCACTTTGAAAAAAATAGGTTGGCAACATGGATGAACCTTGAAAGCATTGTAATAAGAAAAAAGAACCAGACATAAAAGATCATATATTGCATGATTCCACTTAAATGAAATGTCCAGAACAGGCAAATCCCTGTAGACAGAAAGTGTATTAGTGGTTGCCAGGAGCTGGCAGTAGGGATGGCGGGGAATGGAGAATGACTGCTAACTCATATGAGGTTTTCTTTTGGAGTGAAATGTTCTGTAATTTGACAGTTGTGCTAGTTGCATAGCTTTGTGAATGTACTAAAACCACTAAACTGTACACTTTAAACTTGAAAATATTGTATGTGATTTTTATCTTTATACAAAAAAGTAATTAAGACACAGTAATTCAGAGTAGAAGGTGCATTTCCTTCAAACAGCTATTTCCTAAAAGAAATGAGGGAGGATATGGCTGAGACATATGTTTAGTTCTTGTTTCTAAATTTATGAAGCAGATAGTTCACTTCTCATCACGTGAGGCAGAGTGAGTGAGGGAGAAGAGATACAATATGTTACTCTAATATAATGTTTTCCCCCTTGAAAATATAAAGGGCGGAGAAAGTAGTTTTCCTTCCTTCCCATACAAACATATTTTATGGCATACATGCATCAAGAAAAACAAACGGTTTATTCTATACCTAATAAATTCCCAGTATTCTGTTAAATTCAAAAAATATAAAGGTGAAAAAACAAAATTTGAAATAACAGAGAAAAACATTGAAAATATTGTTTAGTAATAGATACAAGGTTGCCATTCCACTGAACATCTCAAAACAGTTAAAATATATGAAATGTTTTTAAGGCAAGGACATCATGCAACAAATGGCAGTGATCCAAGAGAGACTGGAAACAACTGAGTGGAGACTTATGACTGCCTCAGTTTGGGGGCAGAGTTTCAGTCCACATCACAGGGATCAGGTCCCCAGACAGAGCCTGGGGGTCTCCCTGAATTGAGGAGTTGAAGCTGAGAGTTCTGGGAAGCAAAAGTGGATAATGTTCACAGGACAGATTATCAGAGAGGAGAGAACAGCACAGACATAGAGGCACAGAGATTTGCAGAGGATCTCCCTCAAGTCTTCAGCTGAGTACTGACCACTGCATGTGTATAAGATGATTACCCAAGACTGGAGAAGGAACCACCCAAATGGATTAGAGGGTAGTGTCCCTTATAGACATACAGGATTAGAAGTAGATACTTTCTCATCAGCCATAATAGAAAACCAGAAAATTCACAGGGCACAAATACATTTGAAGAAATATTTAAAATTTGATGAAATAAATCCATAGTTCCAAGAAGATCAAAGAATCCCAAACACAAGAAACATGAATAAAATGACACCAAGGCACATCCTCATTAAATTGCTTAAGACAAGTGATAAAGAGAAAATCTTACAAGCAGCAAGAGAAAAAAAAAAAAAGATGTCACTTGCAGAGGAACGTCTGCAACATATTTTGTTTTTTGCCTTGTTCTCTTGTACAAAAAGAACAAAACTGTTAACTATATCCAGCAAAATTATCTTTTAATATAGATAACATTTTTCAGACATACTAAATTGAAATTCAGCAACAGCAGACTGCACTATAGGAAATGTTAAAGGAAATCCTGAAGGCAGAAGGAAAATGACTCCAGATGGAAACTTGATTTCAAATAAAACTGAATGAAGTGGTAAGTATATATATAAATATAAAAGATATTTTTATTATTATGTAAATCTTATTAAATGAAAACTGACTAGTTAAGGCAACAAAAAAGATATTTGAGGGGATTATAACATATGTGGAGGGTAACATATATGACAGCCATAACAAAAAGGACAGAAGTAGAGAAATGGAAATAGGCAGTTGTGAGATTCTTATATTATGGCATAATATACCTTGAAGGTAGCCAAAACGAATGCCATAAATCCTAAAGCCAATAGTAAACATGTGCAAAGCAAGAAATGGAAATAGGCAGTTGTGAGATTCTTATATTATGGCATAATATACCTTGAAGGTAGCCAAAATGAATGCCATAAATCCTAAAGCCAATAGTAAACATGTGCAAAGCAAGAGTTAAGCTAAGAAGCCAACAAAGGAGAAAAAAGGAGTAATCAGTAAAAATAATCCAAAATAAGACAGAAAAAGGAACCAGGAACAGACAGGACAAATAGAAAGACGGTAAATTTATCCCCAATCATATCAATAATCATAATACTGTGATTTTAAAAATCAAATTGAATGAGTCCTGTGAGATAATAAAGATGCAACTAGATGTTTCCTACAAGAAATCCACTTAAATATAAAGAAAAAGTAGATTAGAAGTAAAAAGCTGGATAAAGTTATACCATGCTAACATTAATCAAAATAAAGCTAGAGTTACTTTGTAAGTAATAGAAAAATTAGATTTTAGAGCAAAGAATATTATCAGGTGTAAAGAAGTTCTTTATAACAATAAAAGTGCCAAATCATCAAAAGGACATAGCAATCCTAAATGTTTATGTGCCTAATAAGAGGGTTTTAAGATACATTAAGCAAAAATTGATAAAATTGCAAGTAGAAATAGTAAAATTCACAGTTATAGTCAGAGATTTTCAATATCCCACTCTCAATAATTGGAAGAACAATAATCTATAAAAATTATCAGGATATAATGAGGATATAGAACACTTGAACAACACTAAAAATCAACCTGACCTAATTGACATTTATAGAATACCCCACTAAACAACAGCATATCCTTTTCAATTGCACATGAAACACATATAGGTAGATCATACTCTAAGCCATAAAAAAAAAAAACTCCTTATATTTAAAAGAATTAAACTTATGTACAGTATGGTCTCTGACCACAATATACTTTAATTAGAAATCAGTAATAGAAAAGTCTCTAGAAAATCTTTAAATAGGTGGGAACTAAATATCACACTTGTAAAATAATGGGTGAATAAAGAAACTAATTGCAGAATTAGGAAGTATTTTAAACTGAATGAAAATGAAAATACAACATATCAAAATTTATAGTATGCATCTAAGTAGAATTTGGAGGGATAATTATAGAATAAATGCCTACATTAGAAAAGAAGAAAAGTCTTATGTCAATGACTTCAGTTTCCAAACTAAGCAACTAGAAAACAAAGACCAAGCAATATAGCAAAAGAAATAAAATAATAAACGTCAGAGAAAATCGAGGAAGAAATCAGTGAAACCAAAACTAGCCCACTGAAAGTAAATCAACAAAATTGGTAAATCTCAAGCCTGTGTGACCAGAGAACAAATAAGGAAGACACAAATGACCAATATTTACAATGAGAGAGGTGACATCATTACAGATTGTGTAGACACTATAAGGACAATAAAGGATTATCATGAACAACTTGGTGCTGATATATTCAAAAACTTAAGTGGACATATTCCTTGAAAGACACAAATTTCCAAAGCTCACAGAAGAAACAATAATTTACATCTATTTAAGAAAGTGAAATTACAGTTAAAAAAAAGAAAACGCCACACCCTGACAGACTTACTGACAAATTCTAGCAAACATTTAAGGAAGAAAAAAATACAGTTTTACATAAACTATTGCAGAAAACTGAAAAGGAATGAGTAGTCCCCAAATCATTCTTTGTGGTGAATGTTACATTGATTTCAGAATTAAGCAAAAACATACAAGAAATAAACATACAGATCAATTTGCAAATGGGGCTCATCTCAAGAATACAAAGTTGGTTTAACATTTGAGAATAAATCAATGCAATTCACCATATTTAAAAAGATAAGTTGAGATCAACTATATGGTTATCTCAACAACTGAAGGAAAAAGTTTTAACCGTATAAAGGAACTTTCTCAACCTGATGAAGGGCATCATCTAACAACCTACAGCTATTATTCTACTTAAATATGAAAGACTGAATACTTTCTCTTGAGACCAGAAACAAGGCAGGGTGTTTGCTTTCACCATTTCTATTTAACATTGTACTGGAGATTCTTTCTGGTGCATTAAGAAATGAATGTTGTCCAACTGGAAAGGAAGAAGTAAAATTTTCTTCATGTGTAATCAACATGATCATCTCTGTAGAAAATTCTACAGAATCTACCAAAAAACGTACTTAATCTAATAAGTGAATTTAGAAGAGTTGCAGGATACAAGATAAATTTAAAAAATAAATTGTATTTTTATAAACTAGCAACAATCAGAAATTAAAATAAAGAACCAATACCACCTACAATACCATCAAAAATATGGAATACTGAGGAATGAATTTGACCAAAGATGTGTCAGATGATTACTGAAAACTACTCAACATTATTGAGAGAAATCAAAGAAGCCCTAAATAAATGGATAAATATACCATGTGTGATATTGTGATTTATAAGAAATATGGATCTGATCTTTTTCCCTGCTCCTGGCACCAAACACCTAAAACCCTTGAAATTTGAATAAAGGTGCCTTTTGTTATTCATTATAAACTCCTTTAAACCACATCCGAGTTTATATTAATCAGGTGGCTTTTGGAAAGTGCCCGAGGATGAGGGCTGGTTGCCAGGGAAAGCAGTCATGTGATTAGAGTGTTGGAACTCTCAGTCCTACTCCAGACCTCCAATCCCTGGACTCTAGAGGAGAGGCGCTGGAGATGGAGATCAATCACTAATGGCCAAAGATTTAATGAATCATGTCTATGTAATGAAGCCACCATAAAACTGTAAAAGGATAAAGTTTGGAGAACTTCCAGGCTGGTGAACACACGGAGGTGCTGGGATGGTGGCACACGCAGGGAGAGCATGCAAGCTCCACGCACCTTTCCACGTACTTTGTTCTACACATCTTTTCCATCTGGCTCGTCCTGAATTGCATGCTTGTATAATAAACTAGTAATCTAGTAAGTGAACTGTTTTCCTTAGTTCTGTGAGTTGCTGTAGAAAATTAATGAATCAGAGTAGGGGGTCCTAGGGACCTCTGATTTATAGCTGGTCAGTCAGAAACACAGGTGACAACCTAGACTTGTGATTGGTGTCTGAAGTGAGGGCCATCTTGTGGGACTGAGCCTTTAACATGAGGAATGTGATGCTAACTCCAAGTAGTGTCAGAACTGGGTTAAATTGCAGGACACCCAGCTGGTCTTAGAGAATTGCTTGATGTGTGGGAAAATCCACACATCTGGTTTCAAAAATGAAGCATTGAGAGTAGAGATGAAACGGAAGAGTTTCCCTTACACTATGCTCATGGGAGAGAAGACTAACAGGATGCTAGCAGCCTCTTCAGGTCTTATGATGGGTGACTGAATAAAGAGGTCCACTCAAAGGAAGGCAGAGTAAAGATTGTCCTTTGTGAAAGATGTTTCAATAAAGAAAAAGGAGTAGGAGAATGGGCCGTCCGGTGGTGCAGCGGTTTAGTCCGCTCTTGGCAGCCCGGGGTTCGCGGGTTCGGATCCCGGGGACCTGCGGACGCACTGCTTGTCAGCCACGCTGTGGCGGTGTCCCATATAAAGTAGAGGAAGATGGGCACAGATGTTAGCCCAGGGCCGGTCTTCCTCAGCAAAAAGGGGAGGATTGGCGACGGATGTTAGCTCAGGGCTGGTCTTCCTCACAAAAAAGAAAAGAATGCTGTTAAGGTTTCAAACCCAGAAAATGTTTAAATATAGTTAAGAGAATAGCCACTGATAAAAACTGGAAAGTTAAGCAGGGAGAGAATGGGCTTGGGTTGGGGGTATGGGAGCCTGTCAGGTTGGATGATGACTGCTGGGCAGAAGGGATGCTTCCTGGAGTGGAGTCATACCCTAACGGGACAGAACAAAATAGTCCAAGACTATGGCAGCCCAGTAAAAGATTCACTTAGAAGAGATTTCAATCTGTACATTATCATCAGACTAAAACAAAGAGTAGTACAGAAGATAATAACATTTCATATCAAAAGCATTTTAGTAAATTATTATAATCATAGTAATTTAAATCATATTAAATTGTAAATGTGTTCTTATACAGATTTAATAATTCCTATCTAATTATTTTTTTAAATCAATTAAAACTCCTGGGATGTTAATGATAAACTTTTTTTGAACGTTAAGAGTAAATTATCTCTCTTTCTGAGAATGAAGTAGTAGACATTTGAGTTTGGGTGAAAAAAAACACATTCTTTTATTAGGTCATGGGGTACAACCAACCAAGTAAAGAGTTAACATTATTATTAAAATTTCATTAGTAAATGTGACATTTTTCTTGAACCAGCAAAAATAAGTATTTTCAAAATTCCATGAGGAATTTTGGTGACTTGTTCTTAAAGTAAAATATATTTCTCAAATATAAGCCAGAAGACAACAACAAACTCTAGATGACATTTAGCCCTTACTAGTTAAAGAGGTAAAACACCCATACATCACACTCACATTCACATGCACACTCTAACATACTCATACTCACAAATACACACTTAATAAACACAAATGCCTGCAACTTTTCATTGAGTACCTCATGTGGAACTAATCTAAAAGGAAAAAATGAACTATTACTTGTGGAAAACTGGATGATTATTGAAAATATGTTTATTTACAGAATATTGACATCCTTTTTGTATGAAAAAGCTGTAGCATGGTTGGAATTTCATAGATGGAATGAAGTTCAAAGATTTATTACAGATTTGTTTTCAATATATGTATAGTAGTTTAAAATTTTGATTAAACGCCTATTTAAAAAGCAGGAGGTCAAACATACACTGAATGGTTTCTCTAAAAATGAAACACAAGAAAAAGTATCTCAAGAGGGAATTATAATACTTGTAAGGGCACATTTATTTTTCCAGAGGCTTTTCAGCCTAATGTGCATTTAAGCAAGGGGCATAATGATGTGCTTAATGTTATAATCTTTTATATTAAACAAACTCTTCTGGTCAAATGTTACCACTAAAACATTTAAAGTCAGTAAATACTGTATTAATCCTTCCAGACACCTCATTCAATCCCTTCCATAGAAACATATTTGTTTGTAAGAGGACTTTTATTGATAGCATAACTTTAAAAACTATGTAAGCAATGCATAAAATACAAAAATTAGAAAAATCTATAACCTTTTTAGATAATAAACAAAAACATGATAAAATAGTCAGCTCCATATTATAGCTACAGCCAAAAATATTGATTAGGATGAAAAACCATTAACTCTGATTTAAAACAAGAACAGATGTGGCAGATGTGATGCGACTAGAACAACTGTTACTAAATACAAAACTCCTTGCTCTTGCAATTTTTAATGTATGGGGCAAAAAGTACTGAATGTAAAGAAGTATGAAATTGGAATGCTCAAAACACGAAGAAAAGTGAAAATGAGGTAAATATCCAAATAGGAGAAAATTTCAGAATTTAAAAAACATTTTGACGTCGTTTGACTTAAATTAATAAAACTCACTATTTATGGAATGTTTCCTAAGGGCTATGTTTTTGTGTGGGGCAAAAGAAAGGAGGTATTTCTTGCCACCAGTATAATTCTGCCTTCCAGTACCTTGCTATTGGAAAAGAAGTTCAATGAGTTTATTAATGACAATAACAATAAAAGAGAGATTAGAGAATTAAGAGAGATAAAATTCTAGAGTGCTTAAAGATCACATCTAGAAGGATCTGGAAGGACTCTTGAAAGTAAGTATTAGTCAGAAAATGAATGGTCTGAGATTTTGACCTTACTTGCAAGTCAACAAGTGATTCTGACACAGTGTTATATACATATACCTAGAGAACATGAGAACCCTGCGTCAGAAACAAAGACCAATTACAAATCAAGATAGAAGCAGCAGCCAGAGCACTATCTTGTGTTAGTTTCCTAAGCCCTGACCCCCATACAGTGACACAGTGAGGGGCAGATGATACTTGCACATGCAATGGGGTGCATTACACAAGAGGAACTCAGAAATTAGGAAACACTGATCTTACCTACGGCTGCTGGTGACCTACCCATTCATCTCTCGAATGAGAAAAAGAGGCCTTATCTTTACTCTGGAAGGTAAACAAATCTCCTCTGGAGAGGAAAAGGAGACAACTTTCTTGGAATGTCTCCTGGAAGAAAATAAACATAATAAAGTTCTCTATCTTTATTATATCGGTCAGGAAACAAAGGTCCTTCAACGTGGAGGGAGATATTGTCTCCAGCTTCCAAGGAAGATTTCCAATACCTTTGATCAGAGAACCAGATCATGTAAAAATGGGAAATATTAATGGAGTATTATCTCTCAAAATAACAACCAAATTGGATAGAAGAAATTAGAAAGCATCTTTAATGGAAGAGACTCTTTTGAATCAAAATATCCTGTGATACAAGACAGGAATGTGTCTGCTCTATTCGTATCATACTGCTTTACTCAATTGGAGTTGCAAGTAGAAGGGAAGGTGAGGTGGCTGGGACACGCAGATATAGCAAGAGTAGGAGAGTTCATGCCTGTGCTGACAATTCTCTTTTGGCATGGTGGCTCTATGATGTCTTGTTGATTCAGATTTAGAAACAGAGAGTGTGGGCTGCTGGTAAAACATTCAGGTATAAATGTTTAAATGTCTACTAGATGTTGTAAATGTCATTCTGAAGTTTGAAGAAATAGGACTGAAAATATACAAGTAGAATCCCTCACTAGGGCTTATAATTTGATATCTAGTAGTTGACCTTGAGGTTCTTGAAGCAAAAATTATATATATTCATCAAGGCCTATTAGATAACATGACATTAAATTGGAAATTCATTTGACAAGAACAAGGCTGCTGCTTCTGGGTGATGGAATATGTTTTATAATAAATGAAATTCCTGAGCACAGCATGATTGTCATATTCTTTTGCCACACAACATGCTTCCTGAACACAAAGAACACTGTTGGAATTAATATTTAGTGAGTTGCTTCTTTAGCAACTATGTTAGAACTTTTCTCATATTACCATAGTTTACCCTTGTAAATATCCAAGGGGTACTATATTTCCATTTTATAGAAGAGAAAATTGAGGCCCAAGACAATTAAATTTTAATTATTAAATATCTTACTAAGGTCACAGTAGAATCATCATCAAAATGTATACATTAAATATATGCAATTTTTTGTATATTAAGTATACCTCAATAAAGCACAAAAAGGTGGTAGATTCAGAATTTAAATCAAGTTCTGATTCCAATTTCCTATTTCTTCCAAACCAACTGTCTTTGAGTCAATTGAAATCTGATCTAATTCTTACTGTGTGTGCATGTGTTCATGCACATGTGTTCTTGCATGCATAGGAGTGGGCTTATACGTATGATACACATCAGTGACACGTAATTTTGCTGCAATGTTTTCCCTGCTATTTTTTTGGTTTAAATTTTGTCTTAAGAAATTTTAAAAAAAATCCGTCTAATTCCTCTAATACTCCTTGATCCTCATTGACTAGAAAATATGAGTGTAGATTTGATCACCACATGCTAAGCCTCAAACTACTTACTATCCCATCCCTTGGACCCCTCAAAGCTATTTCCTCCTTAAAGTATGTTTTCCAAAATCAAGTCATTTGTTCAGATTGAGTACTTCAGAAACTACTTTTCACTGTCTTCATTCCATCACTTAATTCTGATTTAAACTATTTTTGCTTTGCTATAATTTATTTACCTCAAAACTAAATTTCTTCTTTTTTCTTTAGAAACTACAATAGCAAACAATGCATAGTGATTTCCTCAAATAGTTTAGAGTCTAAAATAGAAGAGAGATGAATAAACAATTGCAATAAGGAATTATAAGTACAGAGGTAAGGTTTAATACAAATGACTAGGTCTAAGAATATAAATGACAAAAAAAATCTGTTTTGAAATACAGCCAATCTGTACACTATTGACCTTTGTAATATTCTCTTTAGTTTATCAATGAATAACCTTATTTTTATTCACTTAGATATATACTAATACATGTATATATAGCATATACTATATATTATGCCAAGTGAGTAGCCAACAGTTATAGACTGAGTCTGAGCACTCAATGAGCTTACAGTCTTGTAGAGAAAGCTTTAGTAGCAACAAAATACTCTGCAGCTTTTTTCAGCTTTTAGTGTATCAACAATAATTAGCAATAGAGAAAACTTACATTTTGGAGGCTATTAGTCTTTTTGCAAAATGTACATATTAATTTTAGTACTACTCCAAACAAAAGTAGCATAAGGGCTCTCCCAATTGAAATTGTGTTAAAATCTCCAGAGATTTAATGAAAGGCTATTTCATAATCTCATCTATTTAAATTCTTGGAACGTTTGATGGTTTGGCTCTACAGTACTCCATGTAATTCCTGGCAGACAATCTAGATTTCTCTTGCCTCTAGTTCCTTTCCTGGCAATTCTCTATACCACCTGCCTTTATTTTCTTTATCTGAAAAACTACTCAATGTTAAGTGTCAAGTTAAACAAAAACTCCTTGGCATAGCACATCCATCCATAGCACATCAGTCAAATCCTTGACACTTCGGGCTTATAGTCTCACTTTGCATTTTTTTTTTTCCAGTAAATGTAACTGGTTTGAGTCCACCATGCAGTTTTCTGAAAATTTCCTGCTGCTTTGTGACCCACACCTGACTCCATATCTAACAAACTAACTCTTTAGAATTTCGTAACAACATGGAGGCAGAGGCTCTCTAGCAAAAATCGTGAAATTTAGTGGTGACATGGTGAGCATCACACCCATATATGTCACCCAATGGACCATATTTATCACAGAGAGTGTTACTGTCTTCTCTAGCTTCTTTTTAATTATTCTTCTCACCCATCATGGAAAACCTTTATAAAAAGTGGGAGAAGATTCCTTTGGCTTATTGCAAGGGGTTTTTCTTTCTTTGCCATGTCGTGTTTTGTAACACCAACTATGGAACATGGGCAACCTTCTAGCTGCTCTATGCCATACATCAAAACTTTTAAATTACATAAGTTTCTAAACCATAAATATTTGATATTATATTTTGGCTCCCCCTAAAAAAGCCTTCTGGCCTTAGCTAAGAAATTCTTATAACATTTTTGGAATACAATTCTACTACAATAACAAGAGAAAACAAATCATAGTTAAGCCATTTGACATATTACATAATATCTTAAAATGGTGCTATCACACACATTCAAAATGGTAACTATGTAGAGATGATAGACGTGTTAATTAGCTTGATTGTGGTGATCTTTCCACAGATATACATATATCAAAATATCAAATTGTACACCTTAAATATATACAATTTTTGTATGTCAAGAATATTTCAATAAAGCTGTTGAAGGAAAAAATAAGTGATAAAAAAGAAGATTTAAAAAAAAGAAAATTGTGTTAAGGATTTGGAGAATAGAGACAAACAAAGATTCTGAAGTTTTCTGTGGTTAAATTTATTCCAGTTATGTTGGAATACAGCCATCTTTATCATTACTGTTAGGTTTCTGACAGATCATAGCTCTTCAACCTGAAGTTGCTAATCTTCTTTATAGCCACGGCTCTTTCACATACAATTTTCCTTCAACACAGGTCGACCTTCTCCTATATTTGCTCATTTCCCTTCAAGGTGTATATTCATCATATTTAAGATTCAGATTAAATCATCTCCTCATAAAACTTTATTTTATCTCAGGTTGATTTGGTCTTGCATCTTATATTTTTGGGTCATGTACTATGTGATAGGCAAATGCTATGTCTTGAGGGTATAGATACAAAAAGCAGAGATAGTGCCTTAAAGGAGCAGGAAACAGTAATCATGTTACTATGCTAATTTCAGTGACAGGCTTCCAATGGGATAGGTGCAGAAAAAAAAAAAAGATTTTCATTGTTCTTTCTCTGTTGAAAAATATTTTAGTAACTTGTTTGAAATCTCCTAGTTTGCATATGGCACAAGAGATGTCTTACTCATATTTTTATGCCCAACTTTACATAGCTGTGGGCTAATAAATATGTCCTTTAAAAGAAAGGGAATGAAAATGATATCACTGGAAGTACTGAAGGAGTGTCGGGATGACTTATAAGAGATATTGTAGAAAACGCTTTTCTAAAGAATAGAGTTTTCAACTAGGTGATTCCTCTGGTTCCTTATAATTCTAACAATTCATGCTTCCATTTTCAGAATTACCTTCCCCAGATAAAGTCATTTTATTTGCCTAGATCGAAAACTGCGTGACAACTTTGTTCACTTAGATGTAGCTTGTCAGATCTTAATAAACATTCTCACTGCTTATCAATATTTTGAAACTATCAAAAATATAAAAAACTCATTAGAAACTTTGTCTTTATGAGATTTGTAACTATATTTTTGGCACTGGAAGACCAAATGAAGGTTGAGCACAGTTGTTTCCTCTTATTGAAATGCTCTCCCAAAGAACCCTGCATGTCAGAAATTGATCTATCAACAAATTACAGCTCAATAGTCATCTCTTCTGTAAATATTTTCAGAGATTTCAGTCATATTTGATCTTAGCTTCTATGTTATCAGTACAAATTATAGAGAATGCTGTAGACTATCAACATACTCAATATAAATGTATTTTATTCAGCATGCTGTGTTCCCATATCTATCTGCTGCTATTGTGGGAGCTTCTTGAGTACACATCTAATTTGGTCAGGTTCCCCCCCTCTCTCACACAGCTTCTCATACAGGAACATTTATACAGAAGTAAAACAATCGCATGACTTATTCAGTACAGAATAATATACATCCTCATTTAAAGTAATATTGCTACATATCACCTCATTAAGCATAAAACTAAATATGAAGATTAAAAATAACACCATAATTATAAAAATGACAAGTGTAGCCATAAATTAGCAGATGAAAAACCAAATGTGTGGAGAGATCCAGCTGCAAAGAAAGAGACTTTAGAATTGGAAGGATCTTCATGATGGTATTCTGTTCCACACGACTCCAGTAATTCTCCCTGTCACTTGACAAATGAGTCTCAGCAAGATGAAAGTTCACAACTAAACTAACCAACACGGTTATCAGGGACCTATGCATTTGACTCCACATTGATTTTTTCTTTCTATTATACAGAGTCAAGATCAAGATAAGACCTGTAAGAACTATCACTCTATAGTTTAAATAACAAATCATAATGAATATTCAAAAGAATAATGTATGTTTGCAACATTGGTAAGGGAAACATTATTAGATGAATATTCAATAGCAGCTTATAGTTTATGATAGGGATATTTGGACACTGTTATAACTTCTGAGAGTAGCATCATGACAGGATATTATGCCATCTCAAAAATACAAAATTTATAGTTACAACACAAAAATTGATGGACCATTGTTCTAAGCTTAATACAGTCATTTTTAAAGTTTGTAGCATAGTTCAGATTGGATAATTCAAAGACAAAGAGAATGGGAAACAGATTTGTAGTGAAAAATAGTAACAAAATTATATTGATGATTGTAGCTCTCACAGTAAGAAGTTTCAATTAATACACCTCAAAGTGAAGTCAGATATAAACAAAGTACATCGTGTGACCTACAGCTTTCTAACTTTTATTTTTAAAATGTTTAAACATTTATAATTTTCATATTTCATACTGGCTTCTAAAAGTACAATAGTTATTTCAGAAGTTTTCTAGAATCTGGCAATTGCGCAAATACAGTGTGTTTATGTTCTATTATTTTGAAAAATTGGACTTGTCAGTAAAATATTGCAACTTATAGGCAACTCAACTGTGAGATATAAATAAACAGTTCTCTACTTTTCATATAGAGATCTCTTGTCATCTCATGTCATAGAAATTTCTGTGAATCATAAAACAGAGAAATGTCGTTAGTTAAGTATATGTTATATATGGAGGATCCCCAAACATAAAAATACAGTACTTGCAAAAGCATATTTTGATAATAAGTGTATAATGATGTGCACCAAAGCAGTAAACAAATAGTGAAATACTGTAAAGCTACATAAAATAAATAAATCTTAACAGTAAAATCTTTCTCCTGTGTTTGGAAAGAGTAATCAGATAATAGGAGAGTCAGCACAGTTCTGCCTGAAGTCTCCGAAATTATTAACACGGCCACAAATGTTATTATCTAGGACTCATTCTATTTAACCTATTAACTGGCTTCACAATGAATTGATTTGTGTGTGATATGACAAAATTGATTAATGCATTAAGATTTTAAAAATTAATAACTGTATTGTGCATGGACAGTTTCTTTCATGACATATAGTTCAAATATAAAATTACTTCTACTTTTTTTCATTACGGGATTTTAAATCAAAGTAGACTTGTTAGCATTTGCTACAATAGAAACTTCATGATTTTCTCCTTTCTCTTAATATTATTTACTATGAGCATTCTGTAAGCACTGTGCAACTACTACATTTGCCAAGTGTAGCTAATCAGTGGCCTTGTTAATTTTGGTAATTCTTTCACAGGATAGAAAAACTGCTGCCCTAGATGCTATTTTATGTAAAAATGGATAAATCTGCATCACATTTTTAACATCCAGAACTGGAATTCAAGAGATAGAGAAGAGAGAATGTGAGGTTGAGGGAAAACAATGTGGACTCCAGGGTCAGCAAATTTCAGGACTAATAGTAGTAAATAGTGCTTACTAAGAGTATTTAATGTCTCAAGTAGTATATGACTGCAAACAATTAGAAATACATAATTCTATATTGTTCCTTTTAAAAAATTTATTTTGTTCAACTTTGACATTTTCATGAAATTAAGGTCAGAGGAATGGGGAATAAAGTATTAAATTTAAAAGCAAAACATTTTAATTGCACCCATTTTTAATGTTGATTTTGAAGATGTCACAAATATTACATTACAGGATACCACATTATGTAAGTTTTTATGTAATTTTTTTATGACCTTGGTGTACTCATTTCTGATGCATAGTTATTTTCACTCAAGATTGCTTTCTGAGTCCCAGAGCAACTATAAAACAATTCCATTTAGTACTTCCAGTTAATACATAATTCCATATAGTACATCCAAAACTAACTTGTTGCCTTTACCCCAAAACCAACTCCACCTACTGTTTTTCCTAACTCAAGGAGTAACACCATGCCAGAAACCAGATCTTGATTTACTACTTTCTACCCTGAGCATATTTATCCATCAATCATGCACTTAACAACCTTGTCCTATTGATATTTCTTCCTTAGAACTCTTGAATATTGCTACTTTTCTTTTAACCCCCATCTTACCTTAGTTCAGACTCCATTCTCCCACATAATATTTTCAAGATTCTCTTGTATCCAGAATTCACACTTGAACCCATTTTAATCCAAAAAGTTAAAGCTATCTTTCTAAAATATTAATCCAATATTGTGACTCCTCTAATTTTAATCTATAAATGATGTCCTTAGAAAACATCACAGCACTTTAATATGTCATAAAAATATGTCATGATATAATTTTCTGTTATGTTTACGGGTATTACATCATTGTCTCCTTCCTACTCTCAATTAACCTTGCCTGAATAACTCCTACTTCTTGTTGATGCTCAGGTTTAGTCATTTCTCTCTGTAGTCCTTCTAGCATCTGGCACTTGTTCAGATATCTTTCCTATGTGCTTATCCAGAATTTATACTCACTTCACAACTGTATTTACCACTTGTTATTATTATTTTTTATTTATGTGAATTCCATTGGGCTCTAAGCTCCTTCAAGAGAAGATTTCTGTCTTATTCACTACTTTATCTCCAGTATTTGACCAGCATCACACAAAAACAGCAACTCAGAACTATTTGCTTTAATTGAGTGGATTAATTTGAGATGATCTATGGAATGACAAACTGAATTAAATCTATAAATACATCATCAGAGGCAATTTTGACATAACTACAAATTATGTATTATATTGTTATGTTTCACATGTCTGGCAGTGACCTATGTGAACCAGCTAAGGTAAAGTTGGAAGATTGTAAAGAAACTTAAACATATGTAAGAATACAGACCACATAGTAGGAACACAGAAGAATTATATTTTATTATTTATTATTTTTTATCTTATTTTAGTTACTTATTTTACTTATGGTTTATTTATTATGTATTTTTTTCTCAAGTAAAGTCTAAAATGGGTGTTTCTCAAAGTGATAATTCAAAGAACAAGGCAGGTCCATTTTTCAGGCCCAACCACCTTCAACAAGTTTTCAAGGTTGCCATGCTTATCTGAATTAAGCTGACAGAAGATTAAAATTGTGGAGAATGCACACATGAGGTTTATAGAGGCCAGTCCTAGAAGTGATTCACATCAATCCTGCTTATATTATATCAGCAATAATACAATTACATCCAAATGCAAAGGAGGCTAGCAAATATTCTGTGGTTGATTCTCCAAGAAGAGAAAATGGGTTTAGTAAACACATATCCTGTCCCTGCCACAGTCAACTCATCAGGTCACAAAATACCAGATTCACTCTTGTCTCCAAAACCATTCCTTTCTCAAAGAAAATAAATAAAGACATCCAATTACTGCACCCAATTCAAAGCTCAACATGTCTAGACCATCTATTTGGTCTTGGTGAGTTCCTGTCTGACAACCTACAAAGCAAAAGACACCTTTCCTGATTTTTACATGTCTCACTTTATGTAACTGAGGAGCAGAGGCTGGATAACTATAATAAAAATTCTCATCTGGAAAAGTGAATAATGAAAAACACACTGAAATCACTTTTCCAGAGCAATAATAAAATCCTACAGTCTAGGAATTGTAAGAACTTCTGCCTGTTTGACTGTTGGAGAATCGTCTTAATGAGACCCTCCCTCATTTTCCACTTTATACATTGTTGTTCATGATTGCTGGCTCTTTTTTTTTCTTCTTCCTTCTGACAGATTCTTCCTTGTTTGTTACTCTCCAAGGCTACATCTGAAGTGAGTGTAATTTAGAGAAAATGACCTATTTGGTAGTGGAGAGTTTTTACAGTATTCTTCCTACTTGTTCAACTATGAACATCGATTGATTTGAAGTAAAAAAGTCAAAGGACTTTTTATTCTGGATTTGTTGTTTCTTTGACAAAACAATTCCCTTAGAATATAGTAAGTTGCTGATCTGTTTGCTTGCAGGCATTTCAAATGTGCCAGCAAATTCTACAAAGTTCTCTCAGTGCATAATTCTCAGGTCTTTTATATTTATTTGCTTTATTAATCTTATGCTCCTCTTCCCACTTTATTTTGGCTAATTTGTGGTAAACTGAAGGAAGAGATTCAGGTGGGTCAGTATTAGCGTGAAAGATCTTTGTCTCAGGACTAAGACACTTGTTCAACTAAGGACTCTTATTGGACTTTTATTGGTAAGCCTTTTCCAATCTCTTATTTTTTACTTGGATGCAGAAGTGATTGGTGGCTTTTCTAGTCCCATAACTTTCTTTATTTCTATATTTTCTCTATTCACATCTATATCTAAAAACCAGTCAATTCTTGCTTGATCTTGTATCTTATAATATCTTGCTAAATGCTGTCAATCGAAGCTAATGCACAGTATATTAGTTTTAACTCCATTCCCCTGAAGTCAGGCTCAGTAGAGACATAGTCTGTTTTCAAAATTTTCAACAGTTTTATGGGCAATAGTTTCACTGAATATTTTGCTATTATATAACACAGATCTTCAGCTTTACAATTTGCAGTATCTATTTTCTTACCACCTGCCATCCAACCACTAAGCCAATATCACATACTTTAGGTGCTTGTAAAGGCAGTAAGCCATTTCCAGTTACCAGTTTTGGTATAAGTTCATGTAATGCTAGCTGCTGTAATAAATAAATGTACAAAGGCCCAAACATGAGTGAAGTTTATCATTCAGGTAAATTCCCAAACTAGTGTTCATGAATGGCCTGTGTCTTTCTTCCCAGGAGTGATTTACAAATCAGGGCTTCTTTTGTCTTGAGGTTCTGTGTTTTTCAACCCTTGGGCTTTCATGCACATTGGAACATGTCCAAAGAAAGGAAAAAGGCATTGAGGAGAGCACACAGGAAGTTTCATGGGTCAAGTCTAGAAATAGTGTCCAATACTTCCACTCACATTCTGCTGGAAGTCACAGTGAATGACCACAGCTAACATCATGCAATCTAGTTGTGTATGCAGAAAGAAGAATAAACAGTTTTGTATCCATTTTTGCATCAGTGTATGATTTGATAATATAGTCTCAATTTCCTTTAGAGAGAGATTTCTGCTTTTCTAACAAACCCATTCTTATAATAAGGGGGGTAGGGGGAAGCCTGAAAGTTTGGAAGGATGTTTTTAGGTCCTAGAAGAATTGATGTCATTGTATACAGCTGCATTCTGAGGAGGAAACTGGTAACTGGGAAAATAAGAGCCAGTGCTGATGGACATGTAAATTATATCCTTAGTCAAGAAAGTGTGCCAGGAGAATCAACATACTTCTTTGAAAAATGAAAATGAATGTTTAGGGAAAGCATAAACAAAAATCAGTCCAGATTTGCTTCTACATTAAAATGTGTCAATTAGTCTGGATATTTCTTTATTTTAGAAAAAATTTAAAGCACTAACTGGGAAAAAAGAGGCAGATTTTTGGAAAAAGTGAACTCAGTTCTGTTTAGATTCACCATTGCATTCTGCATGCACATGTTTTGTTGAATCAAAGATGGAATGAGTGGTTCTGGACTTGAACCGAAATAAGTGAGTGATGGAAAGAGTGTGTTGATGTTATGACATAAATCATGCAAAACTTTAAGCTTTTATTCATTATATATTTCCAAAAAATGCAAGGTGGGAGTGACGTCAGCATCATGGCGGACTGAGATTCCCTCTTTGAATCTCTTCCCCCCATTACACAATAAAAACATCATTTGCATTCCAACAGAGCTCAATCAAACACTACAAAGGACTTCTAAGAAACCCCTGCTGCCATACATTGGACGGTGGAAGCACGGGAAGCCCAAAAGGACACAAGGAGAGGTAAGAAGTTGTACTCCCCCTCCTAATCGATTGGCAAAGACAGCGTGGCTTGCAGACAGAGGGGGGAGGGGCGGCCCACAGTGGGGAAAACTATCGTCATCCAGGTGCTCTCACAGACTGTCGAGAGATCCCCACTGGGAAGCAATGACGGACTGTTTAGGGGGTGTAGCAAACACCCTAAGAGAGCCAGAAAGGAAACCCCTGGGTAGAGCAGGAGAAAGAGAGGACCCCTCCCACCACACACCCTGTGTTTCAGCATAATCCCTCCAGGGGCTGCAGCGGGCTCAGAGCATACTGCTCACAATATCCATCCAGTGGCAGCAGGGGGAAACTGCAGGACCAACTTCATCATGAGGGGAAAAAATAAGGCCATCCCTGTCAGATCCTTGTGACAATTTGTTATGGCTACAGACCAAAAGGAAAATGACAAACACCCAGAAACCAACACTGAAGGCACAGAATTTGATAACCTGAATGACAGAGAATTCAAAATAGCTATCATAAACAAACTCAATGAAATACAAGAGAACACACAGAAACAAATCAATGAATTCAGGGATTTTGTCACAAAAGAGATTGAAACCATAAAGAAAAACCAATCAGAATTATTGGAGATGAAAAACAAAATGAACGAGGTAGTGGAAAAAATGGAGTCTTTAAAGAGCAGAACTGACAATATGGAGGAATGAATTAGCATTATTGAGGATATCCATGCAGAAATGCTACAGATAGAGGAGGAGAGAGAGTTAAGACTAAAAAGAAATGAAGAAATTCTTTGAGAAATATCAGACTCAATGAGGAAAAGCAACATAAGGATAATAGGTATTCCAGAATGAGAAGAAAGAGAAAAAGGAGCAGAGAGTTTGTTCAAAGAAATAATAGCTGAGAACTTCCTCAACCTAGGGAATGGGAGGGAAATAACAGTGAATGAAATCAATAGATCACCTAAATATATAAACAGGAATAGAATATCATCTTGCCACATAGTAGAAAACTTGAAAAATACCTGTGACAAGGAAATAATATTAAGGGCAGCTAAACAAAAAAACAAAATAATATACAAAGGAAACCCCATCAGGCTCTCAGCTGATTTCTCGACAGAAACTCTATAGGCTAAGAGAGACTGGAATGATATATTCAAAATCATGAAAGACAAAAACCTTCAGCCAAGAATACTTTATCCAGCAAAAATATCCTTCAAATACGATGGAGAAATAATAACTCTCCCTGATAAACAAAAGCTAAGAGAGTTCATTACCACAAGACCCCCACTACAAGAAATGCTCAAGAAGGCCCTTAGGCCTGAAAAAAAAAACCAAATGAGAAAGGGGATACAAAGATTTCAGCAAGGAGAAAAGCAAGGAGACTAAACCAGAACAAACTACAGTTGGATAACATCAAAAATTAATTCAAGCTCATCACTGGAAACACGCATTCATGACACAATCTGGAATAAAGAGATAACAAATAAGGAGGGGAAGAGGTAAGGGATTGAATCGACCCAGCCTCAGGAAAAAGGAGGCATCCAAAAATGTACTTTCTTATCCAGGAGATCACTTATATAAACCTCACGGTAACCACCAAACAAATAACCAGAAGAGAACCACACATGACAAATAAAGAGAAAACCAAGAGAATGAGCATGCAGAAACACCAAATTAAATTTGCAGTCTGAAATATGAGTGACAAGAAATGAAGGAAATGCAAAAGAACCAGAAAATGAACAATAAAATAGCAACATTAAACCCTCATATATCAATAATCACTCTAAATGTGAATGGATTGAATTCTCCAATCAAAAGACACAGAGTGGCAGGATGGATTAAAAACCAAGATCCAACAACCTGCTGCCTCCAGGAAACACATCTCAGCTCTAAAGACAAACACAGACTCAAAATAAAAGGATGGAAAACAACACTCCAAGCTAATGGTAAACAAAAGAATGCCGGAGTAGCCATACTTATATCAGACAAAGTAGACTTCAAGATAAAAAAGGTAATGAGAGATAAAGAAGGGCAATATATAATGATAAAGGGGACACTTCACCAAGAAGACATAATACTTATAAATATCTATGCACCCAACACAGGAGCACCAAAGTACATAAAACAACTGCTAAAAAACCTTAAAGGAGATATTAACAATAACACAATAATAGTAGGGGTTCTTAACACCCCCTTACATCAATGGATAGATCATCCAGACAAAAAGTCAATAAGGAAATAATGGACTTAAACGAAAAACTAGACGCAATGGACTTAACAGATATATACAGAGCACTCCACCCAAAAAAAGCAGAGTACACATTCTTCTCAGGTGCGCATGGAATATTCTCAAGGATAGACCATATTTTAGGAAACAAGGCAAACCTCTATAAATTTAAGAAGATTGAAATCATTACAAGCATCTTTTCTGATCATAATGCTGTGAAACTAGAAATCAACTGCAAGGAAAAAACTAGGAAAGAGACAAAGATGTGGAGACTAAACAACCAATGGGTCATTGATGAAATTAAAGGAGAAATCAAAAGCTATCTGGAGACAAATGAAAAGGAAAATACACCATACCAAGTCATATGGGATGCAGCAAAAGCGGTCCTGAGAGGGAAATTCATAGCAATACAAGCTCACCTTAACAAAAAGGAAAAATCCCAAATAAATAACCTTAAATTGCACCTAACAGAATTAGAAAAAGAAGAACAGACAAAGCCCTGAATCAGCAGAAGGAGGGAAATAATAAAAATCAGAGCAGAAATAAATGAAATTGAAACCAAAAAAACAGTAGAAAGGATCAATGAAACAAAGAGCTGGTTCTTTGAGAAGATAAATAAAATTGACAACCCCTTAGCCAGACTCACTAAGAAAAAAAGGGAGAAGACTCAAATAAATAAAATTAGAAATGAAAGTGGAGAAATTACAACAGACACCACAGAAATACAACGGATTATTAGGGAATACTATGAAAAACTTTACACCAACAAATTGGACAACCTAAAGGAAATGGGCAAATTCTTGGAAGCGTACAATCTCCCAAAACTGAATCAAGTAGAAATAGAGAATCTCAACAGACCAATCACAAGTAAAGAGATTGAAACAGTAATCAAAAACCTCCCAAAAAATAAAAGCCCAGGACCAGATGGCTTCCCTGGAGAATTTTATCAAACATTCAAAGAAGCTTTAGCACCTATCCTTCTCAAACTATTCCAAAAAATAGAGGAAGATGGAATACTTCCCAACACATTCTATGAGGCCGACATCATCCTGATACCAAAGCCAGACAAGGACAATACAAAGAAGGAAAACTACAGGCCAATATCACTGATGAACATAGATGCAAAAATCCTCAACAAAATATTGGCAAACCAAATACAGCAGTACATTAAAAAGATCATACACCATGATCAAGTGGGATTTATACCAGGGACACAGGGATGGTTCAACATCTGCAAATCAATCAACGTGATACACCACGTTAACAAAATGAAGAATAAAAACCACACGATCATCTCAATCAATGCAGAGAAAGCATTTGACAAGATCCAGCATCCATTTATGATAAAAACTCTCAACAAAATGGGTATAGAAGGAAAGTACCTCAACATAATAAGGGCCATATATGACAAACCTAAAGCAAACATCCTACTCAATGGGGAAAAAACTGAAAGCCATTCCTTTGAGGACAGGAACAAGACAAGGGTGCCCACTCTCACCACTCTTATTCAACATAGTACTGGAAATTCTGGCCAGAGCAATTAAGCAAGAAAAAGGAATAAAAAGACTCCAAAGAGGCAATGAAGAAGTGAAACTCTCACTATTTCCAGACGACATGATCTTATGCATAGAAAACCCAAAAAATTCCATTGGAAAACTACTAGAAATAATCAGCAACTACAGTAAAGTGGCGGGGTATAAAATCAACTTACAAAAATCAATTGCATTTCTATACACTAACGATGAACCAACAGAAAGAGAACTCAAAAAGACAATCCCATTTACATTTGCAACAAAAAGAATAAAATATCTGGGAATAAATTTAACCAAGGAGGTAAAAGACCTATACAATGAAAACTATAAGACACTATTGAAAGAAATCGAGGAAGACATAAAGAAATGGAAAAATATTCCATGCACATGGATTGGAAGAATAAATATAGTTAAAATGTCCATTCTACCTAAAGCAATCTACAAATTCAATGCAATCCCAATCAGAATCCCAATGTCATTCTTCACGGTAATAGAACAAAAACTACTGAAATTCGTATGGGGCAACAAAAGAGCCCGAATAGCTAAAGCAAGTCTGAAAAAAAAGAACAAAGCTGGAGGCATCACAATCCCTGATTTCAAAATATACTATAAAGCTACAGTAATCAAAACAGCATGGTACTGGTACAAGAATAGACACACAGATCAATGGAACAGAATTGAAAGCCCAGAAATAAAACCACACACCTATGGATAGCTAATCTTCGACAAAGGAGCAAAGAACATACAATGGAGAGAGGGAAGTCTCTTCAATAAATGGTGCTGGGAAAATTGGACAGCAACATGCAAAAGAATGAAAGTAGACCATCTCCTATCGCCATATACAAAAATCAATTCAAAATGGATCAAAGACCTGAAAGTGAGACCTGAAACTATAAAACTCCTGAAAGAAAATATAGGCAGTACACTAATTGAGATTGGACATAAAGGGATCCTTTCAGATTCCATGTCTACCCAGACAAGGGAAACAAAAGAAAAAATAAACAAGTGGGACCTCATCAGACTAAAGAGCTTCTACAAGGCAAATGAAACCAGGATCAAAATGAATAAACAACCCACCAGCTGGGAGAAAACATTTGCAAATCGTTTGTCCGACAAGGGATTAATCTCAGTAATATATAAAGATCTCATACAACTGAGCAACAAAAAAACAAACAACCCGATCAAAAAATGGGCAGAGGATATGAACAGACATTTTTCCAAGGAAGAGATACAGATGGCCAATAGACACATGAAAAGATGTTCAACATCACTAATCATCAGGGAAATGCAAATCAAAACTACACTAAGATATCACCTTACACTGGTTAGAATGGCTATAATCACAAAGACAAATAACAACAAATGCTGGAGAGGTTGTGGAGAAACGGGGACCCTCATTCACTGCTGGTGGGAATGCAAACTGGTGCAGCCTCTATGGAAAACAGTATGGAGAGTCCTCAAAAAATTAAAAATAGAAATACCGTATGATCCAGCAATCCCACTCTTGGGCATCTACCCAATGGACATGAAATCAACCATCACAAGAGGCGCATGCACACCTATGTTCATTGCAGCATTATTCACTATAGCCAAGAAGTGGAAGCAACCCAAGTGTCCCTCGACTGATGATTGGGTAAAGAAGATGTGGCATATACATACAATGGAATACTACTCAGCCATAAGAAAAGACACAATTGTCCCATTTGCAACAACATGGATGGACCTAGAGGGTATTATGTTAAGTGAAATAAGCCAGAGAGAGAAGGACAGACACTGCATGAACTCACTCATATATGGAATATAAGTGAACACACGGACAGAGAGAACTGGTTGGTGGTTACCAAGGAGAAGGGGGTTGGGCGTTGGGCACAAGGGGTGAAGGGTTACATCCACAAAGTGACGGACAAAAAAAATGTACAACTAAAACCCCACAGTGTTATAAACTATTAAGACATCAATTAAAAAAATGGTAAAAAAAAAATGCAAGGTGGCATGGCATAGGAAGTATTAATTTGAAAGATATTTTTCAGGAAAAAATAGTTAATTAAAATTTTTGGCAAAATACATCCTTCTTCCAACTGTTCATCTGGGTAATGTCATGACTATGAATATTTAAAATTTACAGAAATACTTTTATGCTCTGGGGCTTTTCATTTACTGTTTTTTTACTCAGTATTATTTTCAAATCATATATCTAACAAAGCTTTTTAAATTAAAAAATCTAATGGCAATCAATTGTGTTTTCTAATTCTTAAAATAATATATTAAGGAGAGTCATTTTGGCCATAACTAACTTCAGGTTGCCCAAGGGAGTAAGAGAAAATTAGTTTCTCATGAAGATCCTGTTTCATAAACAGTGTATTTTAAATTGTGTTTTATCTAGGCACTTCTCATTAGAATAAATATGATTAGTATTCAGCCATTGTTTTTAAAGTTTAAATTTCTTTCAGATACATTTAGAATTAAAATATATTTTAAATTTAATTAGGAGGTAGAATGAATACCTTGCCAATATAACTGTTTCTCTTTCTTATTATTTTCATGGTCGAAAATGAGCAATTATTGATAACTTTATTTCTATTTTGGATAGGCCAATTAAGGTAACATAGTCAACTGTTTCCTGCTTTTGTGTTTTTAAAGTTAGTTTTTATTGGAGTTTGGAAAGAACATGACACTGAAATTAAAGCCATAAATGTAAGCTTTATAGAGCTGAGAACACTTGAAAATAGCATGATAGATCAGAGCTAGCTGAGAACAGAGGAAGGAAACTCTCCCTTAGAGAATCCTAAAATCAAAGAAAAACAAATGCATAAACAAGATAACGATAACATGCTCAAAGTCAGCTAGATTATAGCATTTTGGTTTTTTAGAACAAGTTCAGGGATTCTGATATTTTTAAAGTGGGTCTGTCATTGTGAAATCTGAAGACAAATGATTTTATAATTGAATCTTGTCTGGTACCCATCTTCCTTAAAATGTACTCTTGTCTTTAAAAAAAATAAATGTAATGACCTTAAGGTTAGAAATCTGCAATAATCGTCCCAATTTTGCCAGCCTAGGCATTAAACCCCTATTGACCTCAAAAATGCTCCATTCTACCCCTTTGTGATTTTAGCGTTCTTTTTAAATCATGTGTTTTTGCTATTTGCAGGCCTACAGGCTTTCAGAAGCTCAGTATAACTGGTGTTTTATGGCATTCTTCAGAGTCCAGAGCAATATGTCTTTGTCTCTCAGATTAGAAGGTTACATGGCTGACATTGTTAATTTTCTTTACCAAAGTTCTTCTGTCAGCAGGATTTATCCTTGAATTGTTTAGAATGGTCATGCCAATAAACAATTTTAGTGAACTGTGCTCTCAGCATTTAAGAATTAAATGACACTATAGATGCCATATTAAATCTAATAGTTTGTGTGACATAATGTGAAATATCTAAATGAAAGTGAAAAAGGAGGATTTTGAACTACAAAGTTTCACTGTCAAGTGATGCCCAGAAGGCAGCAGTCTGAGAATGATTGTAGTACTAATGGATCCCTCCAACTTTCAATAACTTCTGGAAGTTCTCAAACATCCCAACATTTGGGAATGTTCCTCAAAAGAGGATTAAGAGATTGAAAGGAATAAGATTTATGTCCTAAATTAAAGTTTTTCTTTGATTCTTTGTATGTTGATGGACTGCAGATCACATCTAGAATTCAAGGGGAAAAATGAAAGCAATATGAATACACAAAGTTTGCTAATATTAAGAAAATAAACCAACAAAAATGTCAGTTCTTGATAGATTTTATGTTTCAATCAAAGTTTGTATGGGTTATTCTAAATACCATAATTGGACAAAAATTACCCAATGGGATTTTAGTTTTATAAAAAGGGGTCTTCTACTATAGTACTTACTGTAGCATAGCTATTATTAGAATAAAAAGAGTAAGAAATAATGAACTGGAAATAAAAACTTATACATGGTAGATTGGTACTGATTTTTCATTCCAAGTCAGCCAATTTAAAAACATATTTCTTGTAGGGAACTTTTCTAAATAGGGAAAAAATATATATGTATATAAAATCTATGCAATATATAATGCTTTTTTTGAAAGATTTTATTGGTGGAAATAAGATATGCAGATTTGCACACTGAAACAATCTCTTTCAGACAAATATGCACATGCCCACAAATGGAAAATAATACATATGATGATATTCAAAGTTATCCAATGAAGATTTAAATACAGAGCAACATACAGAAATATCACATTGTGACAAGAACACTTTATTGTGGCAATGTGTTCTTGTTTTTTCACTGTAATAGGTAGAATTGGAAATATTATTTTATCTTTAGAAATTAAATTGAGTATTTGTGTTAGGCAGAATACTGCCCCCCTTCAAAGATATCTACATTCAATCTCCAGAACATGTGACTATTAGATTACATGGTAAAGAGGAATTAAGGTGCAAATGGAATTAAGTTTGCAAATCAACTGACCTTAAAACAGAGAGGTTATTCTGCATTGTCTGGGTGAGCTCAATGTAATCACAAGGGTCCTTAAAGTGAAAAGGGAATCAGAAGAATGAACAAGAGAGATGACAGCAGTGCTGGCTTTGAAATGGAAGAATAGGCCACCAGCCAGGGAATACAGGCCACCTCTAAAAGATGGAATAGCAAGGAATCAGATTCTGCCCTAGAGTTTCTAGAAGCAACCCTGAGGATGCTTTGACTTTACTTCACGGAGACCCATTTCGGGTTTCTGACCTCCTGATTGTAGCATAAATTTGTATTGTTTAAGCTACTAAGTTTGTGGTCATTTATTTCAGCAGCAATAGGAAACTAACACAGATTTGGATACCCTTCTATGCAGAATTTTCAAAATTTTCCTCTATCCAAATATTTGTGGCCATCCAATTAAATTTTTTCTATAATTTTATAATGTCAGAAAAATATTGAAATGTTGAGCCACTGCAGGTAATTCAGTTACTTAGCAGTGTCATCTGAGATTTAGAAACACACACCCATGTGCTCAAGTTTATAATCTATTAACTTTTAGATAGACTTTATGTTTAGACACTGAGAGTTAATATATGTTTTCTTTTTTCCCCAAGGATCACCATTCTAGGTGAAGCTATATGAAATTTTAGACTTTGTTAAGAATTGTAACTTATTTACAGGTCAAAAGCACTTATTATATTTCAGTTGTTCTAAGCACATTATATATCTCAATTCATGCAATTCTCAGCATAATCCTCTAAGTTCATTTACACTTCCCTTTCTTAAAAGAGGATCTTATGGTACGATGTCAGCAACTTAATCAGTATCATTCAATTAAAAAACAGTGTAGTTAGAATTAAAACATAGACAGTCTGTCTCCAGAGCCTGACTGACTCACCAAGGCCTTACAGACTGTATTAGTCAGCTATTGCTGAGATAATGTTGTGTAACAAACAACCCCCAAAGCCCCACAGCTTACAGCAACAGCAACAAATATTTATTTTTCAGCCTTATGATCTTTAGGTTGGCTGCAGTTTGGCTGATCTTAACTAAACTTCTTTGGTCTTAGCTGGGCTCTAGGTTTCTTTTTCATTTGTCTTCTTCATTCTGGGGACCAAGAATTACCTAGGGCATATTCTTTTCATGGTAGATGGTAGAAGCCCAAATGACTAAACCAAACAACACAATACAAGCCACCCCTCCCTTTTTTTTTTGCTGAGGAAGATTCACCCTGAGCAAACATCTGTGCCAATGTGCCAATCTTCCTCTATTTTGTATGTGGGTCACCATGGCAGCATGGCCACTGACAAGTGGTGTAAGCCCATGCCCGGGAACTAAACCCAGGCCACCAAAGCAGAGTGCACCAAACTTAATCACTAGGTCACAGGGCCAGCCCCCAACACAAGCCCATTTTAAAACCTCTGTTTACATCATATCTGTTAACCCTTTAGTGTCCAAGCAAGTCCACATGGTCAATAGGGTGTATAGAGTATTATAGATACTCTCCTTACTATACTGATAGCCACTGCAAAGGCAAATGGCAAAATTAAGTGAATGCATAATTAATTACAGAGAGGTAGTGAAGGATTGGGAACAATTATCAAATCGACCATAAACTCTTTCACATCATCTCTTTATTTCCACTTCTGATATTTTACCTTGCAGTTTTTCTCCACAGTTCAGTATTCTTTACAAGATTTCATTCTTAAACTCATAAAGGAAAGAGGTTTAAGCTAAATCCTTTAAAAATAGCTATTTTGAGGTTGTCTTCAGTCAAGTCTCGAAGGACTACAAAAGCTCAAATGTATTCTATCAATTTAGACTCTCACAGAAATCAGGTAAGGGTGATTAATCCTTTCATTCTATAGTTCCAGTAGGCCAAAAGAAAAGTATCCTTCATGTTTATGTCTCTTTTCAGTCTGCTAAATGAAAATTGAGAAGTGTTAAAAATATATTTATTTACATTCCATATCTTTATTTACTGAAATTTGCATGTGTCCATCATTTTATATTTGGTTCCTTTAAATAATTTACTTTTATCATAAGTCTTATTTTAAAACAGACAACAAAAAACACTATTTTTGGAGAGAAGCTTACTGATACTAGCAACCAAATTTTAGCCTGACCATTTGAAATTGGTGTTTTTCTTGTATGCCATCTCTATTCACAGAAAAATGAAAGAATAAAAGTATGTACATGAAAATGTTTAGAGAATTCTTCTAGGTTGTATGTTAGAAATTTTTTTTAATTTTTTAATTTCTAATTTCATTTTAGTATTTCAAAGTATACATTAATTTATATGTGTGTAATTTTATCATAAAATGTTTGTAGAAACTTAAATATAATCAAATCTGGTGAGTAGCAGTCTTCATACATTTTGTCATACAAAATATATTAAATAAATTGGCTATTACATTTCCCAGCCTTGATTAATATTTATTTATCTATTCAATTGGATTTTGCCCTTCTTCTTAAATTTATAACCCTCAATAGAAAATATGTTTCAAACTCTGTTTGAATGTCTGTTGTATCATAGAGCACTCAAGTAAAACTCAAACTAGAAGTAGGAAAACATCTTTCCAATCATAGATAACTAAGAAGGAGAAGTGGAAAGATATAATTCTCAATGAGAAATGAAAATTCAAGTGGAAGCTGAAATGTTTTCTAGCATATAGTTTTCAAAGCAATTACTCATATATAATTAGAACAACATATGTTTCCATGAGAATGCATTATAATAATTAATTTTATTTAATTACAGAAAATAAATCATTTCCTTCCCACAAATTTTCCAGAGACAGCTATGACAGCAACTAAATTAACTAAATGCTCATAATCTATGATTTGATTTAAATATTCATTTATATTTATATATGATGTCCTGCCAAGCACGCAGACTTAGAAGATCTACGAGAGCCTTTGGATGTTCTTCTTTTTGTCTTACGTTGCAAATTAAGCACAAATGCCCTCTATGTTTTATTTAATTCAGTCTGTCGGTTTGTTCCTCCTAGGAAGAGTGATATTAAATTTGACTTATCATACGTGCAGAAAAGAAGTGTTTCAGATAGTTAGGCCCTGAGCGCAAGTAAAGGCCCCTTAGGAAAACACTCAGAGATGACAGTTTGAGAGCTCCACTTCTTGTTTATTCTAGAAGTTACCTGAGAGATTTTCTTCCTCTACTCATATTTAACTCTAATCAGTGTTATGATAGACGTTCTTGAATATGCAATGGAGCAAATTGTTAGACTTTATTTCATTCCAGTAATCCTTTTTTAGACACTGTGATAGACAAAGCTATTTTTGTTTTATATGAAAGCTCTTAGAAACACCTTGAGTTGGCTGCTTCTATGTTTTGTGAAAACAAAATGTTACTATTTACAAATTACAGTAGAAAAGATAAGCAGTGCTGGGGTATGGTCCAATTGATTTTATCCACACATTACCTTTCCTAATTGAATTTTAATTTTCATTCCATCATGGCATTGGTGTTTGTCATAAACGAGACTGGCAAATCTCACAGGAATGAACACAATGGTGATAATTGTGGCAGCATTGGAAAATAATATTTTAAATGGAAACAATACTGGAAAATCTGATAGATATGATCATGACAATAATATTTACTCTATTATGTTAAGTTTATTAATAAAATAAAGTTCCCCTAAATAAGATAAAAATTACAAAAGTTCAAAATTATCTGGAAATACATGCATATATGTATATATATGTGTATATATGCATATCCGTATATACACATATATTATACATATGTATATGTAGACACACACACATATATATATTCTACACTGGTGCCAATCTCAGTTCTGAGTGTGCTGTATAATATTATATAAATAACACTTTGAGATAGAACCTATTATAAGCTTTTATTTTTATAACCAGGGAAAATGAAGGCACAGAGAGGTTAAATAAGATTACCCAGTCAAAAAGTCAAAGTTCATCAGTGTTGCAGCTGCTCTTAAACTAAGTTTGCCTGTGCTTTTAAAATATTATTCACTATAGGATGTTCCCCTCTCATTAAAAGAGAACCCAAAACTAGCATTTCTAGTAATTTTTATTCAGGCCCAATGCTTTGTAAATGTTACTTACAATGTTTAAAGAAAAGCAGACACCAAGTTGTGGTAGAGTTTCAACAATTTTCCAAACTAAAGGCTTCAAAGTAGTTCTCCGTTTTAGAACACGTGCCAAGGCAAAAAATTGAACCATTTCTTTTTTATTCCCAGGGTGGCAGGCTCTATAAGTAAGACTGATGAATAAGTCAAATGTTTTGTTATTTGATTTCATTAATAGTAGCAGAGTTGCTAAGTTTACGAGATTTGTTGCTTTATAAATTTGTTTTTAGGCCATCTATGCTTATTTTTTGAATTTCTCTTTAAATTCTCAAAAATCAGTGAATTTTTTATAGAATCATTTCATGAGTTGTAATATTGACAACTTATTTAGCATCACAGTATAACCCTTAAACGAATTTCCTATAACATGCCTACCTCTTAATTAAAAGTGGAAAATGCATACACTATATCTTATACATAATATGATATGAAACAAAAGATAAGCATCCCACAGTGCTGTCATCCATAAGCAAAGATTTTATTTATGTTAAAAACAATGATTTGTAAAAAATTAGTGAAAATTAGAAATTCAATGACATCAATTACTTTTTAGATAGTTCAGGATAATTCCAACTGATATATGGCCATTAAAAAATAGTCTCCCAAGTTTGTTATACTAAATTTAAATCAGTTTAAACTCTGATTCATTTTACTAACTCTCATCACTAGATGAGCTAGAACGATTTGCCAGCAATTGATGTGGCTCCCTACCGAGTGTCCTGCTGTCAAAATCTTTTGAAGAAGACTACTTGAAACAGCTGACTAAACTGCAGAATCACTGTGTGTGGAAGATTTCTTACATTGATTGTTGAAACTCTGAGGAATTTGATTCATTACATCATTTTTGTTCTTTAAACATACTTTGCTTTAGAAGATTTGTATTTAGAATCCATGAAGTGTGTCTTAAAAAAATAACAAAACAAGCAACAGACTGCACTGATCACTGAATAGCTCTATTTTTATTGGATTCTTTAACTTGAAAGTGGTTGTCATTTATTTATTTACTTATTTACTTTTTTGTGTGGGATTTTAAAGTTAGTTTTCCCTGATATATTTCATCTGTTTACATTTAATCTCTTTATTAAATTATGTTTCCATTTGTGTAAGATATTTATAAAAACTTGAAGATAGTTCATACCCTTTTTTATACTCTTGCATACTCCTAAACAATCCAAATTAAAGACAGCACTGATGGGGGGAAATGCAGTTATAGCTTCCCTGAGAATGAGGGGAAGATGTGAAAATTTAGAAAGCAGAATTTGCAAGTAATATAACTTGAATCAACTTGTAAACATTTCCCACTTCCCACCTTCATTTCATACCATCAAGGCAAATCTGACTTCCTTAGGTAGCTCTAAAACTTCAATTTTACAAAAAGAGCAATTATTCACAACTTCCTTTTAAGTGTATTAACTCTGTTTCAAAATCACTAACCATGTTAAAGTTAGATTATCATATAAAAGTAGTTTAGAAGTATAAATTTTGTGTTTAATAACTGTTTCTCAAAAGATTTATTCTTGCTAGTTTTCTCTTCATAGATGTCTTTAATCTGACTTTTGAAAAAGTTTTAGTATTGCTTATATCAAGCAACCTCTCCATGTAAATAATTTTATAACGGGTAGGGCAGCATTCCTCAAGCTATACTGTGGCAATTATTCTTATCTGTCTCAATGATTTTTCGAAAACTAAAGAGAAAAACTATTACACATTTCAGCAGACCAATGTGGACTTTCAGATCTATTCTATTGAAATCTTCTGCTAACACAATCACTATTGCAATTGGCAAAATATTTTGTCAAATAACAATTCTTTGCTCGTTGAAAAAAAAAAAGGCCATGACTTGTACATAATTTAGATAACTGAAGGAAAAATAATCAGGCAATTAATGTCATGAAATTATAAAACATTAAATACAGTATTCAAGTGCAGGCTTCTGTCATAAATTCATCTATTTATTTAATGAATACATATTGAGCTCCTACTCAGTACTAGACACATTTCTTGGTATTGGGGATACAGCGGTGAGTAAGATTGAATATCTCCTAATCCATAAAATTTAGATAACTGTATTTTGGGAGGTAGGAGACAACAAACAAGTAATCTTACAAACTTCTGTGAAAAATTCTATGAAATAAATATAATCAAAGTCATATAGATTGACATTTTGGTGAGGGATGTTGAACAAGTCTACCTTAGGAAGGGACGCTTTGTCCAGAATTAACCAATGAGGATGAACTAAAGATGTAAAGAGCTAAATGAAGAGAATTCTATGTAGATGAAACAGTACATAAAAGGTAGAGAGGATGTGTCGGAAGAAGGAACAGGAGGTCATGACCTATTTTGAAGAGTTTGAAGAGGTTGGCAGAAGCCAAATAATTCATAGCTTGTGTGTATTTGTGTGTATGTGCCTATGTAGAGAAAGAGGTTTTCTATTGTAACAAATACTGTTATTAAAAATAAACACATTTATTTTAGTGTTTCTATTATGTTCAAGTTACATAAATGATACAAAATACACAGGTGAGATTTATTCCTCCAGAATTAAAAATGAAAACTGACATTTATTTAGTACTACTAGCTGCCAGGCACTGTTCTAAATTGTTTTACATGTTTTAATTTATTCATTCCTCATGACAATTCTGAGAGATAGCGGTTGTCATTACTCATTTTACATATAAGAAAAAATACCCAGCAGAGTTCCAGAACTTTCCCAGAGTTACCATTGCAAGTGGCAAAAGCAGATTTTGAACCCAGCCCATCTGACTCAAACGTTACTGCTCATCTTCCTTTCTTTCTTTCTCTTGCTCCCTCTCCCTCCTCCTTTTTTTGGAATGTACATAAAAAGAATGCAAAAAATGCCTATAATATTTCAAGGTTTAATAATGAAATTAATACTCACCAAACTTAATAAATAGAATATTATCACTGCAATCAAATTCCTCAGTGGTTCTGTTCTAAAAGAATCTTCTTTCTCCCTCTTGACCAAGAAAATTATTACCCAGAATGTTATTTATCCTCTTATATTGTTTTATAGTGTTGTGGCATATGCATGCATCTTTATGTAATTAAAAATTTTGCAGTAGATCTTTATTTCAATGTAATTATACATATGTACTTTTCTGTAACTCTATTTTTCATTCAATATTTTTTTAGATTCATACATGTTGATCAATATGAACGCAGTTCATTGATTTTCACTGTTGAATAGTATTTCGTGTATAATCCAAAAAATCTTATTTTTATTTTATTATCTTATTATTATTAATATTAATTAAACCCAAAAATCTTATTTTTATTTTATCTTATTATTAATATTAACAAAAATCTTATTGTTCATTCAAATGCTAATAGACATTTGGTTCTTTGTAGTGTTTTGTTTTTAGAAATAATATTGGTATGTGCATTCTTGTACATATGTACAGGCACAGATATGCAAGAATTTCTAAGTATAAAATTGCATATCTGTAACTTCACTTGGTAATCCCAAATTGTTTTCAAAAGTAATTATATCAATTTATACTCTACCTACACTATCTATTGCTCTATCCTTTACTAAAATCTGTTATTTATTCAAAAATTTTTTTGGTGTTTATTGTTTTATTTTTCAATCTGGTAGAAATACAATGGTATTCAAGTCAATGATATTTAGTTTTTATTTTCCAAAGTAATAATGAAGTTGAATTTTTTTATCCTTATCATCTAGTTATATTTTTTCTATTGTAAAATATTTGAACATGACTTATCCAATATTCTGATGTGGTGCTCATGTTTCTCTTACCAATAGATAGGAACACTTCATATATTCCAAATGCCAAAACTTTTTGATTATTTGTGAGGCAAATATTTTCTCCCAGTTTATGTCTTGCCTTTTTATCCCTTATGTTGTTTTTTTTCATAATAAACAGATGCTCTTAACTTTTATTTAGTCAAACTCATTAATCTTTATTTTAATGATTTGTATTATAAGTCTAAGAAATTCTTCCCTAGGTCCAAGGTCATTTAAAGATATTCTCACTTGAGGGAAATTTTTAAATTTTGCTTTTCATATTTAAGTTCTTAATCCAGCTGAAATTTATTGATTTTTTTTATCATGTGTAGATAGGATTAATTAAAAGAAAATAATTTAAACATAATAAAAAATCATGGGAAAGGAAAGAATAAATGATATTCAGAAATAGTGTGTATTATTTGGACTTAGATAATGGTTATTTTAGGAGACATCAAAAATGCACCAGAAGAATACCTAGGAACATTTAGTAGTGATCTTTAATATGTGATGAGGAGATATAACTTTTTACAGTATAAAATATGGTGTTTTTGAAAGTTTTGAATAGGCCATATTATAACCAAAATAGTCCTCTAAGAAAAATAATTGAATAAAGTTCTACAAGTTTAACTTGAGTAAAACTAAATTAAAATAGAGATATACCAAGGGACTGCTCTAAAATTCAGAAAAAGAAATGGCAGTGAAATTGAAAAGCAAAAAAAAAAAAAAAGAACAAGAGAGCAATTTTGAAGGAAGTATAGACAGAAAGTGATTATGATCACATATTTGTGATAAGGAAAAACATTAAAATTTGTTTACTAGTATTATAGGCCATGTGAAAGGGGAATAAAGGCTTGATTAAAGTAATAGCTAAGGGTATTTGCCTGGAGTGATTTTAATATTAAGAGAAAAAAAGAGGGTGGAGAAAGCATGGTAGGGAGTTAACTAGAGATAAATACCGTGAGTGTTGAATAGCCTTTAGGGCCCAGTGTAGTTAACCTTGGTGAAACTTTTAAATATCTGTACAGTGATGACATTTTTTTTTTCCAGAAAAATTCAGAGGCAGAAATTCTCAACAGTTTAAAAATAGTTTAAAAATGTAGTAAGTGTTAAGGTAAAAAGTTTCCTGTGGTTAAAGTAGCAAAAGTTCAAGCAGATGCCCCTATTGTCATGTAGAGTCTAATATACATATCTAAGGCAAAGTTACAGAATGTGGCATTCCTCAAATCTATGTGAACCATTTGTTACAGAACAATTCATATGAAATCTGAACATATTAATTTCTAGGAACATAGTTTGATTGTGTTAGTGTGTAGTATTAAGAATAAAAAAAGAACTAATAGAAACTCTGGTTTCCAGTTCTGCATGTAAGGACTTTGCAAGTCTCACTCTGTTCTAACAAGTAAAAAGTTGAAAAAACTGAATAAACAGCAACAATTCTTGGACCTCCAGTAGAGGGGAGATGAGAGGGCAAACTTCAGCCCCCAGGACTGGAGAGATAGGAGAAGACAGGGAGTTACAGCTTACAAAGCAGAGACTCACAAGCAGAAAACTGCACAACTACTGCCAGGATAGGAAAATCTGAACTGTAATTGACAAATTACTGGAAATTGAAAGAGGACAAGTGTGAGCATTTTAAAAACTCCAGCACAACCCAGTTTATAGGGGGGACCACCCACACTTTTGTAAGTTTTACTTCCAAAAAAATTGACCAAGTTCTCACAGTAAATATTGGAGAAAAATCCCCTCCTACTTCCAGCCGGGGAAGCAGAAAAGGAGCCATTTTGAAATATGCCAGAGAACTCAGTCCTTCTTAACCAGGCTGCCCTGAGGAGAAAATAATTAACTAGAGCCTAACCTGCTGGAGTATTATCAGAGCCTAACTCCAACCCACTCTGGTGGGGGGGTGGATTGAAAAGCACTGTGAAATTCCCAGTCCAGAGGCATAGGCTTGCTAAAAGACTGAGACCTAATCATTGGACTATAAAATGCTTTCCTTCCCCCTCTACCTTACAATCACATTACTAAAGTCCTCTTTACAGCAGTTCTTTTCACCCAGTACCCCATTTCCAGTTATCAAGAAAAAAACTACAGGGTGTACTACAAGGCCAAAAGCCACAATTTGAAGAGACAGAATGAACTTAAGAACCAGACATGGCAGGTGTGTTGGATTTATCAGACTGGGAATTTAAAACAACTATGATCAATATGTGAAGGGCTGTAATTAACCAAGTAGACGGCATGTAAGAAAAAGTAGGCAATGTAAGCAGAGAGATGGCAATGCTCAGAAAAAGCTGAAAAGAAATTCTGGAGATAAAAAACACTGCAACAGAAATGAGAATGCCTTTGATGGGCTTAAGCGTAGACTGAACACAGCTGGGGAAAAACATCTCTGAGCTCAGGGATATATCAGTAGAAACCTCCAAAGCTAAAAAGCAAAGCAAACAAAGACTGAAAAAAATAGTAGACTTTATTTTTTAGAACAGTTTTAGGTTCACATCAGTATTGAAAGGAAGGCACAGAGATTTCCCATGCACTGCCTGCCTCCACACAATCGTAAACTACTTTCTCATTAGCAATATCCTACACCACAATGGTACGTTCTGATAAGAGATGAACCCACATTGTCATCATAATTACTCAGAGTCCCTAGTTTACATGAGGGTCCACTCTTGGAGCTGTATATGTTCTATTCATTTGGACAAAAGTATAATGACATGCATCTACCATTGTAGTATCATATAACATATTTACACTCCCCTAAAAATCTTCTTTGCTTTTTTTTTTTTTTTTTTTGCTGAGGAAGAGTCACCCTGTGCTAACATCTGTTGCCAATCTTCTTCTTTTATTTATGTATTTATTTTTGCTTGAGGAAGATTAGCCCTGAGCTAACATCTGTGCCAATCTTCCTCTATTTTGTATGTGTTGCACCTGCACAGCATGGCTGGTGAGTGATGTAGGTCTGCTCCTGGGATCCGAACCCACAAACCTGGGCTGTCTAAGTGGAGCATGCCAAAGTTTAATCACTTGGCCTTGGGGCCAACACCCTCCTCTGTGCTTTTTTCTAAAAAAAGAACTAATAATTGGTCTAACCGCAACTAGGTAGAGTATAACGTTTTCTATAAAGGACATGATTGGTGATTAGCTAACTTTGTGAGAGAGAAGGTGAATGTCCTGCCAAATGAAAATAAATCTGGACTTAGAAAAGTAGAGACTTTATTTTAAAAGACTATTACAATATAGAAGGGGTTCTAATCTTAGTAATTTGGAAACATCTCAAAATCAAGCAAACAAAAAAGGAATTTTCTTTTATACGGATGCATAAGTAGGGCCAGCAGGGACTTTGTGAGAGAGGAAGACAAGCATTGTAAATGTGCAGGTGGCAAATCAGGATGCATTAACAAGAAATATTTCTCTGTGTGGTTGGCTGATTCTCGGAATGAGCTGGTAAGGAGGGATATTCTGCTTATTCTGCACCAAAGCACCGCTTGCTCAAATTTGGAGGCAAGCCAAAGTTTAGAGGCCTATGGAGAGGAGAGAAGCCTGACTAGAATTTGGTCAAGTCAAGCTCAGTGGATAAGTTTAGGCCAGTTATGAGCACTTTGTCAGGAGGTGATATAGAGAAAGGTGACAAAGATTTGTATTTAGAGATAATATGTGCCCAATTTGAGATCTTTAACGTGGAATAAAATAATGATGTCTATGAAGGGTGTGTCCTTAAAATGTGGGAATCAAAAAGCCTTTGCTTTCTCGTACAAGTTTCCAGAATATAAAATTCTCATTTATAGAATTTGTGATAGTATCTGCTTGCACACTTTCTTTACTTGCTTACGACTTGATTCTTCAGATTCCAGTAATGCTGAATTGATCTGAGAAAGTTTCATGGATCCAGAGATCTTTCAGCCATAATTTAAATGAATTAATATAAAATAATTGTAATAAAAGTTGCTGCATATATACATACATATATATTTATAGTATATATGTATATATTGGCTGAGTTGAGATACAGATTAACTTGAGGAAACGCAGAGTATCTGTTTTCTATACAACTTAGACACAACATGATTTATAAACATGAAGAGATTTCCTCTAAATTTTTCGTTCAAGAATGATTTTTTAAATATTTTTTGTTTTCATTTAAAGATATGTTGCTTAAAACCTTTAGAATTAAAACCTTCCGCAAATACATGAATCACACACATTCTTTATAGTAGTGGAATCTAGCTTTGATAGTCATTTGAATTCACTTTAAATGGATTTGTTCATATTCTCTCTATGGATATGGGCATAAATATTTTAGCTTTTGAATTTGTGGAACTGTGATACTAGAATTTTCATAGTGTATACACTGAACTAAAATGTAGTATATAACACTGGAATATTTGCTTCAAATTTCTTTCTCTGTTCATTCCCTTCAACTTCATTTACATTCAAAATGTAATGAAGATACAAGTTACATTATAGTAACCTTAAATTCAGCCAAAACTCAATTCAAACGGGAGCCTCAGAGTTTGTTCTATCAATGAGCATTGACTTTATCTCTGTGTTAATGTGCTACTTTAATATTACCAATGTCCTGTAATACACAATTTGTAATTTACACATCTGTGAGAGCTTCACACAGTCATATATTTAGTTGATCCAAGAAATCTCAGTTCAAATGAACACATATAGTCAAGCAAGGTAAAGAACTAAGCTACAAAGTGGCAAATTCTCTCAAAGAAAAAAGATCAAAGATGATCTAACTGACAGAATAAAAATTGGTCATGTTGATTTCAAGAGAAATTATCATTCTAATAATAATAATTTATCCAAAATGAGGAGAGTAGAATTTACCAGTGTCATTTTTACTAATGGTATAATGAATAGGAATTACAATGTACAAATCTAAATGTAATTCGCCTTCTTCAGACATGAGTGTACGTGGTCAGGTTGAAATAGAAAGAGTATTCCAATTGGAGAAAACCAGCGTCTAAGAAGAGACAAGTAACATAATACAAGACCTCTCTGGAAATGGTAAATATTCTCTTTAAAATTGGGCCTATTATATAAGCTGCGGAATAAGACGACTTTGGAAAGGGGCTGTATAGTGAAATGCCCATGATTATTTTATTCTCAACTTAATATGCGTTAGTGTTTTGATTGGGGGTGGATAAATATTGACTATTTTTTTAAGAGGTTAGGCATGTAAACAGAGTTAGATTTTTGTGATGACTTATCTGATTGAAAAGTGTAGGTGTAGGTGCCGGCCCGGTGGCATAGTGGTTAAGTTTATGTGCTCTGTTCTGGCTGTCCTGGGTTTGTAAGTTCAGATCCCGGGTGTGAACCTATGCACCACTTATCAAGCCATGCTTTGACAGGCATCCCACATATAAAGTGGAGGAAGATGGGTGGGGATGTTAGCCCAGGGCCAATCTTTCTCTACAAAAGGAGGAGGATTGACAACAGATGTTAGCTCAGGGCTAATCTTCCTTACCGAAAAAAAAAAAAAAAGGTATAGGTATAGTTATACAGGCCTGAAGAGAAAAAATCAGTCTAGAAACATAATAAAGAACTGACCTGGGCAAAATTTATTTGACATGTAAATGAGGGAATAATTAAAGTGACATTATAGAGAAAAAGATAAACAGATCGGAAAGAGGATAAGTGATATTTATTGAGCAGCTACTATATGCTTATTCTTTTGCTAATAACCTTACACATCTTTTCGTATCTAATTTTTATAAGAATTCATCATGGAAAGTATTATTATGCCCATTTGAAAGATTAGGAAATTGAGGTTCATAGAGATGAAATGGTTAGCTAGAAAGTGCTAACTCAGGTAATCACACTTGAGTCTGGTTCTTAAATTCAGGTACTTTCTACTCCCTGACACAGTATCATTATAGGATGAAGCCAAATAAGGCGGTTCTGATAATAAAGACTAAGGATTATAGAAGTGATGCATGTGTTCAATTTTCAAATAGATTGAGTGTTAAGAACAAATGAACCTGTCTCATAGGCTTTTAGAAATATACAGCAGTGTGGAGAAATGAGGTTAAGGTAGAAAAATGAATTTGAAAATTACTCAAGTAAATTGATGCTTGATGGCAAGAAAATGGATGAGATGTCTAGAGCTGTGTTATCCAATACAGTAGCAGATACTCAAATGTGGCTATGGAGCACTTGAAACATGGCAAGTCTGAAGAACTGAATTTTTAATTTTGTTGATTTTAATTAGATTAAATCTAAATTTAAAAACTGATATTCTACTCAGATATTAGAAAATCTTTACATATGTGCTAATTTTGGTAAGATTACTTTTTCAATTGTAAATTTGATGGTATCTATGATGGTTAAGTTTTGTGTGTCAATTTGCTTAGGTTATATTACCCACTCTATAGAAATGTTTCCAGACATTTAAAGTTATTTAATCAAATAATATCTAGGGGTTGCTGAGGAAGTATTTTGTAGATGTAGTAAACATCTACAGTCAGTTGACTACAAGTAAGGATGTGGATGTGCAATGTGGATGAGCATTATCCAATTAATCTAAACACCTTAAGAGCAAAAACTTAAGCATCCCAGAGAAGAAATTCTGCCTCAAGACTGCAGCATCAACTTCTGCCCGAGTTTCCAGGCTGCCAGCCTTTCCTACAGGTTTCAGACTTGCCAATGGCCACAGTCAAATGAGCCAATTCCTTAAAATGCACAACTTAGTATATACATTGTTTTATATAAAATATACCATTAAAATAAATATTATTCTGATAAAGGGCTTGTATCCAAAATATAAAAATAAATATTCTTAAAACTCAACCATAAGAAAACACCAGCGCAAATAAAAATGGGGAAAAGATGTGAACAAACACCTCACCGAAGAGGATACATGGATAACAAATAAGAATGTGAAAAGGTGTTAAAATATTTTGTCATTATGGAATTGCAGGTTAAACAACAATAAGATGCCTACACATACCTATTAGAAGGATTAAAGTCTAAAAAAGTGACAATACCAAGTGCTGCTGAGGATATGGAACAGCAGCAATTCTCATTCATTGCTGGTGGGAATGCTAACTGGTACAATCACTTTCAAAGATGGTTGAGCAGTTATTTACAAAGCTAAACATTGTGTTACAACACAATCCAGCATTTTCACTCGTAGGTAGTGACCTAACTGATTTGAAAACACTTCTCCACACAAAAACCTGCAAGTGACTATTTATAACAGCTTTATTCATAATTGCCAAAACTGAATGCAACCAAGATGCCCTTCAATATGTGAATGGATTAACAATCTATGATACATCCACACAGTGGAATATTATTTAGCAATGAAATGTGCAATCAATCCATGTAAATATACGGATGAACCTTAAATGCATATTGATAAGTGAAAGAAGCCAGTCTGGAAAGGCTAAATACTGCCTCATTCCAACCATATGACATTCTTGAAAAGGCAAAATTATAGAGACAGTAAAATGATCAGTGGCTTCCAGGGCTTTGGAAGGGCAGTAGGGAAAGTTTAAATAGGTAAAACTTTGAGATTTTTCGAGTAGTGAAATTATTCTTTTGACACTGTAATGATGGATGCATGATATTATGCATTTGTTGAAATCCATAAACATCTACAGCATAAAGAGTGGACTTTTATGTATGCAAATTTTCAAAAATAAATTAGAAATTTAGCAGATCCTAGAAGGGAATGCAGACTCTGACAAGAGAATCTAACTGTATTATAAATACATGAAACATCCTCAGTGAATGGGGAAGGGGAGTTGCTGACCTAAGTAACCTTAGACATGAGTGAAGTCTAAAAGATTGAAGGCAAAAAGAACTGTATATAACTACTATATTCTAGTTTGTAAGGTTGGTTCCTGCAGAGATACAGGTTAAGTATTCTGATACTGCTATCTACATATACTGGAACTGCAGTATTAAGTAAAAAAATGGCAGATGGTGGGAGCCAGTTTTCTCACTGTTGAAGTATGAATTAACAGATATGTAAGTAGGGAGGCTGCAATGATCCATTTGATAATGGAACAGAGTAGGAGATATTGTATATATCTATATATGTGATTAAATATATACACATATATTTCCTTGCATGGTTAGCTAAGGGGGCTTAGACGCAATGGCACTCTTAGCAGCAATGAGCTCATCTGGAGCCCAGATCCTGGTTTCTAATACCATTCTTTGATAAAAGGACCAAGGCTCATTAAAGAAATATTGATTCTATAAGAGGGTCAGGACGTATACAAGATGAGCCTGGAACAATTTATAGTGCCAGAAAATAAGGAATTGCTCAAGAAAACAAAAATCCACATTGATGGGAGTGTGTCAAAGGGACACGGGCCAACCAAAGGAGATCTCAATGGCCAAAGCTGGAACAATGTGAGCAATAAAATAAATAAATTAGTATTGGATTAAACTCAGAACATAATAAATACCCATCAATCCATACTGATATAAATAAATGATTGAAAAAACAAAGAAATGAAGGAGACAAGACAAATCTTCCTTATAAAAGAATTCCAAATAAATTATGCAGGTATAATGCCTCTAGCAAGGTCAAACATAAATCTCCACTCCCTAAGTGTGGGCTGCATACAGTGATTCCTTCCATAGAGTACAGTATAGAAACAGGAATAAAAGAATAACTTTATAGTGGAGAACTCTGCAGAACATTCCAGCCAAGTAATCAAGGTCAATATCAACAGTGATAAATCATGTTGATAGTATGTACCCATGATATGCTGTAATGAAAATAGCACCTCAGCTCTGCTTCTTTGTCCAAGAAATTCATAACCACAGACTAAACATGAGAAAAACAGCAGATAAATTCCTATACAGGAAAGTTATTGCTCTAAATGCCTATATTAAGAAAGAATAAAAATCTGAAATCAATAATCTAAACTTCTACCTTAAGACAATGGAAGAAGAAGAACAAACTGAACCTCAAGTAAGCAGAAAGAAGGAAATAATAAAGATTAGAGCAAAACTTAATGAAATAATAAGTAGAAACCATAGAGAAAGCCAATGAAACCAAAAGCTTGTCCTTTGAAAATATCAACACAATTCACAAACATTTAACTAGATTGGCCAAGATAAAAGAGAGAAGACTCAAATGACTAGGATCAGGAGTAGAAGAAAGGATATTATTAGTGGCCTAACAGAAATGAAAATGAATATAAGATAATGCTATTAAGAATTGCATGTCAATCAGATAACTTAGATGAAACGGACAAATTCCTGGAAAGATACAAACAACCAGATCTGACTCAAAAAGACATAGACAATCTGAACAAACATATAAGAGGTGAAACATTTGAATCTGTAATCAAAAAACTACTCACAAAGAAAATCCCAGAAAAAAAAACAAAACAAACAAATATTAGCTTAAGAGGCCAGTATGACCCTAATACCAAACCAAAGACACCACAAGAGAAGAAAACCATAGACCAATATCTCTATGAATATGGATGCATGCATCCTCAGAAAAATACTAGCAAACCAAATCCAGCAACATATAAAAAGAATTATCCAGTAAGTGGGGTTTATCCCAGTAATGCAAGGTTGGTTTAACATCTGAAAATCATTTAATGTAACACATCATAGTAATAGAATAAAAAACAAAAATCATATGATAATCTCAATAGACACAGAAAAAACATTTGACAAAAGCCAAATCCTCATACATCACTGAAATTTCAAGGGGGCCAGTGGTTAGGGCATGTCAAGATATCCTTTCTGAAGTGAAGGATAAATTGTTACATCTGGCCTCTCCTACAACCCAAAGAAGAGGCAAAACACATACTGGACTCTTTGGATTTTGGGGGAAACTCTTTGGATTTTGGGTGTGCTACTCTGGCCCATTTACTAAATGATTCAAAAAGCTGCTAGTTATGAGTGGGTCCCAGAAAAGGCTCTGCAACAGATCCAGGCTGCTACACAAGCTATTTTTCTACTTGGGCCATGTGGTCCAGCAGATCCAATGGTAGAATGGTCTTTTGAATATGCAGTTATAGCTCCAGCGAGGTGTCAACATCTTGCAGGACTGGAACAAATTTCTATAATTTTGTGTGCTTTGAATTAGCATCCAATATCTGGTATTGTTTTTTCCATAGCCAGGACTCATTGCTCCAGGAATCAAGTGGTGGAAATGGGTGTGGTACCACTCAATGGTACCCCTAGTGATCCACTAACAAAATTTTTGCTTCCTGTCTCTGCAACCTTATGCTTTGCTTGTCTATAGATATTAGTGCCAAAGAGAAGAATTCTTCCACCAGGAAACAAAACAATGATTCCTTTGAACTGGAAGTTAAATCTGCTACCTAGCCATTTTGGGACCCTCATGTATCTGCATCAATAGGCAGAAAAAGTAGTTACTACTGCTCGGAGTGATTGATTCTGATTAGCAAGGGGAAATGGGGCTGCTACTATACAATGGAGGTAAGGAAGAGTAGGTCGGGAATACAGGAGATTCCTTAGGATGTCTGTTAGTATTATCATGCTCCACAATTAAAGTCAATGGAAAATTACAACAACCCAATTTAGGCAGAACTCCTAACGGCCCAGTCACTTCAAGAGTGAAGGTTTGGATCTCTCCACCAGTTAAAGATCCGCAACTATGTGAGGTGCTTGCTGAGAGAAAAGGGAATATTGAATGGGTAACGGAAAAAGGTAAACATAAATACCAGCTATGACCACATGACCAGCTGTATGAACTAGTACTATAAATATTATGAGAATTTCTTCCTTATTTTGTTATGATTATGTTTGTGTGTGTATCTGATGTACATCAGATAGATTTGTTTTCTTCTCACTCTTATCCCTGTGTCATATAACATAAGATGTGTTAATAATAGTTAACTCAACATCACAATATTTAAGTTGCAAGATATCAAAGAGAAGAAGGAACATCACCCAGGGATTTTGTATTCTGTTCTGGGAAAAGGGTTAATATTTTTTTTGGTTTTATGCAGGATAATTGTAACATGTTAGGTGGAAATATGACTTTGCTATTATCATTATTTGGAGATTAATCATGGTTTAAGAAGATATATATATCAAGCTGACAAGGACTGGACTGTGATGACTGTTTTAATATGCCAACTTGGCTACACCATAGTAGCCAGTTATTTGATCAAACACTAATTTATGCTTTGCTGTGAAGGTATTTTGTAGATGTGGTTAATCTACAATCAGACTTTCAGCAAAGGAGATTACTCTCTGTAGTGTAGATGGACTTCATCCAATCAGTTGAAAGGGCCTAAGAGCAAAACTGGAGATTCCTCAAGGAAGAAGATATTCTGCCTTAAGACTACATTAGCTCTTGAGAGTTTCCAGACTGCTGACCTTTCAAACTTGCCAGCCTCCACAATCACATAAGCAAATTCCTTGAAGTAAATCTTTCTATATACATACATACACACACACATATTTTTTTTTCCTACTTGTTCTGTCTCTGGATTAACAGATAACCCTGGCTGACAGTTTCTTGCCAGTGAAATTAGGCAAGAAAAAGAAATAAAAGACATCCACATTTGAAAGAAAAGTAAAACTATCTCTATTTGCAGATAACATAATCTTGTGTATAGAAAATTCTAAGGAATCAATTAAAAAAATAAGAACTAACAAACAAATTCAGTAAGATTGGAGAATATAGTATCAACATTCAAAAATCAATTGTATATCTATATCACTGGAATGAATATTCCAAAAAGGAAATTAAGACAAAATTTCTCCTTGAAATAGCACCAAAAAGAATAAACTATGTAGGGATAAATTTAACAAAGGAATTGCAAAACTTATTCTCTGAAGAGTAAAAAACAAATTTGAAAGAAATTCAAAATAAATGGAACAACATGCTGTGTTCATGGATTGGAAGACTTAATATTGCAGTACTTCCAAATTAATCTACAGATTCAATGCAATTCCAAATAGAATCTCAGCTGACTTCTTTGTTTCTGCACTATCATCATATCAATTTTTCTATAAATCGAAATCTGTTTTAAAAAATAAAAACTATTTTAAAAACTAAGTATTATTTTTTATTTTATTTTTTTAAAGTGACTAATAGAATTCAAAATTACATATGTGACTCACATTATATTTGTATTGGACCATGCTGACCCAGAGAAGAATAAAAGAAGATGGAAAACCTAAACACTTGTGGCATTCTGCATAAGATGTAAACTTGAGAGCCTAGTGGTTTCAGATAATTTCAGAGAATGGATGACTGTCTATACTGATGGTAGCTGATTAACAGGAAAGAATATGGAAAAAAAAGAAAAAGGTTTCCCTCTCATTCCTTAAATGTCCCCAAAAGTGGGAAAAAGAAAATAAGCTAATTATTTTAGATTCTAAAATATGCAGGGATCCACAATTAGGAACTGGAGTTTACTTCAGGAATTTTTATTTGATCACTGCACAGAGTCGAGTCTCTTCTTTTAATATCTATTTGATAAAAATACCTTGTACAATAATCAACTTTGTCCAAATATTAGATATACTAGAAATTAAAATGCTATTTATTTCAGAACTCACCCTCGTTCCTTCCCATAGGAGGGAAATACCTTGAGGTTAGGAATTTGAAGATCATAATTTAGAATTTCTTTTCTGTCAGTAAATTGCTAATCAGTCATGACATACTATGTGTGGGAACATAACAAATATATTTTCTCTGTCATAGAATTTTCAGTTTATACACTGAACAATTTTGAGTAATTTGTCATCTGTAGTATCTTCCCTTTAAAGCATTTAATTTCATTATTTTTGTGGTTCAGATACTTCAGAGGCCAAAATATTAATCATAGCACTTTTACTATGTGTATATTTTATTCATTAATTTCACAAACATGCAATGAGTGAAAATTCATAGTGTTTCTTAAGTGATTTATTGGGTTAATTTTGACAACAAATGAGACTTCTTAATGCTAACTGGTTGTGTGACCCTTGAATTCTGAAATAAATTTTCTTTACTATAGAAGCTTGCTCCATCTCTCTTCTATACTCTTACCATTTTCTTTTCTACTCACTTGTTTTAAAAATATCTTTGTCATCCATATTATGGAAACCTTCCCTTCATTCTACATCTTTATCTACAAAGTATCATATCTCTTGTCTTATTTTCTCAGCCAAGCTTCCTTAAATATTAGAGTAAATTTGACTCTGAGGAAATCTAAAAAACAACTAAGGTTATCTAGTACAAGTAATTTTAAATAACAGTTTATTCCTATCAGTATCCCTGACATGGGCCTAAGTTTCAGACATATATAACATTATTTACAATACTTGTATACCATAGGCACCTTGAATTCTGCATGCCCAAGTTCACCCAGTTAGAAAGGGAAGGGACTTAAAAAAATGGTCACTTCCTCCAACTTTCAGTGCTACCTCATTAGTAAATGCATTAAAATAAGAAACAATACAGCATCCACTTTTATGATATTTGTTTGAAAAGGTGATATATTGTAAAAATGGGAAGAGTTACATAAGACCGACAGATCTTTGGAATAATCAAGAAATGTAGCAGTATGCTACATTTTCAACCATTTATGTTATCATTTATCCTCACTTGAAGGTTACATCATTCTTTCACCATACTACAACAGCAGAAATCATCAGAAGGGAGAAGGGGCAAAAACTTGCAATGTGTCATATAGACTCACCAGATAGGTTAAGAGTGGTGCTTGTAGTTTAAAAAAGTCTCACAGGTTATTGTGATATGCACCTAAATAGAAAGTGATTTTGTTGAGTATCACTTTTCTGGTTGACCACAAGAAGTTTCATGAGTTTATATTTTGCTCAGGCAACATGTTTTTTAAAAAGTCTTTCTTGTGAGCCAAATCAAATCAATATTACTTAGGATGCCTGCCTGTAAAATAATCCTCTGCTGTCCTCAGTGCAAGGCTGTACTTAAGAAGCAAGTATATGTATAAGTTTAAAAATAAATAATGGGCATAGACAACCAATAGACCAGGACCCTTAGATGTCAGCCAAAAAGATCGGGGGCCATTTTTAGTTACAATGTAGAGACAAGTCTGTCTCACACAATGCCTTTTCTCCTGCAGAACTACTCTGACACATCTTCTCTCCATCAAAATTTACTGTTAGGAAATCATTCTAGCCATGGTGTGTATAGATAAAGAGTAACAACAGGGAAGCTAATATTTTCTGAGTGCTTATTGTGCTCCAGTCACTGTGCTACTACTTTTCTCACATACATCATTTTGTCATCTTGACCACATCTCCTAAACTCCCTCGCACAATAGAAAGAAATCAGAATTTCATCATTAGATCACATGCCCTGATTTTTGATTTAGAAAGTAATGCCAAGGAATCTGTAGGATTTAAAATCATAGGAATATGGGACTTGAGAGTTGAAAGGGACTATGCAGATTTTTCAGTTTAGCTCACCCATTTTATAAAAGATTTGAGGTCAGATTTAAAAGAATAATCAAGTTCATGTAGACAATTAGGGATAGTACCAAAACCAGGTTTTTGGCTACTTGTCCCAAGTCTCATATCCTCCCAACCACACCTGGTCCCTTCTCAGCTGAAACTTTTTTTAAAATTGTATATGATTGTCTGCATTTTTCTTTTGAAAACCTTGTTACATTGCATTTGACATGTTGTATCATAAGTGAGTGCTTATTGTAAGGTATGTAAACAGTACAGTGTTCTGTATTTACTGCTTATTTTTTATTGAGATATAATTGATGTGACATTTTACTAGTTTCAGGTGTATAACATAATGATTCAATATTTGTATACATTGCAAAATGACCACCACAATAAGTCCAGTTAACATTCATCACCATACATAGTTACAAAATTTTCTTTTCTTGTGATGGGAACTTTCAAGATCCACTCTCCTAGCTACTTTCAAATATGCAATACAGTATCATTAATTATAATCACCATGCTATACATGACATCTCCATGACTTAGTTCATTTTATAACTGGAAATTTGTACCTTTTGACCCCCTTCACCCATTTTGTTCATCTCCCACCTCCCCATCTCAGGCAACCACCAATCTATTGTCTATACCCATGAGCTTGGTTTTTGTTGCTTAGTTTTCAGATTTCATATGTAAGTGAGACCATACAGTATTTATCTTTTTCTGTGTGACAGTTCATTTAGCATAATGCCCTCCAGCTCCAAGTATGTTGTGGAAAATGGCAAGATTTCATATTTTGTAGCTGAATAGAGTTCCTATGTGTGTGTGTAAACCACATTTTCTTCGTACATTCATCCGTTGATGGACATTTACACTGTTTCCATGTCTTTGTTTTTATCAATAATACTGCAATGAACATGGGAGTGCATATATCTTTTTGAGTTAGTGTTTTCATTTTATTTGGATAAATACCCAGAAGTGAAATTGCTGGATGGTATGGTAGTTCTATTTTTAATTTTTTGAGGAGCCTCCATACTGTTTTCTCCAGCATTTGCACCAACTTACACTCCCACCAACAGTGCACAAGGGTTTTTGCTTTTCTCCATATCCCCGCCAACACTTGTTAGTTCTTGTCCTTTTGAGGATAGCCGTTCTAAGACATGTGAGGTGATATGCCATTGTGGTTTTGATTTGCATTTCCCTGATGATTAGTGACATTGAGCATTTTTTCATGTAGTTGTTGGCCATCTGTATGTCTTCTTTGGAAAAATGTCTATTCAGAACTTCTGCTTATTTTTTAATCAGATTGTTTCTTCACTATTGAGTTGAATGAATTCTTCATATATTTAGATATTAGCCCCTTATCAGAGATACAATTTGCAAATATTTTATCCCATTCAGTAGGTTGCATTTAATTTGGTTGATAGTTTTCTTGCTGTGCAGAAGCTTTTTAGTTTGATGCTGTCCCACTTATTTAATTAATTTATTTATTTTTGAGGAAGAAGATTGACCCTGAGCTAACAACCATTGATAATCCTCTTTTTGCTTGAGGAAGAGTGGCTCTGAGCTAACATCTGTGCCAATATCTGCCTCTATTTTGCATGTGGGTCACTGCCACAGCATGGCTTGACAAGTGATGTAGGTCTGTGCCCAGGATCTGAACCTGCAAACCTTGGGACCCCAGAGTGGAGCACATTGAACTTAACCACTATGCCACTGGGCCAGCCCCCTCCTTGTTTATTTTTGCTTTTGTTGCCTAAAACTTATTTTTAGATTTTCACAGAGTCCAAGTTACAGATAGGTACATTATATTACCACTGCATTTCCTTATTTGACATTTAGGTATGGATTGAAGAGGGATAAAATATATGGGTGGTCTAGTCATAGTGGTAATAAATAATAGATTAAAGAATAAATATACTTTCTGAATTTTAAGTTCAAGTTTAAACTAAATGGAATTTAGATTTAAAGATGCACATTTCAGAGTATCTATTTTTCATTACACACCACTATATAAATCAATTATTTTTGGAAATTTTCCATTTTTTAAAAAATACATTCAAAATGTACTCAGCTTTTTGGAAGCATGTTTGACTTTCAAACAGTTTTATTTTCTTTAAGATAACTTGATGTTTTATTTTTTTTAATTTCATGAAAGTTTTATATTATGTTGATTTCAAGATAAAGCAGTTTCACAACTGAATGAAATGATAACAATTTATCATTTCACAAGGCACTAACTTTGAGATGTACTTACTGAATTAAATTTGAGATCTGAGCATAGACTCACAGAACTACAGAACTTCAGGGCTGTATACAAGCACATAAATTATTTTCCTAATTTATTGAATTTTTAAAAATACAAAAGGAACACCAAGAAATTAGAATTTATACAGGATTATTTTTAAATTATGCAAATATTTATGTGATAATGGACATTCATGTACAACAAATAAGCATTCATTTATTTTGTATGTTTTTTCTTAAATATTCTCCTATTTAAAATTTTTGGCTTATTATTGATGTGTTAGCAAAAATAATTCCCTGCATGCAAACTACATCTTAAATACAAATACTCATTATGATTGATAGCAGTTAATACATCATAAGGGAGTTTTCCTTTCAGAAGAAAAATATGTGAAGCAAGTAGTTGTTACAGACAAGAGGACATCTAACACTTCTTTATCCCATGTTTTTGATCTATGTAAAACTTCTGGAAAGAATATTTTCATTGAAATAGCAGGTCAGGAAGATTTGTTGAGAAATCGACAACTATAAAGAGTTTCTGTGCTGTAGAACAGCGTGGAAATCCTTTTAATCAATATTTCTTTTATTTCTAGCATGTGAAATAGTCTGATACTATCTGTTGATAATTATTTAGCTCTGTATAAACTTTCAATTGTTCAGAATAAAAAGCTACACATCCAGAAAACATGCCTAAATAAATTTTTATATGCTTGAAAGTCCCTTATCTTGCTTTCAAAGAGTAGAAGATTTATGAGATCTGTGGAGTGTGACAGAAGAGGAAAACTGAAATGCTTTCATCACATCCAGCAGAGAAAAGTTTGGCTTTCAGACTACAATATTAACAGAAGGGGAAAAAGAGGCATTGAAGCAGATGGGATCTAGTAGCAAAAAGACAGATGAAGGTAACTTGACTGAGGAGGCCATGTTTGGCAAGATAATATGGCACTTCAGAGCTGTGCTGTTTCCAAGAGGTCATGCTTAATTCTGGCTTGGTTCAGGCAGGCCCGGAGAGCTGAAGAAGTCCATTAATATTGGTGAGATGTGATACAGTGAGAATGGAGGTAAGTGATGCTGGAATAAGACAGGAAATAGTGGAACAATCTGCTTAGAAGAGAGCCACTGCTGAAAGAACACAATTGTGGGGAGACTGGCAAAGTGAAGATTGTGTTTCAGAGCTCCAACCAGCTTTCTTTTGTTTGATGTAGTGCCAGAATTTGAGCATACAAGTGCTGAGTAAAGACGGCAAGGCAAAACAAAATCCAGTTATACCAATGTAGCAACATGGCAGTGGGAGGTGCAGTGATGAAGGAGAGAGGAAAAGATGGTGGACTTACGTTTAATCAGGGCTTTCTTGTACAATAAATATGAGGGCAAAGCCTATCAGCTGCTCTGTATGAGATTGCCAGTGTGTGGACTACATCGCTCAGGATACGAGCAGATGGAGCCTTTAGTTGATAAACATTATCAATTTAAACTGAGAAAAGCCAGGGAGTAAGATAAGTTTGGATACCATATTATGAATTAAATAAGCCTATCAACAATATCACATGAGTAACTCATTAATATTAAACATAAATGAAACATTATGGTGGTAAGAAAATTTGGATAATAGATCAGTTTTTCACAAATAACTAATTTATTTTAAATACAGTTTCCCTATGTTTCCTTTTTTAAAATTGCAGACTCGAAATAGCGCCATTTTTGTAGGTAAGTACTACCATGTTACCTTTATATAAATTCAAACATAATTATTGAAAGTACCTCATAATATATACATGTCAGATCTTGCTTGCCAGGCATCAAAAGTGCAAGAAAGTGGTCTAAGCTAAACTTTCTTTTGAATCCCGTGATACTGTTCTTCATTTCTAAAATTTAAATAGATATGAAACTCTAACTACAAGAGAGAATGACAAAGGTAGCTTTTAGCCTTCTAGCCACTGTGATAAAAGTGGGGAGGATTGAAAAACTGGAAATGTATGACAAATTTCAGTTGATATTATGCAGCACTACAAATAAAACTGTTTTCTGGGAGAGACACCCATTATGGCCAATTCATGTTTAAGAGTCAGCTCAATAAACTGTAAATGTATCAGTTGTTTAGCAATCACCGATAAGTACATCAAAGTTATTTCCAAATGGTTAGTTGGTTCTACTTGGATGAAAGGATTTCAGTTTTAACAACAAACAAATTACTTCAAATTGTGTTTAGGAATTAAATGCAAATTTCAAAATAACCTGCAATACCACAATAAGGAAATGATCACACGTTAGCTAAAAGGTTCACATATATGTTAATTAATATGAATGTTTATTTTATGATCTATTAATAGCCCTCTCCTTGTTTAGTTGATCATTTCTCTTTATCAAGAACTGTTGAAGTATTTTAGCAAAAGGTAGAGAAAGACAATGTCCTGCTCTGTCCCAGTTTTCTCTCTTGCCATTCTGTCCTTGGAATCTGTATTGTCCTCCCAAACTAGTAATTTTCTCCTGAGGCAGTGATATTTAAAAGTTTATTCGTCCCAAGGCCACTCAGATTCCCTATGCATGAATTTCTTTAAACTGTAATGGCTGCTACTTTTCTTTAGTTCCTGCTGCTATTATTACTGGTTGTATTTTTCATCTGTCTCAAACTCCTTGCATTTGTTCATTCATTCTTTATGTTTCACTGCTAAGTGCAAGACACTTCTCTCTGTCTAGTTAGGGAAATTGCTCTTCTTTAATAATTTATAATTGGCTTTTGTCGTGTTATACTTTTCTACATTGGAGTCAGTTTTTATGGGCCACCCTTTCATAGGTACCATCAAAACCTGTATCTATATAAACACCAAGATTTTGGTCAAAATTGGTTGTATTTAGTCAAGTTAAAATATTACATATCTCCTTTACTGAATATGTGCCACACTGCATGCATTTCTCAAGGTCCTACACTTTCTTTGTTTGATTTCCCCCTCTAAAGGCTGGTTTTAAATAACTTAATATTCTAAGGGGCCAGAACATTGGTCATGTTTTGTGTTAAGCTGGAACTATGTTTTCCAGAATTCCCTTTCTTGTATGGTTGTAGTTGAGAGTAGGCCAAAAGAGAAGTGTGCATGAGATTTGGAAAACAGAAGTGTAGCAGGGGCCATTACAGAAGATTGTCACACACCCATGGGTTCCAACCTCTCTTTGATCATCTCCTTAGTTCTTCTTTCCAACTGCTGAACTTGTTGACCAACAGAGGCCCCAAGCCCACCACCACATGCTTAGTATGCACTCTTAGAGATAAAGCTACCCAGAGGGAGCAGCTTCCCATAGATCTTTCCATGAGTTTCTTCTCCTCAGGCCCACATTGTGGGGTGGAAGTGCGTTTCTTTTCAGATTGACTGGTTAGTGACTTCTTTGTTCCTCTAATTCCCTTCTAGGCTTTTTCTGTCCAAGCTCTATCCATAAATGGAAGAGGTCAAATAAGTGTAGTAAGTCCCTTATTTCTTAACACTCATAGTGATTTTGCTTCCTTGAATCCTGACTGAAAAACTGGGCCAAATAAACATAGTATTAATGCCTTAATGTATTTCATTTTTCCCCAAACTATATACATGAACTGTCCTCATCAGTTTAGTTTGTTTATTCTTTTTGTTGAAGAATATTTGACATATGATATTATATTAGTTTCAGGTGTACAATATAGTGATTTGACAATTATGTACATCAGAAAATAATCACAAATACAAGTTGAGTAATCATCTGTCACCATACAAAGTAATTACAATACTATTGACTATCTTCCCTATGCTGTACATAGCATCCTTGTGACATTTATTTTATAACTGAAAGTTTGTACCTTGTAATCCTCTTCACCTATTTTGTCTATTCCCCCCTGGAGACCACGAGTTTTTTTTTTTTTTAATCTGAGTTTGTTTTTGTTTTTTAAATTCCACATATAAGGGAAATTATGTGGTATTTATTTTTCACTGTCTGATTTTTCACTTAGCATAATGGACTCTGCAGGTCCATCCATGTTGTTGCAAATGGCAATATTTTATTCTTTTCTATGGCTGAGTTATATTATATTGTATATGTATACCACATCTTTATCCATTCATCTGTTGATGGACACTTAGGTTACTTCCGTATCTTGGCTATTGTAAATAATGCTACAATGAACATAGGGGTGCATACATCTTTTTGAATTGTTGATTTTGTTTTCTTCAGATAAATACCCAGAAGTAGAACTGCTGGATTTTTGGTAGTTCTATTTTTATTTTTCGTAAGGAAGCTCCATATTGTTTCCCATAGTAGCTGCACCAATTTACATTTCCACCAACAGTGTATGAGGGTTCCCTTTTCTTCACATCCTCATCAACAGTTATTATTTGTTGTCTTTTTTATAATAGCCATTCTGACAGGTGTGAAGTGAATGGATTTGCATTTCCCTGAAGATTAGTGACATTGAGCATCTTTTCATGTGTCTCTTGGCCGTCCTATGTCTTCCTTGGAAAAATGTCTATTCAGGTCTTCAGCCCATTTTCTATTAGGATTGTTTGTTTTTTTGATATTGAGTTGTATGAGTTCTTTATATATTTTATATATTAACCCCTCATCAGATATAGAATTTGCAAATATCTTGTCCCCTTCAGTAGTTGCCTTTTTGTTTTGTTGATGGTTTCCTTCACTATGCAAAAGCTTTTGAATTCGATGTCACATTTGTTTATTTTTGCTTTTGTTGCCTTTACCTGAGGAAACAGATCCAAAAAATATTGCTAAGACCAATATCAAAATCCTTACTGCCTATGTTTTCTTCTAGTTTTATGGTTTCAGGTCTTACATTTAAGTCTTTAATCTATTTTGAGTTTATTTTTCTATATAGCATATGAAAGTGTCCAGTTTCATTCTTTTGCATGTAGCTGTCCAGATTTCCCAATACCATTTATTAAAAAGACTGTCTTTTCCCCCATTGTATATTCTTGCCTCCTTTGTCATAGATTATTTGACCATGGAATTATTTCTGGGCTCTCTATTCTGTTCCATTGATCTATGTGTCTGTTACTGTGCCATTACCATAGTTTTGATTACTGTAGCTTTGCAGTGTAGTTTGAAATGAGAGACCATAATACTTCCAGCTTTGTTCTTCTTTCCCAAGTTTGTTGTGGGTATTTGAGGTCCTTTGCAATTCCACACAAATGTTAGGATTATTTATTCTATCTGTGAAAAATGCTGTTCATATTGATAGGGATCGCATTGAATTTGTAGATTGCTTTGGGTAGCATGAACATTTGAACAATATTAATTCCTCTAATCCATGACTACTGTATATGTTTCAATTTATTTCTGTCTTCAATTTCTTTCATCAATGTCTTACAGTTTTCAGAGTAAAAGTCTCTTACTTCCTTGGTTAAATTTATCATATGTATTTTATTCTTTTCAATGCAATTGTAAATGGGATTGTTTTCTTAGTTTCTCTTTCTTATTGTTCATTATTAGTGTATGGAAACACAACAGCTTCTGTACATTGATTTTGTATCCTGCAACTTTACTGAATGCATTTATTAGTTCTAATATATTTTTGGTGGAGGCTTTAGGGTGTTCTATATACAGTACCACATCATCTGCAAATTGTGACAGTTTTACTTCTTCTTTTCCAACTTGGACGCCTTTTATTTCTTTGTTCTGGTCTGATTGCTGTAGCTAGGACTTCCGATACCATGTTATTCCTGATCTTAGAGGAAATGCTTTCAGCTTTTCACCATTGAATATGATGTGTGATTGTCATATATGGCCTTTATTATGTTGAGATGTGTTCCCTCTATACCCAATTTGTTGAGAGTTTTTGTCATAAATAGATGTATTTTGTTAAATGCTTTGTATGCATCTATTGAGAAAGTGATGTGATTTTTTTTATCCTTCCATGTTGACTGATTTGTGGATATTGAACCCTCCTTGCATCCCTGGGATACATTCCACTTGATCATAGTGTATGACCCTTTTAATGTATTGTTGAATTTGCTTTGCTAATATTATGTTAAGGATGTTTGAATCTATGTTCATCAGACATATTGGCCTATAATTTTCTTTTTTTGTGGTGTCTTTGTCTGGTTTTGGTATCAGGGTAATGCTGGCCTTGCAGAATGAGTTTGGAAAAGTTCCTTCCTCTTCAATTGCTTGGAGTAGTTTGAGAAGGATAGGTATTAACTCTTCTAAATGTTTGGCAGAATTCACCTGTGAAGCTGTCTGGTCCTGAACTTTTGTTTGTTGAAAGTTTTTTGATTACTGATACAATTTCATTACTAGTAATTAGTCTATTCAGATTTTTTATTTCTTCCTGACTCAATGTTGAGAAATTGTATGTTTCTATGAGTTTATCCATTTCTTCTAAGTTATACAAATTGGTGGCATATCATATTTCATAGTAATTTCTATGATCTTTTGCATTTCTGTGGTGTCAGCTGTAACTTCTCTTTTATTTATGATTTTATTTATTTGAGTGCTCTCTCTTTTTTTCTTGATGAGTCTGGCTAAAGGTTTATCTATTTTGTTTATCTTTTCAAAGAACCAGCTTAGTTTCCTTGATTTTTTTTAAATTGTTTTTTTAGTCTCTTTTACTTATTTTCACTCTGATATTTATTATTTCCCTTCTTCTACTGACTTGGGCTTTGTTTCTTCTTCTTTTTTCTAGTTCCTTTAGGCAAAAAGTTAGATTGCTTATTTGAGATTTTTCTTTTCCTGAGATAGGCCTGTGTTGCTATGAACTTCCCTCTTAGAACTGCTTTTGCAGCACCCCATAGATTTTTGAAAAGTTGTGTTTTCATTTTCTCAAGGTATTTTTTTATTTTCTCTTATATTTCTTTGTTGGCCCATTGGTTGCTTAGTAGCATGTTATTTAGCTTCCATTTGTTTGTGTATGTTTCAGTTTTCTTCTTGTAATTGATGTCTAGTTCTACACCATTGTGGTCAGAAAAGATGCTTGATATTATTTCAATCTTCTTAAATTTATTAAGACTTGTTTTAAAGCCTAATATGTAATCTATTCTGGAGAATGTTCCATGTGCACTTGAAAAGAATATGTATTCAGATATTTTTGGGTGGAATGTCCTGTATATATCTATTAAGTCATCTGGTCTAATGTTTCATTTAAAGCCAATGTTTCTTTGTTGATTTTCTGTCTGGATGATCTATCCATTGATGCAAGTAGAGTGTTAAAGTCCCCTACTATTATGGTATTACTGTCAATTTCTCCCTTTATTTCTGTTAATATTTGCTTTTTGTATTTAGATGTTCCTATGTTGGGTGTATATATATGAACAGGTGTTATGTCTTCTTGTTGGATTGACTTCTTTATCATTATGTAGTGCTCATCTTTGTCTCTTGTTACAGTCTTTGTTTTAAAAATCTATTTTGTCTGTCATAAGTTTTCCTTTGTTTCTGTTTACATGGGATATCTTTTTCCATCTCTTTCATCTCTTTAGTCTGTGGGTGCTTTTAGATCTGAAATGAGTTGCTTGTAGGCAGGATATATAGAGGTCTTTTTTTATTATTCATTCAGTCACCATTTGTCATTTGATTGGAGCATATTTCCACTTACATTTAAAGTAATAATTGACAGTTATGTACTTATTGCCATTTTATTAATTGTTTTCTGGTGGTTTCTGTAGTTATTTTCTGTTCCTTTTTTTTTCTTTCTTATTCATTTCCCATGTGATTTAATGGCTTTCTTTAGTGTTATGTTTGTATTCCTTTGTCTTTATATTTTGAGTACTATTATAGGTTTTTGGTTTATGGTTACCATGAGGTCGTATGTAACAACTTAGTATATAGCAGTCTATTTTAAGTTGATAGTATCTTAAGTCTGAGTGCATTCTAAAAGCACTACGTTTCTACCCCCCACTAATGTTTTTGATGTCATAATTTACCTCTTTTTATTTTGTGTATCACTTAACTAATTATTTTAGATCTAGATGATTTTACTACTTTCGTCCTTTAAGCTTCAAACTAGCTATATAGATGGTTGACTATTTATTGGCCATTAGAAGTGAGATTTTTTCTTCATAGTTTTCTAGTTATGGCCTTTTCTTTTCCATTAAAGAAGTCTCTAGCATTTCTTGTAAGGCCAGTTTAGTAGTGATAAACTCCTTTAGCTTTTGCTTCTCTGGGAAACTCTTTATCTCTCCTTCAATTCTGAATGATAACCTGCTGGATAGAGTATTCTTGGTTTTAAACTGGCTTTTTTTTCTTTCAGCACTTTGAATATGTTGTGCCACTCCTTTCTGGCCTGTAAAGTTTCTGCTGAAAAACCAGTTGATAGACTTTTGGGAGTTCCCTTTTATGTAACTAGATGTTTTTCTCTTGCAACTTCTAAGATTATCTCTTTATCTTTAACCTTGACATTTTAATTGTAATATGTCTTTTTTGAATCTCTTTGGGTTCGTCTTGTGTGGTACTCTCTGTGCTTCCTGGACTTGTATGTCTGTTTTCTTTGCCAGGTTGGGGAAGCTTTCAGCCATGATTTCTTCAACTAGATTTTCCATCCCTTTCTCTCTCTTTTCCTTCTGGGATCCCTATAATGTGAATGTTAGTACATTTGATGTTGTACTAAAAGTCCCTTAAGCTATCTTCATTTAAAATTTGTTTTGTTTTGTTTTTGGTGTTCTGAGTGGGTGACTTCCATTACCTTGTCTTCCAGATAGCTAATCTGTTCTTCTGCATAATCTAATCTGCTGTTGATTCCTTCTACTGTATTTTTCATTTCAGTTATTATATTTTTCAGCTCTGATTGGTTCTTTTCATATTTTATATCTCTTTGTTGAAGTGCTTAATGTGTTCATCCCTTCTTCTCCCAAGTTTGGTGAGCATTTTTATGACCATTACTTTGAACTCTTTATCTGGCAGATTGCTTATTTCTATTTCATTTAGTTCTTTTTCCTGAGGTTTTGTCTTGTTCTTTTGTTTTGAACATATTCCTTTGTCTCCTCATTTTTCTTAATTCTGTGTGTTCTATGTAACTGGTAGATCAGCTACGTCTCCCAGTCCTGAAGGGGTGGCCTTACATAGAAGGTATCTTGTGGGGCCTAGTAGTGCAATCCCCCCTCATCACCAGAGTCAGGTGCTCCAGGTGTGTCTCCCATATAAGCTGCTTGCACCCACCTCTTGTGCCTGGGCCACAATTGCTGCAGGCATGCTGGTGTGTGGGGTTGGCTTCTGTGGCAGGATCTACTTTGGAGGGAATCTGGTGCCTGCCAGGGTCATCTGCTGGGTGGGTTAGAGTGGAAGCTGCATTGGAGAGGCATCAGCTGGGGTGGGTTCACAGAGGAATGCTGGGATGGGGAGAGTGGTGCTAGCAAGGAAGATGGAGAATGTCAGAAATGTCACCCATGAGGGCCAGGTCAGCTAGGTTGAAGGAGGGTAAAAACATGACACCTTCCAGCACTTTTGAACCTGGAGAAAGTTCCAACAGATCCCTGCCACTCTGGCACATGCCCTAAAAGTGGTCACTTCTTCACATATAACCCAGGCACTTAATCAAACTGCTACCTCTGCTCTGGGACTTGGAGTGAGTGAGTTTGTGCACATGCCCTTTAAGAGTAAAGTCTCAGTTTCTTATAGTCCTCCAGCTCTCCCAATGTAAGCCCTCTGGTTTTCAAAGCTGGACATTATGGGAGCTCATCTTCCTTTTGAAGGTCCCCCAGCTGAGGAGCCCTATGTGGGGCTTGGGCCCATTGCTCTTTTAGGAGGACCTTCACGTGGTGTGATATTCCTACCACTTGTGGGTCACTGACTAGATCACATCTCTGACTCTCCTATCCATCTTGACATGTTTTTTTCTTTATATCCTTATTTGTGGAAATTCTGTTCTGTTTGTCTTCAGGTTGTTCTCAGTGATAGTTATTCTATCTAACTTTAGTTTTGGTGTGCCTGTGGGAGGAGATGAGCTGAGGATCTTCCACAATGCCATTTTGATGTTGGGGCATCTTTATCAGTTTGGATTCACGACTACTACAAGCCTTATCTAATGACCTTACATTGCCATTAATATAATCTCTCTTGTATACACAGATGCTTAAGTCCCAGTGACTTTAGTTTACCTTTACTCTCAACATATTTAGAAACCCAATTCATTCTGATGTCACAATTAAGCATAAGAAAACTTCTAGTAAGACTGGTCACTCTAGAAACATCAGATCACTTTCTCTGTGATTTCTTTTCTTTCATTCCTTTTTTATTTTGTCTCTATTCTCTCTTTTTAATCCATTCTCCTTTCTAAGAATTGAAGAACAAACAATAATAATTATATACCAAGGCATCTAGAACACAAACTGGTACACAGTAATCTATCTTTTTTTTTATTCTAAATATATGTAGCTTGACTTCCCATTGCTGTTGACCCAGCCTAAATATTTCAGTCAATAAAAACACTTACCTCTTTCCAGCTTTACTGCCTGAAGTTCTTCCACACAGATGTGCTTAATGGTACAAGAGATTATTATTCATATGTTTAACTTTTTTTCTAACAATATCAAAGTGCTGTGTGCTACATTTGCTAGCTGAAATTAGCAACAAATATTCTAAGAATACATTTGATCCAGATATTATGCTATTTTCCAAGAAAGTAGCAGCAGTATAAATTGGATGTATTCTACTCAAGTGTAACATAGAGATCTCTACTTTTACTAATAAAGTATATAGCCAAGCTCATACTGGTACTAAGTGAATATTAAGCAATCAATCAAGGGGCCTGTGCTATATTTTTATAACCAACTACTCCATCCACCATAAAAATGAAATGTCTGATGGTCATTTACACTCATTTACTGATAAACTGTAAATCTACCATATTTCAGGTGCCTTGCCAAAGCCACTGACAGGAGGTTAAAGAAGATATGTGTTTACCATCTATCTTTATCACCATCTGAGAAGAGCACTTTGGAAGATTCTTGATCAGGGGAATCAGATAGGTATACAACTTGTCTTTCATATGCTACTTTTTAAAAGAATACATTTACACAAAGGTTAAGATGTGCAAGACAGTGATTATCTCTTTGAGCCAAATTTCTTGCTTTTCTCTCTAAGTCAGAAGTTGTTCTTAACCAAAATATATGAGGTACATTGTCATTCTTCATCTGGAAATATAGACGATGCCTAACAGGAATGAAAATTGAGTAACCAATTTTGTATAAGGTAACCAAGGGTTTAAAAATCCTTATCTGACATAGAGATGATTTAACTAAGACAGCTTAAGGTTGGAGGCATCCATTATTTAAATCAAAACAAACCAGGAAAGCTATCTTTTCTTACTTCTCAGCTGATGTTCCTGGAATTCCACACTTAAGTTTAATTACTCTTATATTAGATAATAATTTTCATTTAAAAGAGATAAAAACCCAAGTCAATCTTGCTTACACAAATAGAGTAAATATTTACTTAGGTAAACTGAAAATCTAGGAGTCTTCTGGCTTCAAGTACAGCCGAATTTTGGTCAAAATGTTGGCATCAAGTCTAGATTTCTCTTTCTGTTTATATTTTTCATCAAAAAGAGAGGACCTCTTTTCAAAAGTAGTCAAGGAACAAAGAATAATTTTGTGTCCTGATCCAATCTCATTCTTACCCCTGAAATTATTGTGACCAAGGGTATAGAAAGGCCCCTTCTGGATCATGTGTCTACCTCTGGAACAAGGGAGAGAATCAGCTCATGTGAATAACATTTCCTGTAAAGAATCTAGACTTAGACTTCACATGGTTAGACAAACTAGAACATAATTTCTTTAAAATATTTTGGTTTTATCATGAATGATGCAGTATTTAAAATATCTAAAGTACAAATGTTTCAAGGAGGAGATAGAAAATAAGGAATGGATATTACAGAAAGACTAAATCAGATTACAACAGAATACACATTTAGCATATAATTAGAATATCAAGTAGTTTCTGAGAAATATACAGATCAAAGTTTTAGATTTGGAAATATATATTATATTTTTCACTTCTGAACCATTTCAAAACAATGCCTTTCTCTACTTCCCTGAAAATTGCTATGGATACAATCTTATAAGATTATTTTCAAATTTCATTAAAGTTATTTAAATGTTATTTGCCCTCATTTATTTCTTTTACTTGCCTAAGATATCTAAGCCTGTTAACTCTCCAATGCTATGCATTACTGATCTTCCTGTAACAACCATCATATTTCAACATAAAAACCAAAAATGTTAACCCTTAGTTAGAATTGAAGTCTACTGACTTCATTGAATAATAATTCAACAGTTCTTTCAAAACATTATCTGAATGAGACATTCTTAGTTTTGTTTTGTTTTTTCTCAGAATGGAAAAAACATTTTTGGAACACTTACAAAATTGAAATTATTCAGTTGTAATGTACATATTTGGTTCCAGTTTGACTTTTCACTCCTAGTGTGAAAAAAAAAAAAAAAACTTCCCTATTTGGCTTGGGGGAAAAAAAAATGAGCTTATCTGAATGCTCATTAATTTTTCAGCAAGTGGTTAGAAGAAATCTTGTCCTTATCTCCAGTCTGTGCATGTGCAGTAAAAAGACTTGTATGTTAATCTTTCATAGGGCTTCTGTGAGCATGAAGTTAGCTAGGAAGTGATTTACTGTCTACTGACTTCAGATTCTGAATCTTTGTATTTTGTTAATGGAATTGATAAGAAAAATGGGTCTCTCTTGGCTATTTCTTCTTTTCCTATTTCCCTCCTACTTCACCTTGGCAGAGATTTATCTGTATGCATGAAGAGAAGTCAGGTATATGAACTGCAGTGGTGTTTATCTTCCTTTGAGGTCACTGTAGTGTATGCCTTTCCTTCTGTAACGAGAAAAGAACAGATTGATCATGGATGTATGATAGTGAATGGATGTTGTTAAGGAAGCTACTGTTTTTTCACAAGCTAGAAGAACTATTTGCAGGGAGGTTATAATTATTCCAGTTAGATACCACAAACCAAAGTGGTATAATTTTTAATTGCAAAGATACATAAAATGTGAAATTATAAACGTGCTATTTATTGAAATATCCCAAACTATCTTTGAATTAGCTAAGTAAAAACAATAAGCTTTAAAAGAAAATGTAATCTTTAAATATGCTGATAAATCATATTTTGCCTTAAAAATATTTATTTTAGGGGCCAGCCTAGTGGCATAGTTATTGAGTTCTGCATACTCTGCTTTGGCAGCCTGGGTTTGCAGGTTCAGATCCTGAGCGCAGACCTACACCACTCATCAAACCATGTTGTGTCAGTGTCCCACATACAAAATAGAGGAAAGAATGGAACAGATGTTAGCTCAGAGCCAATCTTCCTGAAGCACAAAGAGGGAGATTGGCAATAGATGTTAGCTCAGGGCCAATCTCCCTCACCAAAAAAATAAACAAAAACAAAAAGTAGTTTAATTTCAACCAAGGACGCTTCCTAGATGAACTAGTAAAATATGAAAAAAACAGAAAGTGATGAAACTTCCATATGGCAGCTCACCATATTCCTTCTCAGTTCACACCTCCACTATCACTTTCTCAATACATTTATCCCTCACCAACCTTCCAGATCTAGAATTTCTAGGCTCCTGAATTTTCAAAGAATTTTGTTTCTCTCTTGCATTGTAGAAAACAAACCACACTTTTCTCTCTATATAAAAGGATTCAACCTCATTCACACTGTCACATTTAATAATTTGTTCTCTCTCCTTTGGAATTAGGTGATAATAGTAGTGTGTAAGCGATTGCCATAGTATTGAGTATCTCTCTTTTCACTCCATCCAGTATTTTATATTTAAAATACCCTTGGAATATATATTTAAATTGGAAACAAATATTCTTCATTCTTGGAATGCATAAGAATATTATGGTCCAGTCACAGGCAGGAATCACATTCATTCATGATTGTTACAGTTAATAATTCAAATAACCTTGTACACATATACTTTTAATATTATGTAAAAATATCCAACATACAAGATAAACTATATGATATGTATTTGACTTTAAAAAATACATACGCTTAGAATAAAGCCTAGGAAGAAAGAAACAAAAATAATAATAGGTTTCGTATCTAGGTTGTAAGACTAAATTACTCTTAATTTTCCTTTCTAAAGTTTTACCATAAGTTTTACTAATTTTCTACAATAAGGAGTCTTGACTTTTATAGTGAAACATGCACTAATTTTTAAAGGTTCTTGCTACAAGTGTGTTAAAACAATAAAATCAATTAATTTTGGAATTCACATACCATGTGAAATACACTGGAAGTGGAAAAGAAGACATATGATACTCAGATGTAGATAAAGTTTCAAAAATGTTGTTTAAGTTACAATATGCTATGATTTATATTTGCATGTACAAGATTAAAATGTTGATGAAGGCTTTAATTTATCTAAACAAATTATTAGGGATATTTTAATCCAAATCTCACTTGATAAAAGAGTTAACTATAATAAAGTTTATTAACTCGCCCAAAGTCACATTGCTCTTTGATGCCATAAGTAGGACTGGAAACTTGTTCTCAGGACTGCTTGTGCACTTCTCCATGCAATATATTCAATTTAACTTGAATAAGAAGAGGTAAATTGCAGCCTAGAGAATAATCCTTCCTACTAGTGAGTTGCTGAAGCTAATTTAATAAGGGTAGATTTCCTGAATAAAGTGACTAATCATTTAATTCTGAAAATTATATTTTTATAGTGGGGATGTAGCACAATGTATTGGATTGGTAATGGGTTTGAAACCAGCCAAACTGTAGTGGGAAGCCTGATTATACTATTGAATATCAAGGTGACTTTGGGTGAATTACTAAGATTCTCTGAGTTTAATCTGAAAGTGAGCATGATAATTCCTATCACACAAGATAGTTATGAATGTTAAATGGTGTACAAAGGTAGAATGCTTAATACATCCTGGCAGGCATGCCATAAATGTCTGATTCCTTCCCACTTCCCTTACCTTCCTAAATATTCAGTGCTTCATTCATACATTTGTTTATTCATATATCCCAGACATTTCAATAGATTTTATGGATAAAACACAGCTTCTGTCTTCCAGGAACTAAATTCTGTATTTTGATTATTATTATATGCTGTTTCCAATGAATCAAACTACATAGGGGCTCTCTGGGTTTTCTTTCCTTTCCACTGCTGGTAATAGAATTACAAACATGGCCTTTTTTATAACAGACAGTATAAATAAATGAATAAAACTGAATCAATTAAGCAGTTAGATGCCATTTGACCATCTTAAAAGTATAAATTTTTGTATTTCCTTTGAAAAATAGGTATTTAAAATATTAAATATTGTTTTATATACATGTGAATTATAGAAGTGAATGAATTTAGAGTTAATTTTAGAATGAAGGAAAGCTGTAATAACATTCACAAAATTGGAAATACTTTAGAAATAATTGCATTAAGAAATTTTATAATCAGTGACACTTGATTTTTTAAAACTCAGTGACCTGAGTACAAATCTTTACTAATATAATTCTATTCAGTATCTAGAGAGTCTCTTACTGCCTCCTTATTTTTCTCTGAATTTGTTTCTCCAGAATTCTGTTTTCCTTGTTTTTATCTGCCCTAGTTTATCTGAACCTAAATACTTCATCTGGGTATCTTACTTAGAGTCTCTATGCCTATTTATCTTTCTTTTTATCTATTTCTCTCAATTTCCTGTTCTCTTTCTATCTTCATATACAACTGCATTTCTGTCGCTGATTACCTTTCTGACTATACTTGTATTTTCTCTGTCCTCTTCCATTTCTTGTTTCTGATTATCTAACAAGTATGATAACCATGATAAATGATAGCTGCCACATACAAGACATTTACTAAGTGAAACACAACTAAGAATATACATTAAATAATCTTAATTGTGTATTATTTTCCCCATTTCAGACTTCTGAAACTAAGGCTTAGAGAAGAAAGTCAACTAATTAATTTTACAGGTTAGTTAGCAAGAAAGTGATGTCAGAGCTGTCATTTTAGATTACCCAACATCCTTCTTTAGTTGTATACTAGGCTAATAGACAGAATAGCAATTTCATTTGCTTTTTTTTTTTTCTGTCCCCCATTCATTTAAAACCAGTATTTGACATTTATTATACTTTCTTGTTTAGAAATAGTGACAAAATAATGTTTTAAAATAGAGGCTCTTAATGGTCATTTGCACCACAAAGAATCTTGCTAAAAACATAATTTTCATTGTTTTCTTGAGCTAGCAGGAAATGAAGGGAATATCCAAGAAAAAAGAGAGAGACAGACAGACTTGAGGTGAAAAATGGAATCTGAAAAGAAATGTCATGGTAAATGCAAAGATAGGAGAAAGCAAATGCTAAAAAGGGTCATCATGAGGGAAAAATTGCTGATATCAGTATTTCAACAGTGACACTAAGCATTTGGTCAGTGGTTAAGGCAGGAGAGCAGAATCCAAACCCTCGGTTTAAGCCAGGAGAAAGGAAAGGGGGGTATTGTGGTCCTGGTTTAGGAGTGACCTTTGACTTCTAGGAGAAGTAAATGCAAAACCCCTTTAAAAGACTGCATTTAAAAATTAGGGTCCAAATTTCCACTTATAAAACCAACCTATTAAAAATTCATAAACAAAGAGCATCAAGAGTCAAGAATAAACCACCAGGTGTCCATCAAGCAATGTCTTCAGGCTGAATTGATATTCTTGCCTCTATAAATCAATACATATACTATTATTTTAGTGTGCTTACTCTGTTTTATGTGTTAATAAATTAAAATATTGTGGTTGTTAAAATAAAATTCACTTAAACATATTTTTGAAAGCAACTACTCTCAGGTATGAGACTTGCATGTTCTTTGATGTTAACAAGTGGTCTTTTTAATCTGAATCTGGTTTTATACACAGGGTTAATTATACTAGCTCTTCCTAACTTAGCTTGCGTTATTAGAATGCAAAACCTTTAGGCTTAAGTTATGTTTGACACTGATGCAAATTGCTTTTAAGCTTCCCTCCTAGCAACTCTGTTTACACACCTTACCTCTATTAGAAGCTATTAGGGCTAATTAAAGAAACAAATTTAATTTTTCTTTCAAACTCTGAAGCAGTAGAAGCTCCAGGTGTTACTATTACTGAATCTCTCTTCTTCTTATTGAATAAGAAAGAGAAAAAATTAGTCTCATAAGCAACATCTTTAGATTTCAGGATATGATATATTCATGACTAAATTTTACCAATTGGAAAAAGGCTACATGAACCTTTGTTAAAGAAAATGAAACACTCTATCATTTTTATTTCTTTCTTGTCAAGATTTTAAAAATGATAGTTGTGGTTTATAAATTTGCCATAGCTATAGAAATCTGTCTTTAGCACCCACTGATTTGAAAGAATTTGTAGTTTTATCATGGATCATTACATTTTGAGCAACATTTTAAAACAGAAAAATAAAAGGGACTTTTCAAGCAGTGATTTTAAATTGTTTTCATCACAGAGGCAAACTAAATTTACTGCATGTAGATGAATGGTTTAATGATGATTCTGAATATCTTACTTTCTTTGCTATAGAATCAAGGCTGCACTGGTAAAATCAGGGTGAGGAAATAAGAAATTGAACTTCTGTTCTGTTTCTAGAGTCCCAACTGGAGCACTGGAATGCTGATACAAAATCACATCTATAAAGATACAGCAAAATAGGAGATCCAGAAAATCACCTATTAGACAAGGTAATTTCAGAAGATGATTTCATCCTTTTTCTTCTTATTATTATTTAATAAGGATTGCATTGAATCTGTACATCAGTTCAGAGAATTTAGCCATAATGACAATATTTAGCCTTTTGATTCATAAACATGTGATAGCTGTTTGTTATTTTGATATTTTAAAAATAATTTTTTAATTAAAAATTTCAATCAAGAATGTTTGGTAGTTTTCAATGGACAAGATTTTCACTTCCTTTGCTAAACTTACTCCCAAGTAGTATATTATTTTTGATGCTATTTTAAGTGGAATGGTTTTTGGTTTGGGATTTTTCATTGCTAGTATACAAAAATAAAATTGATTTTTGTATATTGAACTTACAGTCTGTAAACTTACTGACTTATTCCTAATAGTGTTTTTTGCAGCTTCTTTAAGATTTTCTATATGCAAGATCACATGCATCACATTATAGATGATTAAAGATAGTTTTACTTCTTTCTTCATAATCTGGATATCTTTTGAAACTTTTTCCAGCCTCATTTCCATGTATAGAATTTTCAATACAATGTTAAATGGAAGAGGTGAGAGTGGAGATCTTTCTCTTGCTTTCTACTTACAGGGAAAACATTCAGTCTTTAACCATTATATATGATGTTAGCTGTGCGTTGTCTATAGATGACCTTCATTAATTTGGGCAGGATTCTTTGGAAAAGACAATAATACTGGGAAAAGTAAAAGGCAGCAGAAAAGAGAAAGACCAAATATGAGATTAATTGACTCTGAAAAGGAAACCATAGGCATGAATCTACAGGTGCTAAGTACGGCTTTTGAGGACAGGACGTTATGGACATCACTCAATCCCTAGGGTCACCAGCAGTTGGAGCTGACTTGATGGCGCATAATGACAGCAATTAGGTTAAGAAAGTCCCTTTCTATTCCTAGTTTCCTGAGTGTTTATCAGTAAAAGATTCTGTATTTTGTAAAAGGCTTTTTCTGCATCTGTTGAGATAATCATGAGGATTTTGTTCTTTATTCTATAATATGATGTATTACATTGATTTAGGATGAGTCAACCTTGCATTTTTATGATAAATCTCACTTTGTCAAGATGTATAATCCTTTTGATACATTGCTGGATTTTGTTGCTCGTATTTTGCTGACGATTTTCTGTCCTTTAAGATGTTGCTCGGTCATTTCCTTTTCTTTTGATACCTTTGTCTTGTTTTGGTATCAGGGTAACACTGACTCCTTAAAATTAGTGGAAAAATGTTTACTGCCCTTCCAATTTTGAAAGAGTTTCTAAACTATTGGTATTCAATATTCTTTGAATGTTTGGTAGAAGTTACCATCGAAATCATCCAGACTTGGATTTTTCTTTCTGAGAATTTTCAAAATGATTAATTCAATCTCTTTACATTTTGTAGGTCTATTCAGATTTTCTATTTCTTCCTGACTCAGTTATGGCAGTTTGTGTCTTTCTTTCCATTTCCTCTTGGTTATACATATTTTTTGGCAAGTAGTTATTCATAGTATTTCTAGGTAAAATTTTTTATTTTCATAAAGTCAGTAGAGATGTCCCCTCTTTCATTTCCCGTGTTAGTAATTTAAGTCTTTCTTCCTTCTTGGTTAATCAAGCTAAAAGTTTGTCAATTTTCTAAATCACTTCAAAGATCTAACTTTTGGTTTTATTGATTTTTACTATTTTTATTTCTCATTTTATTTATTTCTACCCTAATCAATTTTACTTTCTTTCTTCTATTTGCTTTGAGTTTAGTTTACTATTTTATATTTTGTTCAAGTGAAATATTAGATTATTTTTGTTATCGTTATCCTGTTTTTTTGTTTGTTTTTTGGTGAGGAAGATTATCCCTGAGCTAAGATCTGTTGTGAATCCTCCTCTTTTTGCTGAGCAAGATGGGCCCTGAGCTAACATCTGTGCCCATCTTCCTCTATTTTATATGTGCGATGCTTGCCACAGCATGGCTTGATAAGCAGTGCGTAGGTCCAAGCCCAGGATCCAAACTTGCGAATGCCAGGCCACCGAAGTGGAGCATGCAAACTTAACCACTATACCACCAGGCTGGCCCCATTATTCCTTTTTAATACAGGTGTTTATAGCTATAAATTATACTTCATGGAACACTTTGGATGCATTCCACAATTTTGGTATGTGTGTTTTCATTTTCTTTCATGTGAAAGTATTTATGCGTTTTCCTTGTGATTTATTCAGTGATTGATTACTTAGAGTTTTTTTTTTTTTTTAATTTCCATATATTCACAGATTTCTCAAGTTTGCTTTTGTGATTGATTTCTAATTTAATTCTGTGGTCAGGGCACATGTTTCACATAATGTCAGTCCTTTTAAATTTATTGAGGCATGTTTTATTGTTTAACATATGGTGTATCTTGGTGAATGTTACATGTACACTTGAGAAGAATGTATATTCTGCTGTTGTTAGGTGAAATGCTCTATAGATGTTTCTCAGGTATGTTTGGCTTACAGTTTTGGTCAAGTCTTTTATTTTCATTTTACTCTTCTATCTATTTGTTCTACCTTTTGTTGAAAGTAGCATATTGAAATCTCCAATTGCTATTGTTAAATTTCTATCTTTTCCTTCAATCCTCTCAGTTTTTGCTTTATGCATTTTAAAACTTTGTTATTAGGTGCATACATGTGCTATATCTCCCCAGTGTTTTGGTCCTGGTGCAGGTCTCCTGGCAATAAATTTTTCATTTATTCTTTTTATAATTTTATCTTCATTTTTGAAGGATTGTTCCCTGGATATAGAATTCTTTGGTGATGGTCTTTTTCTTTCAGCAGTTTGAGTATGTCTTCCCACTGCTTTCTGACTTCAATGCTTCTTATGAGAAATCTGCTGTTAGTCTTATTGAAGATCCTTTATATGTGATGAGTCTCTTGTCTCATGAAGACTCTCTTTTTCTTTTTCACCCTTGACAGCTTTGTTATAATGTGTCAAGTTGTGAATATCTTTGAATTTATACTACTTGGAATCTTTGAATTTCTTGGATGTTTAAATCATGTTTTTTATCCAATATGAGAAGTTTTTACCATTATTTCTTCAAATATACTTTCTGCCTTTTTCTCTCTCTGCTCTCCTTCTGTCAATCTCATTATTTGCATGTTGGTACACATTGTGGTATCTCCCAGACATCTGAGGCTTTGTCCGCTTTTTCTTCACTCTTTTTTTCTCTCTGCTCCTAAGATTGGATAATCTCTATTGACCTATTTTCAAATATGCTTATTCTTTCTTAAGCCAACTCAGATCCGCTGTTGAACTCCTCTTGTGATTATTTTAAATTTTAGTTAATGTATGTCTTAGTCCATTTGGACTACTACACCAAATTTATCACAGATTGTATTGCTTATAAACAACAAACATTTATTTCTCACAGTTCTGGAGGCTGGGAAGTCCAAGATCAAGGTGCTGGCAGATTTGATGTCTGGTGAGAGCCTGCTACCTTGTTCATAGATGGACAGCCATCTTCTCATTGTGTCTTCATATGGTGGAAGGGATGAAAGCTCTCTGGGGCCTTTTCTTTAAGGGCATTAAGCCTGTTTGTGAAGGCTCCACCCTCATGACATAATCACTTTCCAAAGTTCCTACCTCCAAATATCATCACATTGTGGGAATAGGTATAAATACATGAATTTTGTAGGGAGACAAATATTCAGTCTATACCAATGTATTTCTAAACCCCAGAATTTCTTTTTGGCTCTTTTCTAGAATTTATCTCTCTTTATTGATATTTTGTATTTAGTGAGATAGCAATCCATACTTTCCTCTAACCCTTTAGACATGATTTTCTTTACTTTGAATATATTTACAATATTTAACGTAAAACCTTTGTCTAGTAAGTCGAACATCTATTCTTCCTTAGGGAGTTCCTATTAATGGCTTTGTTTACTTGATATGGAATATAATTTAATGGTTTTTAGCATTTCTTGAATTTTTTTGGTTGAAAACTGGATGTCTTACGTGATATAATTGACAATGAGGATACCAGACTCCTGCCTTCCCCAGGCTTTATTGATGGCGGTGATTTTGAGTGATTTTATTTTTGTTGTTTTTGCTGTTCGTTTAGTGACCTTCCTGAGCTGATTCTATAGAGTCTGTATTCCTTGACATTTATGGCTCCTGGAGTCTCAGCTCATTTAGCTTAGTGATTAGGTAATGACTGGACAGAGATTTTCTTAAATGCCTCGAATCAACAAGTCTCCCAGACTTTGTCAGGATGCTCTATTTCTGATTTGGTGTCACGTGTTCAATACTTCTGCAGGCAGTTTGCCACTCTGCTTTAACTTTCACTTTTTGCTTACACTGAGACTCAGAGTCAGGCACGAGTGAAGCATCTGTATTCTTTGGGTGCTTTTGACCATGAGCACAGCCCTGCATATGCATATGGCTTTTTAGATCCCTAGGAAAATGAGGAGCCTTTCAAAACTACTATGGACATATTATTCCTCATAGCTTCCTTAGAATATTTTACTTTCCTCTTGTTTGTCCCGACTAGTTTCATTGCCTTAGTCTACTGTGATGTTAAATATTTGTCACTAAGTTTTTCAACAACTGCTTGAGGGAGAGAACTTTTTCCATTGAGCACACTCAGAATCAGACAGCCAGGCCTGGGAATGGGACTTTTACAAGGTACTTCCATACATGTCAAATAGTGGCAATTCTCTGGAGATGGGGCTTTTGGATTAGCTGCACACTAGGCCTGCCTCCTCCAGTGGCTACTATGTTGCTAGTTTTCACAGTGTTCATGGTTGTGAGACTGTCATTGGAAAGGCTACCATGGACTTGGGAAGTGGGGGATGGAAATAGGACAAGTTAAAATGTCAAAAACTGGGTGTTTCTACAAACAGTTATCTGTTATTATTGAATAACCACTCCTTAGATGTTGCAAGCCTTTGATTAAATCCAGAGTTCTGAGAAGTTGATTGGGATGCATTTTGTCAGGTTTGTGATGGCTTTTACAGAGATATAGATTTTTGGAGGGACTTCCTTTGCTGTTCTGGAAGTCCCACCTCTCTCTTGAATCTTTTATAAGTGCATGTAAGCTGATTACTTTCCACTTGTTGAAAAGCATGCAATTAAATGCTTTAAGACATTCTCTCCATCTTAAAATTTAGACAGATTTTTTTTTGCAAGAAATTTAATGGCTTAATTATAAGACTAATTCCTCAGGTCTCCACCCAAATCTCTCTTCATCAGAATGTACTTTTTATGCAGACAAACCAGGACATTTACATGCTATATGAAAGAATCTGTTGCTTAGCTATGTATATATTCATCTATATTTTTATTGTAAGCAGATATTTATTGAGGAACCAAAATATTCTAGACACTAGCAAAACCATGGTAAATAAATTATGCTGTCCATGCCGTAATGAATTTTATATTCTATATTTTAAAGTGAATAATCAATGCTATTGGGATATTCTTCCTCCTTTTTACTGCTTTTTGTTTTTCACTTCATAGAAAAGTCCAGGTATGCCTTCATTTTCACTTTTGATATTAAAGAAGTTTAAATGTATAAGTTATATATATTCTCAAAAACTAAATGTTCAGCACATCAAAAAGGTATCACATAATCCTTGCTGAGGCTATTTTCTATGTCAATGTCTCTTAAAGTTAAATAAGATATGGTCTCTTTTAAAGAAAATAGAGTATTGTGAACTCTCTGTCTTACAAAGATTTTTATTAAAATATTAAATAGAATATTACTTTATACATAAACTCTTATGCTATGGTTTTCATGCAGCTACAAAATCAAAACATATTTACAAATTAAATACTAATATAATATAGAAACAATAAAATTTTAATTAGTTCATTAATTTAATGTTATGAACGATGTGCTGAAACCAAATTCCTGATAGAAACTCAGCTATGATATTGATATCTACAGCACAAGTGGTTTTTTCAAGTTTGTCATATCTGTATTTATGAATGATGTGTGACACTTAAATTCTCCTGCCTTTTTAAAAAAATTTGAATGATTGCAGGAGCTTAATTTGTATATCATGACAATATCATTGAGGCTTTACTTGACAAGAAAACATTATTGTTATGTCACATTTCCAATGGTCATTTCTTATTTACCTTTTTAAGTTAAAGTAGGACTGATTTTCACCAAGACAGTTAACAGCACACCCAACAGAGACTCTACAATTATTTGGCAATGCTCAGTTACAAGATAAATCATCAGTCGATCCAGAATATTATAACAAATCTCAAAGAGAAATCATGTCCTTCTCCATGCTATGTAGTAGTATAAAGTTTTTAAAAAGAATGAGCTAGATATTCATCCATGGACACAGAATGAGTCAGAAGAAATATTGCTAAGTGAAAACATAATATTGAAAAATAATATTTAATTTAATATGTTACCTTAAAGTATAACCTATTAAATGTTATACATATATTATATATAAATACATATACACATATCCACACACACGTATAAAATATCTGGAAGGATAAACTTCAAACTGTTAACTCTTTTTATTATTTTACTGTTAGTGAATTGGAGTAAGTGGGGGAGCTGAAAAATTACTTTTACTTATTATTTTGTACACATTTATATAATAAGATAATTAACTGTATATAATAAAAGCATCTATGTCACATACAGAAAAATATATATTTTAATTCTATGGTATTGAGAAGTTTATGCCAGATATTAGATACAATTTTTCTAAATCTGAATTTATAAATAAAATTAACTGTCAAGTGGTGATTACGTAGTAGACAGTAAGAATGAGATTTTATGTCAGATGAACCTGAAGTAGAAAAGTACCAAATATCTGAACCTTAATACATGAAGAAAAGCAACATTTTCCATTTTTTATAAAGTTATAAATAAAAACAATTGAAGTTTATTTTAAAATTCGAATCTTGTACTATGCTCAGTTACAAGGAAGAGACTCTCTCTGTGTGTGATTCAGAAATCTGAGCATTTAATCAATTTCAAGTAAGATAAAATTGTTTCATACAAATAGATATGCTAAGCACCCTCACTTTCTAAGACTAGAATAAACTGTTTCATATCTTACGTGATAGAAAGAACCAACTGTTTTTTTACAGGTAGCAAATTAACTCATCTCTCTATTTAGTATTTTCTTCTTAAACTACTAGTTCATTCTGTTACCAGCTAGATCCTATTGTCACAGAGAGAAGTCATAACCTAAGTCAACAACTTTTTTTTTCACAATGTACATACAAGCATGGGCTATCTTAGTATAATACAATGTAAGTATGGATAACTGTTCCTTTTTGCCTTTTGTCTCAGCAAAATTATTTCCCGAATGTTTTTTTCTTGAGAAAAATTACTCTGTATTTTATCTTGATATATAGTTTATAATATTTATATACTAACATGAATTTTAAATATATACATATGAATACACAGAGCAATATTACTTATATATTTTTTGTACCTAAAAGTTAATATTTAAATCTAATCCTCTTCACAACTATAATCTTTAACAAAGAGCCCACTGTTTCCTTTAGTCCTCTAGCCACCCAAGAAAATCGTAACTTATCTTAATGGTACAAATTCTTAATATCAAAAAGAAGGATGTAGAACCCTGGAAGCAAAGTACAACACATTAGAATTCTCTATTCCTAGTAGAATTTTGGCAGACACTTCTTTAAAAAAGGAGTGATTTGAATACTCAGAGCCTATGTTTATGCCGCTGTTTCGGGTCTTCTCTTAATCCAACTCAACATTCTCCAGCTTCTGTGTGCATAAGATATAGTGTGCAAGGTCATGTAAATAAATGAACAGTAAATATTTATGTGATTTAAGGTATCTCCAATGGTAAATTACATGAAATATTCAACTTTCAGTTTGACATTATACCCTAATGTTTTATTGTGAACATTTTCATAAATATAAAAAAATCGAAGAATAGTAGAATAAACACCACTATACCATTTACATAGTTTCACCTATATTTAATTACAACACATATTTTGATATATTGGCTTCATATTACTGTATAAATATCATAGATATTTTTTGTTGTTGCTGGACCACTTGAAAGTAAGTTGGAACATCACAATATTTCACCACAATTTCCTCAACATATATTTCTTAAGATTAAGTATATTCTCCTAACCACTTTACCTTTCACACAGGCTTCCCAGTCTAAGACAAGATCATTACCATCAACTGATTCTTGTAGATGGTACTAAGAGACAGTGTCCCAAGGGTTTTTTTTAGTGCAGAAGCAAATATCATGAAAGTATACTGCATAATTCAAGATTGACAAAATAAGAATTAATTACCTAGGACTAAATGGACTAAAAGAAAACTTGTAAAATTTTTAACAGTGTATGCAAAAAAACACATATTTTCTTTACCTATAACCCCAAATTTATTGGATTATCATGATACAAACAGGAATAGAACAATTATTTACATGGTATCTCTTTCCAACTAACTCTTAGAATTAAATGAAATTATCTGACTAAAATGATTATTGATGTTTATAAGCTAATGAATTTTCAGAAAAAAAATCATAACATTTTAGATAAGAATGATGAACATTGACTTTGTTTGCAAAATAGCTTAAAACAATGGCAACAATATTTAAATATTTTCCGAAGTACCTTTAGTATGTTCCTTTACTTTTGATGACCATGTAATTATTTGCTTAGGTTTAAGAACATATCCCTTTTCTAAAAGGACACAATTGGATATATAAAATATATAACTAAACTATGTCAGAAATCTCATTAATTAGGTATGATAAATACATTATAAGATCTTACTACTCACTTGAAAATAATACGTGCAAAATATTTCCAGGAAACTGGCCTATTATCTGCTCTATAATTAACAAAATCACAGGCTTAGGGAAGTAAAGAATATCATCTTCTGGCAAGACAGGAATATTGACAACCTTGAGATCTTGGAAAGAGAAAAAAAATAACTTTATAGGTACTGTAGGTGAAACATAGAAGAGCTGGACTCAATGATTCTTGTTTTCTTATCTTTTTATTATAACATGATGACAAAAATATATAAACACGATAGTAATGCTTAAGTATTGTCACTTTCATGACACAAATTCCTGTAGTACATTGCTATGAACAGTTATAATTTCATTCAAATATATTTTACTACATTAGCACAGAGCAATGTAGAGTTCTGGTATCACATTTAAGATCTACCCTTTCTGCCTAATGTAAAAATACTGTTTTCATTAACCATGATTTCCCTTATTTATCAATAAGAGTAAGGAAAATTTTGAAAATATGCATATGGGCATGACTTTAAATGAAATTTCTTGAAATCAGACAAGGGATGTAATTGAGATTAAAATAACCTATGTTCGGCAAGGTGCTGAGTAGTAACTCAGTTCTCCCAGGATTTTGTAAAGTAATCTTAAATCAAATTTGCAGCTTTCTTTCAATGTTACACACATAAAAATCTTGCTGACTGATGAATACCATGGCTCTTTAGGTTTTTGCACCTGCTTTGAAAGGATAGTAAAGACTCAAATAAAATTATTGTAGGCACTTGAAGTTTCTCACCTGTGAAAGACAAAATGGTGCAGTAAGTAAGAGTCCTTGGAGACCACTATAAAAGATTCATTTGCAAATAAGCTCAGTGCATAAGATAGAACTTTTAAAGTACAGGAAATTTTTTGATATTTGAATTTTTTGTATTACCATAGCAGTTTTGAGAACAAATGATTTTTCTCTCTTAGGTTGTCTTTGGGAAGTCACAATTCTATGAAGATAATTAACATCTGAAAAAAAAATCTTATATCTCAATATAAAATAGGTCAGTTAAAATTGAAGATTAAAGAAGCAATTAGAAACCATAAAGATAGAAAGAGATTCACTGTACGAGGTCATTATTTTGAGTGCTTGATAGAACTCTGAGCTTCCTGGCAATTTACCATCTATTTCTTGTAATCTCAAATAGTTTATTTTTATTGCATGCAGTGTTTTTCCTTGTTATCTTCATCTTCACATATTTATTTTTCATCCTTCCGTTCTCAGCTTTATCCTGTCTTTCAGACTAGTTTTTTTTCTGACTTTCACACTGAATTCTAATTCCCATTTGTATGCTTTTAAATACCCCTTATTTATTTGTAGGACTTATTAACTCTAAATTAAATTCATAATTATCTGCTTAAAGTCTGTTTCTAACTCAGGAATACAAGGTCCATGATGTTAAGGATCTTTCTTTTCTACTGCTTTCTTCAAAGAAAGCATTCTTTTATGAACAGAGAATTCTCAAGAAATCTCACATCAAGAATACATAGTTATATGGATTATCCTATTACAAAAGATATGCTGGGGCTGCCCAGTGGCGCAGCGGTTTACTCCGCACTTGGCAGCCCGGGGTTCGCGAGTTCGGATCCCGGTGCCCTCCGACGCACTGCCTGTCAGCCATGCCGTGGCGGCGTCCCATAAAAAGTGGAGGAAGATGGGCACGGATGTTAGCCCAGGGCCGGTCTTCCTCAGCAAAAAGGGGAGGATTGGCAACAGATGTTAGCTCAGGGCTGGTCTTCCCCACAAAAAAAAAAAAAAGATATGCAGCACAGTCATTAGAAATGAAGAAAGTGATACTCCTAAGACTGTCTTCTTTTATAGTGACAGTTGGTGATTAGACTTTTTTCACCTTGGGTAAAAATAAAATGTCTGGTTTGTCTTTGGGCTTTCAACACATTTCAACACGTGTATGCATTGAACATAGGGAGTGCTTTGTCAATATTAATAAAATTAATGAATAAATAGACTTATGTTAGCCATCTTCCTTATCTAGTCCACAGAAATGCCCATAGTTCAGGGCAGAGTCGACCACATATTACTCATAGATTCTGATTTATTGATATTGAGGAAAGAATAATAATCATGGAATGAACCCTGGCACCCTTTACCTGGATATTCTTTTAACTTTATAATATACACTTGTAAATGGGCACTTCCTGAAATTTATATTTGTTATTGAACAGAAATTATACTCTTTATTGGAAATACATCATTCATTTATTTTAAATCAGCACAATTATAGGAGCTGATTTGCTTGCATATACCAGTAAGGTACCTTTGCTATAGATAGTCAGGTTGCTACATTTACAGGAAAAAAATATGATTGTAAACAACCTGAAAACCTTTAACTATTGCTTCATGAATTATGACTCTGTAATAAAAAAACATTGGAATTTATATTATCATGAAGTGTACTTGATAAGCATAGACACAAACAAAATATTAAGTGACATTAACCAGTACGAGCAATGTTAGCTTTATAAGGCTATCCCTCCAAGAGAATGTGACTGGATCATCTTGAGCAATTGACCATGCACTTTGCACCCCAAGAGTACGAGACATATATTGACAGTTTTTTTTTTTTCTCAGAAATTCAAATGTTTAGGCCCTGTAAATACTTTCTCATTCTTACTAACTAAAGCTTTCTTTTAAAAAGTGTATTCATTGGGAAATAAATGACACTAGCTTTGCAATTTAAGGAGAACGTAACAAAGAAACTTTTCTTTTCTACTGTTTTATTCTTTTTCTTTATTGAGGTAACACTGGTTTATAACACTATATAAATTTCAGAGGTATACATCATTATATTTCAATTCCTGTGTAAACTACATCATGTTCACCACCCAAAGACTAATTATGATCCAACACCATATACATGTGCCTTATTACCCCTTTTGCCCTCTTCCCTCCCTCCCTCCTTCCCCTCTGGTAAACACCAATATAATCTCTGTATCTATGTGTTTGTTTGTTGTTGTTTTTATCTTCCACTTATGAGTGAAACCATGTGACCACATGGATGTACCTTGTGGGTATTATGCTAAGGGAAACAAGTCAGATCGAGAAAGTACAGAAACTTTTTTAAATGGTGCAGGTGGGGATAAGAGAAACCAATACTGAATAGCAAGGGAGGTTAAGGTTGCAACAGGGAATCCACTCCCATGCCTAAAGTTATCAGAACCTGGACAGATTAGTTCTAGCTTTCATTAAATTAATTTGGCCGATCTGCAGTGACCTTACAGGGATGGATTCAGGGGAAACAGTCCAAGAATAATTAAACTCCCACCTGCTGATTTCTTGCTAGTACCTCTTGTTAGTTCAATTGGATGCCAAGTGCAAGGAGTTCCTGCGATGCATTCCATAACAATCAGCCTCTCTGGGCACACAGCATGGGAGAGCAGAGTGAAGAGTGGATTTGGTGAGACAGAGAGGAAATACATAGCTCATCCAGACAAAATACATTGACTAAGTAATACATGCTAAAATAATCATGTAAAACAGACTATACTCTAGATGCCTTGATTAGAATAAAGCTATTCAAAATCCATTTTCAGCAACAATGTATAGACTATTATTTAGTTTCAGTTATTTTACTAGAGGGTTAATCTAATTTTCCCTATGTCAGTTTTTCCAAATTACATTATTAGAAGGCAACCTTTATTTTAAATTATGGGTTCCTTTATGTCATCCCCTGTGTACTGATTAAAATTTCCACAGCTTTAGGTTAGAAAGCATTAATACACACACACACTACACAAACCTACCGAGTCTACATATATTTCATTCTAATGTTTTGACTGGACAAATGCCCTTTTACTGTGCTTTGCTTGTTTTCCTTTATGTGTGAGAATCTATTCATTTAATCTGTCAGTCACCAACTGCACACCTGTTGATATGCCTTCTCACTGTAGAGACTGTATTTCAAACATAACGCAATTTTGCTTCTCTTCATAACACTTTGCACTTTGCATTTACAATTGGCTAGGCAGTGGTATTATTTCTCAGGCAAACAAGAGGCTCTTGTGAATGCAAAGGCAATATTTTCACTTCCACTATTCCAAACAAAGGATCAAAATCAAGTTTGTTTTTAGTGGATATGACGAAAGCATTGCCTTGTGCTTCGTGTCCTGGAAGTGCTATCTACCAGCTCACAAATGCTGTCATTATTGACATAGTAACTACTACATACATCCAACGTTATCACGTATTCAGTGATATTTTCCCAAATGATAACATATCTCTAAAATATCTAAACAGGGTTAGAATTAAATGATTGAGTCAACAAAATCTAAATATTCCCTATCCAGCATTAAAACACTCACTTCTTAACTCTAATTAGCTTTAACTTACTTCTACTAATGGAAACACAAAAATGTAAGAGAAAAAATAATCTATAAATTATTACATTTTGTTTTGAAGTGGGTCACGTGGTGAATAAAAATTATCTAGCAATCTAAAACAGTTCAAAATCAAGCATAATGAGTTAAAAATTTAATTTTGGTCGTGCAAATAAAGTAAGTGGCTTATACAATTTTTCAATTCACGTGATAGTTGTTTTCTTACAATTCAGTCGTAGTCTAAGACATGTTTTTCTTGATCCCTAGCACATACAATTCTGTGGTTTACTTTAAATGCATGTGACTTTCTAATTTAGCGAATCATACTTATTGACTAAACTTATTTAGTGGTTATAATATTAATTACACTTATATTGACATAATGATAATAACAGCAGCGGTAATAAACATTTATTTAGAAAGAAAGGGTACTAAACATTTCCAACAATTATGTGATTTAATTTTCACCAAAATACTAAATAGGAGTGGAGCAATGGTGTTAAAAGGCCAGAAGGATACCTTAATAATCTATTGAAATACAGTATAATACAGTTAGTGGCCATGCCACTAACTGCTGAAAAACTCATGCAACAAGCCAGGACAGTAAAAACTGCCTGATTCAGAGCAGTCATAACAGACCATTTATGTTTTTAATTAAATAATTTCATGATAGAAAAGTTTATTAAACGAAGTTCCCAAGAATAAGAAAAATTTCCTTTAGTTCTCAGTGAAGTTATTTACGATGCAAGATATATTTGCGAATATGTGTTAGCTTTATTACTCCCTGACTTCAGGTATCGTCAGATATAGGGCTACTCATAATTCATTCTTTCATCATACTCACTCACCAATAGACAGCTTCCTGCAAACATGGCATGTCCAAGGGATTTCTCATTCATCCTAACTTTTCCAGCTCCTCTTTCATGGTCAACCTGTCTAAGAGAGCCCACATCAGCCTTTGAACCATGTCCCATTCCTCTAAACAAGGAATGGTTATTTTTCTTCCCAGGTGTGCTGTCTCTTTTAGATAATTTTCTGCCAGATATCTCTGAAATCTGAAGCTGTAGGAGTTCTCTTTAGCCTGCTTACAACTCTCCTTCATCTTGTTCTATTAAAGATGGATTTTGTATATCACTCTCTCACATTTCTTGTGGTATTTCATGATTTATGAGACAAGAGACATTCCATTTATTCTCTACAGTATAACTACTGTAAATAAGGGTTTTTTTGTTATTTTGTACTGAGTCAAAAAAAAAAAACAAAACTAGGTCAGTGCATTGAGGCTAAACCTACAAATAAAGGAAACATAAATGTCTGTGCACAGCGAAAAAAATATTGTTCATCATATAGTTTTTTCTTATAGCAAAATCATCTTCAAATATGTAAACTAGGGATATCTAGTTAGAGAAATAGCAGAGACAGGAGAAGACTGCCTGGACTATAGAACAGAGGTGGCCCAGAGGTAATGCACAGTGGGTTCAAGTTAGTTTTAACTATGTTTTTTTTTTTTTTTTTGCTTAGGAAGATTTGGCCTAAGCTAACATCTGTCACCAGTCTTCCTCTTTTTGTGAGGAAGATTTGCCCAGAGCTAACATCTGTTCCAATCTTCCTTTATTTTGTGTGTGTATTGCCACCGCAGCACGGCTGCCAACAAATCGTGTAGGTCCGCGCCTGAGAACTGAACCCAGGCTGCCAAAGCAGAGCGCTCTGAACTTAACTGCTAGGCCATGGGGTCAGCCCCTTAACTATGTTATTCTTGTTAATATACACAGTATAATTTTGATTATTTGTTGAACAAATAATTATTATCTAGGTATTTTTGCCTGGCATGGCAAGGTAAAATAGGGGATATAAAAGTGAAAATACATGGTCTTTTATATTCGTGAGCTTAGAGTTAGTAGGAGAAATGAGCTAATTTTTGTCAAAGGCATAAATCCCTCGTCATTAAAAATGCAAAAGGATACACTGTGTTACATGAACTTTGGGGTTGGAGAGAATGCTTTATTAAAGAGTTGGTTCTTGAGGGTAGGAATTATTCAAAAAAAAAGGTAGAGTGAAAATACTCTGGAAAGAAGAAAGAACATGGGTAATGAGACAATACATGGTGCACATATAAAAAGAAAGTAAATAAATTTGGCTGATGCATACAAAATATAAAAGGCATTAGCTGAACAGAAGTTTGGATAGTTTAGCAGAAATCTTTGAATACCAGGCAAAGTCATTTTATCCTTTTTCCTTAGCCAATGTAAAAAGATGCTATAAAATACAAAGATACTTATAATTAATGATGTAAGTTTTTCTTTCAAGAATTTTAAGTTTCCAAAATATTTGGTTTTTTTTCCAAAACTTTCAAAATAAAATAGACCTGAAAATACCTTAAATGTGTAGTTTTACTATTCACAGAACAATAATTCCCACTCAGGTGCAATTTTAGGAATTCTAATTTGTTCTGTTTTCCATGGATCAATGGGAAAAACATATGTTTTGGCCCTCTTGCTAAGTTGCTGCCCACTACTTGAAGATACATATGAAAATTCTTAAGTTTTTATTCTGTTGGAATGTTCATTAGGGATTTCAACTTGTAATTAGCAAAATTTTGGCCATGCTGCAGAAAGGGTATGTAATGGTGAATATGCAGTGAAGCTACGGAAACTCAAACTTTGGGCCATTCACTTGCATGAGCTTCTTTCAAAGCCCCAGGAAAGGCTCAGAATTTTTTCATACAGTTATATCGTTTTGGGGAATTTGCCAAAGTAAGATTTTAAATGCAATTTCTAAAGATTACTATCTCTTAATGGTTTATCTTACAATTTGTCACCTTTTCTCTCATACTGGCTAATACTGGACTAAGCACAGGCACTTTTGGGGTCTCACTGAGGGAACATTGAGTTGGGGAATCTTTTACTTTTGGTTTAGTATGATATATTTCTGGATTTGGAATGTGTGGCTGGACATCTCCATTTTAGGAATTGCCTCCACTGTGCTGACTCACCCAGCATTGTGACACAGGGCCAAAGAAACTCATCATGAAAACGTAATCTACAGTACCACGCTCTGGAATTTTGTGGGTAGCATAGGAGAAAAACAATTAAATATATGGCTCCAGAAATGATTTTATAGAAAATTACTCTAATCATGAGCTGTATAAATTATAAGTTAACTCTTCATTTCATTGATCCTTAGAATGTATATTCTCTTCTGTCTGATTATACTTGTAATTCAATTTTTACTATTGTACGAGATATATAGACAGGTAGGTAGATAGATTAATAGATATGATAGATTACTTTGGAGGTTGTTGAGAATTGTGTGAAATAGAAATCATCAAAATTCATGGGTACAAACTTCATTCAATACTTCAAATAGTCAATGTGCCTGTAGGTGAAGCTGCATATTATATGCATCTCAATGTATTAGGTTGTATTTTAGTGTGCTTCATGTGTTTTCCTGACAAAATTTGGCAGTCTCAAAAGAAATGGCATGCAAATTGCCTCTGGTATGGCAAAATGGCCTGTAGAAACAAATACTATAGTGACAGAACTCCTCCACATATAAATCAATACATCAATGTAGGTAGTGTTAGAATAATTTGAATGTGCATTTTTGTAGCTTAATATGTAGTGGCAAATTATAAAATGCTTTGTATCTGCCTTGATTTCAGAATAACTTCAAATATTTTTTCACAATAATTTATCCTACAAAACTTAAAGTATAACTGAAAGGAAGACTCTTCGTTGAAGCCAAAAATGTTAAAAGAAGGGCTGCCAGAAGCATCAAAATATCAAACATTGGTTGATCTTGTTTGTATGTTTTATCAGGCAGTTAACTTGATTCAACTCAAACAGAAAACTGTCTTGTGAAGAAATTAAAACCTAAACTCAGTTTTTTAATCCTTAGCTGCTTAGCATCTGTCCCATGTATGCGTAGCTCAGATATTTAGACAGTGTTGATACATAGATTTGGGGGTTATCCTTTGGCTCTCTCCTTCCTGGGATTTCTCTCTCACCATTCAGGCCTGTAGTTGTCTCAAACTCTGTGTTCTTCTTCATGCCAGAAAGACTTTAGTTTTTCTTTTGAAGATTTAGCCATCCATGTAGCACTGCCAGCAGCCTGCCTCAGGCTAAAAGTCTTAAAAAACTCACCCAAAGACATTCCTTTCATTCAAGTGTCTGCTTTTGTTCACTTTCCAGTATTTGCAGGTCATTGTTTTTTGTATTTAATCTAGAGTTTATTTGTTATCTGCAGAAGGTTGTTCCTGGAGGAGCTTAGTAGACCAAAGTCTAAGTGTAGGTTCTTCCCAGTCTTTTAATTAAGAGCACTTCCGGCTTCTGATTCCACAGAGCTAACAGATTATAGAAGATCCCATTCTATTCCTCACCGGTTTTGAGTTTAGCTCTTTAGCCTCATCCTACACATTTTCACAATCTGATTTATGTCTCGAGGGAGAGACTCATTGTGCTTGTGTAGCCAGTACTTCCTGAGTCCCCTGCCTCCTGGATCAGTGGGACTTTATGCTAAGAACTGTGACACTGTGGGTGATTTTACTTTTTCCTTCTGGCCCAGGGCATTCTCACGTGCCGTATGCCACCCTAGAATTCATAAAATGTGTGGGGTAAATCTGGCCTATTTCATGGATTAACTAATTTCCAAAGTGTGAAGCCAGTCCCAGGTAATTCTGAAGATTTTCACTGCTTTTCTTCCCCTAATAGAAACTGTCCTACTGAGCAAATCTAATCATCATACTACACAGAGAACTGGCAAATTCCCACATGGGAGAAAAAGTCTGCTAATGATCAAATTAGTTATAAAGAGTTCTTCCTTCTCTGGCATTTTAGTTAATATAATTTTAGTTCATTTTGATACTCATTATTTCCACAGTCTTATGATATTTTTAAAAATTGATTATGCTAAAACTCTTTCATGAAAGTAACCCTCAACAAACTAGGAATGGAGGAGAACTTCCTCAACTTGGTAAAGAATATCTACAAAAAGCCAACAACTATTATTCTTTTTTTTTGCGAGGAAGACCAGCCCTGAGCTAACATCCATTGCTAATCCTCCTCTTTTTGCTTAGGAAGACTGGCCCTGGGCTAACATCCGTGCCCATCTTCCTCCACTTTATATGGGACGCTGCCATGGCATGGCTGACAGGCAGTGCGTTGGCGGGCGCCCGGGATCCGAACCGGTGAACCCTGGGCTGCCAAGCGCGGACGAAACCGCTACGCCACCGGGCAGCCCCAACTATTATTCTTAATGGTGAGAGACTAGATGATTTCCCCTAAGATCAAAAACAAGAAAAGAATGTTCCTTCTCCCACATCTATTCCACATCATACTGGAAGTCCTACCTAATGCAATGAGACAAGAAAAATAAATATAAGGTATAGATATTGGAAAAGAAGAAATAAAACTGTCTCTTTTTTTTTTTTGTGGGGAAGACCAGCCCTGAGCTAACATCCCTCGCCAATCCTCCCCTTTTTGCTGAGGAAGACTGGCCCTGGGCTAACATCGTGCCCATCTTCCTCCACTTTATATGGGATGCTGCCACGGCATGGTTGACAGGCAGTGCGTCGGCGGGAGCCCGGGATCCGAACTCGCGAACCCCGGGCTGCCAAGCGCGGACTAAACCGCTGCGCCACCGGGCGGCCCCAAAACTGTCTCTTTTTAAGATCACATGATTGTCTATGTATAAAATCCTAATGAACCCACAAAAAATGTCTCAAATTAAAAATCAATTATAGCAAGTTTGCAAAACACAAGGTAAATAAACAAATTCAATTGCTTTCCTATATATCAGCTATGAGCAATTGTAATTTGAAATTAAAAATACAACCCATTACATTTCATAAAAATGAAATATGTAGGTATGAATCTAACAAAATATGTATAAGATGTATATGAGAAAAACTACAAAACTCTAATGAAAGGGATCAAAGGAGATATAAATAAATGGAGAGATATTCCACGTTCATGAATAGAAAGACTCAATATTGTTAAGATGCCAGTTCTTTTCAAATTTATCTATAAATTCAACATAATCCCAACATCCCAGCAAGTTTATGCATATCTCCAAACTGATTCTAAAGTGTATATGGAAATGGAAAAGACCCAGAAGAGTCAGCACAATATTTAAAAAGAAGAAAATCAAATCGAAGAACAGATACTACCTAACTTCAAGGGCTACTATAAAGCTAAAGTATTCAAGACAGTGTGGTATTTGTGAAAGGATAGACAGATCAATAGAACAGAATAAAGAGTCCAGAAATAGAACCACACTGATGTAGTCAACCAATCTTTGACAAAGGAGTAAAAACAATCAAATGGGGAAAGTACAGTCCTTTCAACAAATGGTACTGGAACACCTGGGCATCCACATGAAAAAAAATAAATCTAGATACTGACATTACAGCTTTCATAGAAATTAATTCAAAATAAATTATAGACTGAATGTATAAAACTTCTAGAATATAACAGAAGGGAAAATCTAGGTGATCTTGGGTTTGGCATGAGTTTTTAGATACAACACCAAAAGTGTAATGATGAAGGAAAAATGATGAGTTGGGCCTCATCAAAATCAATAAGATATACTCCATGAAAGACAGTGTTAAGAAAAAGAAAAGAAAGTAACAAACTGGGAAAAATATTTGCAAAACATTTTTATAATAAAGGACTCGTATCCAAAATATACCAAAAAAACACTTAAAACTCAACAATAAGAAAACAAGCAACCCCATTACAAAGTTGGCAAAAGATATGAAGAGACATTCCATCAAAGAACATACACAGATGTCAAATAATCATATGAAACTACACTCAACACCATATATCATTAGGAAATTGCAAATTAAATAACAGAGAGATATCAGTACACGTCTTTTAGAATGGCTGAAATCCAAAACACTGACAACATCAAATGCCAGTGAGGATGTGGAGCAACAGGAACTCTCATTCATTGCTGGAAGGAATACAAAAATGATCTGCCACTTTAGAAGACAATTTGGCAGTCTCCTACAAAGGTAACCATTCTCTTACCATAGATCCAGCAATCACATTCCTAGGTATTTACCCAAATGAGTTGAAAATGTTTCCACACAAAATCAGCACACAAATGTTTATAGAAGCTTTATTCATCATTGCCAAAACTTGGAAGCCATCAAGATGTCCATCAATAGGTGAATGGGTAAACAAATTATGTACATCCACATAAGGGAATATTATTCAGTAATAAAAAAAATGAGCTTTCCATGAGAAGACATGGAGAAACCTTAAGAGCATATTGCTAAGTGAAAGAAACCAATCTGAAAAGGCTATACCCCATATGGTTACAACTATAGGATATACTGGATATATAAAGGCAAAACTATAGCTACAGTAAAAAGATCAGTGGTTGCTTAAGGCTCGGGGGGAAAGGGGTAAAAGATGAATAGGTGAAGTACAGAGGATTTTTAGGGTAGTGAAACTGTTCTGTATAATACTTTAGTGGTAGATACATGACATTATGCATTAGGCAAAACCCACAGAACTGCACAACACCAAGAGTTAATCCTAACGCAAACTATAGATATTAGTTAATAATAATATATCAATATTTATTCATCAGTTTTAGCAATTGCATCACATCAATTCAAGATGTTAATAATGGGAAACTGGGCAGATGGAAGAGTGTACAGGACTTTCTCTATTTCTGTCCAATTTCTCTGTAAACCTAAAACTGCTCTAAGAAATAAAATCTCTCAATTGAAAAAAGAACATAGTAAATGTAAAAAATCAATTTCTGTAATTCCTCTTTGGAAGGAAGTCACTGTGTGCAGCTTAAGGAGCAGAAAGTTATGTTTCACTTCCTTGAGGGTGAGGGTCTACATGAATTATTTTGAATTCTTCAGCATGAGAGATTTGTCTTTCCTGACTGATTTATTCATTTTTAATCATTTATTTATATCAGCATGGACTCAGATATTTATTTTATAATTTGGGTTATATCCAATGCTACTTTATTTAATTTTTCGTCATATTTTTACATCTTTGACTACTGAGAGCTCTTTCACTTCGCTCTGTGCCTCTCTGACACACTCCCATCAATGTGTTTTATTTTTGTTTTTAAGTATTTCCTTACTTTCTGGCACTACAAGATGCTCCAGGCTTAGGATGCTTCCTGCCTCAATCCTAGAATCAGCCATTTCTCTAAGAAGCTGTGGTACATTTTATTGGAGAACGGTATTGTAAACCAAGATCTGGATGGTCAATATGGTCGTTACTCCTGGGGTGTCATTTTTTTTAGGTCATCTACAGTATGTTCATATGAGTAAGAAAGAAGATGAGTTGAGTCATATTACTATCAAAATGATAAAATAATAGAAGGAAGAACCAAGATTTAAACTCAAGAATAAAAAAAATAAGGAGGTATGGAGTAGCTAATTAAAAGACAAGTTTTATAGAGAGTCCTGTATCTAATGAATAGGCAGTTGGGGAGTTTGGTTCATTAGTTGGTTTGTTGGTTTTGGTTCATCGTGGAAGCATAAAACTGCAGCAACCTTTGGGTACAGTGACATAAAGATAACACTCACTTAGAACTAGAGAATTGTTTTCTGCATGAATAGGATCTCTAAGATGACCTATTTTGTCAATAGTTCTGTCTCCAAATACCTAAGAACAGAATTGTATATAACTTGGAGTTTTAAGTCTATCATATTGTTCTAATCATGACATTTTGAATGCTGATTTTTGACCTACCATATCTACTTTGAAACAAAAATGCCTTTGTTCCCTGATATTATTATGACCTCTTTAATCACATTTAAAGCATAGATAATTAGTATATGATACACAGATTGATCAGGAATGTATTTAAGAAATGTATTACTAATGCATACATTTAGAAAATAAAGGAATGTTAGTTAACATTTTATGAATTATTTACTACATAACAGTTACTTTCCATTCCTAATGACAACTAATGTTAGAAAGAAATAAAAGAGACATTTTCTAAAGCTGCTTTCCCTAAAATTTGTTATAAATGAGAAAATTCTGTATCACAATTGGTAGATCTGAAAACCACAAAAATTGACTAATAAAAGTAAAAACCCACAATTGGAGAAAAAAATAAACAGAAAATAAAATTAAAGGTATCTGAAAGTACATATTCTAAAAGTAGTACTTGCTCAAAACTTAACAGAAGAATAAATGCTTCTGATGAAATCTGTATCCATGAAATGTGACCAAAAAATAATAGACCTCTTTGGATTATCAGACCAAAAATAATATTCACAATGGTACAAACAATAATTCAACAAAATTGGCATGAACCAAAATTGCTTATTGAATATGTATTTGAAAGTTAGCATGGCAAATAAGTGATCCCAAATAATTTTTGACTAAAATTATGAAAATATGTTTAATTGTATTTTAAAAAAATACAATTATTTTGATTTAATGGATTTAGCTGCAAAAAGATAACATTTCCCCCAACATTCAAAAATGTTTGCATTATTTTGATAAAATATTAGTTTTCATATGTCTCAAACATTTTTGAGTAAGAAAACAGTAAAGTCATTATGTCCATTAAACAGGAAAAGAGTAGATTTTGAAATATCCTGTATTCAGAGCTGCCTATTGGTCAACAAAAAATCCATTAGAGTTTAGATCACCTGATTTTGTTTTTGAAATACCAAATTCTAATTTAAAGGTGTTGAAACAGGAAAAAAAATAAATTACATTTTCCTTAAGGAATTTAATATTAGACCTCCAGCTGTCAAATTTAGAATATAAGTAAAGGAGAATTGTGGTGAATCTATTTGCATATTATAAAGAATAAAATGAAACCATGGAAGGGTAATGAAACAAATGATTGTCATGATGGAATTGTTTCAGATATAAGTGAATTGAAACCAGCTTTATCAGTTAAACATATAGACAGAGCCTAGTTTTATCCAACAATATTACATGGTATTTTATATTTTTTCTAGAAATCATGAAGTTGTATATTTTTTATTATGCAGATATGATACTAGAAACAAATATGGAATCTCTTGTGTATTGAAAAAGAGATTAAAATAATATGCTTGCATATATTTTTGTGATTTGCTCATTCTTAAACAGTGGAAAGTCAGAAAAAATAATTTCCCAAGAAATTTACTTTAAAACAAATTTCTCTAAGGGGCATCCAAGCCATTAGTTGCAAATGCCACTGAATCATGTTTTCACTCAAAGCAATGTCATCTGTAATTTCTGCGTGCATTGTGTAACCTGCTTCAGTTATTGATTTAACAGAATGCTTTATTTTTAACATATAAAAATGTATGTATATAATATGCTACAAGATCATTTCTCCTTCATTTTTCCCAAAAATGTAGGCTTTTATTCATTCTTGTTCTTGTTGGTTCAGATATATTTATTCATCCTCTTCAAATGCTAGCACATTTACATATAAGCCCTATTTAATATTATATATTACTTATTTATACGTAAGGCCTATGGATGTGGGCTTACTAATATTAAGTCAAATAAAGAGTTGTATTTTCCTAAACTATTTCCAGACGAAGGAGAATTATTTTCAGAGTACTTAGAATAATAATCAACCCCTGTAATAAAGACAATTATATTTTCTGGGAATTTATTTTTTTGGCAGAGGTTTCACAGAGCCATATGGATAGTTTTATTTTCTCCTTGGCTTCAGCTATAGTTGTTTCCTTCTTCCCCCTAAGGATGCTTTAGATGTCTTGTTTATAATATTTCAAGCAACTTCAGGCCCAATGAGCTATTGCAACACTATGGCATTGACAATAACTAAAAGTTTTCTCACCTTGGAATGGCAGGTAAGTGTGAATATATATTCATGATCTAATGAATCTACAATCAAGTTTATGTACCAGCTGTTTGCTTTTCCTCAGCTGCTGTAATATATCTGGCTTTGAATTTTTTCTTCCTTTTTATTAACTCTTTTGGAAAAAGAAAAGAAATAAAAAATCTACAGGATGTGAAAAGAGTCTTTTGATAAATGCTAAGTTCTGACATTATAACTTTTCAACTGTATAGGCACCATGATGAAACTCAATATTCTATGTATACAAAATACATCAACTACATTTATTTTAATATTCTAACTTATTTTAGATGGAGATTTTAGTAAATATGCAATATATGACTACAAATAAGTAAAACCGATTAACATAAGATATATTAAACACCTTGTTTTTTTTTTAATCATACCTGACAATCAATGCTTTCCTAGGTTAAACAGGTTCTGTATTTTCCTTGTCCCATTTTCCACTGAGTCTACTTTGATTTTTTATCTCAATGTAATACAGAGTTTTACAAAGGTGCTAACGTCTTAGACAAATATGCAGAAAAACAAACACACTTTGTGTGTTTAGAATTTAGATGGCAAAGAAAATAAAATGAAGGTGTTAATTTGTTAGACCATTATTCTGAACACTAGGAAAATTTCTGTCACCTTTAAATTAAAACCAGTCTGAGACCTATATGTCAGTTATTCACAACTTATAAATAAAGTGTAATTTACTCAGATTCTCACCTAGCCCATGGATTGTGGAAGTGTCAACTGCATACTCCAGATTTCAATAAATTCTTGGAGTGTAACATTTTCTCAGTTGCTTCAGGCTCTAAAACATTAATGACTAAAGAAACCTAGCTGCATGAAGAATATTGTAGGTGCTATAGGTACCCCTAATGATCTGGCAGCTGTGGTATAGTGTACATTGAATGGCTATCTCTGTGTTTCTCTGGTCGGTAAAACACTCTTCCCAACGCAAAAGGAAAAATAAGAAATGGTCCTAAGTTGTTCGTTAATTAATTCATTGATTTAGCAACTGTTTAACGAACACCTGCTAAGGAAGATACTTTACTAGATCTCGAGAATTCAACAGGGAGAACAGAATAAGTAATTCTCTTTCCTCGTGAGATTATAGTCTGCCACATACTTAAAAAGAATAGCTTAATCACCATGTGCTATGGTTTGAGTACATCCTGGAAACACGTCAGCTACCCAAATGACTTTTTTTACACCAAGAAATATAATAAGTGAAGAATCATACGATTTTATTTATTTTGTTACAAATACTATGAAGAGGAAAGAGTTGATGATATTGATATTTGACAAATTATTCATTGACTTGACTTTCTTCTTATTTAAAACCAATTTATTATTATATTTCACTTTCCAAATGTGTAATCTGAATACCTTGACTGCTGGCTTCATTTATATATTTCTACTTTTGAAATCAAGAAACAAATTTTAAAATTGAAGGTGCACTATATAATGAAAATTGTATTGTTACTATTTGTTCAATAATTTAATTTTACTTTATGTAAACTTCTGATTGTTCACTTAGGACAGATTTCTTAAAAGAGATAATTTAAAAATATTTGAAATTTAATTCCTTCACTTGCTGCAGCATACCCTTACTACCTTCCTGCAACAAGTTTACGGGATGAAATGTTTTAAGTCCTTCTAACTCTTAAAAATGCACTTACTTTACCCATACAATTGATTGATAAATTAGCTATGTGTAACATATTAAAATATAATAATGATGATAATAACTAATGTTTACTGAGCACTTACTATCTTCTAGGCACTGTTCCAAACTGCTTTACACATATTAACTCATCTAATCTTCAAACAACCTTATGAAATCGGTACTATTATTGTCACAATTATAAGAGGTATAAACAGAAACTTTTAGTAACACAGTAAAGTTCACATACCTAATAAATGGTGTGGAAACACCAGAAGTGTTATTCCAGAAACACATTTCCTAAACATTACATATACTGTCTCTACTCTTAGGTGTCTTTGTTCCTACCCTCTGCTCCACCACCTCAGGCAGAGATGAATAAGGTGAAGCTAAAAAGATCACCTCACTTGAACAGGTCTTTCTCTAGTAATGGCCATACAAATGTGTTTACATAGTCAGGTGTTTTTGCATAATTTGAAAAATAAAATATTTATCTACATTCATTTAACAGTTACATGTTTCTACTCTATTAATTTTATCTATGATGTTCAAACCTTCTTTTCATTTTTTTGTTTGTTTTTGTTTTTAATTTATTTTTTATTGCAATAACATTGCTTATAACATTGTATAAATTTCAGGTGTACATCACTATACTTCTATTTCTGCATAGATTACATCATGTTCACCACCCAAATACTAATTATAATCCATCGCTATACACATGTGTCTAATCATCTCTTTTTGCCCTCCTTCTTCCCCCCTTCCCCTCTGGTAACCACCAATCCAATCTCTGTCTCTGTGTGTTTGTGTGTTATTTTTATCTTCTACTTATGAGCAAGATCGTACAGTGTTGACCTTCTCCCTCTGACTTATTTCGTTTAGCATAATACCCTCAGTGTCCATCCATGTTGTCACAAATGGCTGGATTTCATCGTTTCTGATGGCTGAGTTGTATTTCATTGTGTATATATACCACATCTTTATCCATTCGTCATTCGATGGGCACTTAGGTTGCTTCCAAGTCTTGGCTATTGTGAACAATGCTGCAATGAACACACAGGTGCATGCAGCTTTACGTATTGGTGTTTTTGTGTTCTTTGGATAAATACCCAGCAGTAGAATAGCTGGATTGTATTGTAGCTCTATTCTTAATTTTTTGAGGAATCTCCATATTGTTTTCCATAGTGTCTGCATCAGTTTGCACTCCCACTAGCAGTGCATGAGAGTTCCCTTCTCTCCACATCCTCTCCAACACTTGTTTCCTGTTAATTATAGCCATTCTGACAGGGGTGAGGTGATATCTCATGGCGGTTTTGATTTGCATTTCCCTGATGGTTAATGATGTTGATCATCTTTTCATGTGCCTTTTGGCCATCTGTATGTCTTCTTCGGGGAAATGTCTCTTCAGGTCTTTTGTCCCATAATTGGGTTGTTTGCTTTTTTTGTTGATGAGCTATATGAGTTATTTGTATATTTTGGAGATTAACCCCTTATCAGATATCAGGTTTGCAAATATCTTTTCCCAATTGTTAGGTTATCTTTTCATTTTGTTGATGGTTTTCTTTGCTGTGCAGAAGATTTTTAGTTGATGTAGTCCCATTTGTTTATTTTTTCTATTGTTTCTCTTGACCAGTCAGAAACAGTACTTGAAAATATGTTGCTAATACCAATGTCAAAGAGCTCGCTGCCTGTGTTTTCTTCTAGAATTTTCATGGTTTCAGGTCTTACATTGAAGGTGTCAATCCATTTTGAGTTAATTTTTCTGTATGGTGTAAGATAACGGTCTACTTTCACTTTTTTGCATGTAGTTGTCCGGTTTTCCCAACACCATTTGTTGAAGAGACTTTCCTTTCTGCATTGCATGTTCTTGGATCACTTGTCGAAAATTAGCTGTCCATAGATGTGTGGGTTTATTTCTGGGCTCTCAATTCTATTCCATTGATCTGTGTGTCTCTTTTTGTGCCAGTACCATGCTGTTTTGGTTACTATAGCTTTGTATTATATTTTGAAATCACGGAGTGTAATTCCTCCAGCTTTGTTCTTTTTTCTCAGAATTCCTTTAGCTATATGGGGTCTTTTGTTGTTCCACATAAGTTTTAGGATTCTTTGTTCTATTTCTGTGAAAAATGTTGTTGGTCTTTGATAGGGATTGCATTGAATCTATAGATTGCTTTAGGAAGTATGGACATTTTAACTATGCTAATTCTTCCAATCCAAGAGCACAGAATATATTTCCATTTCTTTGTGTCTTGTTTAAATTCTTTCAACAATGTTTTATAGTTTTCAGTACACATATCTTTCACTTCATTGGTTAAGTTTATTCCAGGGTATTTTATTCTTTTGTTGCAGTTGTAAATGTAATTGTATTCTTAATTTCTCTTTCCGCTACTTCATTGTTAGTGTGTAGAAATGCAACTGATTTTTGTATGTTGATTTTGTATCCTGCAACTTTACCATATTCACTTATTATTTCTAGAAGTTTTTTTGTGGGTTCTTTAGGGTTTTCTATGTATAAAATGTGTCATCAGCAAATAGTGACAGTATCACTTCTTCCTTTCCAATTTGCATCTCTTTTATTTCTTTTTCTTGCCTGATTGTTCTGGCCAGGACTTCCAATACTATGTTAAATAGGAGTGGTGAAAGTGGGCATCCTTGTCTGGTTTCTGTTCTTGGAGGGATAACTTTCAGTTTTTCACCATTGAGGATTATATTGGCTGTGGGTTTGAGATAGATGACCTTTATTATGTTGAAGTACTTTCCTTCTATACCCATTTTATTCAGATTTTTTATCATAAATGGATGGTGCATCTTCTCAAATGCTTTCTCTGCATCTATTGAGATGATCATGTGATTTTTATTCTTCATTTTGTTAATGTGGCATACCACATTGATTTATTTGTGGATGTTGAACCATCCCTGCATGCCTGGGATGAATCCCACTTGATCATGGTGTATGATTTTTTTTAATGTATTGTATTCTATTTGCTAGTATTTTGTTGAGGATTTTTGCGTTGGCCTGTAATTTTCTTTTTTTGTGTTGTTCTTGTCTGGTTTTGGTATTAGGGTAATGTTGGCTTCATAGAATGAGTTAGGAAGCTTCCCCTCCTCTTCAATTTTTTGGAAGAGTTTAAGAAAGATAGGCATTAAGTCTTCTTTGAATGTTTGGTAGAATTCACCAGGGAAGCCGTCTGGTCCTGGATTTTTATTTGGGGGGAGGTTTTTATTAGTGTTTCAATCTCCTTACTGGTGATTGGTATATTCTTGATTCAGTTTTGAAAGGTTGTATGATTCTAAGAATTTATCCATTTCTTCTAGATTGTCCAATCTGTTGGCATATAGCTTTTTGTAGTATTCTCTTATAATCTTTTGTGTTTCTGAGGTATCCATTGTAATTTCCCCTCTTTCATTTCTGATTTTACTTATGTGAGCTCTTTTTTCTTGGTGAGTCTACCTAAATGTTTGTCAATTTTGTTTCTCTTTTCAAAACCAGCTCTTGGTTTTATTGATTTTTTCTATGTTTGTTTAGTCTCTATTTCATTTATTTTTGCTCTGACTTTTATTATTTCCCTCCTTCTACTGATTTTGGGCTTTGTTTGTTCTTCTTTTTCCAGTTCCTTTAGGTGTACTGTTAAATTGTTTGAGATTTTTCTTGTTTGTCAAGATAGGCTTGTATTGCTATAAATTTTCCTCTTAGAACCACTTTTGCTGTATCCCATAAATCCTAGCATGTTGTATTTTCATTTTCATTTGTCTCCAGGTATTTTTTTGATTTCGCCTTTGATTTCTTCATTAATCCAATCATTGTTCAGTAGCATTTTGTTTAATCTCCACATATTTGTGGCTTTTCTGATTTGCATCCTATAATTGATTTCTAGTTTCATACCTTTGTGGTCAGAAAAGATGCTTGGTATTATTTCAGTCTTCTTAAATTTATGGAGAGTTGTTTTGTGCCCTAATATGTGATCGGTCCTAGAGAATGTTCCACATGCATTTGAAAAGAATATGTATTCTTTGGTTTTTGGATGCAATGTTCTGTATTTATCTACTAAGTCCATCTGGTCTAATGTGTTGTTTAAGGCTAATGTTTCCTTGTTGATCTTCTGTTTGGATAATCTATCCATTGGTGTAAGTGCAGTGTTAAAGTCCCCTACTATTATTGCATTACTGTCTATTTCTCCTTTCATGTCTGTTAATAAGTGCTTTATATATTTAGGTGTTCCTATGTTGGGTGCATAGATATTTAGAGTGTTATATCCTCTTGTTGGATTTTTCCCTTGATCATTATGTAGTGCCCTTCTTTGTCTCTTGTTACAGATTTTGTTTTAAAGTCTATTTTGTCTGATATGAGTATTGCTACCCCAGCTTTCTTTTCATTGCCATTTGCATGGAGTATCTTTTTCCATCCGTTCACTTTCAGTTTGTGGGTGTCTTTAGGTCTGAAGTGTGTCTCTTGTAGGCAGCATATATATATGGGTCTTGTTTTTTGATCACGGAGTATCTTTTTCCATCCCTTCACTTTCAGTTTGTGGGTGTCTTTAGCTCTGAAGTGTGTCTCTTGTATGCAGCATAGATATATGGGTCTTGTTTTTTGATCCAATCAGCCACCGTATGCCTTTTGATTGGAGCATTTAATCCACTGACATTTAAGATAGCTAATGATATGTATGCACTTACTGCCATATTTTTACTTTTTTTCTAGGTGTTTTAGTAGTTCTCTGTTCCTTTCTTGACCTTCATTTTAATTTTAACAACAACAAAATGTGCACTCTCAAACAAAAATCACAATAAGGAAATATAATGCTCTAAGAAAATGAACAAACTCCAAATTGGGAGAAATTAAACCTTTGAAAAATCAGTAAATAAAGCAAACTAAACAGAAGTGATATACTCAGATATGCTACAGATTTTCATTCTATCTTGTAGAAAATAGAAAGTCATAAGAGATTTTATGCTGGTGAATTGAATGGTCAAATTTTTAATTCGGAAAACTCACCCTGAAAGCATAACAAAGGTTGAATGTCTGTGGAAAGAAAATTAAATTATGGAGAAATATTTATATAATTGAAAGAGGCCAGAACCTCTAACTAAAGAAGTATAAGTGTGAATGGAAAGAGAGAGAGAGAGAAAAAAAAACAGTTTGGAGACCTATTACCCAGGTAGACACAGCAGCAATTGAAAACAGATTTAACAAATTCAGGTGAGGGGCAGAAACAGTTTTTGAGTTATATAAACACCTATGTTGATTAAATAAATGAATGATTATCTTGATTTGTAAAATATGTCACATGGAAGGAGAAGCAAGTTTGGAAGGAAAAGAATTTTGTTCATTTCTGACATGGTGAATCTGAAATATGTCCTGGAAGAGCTATTCAACCTCATTGCCCTATATTCTCCATCACCCCACTCCCTTCATCGATAGAGACAGTCCCAGGGGACTTGTTTTGGCAGGATATAACAATTTATTTTCCATCAAAACAGCTATTCAAACATACATTTTCTGACCCAAAAGCTAGAGATTTTTTTATTTTTAAATACAGTTTAAAAGTCTTCTCTATTTGTACATCACAACATTAAGATTTCACCGCTTAGGATTTCTATGTTGAGGCTTTAGAAAATGCAAAGGTTATGATTTTCACTCCCTCTTACTTATGTGTTGGTATGTCTATGTGTAATACATATCAGTATATATTGACACACACATCAATATATGATGCAATACAATATATCACTGAAGAGAACACTTTGATTAAAGAAACAAAAATTTGTCATCATTTCCAAACTTAAATAGTAAAAACAAAACCTACAAAAGTAGTTGCATACCTTAAATATGTCCTGTGAAACAACAAGAATATTCAAAAATGTAAATTTACAACCAATTTCTCTGGTCCTGTCCTATCACAGCAGACCTATTTACAATGGTAATATATATATTTTATACCTATACGACACAATCTTGCCAGAGCAAATTTGATTTGAGACAAAAAACAAGTTTCTTTGGCTATATTTACCTTTCTCATCTCTGCATGCCTCTTTTCATTAATACTTCCAAACCAAAAATGTTCTTTCTCATGATTTAGAATCTATATTATAGAAGGGAGATAAAAGGCAAGATGCCCATTGTTGCTGCTGAGATGGTACTGTTGATAATTTTTATAATATTTTTTATTTTGTTTTTATTGGCTGTTATCTCTTTTTTTCTGTTGATGTTTTTAAAAATCTTCTGTTAGTCTTTGGCATTCTACATGTTTTTGCAATATGTGTAGGTGTAATTTAGTTTTATATCTTGTTTGGGATATGTTCTGCTTCCTTTGGGTTCATATTTTTTATCAATTTTCAATCATTACCTTTTTGAAGATTGAATAGCCCCCAATTTTTTTTTCAATTTCTTTTCCTGGAAGGCTTTCAAAATTTCTCTTATAATCTTAATCAGTGAACTTGAAGTTTGACGCAGTTTGAAAAATAATATTGAAGAAATACCAATAGATATTACCCAAACTAAAACAAAAGAGAAAAAGTGGAAAAGAAAATAATAGAACATATTGCTGCTGGTCAATATCAAATGGTCTAACACACATGTAACTGAAATTTCAGAAGAAATAGAAAAATAATGGGGCAGAAGAATATCTGAAGAAACAATAATTGAGATTCTTACAAAAACTGTGAAAGATAGCTAACCATAGTTCCAAAAAGATCAGAGAAGAGCAAGCAAATTAAAATAAAAAAAAACCAAAGGAAAAAAATTAAAATCTCCTAGACATATCATATTCAACACCAAAAAAAAAAAAGAAAAGAAAAGATAGAGAGTTTGAAAACATCTTGAAGGTAGTCAGAGAAAAAAGACACACTATATATGGAGTAACAGAGATAAGAATTACAGCAGTCTTTTTGTTAAAAACTATGTGAGAAGAGAATTGAAACTGAAACATTTAGTGTTGAAAGAAAAAAATAAAATCTACCAACCTAGATTCTTTATTCAAATTTTTATTTTTCATTTTCTTTCTATCTTTCAAAACGGAAGGAGATAAACAGGCTTTTTCAGATGAAGTAAAACAGGGAGAATTCAATACCAGCAGACCTGTGCTGCACTATAAGAAAATTAATGGAAGTTCTTCAGGCAGAAGAATATGATAAACTTGTATTAATGTAAAATGATATACAGAAACTTCATCTCCACAAGCAATGGAGAGCACTGGAAATGGCAAAAATCAAAGTTAGGAATATATTTATTTTTTGTAATTTTTAATATTTCTAAAAGTTAATTGACGCTAAACCAAAAACAGTAGTAATGCATTGGTGTTTACAGCATCAGTAAAAGAGAAATGCATAACAGGGATACCAGAAAGGATGGGAGGCAGAAATTGTGAGTTTGCTATTGTAAGGTTCTTACACTATATGAGAAGAGCTATAATATTAAGGTAGACTGTGATTAATTAAAGCTGTATATTGTGTGTTCTAAGATAGCGTCTTAAATTCTTTAAAGTTATGTGAATAATAAGCTAATGGTGGAGAAGAAATGTGATCATAAAAATACTTAATAAACCTAAATATATCACTTTCTTATGTGAGACCCATAATGATACTCACAGTATCTCTGATATCTCTTCATATCTCTGCTAAATCAAAGGGATTAAGGAAATTTTTTTTAAAGGTAAACATACCATGGACACATTAGGTCATTAAAATGTATCCTCAAGATGTTCTGATTTTTTTTTTTAGTGAGAAAGAAAGGAAGTATAAGCAGACCATAGTGTCCCCAAAGCTTGCCATACTCAGTTTCGGGGTAGGCATCCCAGCACACACACCACGACTGTCTTTGATCTTCCTGGTCACCTTCTTCAGTGTATTTCCTTGGCACTGACTGATGATAAATTGCTATCATTGTTCCTTTTGTTATTTATAAATGGGATTAGATTGAGTTCTTTCTCCCAGTGGAAACTCTAATTGCAATGCAGTTTTCTATTCTCCCAGAAATGACCTGAAGGATCTGTTTTTTTCCTTAATTGATGACTTCAGGCAGCCTGCCTTTATCAGGATGTTATTGAAGCTGCTCACTCAGATGGCTATGGCTGTTAGATCGTAACACACACAACATCACCTGTTGTTTATCATGCAGTAAATCTTCATTCAATACACACAAAGGGCGCTTATATAATGATACCACTTTCTATTTTATTCATTCTGCAAATGTAATGAAATTCATCACTGTATGTTATAATATCTGGAAAACACTTTATTTTGAGTTTTTAAAAAATAAGTCAAACAGAAACTAAGAATATAATATTAAGTTCTATTATGCCAGATCTTTCTTTCATCTTCTGTAAAATGAGATCAGATCTGACCTGGCCTGATATTTGTTCTGCTCAATTGGATTTTTATGCCAATACATATTTCAAAGATGTCTGAAGTAGGTGAAACAGAATGGAGAAAGGGAGGATTTCACTTAAGGGGAGAATTGGTCAAAAAATTTGGAGGCTAGGGTAGTAAAGATAGAACAAACCTACAGAAACTAAAGAAATGAAATGGCAAGTCTAAATAATTTATCCAAATACACTCTAGATTTGCTTTCAGATGAATTTTTCCTACATTTCGTCATGAAGTAAAACATTCAAAAAGTTTACTATGTTCTTTAAAATTTATGACCATTCAAGGCACTTTCTTTTAGTTACCCTATACTCTAGACCTGTAGCAATCTAGTGATTGTATACATATGTAATATAATATATTATATGTAAAATACACACACACGTGTGTATATATAATTTATTATATATTAATCATGTATATTATATTATATGTAATTATATATGCAAATTATACACATGCCCAATTATGGACATTTTTAGCATTTAACATGATATAAACAAAGTTTTCTTTTGAACTATTCATCACAAAAAGCCTGTGGAATATTTCTGCTTGTCTCATAGCCATCACTGCTCCCCAGAGCTCTGCTTTCTCTATATGTTAACCCTGATTACCTCGTCTGGACAATTTTTTAATTAGCACATATAAACCAAAACTCCAAATCTGTGACCAATTCTGTCCTTTGAGCCAGAGCTCATCTGTATCTTCACTGAGATGTCTCAGTAAAAGCTAAAATAAATACATTTAAATCTGAATATGACCTTTTTCCCAAAATGTCCACTCTCCATGTATTTTCCATGTTTATGAATTTCCCAATTTCTGCAGTTAACCAAGCTAGAAACTCAGAAACTTCAACCCCTCCTTCTGTCAGCCACCTGATCATCCACCAGAGTCTGAATTCTCCTCTTTGAATTTTTCATTCCTCATCTTCTCTCCTTTTCTATGGTCCCTAGCTCTGTTATTCTGCTCATTATTTCTGCCTAAATATCTAGATTTGATTCACAATTGTACTTCTTGCTTTTATTTTCCTAAACTTTCAACCATCCTCTACACACTACCAAAATAATTTCTCTAAAATGCAAATATACTTTAATATTTCAATAGCAGTACATCGTCATAATTTTTAAATGCTTAGCTTAGAACAAAAAGCCCTTTACAATTTGGCTGGTGCCTTCTCCCCACACCTCATTTCCCATCATCAATCCTTACCTCTCCTTCTTTTCTCTGTATTCATTCCAGAAGAATGTCCCATGTTATTTCATGCCTCCCTGACATTATGTTCGTACGTTCTTTCCTCTACCTGGAACACACTTCTCCCCTTCTTCATCCAACTGCTTCCAATCTCTTTCAAAGCACCTTATACTATGACTCACCTTGACCCAGTCTGATGGCAGAGCTCTCTCCCTTCCTCAACACATAGTACACAGCGTGTACTTGTATCACCCTGCACACATCACACTATCTTGCAGTCATTGACATGCTTGTCTCTTTTTCTCTCTGGGATATAATATTCTTTAAGTCAAGATCTGTCTTCTTTAACGTTGTATCTACTTAGCATCTAGCATAGTGTATGGCAGACAATAAGGGTTTTGAAATAAATGTTCCTGGTTAGGGATTGTTTTCCCTACTTTTTACATTAAAATAACAACAACAACAAAAAGCCAAGTCTCACAGAAGCTAAGAATGTGGTCAAGGTCACAATGCAAATGAATCAAAGAGGCCAGTTTAAGCTCAATTTTCTCTGTGACAATTCCACAAAATCTTTACCTGTATGTTGTTATAAACTAAGTATTAAAATAACATGCCTAGTTAAAATGAACATTCTTTCTATACTTACTAGAATTTAACTACTTAAAAAGGCATAATATTTAGCTATTATTTATTTCATATAAGAAAATTTACACTCACTTTTAATAAAGCTGCATGTGTCATGCCTACTGGTTCTTTCATGACTATACTCATTTAATACAAAGTCCATAACATTTAGATATCCTTTAAACCTCTTCTTTGTTTTTGATTTGTTTCTCTTACTGTGTTTATTATTGAAAGAAAAATTGGACAGAAATACTTATGTATGTTTTATTCTGACACATGATGATGTAATTGACACTGATATTCCAGGTATATGTTGCTTATATAGAATTATTATTTGGGGGGAAATAAATTATTTTTGTAAAATGTTATAATTACTGAGTGCTAAAGCCTTCTTTGAAGTAATTATATCAGTGATGACTATTTCTTTCTTTATTCTAATGGTTTATCTCAATTATGAACACAAATGTTTTGAGGGATAAAAATAATTTTTCCTTTTTATTTATTAAGCTTTGCAATTAAAATGTTAAAACTAAATCTTGTTGCCATGTAGAACTTTTGGTCAATTCTTCTGTCAACTAAAGAACTGACTTTACAAACTCTCTTTCTATAGGCTCCTCTAAGAGTCTTCTGAGATGATGTACACTATTTTTTAAACAGTATTCTCATTCCTTATTTAGGCATATCAATATTATTTCTTTAACCATTTAGAAATGTTCTAAAACTACACTCTGGCTGATTTATTATGTGTTGCATGCTAAAATATATTCATTTACGTACAATTTTTCTTTCAATAAAGATTTAGCATTGTTGTGCGTTCACAGTAAATATTCTCTAATTTCATTAATTTTTAAAATACCCCATCACCATTGTTTTGATCAACTGATACAAAAAACAGATAAATCATTTTCTGTATTTTAGAAGATTTTATGGAATTCAATAGATGTATTTTTATCATTTGACTGCATAAACAGGAAATGATTTTATATAAAAATAATCACATATAAGAAGTAACCGCAAAACATAATTTAAAGAAATAAACAAATATCTCCATATACCAACTTCAAAGCTAAGTTTAAACCTGTTCAAACAGATTTAAGAAATATATGAACTGCTTTTTCGTTCTGTCAGGTTTGACTGACTAAAATTTTTAATGCATGATGAGAATACAAAACATCCTTCGTAGAGAGATTAAATCTGGGAAGGAGCAAGGGCAATGTGTTAAAAAGCTGAAGAGGGAACTTAACTTTCACTTTATATGTAATGGTAGAGTGAGTGGTTGGTGGGGGGTGACTAGAGGTAACCTCTAAATTATGCAAATAGCATCAGAAGATCCTTAGCTGAATATCCCAATTTTTCCCCATCTTTATTGAGATATAATGGACATATAACATCGTGTAAGTTTAAGGTGTACACATAATGATTTGATATATGTATATACTGAAAAATGATTACCACAATAAAGTTAACACATCCATCACCTCACATAGTTACGATTTTGTGTGGTTGTGTGGTGAGAACTTTTAAAATTTACTCTCTTAGCAACTTTCAAATATACAATAAAATATTGTTAACCATAGTCACCATGCTATACATTATATCCCCAGGATTTATTATCTTATAACTGAAAGTTTGTACACTTTGATCACCTTCACCCATAATGCCCACTCCCCACCCCTACCCAACCCCTGCCCTTGGCAATCACCAATCTGTTCTTCAGTCTTTTTTGAAGGTATATCCATATTAATTAATTTCAGGCAATGAAATTTGAATACCATTTTGGGTGCACCTTTCAGTTTAATTAGGTATGACAGACATTACGTTCCCTGTCCCCATCTTTCCAAATGTTGATGGGCAACAACATCTAGGTTGAGTTTTACTCCAAAGATCCAAATGGGTGAATTTGCTCTGCCATCCTAACTATGTTGTTTGGCTTCTAGCTTTGGATCTCGGGCTGTGGAGGTGGGGAACAGGAAGCATAGGCTATCCACACATCCATTCCCCTCAGTTCCACTGGTCTCATGCTAGGCACAATGCCACATCTAATAGCCAGGAATTGCAGTCTCTGTTTTGGTGTCCACATTACCAACCAAAACTCAGGGAGTCTTACAAAATAGAAAAGAGGAAATAAGAACAGATACTAGGATATAGGTAGAAATGAGCCATCTACTTAGCACGGTATTCCTGCATGGCATTTTTTTCCACACATACAGCTATTTCACCACCCATTCCAAAGCTGAAATCCTAATGTCCCCTCTGCACTGTATCTAGCCCATTTCCTAGGATCTCTTGGTGCTGTGCAGTAAAAACTCTCTATCAGTTCATGCTGTGGCTACTTTTTCACTGATAACCTTAAAAAGTAAACATATTTGTCGTTTCACAACCAGTATACAATACGCAGCAAAAATGAAATAAGCCTACTAAAAGTTTCCATTCAGAAAAAGGAAGAATGCTGTAATAGGAGGAGGTGCCAAAATATGTAAGGGCTACGTTTACATTTTGCCTTCATCAGCACCATACTTCATCTGCAGCATGGCAGAGGGTCTATGTTCCTACAAGCTCAGGTGCTCTGCCATCTTTTAACATGTGGCCCTGCAAGGTCAATCTGAGATTAGTCATGTCAGAAAGCCAAAAGGTGAAAAGAGCTTAGAGAAATCTGCGGAAGTTTTCATGTGCCAAGCTTAGACATTGCAACCATCACTTCTGCTTATACTGTTGTCCCCCCTTATCCATGGGATAGGTTTCAAGACCCCCAGTGGATGTCTAAAGCAGTGGATAGCACCAAACCCTATAAACAGTGTTTTTACCTGTACATACATACCCATGACAAAGTTTAATTTATAAATTAGGCACAGTAAGAGATTAACAACAATAATGAATAATAAGATAAAACAATATACTGTAATAAAAGTTACCATAGATCTTAGCAACCTCAACATATGGTTTTTTTCTTTCCTTATTAAATTGAGAACTTGCACCTTTTCACTTAAAGGAAGCACTTTATGACTTCTCTTTGGCATATCCGAATTGCCAGCATCACTACTCTTGCACTTTAGGGCCATTATTTTTTTTTTTTTTTGTGGGGAAGACCAGCCCTGAGCTAACATCCGTCGCCAATCCTCCCCTTTTTGCTGAGGAAGACTGGCCCTGGGCTAACATCTCTGCCCATCTTCCTCCACTTTATATGGGACGCCGCCACGGCATGGCTGGCAGCCAGTGCGTCGGCGGGCGCCCAGGATCCGAACTCGCGAACCCCGGGTTGCCAAGCGCGGACTAAACCGCTGCGCCACCGGGCGGCCCCTTAGGGCCATTATTAAGTAAAATCAGGGTTACTTGAACACAAGCACTGAGATACTGTGACAGTCAACCTGATAACAGAAAGGGCTGCTAAGCGACTAACAGGCGGGTAGAGTATACAGCTGGAAAAAGCGATGATTCACACTTGGGCAGGATGGAATAGGATGGTGGCTAGATTTCATCACACTACTCAGAACAGTGCATAATTTAAAACTTAAGAATTATTTATTTATGGATTTTCCCATTTAATGTTTCCTGACCATAGCTGACCACAAGAAACCGTGGAAAGTGAAACCTCGGATAAGGGGGCCACTGTATTTCATCAGAGATAACTTAATCATGGGGAACACCTAACGGAAAAAGAGACTGGGAAATGTGACTTAGTTGGGCATCCATATACTTAGCTTCTCTAGTTGATGGGGAGTATGAATCTTGTGAGTCAGCCAGCATTATCTACCTGACTGGAAAACACACATGAGTCAGTTGTCGGTAGCAGTCTAAAAATCCTGCTAGTCAGGAAATGCAGAAATTCACAGATCTGAGAAAGGAGTAAGTTCCTTGGTGAGGCCATCTGGCCAGCACTGTTTCTGCTCTCTGCTAGTAATTAATTCTCTGGCCATCCTTAGTTGGGGATCATCCTGTTTCATAGCCTATTTCTGCTAGTGCAGGTTTTGAAATCCCCAAAAAGAGACCTCAAGGAGGAGACTTGGGTCCAGAATGTTTAGGACAAAGTAATCTCAGGGAGTCCAAATGAGGAAAGTGAGATGGTGAAGTAACAAAAGTCAAAAAGTGAGCTGGGTGGAACTGTGAGCAATTGGGGCTCAGTTCCACAATGAACCCTTGAGAAACTCTGTGGGTTACATTATTAAATTGCTCGACCGAAGGAACTGTTCTACCAGAGGCAGTTATCCTTTCAGACCCTATGTATTGAGAGTTGCACCCAGGATCTTCAGACTTTTAACCTCACCCCCAAATCCCATTCCTTAGTTTTGCTCATCACTGCAGAGTCACCTCCCAGTTTGCAGAGAGACACAGTGCATGGGCAAGAAGACTCTAATAGAAATTGACTTCCACAGCTGCAGGTGAACTCAGATGGGGTAGGTATAACACAACCTGCCACACTGACTTTCAGAATTCAAGCTTGTGATTTCTTCAGCAGTAAATTCCTAAAACACTTTTTAGGCTTCTTATTGCTTTGCTTCTAAATCTTTCCAAGTTAAAGTAACCACACCAAAACTTGTTAAATCTCTTACTAGAAGGGACTGTACTCAGGCCATCTCTGGCTCCCTTTTCCTGAGAACTCTTAATCACATACTCCTATTGATCAAGTTAAGAGACTCTATTCAAATTTTAACTGCCTGTCAATTTCATTGTGGGGGAGGGGATTCTATTCGCTAAAACTAATACTAAATCTCTAATTCTTACTGTCTGAAGTTCCAGCAAAGATTGGGACATATCTGAGAGTTCTATTTTCCTTAGCATTATGACTAGGTTCTCTACTCACAACCTCCACCTGGAATATGACTGGGAAAATACAGAAAAAGGGATGGAGAACCATTCTTAAGTAGCTTGCTCTGAAGACTTCTTACATGTCTTGTGTAGCTGGCAGCAATATGAAGTCACCTATATTATTCAAAGGAACAATAGAGCCTAGCAAATGCTACTGCAAACACTGTGATTATATTGCCATGTTATCAGAGTCTAAGATGCACAGCTACATATTTTGGCCCTACTCAAAGATATTATTCTATTGTTTTTAGTTTTCTTTTTTTGTGAGGAAGACTAGCCCTGAGCTAACATCCATTGCCAATCCTCCTCTTTGTGCTGAGGAAGATTGACCCTGGGCTAACATCCGTGCCCGTCTTCCTCTACTTTAATGGGACATCGCCAGAGCATGGCTTGATAAGTGGTGCGTTGGTCTACGCCCAGAGATCCAGGCCTGCAAACCCTGGGCCACCGAAGCAGAGTGTGTGAACTTAACTGCTACACCACCAGGCCAGCCCTGTTCTATTGTTTTTAAATTCTCAGTGTTCTTGGATGAGAAACCAAGTGCTGTGGTTTCAGAGGGATCACTCATCAATTCTACCCCTCTTCTTTGTGAATTATGATCATATTTAATACGAGTCAAATAACTCCACATCACAAAAAAGTATACTCATTCTCCTTGTTAAGTGTTACTCTTCACTAACAAGAAACAAGACATTAAAACAAGAACTGAAAATCGAGAGGTAGGGCATAACTAAATTTTCTGCCCCAATTAATAAATGCATAGTTGACAGCTCATATTACTCTCTGCCTTTTTTTGATTTCTCCCAAATTGACTTAAGTTCACATGTTATGGATTCTGGACGATTGAAGAAGGATGATTGACATCTTTGGAATGATTCTTCCATCTACCCCTTTTTAATCAGCTATCACTGAATTTCTCTCATGATCTATGACAGATCTAAGTCATGAAGTCTTAGAACATACTTTTGACTCATTTAACCTTCTAGGGTCTGGGAATAATTGTGGGGGGTGTATGTATAGTTTTCTGTGTGTAATATTGGTGGTGTAATAATATATGTTACAGTAACTCTATAGACTTTTTAAAGTTGTGCAAATTCAGAGGTTTGAATTCTAAATTTTGAGACTCTAAAGGAATCACATGCCCTCAATGAGAGAGAGCAGGGCTAAAGCTGCTGGACAGACCCCAACACTACCAGGCATCGGGATCTCTCACTTTTCAAATGTAGGCCTGAGGGGAATCAAACTAAAGTTTATTTTTTCCATTTTTCAGTTTAACTTTTCTTGGGTCTTATAAAAGAAATAAGACCATGCTAAAACAAACAAACAAAAAATAATTTATAAACATTGGTAATAAAATAAGAGAGAAATTAGGTAATTATTCCTGGGAAAGGACATCAAGCACCTTCTTCAACTCGTACCTGTGAGTTCCATCAATTTACCAAAAGAGAAGTGATTACAAACATGAGTGTATACAATGAAATCTTTTGTATAGTAGAAAGTCATTGCTGTGTGGTTTATCTGTAACTACTAATTATATGAATGTTTCCTTTGTAATTTAAATATCAGCTTAAATATAAAAATACATATAAAATTACCTAAAGAGTACATTTGAATAAATTTAAGATTTTAAATTATAATCAAGATAACATAACTCAATCGTTAAAAAAAAAAAAAGCCCAATTAAAAACCAGGAAAGGACTTGAATAGACATTTTTCCAAAAAAGACATACAAATGGCCAACGGGTACAAAAAGGTGTTCAACATCACTAATCATCAGGGAAAGCACATTAAAACCACAATGATATATCACTTCACACCTCTTAGGATGGCTAGTATCGAAAAAATAATAATTCACAAGTGTTGACAAGGATGTGGAGAAAAGGGAATCCTGTACACTGTTGACAGGAATGTAAATTGGTGCAGCCATCATGGAAAAGAGTATGGAAGTTCCTCAAAAAACTAAAAATAGAACTGCCATATCATCCGGCAATCTCTCTTCTACGTATATATCCAAAGGAAATGAAATCAATACCACCAAGGGATATCTGCACTCCCATGTTCATTTCAGCATAGTGTAAAATAGCCAAGACATAGAAACATATATTCACAACGGAATATTATTCAGTCTCAAAAAAGAAAGAGATGCTGTCATTTGCAACAACATGGATGAAATTAAGGACATTAAGCTGAGTGAAATAAACCAGACACAGAAAAAAAAAAAAAAATCCAGAATCTCACTTATATGTGGAATGTAAAAAATATGTAAGAGCAGAGAGTAGAATCTTGGTTACCAGGGGAAGGGACATGGGAGAAATGGGGAGATGTTGGTTAAATAGTACAAAGTTGCAGACTTCATGTAGGATGAATAAATCCAGAGATCTAATGTACAGTATGATGACTATAGTTAACTAATACTGTATTAAATACTGGAAATTTGCTAAAATACTGGGTTTGAGGTGCTCTTATCACACACAAAAAATGATGATATGTGAGATGATATGTTAACCTGCTTGACTGTAGTAATTTCCCTATGTAGATATATACCAAAATGTCATGTTGTACATCTTGAATATATACAGTTTTTATTAAAAAATAAAATTAAAAAACCAAAACCATGAGATCTTTAAAACAATCATTGCCAATAAGTATTTTTCTTATACACAATATTAAGGATTATAAAAATTAAGTAAACAAGGGGAGAGTGCACAGGAATAAGTAAGTTGATCTGATCTTTATGTTAAACATTCAGCAGACGAGGTTTATGATCTATTCGAGGTAAAATTCTTTGGGTGGTAATTTAGAGAAAATTATATCGGATACATGTTGAATATTCAGATCGGTATGATTAGCATGCACAATTCAGTACGTGATCTCTTTAGACTTCTTTTCTATCTGTAATCACATGCCCCAAATTCCATTTTCCTTCCTATTTCCTCCTCTGTTATGCTGTCTATCTTTTCTACCAATCTCAAATGAAGCACAGTTTTCACTTTCATTTAGTACTTTACTCTGAATTTAGCACACGCTGGGTTTCTCTTGCTCTTTCAGCAACAAATCAATGACATTTGTCTATAAATCTATCAAAATATTGAATTTTGTTTATACTATTTGCAGATGCAACACTCGTAGTTATCCTTGTAACATGTAATTTATGTTATAAAAAATGTAAGATGATACATTTGCAAAATATATTAAACAATAGTTCAAACTTTTATTAAAAATAAATGTAGCACTATTGTTTATAAATCTCTACTAAGTTTCCTTCTTTTACATAACGTACTTAAAAATGTACTTGCAATATAAAATAACTTGGAAAATTATATAGATATCATTTAACTTTTAACTATTGACTTAGGTACAGGATAGAAATATTTTAAAACAATACAAATATCGAATCTGTAGTTGTGAATACTTGCATGGCAGTAACAATTTAAATAGATTCCATGCAGCTCAAACTATAAAGTAAATATTAATCTATTAGAAATTCTGAAATGATCAGTATTATGTCTTTTGAAAATTAGTATCAATGATATTTGCATTTCCCACAAAATAAATAAAACCGATAAAACAGAATGTTTATACTGAAAAGACAAAATAATGTAAAAATAACATCTTCTGAGGTACTAAATAGAAAATGCTAGTACTTCTTCAATTAAAGTAATATTAATGGTAAAGAAAAAGGTGATTATAACTACACTTCTAAGATATTGAAACATGTTTTGATACCATAATAGATGTGTGAAGTATTTTAATATAAATTAATATAGTTATGCGACTATAAATTAGCCTTCACAAAAATGCCTAAGGGAACTGCTATAACAAAATCATATTTAGTAAAATGCAAGCGACATTAAAACTAACAGAAAACAGTAATAAAAACCACTAAATTATCAGAGTAATAATTCTGGCCCATTTTCTAGTAGATTTAAGGTTTTGTATTATTTCATCTTGCTCAGTTTAAGTATCTTTATATCTTCATTGTTTTCTATTTTCATTTTTTTACATCTAATCAGAATTGATTTTCAAAACAGTTTTCTCATCTTTTCTCTCTCTTCCCTTTACCCTTGTTTATTTTAATATTGCTGCCTCCCAGAAGAACAAATTATCAGTATGGAATGTACATTTTTTACTTGCCAAATGTGACCTCTTATGGCTTAAATACTAGATATACTGTAATTAAGAAAATTATATATATGTATGTGTAATAATTTTATTTAACTAATGTAAGTGAATTGTGTGTATGTATATAATATATATAGTTCATAATCCCTGTATATATATATATATATATATATACACACACACACACATATATATATATATACACACACACACACACACACACATACACATATAGTTTATAAATCCTCACTTTACTCAAAAGGACCCTCAGAGATTGTCTTGTATATTCAGGTACTAATCTTTTTGACTATTGTGTGTTTGTTATTTTAACAAATTGTTCTTCTATTTCCCAGAAAATTTGTCTGATGCTAATGCCTCTGACAAACAAATATGCTTATAGTGCTTCTACGTCTTCTCCTTTTCAGTGCCTCACTTAGCTTTCTATTCAAGGTCTTTGTTGCATGTACAGTTTTATACAGTCATAAAAGAGTTGCTACAGGTCAGTTATTAATAGGGTGGAAAACTGTCCAGTTTGTCTGCCCTTGTTTTAGCATTAAAAGTGCTGGATCTTGGAAAAACCCCTCCCTAGGATTTGAAAAGTCCTGTTTTTTGATGATGAGTTTAGAAGTTAGGAGGAAAAGTACAAAATCCATATAACTGCCCCCAAAATAGGGGCTGAAAGTAGCAGTGTTAAATGGATGTTGCAGAGATTATCTGCCTTTTGTAGTTTCTGTTACTGCTTTTTTCCCAGACCCCTGATCTTGGGAACTATGATCTATGGTTCCCAACAATGGATATAAGAGTTGTTGCTCACTCTGAATTGTGACTAAGTTTGCAATTGAAGTGTGTTGTAATTGTGAGCATTAATATTTCATCTTTGCCTGTAGATTAACTGTGATGCTTTGTACAATGGTAATGCTAGTTTAATTTTTAACATTGTGTATATTGGACCATTTTTTTTCTAAGAGTTAAGATAATGAAATTAAATGATTACAACACCAACACCAGGATGACTCAGACATCACCAAAGGGAGGACTCAACAACTGTGTTATATTGATGGCAGATGGAAGGACATATACAACTGGATTAGGGAGGTAAAAAACCACAGCAGAGGATATTGGGCAATCTGCAGAACAGAATTTGTTACTGGACCTGATGGAGCAGAGCATAAGAAAGCACATATGGAGACAGAAACTCACAAATCCAGGACAAGACACACTAGCACTTCTAAATCAATCAAGAGATTTTCATCTCCCCAAAATATACGAATTGTCTATTGAAAATAGTGGTTGCTAAATTAGCCACTTGAATTAGCCATTTGTTGGTACCACAGGAACCAACAAATACTTATGTTATTCCCTTGACTGATGTAAGAAACTGAGTAAAGTTACATTTCCTGATTCAGAGGTTGCAACAAAATATCCTATGGGAAAACACAAGAGGATATTTTAATTATAGATGTTTTGGAGTTTTACAGTGTAGTGCTATTTCTGAGGATCTTACCTATAACCATGCTCACCAAAGTTTATCAGGTGTGTTGAATCATAGCAAAAAAAAAAAAAAGAAAAATTCCCCTCTTGTTTTTGTTACTTTAATTTGAAAAGAGGAGTGCCAAATAATTGTCTTTGCTTTCTATGAAGATTGTAATGAAACTGCAGAAAACATGATAGAAAAGAGCATTGATACCTCATGCAAATACAGACTAGACTTTGCTCATCTATCTGCATGTTTGGCAGACAATGCAAATGTAAATTTTGGCAAATTCCATTTAGTCTATAAACTTCTTACAAAATAAAATGAAAAAATCCTACTTGCTAAATATTCTGCATACCTTGCATATACAACACTGTCAAAAAGGAGCAGGGTTTGCTGACTTGTGACATTGAGGCTTTCATAATAAAGGTTTTCTTTGTATTCTCACTCTTCAGTTTTCTTAAATCATGTAGATGCACTTAATAAGATTTCAACTTTATTGAAAAAGAAAGAGATAACCTTCTTAGATATGCGCCTGCTAGATGATTATTTTTGCTGTCTGTAGAAAAAATTTTAAAATGTTGGTATGCCATCAAATTATATTTTCAAAGTATGGGCATGTGGGATATCCTCTAATTTGTAGATAGATGCAAGACAAGAATGGGGAAAAGTATTATACTAAAACAGAAATCTATATGTTGTTTTGCCAAAACTGTTTGATGATCTTTGGAGAGGATGTACAGAACCTAGAGAAAGATGAAAGGACTGAATTTGAGTTGTTCACTGTTATATGTAGGGTGTGACAGAAATTTTCACAGTGAAAAAATAACTGTTTGGAAGTAAGATGGCTTCAGAACTGAAAGAAAAAAAAATCACCAGAAAAGGGCAGCCAAGTTAAAAAAGACTTTCTCCTATCTTTACTAAAATCAACTCATTTGAAATTTAACTTCAGTTTCACAAATCCAAATTATCTCTGTGCATTAAAACCATTTTCTCTGAGAAAGGGACGTTTAATTTATGATGACATCTGTGTGCTTCAGAGTGATTAAAAATGATGGGCATTTTAGACATAGATAGCCTATATGATACATTTATCGGTTCAAAGAACCTGATTGACAGAAGACTGGTCTACCAGAGCTAGTCGGCTGTATAAGTGGGTGGACACTTTTGGAGAGCTGGGATCCAATTCTTACATGTCTAAAAACTTGCTGTTGCTGGTAAGTAAAATTCCAAATATTTTATGCTCAACTGTTTTTGTTGAGAGGATATTTACTGTGGCAAACTGGCCCCAGGAATCAATGTAATATAGGCTGGAGAAGAGGAAAGCTGTAAGTCAGAGTGATTTTTATACTGGACTGTGTTCAGTTTTATCACTACATGAAAGAAAAGAAAGATATCCTAATGGCTGCAGGCAGTCCAGAGAAGTATTATTAGAAAATGATACAGAGAGTAAAAATATTCTACAATCTAATGGGACAGAAGAAACATATTGTTATTTTTTAATTAAATATAGGCAATGTCTATTTAATTAGTCCCATTGCATTTATCTCTTTAAAAAATTCTTACATTATGTATTATATCAATACATAATAATATGACCTATAAAATTTAAATATCCAATATATATTTCTCAATTTAAATTTTGACCAGTATTTATTATATATGATATATTATTTTAATTATTCTTTTGGCTACATTTCTAATTTTGAAACATATACTTAAATCTCTATTTATGTTAAGATCAATATTTAGCAGCATCCCCACTTGTCTTTCCATGTTATAAGACAAGACTACTGTTGACCTACAAGTTCCTATATTCTACATTCCCCCTTTTACATCTCACCTTTAGTCATCTACACTTTTACTTTTATGCCCTGTGGTAATATTTTTCTAGTTTCTCCATAAGTTTATTCTATATTTGAAAATAAATAACATAAAAAATTACACTATTTTGGTCATATTTAATTTGTCTCATGTTCCATTCATAGATTGCTTTGAAGATAGCAGCAGTAGTAGTAATGGGGTAATAGTATTGTTATTGTTTTTTGCTGACATTATTGAATCATTTTTTTTGATCTATTTACTTTTATCATGTCTTCATCTTATTTTCTGCTCCCTCAATCAAACTTTCTCATCTACTGCATTCATTTATTATCCTTTTGAGAGACACCTCTTTCAATCTCCATTCTCATGCTAAAACTTTGCTCTCTAACCTGCAGTTGGGCTCTCACCTTGGGACTTACTGATAATAAGAGCCACTGTTACCTGGTTTCCAAGACTTCTTTCTTCCTTGATTTACAGTCTCAATATGCCAGAATACATCCTCACTTAACTTCCTAACAAAGGCTGTTGTAAGATAAACTTTCTGAATTCTCATATATCTGCCATTCTTTTTTAAATGCCTCCGACATTAATGCTAGTTTGGCTGAGTATATATTCCTGGTGGAAAGTCATTTCACCTATAAAATTAAAGGCACTACTGCTGTGTCTTCTAGCATCCATGTTACTGTTAAGAAATCCATTGCCAATCTAGTTTGTATATTTTTCCTGAAAATTTGTTTTTTGTGTTGTTTTGTTTTGATCTAATTTTATTCATTTGAATCCTCACTAAGTACTCTGTGAGCCCTTTCAATCTGAATACTCAGACATTTCTCAGTCTGGGCATACAACAGGTAAAGGAGAAATAAACTCTTAAATAAGTAATAACATTAGATTTAATCAACATTTGTTTGTAAATTAAAGAGTCATAAAAGCTTAATTGGAGCATTGAAGATTACTTTTAACACAAAGAAACTCAAGCTTTAGGGACGCTAAGATCTAGGGTGTAGCACAAGGAAAGAGAGACATTGATACAGAAGAGAAGTTTATAAATACATCAAGAGTATCAAAAGGGCACTGTGGGAGATCAGAATTGGCCTCCTCAAAGTGTCTCTTTGGCTTGATTGTTTTTAAGAACAAAAGAGTCTGAAAGAAAATTTGACCTTCCCCCTAACTGCCTAAAAAAATTTAACACAGAAGACCTATGCCAGGAAGGAGCTGATATCATAGGATAACTATAGTGTAATGTAAAATGTGTTTCTCAGGTCATATTGTCTATATAGGACTCAGCAAACATTTGTTCACAAACATTTACATTTCCATCTCAATGTGAATTGCCTTCCTCCCCTTTGAAGCCCCAAACCACTACCCCCAACATCCTCCTATGTCTTTAGCTGAAGACTGTATTTAAGGTTGCAGCTTTGGCTATTCTGGTGAGTTACTCAGTTTTCCTGGGTTTCTCCCATCTATACATGTTATTAAACTTTGTTTGATTTTCTCCTGTTATTCTGCATCATGTCAATTTAATTCTTAGACCAGCCAGAAGGACCTAGATAGTAGAGGAATTGTCCTCCTCCCCTACAGTATAATATCATTTAAGAGGAAGAAATTTACAAGTAATGGGTGATAGGTGGCACCAAGTGCCTCAGAGGAATTAGGAAGGAAAAGTATCATGTAAAGGATTTAAGAAAGGGTTTTTTTTTTTTTTTTTTTGTAAATATCAGGTCCACTGTGTATAGAGTAGTACAGGGTAGAAGCCCAATAGAAGAGAATGAAAATAAGGAACACATGTAGATTCTAATTAAACCTCATTTCAAGGAGTTTTAATGAGAGATTAACTAATCACTAAAAGATATTTTGTTAATCATTTAAAAAATATGAGCAACTTGAGAATATTTAAAGGTATAAAGAAAGAAACACTTTGCAAGAGTTTAAACACATTAGACATGAAGGGCATATTCATACAACTAAAGCCACAGATGTATTAAAGGCTGATAATCAGAGATCAGATAGGATTTCAAGGGTTTTTGTGTGTGTGTGTGTGAGGAAGCCCAGCCCTGTGCTAACATCCGTTGCCAATCTTCCTCTTTTTGCTGAGGAAGACTGGCCCTGGGCTAACATCCGTGCCCATCTTCCTCCACTTTATATGGGACGCCGCCACGGCATGGCTGACAAGCAGTGCATCCGCAGGCACCCGGGATCCGAACCTGTAAACCCTGGGCTGCCAAGTGTGAACTAAACCGCTGCACCACCAGGCCGGCCCTGATTTTGAGGTTTTTTAAAATTTTACAAATGGTATATATGTGTTTACTGCTATACTAAGATGAGATCAGGAAATGTGAAAAACTCAGGTTTTTCTACTAGGTATGAACAATTTATATTATTGGGTGGGGATGGGGTAGGAAAATAAAATGAATTCCTGTGAGATAACATCTGTAGCTCAGACACTATAGAGTCAATTAGAGATAAGCAAAGGGTTTGAATAATTATTCAACTTTAAGAGAGATAACTATTAAGAAAATGTGGGCATAGGTTCAATTAGTTTTTCATTCAAACTACTGTAGTTTGAATAACCAAGTTTTATGTCTTTTTTTCTATAAGCTCCAGTATGTAGACTTAAGTATTTAATTAATTATAACTATAAATTTCTCTCTTCATCCCTTCCTTGATTAGTATTACTTCCACTCCAGGGAAATTGGAGTAATCTATAACAAAGGATTGAGCTACAAAATTCTAAAGCAAATTAACCTTTGGGAAAAAGTATCATGGTTTCTGTGATTAAAATAATGAGAATTCTAAGAATAATAATATTTTGGTCTTTTCTCTTCTATTTAAACAAAACCTATTTGCACTCAAACAGCTAATCAAAGGCAAACTATAATTGTATGTTTGGAAATTCCATCCTTGTGCCTCTATCCTAATATACTTTCCCTTAAAAAATGACTTGCTTTAGACAAGGGTAAATTTGACATTTGCCAAAAATCATGGCCTCCATAGAATATCAATGTTAAACTTTCTTGACTTTGACTCATATATAAGTGCAAGAAGGTTTTTTACCATTTACAATCTTAGAATTTAATATGTTTTTTTTTACCAATAATCTTTAATCCTCTTAAGCTCAACATTTAAACAAATTTGGAATGTTTAAACTCAACCGTTATTTTTGGACATAATGCATCACAAAACTTTTTAGTGACTGGATATAATGTTGATGACAACATTACATTTAGATGATATGATCACAGGCCTTAGACATTAAAACTGTGATTATAACACTACCAGAAGAATGTGACATGGATGAATATGACAGCCCACCAAGGAGATTAATCATCTTTCAACACTGGTTTCAGTGAATGTGGACAAGGAAAACACAGGGAGGAAGTTAAGAAACTTATATAATAAGACTTCTACTTTTTACCTGTCATAAATTGTTTTGTAAGACAGGGTAAAGACAATAAATAGATAATACAAATGGTAACAGTAAGCATGGAGCAAATTGACAATTATAACTGGACTATAATGTAAAGTAAGAAAAAAAGAAAATGTTTTAAGGTTTTATAAAATACTGACATTATGTGTTGGTAACCACCTGAGAACTGTTTAAAATCCTTTTAAGAAGATGTACAATACATGTGTGTAATCAAATCTTGTTTCTGAGGAATGGGATGAGTGATGATAAACACTATGAGTTGTAAATTTCTGGGGAACTTCCAAAGAACGTGAATTTAAGGCCACTCACAAGGTATATGCAAACAGACATAATTAGTATTAAGAATGAATCCCCAGTTTTCCTGTGTATTCTAGTGGTCCCAACCAATGCACTTAGCACTACTGTCATCTAAATACACATTTTAAAACCCAATATTATTCATGGATATTGGAATCAATTTCTTGATTCCAAATATGCTCTTAAGCCCAGGACAAGTGCAGATAATGAACTGAATCCCATTTCCAGGCAGCTAGGCCCACAATCTCAACAAATAGTGTGGAAATTCTCTCTCTCCAAACATCTTAAATTCATTTTATTCTATTTTTATTAACAAAAAAAATCTTAAAAATGTGAACCTTTGTCTATAACATCTGGTATTTTGCACTTCATAGAATACATGTGAAGAGAAAAGATGCGTCTTACTTTTCAAGGTAAGACTTTATAAGGAATTGCAGTGTGGATAATAAAAATCATAGAACTTTCTGAGTTCCATTTATGGAAGGAAGATAAATATCTCTCCCACAACAGTCATGGATGTTCACATAATGCATAGTAGAAACAGGAAAATGTTAATATGAAGAGATTATTGCTGTGCTGGTTTTCCACACGATCCCTAATTTCTTAAGATTTTATTCTCTCAACTTCAGTCATTTATTTTAGACTGTTATCGGCTGACAAATACTATATGTGGGAATTGAAAAAAATTGTATATGAACATTGAGAGTTGTACCTCCTATTTCTGACCTCTAAAACCACTGTATCAGTCTTTTCGTTTTTCATCAACACTAGGTACTACTTGGTATTCTGAATAAAAAAAATTCTTAATCAATGGAAAAGAGGCTAGGTTATTCAACTTAACAAAAGGTTCAAGAAAAGAGGGAAAGGCAGAAAGAGGAAAAAACAGTCTTGTGAGATGAGATAGAGATTGTTGAGTTGGGATTTAGATATATGAAAAGTAATTTTTATTAAGAAATATTCCACAAATTGTATGAATTGGTATATACATATACTACTAGGGTCAGGAAACAGTCTTGAAACTGTTTAAACATGAGCTAGTTTAGAGCATAAAAATTCGCTGACTGTGTAAGAATTTATAAGGTTCACATTAGTGGATGTTTATAGATCCAAAGCCACAAAACGTGTTTCATAAGTCACACATTTTACCCAATGCTCTAGGAAGAAAAAAATGTACAGGTTTTTGCTAAGGTCAAAGAACATACCAAAAAGTGTGAGGGGTTATAGTACACCATCACTCTCCTCCATCTCTCCTACTACTAGGTGTCTAGACGTGTTTTGAGAAGCTTAGAGAAATTGATTGGTGGAATTTACATGGTGAATTTATCATCACATGCTGAGGGAAGGGCTCAGACAAACACTATCAGGGATCATATTTGACAACTAGAATTGTAAGAAGAAAGTTACCAACAGGATGAAGAAAATGGTCCCCCTGCTCTCTTGGCATCCTTTGGAGATACATGTTTGGGCCAGACACAGCTAGAAATAATATTGTGCTACAGAAGAGGAATTTTTCCCAAAATATGTCTCACATTTTTATGCAGAGTATTTGAGTATCCTTAAAAATGGTGAAGTAACAGTCTGAGCTTGGATACCAGCTGCTCAGCAGTTGCACCGATATCACTGGAAAACCTTGAAGGATGCTGAGACTTTTCAGATTCTCCTACTGCTTGGTAATACGACAAGTTCATTACCAAGCAAGGCAAAGAGAATTGCCATGGTCATTAGTCTTGCAGAAAACCCTGTTTGTTTTTTCCCTGATCTTAAGGAGTAATCAAATGTAAGGTCTTTTTATCAGGAGATACAATTAATTGAATAAAGAATAGGAAAAGAGAGAGATAAAGATATTATACCCTCCATTCACTTCCTAGTGTTGGAGGTGTTCATGATTAATCAATTGGGGTTTTATTTCTCATTGACAATTAACCTTCTCTCATACCCAGCAGACAGCATTCTGCCACCACATGTGATCTCTAGCAACACAAGAGGGTAGCCATGGAACCACGTAAAATGAAATCAGTGTTCAAGTTGTGTCCATTCAGCTGCGCTTTATCCAAACAATGGTAACCATCCATCAGCCATAAGTTCAAAGCAGTTATGAAGACAGAGAGAGGGCAGTGCACTATTCCTCAAGATTCTCCACTCTCCTGAACTCCTAGGTTTCTAGTTTTGCCAGGGTGGAGAATTTGAGTATTGATTACCTTTCTTTGGTGGACTTTTCTACCCACATTTTTGTTTGCAATGACTACTCTTTTGAAGCCATCAGCAAAGGTCACAATAATCAATCCAGCTGCCATTTTGCCATTTTGGCACATTCATATTGAGCCAATAGAGCAGCAGTTCACAGTCCAGTCCAAAAAACTTTATATGGCAGATATTTGGAATGAGAATTAACAGTTTTGATTTTTAAGAGGCAATCCTCACCAGGTGACTACTCTTTCCAATCTCCTAGCTGGTTATTTCTAAAAACTATATGTTCTGCTACTATATCCAACATGCCCCATCCTTATAAAATTTCAACCCCTATTTTTGGTTTTAGCCTCAGTTCTCTGGTTTTCCTGCATCTCTGTCCCAGAGAACTAACTACTGGCAAGCTCCCAAGGAAATCACTCCATATGAAGGATCATTCTGGAAACTTTCTTTAGTCCCATCCAGCTTCCTTATATATTCTTCCTGGCCCATTGGCTTCCATGTGTTTCCCGCATAGAGAAAGCCACTGACAAGTCCCTGGGGAGCATAGCTGTGAGAAATTGAGCAAGCAAGAGGGAGCATACTACCAAAGATACAGTGCTCAACGTCCGCAGCTTTGTGGAGCTCAGCTTCCATGTAATTGCAAACTTGAAGTATTAGCTGGACTTGGATAACTAAAATTAAAAATCAGATATCTCCACTCTCATCCAGTGGATTCCCAAAAGGCAAAAGCTAGTGAGTGGAAGGAAACCATTTCCATATTCTTGATCTGAAGTCTCTGATATCCAGTGAAGAATTGAGGTTTGGGAATGTGACCACTAACTTTCTCTCTATAAACAGGATATGATGACACAATGAGACTGCTGTAACTATTGGGCCAATCAGCTCCAGGTTATTTTGACACCACATCACATACTCATCTTATCAATTCTTTGGAGGCTAGAGATGGTTTTGCTTTTGCTTTGGTTGAGGTAAAGAAGCTCATCCAATAGCCATTGCCACATGAACCAACTGCCTTTATGCCTAAGATGCCTACTTCTAGAAGAGAAGTACATGTGTGTGTGTGTGTGTGTGTGTGTGTGTGTGTATGTATACACACATAAATTTCATAGGTTTCTTGTTCATTCTTCAGAAAGTCTACTCCCATTCACCAGTCTCCAAATCTTATCTGTGATTTTGACAGACAGTCAAATTCCTCCTGGCAGTGTCATTAAAGTTGCCTCAGAGAAATCATATAAATTCCCAGTAAGAGGAGAAAAGAGAGAAGGAGCTAGAGTATAAATAGAACAGTCTTTGGGTGATGCATTTAAATATGGGACATCTCTGTGTTTGCAGACTGGCTAATGGAAAAGTGTGCTGATAGAGAACTTAAGATGACATTCAAATATGTCACAACTGGTAATATGTGAACATCACAGTGCTGAAGCTGGTTCCAGAGGTCTCATTCTGTGCAAAACATTAACTCTTTAAGAATAATAATATTAAGCATATCAAAACCCTTATTTAAAGCAGACTACTATAGGATACACAAATTTTCCTCTTATCATGCACTAAAATAAAAATAACCAATGGTAATAAAACAGTAATATGCATAGCTTATACCTATGCTGAGCACTCAAAGTGATTTATTGAACATGAATTGAGTCACGAATGTCATCTTCTAAAAATTTTAAGGAAGAATGCAATCAACCAGAGATTGTCCTATATCCCAGATTATTCTAGAAACTTGATATGATGCAAATGACCTAAGCAACTTCTGGTTGTCATTTTACAACAACGTTATAAAAAAGAGTAGTCAAATGGTTGGATTTCTCTGGGGTCTTTGACTTACAATGCAAAATGGGAGCATTTTTTTTTAATGCACACAAAAGGAATCATGCATGAAAATAGCTGAGGTGTAGTTTATTCTCTGTATGGTCTAAACATCAGAGGGATTGTGCTTGCTTTAAAATCAAAAATAAAAATATGGATAACTGGATCCTCATCCCTTATTAGTAGCTATATGTGACTATGTATTTTTCTATCTTTTGCAATTTGATTAATGTTAAGGTGAGAGAAATATAAAACAACATTTTTATATTATTGCTGAGTGCATTTTTAGAATGTTTAAATCATTTCTTACATCTTGAATTTAACTTTTATTTTGTGTTATCTCTTGTAAACAATGTCAAATTATTTTTTTATGTAATGAGTATAAATAAAAATAACACCAACGTAACTAATAATTGCAAAAAAGTACCTCTTTTTTAGTCTTCATTATTGACCGTGCCAACATATTATTCAACATGACATTTTCATGGTTATTTAAAACAACAAGGTCAATTTTATGTTTTTACCATTAAAGATAAGCCAACAGAAACCAAGTATTTGAAAAGAAAGATATTATCTGCAACTACTCTGGCTGAGGTGAAGACTGTGCTCATCAGCAGGGAGTTCCATTCACTATCCCTCACACAACAAAAAACGATCTGAATTCTATTGGTATCAAATTTTTTTATAATTTTCTTGTTCTTACCAGGAATTCTCAACTGAATAAGAAAGGGGTTGGTGTGTTGGAAAGGATTCAACCAGCGAAGCAGAACAAATGGGGTATAGATTGAGGATATTTATAAGTGAGTTATTCAGTTTTATATGGATTTATTGCAAGGAATTGGCATATACAATTGTGAAGTCTGGCAAACCAAATCTAGAATGCACAGGGCTGTATATGGACTGGAATCCTTGCGCTGTTTTTTATAGGTGATCATATCCTAAAATATAAGTCTCGATTTAGGTTTGAATGGATAATACTTCTCTGCAGGTGTGAAGTTCCAGCATGTCATGCTGCCTCAGGACTAGTTTACTTCAAAGCTATCAGAAAACTGCAACAATTTTAGTGCTCTGATTGCTTCTAAGGACATTGAGAAGACAGAGAGCTTGCTTTTTAAACTTTCCACCTACTTAATATTTCCACTGGAGCCATAAATGCTGGAAGTCATAATTGTATGTTGTATGACCCAGTAAAATTTCTCTCAGAGTAGAGGTGATTGTGACAGTTCATGTTGGCAAGAGCAATTCTTGAAAATATAAATCTAACCTTATTTGTTGGACCCACATGGGGGGCAGTATTGTTTATGATTATATCATAAACTTTAGAATATGACAGACAAGCTTTCAAGTAATGAATCTTCTTCACATTGGTTGTCCAACCATAAACAAATCAGTCCAACCATAAACAACTCTGTGATCAGTTTCTTCACTGTAAAATAAAAATAAATAACACATATTTTTCAGGATGTTCTGAAGATTAAATGGGATAATTCTTTTTATTCCTACACCGTGCCCAGCAGGTAGAGGAAGTAACTGTTAAATGATAATTTTATTGTGATGTGCACTAAAACTGTAAGCAAATGTTCTCTGTGTGAACAGTCTTCCTATTTTTTACACAATGAGCTGCACAGTGGTGTGGGAAGAACAATTGTTGCCTACCAGACACCAGAAAATGAGAAGTAGGCAAGAGAGTAGCCCGTTGCAAAACCAATAGGCTTGGAAGATTTCGGTTCAAATTATCTTAACTAATTGCATAACTTGGCCAGGTCATTTTAATTTTCTGGACTTCATTGTTCTTATTTTGTATAAGATAACAATATATATGTCTCATGTTTGCTGTGAAGATTAAATAAAATAATAATGAAGCAATGATAGCAAGCACTTCATTGAGCACATTTTAGATACTTACGGCTTTGGTATGTTATTTAATTCTTTCAGAAATCACTACAGGTAGGTGACAATATTATTTCTGTTTTATACTTGAGGGAATGGTGCATATAGAGAAGAAATTTGCCTAAGTTCACCACACAAGTCAGCTCAAATTTGAATTATGTCTGACTCCAAAGCCTGTGTATTTAAGCCCTCCACTAACATTTCTGGCACTATACTTGATATTTGATAAGCAGTTGGCATTTGATGAGCACTCACTTATCTTTATTAGCTTTCTCCTTCCCCCTAATTAACTTCATGTCCAGAAAAAAGGAAGGAAGTCTCCTGTGCTTGTTGGAACAAAATTGATTTCTCAATCTTTTGAGGGAAGAATGATATAACAGACTATTTTTCTGTGGCTGAATAAATATTATTTTAATCACTAGCTTTGCATACACACACAAAGATGTATGAATTAAACAAGCGGATTCCAGTATCAACTATTTCTTCTACATGGATATAAACACTTGGTTTAGATTATTTTTCATCTTTAACTGGTCATAAGATAGTCACTATCTGAATTTAAAGGACTCTTCTCCCAGTAGTAGCCAGGAATGGAGCATTGTAAGAGCCTCTGAGGGGCAAGAAAGCATAATTGTTCAACCATGTTTATTTTTCTATCATAAATAATGTTATATATTTTACAGTTCTTCAAAGTAAACCTCCTTATTTTCAATATCTTATATATTAACAAACCAAATAAAGCACGATATGAATACGAATGAGATGCATTTAAAATTCATTTACAAATATGTTTTTATTTCATTAATATGTTTCTGGAAGCCAATATAAGCAAGTTTCCATGATCTTTACTAACACATGGCATCTTTTTAGAGTAATATAGTGTAACTAACTTGTTTTTACAGATTCAGTGGCACATTACCAAATGTAGCAAATTAACAAGCTGTATTGAAAAACAGGCAATTAGGAAATATTTGACTCTAACCCTTCATTTAGATTTTATAGCTGTTCTGTGTTTGGCTAGAGCAAGTCTTTGGATGGATGTAACTTTGAAAAATAAGACGTTGAGTTTTTTTGTTGGTGTTTGATTTTTGTTTTAACACCAGAAGTGGCTCCCTCAAGTGAAAAGTGTAAAATTGTTAGACTCTCTAAGGATCCAAAGGAAATTACCTGTGGCATGAAGTGTGGTAGTAAAGCACTCTTACTTTTTATCAAGATGTAATCCAAGAAGTCAGTTGGGATATGTATTCTTTCACCATTGCTATTAAAACATAAAGCAAAATATCAAAGTGACCAACTATATGCAACTCTCTAAAGAGACCACAGAGAATGGACTTTCCTGAAGTCTCTAGGTTTCCAAGTTGCTCTAGAAATATAACCATATTCCACAGTGAAATGAAAAAGACTCCTCTGATAGCTCAGTTTTTTAAAACCCTGATAACTTATATTTAGCAAATTTTAGCTAAAATATAACTTGACATTTGTGAGGTGCTACATTTGAACACTATAATTTTGATTGAAATCAACCTTCTCCTGAAACAACCCAAACAATTATCTGTTTTACATCTGTAGTTTCATAGCTGTTACAATACACTGCAGTTTTGCCTATATATAGCTTGATAATGTTTCAAAACTGGCATGTTTAGGGGGATATTGCATCATATTCTTTATGTTATTCAAAAATCAACCCAAAGAAATAACAGAGATTTGAATGAAGGTCTATTTAGTACAATGGCTCTTCAGAAACATGATTTCAGTTTCATGGTTTTCTGAGGCATTTATCAATTTCAAAATATTTCTATAGTTTCTGGCTACTAGTGCAAAGATGAGGACAAAAACAAAACTGATTCTAATTAATCATAATATTGTGGAGTATGAATTTACATTAATCAAACATTTATGTAGTGACAGACACCATTTTAAGTACTCTTTATACAATCATTTTTCTAACTATAAGGTAGATAGTATTATAATTCACCTTTTGTGGTGGATGGGGGGAAGGGTGAAATAGGTGAAGGTGATAAGAGGTACAAACTTCCAGTAATAAAAAAAGTAAACCATGGGGATGTAATGTACAGCACAGGGAATATAGTCAACAATATTGTAATAACTTTCTATGAGGACAGATGGTAACTAGTCTTATCAGGGTGATCATTTTGTCATGTAAATAAATGTTGAATCATGATGTTATACATCTGAAACTAATACAATAGGGTATTAGTTTATTATTATACTTGTATTATTAGAAACTAATACAAGTATAGTTTGTCAACTATACTTCAATAAAAAAAGAAATAAAATAACAAAACTAAAGCACTGAGATTTTAAGTAAATTTATAAAATCACACAGCAAATAAATTGCAAAACTTGCTTGCTTTTGTACCCAGCATCCAGTCTTCATAGTTTCTGCTTCCCATGCTTTGCTGCCTCAGTGTGGGATGGTGTATGTGGCAGTTGTTCTCGTGTAATCAGAGTCCCCATCATCTATTTTCCTGGTATTGGAAATCTATTCCATATGATTTATATGAAGATAATCCTACCCACCCTCCATACTGCATGTCTAGACAATCAGGATCTGTCTAGTTCTTGACAGAAGTTTTGAAGCATGCATCATGGAAAATAAAAGGTCTTTCTTTCTTTAAGATAAATACTTGTGGAGTGTCAGAAAGGAGATTGCCAGACATTTCCTTGTCCTTATGAAGGACTCAGAAAGAAAGAATGTGCAAAGAAAAGCAGAGTTGATAGATGAACAGAGGAAAATATGAGGCCAAATACCACATTTTTAGTCCCTAGATCCAGATGCACCTAAAGTCAGACTAGTACTATGTTTTCATCACCTATAAATTCTCCTACTTAGCTTTAACTGAGGGGGACTTACGAGCATCAAGCTCTCATGCTACAAGATGAGGAGGCAAACTAAGAAATGCCAGCATTAGCTCCACTTTCAGCTCCTTGAAGGCAGTGGTTATGTCCTGTTCAACCTTGATGTGGCCACACATGTAAAAATATTTGTGAAGTGAAGGAAGGAAGGCTAGACCCAAAGCTAACAATTGCCCACATCATAACAGGCAAAGTGGGGCCACAACCAAGCCCTGACCTCCAGGCCAGTCATTGATTGCTTTTGATTATTATGATACATTCACTCAATACTTGACTAAATTTATATTGAATATTTTTTACCATCTTCATACTTTAAAACATATTGAGTTATCATTTATATGTAATAAAATTAAGGGATATTAATGACAAATTTTGATGACTTTTGACAAGCGCATACATCCATATAACTCATATACTTATCATGATATAGAACATTTCCTAACCATAGTAACTTCTTACTATCTTTTCCCAGTAAATCCCTATCAATAGAGTTATCTATCCTGATTTCTATCACAGGTTAGCTTGGCCTACTTTAAAATTTCATATAAATGGAATAATACAACATAAACTCTTTTGTATCTGGTTTCTTTTTATCTAGATGCTATTAATATCCCTCTATCACAGAGAAAGAAAGTGAGATAAGGAAGATAAATAATTAGTGGCTAATTATCATCACCCAAAGGTCATCCAGACAGTAAATGTCAGAGCTCAGGTTCCAACTTAGCAACTTGATTCCAGAGCAGTTACGTTCAATGCCCATTTACTTGAATTTCCATCTATTCACATTTAATAACTAAATATACTACCAAAGGCTTAGGGTTTGAATTTTATTGTAGAATGTATTTATTATTTTTAAAAGTAGCTAACTAATATTAAATCATGGTTATTCTCTTATATTACTTTAGCATATTTTATTCATACAAAGGAACTATAGAACCAAGGCCATTATCTAGAAATTCAGAGCAAAAAAAAATTGATTTTGATTGAGTTATCTTACTATTTCAGGAATTGTTTTTACCAAAATGTTTCAAATTAGCCTCTAAATATTCTATTTCACTCTGCATATGTGGACCAGATTTTGTGGCAAGGTACTACAAATAAAAAAGAGTTAAATTATATGTTAAAAAGATAAATGTAGATCATAATATAATTTACAATGACATTAATAGGCTCATTAGTTTAATTTGTTCTGACTGAAGCATTGATATAATGAAATTATTAAAAACAACATTGTGGATTCAACAACATAATATTGTGGCAAGATTTTAAAAAACCTGCTGTTAATTGACATTATAAGGATCAAGAAAACCGTTTACAGACGTATTTTCTTATTGAATTATTTGAGGGTAATTACTTAGTGAAAATTTTGGCATAATGATGCCATAAAATATTGCCTGAGAACGAATTGCTGCAAACTCTTCATGAGTTCCCAAATGGAAAAACATTCTTTATAGAAATTTAAAACCTCTCATTAAGAACTCAGAAAAAAATTATTGACATGCTGTGGGACTTTGCAGGGTGAATAGAAAATTATCTGTTTTTCTTCAACATTGTATAAAAAGACATATATAACGAAACAGATGTGAATGAGGATAATAATGAATACACAAAGCTGCTTTTTAGGGGATTAATTATTCCTCTCAATATTTCTTCAGGCCCTTTAACTGCTTTTATTATAGTCATTGTCAATTATATATAGGCTCATTTTGATAATATTTTCTAGACATAAACACAAAATTATGTCCTGCCCAAGGGTGATCTGGAACTCTGTCACCTCCCCCACAACCTGCCCTCCCACTTCCTCCTGCCTGACCCTAGTAAACTAGCATGGCATTTTAAATTGCTGCAAGTAATGAGGTTTACATAATACACATACAAATTAATTGACAGAGATAGATTTTGTTTTTATGTTAGCAGTGTTATAGAGAATAGCTTGAGTTGTACCTTATCCAAGGAATCATTTAAACCATGCATTGTCAAAGGGAGCTGTAGCACCTCCAAGGGGACAAAATTGGTTCTTTGGGGCCAACGTGTCTTAGATACTACAATGGGTTGTGGCCTTCCAAAGAACCACAGTACATAAAGAGATACACAGCATATCTGTGGTATTAAAATTTCATGGTGGAAGCCAGACAATTAGGGGAAAAAAAGTCTAAAAAGCTTCTGTAGGAAAGTGGTAATGAACAAAAGGGTTGCAAAATACTAAACAACAATATGTGAGATATAGCAGTATTGATTCAGTAATTGTGGCCATATTAAAATTTTTTTTATGAATATAGTCACAGAAATAATAAAGTTAGATTTCTTGGTGCTGTTGACTGAATGTTTATGCCCTCTCCTCCCAAAATTCATATGATGAATCCTAACTCCCCATGTGATAGTATTTGGAGGCGGGGCTTTCAGAGGTGATTAGGATGTGAGAGTGGAGCCCTTATGAATGGGATTGGTGCCCTTATAAAAGGGATTCCAGAGAGTTCCCTTGTCCCTTTCATTATGTGAAGTCACAGCAAAAACATTGACATCTATGAACCAGGAAACAGGCCCTCACCAGGCACTGAATTTGCTAGTGCCTTGATCTTGGACTTCCCAGCCTCCAGAACTATGAAAAATATATTTCTGTTGTTTATAAACAACCCAGTCTATGGTATTTCTGTTATAACACCCAGAATGGACCAAGACCCTTGATATGGGAGGTGAGGGAGAAATCATCAAGGTCTAATTGCTTAAGTTACTGACCCAGGGACACATTTAAATACATTTTTGCAAATCTCTCTTTAATTTTTAATAACACAGCTTTGTTTATATTTGAACAAATGTATGTAAAATTGGTTTTGTTAAAATGTTCCTATGAGTCAATTAAGATGGTATTAAAAGGAAAACCTGTCTTTTAACCTATGCCATTGCTTTGATTGTAAGTAGGTGTGGAGAATGCTGGATGAATAAAAGGAGGGTTGAAATAATTCCCACACTAAGGGCAGTTTTTAAATTATTTCTCTTTAGATTTAAAATTATCATAAGGGATTTTGGTTTGACAGAAATACATTGTCAATTCCTGGCCTTTAGAAGGAAGCCAAATTTCGTCACACCTCTCTCAGTTCCCAAGGAGGAAGGGTTAAAGAAAAATTGCAGAGATAAACAGGCAGGGAAGATTTTATTCAAGACTATTGTAATAGGGGAGAGAGATTGAACTTAATTCTGTTGAAACCAAAGGCAGGAGAGTTTTTAAGCACTGGGCTGAGCAAGTGGATAAGTACAGGAAGACATTAGCAGGGAGGTTAGTCAATGTGATTGGGCCATTTCTGTTTGCTAATTGGCACTTATCAAAGTTATGGTTCCACCCTCCCACAGAAACAGGGAGATAGAGGCCCCACTTTCTTGATGATTACGTTCAAAGGAATGGGTTCCAAGTCCTTGAGAAAACATTCCGGGGTTGTAAATCTGGCAAGAGGCTGAGAGAAGATTTACATATCAAAAAGGCATTAAAATTACAATTGTAAGTTTTCTAAAATAAAAGCTCTAAGAAAATGGAGATGAGGGGTCTATAATTAGGAACAAAGTTGTCTAAAGTTTAGTCAAACTGAAAGGAACATTAAGGCCTTCTTGGTCAGAAGAAAACTACTAATGATCAGGATCCATGACATAATTAAATCATGCTGTTTTACTCAGGGGTGGAGTTATTATCAGTAGGAGAAAGGCTAAAGTTAAACCTGTTTGTGGTTTTCACTCTCTTTTGGGATCACCCTTATTGGTTAACTTATTATAATCTCTTAGTTTGGTAAGATGAGTATGAAGATTTTTCTGTTTTTGTTTCTTGTCTTTGTTTTATTTGTTCGCTTTTTTCATTTCCCTATTTTTCCTATTTGACTTAGGAAGTCTGCCTTAGGGCCTCATAATAAATACTTTTTCATCTCCTGCATGAATTTTTAGATTCTTCTTTTTTTCACTTCACTCTGCCTTTGAGACGATAAGTTCTATGTATCTAAGATCTGTCCAGAACTTAGTGAAAAGGGATCAAAGAGCCATTTGGTTGGAATTTTTTTGTGCAAGCTTTAGGATGACAAGCAAAAAGGGGCTTTGTCACCCTTACATGGCTTAGCCCAGGGAACAAAGAGACTACAGGGAGCATGATAACAGGTAGGTGATTAACAGAAGTGTATCTCGGTGTTTGTGGTTTCTTCCAGATTTTTTTCCCTCTCTACCTTATGAATACCATAGTATTCTATATTTCTACTGAGAAACTGAAGCAAATATCCTGGATTCCTTTTTATAAGTAATAGTAGAGAAAACTAAATGTTCTTTCTTTTGCAAAAAATTAATAATAATAATAACCAGATGGGACTTTGGAAAGCAAAGCAAAACTCCAAATTATAAGCCCATTTACAGACAAGCTATATAATATTATGTGATCTAGATTTTCAGTAATTTTAACCAAGTGGGGTGAGTTCAGTGTAGAATAAGCAACTATAAAAAAAATTCATGCAAGACATGAGTTTATGCAGGACAACTGGGCAGTAAAGTGATTAGAGATTAGTTGAACATTGGTCAAATGAAATTTAAAATATTCTTGTGTTTATTCTTCTGTATATTTCTGGTTTTCAAATAACTCTGTTTAGCTTTGAAGTTATCCTAACCATAATCTTCTTTTGATTAAATAGTGACATTGGGGCATTTCAGTGCCTTATTTATTACAAACCTATTTGAGTATTTTATTCATTGCAGGCATTATGTTTGTTTCCACAGGAGTTAAAGCTCAACTGAAGATTAAAGATAAGGGAAATAACAGCCACAATAAATTTCCCTATTTACACAGTGGAGATTCAAGTGAGGGGAAAGTAAAGTTGTCTCCCAGGGAGGGCTAGTTTGTTAACTGGCATAACAAACACAGAAGTTGTAGAACTGGATGTGATCATTACATCCAATCCTCCTCCAACCTCACAACTATGTAATGAGAATTCATGTTGTATCAATAGTGATGTCCAATTCTTTCAGTTTACCATGCTTCCAGTTCTCCTCACCAAAATTATAAGTTTTCAAAGTTAAACTTTTAAATTAAATTATCATACTACCATTTTCCAAAGGGTGTTTCATCAGTTAAAAATTGCTAAACAAAAATTGGTAAGGGAAAAGTTTGAATTACACAAAATGTTACTATTTTTTCTTTTTTAACTGAAGGACTTCTGGGCTATTTTATATGATCATGTTTATTGTAAATCTTCATGATGGTATTCCAATATAGTGCGCTTCTCAAATTATTTGACTGTTTTTCATGAAACAGTTTAAGTAGTATTATACTATTGAAATCATATACTGCATAGTGCCATTTGATTTGGATTTGAATTAATCATATTTTTACTTCAGGTTCTAAGTCATTAGAGATAGTACTTCCATATTTTAAGAGGATTGTATGTGTTAAACTAAAAAAAAATTAGTTACACATTCCTGAAACACTTTAAGAACCCTCACAAAAGCCCCATCTCCTTATTATTTGTCATGCAGCCTTCCTTGGAACTTTTCATTTGAATTCAATTTACTTGACTATTGGAAAAGTGTAATGCAAACTTATGAACATAAGCTGACTTTTTTTTTAATTTACCTCTTTCTTGATTTAGAGCTATATAGAGTAAATACCCTACAAACATATAAACCAACCTATTTTCTCTAAGATTAGGCTCCCAGCTCTCAAAAGAAATTTTAGTGAAAATCATGTGTTTTTAGTGAGTTTTGCCCTCAGCACAGATCTATAAATATGAGAATATTTTGCAAATTAATTTACTTTTGATGTAGTTCTTGATTGTGTCAGTGGTGATGATAATGATGACAGAAAATAGAACCAGTCTGATTCTAGAACACCTCTTAGAAATCTCATGATTTAGTTTCAAATTTCATTCTAGCCTTCATGAGCTGATCAACACCTTTTAAGAGAATTACAATTTGCATTTACCCTGTTGATAAATTTCAAGTAAATCCTAGGAAGATTGCAGATCAAAATAAACAAATGCAGATGTCTGTCATCAATTGTCCCTTCCTCAAACCAAACTTTTACTATTCTCATCATTATCCATTTGTTTTATGAACGTAAAGAAGGTTAACTGTTTATGTTGTGAATAAAGATCATGTGAGGTACCCTGGCCCCTGATGTTGAGTGCTTCCGGCCTGTCTCGTAGCATTCAATTTAATCCTCTAGTTTGACTCGCAGAAGTTTGCAAATTATTTTGAAGAAACCTATATTTAACTTAGTCCTTCTTCAAAATTGACAAGACTTTTAAGGGATACCTAGCAAGCTCTTGTTAAAAACTGACATTAGTTGGAGCCAGTCTGGTGGCATAGTGGTTAAGTTCGCACACTCCACTTCAGTGACCTGGGGTTCCCAGGTTCAGATCCCAGGCGCAGAACTACACACCATTCATCAGGCCATGTTGTGGTGGCATCCCACATATAAAATAGAGGAGGATGGGCATGGATGTTAGCTCAGGTCAATCTTCCTCACCAAAAAGAAAAAAAAAGTTTAAGAATAAAATTCACATTAGTTGAATGAAACTCTTACTGTAGACATCCCCGAACTTTCTAGAGTTCTGTCTTCTTTTTTCATTTTCTAATATGCAGCATTTCTCCACTTTTTTTTTCTGAATTTTCAACTGTTCTTTAGAAATTTAAAGATATCTTGAATATTAGAAAGATAATTTTTTTTATGAATAACCTTGGGTACGCCCATATTTTTTGAAAGTAAGAAAAGTTACACTCCATTGTCATAAAGGAAATCTTGTTACTAGATGATGGTATATACATAAGAGTGCAGCGTATGTTGCAAAATCTTTCTTTTGATATATCTTTGAGTAAGCTACCAACATACACCATATCTACCTCAGCTAGGCATAAGGGAACCCTCCATCTTTTTCTCCTCCCTAAGGTCTTCTGGTATTTTTATACCACTGCTCTCCCTCACCTACCTGGTCCTTGTTCTCCCACAGTGGACCGGATATAGGAACAATGCAAATGTTTCAGGTCCCTCAAAACAACAGCAATAAATGCTTCTATATGATGAATCATCATTTCTCTTATTAACTTTGAACATCTCTTTCATCTTCTCTTTGCATTATTGCAGTAACAGAATGCTTGTCTTACTTTCCCTTACTTACAAAAGACTACTGAGACCTTTATTTCCTATTTTGGTATGAGTTAGGACACTGAGGTTGGGAGGAAGTGAGGAAAGTGGATTAAGTTCCCAGAAAGGAGGTAAAGGAAATTCTGGCCTTTAAAAAATGCTCCTTAGGGAATGTTTTGAATATATTCAAAGTGAGGATACTCTTCCCTCTCAAGCTTAGTGAGTAGAGAGGGCTAGAGAGTGCCTCTTCAGGTAGCTTCTAGCTACATGTGGTAGTGGTGGCGGCAGGGGGATTCTTTCTAGAATTATCACCATATTTCAGGTCAGGAAATCTACCAGTGGATTTTCTGGTAGTTTCTATGTGGAACTGTTATTTGTTCCTTATCTTCAGATGCCAATGATCACATACCCCCATCTCACTGTCCTCTTTTATGTACTCACATCACATTTTGCCACATCTTGACCCTAGATATATTGAAGGTGTGGGATTCACTGGGCTATTACTTCAGATATTTCTATTGACCTTTTCCCACTTGTTCCACTGATAGAGTGAGAGGAGTGAGGTTGTGAGGAGAGCCAGATTCTTTGTAGTCCAGTTTGGAGCACATCTGGGGAATTTGAGCATGGTTGTTGGGGTCAGAGTGTTAAGGTAGGTAAGGTAGATCCACACCACCACCCTCCATTTCCTTACTCTCTTAGACCGAATCCCCATTATGTTAAATCTATATAGTCTCTCTAGTAAGCGTTCACCTTAAGAATATGCATAATTCTTACTAACTATAACACCTTGGAAAATACAGATACTAAAAACCTTCTCTTTATCAAAATAAATTCAAGCTAGGAACCTATAGAGAGGGAATGTATTTTTCTTCCCACCTTAACCATATCAGAGTGTTTTGGTCCTATTCTAGACCGATGCTGTACAGGTTCTGATGTCTCTTCAAAGAAAGGGAAAAAAGGAGTGCTGATGCATCCTAATTCTAGTAGCTTTTTAGTTTGAAAACATTTTAAATAGTCTATCTTAGTATGAAAAATTTTCCTCTGAAAGTACCAAGTGTATATTTTGTCTGAACATCTGCAGCCACATAGGATCAGAAGAACCACACCCTTATAATCTCTACTTTTTATTCTTTCCAAAAGTGTCCAAAGTCACCTGCATAATCACTAAGATCATAGGATAATTTTTCTATAACAGCATCATATTTTTCTCAGTCCATTTGTGGAGCATAGTAGAAATCTATAAAATATTCCATTAATCAGTAATAATTCATTTGATTCCTTCAGCATATCTCTTGTGTTCTTGTATTTATGGGGAACGTTTGCCCATTTCAAATTGCACATTTCAAACTTCCTGCCAGATGGTGTCCCATCCTATGCATACTTCCATTACTCTCTTCAGTTCTATCTTTTCCCACTGACCATTGCACCAAACCTTAATCTCCATCTAGAGAAAACTTCATTCCCATCTACAGTGCTTTAGGGTTACATAATTTATATCCATTGTGGCCACAGCCTCTAAGTAAAGTCATAGATTGTCAGACTGGGTTCTTTGAACATTTGGGTTGGTTCTTCTCTTGCTCAGCCCACATCCCACTCATGGAGTGAGAAAGAATACTTTTCCTTGTAGTGCCACATTCAACTATTTGAAGACTAGAAATGACTATGTTGAAGGTATTGAGACTTTCTTCTTTTGTACTGAGCATTAACAGAAGATAAGAAACATGACAAGGTATTGCTTTCTTACCATTGATACAATAGGAGATTATCAAATTATGATTTAGTGATAAAATAGCTTAAAGAAGGAAATCACTTTGCTGTGCTGCAATTTAATGGTAATGGATTAGATTTAGTAGGGGAGTTGAATCCTAATGCTGCATAGGGCTCATTGGCTCCAGCTGACATACTAAGGCATTTACCAGCCAATTCCACATTTTTCCCAAGGGTAAGGAGGGGTTCCTTAAGTGGATGTAGTCCGGTGGCATGCCAAGACTGAGATGTTGGGAGGTATCTTCCCTGGGTGCAGGCAAGAAGGTATCATATATTCTATAGAGAATTTATGAACAACAATAAAACCAACTGAACATTAGTTGCCTTTATATTATCAACATACACTGGCAATTTTAAATAAAGCCAGTGATAAAATAAGTGTGTTTTTTTTTAAACACACATACTTATATTCTTCAAGGAAGTTAATCTGGAAAATTTCCAGTTATACAGTTAGTCCTTGAATCACACAGATTCCACTTTTATAAGAGTATACACATTTTTTAAATAGTAAATTCATCAAGATTTAAATTTGTTTTGGCTCACTTAAGGCTCAATTTTTTCTCCAACCCCTGTGGTGGTAGATTTTCCTGCATTTAAACAGTGGATTTGAAGTAAACAATGATAGCACAACGATTACAAGGACAAAGAAATAGAACTTGAGTTATTTCAGTTCTTTCTATGTGACCACTTACAAAATTGTGTTTAAAATTTTAAACCATGAATCGGATTGTGAATTGTGAGGTAAAATGTATTTGTTTGGTTGTTTGATAAGTGCACATTTTGGATCATATATTTAATCTATTTTTTTTATGTTATCTATGACATAAATATGTGTGTCGACAAAAAAAAAAATATGTGTGTCTTGTTCACTGCTTTATCCCAAGAACTTCACGCAGCTCCTGCCATATAGCAGATTGTCCATAAATGGTTACTGAATGAATGAATAAATAATTGAATGAAAGAGTACCTCTTAGTTTCTCCTATTGTGTAGCCTGCTCAAGTAAGATAAAAAGTAACTACAATATATTGCTGGAGCTGTGTGACAATTTAAGCCCATAATTCTTAGTGCCTATTTCATTGTTTTTTAGTGAATGAGGATATTTACTTTGGAATCCTATGTGACTATATTGTGGGTAGTCTTCTATGTCAGTAAATATATGGGAAAGAGAACTAACACTTAGTTAGAGCTTGTTATTTTTAAGGGGTTGTTGAGGACATTTAAGGTTCATTTTTTATTTTAATTTTCACTGTAACCTTAGGAAATAGCCACTATTATCTCCTTATTACAAATGATGGAACTGAGGCCGAACATTAAAATAATAAATTTCCATGCTTTTCTTTAGCAACTTTGAAACATTTTCTGGGCCCTACTAGGTACAGGCTATACTCAAAGAACACTGATAACGTGTAAGAGGTGCAGTGAGAATGATAAAAGAAAGTCCATCCACGTTTCAGCCAAAGCAGCTGATATACACTTTGAACATACAAGTGAAAATTCAATGAAGAAAAGGATACATAGCTTTGAAATTTTTACACAATTATACCCTGGCATTTTATCTCCCCACAGCCATGCTCAACACCTTAGACTTAATTTCAAAACAACTCAATTATTAGGAATAATTGAGGAACAATTCTCTATTCCCCAATTAATCCCATCCAAGCACAGAGATCCTGGGAAAGAAAAAGAGAAAGAGTGAGAAGTTCTAAGTGTGCCACAGATCCCAGGTACATGGACTTGAAAAAAATCACACTGGGAAGTATTAATAACCTTTGAATGCCGGTTTGGTTATTCACTTATTTTCTATGTGAATAACAAAACCAAAAAGGAATGACGAATAAAAAAGGTCCCGATGGAGAAAGATTTCTGAACTTGTAAGCATTTGATTAAAATCTTTCTAAGTGATAAATTTTACTGCTGTGTACTTCTAAAATAAAGCGTCACCAGAACATTTGTGCCATTCATTTCCATACGATTCATAAAGATATTGCCTATTTGGAATATTACCTACTTTTCTTCATGTACAACATAAAAATTTATGATGGATACCCTTTAAATGTGTATCTAAAAGTATGCATTAAAATAAAGTATGATTTGTGATGGGAATAAGCATTGCATCTTCATTTTTAATTACCTTTCTCTTTTAGATGAACTCAGAAAAATATCAAAGTAAAAATGTGTCCTATCACAGAAGAATACATCAGGATGACTTGCATACTATATTAAACATTCTCCAAATTGATAATCAGAGTTATTCCTCTACTAAATAACCACACAGATCTGAGTTCAGTTTTTTTTTTCCCATGGAGATGATTATTGAATTAAACAATATATATTCTTATGCTCAAGATACAGTATTCCACAAAACAGAAATATTTGTAGGGTTTAAAATATGCCCACTGAGTTCTGAGAGATGCTTTTATGTATTTTCTATTGTCTTAGATGACAATTATGTTCATATATTCTAGGACACTAAATAATTCACAGGTGTGCTAGCCTAAGATATTTTATTTTGTGCCATAAAATATGGAGTGGCATGAAATAAAACTAATCAGGATAGTCATCTTATGAAAATTAGCCTTTCCACTTAAGTTTGGGAGCTACAAATTTATGAATAAGGTAGAATGTCAGCAAGTTTGCAAAGAAATAAAGTTCGGAAATACATTGAAAACACAATATACAGTAAAGAGCAGAATACTAAGTATACTTTATTTTATTTTATCATATGTTTATAACCTACGGTAGAAGTCAGAGATAGATTGTGTAAAGATAACCATACTCTATAGTAGAACGAGTGTAATCAAATCATTGCCAATCTGCAATGCTCTGAAGTATGACTCAACATGCCATCGTCCAGCTGGTATCAGAAGCCAGCATATAACCCAAAATTGATCAATTATAGGATGAATGGATGGCAAAATGGACATGACTATTCAGTATATAGTACAAGTTTTGTTTTTTTTAATTGAGGTAAAATTGTATACAATATTACATAGTTCTAGGTGTACATTATGATTCAACATTCAGCAGTATATACTACAAAGCAATCACCACCAAAAGTCTAGTTATCATCCATCACCATACAATTGACCCCCTTCACCCATTTTACCCACCCCAACCCCCTTCCTCTCTAGTAACCACCAATCTGTTCTCTGTATCTATGATTTTATTTTGTTTGTTTGGGGTTTTCTTTAGATACCACATACGAGTGAAATCATATGGCATTTGTCTTTCCTCATCTGGATTATTTCACTTAGCATAATATCCTCATGCTGTTGCAAATGGAAGATTTCATTCATTTTTATAGCTAAGTAGTATTCCATTGTGTATATATAGACCAAATCTTCTTTATCCATTCATCCATCAATGGACACTGGTTGTTTCCATATCTTGGCTATTATAAATAATGTTGCAATGAATATAAGGGTGCATATATCTTTTTGAATTAGTGTTTTCATATTCTTCACCTAAGTACCCTGACATGGAATGGTTGGATCATATGATAACTCTATTCTTAAAGTTGGGGGGAATCCGCATAGTTTTTCACAGTGATGGCACCTAATTACATTTCCACCAACAGTGTATAAGGGTTCCCTTTTTTCCACATCCTCTCCGACACTTGATACTTCCTGTCTTTTTGATAATAGCCATTCTAACTGGTGTGAAGTGATATTTCATTGTGGTTGTCATTTGCATTTCCCTACTATTTAGTGATGTTGAACATCTTTTCATGGGCCTGTTGGCTATTTGTGTGTCTTTGAAAAACGTTTATTCAGGTCCTCTGACCATTTTTTAATCAGGCTGTTTTTGTTGTTGTTGTTGTTGAGGTGCATGAGTTCTTTATATATTTTGGAATTAACACTTTGTCAGAAGTTTGAAACCATGTGGGCAGAGAAGATGCTTGATATGATTTCGATTTTCTTGAATTTATTGAGACTTGTTTTGTGGCCTAGTATTGAACTATTCTGGAGATGACTCCATGTCCACTTGAGAAGAATGTGTATTCTGCTGCTTTTGGACAAAATGTTCTGTAAATCTCTATTAAGTCCATCAGATATAATGTGTCATTTAAAGTCAACATTTCCTTATAGATTTTCTGTCTGAATGATTTATCCAGTGATGTAAGTGGGATGTTCAAGTCCCGTACTATGATTGTATGCTGTTAATTTCTCCCTCTAGGTCCATTAATATTTGCTTTATATATTTTAGCACTCCTACATATTTTAGGACTCCTATGATGGGTGCATATATGCATATATATTTATAAATGTTATATTTCCTTGCTGGACCAACCTCTTTATCATTATGTAATGCCCCTTTTTGTCTTTTATTATAGTTTTTGTTTTAAAGTCTATTTTATCTCATGGGGTACAGTTATACCAGCTTTCTTTTCATTTCCATTTGCATTGAGTATCTTTCTTTATCCTTTCACTTTCAGTCTGTGCATGTCCTTACTTGCAAAGTGAGTCTCTTGCAGGCAGCACATAGATGGCTTTTAATTTTTATCCATTCAGTAACTCTGTGTCTTTTGATTAGAGAGTTTAGTCCATTTACATTTAAAATAATTATTGACAGGTATTTACTTATTGTCATTTTGTGAATTGTTTTCTGGTTGTTTCTGTAGTTCCTCTCTGTTCCTTTCTTCTTCTCTTTCTTTCTTCCCTTGTGGTTTGGAGGTTGTCTTTAGTGGTATGTTTAGATTCCTTTCTCATTTTATTTTGTGTATTTACTATAAGTTTTTGCTTTGTGGTTACTGTGAGATTCACATATAATATTCCATGTATATAACAGTGTGGCTTAAGCTGATAGCAACTTAAATTTGAACACATTCCAGAGTTTTATATATTTATTCCATTCCTCCCATATTTTATATTTTTGATGTCACATTTTACATCTTTTTATTTCATGCATAACAACTAATTATTGTAGGTTCCATGAATTTTATTACTTTTATCTTTTAACCTTCATATTTCCTTTATAAGTGACTAATCCTCTACCTTTGCTATACATTTATTGTTCCAGTGAGATTTTTACTTTTCCATTTTTTTTTGTTATTAATTAGTATCATTTATTTGCAGCTTAAAGAAGTCTCTTTAACATTTCTTGTAATGTTGGTTCAGTGATGATGAACTGCTTTAGCTTTTGCTTATGGAAAACTCTTAATCTCTCCCTGAGTTCTGAATGATAACCTTGGCAGGTAAAGAATTTTGGGTTGGAAGATTTCTTCTTTCAGCACTTTGAATATGTCATGACACTTGCTTCTGGCCTGCAAAGTTTCTGCCAAAAAATCTGCTGACAGCCTTATGGAATTTCTTTTGTATGTAACAAGTTGTTTTTCTCTTGCTGCTTTTAGGATTCTCTCTTTATCTTTAACTTTACCATTGTAGTTGTAATGTGTCTTGGTATGGATCTCTGGGTTCATCTTATTTGGAACTTTTTGGGCTTCCTGGACCTGGATGTCTGTTTCCATCCCCAGATTAGCGAAGTTTGCAGCCATTATTTCTTCAGATACTTTTCCTGGCCCTTTCCCTCTCTCTTTCGTTTCTGGGACCCCTATAATGTGAATGTTATTCTGCTTGATGTTGTCCCAATGTCCCTTAAGGTATCCCCACTTTGTTTTGAACTTTCTTATATTTTTTGTCTCTTTGTTGAAGATCTTACTGTGTTCATCCATTCTTCTCCCAGGATAGATGAGCATCTTAATGACCATTGCTTCAAACTCTTTACCAGGTTGATTGCTTATCTCCATTTGATTAATGTCTTTTTCTGAGGTTTTGTCTTGTTCTTTTGCTTGCAATATATTCCTTTGTCTCCTCATATTCTCTGACTCTTTGTGTTTGATTTCTGGAGATATTAACTACCTGTCCCAGTCTTGAAGGAGTGGCCTTATGCAGGAGACACCACCTGGGGCCCCAAAGCATAATCCCATTGGCCACCAGAGCTACATACTCAAGGAGTGTTCCCTGGAGGCCTGCATGTGCCTGCCTGCTGTGGCAGAGCCTGTGACTGCAGTGTGTGGGTGGGCAGGACATGCAGATGGACAGGGCTGCAGTACACAGTGTCCAGACACCCACCCAGTGCAGCTGGGGTGGGGCAGACAGCCTTGGCTACAGTGCATAGGGGCAGGGCACCTGGCTGGTCTGGCCAGGATGTAGCAGGCCTCCGTGACCATGGCACAGATGTGGCACTCCCACGGGAACCGGCAGGCTAGAGGGAGGCTGCAAAAATTGAGCCCACCTGTGCTGGCACCAACAAGGCAAAAGGAGAAAGCAAAGATGGTGCCTGTTAGTGCCTTCATCCCTGGAGACAGTCCAAACAGTTTCTTGACTCTTGGGCAGATGCTTTAGATAAGCAAATGACTCCCCTTCACCTGTGATCTGGGTGCTTTTCAAACTGCTGCTTTTGTGCTGGGTTTTGGGGCAAGTGAGTCTGTGCACGTGCCTTTAAGAGCAAATTTTCTGTTCCCTGTATCCCTATGGTTCTCCTGGACGTAAGCCCCATTAATTTTCAAGGTCAGATGCTTTGGAGGCTTGTCTCTCCATGCAGGTCCAAAGGGTTGGGCTGCCTGATGTGGGGCACAAATCACTCGCTCCTCAGGGATATGCTCCATATTATAAGATCCCTCTGGACTGTGGGTTGCTGTGCTTGCAGCGGGGTTCCAGGTGAGATGTGTCTCCACTTGTCCTACCTGTCTCATTGTGGTCCTTCTATCGTTTGTTGTGGAGGGGCTGTTCAGTTGGCTTTCAGGTCTATCTCAGAAGGAATTGTGCCAGGTATAGGTGTAGATTCTTTGTGTCTGTGGGAGGATCAGGTGAGCTCAGGATCCTTCCATGCTGCCATCTTGAACCATAATCTCAATATAATAAGTTTTTAACACCCATAAAATTTCAATTTATTAGAAAGAAGAGGAAGTCTCCTATTTATTGTTTTCCATTTTCCTTCAGTAATATTGTATTCTAGCAATTAATACGCAATATTTCTCATGGTTAATTTCATAGTCCTGATTTTATGTTTTCCTTGATGATGATTAGCCCTAAGCTAACAGCTGTGCCAATCTTCCTCTACTTTATATGTGGGTCACCAACACAGTTTGGCTAATGAACAGTGTAGGTCTGTGCTAGGGATCCGAACCTGAGAACCCAGGCTGCCAAAGCAGAACACGCTGAACTTAACCACTATGCCACAGGGCCAGCCTCCATAGTTATGATTTTTGATTCATCAATATTAAGTGGGAACTAGTGACTTATTATAACAAAAGATGACAATTTATTTTATTAAAATCACTCTGTCCACCCCTATTTTTATTCCACCTAATATGAAATAGTTATATATCTTCAAACATGTGCTGATTTTTAATTAAAATATCAATTTTAGACAACTTTAAACATTATCCATTGACTCATCTTCTTGTAAGATGAGGATACAAACACCCGTCCTGAACTTACATGAGCTATAACTTTACGTTTATTTCGACAAGGTTGAAGACAATTTTATGTTCTTTGGCAGCTGAAATTAAGTCTTATGTACATTGTCTATTTGTTAATACCAAATATTACATATCAACACGCAGATTTCACTTCCAAGTATGATAGAGTAAGTAATATTGGATTAAATCCTCCACTGTAAAAAAATAAACAATCAGGCAAAATATGTAAGGCAAGAGTTATTATAAATTGGACAGCAGGCAGAATACAACCACAAATTTTGGAAGCACGGAAATTCATGAGATGAGCTCCACAATCATTTCTCTACCAGCAAACAACTTCCTAATGATGGCTCAGCAAGCTGGTCTCCAAGAAGAACAACAATGGTTGAACTGAGATAAGGAAGAAAAGTTCAGAATTATGTGTGCTCAAGCAGCTGAATTCTGTAGATAAGACCACTGAAGTAGAGGGAGCCATGCAAAGTGGATTCCCACAAATATGTGTGAGGTTTCCTAATAAATCTTATGCCAAGGACCAGGTCTCGTATATACAATGGAAAACTCCACACAAGTTACCATACAGCATTGACTATGAGATTGAGAATGAAATAGGCAATAGAGGTCACACAGTGCTGGGAGACACTGGAGTGGAGAAATCTCATTACCACCTCATTTACATCTTGTGCATCCAGCTGAGACACCAGAAAAACCACAGCTTATGAGTAAGTGTGATGACCTAAGTAAGACCTACACTGTACCTTCCCTAACACAGCTAAAATCAAGCCCTGAGAAGTTCCACAAGAGAGGCAGAATTTGGAAATTGAACCCTACCAAGTTACAGAAGCTTGAGAAACACCTTGTACTTGCCACAGATCTTTCCCAGCAAAGCGTTAACAAAGCTTATGTAAGGGCAGGGTGATCAGCTGGTAATTGAACTCCCTACCAGAAGAAATGAACATACTTTGGCAGAAGTTAATAGAACCTAGAGTCTCTATAGTATATCATCAAAAATTTTCAGTACAAAATAATAATTTAAAAAGTTAGATATGCAGAAAACCCAGACTATATGACTAGAAATCAATAAAACAAGCAGTCAATAGAAATCAGACCAGCACTGTCTTGGACTCTCTTAGATTTAGCAGACAACAAGTTTAAAGCAGGTATTATTTAGTTCAAAGAAGTAAAGCTGGTTTTATAACTATTCAAAGAATTAAATAAAAGTAAACAAAATAAAGTGATAATGAATGCACATATATGTAATCCTATCAGAGAAATAGGATCTATAAAAAGAATGAAAATTCTAAAACCAAAAATTACAATAATTGAGGTGAAATTTTTTTCTATGCTTCACAATAGATTAGGGATGACAGAAGAGTCAGTGAATGTAATCACTGATCAATAAATATTATACTATCTGAGTAACAGAGAGAGAGATGATTGAGAGAAACATGTGCAGAATAGCCAGCAATTGTCAGGTAGAATAAAACAGTCTAACACACATGCAATAATAGGTCCAGGAAGAATAGCATGTGAGAACAGGGTGGAACATTTTTGAAGGAACAATGTAGAACAATTTCCCAAATGCAATAGAAATGAATAAGCTTGCAGATCCAAATAAATTCAGTATGAAATCAAAGATAATCTGAAAGCATTCAGAGGAAAAAAAAGAAATACATACAGGAAAACAATAATATGTATGTCTACTTATTACTTATCAGAAGTAATTAAGGCCTGAAGAAAATGGAATGATATTTGAAAGGCTGAAAGAAAGAAAGGAAAATAAAACCATGTTCTGTTCATTCAGAGTTCTATATTCAGTGAAAATATTCTTGAAAACAAGGTTAAAATAAAAACCTTTTCAGACAAATGAAAACAGATTCTGTTGCCCAAAGACCTACACTGCAAGAAATGGTAAAGGATATTCTTCAGGCTAAAGAATAATAATACCAAACAAAAATGTGAATATACTGGAAGGAAAGAAGAGTACCAGAAAAATAAATATAAGGGTAACTAGAAAGGACTGACTATTTTTCTTTCTTTTCATAATATTCTTTGGAGAGAACTGACAAAAATAAAATTAATAAAATGTAAAATGTGATTGATAATGCACATTGAAACACAAGATATGACAATGACACTTGGAATTATACTTCCACATCTATATAAGGGTAGATATAGGGAATTATACTCCTGGGAGATTATTTCATTTGAGAAGTCAGAAATGGGAGGTTGGAACTAAAAATTGGCAGGTATAAAGTGTGAAGTAGGAAGTTTAGAAAGTAAAACGTGAAGTGCAAAAATTAAATAATATAATATTGACTCTAAATACTCTTTTATAAATTGATAATGCATCATTTCACCTCTAAAACAAGCATTAAAAATAAGAGGTAGACTTAACAAGTACATAAAGAAAAGATATAATACATTAAAAGAAATAATAGAATATGTGCTGCCATTCATGTTGAAGTAACTGGTACTCAAGTTTCCCCCCAGCCTAAAAAAATCTAAGAAACTGGACAAAATTAATAATAGAATTTTAGCCTGGGGTCTTATTCTTTGTGGATATCGCTATCTTATATGTAAATGAAAGACTTATTCTTGAACAGCACTTCTCAAATGCAATTGTACCGACTGGCTATGTCAGAATTATCTGAAGTATTTGTTTTGTTATCGCTATTTAAATATAGATTTCTGGCCTCCAAAAGAGTCTTGCTGAATAAGAACTTCTAGGGAGCAACATATTCTAATGTGCAACCAGGTTGAAAACTCCAAAACTAAGTGACCTTCGGTCTGTCTTTCAGCTCTTACATTCTAACTCACTGAGGAAAAAAATTAATTTTAAACTTATATATTTACTGTTTTACTTCCAGTAATAATACATCTTTAAGGATTTTTCTTGTACTCATGAACATGCCATTATAGCATCATTTATATAGACTTGCTTATGAATTTAGATGTTTAATGACCTTTTCAATGAAATGTTTCATCTTAATACCCCTGCACTATAAATGTCTCATTAAAGGGAGAATATTCCCATGAGCATATAGAAATCCTGAATTTACAGGGTCAAATTACAAAAGATAAATAGTAGCAATTGAATAGATAATCCAAAATAAATCTTCAGAAACCTAATAATTAGTAGCAAAATTTTTAAAACCAAATATATTTGCCCACATAAACACAAATAATTATAGGCCTAGAAATAATTATGAAATTAGGGACTGTTAGATAATGAATGATGGACAAGAATGCTGTGTATTCATCATTTATTTCCTTTATTTTCCAAAGCATTTAAGTTTACTTGCCAATGGGATACTATCTAAGAGCCCATTATTTGTTGCAGCAATTGATTTTCAATTAATCTGTATTTCCACTTCTCACCTTAGCCAATATACCTCCAGGAAACACTGCTCACTGAGAACATTAATTCATGAAATTTGATTAGATGACACTTAATGGGCTCAAACTGACACTTACTTCACCTCCTTGGGACATGTTAATTACACATTTGGTTTCTATAAGTAAATATAACTCTTAAGACTCTCACACATCACTTGAAACCAGGTCAAACCTATGTATGACACTGTGAAGGTGATGAAATACTGAAATATCTAGCTGTTTTTGCTAGGGACATAGTCTGAATGAGACTAGTTATCCCCACCCGCTCCCTCCAACTAGGGATCTTGGAAAATGTTTCCTGGTGTTATATTTTCTGATATAAATTTTGTAACCTATTAATGAATGTAAACAATAAGATCTGTTCAAGTGAAACAAACACAAAGAGGGAGGAGAAAAATTACATATGCCAAATTACTCTGTATTCACTTTCTAGCCCTATTGCTATGCCCCTGCTCACATATATAACACAAATGAGTCAACATCAAGAGCACACAAACATAGACACTCACAACTGGGACACAAAATGAATTCAGTGCCATGTAAAGGAAAGTTACACAAGCAAACCTCAGAGATATTACAGGTTTGGTTCCAGACCACCACAATAAAGCAAGTCACACAAATTTTCTGATTTCTCAGTGCATGTAAAAGTTATGTTTACACTATACTGTAGTCTACTAAGTGTGCAATAGCATTATGTCTAAAGAAACAATGCACATACCTTAATTAAAAAAATATTGCTAAAAATGCAAACCATTACCTGAGTCTTCAGTGAGTCATGTAAAAAAACACAATATCTGTGAAGTGCAATAAAGCGAAGTGCAATAACGTGAGGTATGCCTGTATAGGCTTCATATTTTTATTGTCACCCAGTGTAATGACACAACATGCCTCTATGACTAATCCATGGCAGTGTCTATATGAACTGCCTTTTTCCACATCTACCACTTATAAAGGGAGCTGAATTCCACAGCTCTGGAATTTCTTTTTAGCTATGATCCTCTCTCAGCAGTCTTTCAAGCTAGTTTTGGAGGAAAGGGGTTCCAATTGTTGGGGAGGAAAAATTTTACTTCTACTCTTCTAGGTTCTTCTGGCTGGTGATCTAAGAATCAAATTGACATGAGACATTAACCGGAGAAAATCAAATTTGATTTTATACATCTAGGGGCTCCATAAGAATATAAAGCCCCAGGACAAATTAAGCACTCGAGGCTTATATGCCATCTGAGAGAAGGAGAAAATGGGATAGGGATCTGGGACTTCAAAAGGGAGGAAAACAATTTACAGGAAGATGGAAAAAGCAAATGTTTAGTAAACAAATGTTTGCCATGCTATGCAGAGACAATGGGACAGAGAGGACTTTGATCAAACAGGGGTTGTTAAGTTGACTCCAGTCTACCACACTGAGCTTATATTCTTTGTAGTTATCTCTGGTGATAGTTTTCTTCCTGGACGATGTTCTATCTAAATTCTTTTGAGTAGTTAAGAGGAAGGCAAAAAGAAAAACTTCTTGACTCTTCTGTTTCTTAAAAATAATTATCCTAAAATAATCCTCATGCCAAATTTTGCTTCCCTACAAGATCAAGACTGATGCTATGATCTTCCTCTTATATAATTCTCTGCATATATCAAACAATTGCGGAATTGAAGATATTTTTCTCCTTTTAACTTAATTTTGCTTCAGATAGGTATAACTTAAGTTTAAATTATCTATTTCAGAAAATGTAGACTGAGTAATCAAATAATCTCTAAGAGCTAATATTACTGATAAATGAGACTGCTATTATTTGGAGGCAATAGATTTGGAGGCTATAGTTTTTAAATCTACTGAGTAGTAGGGCCCTTTGAAACCTTGTGTAATTTTTATCATTTTCCTTTGACACTAGTTTTGAACCTCAGAAAAAATTGTTTTTGCTTTAAGTAGCCAAAGATAATTTTAAAAAGCTATTTTATATTTGGCCCATATTATCCACTTTCTTAGTTCTTTCTTTGTGTGAATCTAATTATCTGCTATCATTTTCTTTGCACCTACAGATTTTAATACTTGTTTTAGTACAGGCCTCTCGATGTTTAGTTCTTTCAGATAATATTTGTCCGAACGTCTTTCTTTACATCATCCACTTTCTTTTGGAATGATATTTCCAAGTGGTAGAGACTTCTAAGATGGCAGAAATTTATTTTAACAGTTAAAAGATGTCATTCCAGTATAACTGCCTTACAGTCTTTCTTATGAATAATCTGCAGTTATTTTTTGTTCTATGTGTATTATATCTTCCTTCTTCTAGTTTATTTCAATATTTTTCTGTATCAGTAGTTTGTAGTAATTTCATTATGAAATGCCTTGATATGTTTTTCTCTTTTTAAACTATTTTAAGTTTGTTGAGATTCTTAAAGGAAGATTTTGTAATTTTCATCAAAATTTAGAAAAATTTTGACAATTATAAAAAAGGTCATATTTACATTAGAGACTAAATTGAGATATTAAACTCTCAACTGTAGGTTCCGCTCCCCTCTAGTGCCACTCTTCAGTTATACCACAGTTACTCATGAACTAATGAGCTCATATTTTTTTCCTATCAATCTCTTCTTCAAGTCTCAATCACAGCTCCTCTGCCCCCTGGATCACTTAATTACAGAGTATTGATCTTGGGACTTTCATAGATGTTGGGGGCGGCAACTTGAGAAGGGACGCAGCTCTCTTCTTTATGCATCATACATATATGGAACTTTCCATTCATTTCCCATTCCACTGCTGGTACCACTGGTATAACCTTTTTGTTGTTGTTGCAGTAACATTGGATTATAACATTGTATAAAATTCAGGCGTACATCTTTATACTTCTATTTCTACACAGATTACATCATGTTCACCACCCAAATACTGATTACAATCCATCACCATACACATGTGTCTAATTGTCCCTTTCACCCTCCTCCCTTCCCCCTTCCCCTCTGGTAACCACTAATCCAATCTCTGTCTCTATGTGTTTGTTTGTTGTTTTTATCTTCTACCTATGAATGACATCATACAGTTTTTGACCTCCCTCCGACTTAATTCCCTTAGCATAATATCCTCAATGTCCATCCATGTTGTCACAAATGGCTGGAATTCATCATTTCTTATGGCTGAGTAGCATTCCATTGTGTGCGTGTATACACACACACACACACACACACACACACACATATACCACTTTATCCATTCATTATCCATTCATCCCTTGATGGGCACTGAGGTTGCTTCTGAAGCTTGGCTATTGTGAACAATGCTGAAATGAACACGGGGTGCATGTATCTTTACACATTGGTGTTTTCATTTTCTTTGGATAAATACCCAGCAGTGGAATAGCTGGATCATATGGTAGTCTATTCTTAATTTTTTGAGGAATCTCCATACTGTTTTCCATAGTGGCTACACCAGTTTGCACTCCCACAGGCAGTGTATGAGTTCCCTTCTCTCCACATCCTCTCCAACACTTGTTTCTTGTGTTGTTAATTATAGCCATTCTGATGGGTGTGAGGTGTGAGGTGATATCTCATTGTACTTTTGATTTGCATTTCCCTGATAGTCAATGATGTTGAACATCTTTTCATGAGCTTATTGACCATCTGTATATCTTCTTTGGAGAAATGTCTGTTCAGGTCTTTTGCTCATTTTTTAATTGGGTTGTTAGTTTTTTTGTTGTTGAGATGTATGTGTCCTTTACATAGTTTGGAAATTAACCTCTTAGCAGATATATGGTTTGCAAATATCTTCTCCCAATTATTAGGTTGTCTTTTCATTGTGTTGATGGTTTCCCTTGCAATACAGAAGCTTTTTAGTTTGATGTAGTCCCATTTGTTTATTTTTTTCTATTGTTTCCCTTCCCCTGTCAGACACAGTACTTGAAAATATGTTGCTAAGACCAATGTCGAAGAGAGTACTGCCAATGTTTTCTTATAAAAGTTTCATAGTTTCAGGTCTTACATTGAAGTCTTTAATCCACTTTGAGTTAATTTTTGTGCATGGTATAAGATAATGGTCTATTTTCATTTTTTTGCATGTGGCTGTCCAATTTTCCCAACACAATTTGTTGAAGAGACTTTCGTTTTTCCATTGTATGTTCTTGGCTCCCTTGTCAAAAGTTTGCAGTCCATAGATGTGTGGGTTCATTTCTGGGCTCTCAATTCTATTCCACTGATCTGTGTGTCTGTTTTTGTGCCAGTACCATGCTATTTTGGTTACTATAGCTTTGTAGTATATTTTGAAATCAGGGACTGTGATTCCTCCAGCTTGGTTCTTTTCTCTCAGGATTCCTTTGGCTATCCGGGGTCTTTTCTTGTTCAAAATAAATTTTAGGATTCTTTATCCTATTTCTGTGAAAAATGTTGTTGGAACTTTGATAGGGATTGCATTGAATCTATAGATTGCTTTAGGAAGTATGGACATTTTAACTATGTTAATTCCTCCAATCCAAGAACACTGAATATCTTTCCATTTCTTTGTGTCTTCTTCAATTTCTTTCAACAATGTTTTATAGATTTCAGTGTACAGATCTTCCACCTCTTTGGTTAAGTTTATTCCTAGATATTTTATTCTTTTTGTTGCAATTATAAATGGGATTTTATTCTTAATTTCTCTTTCTGCTACTTTGTTGTTAGTGTATAGAAACCAACTGATTTTTGTATGTTGGTTTTGTATCCTGCTACTGAACAATGATTGAGTCAATGGAGAAATCAAAGGAGAAAACAAAACATACCCAGAGACAAATGAAAATGAAAATACAACATGCCAGAATTTATGGGATACAGCAAAAGCAGTTCTAAGAGGGAAGTATATAGCAATAAAGCCCTATCTCAACAAAAAAGAAAAATCTCAAATAAACAATATACCAGTGCACTTAAACGAATTGGAAAAAGAAGAACAAAGTCCCAAATTAATAGAAAGAGGGAAATAATAAAAATCAGAGGAGATATAAATGAAATAGTCTAAAAAAAATAGAAAAAAATCTATAAAACCAAGAGCTGGTTCTTTGAAAAGATGAAAAAAATTGACAAACCTTTAGCTAGATCCACCAAGAAAAAAAGGTTCAAATAAGTAGAATCAGAAATGAAATAGGAAAAATTACAACAGACACCTCAGAAATACAAAAGATTATAAGAGAATACTATGAAAAGCTATATTATAACAAATTGGATAATCTAGAAGAAATGGATAAATTCTTATAATCATACAACCTTCCAAAATTGAATCAAGAAGAAATAGAGAATTTGAATAGACTAATCACCAGAAGGAGATCGAAACCTCTCAAAAAATAAAAGTCCAGGACCAGACAGCTTCCTGGGTGAATTCTATCAAACATTCAAAGAATACTTAATACCCATCCTTCTCACACTCTTCCAAAAAATTGAAGAGGAGGGGAAGCTTCCTAACTCATTCTATGAAGCCAACATTACCTTAATACTAGAACAAGACAAGGACAACATACAAAAAAAGAAAATTACAGGCCAATATCACCGATGAACATTGATGCAAAAATCCTCAACAAAATACTAGCAAATCAAATACAACAATACATTAAAAAGATCATACTCCATGATCCACTGGGATTTATTCCCTGGATGCAGGGGTGGTTCAACATCCACAAATCACTCAACAGCATACCCACATTAACAAAATGAAGAATAAAAATCACATGATCATCTCAATAGATGCAGAGAAAGCATTTGAGAAGATACAGCATCCATTTATGAAAAACACTCTGAATAAAATGGGTTTAGAAGGAAAGTACCTCTACATAATAAAGGGCATCTAGGACAAACCCACAGCTAATATCATCATCAATGGTGAAAAACTGAAAGCTATCCCTCTAAGAACAGGAACCAGGAAAGGATGCCCACTTTCACCACTCCTATTTAACATAGTATTGGAAGTCCTGGCCAGAGCAATCAGGCAAGAAAAAGAAATAAAAGCGATCCAAATTGGAAAGGAATAAGTGAAACTGTCACTATTTGCAGATGACATGATTTTATATATAGAAAACCCTAAGAATCCACTAAAAAAACTTTTAGAAATAATAAATGAACCTGGTAAAGTTGGTACAACTTTTGATAAGACCACTCAAGGTATAACGATAATATGTGTGAGAGATTCACATAAAATTTCTACTAGGTATGACTAATTTTTGTTCTTACAGATGCAAATTCAATTCCAAGATTTTCCTTAAAGTTTGCTTAAAAATATGGTCCTCAAAATTTTGCTAATATTTTCTCCTGATAGGATTTTGAAAATATACATCTTGGGAAAAAATGTTGCTCATTTTAAATTAATCTGTTCTCACATATTTCCAGTCCAATTTAAAGTTAGGAGGGGACACATACCTTGCTCTGGAAAACAGGTTATAAATAGAAGTAATATGTGTTCTGTATATGTATACTTCTTCTACCCCACAATGACTAAAGAAGCCTATTTGATCCAAACTCTGTGCCTGAGTGACTGTGGGGCAGACTCCTTCCAATGACCTTCAATGTAAATATAGCATGGTTGAGAAGTAATTTTTGTTGTTTTAAGCAACTGAGAGTTAAGTAACTGAGGTTATCAGTTACTGCAGCATAGCCTATCTTATTCTGACAAGTAAACCTTCACATATTCATAAGTTCAGAAATTTGTTTTTACTAATAGGAGATAGAATACAGTAGTCCCCCCTTATCCATGAAGGATACATTCCAAGACAACCCGTGGATGCCTGAATCCATGAATAGTACCAAACACTATAAGTACCATATTTTTTCCTATACACATATACCTACGATAAAGTTTAATTTATAAATTAAGTACAGTAAGAAATTAACAATAACTAATAATAAAGTTGGCTTTGGGGCCATTATCAAGTAAAATAAGGGTTACTTGAACTCAAGCACTGCAAAACTGTTACAGTCGATCTGATAACCCAGACAGCTACAAAGTGACTAATGGGTGGGTAGCCTATACGGTGTGGATACACTGGACAAAGAAATGATTCACATCCTGGGTGGGACAGAGTGGGATGGCATAAGATTTCATCATGATATGAAGAATGGCAGGCAACTTCAAACTTATGAATTGTTTATTTCTGGAATTTTGCATTTAATACTTTTGGTTCAAGGTTTACACAGGTAACTGAAACCACAGAAAGCAAATTTGTGGATAAGAGGAGACTATTGTATATGAAATAATTGAAAATTATAAAAAGACTGTGGATAGGAAATGCCAAAGCAAGATAACCAATAACCATTCTATAGAGAAGATAGATAGGTGAGTTTTACTTGAGCCAGAGTGAGGATTATAACCCAGGAAGGTCTCTTCCAGAAAGGAAGAAAGTGTCCCAGAGAAGCATGATTTTCAGTACAGCCTTGTACATTTTTAGAACAAAGAACATACATTAAACACACCCAGGATACATATTCATCAAAGTTTCAAAGAGGTACTCAGGTGTAAATTAGCGGATCAACATGATCCTGATGTTGGGAAAGGAACTAGTATGGGGCATTACCAACAGGGTGTAGGAGGAGAAGTATGCATTCTTATCTTAAGAGAGTGCATTCTTTAATGGTTAAAGCAGATATATAGTGGATATTTGATAGGCCAAAGTCAGATTTTTTGAGTTCAAGCCGAATCAGATTTGAATCCAAATAGTTACCCCATATATCTCAATGTGAAAATCTCTTGTCAACAGTATTTAGAATAAATATTTTATAACATGATGTGCTAAATTGATTTTGAATAGCATTTGATAAAATATACTGAATCTAATAAATGCAAATTTTATTTTTATACTGTATATCCTGAAAAAGATTATTGGCCCAAGAAAACATTCCAGTCACATTTAAAAACACCAGTGTTGTTTATTGGGTCAGAGACTGGCTAGCTATTCTCCAAACTTGGCATTTCCTTTTAAGCACAGAGTTGACTACTTTTGACAGTTTTCTTGCCATTAGGTGTGGTCGTGTGTCTGAATTTTCAATTAATGGGATGTGGGAAAAGGTGATGAAATCCACTTCCAGGCCAAGTCCCCTCAAAACACTACTTACTTAATCCTTTCCTTTTTCTTCCTCTCCATTTGACAGCAATTTTTTTTTCCATAATCTAAGGTGATCTGCGAAGTCAAATGTCGAAGAAGATAGGACCTCTATCAGTCTAGGTTCCTGAATAATTCTGTTGAGTGGAACTCTCCCCATAATAAACTTTATGTGTGACAGTGTTAAGCCACACTTCTCAGTGTTAATGAACTAACTAAGATGCTGAGATGTCAGGATTTATCTGTAACAGCATTTAACTTACTTTAACTAATTCTTTAACTCACACAGCTTCAGCTCTTCTCAGTTAAATTCAGGCAAACACAGGGCAAGTTTCACACCTAACAGAAATCTGTATTGTGCAAAGACAGAAACCCCAAAGTGTAAATGAGCTCCTATTAATCATTTAAAGTGGTTTCATCAAACTTATATATTAAAACCTCTATTTGTTTGTCATAGGATTTGTTTTTACACCTCAGGGCAAGGGAGCTTCATATGATTTCTACTTCTTAATGAGGCATTTGTGACCTCTTTCATGTTTCTATCTTTGCCCTGAGGGCTCTTCTCCTTTTAAATATCTAGTCCTGTATATTCTTCAGGACTTCGCTTCAATGCTATCTGATCAGAGATGCTGTCTCTAATCACCCTACCAGAAGTTATGCGCCATCATTTTATTATTCAATTTAGTAATTTTGTTATTTCCTATATTAGTACTTGTCAGATTTGTAGTTATTATATCGATTCTTTTAAATTTATTTCTGAATCCTAAGTAGAAAATAAACTACCCCAGGAAAAGCATCATGTCTTCTTGATTTATTAATGGAGTCCAAATGTCTAGCACTGGAAGATATCTTGGAAGATCATTTTGAAGTAGTATAGATTATGGATTGTTTGGGAGTGCAGGATGAAGCAAAATCCACGAGGTGGGTTGGGGGTTCAGGCAGAAGGGAGGCTATTGCAGATGAGAAATAAATGAATATTTAGTGCTGCCACAACTATGACTGAACAAGATAAATTTAAATAATCCTTATATTAGCTGAAATTGAACAGGAATCAAAGCAATGGGTTGGAACCATCCATGGATTAATCTCTGAGTAATCAGAGAGATAAAAGGTGGCATCTTATAATTGGAGAAATGGCAGAAATATACGTTTTTTTCTTTTCCTCTATTATTTTGGCCCTCCTGTGGCAGAAATAGTTTCTTTTGTCAATGCTGTTTGTTAAGAATAGAATCCTGAAGCTACCCAGCAAGCCAGGATGCAGTTTTTGGTGTTCCTTCCCGAAGTAGCAGTAAAGTGATCAGCCAGGAAAATTGTGTGCCTAAGTTAAGAAAGTGATTTACAGTAGGAGCTCTAAGAGCAACAGAGTTAGCAGGGAGTGTTTGAGTGCAAGAGGTATTTGTCTGCTTAGAGCAGATCACTTCATAGCTGTGGAAACAGCAGGATGGCTCCAGCATGAAATCACAAAGCAGAAGGAAATATGTGCAAGAGAATATAGTGAGTCACATAAAACCAATGAGCTCAGTAAAGAAGGGCATCCATTCATGATTTAAAAAAACAACAAAAAATTTGTAATAAATTTGGGAAGCCCACATGGCCATAACAATATGCAGATTCTGAATGAGTGTAAAATGTGTTTCCACACCTCTTGCAACACTAAGGGACAAGAATAACACTATGATTCACTGTTGCAATTCCCGGCATGCATCAGGTGATATTTATTTGATTTTTTCAAATTAATGGCTCAACCCATTCCTTGATTAAATTAACAGGAAAATTAATAAATCTTTATTTTAAGGTTTTTCTTTCTCCTTTTCCCTTTAACTGTGCAAACATTTTAAAGGGATTTATTCATTCCAAAAGGGTTAAATATATTTCCATCAACCAGACCAGAGAAAGTCCTGGAGTAAGAACTCAATACCTTTACTAGTAGAATTCTGTATTACCAGCTGCCATTTCCATAATGCCCATATTGTGTCATTTTTCTATGCTGGTTTCTCACTGACTGGAGCATTCATTCTGCTACTGTGGTCAGACAATTGCTCCTCCAGATCCCTCCATAAATCAGAAAAAATGGCCAAGCTTGGTCTTCCAAGTTAACAACTTTTTATTTTACATTTATATGAATAGTAACAGTTCCTAAATTGTTAACAAGTGAAAAATCCCACATCTAGGGTAAATGAATCTGGGGGTAGTGGTAGAAAGAATGATAGGTATCTAGCCTCAGTCCCAGCCTCAAACAGACTCAGCCAGATCTGTACTTTCCACTATGGCAGCAGAAGTAAATCCATTCCAAGGAAGCACGCTGTCTAATTTTAAATTGTGGCATTTACCAATAAGATCCACATAACCTGACAAAATTAATTATGTTGTAGAAGTGGATATAAAGAAAAAACTAAAATTAGAGAAAGAAATAAAGAGAATAAAAAGAGAGGAGCATTTGTCAAGTCAGCAGAAAGAATAAGCTGTCCTAACAATGATCAGACTAGGTAATTTCTGTATAAGCAAATTTCTTGGTTAAACTGTGTTATATATATATATGATTATATATTTTTTTTCTTTTTGGTGGCATTGTTATTATCAAACATCCCCCTTTTGGTAAGCATTACTCTTAAACAACCCACACAGTTAAACATAATCACCTGAGCTCATGCTAAATCAAAGGAATATCAGACTGGACTGGGCATATTTAAGTTTTCCTAAGAAAGAGAGGCATTTAAAAAATTAGATGATTTTCTAATGTTGTTTTGAATAGGTGGGGGATCAGAATTGGCCACCCCAAAATATGTCTTTTTGGCTTGATTATTTTTAAGAATAAAGACTCTGAAAGAAACTTTGACTGTCCCCCTAACTGCCTGAAAGAATTTAAGATAAAAGCCTTGTCCCCAGGACAGGCCATCACCATAGATATCTCTGGGTATCTAGACTGTGAGGTCCTTGCTAAGCCCATTCTTATCAAAGTTCTGTTTACCAAACATTTGCTTTTCCATTTCCATGTGAATTGCCTTCCTCCCCTTTGAAGTCCCAGACCACTACCCCAAACACCTTCCTTTGTCTTTAGCTAAAGATGGTATTTAAGGTGACAGCTTTGGCCACTCTGGTGAGTTACCCAGTTTTCCTGGGCTTCTCCCATGTTATAAAGCTTTGTTTGATTTTCTCCTGTTATTCTATCTCATGTCAATTAAATTTGTAGACCAGCCAGAAGGAGATAGAATGGGTAGAGGAATTCTCTTCCTCCCCTACAAATATCATATATTAGTATTCATCAATATCAATGAAGGAAGGCTATGTAGAAAGAGTATTTTTTAATTAACCACATTGTTAGATTTAGATATCAGATATGTTATAACTTCAGCAATAGCATTGATCAAAAACAAACAGTATGTCTGAGAAATTTTACTTCCACCTATGAAGAAGTAACCTGAATGGGACTTGTCCTCACATTCTAATCAAACAGAAAACTGGAAAAAAAAATATGAAATAGCTATTTTGAGATATTGGACAACAGACTGAACAAGACTTTCTCCCTATCCCTGAAAGGGACAGGGTTCAAATGGAGTGAACTCTATCATCTCTCTGTCTTTCTACTTGGATAAATCTACCTGACTCAAAAAAGAGAGGTGAAACTCAAGCGTAGCATGATGAAATCACTGAATTGACAGGGATAAGAATTTAGGAAGCCTGAGTTAGTTAGATGCCACCTGTCAGATCAGGGTACCCAAGTGGAAGGAGGTATGCAGAGAAAGAGATACATATAGAAAAAAATTGGTGCTTCAGTGACAATATCATATGTTTGACATATGCATAATTGGAAACTGAGGAGAAGAAATAGAGGAAATGGCAGAAAAATTACTGGAAGAAATAATGACTGAATTTTTTTCAAATTTTATGAAAATTATAAACCCACAAATCCTAGAAACTGAAGATAAACATAAGGAAAACCACACCAAATTACACCTTAATAAAACTGTTAACCAAAATGAAAGAAAGAAAATTTTCAAAGCAGCCAGAAAAAAAAATGTACAAAAGATAAAAATGATGTCAGACTTCTAAAATACAAGAGTCAGAATACAAATAGAATAATATCTTTAAAAAACTGATGAAAAAAATACTTTAATTAAATTCTAAAATCAGGAAGAAACATCTTTCAGATTGGTAGGTGAATTAAACAGATTAGCACAAGATTAAAAAGATAAAATAAAATAGGAGAGGATCCATTTTCAGGAACTGTCTATACATGATATGTCAAAGTTATTCAGGTTAAAAGAAAACACTATCAGATGGAAATTTGCATTTTCATAAATGCAAGAAACAGTAAATATGTAAGTTTAAAATATGGTTCTTTTTTTTAAGTTTTAGAAAGTGAAAATGACTATAAAGTTTTAAATGCTTTACAACTTTTATAACACACGTAGAACTAAAAGGTATGCTAAAAATAACATAAATGATGGAAAGGAGAAATTGGAAGCATACAGTTTGTAAAATTCTTGAAATTTCTTCATTACGTATGAAGTGGTATAATATTAGTTTGAGCTAGACAGATAATTTGAAGTTTTATGTTGTGTAGGGGAGGAAGACTATTCCTCTACCTTCTAGGTCCTTCTGGCTGGGCTATGAATTAAACCAACATGAGAGAAAATAACAGGAGAAAATCAAACAAGGGTTTATAACATGTATACATGGGAGAAACCCAGGAAAACTGAGCAACTCACCAGAATGGCTGAGGTCACCACCTTAAATACCATCTTCAGCTAAACCCAAAGGAGGATGTTGGGGGTGGGGGGAGTCAATTATGGAAGATGACCAGAAAAAACACAGTAAACAAGATTAAGGTTATTACGCAGATTTAAGTCCTTGCCTTCTGCATGGATAAGAGTTTCTAGAGATAAGGCCATCCCCCTCTTCCTGGTACAGAGAGGGAGACATCTTTACAAATGGAGATTTCCTTTACAAATATAAACGTCTCTACAGAGGGTAACTTTTACTCAGTTTTCAGAGCTCCCCCCTGCCTACAGTTTTTTAAAAGTAACCAGCCCAAAATATCCTCATGCCAAAGAGACACATCTTGAGGTGGGAAATTCTGATCCCCCACAGTGGTAAACCCTAGAAAAACCAATAAAAATAAACCAAAATGTATAAATATCAATCCAATAATTTAGATTTGATAAAAATAAAATGTTCAGTTAACCCAAAGAAAGGCAGAGTGAAAAATAACAAAAGATGTGACAAATAGAAACATACAATAACATGATATGCTTAAAGTCAATAATTTTGATATATACATTACATAAAAATGGTCTAAATATTACAAATATAAAGTAGGGTTTATCTAAATATATAAAAATGCAAAAGCCATCTATATGATGACAAGAAACACAGTGTTAATATGAATAAAGAAAGTTTAATTTAAAAATAGAATAAAATATACTACATAATAATTAATCATAAGAAGGCCAGAGTGGCTATATTAATTTCAGATAAAATAGATTTCAGAACAAGGAAGATTACCAGGAATAAAGCATTAATTTAATACAGTCTTGTGCTGCATAATGATGTTTTGGTCAACAAGGACTGCATGTTTGACTGTGGTCCCATAAGATTAGTACCACATGGCCCAGGTATGTGGTAGGATATACCATCTAGGTTTGTGTAAGTACTGTACAGGAGGAAGAAATTTTCCTCTACCCTTCTAGGTTCTTCTGGCTGGTCTAAGAATTAAAATGACATGAGACAGATTAACAGGGGAAAATTAAAGTTTAATAACATACAGATGGGGGAAACCTAGGAAAATGGAGTAACTCACCAAAATGGCCAAAGTCCTCACCTTAAATACCATCCTCAGCCAAATACAAAGGAAGATGTTGGGACTGGGGAGAGTCAGGGACTTCAAAGGTCAAGAAGGCAATTCATAGGTAGGTGAAAAGGAGCAAACATTTGGAAAACAAGTGTTTGTATCGCCACACAGAAACAGAAGAACATGGGGGGAGCCCAACACACAGGCTTTTCTAGGTTCCTCCCTTTCTACCAACTAGTTCATGCGATGCTAAGGTGATAGCTTGCTTCCTGAGCAGCTGAGAAATCTTTCAGGCAGTTAAGGAGGAAGTAACAAGAAAAACTTTCTGAGTCTTCTGTTTCTTAAAAATAATCAGCCTAAACTAATCCTCACGTTAAAGAGACACATTTTGGGCTGGCAAATTTTCCCCCTTCAGTACACTCTATGATGTTCGCACAACAATGGAATTGCCTAGCAATGCATTTCTCAGAATGTATCGCCTCGTTAAGTGACACCTGACTGTAATTATAAGAGGGTTAATTATAAAGAAGACACAAATCTTCAGTGTTAGTGCAACTAATAGTTGAGCTTCAAAATACATGAAGCAAAAACCTACAGAACAGAAAGGAGAGATATACAAATCCACAACTGTAGAGTGACATTGCAGCCTTCCTCTCTCAGTAATTGATACAAGTAGAAAATCAGTAAGTATATAAAGGACAGGGATGATATCATATCTAAACTGACCAGACTGATCTTTAAAAACACTACATTCAATCCTGGCAGAGTATACATTTTTTAAAATGCACATGAAACATTCACTAAGATAGGTAAATGCTGGTGTAAAATCAGTCTCAATGAATTTAAGACATTGAAATCATACACATATTTTTTTTCTGGCTTCAGTGAATTTAAGAGTGTTGAAATCATACACATATTTTCTTTTCTGACTACAGAAGAATTAAATCAGAAATTAATAACAGATATTTGGAAAACACCCAAATATTGGAAATTAATCAACATACTTCTAATATCATATGTTTAAACAAAACTTTGTAAATGAATTTATAAAATATTTAAAGGAAATAAAATGAAAACTGACATATGAAAAGTTAATGCTTATATTAGAAAAAAATGAGTCTCAAGACACTGATCTAAACTCACAGTTTAAGCAGCTAAAAAAATGAAGTGTAAATTAAATTTATATACATCTAAAACAAAATAGTAAAATGTGAGGGGAAATTAATGAAATAATAAATAGATAAAAATAGGAAAATATAAAATCAGAAGTTAATTCTTTGAAAAGATCAATGAAATAGATAAAACGGATAATCATTTATACAAAACAGAGTATGTAACTGTTGACCCATTAGATGAAATTCTAAAAATGAAAAATAAATCTATAGCGACAGAAAGTGAAACATTGTTTTCTCTTTTCTTGGATTAAGAAATGATTTCAAAGGAGCACAAGAGAATCTTCTGGGGATCACCAGAAGATCACCTCAATCTTCTGAGCATGTTCTGTAACTTGATTTCGTGGTGGCTTCATGAGCGTATACTTTTGTCAAAAGTCATGCAGTAGATTTGGAGTGAGCTTTTTGGTGTGTAATTTACACCTAAATAATGTGTATTTATTTAAGAAAAGGAATAATACAGACATTTGATATTCACTTCGTATTATGATCGATTGGTACTTAGAAATATTGTGTTCTTGTTCAAGCAGGAGAAATGGCATATTGTATGCACTATGTCAATGATCACATCCAAATTTAAATTCTTTAAATCTGTTACCTCTCCAATATAGAACTTTAATGTTATTATTTTATATTAGTTATATTCATGATAAACATGATCATCACTATTTTTTGAATGATGAGATGCTATAAAATATTGTATGGCATATTTCTTTAGCTGAAACTTCCTGTTTTAGCCTTTATTTCAAAGTTCACCAAGAAAAACAAATCACCCCTATGTCTACTAGAAAATGCTTATTCTACACAAAGATGATAAATCACTTCTTTTCTAAGTTTTCTGCATATGCTTGTCTGCTTCTACTTTCATTCACAAACTTTCATTTCCACCCCAAGATTTTCTTCATGCAATACCACAGAATCTGTGAGGCTGTGTATTTGAAGGGCAGAAAAATCTTCAATATATTTTTTAGATGTTTAACTCTTTTTTGTAATTCTTCCTCTGTAGTAATTCGGGAAGTCTTTTTATTTCCATTTTAGCCATATTATGACTGTCATGGAAATGGCATCTTTTGCTTATCACCAGGAGCAGAAGTCTGAACACTTTTGGTATTGGAGTTATAAAGCAAAACACAACACAGTCAAGCACTGGCTGGACAACGCTTTACTCTCATAGGGAAAAGAAAGAGCAAGATCAGCTTAAGTAATGGGCGTCAGTCCCCCATGGCCAGCGGGTCCCTTCTAGTGGCAGCTGACATAGGGACACACCCCTCTTGTGCTGCAAAACGAAGGACCCCATCCCCTCTCTATAGGGACAGATATTGTAGTGGGATTGGCGAGGTGCCATATGATGCACACACTTAAGCAGAACAAAGAAATACACATTGAGTCTGAACCATAGAAAGATAGTCCCACCCAAGGTGATAAGCCCAGAGCAGGCTGTGAGGTCTGTTTATAAAGCATTCCACGCCCAAGCCCCATTCTTATAGGGCCCAGTGGGGGTCAAAAGATTGCCAGTGTCACTATATGTCTGATTCAGTATGAATTCAGATACTCAAGTGTATTTATTAAGTTCAAACATAAAAAGTTATTTCAAGTTAAAAATGAGATTTATATTTTAAAATGTACTTATATTTTTTTGTTTTATATTCTGGATACCTGTCCTTTGTCAGAATCTTTTCTCCCAGTATATGGCTTGCCTTCTTATTTTCATAATATTCTCTTACTATTAATCTTTACCTATTTGATAGTATTGCACAATTTCCATTAAATTTCTCGCAGCTGAATTTTTCTTTTGTTCCCAAATTACCTTTCCACCTAAAACTATTTACCCTTTTAAATTTCTTCTAAATCATTACAATAAACCTCTTTAATAAAAAGACATTCAGACATATAAAGCCCAGGTACATTTTATGGTTAGAATTTTACTTTATTGTTACTTAACCATTTTTCTACTTTTTTAGTCAAATATTTTCACATTAGTGTTTTCAAAAGTAGAAGCAGTCATTTGGTTTCCATTTCCTCTTTAGTATTCATCCCTGCATAGTAACCATGTATATTATACACATACAAATACATTCAATTAATCACTAATTTTTCTACATCTTAGATTCATAGCCTTATTCAGAGTCCCAAATTTTTACAATTTCAGCAGCATGATTTTGACTCCATGATATCATTCTCTCTATTAAGATTATTTCAAGCCATGTATAATCCAGATTCTTCAAACAGTTCAACTTGAAGATAAAAATAAAATTACACTACCAATAATAAATATTAATCCTCTTACAGTAAGACTTGTCCTTGAAATTGGTGCAAGTTTAACTCATACTTAAAAGTGCCTTGCCGGGGCCGCCCAGTGGCGCAGCGGTTTAGTCTGCGCTTGGCAGCCCGGGGTTCGCGAGTTCGGATCCCAGGCGCCCGCGGACGCGCACTGCCTGTTAGCCATGCCGTGGCGGCGTCCCATATAAAGTGGAGGAAGATGGGCACAGATGTTAGCCCAGGGCCGGTCTTCCTCAGCAAAAAGGGGAGGATTGGCAACGGATGTTAGCTCAGGGCTGGTCTTCCCCACAAAAAAAAAAAAAAAAAAGTGCCTTGCCAACTATTTATGAGTTCAGGGGTGGAAGCATAAATTTTGGATAAGTTTTGATGTGTTATTTGGAATCTACTTGTGTTCTGCTTTAAACTCTCTCTGTATGCCCTTCATTGTAGAGGTATCCAGTGAGATTAAATTTTGTGAATCCATCTTCATGATTAAATACGGTTTTTCTTGTATTCAAGATCACAGACTTAAGACCACGAACAGTACTTATTGCTTCCTAAATCCTTAGTGCCATTTCCTCATGCTTGGCTGTCACCCTCTGCTGCTGAAGGTGCTGATACTGGGAGCCAGAACTACCAAATAGTCTCTCATCCTTTATAACAGTTTTATTCCAATGCAGTGTCACCCTTGAGTTTCATTCTTTGTTTGGGGGTTATTTCTTTGTTTATGTCAACATTTTAAAACTTTGTACAGACTCCTGTTTATAGTTGTCATATTACCAACAATAAGCAAAAGCTTACACTTAATCCAGAAACCCTGCTTAATTTATCTTAGATAATAGAGTTATTTTGAAAATCTTTCCAATCTATTCATGGGACATCTCCTAAAGGTTATGTCCAAATTTTAGTATTAGAACAATTTCCTTTTCTCTCACTATAGAGGTTTGCTTTTCTTCCCATGGATTTCATTATAAAAGTACCAATCTTGAGCCAGCCCTCATGGTCTAGTGGTTAAGATTCGGTGCCCCACCGCCATGGTCCAGGTTTGTTTCCCGGTCGTGGAACCACACCACCTGTCTGTCAGTTGTTGTACTACAGCGGCAGGTCACACAGAGAACTAAGATACACAACCATGCACTGAAGCTTAAGAAAAAAAAAAGTACCAATCTCAATAAAATGTCTCTTAAACAAGAGGAAATTTCTTACTTAGCCAACTGGAAACTGTTTTTAGAAGAACAATTTATATGTCAACAGAGACAGGGACTAGTGTAGTCTCCTCCTAACTCCAGTACACCTATCTGCCATGCCCACAGGATTGTAAATTAATGTTCATCTGATAAATGAGTCTGGAGAAAGGATGTCCAGAGTCTTTGTTCTGATGATGTGGTAACAATAATTCTGATTCCAGTAACTCTAACAATTACTACTTTGAATCAGACTAAAAAGTCTACAGAACTGAAAGATTGTCTCTCAGAAAGAAAACTTAACATATAATAACTGATATATCTAAACAGTTGGTGCCATTTCCCTTTTACCTAAAATTAAACAACCGGGTGGGGAGAGTGATAAAGTCAGCTAATTTCTGACTTAGCACTGAGCCAAATATCCAAAACAGGCTTCGGAGAAAAGCAGCTAAGATTTTAAATGCTAACATTTTAAGGGAAATATATGCTCCCATTCTTTAGTTTTTGCTGACATATTTCTCTAATCTTTCTTGAAACTGAGGGCTACTTTACCCTTCTCAATGACAGGGATGTGATATCCTGTGGGATTATAAATTTAGATGCTAAACTTGTGAGTGTTGATATATGCATGTGTCAAACAATTTTTCAAATGGTTCAAGCTCCTTATAGCATCTTAGATGAATTGTTAACAAACTGATTTACAGACCACCTCTGAGTAGCACTGTTCCATGCAAAAGGTTGAAGATATCTGAAGACTGAGAGATGAAAGGGAATGTAACTTCTTGAGTAATTTGGAAAAATTCAGTGCAGATGCAACATAGGATACAATATGTGTATATATACTTATACAGGTGTATATATATTAAATATATATTACATGTTTGGGTATGTTTATACATATACATATATACATTTATCTTTCTATCTATCTATGAGAGACACATTCTCAACGAAGGAAGTATTGCACCATTGCATTGATTTATATTATAATGAAAATGCCTTCTCTCCTCTTTGACCTAGAATGCTCTTTTCACCATTTTTCACCTGGATAACTCCTGCTTACACTGAGAGCATGAGTTAAAGTTGTCAGCTTCCAAATCTGGCATGGATATCCTGATTATTGGTATCATATCTGTGTAGGTATTCTTTTTCTTAACTCTCATTTTTTGCTTATTATCTCAGTATAAATATTAGCAATGTACCCTTCCCTCCCAAAATTGTGTGGTTCTGGACAAAATTACATGATATATTATGTTTGAGACTGCATTTAAACAATGTAATCTAAAGGTTCTTACTAGACATTAAGCCACAGGAGAACAGTAACTATATCTTATTCGCATGTGAATTTTCAGCATCTGATGCTCCATATACAATAATATTTTATATATATTGAAACAATATAGTTGAATGAATCTATACTTTGGTTAATTTTTTCATTAGAGAAAAAGTTCTTCCATAAGAAAATTAGAAACTTTAAGAATTATAACAAAATCATATAAAGATAATGTTATATCAAAAGTGCTAGTAAGCCAGCTGTGGGGGAAAAACGCCCAATTTTCAAGAGTTTGTCAATTTTTGTGGTGTAAATACTCCCATCATGGCCAATTTCAAGCTACTAATAAGACATCACTAAATTCAGACTTGAAAACTTACTTTCACATCATCTACCTAAATACACTTTTCTGATGTATTGAAATAAATCTATCTACCAGACATTTATATCTATATCGATTATTTAAAAGTTATTTGAAAGCAAAGCATAATCAAGAGTTTAGTTTTTTAAAACTAATTCCTTTCCAATAGTTCTTGGTATATCTGAATAAATATTTTAAGTGAACAAAAATATTTTAAAATTTATTATAGGGGAGCAGATTTTATCAATTTTAACTGAACTATCTACTGATCTAACTGATGGACTACTGCTTTATTTCAATTCAATATCTCACTTGGTATTTTACCTAAAAGCCTCCTATGACGCTACTTTGATTAAAATGAGACTTTCTCAATTGGTATCAATATCACGTTCAGTATCACACTGGCTGTGACAATGCAGTAGACATACCAGTACCTGTCTGTGTGAACTTAAGCAATTATTTAAGCCTCAGTTTCCTCATTTGTGAACATAAGGACCTAACTCAGAAAGTTGCTGTAATGATCTGTAATATCAAATGGAATTCTGTTTGTAAATGGCTTAGAGTAGGTTGACACATACTATGGGCTTAAAAAATGATAGCCATCGTTACTGTCATGGAGATCTGCAAAAAGAATAATATAGAACTATTAAAGAAATGCCAACCTGAAGTAAAGAAGCACTGTTTTTCATCATGCAGCATAAATTGCAGGAGAGTAGTTTTCTCTAGGGGAAGCAAATCAGGGAGAGGTACACAGGAGACTTCTACTTTGCTGGTAATATTTTGTTTCTTCTGCTGGGGTTTTATGGGTGCTTAATTTGTTATTATATGTTAAACTGCACACATAAGTGGCATGATCCTTTCTACAGGAATATTTCAATGTAAAATGATCATATATATACACACATGTATTACATGTGTATATATCACATTACATATACATTATTATATTATATATAATATAGGGTACTTATACTATAATATGTAATGCTATTATATTGCTATATTATATTCTATATACATATACATATTTCCCTTAGTGATTGAAGTTTGCATAATAATATATAAGCTATCTATAGAGATGATATATCATTAGTTTAAAATACATTTTATTGAAAATATTTGAAGTATGTTTGAAAATCAAGGAATAAAAATACATATACAGGGGCCTGGCCCCATGGCTGAGTGGTTAAATTTCCACATGCTCTGCTTTGGCAGCCCAGGTTTGTGGGTTTGGATCTCAGGTGTGGACCTACTCCACTCATCAGCCATGCTGTGGCAGTGTCCCACATATAACGTAAAGGAAGATCAGCATGGATGTTAGCTCAGAGCTAATCTTCCTCAAGAAAAAAAAAAGAGGAGGATTGGCAATGGATGTTAGCTTAGGGTGAATCTTCTTCGGCAAAAAAAAAAAAATATATATATATATAATTAAAATCTATTAACTTGTGGAATCTATTAATCTATTAATTTCTGGAAATTTCAGGCATTCATAATAAGTAGTCTCAATCATTCTCACATTAGGCAGATGACATAAATGCATCGGGTAAAGATAAAGTTTCAATGGTACAATAAAACGGATTTTTGCCAATACATGAATAAAAGAATAAGGGGCCTCCTGGTCGCGCAGCGGTTTAGTCTGCGCTTGGCAGCCCGGGGTTCGCAGGTTTGGATCCTGGGTGCCCGCCGACGCACTGCTTGTCAGCCACGCTGTGGAGGCGTCCCATATAAAGTAGAGGAAGATGGGCACGGATGTTAGTCCAGGGCCAGTCTTCCTCGGCAAAAAGAGGAAGATTGACGATGGATGTTAGCTCAGGGCTGGTCTTCCTCACAAAAAGAAAAAAAAAAAAAAAAGAATAAAAGAATCAGTAGTCCATTAAAATTAAATAAAGTCAATGTGGAATTTTAAAAAATAAAAATGGCCAGTATACAGCTGTCAGATGATGGAAGTTAAAAAGGATTTATATACGTTTTAAATTATGGAGCATCATCCCAGTGATATCTACCAGTTGACAAAGCTATTGCTTACCCTTTTAAGCTTCAGTGATCTAAAACTGTTAATGTGGAGTTCAAGTGGCTATCTAATTGTCTAACCTGCTTAGCAAATCATTTCTGCTGTAGATCTGTATTTGCCAAAATAACTTGTGCAATTTTTAGCTCATATGCTATATTCCATCATTTTGTTCTCCTTAGGTAATTAAACTCAATTTTAGATGTCATTAGAATTAAATTATATTAGTAATTATAGTACAATGATAAAACCCCAGGCTATTGATCCTAGAGTATTTGTACTTTCTTTTATTCAGTGTACTGTTTGAAACATGATTTATTGCTGCCTTAGGCCAGCATTGGTAAAATGAAAGATCTGAACTTAGGATATCCATTAAGATCCTTTGGGGACCCGAAAAACTGTCTTCAATCTTTGTCCTAAGATCATAATCACACTAATGAAGGAAATGGATTCTCTTTTCATGTTAATTCAAATATGAGTACGTTTTTTCAAATAAATAATTAGAGGTGATAATCAACGGAAGGAAGAGAAAGAAAACAAAGAAGAAAAAGGAGAAAGGAGAAAGAAGGGGAGGAGGAAATAAAGAAAGAGGAAGAGTCGCATAAATAGATGAAGTAAAAGCAGAAACAGCAACAGAAGAAGCAGGGGCATGAAACGGAGCAGGGTGGGTGGAGAGAGATGGAGGAAGAAGAAAAAGAGAAGGAGAAATCTATTCCTTTTATTTTTCTTATGAGGCCAGAACACTCAATTTAAAAGCATTTTAGAATTTCTTAAGGTTAGTCAAAGTACCAATTTATTAGACAGTGTCATTTTTCTAGCTAAATTAATGCATATAAATGGCCACTTAATTATAGTAGTTCAAAATACATATTTTTAAGTGGCATGCACATTTGCAAATAAAGATAGAATCTCAAAAATTCTATTTTGGTTCAATGGCTAATTTATTCACATAATAGCCAAATTCATCTCTTTATTTTATGCTTGCTTTTATTCATCTATTCTTATTGGCTGATTGCAACATATTTTACAGCTGAAAATGTACCAAAACTTCTAATTCTGTAAAAATATTCATAAATCTCTAAATTATTATCATTTTAGTTCTATAAAATTCCACTGGATGCCAATCATGAGAGTTCAAGTTTATCCTAAAATGTGAGCTCATGAGCACCAGGAACTTAAATACCCAGACACTTGAACAATGCCTGGGAGATAATAGTGGCTCAACTGATATTTGTTGAATGAATAAATAAATAAATAAGTGCAAAGGGAGTAGAAAGTGAGGGGGAAGTAGGAGCTCTATGTTCTTTTCCTATGGAGTATATTTAGTGTGTATTATTTTGATAGATATATTACCAACTATGTGATGGCACTGTTACTTTTATGCATGTCAATATTAGCTGCTTTAAAAGATAAGCTTTGATGTCTCAAAGATAAGGTAGAGAAAATTGGAATTATAGAAACTGAATGCCATCTAATCCCAATATTTTTCTAATGTGAAATGACTTGGAAACTGTGATTTCACAGTTCTCATCATTGTTAATTAATTTCAGGTAATAATGTGGAAAGAATGTAGACATTGAACTGTTCAACTGGGAAATCAAAACGCTGGACATTTTGTACAAATTCACAAAATCAATGGGCTATCAAAAGAATCTGAATCATTATGTAAACTATTGTTACCGACACAACAGTTTTCATTGAAGACTCGGTCTTTGACCTACTTGGAAAGCATAAAATTATGTTTTAGATTATGAGCATTTTTATTTATTTATTTTTCTTTTTATTATTTTATTTGCTGAGGAAGATTCACCCTGAGCTGACATCTGTTGCCAATCTGTGTCTTTAGAGCATGGCTACTGACTGATGAGTGGTGTAGGTCTGTGCCCAGGAACCAAATGTGGGCCATTGAAGTGGAGCATGCCGAACCACTAGGCCACTGGGCCTGGCCCAGATTATCAGTACTTTCTAAGAAAGAAGAATGTTTTTATATGTTGCTTTTTCTCCCACAACAGACTGCTTAACTAAAGATGCCAGTGGATGATATTTTATTCATCCTACTGTCCTTGCAAACCATAAAGTTTAACCCCATAGCCTTTTCTTCTCATTAGAAAGTTATGAGTTCATTAAATGTCATATTTAATCAATGACATTCCTAGTCAGTGATATTTGTACATATAGCATCTAACAGAGACCACAGATTACTATTACAATGATCAATATTGAATTTCTCTCATTAGCATAGCTTTATAATTCAAGTTAAAAAGTTTTAAAAATTGCATAAAATAAATATGAAAATAGTTGTCATCTACTTTCTTTTTCACTCTTTAGCCCAAGATAAAATGTCACACAAATTATCCTTGCTTTCCATCCTGCTGGATGATGGGCAAGATAAATCATTCAAATGGGTAGCTGCTAGGATATTTCTTCTTACTTTTCATTTTGATTTAGAGAAGATTAATGATTGGGATCTTTTTTCTTTTTTAATGGTCACATATTCTTAGTACTAATTTTTGCCTACCTAAATGTGAAAAAGTAACAAAAAATATGCCTTTAGTGATATGATGGATCCAGACGCTCCAGAAGGGCTTTTGATTTGATGGAACACTTTTCATCAGCCTGTTCTCCCTGACACATGTCTAAACTGCTTGCAACACTGAGTTTTTAGGTTGTCTACATTTTACACCTTTGTTCCTTTTGATGTAGAGAAGTTAAGAAGAGGGGCTGAATTTCCTCTTTGTTCTTAAATAATTCCAAAGTAATAACTGGAAGCTAAATTAAAAATAAATATATACCAAACATAAAGTCTGAATTTTAATGCAAAGTTTAAAAAAAAATCAGAGTAACTGTAGTTTATTTTGCTTCTTCATCTTTTTCCTGGGATAAGGAAAACTGACAAACAAAACAAAAAATTAAACTTGCTTCTAAAAGTTCTACCTTCGAAAGAATTTTTTTTTCTCCTTAGTACCTAGCTTTACTATGTCTAATTACTTAGTTTAGTTAGTTACTTTGTTATGGTCACTGCCTGAAACTTTTGGCTATATTATCCTAGATTGCATATTTTTTTAATAAGTGCCCCATGGAAGAAATATGGAGAAGGGATCAGGACAGCCTTTGCCATTGCTGTCTGGGTCACTAAATTTTTCCTGTTTAGCATAAGCTGTATAACATATGGCGCATGTGTGTGCATACACCCACTCTTAGTTAACAAAGGGGATTACAATATATACAAGGAAATACAGCACCAAGGAACATAGTTCAATGTATCACACAGGAGTCCCACTTGGGTATGTTCACATTCCCAGTTCATAAACTTAGCTCCTTCTCCTTCAGATATGCGCCTTTCTCTCTCGCTGGCTTCTTCATCCAAACATCTTCATGTGAACCATCAGTGACACTTTGCTAAAGGCCATCCAATAAACATGGGTGCCATTTGTTTGAAAACCATACTTGCTCCCAGCCTACCCACCACCAAAAGTCTGAGTCCCTCATTTAGGAATGACATCTCACGGGAGTATATGTTAAAAAGGATAATCAGTCCCTCAGAAGAGTCAGATGAGTGACTCTCAATGCAATACATTATCATGATTTTTTAAATTTGGGAGCCCTTTACTGCCCTTATTGAGTTAGGTCTTTTGGGGTAGTGTTCTGGGTGAGTCTTGAGAATTTTTTTAATCTACTCTTTCTGTGACTAATTAGGTAAACTCTTTTGTCAGGGGAAATATTAAGTTGTCTATGTATGATTGTAGATCAAAGCCACAGTTTAGGCCATTTCTATCAGCAATCAAGCTGACATTTTGATCAAGAAATGATGTCTGTCATTATTTCTCAATTGTTTCAAACTTGGAAGTTGAACTTACAGTCCTCACAGCAAACCCTCTGGTCTCCAAATTAGAAAGTGCATACCCATGACACTGAAGAGAGGAAAAAAAAAAAAAAACCAACTATTCCACGGTGCTGACAAAAGGGGGCATGATTTATGTGAAAAAACATAAATCCAGATGGGAGACCAACAGCAACACATTATTTATGAAATAAAACACCAAAGGGGCATGAAATTATCATAATAAGCCGAGAAAAATGAGACATTACAGTGGTTTTTGATCCCCTTTAAAATAGCTTTATCATTTGTTAACAGAAATATGACAAGGATACTTTGTAGACTAGGAAAATGATTACCTGTGAGGGAGGGGTTAGATGCAGAAAGGAATACCAGTTAGAGTTCTCAATATACAGTTTTTATTCAGTTTTGTTTTGAACCATGTGAATGTATTATATGGTACAATTAACATGAAATTTAAATGAAAAAGAGAACTAAAACACATCAATCACATCAAAGTGGTCCTCAATTGACATAACATAGATAATGATCCTCATTTGAAGGCAAGCTTATTTAATTTATTTGCACTTATATATTTTTGTCTGTGTACCTTTGCTTATGTGTATGTTTTTAATTCTTCTATTCTTTCTACCTTTTAAAGCATTTCTTGGAAGACTTGATTCCTTATTCAGAAAGTAACCCATACTTAATTATTCCCATAAAGGTGATGCTTTTTTATTATTTTTCACAATACTTATGACCAATTTGCATTTTATTTGTTGTAATATTTTCCATGCATAACTTTGTTTTCCTAAAATAAAGTGCAATTAACAGTATTTTGATCTGCTTTTGTACATGTATAACAGAATTTTAAATGCAGGGAACATCTAATATATGCAGATAAGTGGACCAGACAGATAGAAGGGGCAGTCAATTGGGGCAATCAGTTTCAACTGATTTTGAAACTACAGAGAATCTGAGATCCAAGGTTAACGTCAGATGTAACATCTTTTAGCTTTGTTTCTTGTTTTCTGCATTGTTCACAAGTTGCTCAGAGCAATGTTTGCATAATTACTTTTCAAAGTTGTATGTTTCCCTCAATCTCCTCTTTTCCTACAAAAATATTTCCATCAGAAAGACCACTACCACTACCAAGAGGTAGTTACCTCTTGAAAGTGCTATGGGAATGTTAGCCATAGTCTAAATACCACTTAGAAAGCTCCCTCAGCCATTAAAGTACTTTTCCCTCCACCTTTTAAGATAATTTGACACGATTTCCTACTTTACACATTTTAAGTTTTGTCTCTTTTACACAATCCAAGATCAGTTTCAAATGACCAGTCACTAGCAGAATCCTTAAAATCTGGGGATTAAGAGGCACACACAATAGAGATGGCTTCGCAGCAATTCCCTTGGTATTACTTCATTGAAATTTAGGAGTAGTCATCCGTCAACCGTAAAGAAACATCTTTGTTAAGCTCATTGACAACCAGGTACATCCCCTTTAAAATAGATATTTTTTTCCTAAATTATTTTTCTCAAATTTTGTGAATGTGCTTAAAAAAAAGGAAAAATAACTTTATTATTGGAGTAGCTATGCAATGAACAGATATCAATTAGAGGCACTTTTTGTAGTTTTAGGCTAAGTGTTAAGCTTTTTTATTTTGGACTGAATTTGATGAGTAAGATTTTAGTTACAATCAGATGGTATATTTTAATGGTTCTTGCTGAGTCTTATGCTGGCTACGAGCAGAATTAAACATATACACGATTTCTAAATAAAATCTGACGGGAACAATGTATTTTCATGTTTCCAATTCACTGTTCCTAAGGCAGGCCCCAGGTTTACATATTTCTCCGGGTAGAAAATGATAATATTTTGTTGTCTGCTGCAGTTGTGATGTTGTAGCTCACCAGAGGTATGGGAACGTGTATACACACACACACACACACACACACACACACACACACACACACACACACACATCACCATACAGACAGCCAGAAAAGCATACTAATTTATTTACATTAAAAGAAAATATTTTCAGGGGCCGCCCGGTGGTGCAGCGGTTTAGTCCGCGCTTCGCAGCCCAGGGTTCGCGAGTTCGGATCCCGGGCGCCCGCCGACGCACTGCCTGTCAGCCATGCCGTGGCGGCGTCCCATATAAAGTGGAGGAAGATGGGCACGATGTAAGCCCAGGGCCAGTCTTCCTCAGCAAAAAGGGGAGGATTGGCGACGGATGTTAGCCCAGGGCTGGTCTTCCCCACACACACACACAAAAAAAAAAAAAAAAAAGGAAAAGAAAATATTTTCAGATCCTAGAAATTATCTTGTTTTCCTCAAAAGTTTATATGGCTAGTTTATGCTATTCTGTTTCCTTCTTTACCCAATGATTTTATTTATTTTATGAGAACATAGATTTCTGTAAATCTCACTATTACCCAAATGTATTTTATTTTCTAAAAACAAGTAGCATGCCATAGTTAGACTTTCGTAATTATGTAGGAGCAACTGAAGTATGTAACTTATGAGGTTTAGTAAACAGGAAAAAGATCAAAGCAGCGTGAGAGTATCTCCATTCTGAGGGATATTTCATCTGCACAGCTACCTGAATTTTTACAATACATTTGCTGTTTACTACCCATTATATATACTTTTACACACAGTAGTCAAAATCAACTTACCCCTTAAAAGAGAACTGAGGCTCAGAATACTTGGTCTTTATTCATCAAGCTATTTTTATAATTGAATAACTATTTATTGAAAAATTAGAAATCAGGTGGTACGGCTAGTTTACACTGTGGACTACAAAAAGCATTTTGTGCACACTTTGGCATGCGGAAGTAAAGCAGTCATACTGAACAGAGGAATCAGATGTTGCTATAGCTCACACATAACATCTCTTACTTGCTGGATCACTTTGTTTATGTAAAGAAGGTTATTATAGTTCCAATACAAGTTGATGTAGAGTCTTCCTTTAAGATACTCCCAAAATGACCTTTAGCCATTTGCATCAATCCTTGTGCACTGAATAAGATAGGACATTAAAAATTTCCAGGGAACATGAAACACTGGATTGGAACAAAATAATTCCAAGATACCAAGAATACCATTATGGCTCACTAGTAAGAGTGAGGGCTTGATTGAGAAGCTCAGGTGACAGATTTTTGTATGTTTGCATGTTTGTTATGGTTTGTTTATCTTATTCCTCTTCTTGCACCTTGATACAGTTATTGATCTTAAATATGATTGATTTTTCCCTCCATTTTTTTAAAGAAAAAATAATTGAAGTAGCTTTCTTTTTTTCTTACCCAATAAGGGACATATTTTAACCTTACTAATTTATCTCATGGATAAATCAACATATTTGCATAGTGTCAGAATACAATACACATTGATTTGTAATCTATTACTGCCATTTCTGGAAAGTAGGAAAAACCAAGTGTGTTATATGACTTGGTAAGGCATAATGTGGCAGACTATGTGTCTATGTTATTCATAGACATAAATAAATCGACATAAATCTCACATAATACAAGAGCCTGCTACATTATACATTACATAGCTTTGGGGATTGTGTGCCTTAAGTAATGTGGAGTTACTCCTCTAAAGCACAGAACACATTGCTGAACTTTATACTCCCTAATACTAAGGAAGAGACACAATATAGTGGGCCTTTTTGACTTATGAAGGCAAAAAATTATCATAGTTGGCTATTGAGTTTTAATTCATTTTCTATATGTTCCCAAACCTGTTAGCTTTACACAGAACTCAGATCCAAAAAAGGTGTTTCAGGTGAGTTCTATTGCTAAGTCTTTATGATTATCCAATGGGCATTCAAATGTCTGTGGGATTCTTTATAGACCATAGCAAGTCACAATACAATAACCACAGTGGAGGTCTCTAGGCTTTTGCAGCAAAGATATTTCCCTTCAGTAATGAAAAAGGCTCCTGTTAAGCTCTTTCTATTAGTCTCTGGAAGATATGGAAAAACCAGCCATGGTTTTCAAGAAATTAGGAGGCTTTAGCTGTCTATCATGAATTTACCATTATCTGATATGACTGGCCATATAAATTATGAGTGCCCAAAAGCTTTCTATTATCAAGTTGAAGAGTTATCCATAAAATAAGACCTAAAAAGATTTTTGAAAGCCCAAGTGAATTTTAAGAACAGTTTTCTCACCTTCTGATATGTCTTTCCAGTCCTATCATTCTACTGTCTCTTCCTCAACTTACATCTAAGACCTTATGTAGGTTTTTTTGTGACCATTAACAGACAAGAATGAATCCCAAGCATTTTATGGTATTAGATCCTGGCTTAAAGTGGTCCCAGAATGACAATGGAGAAGGAAAACTTCACAGTGGGCAGAATTTCAACTATTACATTACTTTTCCTATTGTGCCTGAAAGGAGAAATAACTAGAAGAATAGATCTATGCCAATTTATAGTGGGCAGAAAGAATTGTCCTGAAAGGGTGCAACTATATTTGTCCATTATAAGGCTCATTAATGTCCAGTCTGGTGGAGACCCTTATACCTTGAGAGAAAAAACCCAATACACTCAGGGATTTCGGTTAGCCACCAAGGACTTCACCAATAGTCTCATGAAGTGAATACGGTGGCAGTAGTCCTGCTTATGTACCAATTCAAAAAACACATTCTACTCACCAAAGCTAACTTGACTGCAAACTCTGCTAAATGCCCATTTTCCAGCAGCAAGCACCAACTCTTAGCCACCAGCAGTATGAAACCATAAGTAAATAGAGCTAGGCAAACCAGCCTGTTTTTTTCCTACCAATTGTTAAAATGACAATAATTGATTTAATCTGATTTCGGCTTTCTGTTTGTTTTGTTCATACAGGACATTTTCCTTTTGTAAAGAACCTCATTTATTGGAGGTCTGGGATGAAGTACAGGAGAGAGCATCACTCTACATTTTATGTAACGTTATGTTCCTGGGACCCAAATCATTTCTGCTTAGGGTACAAAATTTTATAGATTTTGTTTGCTTGTTTGTGTTATAGGAAGACAGCTGTTGCAGCCATTATTTACTACCCTCTCTCCTCCTAGGAACCAGTTATGTGCCCATGAAGGTTGGATAAAAAAAGATTAGAATTATAGCCATCAGGCTATATTCATAATTACTATCCCACTTAGAAAACTGTAGCTCATTTCTTGATTAATTGCATTGTTCGGACTACTCTACCCCTTAGGAAAATTTCCTGCTTTTGTATTCCCCAATTTCTTATGCAAACACAGTTGCTAAATCTGTTCAATCTACCCTAACCTTTAATAACTTTCCCAAACGTGTGGAGATTCCAGGTGAGGCCCCAACTGGTAACCCTTCATATAGAGAAAGATTTGATGTGCTCATTTCATAAAGTAACCAATATTTTTCCATTGTATTCTTATAAAAATGCATTTTCAAATCTCATAAAGTACTTCACCTCAATTTAGTAAATAGATATTTATTAAGAACTTATTTACAGTAGGAATGTTCTAGATTTTAGGACTATGCTCAAAGATGGACCAAATATATACTTCTCTGTATAACAAAAAACAAAGTTTGAAATTTTCAAAGATGAATGTGGAGGAGTAAAGTCTCATGCAGTTACGGAGGTTTGATTCAGAATATCTATTCCAATTTTCTTCTAGTGTGATTTCCCTTTCCTGCAGAGAGCAGAAAGCTAAAACAAAAATTTCTCCAACTCGTTTTCCAGCGATGCAAGTTTGATTCAGGTTCCACATCAGATGCAATCACAAGAGACTTGAAATTTGAACTGAGATAAATGGGATCTGGGGCATGTATTTCATCACTGTGGATTATAGCAATAGCAGCATGGTTCTGGAGCTGAAGTCTGTCTCTGAGGCTTGCTGAGTTAGCAGGAATGGCGTCTTGATAGTAGAAACGGTGGCACAATGTGGGACCCTGAAGCTATAGCGGCAGCTTCCCGATTTTGCACATGAAGTTTCCTGATTGGAGTACAGTGATGTTCCAGAACCAGTTACTGTAGCTAACTTAGCAGCTGAGACCGAGGCCTTCCTGTGTTTATGTACACAATAAGGGATGTCTCCTGACCTGACAACAGCTTCGTGATCATGGCAGGAAAAGCAGCTCTTTTGGCAGCCTGTTTCTGCAGTATAGACTCAAGAATAGATCCTGGAATCTCATCCTACCGATTTTTATTCAACCATCTTAATAATTCTGCCAGCCATCTGACATGCTATAATAAATCCTTTCATTCAAATTGTCTAGAGTGGAATCTGTTCTTTGCATCAGAATACTAGCCGATACAAAACCCTAAAAAGAATATACAGAACACATAAAAGGATATATATATATATATATATTTTTTTTCCCTGGGTGTGATGGGGTTTTAATGAAGTGCCTGGGCAGAATGGATGCCTTAAAAAAGAACTTGCTATTATATTAGAGGAAGTGGGCATTCTTCTTTTCTTTTCTTTTTTACCATTTTTTTATTGATGTCTTAATAGTTTATAACACTGTGGGGTTTTAGTTGTACATTCTTGTTTGTCCATCACCTTGTGGATGTAACCCTTCACCCCTTGTGCCCACCCCCCACCCCCCTTCCCCTTGGTAACCACCAATCAGTTCTCTCTGTCCGTGTGTCCACTTATATTCCATATATGAGTGAGTTCATGCAGTGTCTGTCCTTCTCTCTCTGGCTTATTTTACTTAACATAATACCCTCTAGGTCCATCCATGTTGTTGCAAATGGGACAATTCTGTCTTTTCTTATGGCTGAGTAGTATTCCATTGTATGTATATACCACATCTTCTTTAACCAATCATCAGTCGAGGGACACTTGGGTTGCTTCCACTTCTTGGCTATAGTGAATAATGCTGCAATGAACATAGGGGTGCATACGCCTCTTGTGATGGTTGATTTCATGTCCATTGGGTAGATGCCCAAGAGTGGGATTGCTGGATCATACGGTATTTCTATTTTTAATTTTTTGAGGACTCTCCATACTGTTTTCCATAGAGGCTGCACCAGTTTGCATTCCCCCCAGCAGTGAATGAGGGTCCCCGTTTCTCCACAATCTCTCAAGCATTTGTTATTATTTGCCTTTGTGATTATAGCCATTCTAACGGGTGTAAGGTGATATCTTAGTGTCGTTTTGATTTGCATTTCCCTGATGATTAGTGACGTTGAACATCTTTTCATGTGTCTATTGGCCATCTGTATCTCTTCCTTGGAAAAATGTCTGTTCATATCCTCTGTCCATTTTTTGATCGGGTTGTTTGTTTTTTTGTTGCTCAGTTGTATGAGATCTTTATATATTACTGAGATTAATCCCTTGTCGGACAAACACATAAAAGGATAGTTTTTAAAGGCTATTTTTAAAAGTAAATCAAATGATTGAGTTGAATAATAATTGACCCTGATAATAGGTCTCCCATTGTGAATCCTCTCTTTTTCACTCCCAGTTATTTTCTGCTTCCTTTTCTGTATTCCTCATCTGTTGTCTTTGCCATTCAGAGGAAAGGTAAGAGGAGACTATACGTAAGCCAGCCCTGATGGCCTAGCAGTTAAAGTTTGGTGTGCTCTGCTTTGGTGGCCCGGATTCAGTTCCTGGGGGCAGAATCACAACACTCGTCTGTCAGTAGTCATGCTGTGGTGGCGCCTCACAAAGAAGAACTAGAAGAATTTACAACTGTACACAACTATGTACTGGGGCTTTGGGGGGAAAAGGAGGAACATTGGCAACAGATGTTAAGTTAGGGCAAATCTTCCCCTGCAAAAAAAAAAAAAACAGTAAATTGTACATTCAGCTATAACATTTGCAGGGAAATGTTCTTTTGAAATGCAGTATCATATTTCTAATTTGCATTGTTTGATTGCTCCTCAATATGGTGCAATGATCTTAATTCAGATCAAACTCATTTTCCACTTTATCCTCAAGTGTACATTTTCTTTTGTCTTTTACTTAAAAAAAACCTTACTGCTAAAATTCTTTTTTTGCTCTTCTTTCTCTTTTCTTTATTTGAAAATCACATTTTTAAAGTTAGCATTCTTTTTCTTGCAAGTCTATCAATCTCTAATTTTTTATTTTTTTATTTTTATAAGATGAAATATACAAAAGAGGTTTGACATTTTTCCAAATGTTTTTGCTTATGAAACACCTTGAATGCTTATTGATTTTCAATGCATGATGCAAATCAAACTCACAGATTACTGATATCATATTTTTAAAAAAATTGAATTAACTTTAGTATATTCACCTAGATGTTTTTATAGAAAATAATAAACCTTGTATGGTGTAACTATGGTAGTCATTAACATTTAAACTATGGTTCCAATTTGAAAACTGAGTAAAACCTTGTTAAGTGCCAAAACTCTAGGCCAGACTCAGCAGTCATTACTCATCTTCTCTGCATAACAGTTATCTCCTCTGTAAAGTTGGCTAATACACAGTGTCTACTTCATAGGGTTGCTATGGGGATTAGATGCACACACACAGAAGTGCTTGTCACATAGCATGTGTTATACAAGAATTATTACTGCTGGTGCTGATGTTGGGGATCTCTCTTTGAATGAATTAACGAGATATTACTGACTAGAAGAAATATATGGTTGAGTGGCAGTAAATAGCCAACACAGGTAGTCAAATGTGGTTTTTATGACACCTGGTGTTCTGTTCTCACCATATCATTTTCTGTCTCCTTCTCACTTAGAGCATGTGGTTTGGATTCATCACTGACATTCATTACCTGAGAGGGAGACTGATAGCTTCAGAGGAAGGTGAGCCTACCCTTGAAGAGAATTGCCATAAAATACACATAAGAGTTGAAAGAGATAACCAAATAAAGTAAAATTATTGGAAGAGTCATATTTGGATTATCTTAAAAAAATTAACTGCAAAAGGTTAAGGGAGAGTATTGGTGATATGACACAGAAATAAGTTTTCATAAAATAGAACCAAGTAGAAATATGAGCTGCATAGGAGAATTAATTCTAACAAGTAAGCAAATCATAAACCAAGGAGAACATATATGTGAAAGACCATATTAGTGAGCTGAAGAATTAGATTGAGGAACCCTCAAAACTATGTTAGAAGGTTTTAGGGAATAAATAATTTTAAGAAAAATATGCTAAGAGGCACAAAGATTATAAATATCAATATCCTGGATAATAAGGATCTCAGAAGAAAAGAGAAACAAATGGAATGGAGAAAATATAGCGATGACATATTTCACATAATCAAAGAATGATAAAAGAATACATATTGAAAGGATTCATAGTGTGCCAACTTTTATTCAGGAGGAAGAAAGTTGAAATATGTAAATGATGTACATAAATGTATACAATTAAAGCTGGCAAGAAAAAAAAAGATAAAATACAGTAAATGGAAAATATGAAACAGCATCCTAGAAACAATTCCTAAAATGATGATAATTATGTTGAATGTAACTGGCTCAAACACATTAATAAAAGTATACAAACTTTCAAATTCACAAAAATAATGAGTCACCAATTTGTTGTTTGCAAGAGACACATTTAAAAGAGAAGAAAACATGAAATAAAAGTTACAAAATATAAATGTGGAAAACAAATAATTTAAGTTGGGTATGGAGAAAAAAGCAGGATTGTACTAGGTTGGTTTTTACTTCTTCAGTACAGTGTGCCCCACCTTGTCCCCTGGATCTCCACCACTTGCTCAGAAGTGAGCCCTACTCCTACCAACTGTGTCTTATCATCTAACATCATTAGGTGTCCCTAACTCTCTAAAACTGGGGCCTGGCTTTTGGTATAGCTTCCATCAGATCTACTATAGGGGACATTTCAGTAGCTCTGGCACGCTGCTTTCACTGGACTCATGGAACATTTGGATCCTCCCACCAGTTCCCAATTCTGATGAAGCAACCCACAATGAGGCATGAGATCTGGCTACCTCCAAGGTGGCCTGTTTGGGCTGGGTTACAAATGATGAACAAGCAGGAAAGTTAAAACACCAAGGGGCAAAATAGAAATACAAAAGGCAGGAGAAATGAAGGAAGTGGATACAGTAGTCTTATTTTCTCTCCTGATGTATGGTTACTAGATGTATTGGTTCACCTAGTCTGTGTTTTCTTGTGAACCTCTGGTCAGCTTGGTTAAAGCACCTTCTTGTACTTGCTTCCCCTACTTCCTTGTTTCACTCAGGTTTCCCTGTGCAAGGATTATAGCTCCAAATAAAGCATTAGTACAGATATTTTGCTTCGGTCCTCTTTTCTAGGAAACTGGGGCTAAAACATTTGATACCACCAGAGGCCAGAATCTCATTTTGGAGCTAGCTTTTCCACTTTTCAAAAAGAAATGAGGATTCTTATTGCTGGTTGCAATTAGGGTGGGAGTCAACCTTGGTTTGCAGTGACCACATAGCATTTATCTACGGTCAGTTAGAATGAGGTTCATATGAAAGTTAATACTTTGGGGGGAAAGTGGCTATTGTACTTGAATAGTAGAGTGGCAATAATAATTGTTCTATAGAAAAGCTGCTTTTTATGGCACTTGGGGCTTTGCAACAAGACTGTTAGGTTCAGAAGTGTTAATTAGTCATTTAAATCATGCTGTGAAAGTGAGGGTGTCTTTATGATGCTTCAATGGAAATTCTTATCTTCTACAGATAATGGTCAGACCCTGCTGAACAGCAGCTTCAGGATCTAATTATAAAGGATGAAGAGTAAATCTAAAGTCATGAGAATTACACCCTACCAAAGCTGGTTTCCTCATCAGGTAGGAAAGGGATGTCTAGTTCTACAATGATGGCCTCTGACCCCACAAATCTGGGAAATTTGAGGCTATCCAAATCCTCTTGATACTCCCTGGCTAACAGTAACATTCTTTCTCCTTTTCCAGGAAAAAAAGCAGATTTCCTTGTCTGCAGCCTGCATAGTGATCCCACCTCAAGCAGACACCTCACAGGATAAAGCTCGTTCCTCTCAAGATATTCCAAACACTTATTCCTTTGTGCTAATAACCATGGTGAGAACACAGCATCACCGAAATTGGGAATATGGTTTCTGCTCCAGAAAAAAAGAGGATCTCAATCCTCCTGCCATAAATGGGGAAAAATAGCTTATTAAATACATACCAGAAGGAACCTGAATAAAATGTATGGAGTTAGGTAACATGTTAGGGAGTTAGACCAAAGTAGGAATAACATAAGGCTAGATAGGGAGAATATATTTAAAAATGGACTTAATTTTGGCTAATAATTCAGAGTTCTAGCAAGGAAAGACAGAGCTAGCTTAATACACTGTTGTGATACCACCTTGAACCCTGAACATAACAATGCCCTATGGTAAATGAGATTGACGTGTCAGTTTATCTTTAGTGTAGAATTAAGGAAGGCCTCTGAAGTCTCAGGGAGTAAGGAATGTTAGAATGGATTACTGTGTAAGAACAGAGACATTTCTACTTTATTATATTCCTTGGGAAGTTCCAGAGATCACTCCCTTCAATAAAGCAATAAGGAATGGACTGGTGAGGAAGACACCAGTATCTTTTGAGAAGTTTGGTATTGGCTGTCATCTTCTAGCTGGAGTTAACAATGGAAGATGTTTCCATGGAACAGAACTTCCTAATTTCCACATGGATGATAGCATCCCAGAATGGCAGTGGTCAGGTTATGATATGTTTTATCTTTGTATGTTAGATGGTTTTAACTCCTAATGTGCAGCAAGGCTGGGGGACTAGAAGTGTGCCTGGACCCTCAGGATACTATATTAACCTTTAGTAGTTCATAATGTTCCCAGAGGCATAAAAAGTAGGCAGCCAACTAGAAGATTGCTTGGTCAATAGAATCAAAATAAAATTGAGAGCCAGTGAGAAGGTCGATATGTCAGCTACCACAATGGAAAATAATGATTCTTCGTCCAGTTTCTACACGTAATCTAGTTCACAAAACTAGAGCCCTGCAATTGAAGAGGAGGCAAAATCATCTTCAGGAAAGACACTGTAATTCCACCTTTCCATAAAGGAACCTGTAGCAATTTTCCCAGATAACTGTGCACTTGAGAAAAGGGAATACCCCGAATTTCAAGAAGGGGAGATAGGGCATCTGTACTAACACGGATGCCAGGAGAACCGCAGAAGTTATAAGAGGAAATTCCCAACTGTGCAAATGAAATAGATAGCAGGGGAATATATGAGTAATCAAGCAATGAATCCACATTTACACTCAAGGTATTTGCCTAATATGGGTGCTTGGGATTTAGGAATCAAATGGGTAACAAAAGGCAAAGCTTTTGGGCTCATGCAACACGAGGACTTGAAGACAAATAGGAAGTGAGAATTCCTAACATTCCCACATAAGGAAGGCCAAGACCTTTGAAGAAATATAGCCTCTGTGAAAAGACAGTGCGAGAAAAAGAAATCTGCATTTCTAGCAAAGGGGGACACATACATACACAAACGTGTCTGCTTCGCCTAGGTTCTGGGTGGAAATTTTCTTTTTTACATGAGAATTTGTAAATATAGGACTGTACTTATAATGATATGGGGTTGGAGATTATCTATTGCTAAGGTCCATCAAAACCAAAACAAGAACATTAATTTAAGATGATTCCAGTGGGAGCTGTTCAAAGTGCTTAGCAGAGGCAAAAACCAATCTCTAGGAAGTGAAAAACTCAACCCAGCCTCACAGGAACCACCAACTCAGCCAGTTAAGTCACTTATAAAATGTAAAACTCAGACAGTGAGCCAAGTAAGAGATAAGAAAAATAACCGAGGGTATTAAAGGCAACCTAATTTAGGACCATAGATACAAAAAAATCCTAAAAGCAGATATAAATTAGAAAACGCTATCAATGTAACACATGACATTAACAGATTAAAGGATAAAAAACTAATTATCTCAGTAAGTGAAAAAATAGCCCTCATAATGTCCTCTGCTGTTCAGAAGAATTTCTCTGTGTGCTTCACCTACTAAAGAGCAGTTACCAGTATCCTACAGCAAACAGCAGTCTTAAGGCTGAAATATTAGAACCATATCTTTAAATCAGAAACAAGACAAATCTTTGATATTTAATGATAAAAATTATTTTCAGAAATAGTTGCGAGTTATTCAGTCAGTAGTAAAATAATTTATACTGACAATAAAACGTTATATATTCAGCCATGTAAATATATTTGCTACTTAGTATATCTTTCAATGACATAAAGTCCAGCATTCATAATTTCTTCCCTACAGCAAATATTTCAAAAACACCTTGGGATTTTATGTAATTGCTAAAACTAACTTTATTTTTTGTTTATCTTCAACCTAAATAATTGTCACTAATTATGACCCTGTTAGATACATCTGTGATTTACATAATTAATTCCAGTACCATTCCTCAGACATGATTGTGCTATTTATATTAGTGCATAACTGTCTGTTTTTCCAATGGTTGTTCAAAATAATGTGTGGGCAGAAGAATAATACAAAATATTTATGTCTAAGTACAGGAATAATAGTTCATTATCATAGTCTCTTGTAGTCTGGTTTAGCTTTTTTTAGGCAATACATTATTTTAATCATTGTTTCTACTGGGAATTTTATAAATTAGTTTGCTTGAGCCTTAACTAGTTTATTTCCACTTTATTTTAATCACTGGGATATAATATCCTTAACATAGCAACACATACACATTTTAGACAGAAACTATTTATTCTCTCCTTTCTGGTATAATATTTTTCTTTATTACTACAAATAAAATTTGAAACTATAATATATGTGTTCTAGATTCAATTAAACTATGTTTAAAGAAGCAGGAACAGAAAAATCTGTGAATCTCTGATTTAGACATGAATTTAATCCAAACACTTATTTTTAAGTTGGCTGACTCATGTTCAGAAAGATTTTCTAGAGCTAATGCTTAATATGAAACTAGCTCATCAAATCAATATACCATGTGATGGGTCTGCATACTGCACCTCTTCCTGAACTCAAAAAAGTATTAATTTTTAGAAATGACCAGTTTAATGAAACAAATGTTTGGAGTGATTAGTAAAACATTTTGAATTTTATTCTGAATGTCATTTTCTTGAGAGAAAGCAGTTTCAGAATAAGTATTTAGATGGAAGTTAAATGAAAATGCTTAGATCATTTAGGAATTTTCTAGACTGATGATACTTATTCGATGTCATGTCTAATTTTATTTAACGATTTTCATTTAATTGAAATGTATTTCATTGTTTAGGTTGTAGACTATGATTTAGATATTTTCTGGCTTGTGAAATAAAGTCATAATTAAAACAATATGTTTTCTTTAAATAATTGTGGAAATAGGAAAACTTTGGGTGGTGAAGTAAAAAGAATAAAATATTTGTACATATACGAAAAAGAAACAACTTGAAGTTAAATTAGCTAACTCAGCGTTAAAAAAGAAAAGGGGAAACCTTTTTTCCATTATTTATAATTCTTTAATTCTGCTTTATGTATGAGTGACAATAATTTAAAAAATATTTAAACAAAAAGAAGTCATGAGCCTCCCTCCCCTGCTTCAGGCCCATTTTTCAGAGATAATTATTTTTAAAGTTTTCAATTTTTGATGATTTATTTACACATGATGATGAGTATTTGGTGATTAATTACATAACTGATGTACTGTACCAAAGTTTTTAAATCATACTTTTTTCTTCTGTTTCTTAATTTTAAAATTCTTTAGACATAATGCACAACCTTATTACTAAAAAATATGAAGAATACACTAAACTTTTCCACCTCCCACATCTGCATCGACTCCTGGTTTGTGTTAATTTTATTATGATTATTACATTGTCAAGTTTTACAACATTGATCCTCTTTCCATACTTATAATTAAGCCTTCTGTGCCTTTACTTTACTTCATTTCCGAAACTTAACTCACCACAGCAACATTTACACATTTATAATAACGTAGTCAATATCGTATTAAATATTGTGAATAATCCAAGAGAACAGATATAAGTCCACGCCTCAAATATCTGCTGCTCAGTGGAGAGTTGTCCATTCATGCAGTACAATAGATTTGCTTTTAATTTATTTTGCTTTCTTCTTTTAGGTCATCTTCACCCCTCACCCCTTCTGATTCCAATTTTATCTTTCCTAATAGAACTTTTTATTTTGCTAATGTAACTTTTTGAGTCACTTATTTTTCCCTATAGGTTGCTAGGATTGTTAATGCTCTTCTTCTTGGCCTATTGAGAATGTTCTAATTTACTGTATGTGATTACTTGATAACTTCTGTTAATGGAATTACGAGTCAAAATTGTTATTGTTTTTTGGAATGACAATACTCTGAGAGTATAAAGAGCCAAACGCACACAAGCTAGTTCTTCCAACATTCTTGAACCCCTGCTGTGATTGAAGACTGTAGAGGTCACTTCCGTGGGGCAGTAAGACAAGTCCCTTGGGAGCGTAGGGCCACGTCACTGCAAGGCTTCCATGTCTGAAGAGAAAACTCCAGGTGTGACAGGCACACCTGAAGGGTGCCAGGCCAGGCGGCTCTGCTCCCTCTCCTCCCAGGTGAGGATCCAGGAGAGGCAGCGCTGGCACAGGGCAGTGAGTGCAGGACCTCTAGGAGGGGCATGCTCCAGGTGTGGGGGAGCCCCTCACACCCAGCACCCTCAACGCCAAATGCTGGGCTCTGAAGGTCAATTCAGCATAGTCGCTGCAGGAAGTGGCCGAGGTTAACCCCAGGTAAACTTCAAGGTAGACAGGGATTCCATGTGGTCAGGTGGCTGATTGAGCAGTGCTGAAGGGCAGAGCCCTGAAGGAGCTGGGGCAAAGGCCTCGTGGGGGTGTGGGAGAGCCTGGTGGGGGCAGGAAGAGGCCCAGGGCATGCTGGCAAGGGCTGGGCAACCAAGAGCTCAGGTCACCCCAAAGACCAGAGGGAGCTGGACTGGACATGCCAGTGTTCTCATTGCAAATCCACGCGTTTCCATGGACACTTGCCAAAGCTGAAGGAATCGTTCCTCTACTCTTGATAAGCCCACACAAGGCAGCTAAAAACCTAGTGGATCGGCTTTTGGCTTAAATTATATGCAACGTGTGTGGGAATATTAGCTGTCACTTATCAAAAGCTTGAGTGCAGCTACTGATCTTTCATTTTGCCAAGAAAAAGAAAAGCATTAACACCTTACTCACTGCAACATTCCCAGACATGAGGTCTACAGCTGGACAATAATAAGAGGGTTTCTGGTGGAAAGCAGGACAGAGGTGGGGGTGTGTGTGGATAGGCAGGTTGAGGTGTGCATGCCGCTGGGGGCTGGCTGTCTCCTGGGTGCCAATCTGTGCTGTGGAAGGTTTCCGAGCAGGGAGCCCAGCTCTCCGAGCTGAGGACCAGCGCCCTGCGCAGCGCGCTCTGCGTCCTGGCGGGAGCAGGCCTAGTTAACGAAGGATCCCGACTCTGGAAGAGCTCAGGGGATGGAGGTGGGTACTGGGGCAGCAAGGCCAGGAGGGGTGGTTTGGTGCCATGGGTGTCGAGTCGTGCCCGTTCTGCAGCCCATGGGACTTCCCGAGGCCTAAGAGATGGAGGGCTGCCTGAGAACAAAGTTTGCTTTTCCTGGGAACCAGAAACTTTCCTGGCAGTACACAGGCAGCCCTCCACCCAGCCATGTTCCTCCTGCAGCCCCCGAAGAGGCCAGAGTCATGAACCCTACCAGGAAGAGACCAGAGGGAGCCGGCCAGGGAATTGGACACCTTAGTGTGTGGGTGACCCTCAGGGTGTGAAGGGAAGATTTGGCCTTCCAGGCTCACCGGGGCCATCTTGCGCCTGAGGCATTGGTCCCAAGCTGCCTGGCCCGCTGAAATACAGGAGGTGGCACCAGCTTCTCTAATGGAGGGGGAGACAGCCCTGCTGAGCTGTTAGTCGCCTTGGGGGTCCTTCTTCCCTTTTATTGAAAAATAACACAAGTTCATAGGCAATTAGCTCCACTGTGCCATCCTGTAGAATCCCAGAAGTCCGTTTGTCTGGTCTCTATCCTCTTTAGTCCAAGATGCAGTGTTTCCACTTGTGTAAATCCATAATGTATTTATCCAGTGATAGTCCTTAGGTGTTCTCTCCAGAACATTTTTTCATTTTTTGCAATATGGATAGGCTGAGAATTTTCCAAATCTTCGAATTCTGTTTCCTTTTTGCCTAACAATTCCTTCTTCAATTCATCTCTCTCCTCTCACATTTTACTAAAAGCAGTGAAGAAAATCCATGCCACACTTCAACATTTTGCTTAGAAATCTCAGCAAAGTGTCCAGTTTCATTAGTCCTACATTCTACCTGCCACCAAACACTAGAACATAGTTTAGCCAAGTTCTTTGCCACCTTGTATCAAGGATCACCTTCTCTGCAGTTTTCAATAACCTGTCCTGGTTTCTATCTGAGACCTCATCAGAATGGCCTTTAGTATCCATATTCTACCAGCATTTGGTTCAGGATTATTTATGTATTGTCTAAGAAGATGGAGGATTTCTCTACACCTCTCCTCTTTTCTTTCTAATACTATCAGAATCACCTTTAATGTCCATCACTTCCACCAACAGTCCCTTCCCAGCAACTGAGGCTTTTTCTTGCATGCACCTCAAAACTCTTCCAGCCTCTACTTGTCACCCAGTTCCAAAGCTGCTTCCTCAATTTTAGGTATTTGTGACAGCAGAAGCCCACTTCTCTGTATCAAAATTTGTCTTACTCTGCTTGGGCTGCCATAACAAAAACCACAGAAAAAAACGACATTTATTTCTCACAGTCTGGAGGCTGGAAGTCTGAGATCAAGATGCTGGCAAGGTTGATATCTCCTGAGGCCTGAATCCTGGGCTTGTGGATGACTGTCAACTCACTATGTCCTCCCACGGTCTTGTCCCTGTCCAAAATTATTTTAGTTTAACTTGGAAACTGTTGATTTGTTCTATCTTCCAGACTTGTTGATGAAAATGATAATGTTAGTCTAATTCTCCACTTTGTGGTTCAGTTGATTTTTGTCCTTAGTATCTGAGAAGATTCTATCTTCAGTTTTGGGTCTGATATTTACCATAGTCTGTCTAACTGAGTCTTTAATCGTTGGTCTTATTCATCAGTCAGTGGGTCCAATTAATGTAGATATCTGTGTTCTCTCCAGCTTGTGGAAAATCTTATTAAAGTGCTTCATCAAATCTAAGGTGCAGTTGACTCCCAAGTCACACTATATTTTGTGTACTATTAAGAGAGAGAAAACATTGCCAAATAAATTAATAAATACTAGTGATTGTAAGAGGCATGCTAACTTCAGAGATGTTAAAATGTGAAAACAAAAGTGAGTTCTAGAATCAATGAAAATGGAATTATTTTCCACTTTTGTCTGTTTTCCCTCTCTATACCTTCAGTTACATTGAAAGCCAGCCTTCAATCCGTCTCTACATCTTTTAATTTCTCCCTGTCCCATCCTCTTTCTTTATGCTTATTTCTGTGAGAATAACTTTGCATTATAATATTAGCAATATATTATTTTGTACTTTTTCTGTGTTGACACTTTAAGTGCTACACATTTTATCCTCACAACAATCCCATTGCACTCTATGTGCAAAGTAAATTCTCAGTATATTTAAAGCTTAAATATGAAGAGCAGAAGTTAAAAATATTAGAAAAAGCATATGAAGGACTCCATTCATCTTAGGTAAATTTCTTTTAAAAATAAGACGCAGAAATAATAAAAAAAAAAGTCACAAGAGACATGCAAATGCCCAACAAGTATATGAAAAGATGCTCAGTATCACTAGTCATCAAGGAGAGGAAAATCAAAACTACAGTGAGATATTAACTCACATATGTTAAGATGGTTATTATCAAAAAAACAAAAGCTAACAGGTGTTGGTGAGGATATGGAAAATTTGGAAACCTTGTCCACTGGTGATGGGAATGTAAAATGGTACTACTGCTATGGAAAAATATGGTGGAAGATCATCAAAAAACTAAAAATAGAACTACCATATGATCCAACACCATCACTTCTGGGTAAATATCTAGAAGAACTGAAAGCAAGATCTCAAAGAGATTTCTACACTGCCATGTTCACTGAAGCATTATTCACATTAGCCAAGAAACAACTTAAATTTCCATCAAAAAATGGAAGGATAAAGAAAATGTAAATACATACTATGGAATATTACTTGGCCTTAAGAAACAACAACAACAATAAAATGAAAAACAAGGATATACTGCCATATGTGATGACATGGATGAACCTGGAGGACATTATGCTAAATGAAATAAGCTAGTCACAGAAGGACATATATAGTATGACTCCACTTTTAGGAGGTATCTAAAGTAGTCAAACTCATAGACTCAGAGTGGGATGGTGCTTGCCTGGGGCTGGGAGAGGGAGAAATGGAGAGTTGCTGTTCAATAGGTATAAAGTTTCAATTATGCAAGATGAATAAATGTGGAGATCTACTGTACAACATTGTGCCTATAGTTAACAATACTGTATTGTGCACTTAAAAGCTTGTCAAGAGGGTAGATCTCATGTTAAGTGTTCTTGCCACCACAATAATAATGATAATTATGGCACACACACACACACACACACACACACACACACAAAGTCTTAACAATACCAAGCATTGGACAGAATGTGAGGAAATGGAATCTCTCTTGCATTGCTGGTGGTAGAGTTAAGTGGTAAAAGCAATTTGGAAAATGATTTCAAAATATTTATAAAATTGGAAAATGAACAAGTTTTACCAGCTATCAGTTCCTCTAGGGAAAGAAAACCTACATTTGCACTAGGACTTTAAATATGATGATATCCATTCCAATATTCCATGAGTTATCTCCTAGGTATTATTTTTCTGGTTTCTTTTTGTTTTTGAGACTTGATAATATTTGCTGTTGGTATCTCTAGTTGTTCTTGCTTTCCTGAATGATTGTCCATCAAAAATTGCTATTTAAGATTATTTCATTTTCGTCATGTTAATAAATCATGGCCAAGCAAACCGTAGTGAACCTTTAAAAGTATTTTTATGTATCACCAAATACAAAACAACCTCTGCATTCATATTTCAGTTTTGATTCAGTATTGCATTCATTCTCAAATTACAATCATAGATGACATGTACTATCTCCTCCCCACTTGGTTTAACAAAGACATACCACAGATTTCAAAATGCATTAGCACAGCTAAGCAAATCTGATATGGTTCACTTAGACTTACTGAAAGTCTGTTGCAAAGATCTACTTGTTACTAAGTAATGCTAGCAAAGTTCCCAGTTATCATTGGCCTCAGCTACAAACCGACACCAGTTAGAGAAATTTCAATCATTAATAATCTGTAAATAAAAGAAGAAATAATTTCATAGCTACCTCAGTCTGGAAATACATATATTTTCCTTTCACACCTATTTTTTCAGCTCAAGAGAAAATAAGTTTGTAGCTCATATTGTCCTGCAGAACTAGCCTGAAACTTGCCTCTAAATCCATTTGCACTTTTAGATTTAAACAAACTGTGCAATAAATGCATGTTCATTTAGGTTGGAATGAATATTTTTACTTATAGTTTTGCCTAAAATCTCTTCAAGCTATGTCTGAAAGTGAGAAATATAACTGTGTGTGACAATTCTCTAATTTCTTAAATTATCATATTCTGATCATATTCATACCTTGAAAGTGTTAAATTTATTGACTATTTACCTTTCTAGCTGGACTGATAATCTTTTTTAATAATGGGGAGCATTTTACATAACATTAAACCATCCATTTATGATACTTGACATAGTTCATCTATAAAGTGTTCTGAACCTTGGATGCAAGATCCTCGATTACCTTTCCAATGGTTTCTACAGTCATTGCATCACTCAGATTTTCTACTTCTTCTTGGTCTAATTTTGATAATTTATAATTTCTTAGAAAATTTCTCATTTCATTTTAATGATTTTATAAGTGCATTAGCATAACTTGAATAGAATTGTATGTTATAAATTTTACAATTTCAGGCTGGCTATAATCTTATCATTAATCTAGCTGTTTATAATATCTTCTCTTTTTTGATTATGAAATGTAATTCTTTTATGCATTTCAAAAACTGTCTTTCAATATTGAATACCTTCTTTATTTTAACATGTTTCTTAGAACTTTAGAATAAATATTTAATACACTTCAGAATGTTGAGAAAATATTCCACTTTACCAGCAAATTAAAAAGTGCTAATGAAAATCAGTTCAATTTCAATGTGTATGATTTTTATCATTTGTTGAATTTCTTGTCTCATCCATGGTAGTGGCTGTTTTTAGTCATTTTGGTGTTTTTTTGTTTTTACTCATCTTCTCACTTGGTATTTCACTTCAGATCTCTGAAAAGTCTTTTTGGGCACTGAGTGGAAAGGTAGTATATTCTACTTTGGTGTGTATTCTGGCTTTTTTTTTTTAAATGGGAAATAAGATTGGAAGATTGCATTTACTCTGTGGGGTACTTTGCTATGTAGTCATTTGGGTGGGGATGGTGTTTATCCTCCACGTAGCAGGCTACGCAAGCATTGCTCTCTTTCTTCCACCCCAACTCACATAGTCATTTCTCCTCTCCGTGGTGCCCATTCATAATACTGCTGTCAGGACTGAGGTGGGTGGGGATGGAGAATATGCAGGGTTTGATTCTCCTTGAATCATCCTGCATGTGCTTTGATATTCCTGATCTTGAGACCTGTTCTCTTTCTTGTATCCACACCTACTTATGAAAAGGACTATTGATGCCTCTGGCACACACTGCTAGTTATCAATCCAATATCCATTCTAGCCTTCTTCATTACTAATAGAAGCTATAAAAACTTCTATTTAGTTTGGAAAGGCAATGTGTAAAGCTGAACAAAGAAGATGAAAACTATATTTCACAGACTTTTTTTTTTTGAGAGACATTGCCATAGGACAAATTTTGGCCAAAGAGCTGTGCAGAAATGGGAAAGTCTGTTTAAATTAAGGTAAGCTGGTACAGTCTTCTCTCCTTTTTCATTACTTTTCTTTGTTTTTTGACATGTTCTTGATTCCTGGAGGTAGAGGTATATTGCTGAGCCTGTAAAGAAAAGACTTAACACTAATAACAATTGAACAGAAAAATTTAAGAAACCTATCACATTAATTAAACCATGGAATCATAAAATTCTTATCTTAGAAAAAAATAAAACCTTCGTGTGTTTAAGCCATTATTGGTTCAAATTTTCTATGAGTCATAATCCAACTGAATTACAAATTTTACAGTTTCTTATGTAATTTTTAAATGGTTTCATAAAAGTTTAATTGGCAAATTAAACTGCACATAGTTAAAATGTGCAATTTGATATTTAGTATGTATTAAACCATCACTACAATTGAGATAATGAATGTATCTATCATCCACAAAAGTTTGCTCACATTTGTATTTGCACCTACCCTTGATGATCCCCTTCTCAAGATGAGCACTCATCTTCTTCATGTCATGATATTTTAGTGTAGAATTTTACGTAAATGCTTTCCAAAGGTATTGTACTATGTTGCATTCTTATATGCAGTATATTAGAGATTGAATTACCCCACATCCCAGTCAATACTTGGTATGGTGAGTCTTTTAAACTTTAGACGTTCTAGTTGGAATGTAGTAGTATATCATTATGGTTTTCATTTGTATTTTCCTAATAAATAATTATACTGAGCATCTTTTCATGTCTTTATTTGCCATCCTTTTGTTTTTGCTGAAATGTCAGTTGAAATATTTTGTCCATGTTTTAATTGGAATTTTTGTTTTTTTACTACTGAATATTGAAAGTTCTTTATATATTCTGGATAAAAATCCTTTATCAGGTGTGAAATTTGCAAATAGTTTTTTCCAGTCTGTGGCATATCTTTTCATTGTTTTTAACAATGCCTTTTTGAAAAGTAGCAGTTTTTAATTTAGAGAAATTCCAAATTCTCATTTTTTCTTTTAGTAATCATGTATTTGGTGCTGTATCAAAACATTCAGCCTCAATCACGATCACAAAGATTTTCTCCTATTATTTCTTCTAGAAGTTTTATAGTTTTGGTTTTATGTTTAAGTCAAGGAGGCATTTTGATTTAAATTTTCAGTGAGATATAAGGTATGGATCAAAGTTCATTTTTCATTATATGGAAATCTGATTTTCTCTGAACTACATTTATTGATAAGACTATCCTTTCCCTATTGAATTTCCTTTGCTCCATTGTCAAAGATCAGCTGTGTGAGTCTATTTCTGTACTTGATACTGTACTATTGATCTGCTGAGGTTTTCACTGGGATTGCTTGAATCTATAAATCAAGCAATTTATAGATATATTTATATCTTTCTTTGGGAAGAAGTCCCCTACATACCTCTGCACTGTGAACTCGAGTTCCTGTAGCCTGTTTGGACTTTCAGCTCCAATTTCCTTAATTTAGAGAGGGACGAAGTCTGTTTGGATTTCTCCTTCCTGCTCAGTGGGCTGGAAACTTTCTCTTAGTAGTAAGCCAGGGCAGTTCTCGGACTTCTCTTCTTCATTTTTCCTCTCTCAGTGAATACTGTTCTTTGTTATCTGATGTCCTTATCTTGACAATACTTGTTTTATATATTTTGTCTGTTTTGTTGTTGTTGTTGTTTCAAGTGGGAAGATAAATTTGGTCCCTGATGTTCTATATTGATCATACACACTCAAGCATTTATCACTGTTATTTTATTTGTCAGTAATATGCCATCTGTTTTCTCTATTTCTGAGATTTCTCAAAATTTCTTGTCCACTAAGCATTCCATTTCTAGCTTTCCAGAAAAGCTGTTGATATTTAAATATACAATTTTTATATTAATACCACACATTTAAGTAGTCCAGGGGCCACTGAGTTATGTGCTCAGTCCATCATCTTGAAATAATAGGTCTTTATGCAAGATAAATAATTTAAGACCAGAATTCAAATCTAGCCTTTTAAGATTTCAAAACCAAAGGCATGAAAATGAAAAAGCTATTTTAGAACACTGTCCTTTTTTGACTTTATTATGATTTATTGTAGTCATTTGACTTAAAAAAAAAACTCAGCAAAGTGAATAACTTTGTACTGTTTATTTCAAAATCAAATGTGACCAAAGGGTAAGAGTCAGAATATTTCTATTTTAGTTCCATATTTGCTACTAATTATGTCTGTGAGATTGGGTGGTTCACTTAAACTCTCTGAATCTGTTTCTGCCTCTGAGGATGAAATGGTCACTACATTTCTGTTCAGTACTGTCAGTGATTTTCCGTCAGGCAGAGATTGACAATCATTTTATGGGAGAGTTCTACCTGGCTTTCTGTTCTTCAACTCTGAGACACTTTCCTTTATAAAGCTATAGATTTGGTGTTTTAAGTGAAAGCTGGGACACATTCAGAGTTTCTTCACACCAGGTTTATATTTTTGTTCATTTTTTTTCAGCTTATCTGATCCATTACTTTTCCTTTTCAAGCTCTTAGTGCCTTCAAAGGACTTGTTATTTAATTTTGCCCTAGAAGAATTGAACTCAACATACTACTTCTCCAAGGAGATATTTGAAGTCTTATTTCTCATTGTGGTGTAAGATTGATCTCTTGTTAAAGGGATTTCAAATATAGGTTGGAGAAAAGTTACTTTGAAATTAGAGTATCTTCCCAGAGGCAAGAAATCATGTCATATAGATAAGTATTCACTTTGCTTACATGCAGTATGACTCTTTCCCATTGGCGATGCAGAAATCGGGGTTTGCATTATAGTGGTACACTAGTATATGATCTTATAATTTCATGGATATTCAGTTAATTTTGGACTCTATAACTCAATAGATAATTAGAAAATCTACAGATGATCTAGATGATATCAAAAATAATAATTCAGAAAACAGAAAAGCAGACATATTAAAAATAAATTAATAATTAGGGAGAATGAGCAAAGATAGAATCAGCAAGAGGTAACCTATAAGAAGAAATGAAGTTAAGCCTCATTTAAAGAGCTTAGTAGTCATCACTTGCATCTTTACAGCAAGAAAAAGCTGGATAAACTGAAAATCAGTGACTTTTCTTGGACTCATCGGATAAATAAATTTGCGGAGAAAACTGCAAGCTGAAAATATGGAGAAACTGGCGTACCCTGAGAGAAATACTTGAGATCTCCTTGCCTAGAATTGAAGCTACTGCAGCCCTAAACAGGTAGGAACACTAAACTAGTAATTTTGATGATTGTTGGAGGTTGCATATAGATTAATATGAAAGTGAAAAACTTCTGTGGGCCTCTGTCTTCTTTTTGGTGTGTGTGTGAGGAAGATTAGCCCTGAGCTAACATCCATTGTCAGTCCTCCTCTTTTTTTGCTGAGGAAGACTGGCCCTGGGCTGACATCCATGCCCATCTTCCTCTACTTTATATGGGATGCTGCCAGAGCAGGGCTTGACAAGCGGTGCGTCAGCCCACGCCAGGGATCCAAACCTGCCAACCCCAGAGCGCTGAAGCAGAGTGCGGGAACTTACCCTCTATGCCGCTGGCTGGCCCCAAGGGGGGGGTCTGTCTTGAGGGGCCCTACACTTTCATGTGTTTTATCTCTAGGAACTGAAACAGGTTCTCAAGGTGAAGATCTAACCAAGATCCCATCTCAGCTCTGGCAGTTGGAAGGGAAAGGTAATCCTTGAGAGATCTACCAAGAGTTTTCTCCATAACAAAGTCCTAAATTTCAGGTGAAAGAATTTTTCCAAAGCTTGATGACAGCTGTGGGAAGGGCATTCCTCTCACTGCATCCCCTTCTAGCCTTCTGGTTACAATTAAAGGGAAAAAGTATTCAACAGGGGATCAGGGCTTCAAGGAAATGGATTGAGAACACTGTAGCCAGGGAAAAGAGTAGAGGTCAGTGGGGGAAAAAAAGAAAGAAAGAAACTGTGCCACTGGAGAAATACTCATGAATCAAAGCTGTGACTCTCACAGGGCCACGTAAGCACTGTGATTTAATTAGGAGATTATAGCATGATCTTCTTCCACACACCTTTCCACAAACTAACAGGGCATCTGTATAATAACAGTGGATTACAGTTGAAAAAGCTCTAAAACAGAGACTCTTCCTGAGGAGGAGTACTGAAGGAAGACCACAGCCAAGAGAAATGACAAAAACAAGGACAGAAGAGGAAACTAAAACCTCTGGCACCTACAGCTACAACAAAAATCAACACAACCCAACTCCTAGCCAGTTTATCATAAAACCTCACACTAAAGTGCTGTTTAACTCAGTTCTTATTACCAGTGGCAAAGAAAGTATTAGAGCTGGACAGTAAGTTAAAGTGGTAAAAACAGATTTTATTCATGACTATTTGCAATAGGGGAGAAGAGACCTCACTATAGAACTGGGCTCTATTCTGAATACAACAAAGAAAAGTGGAAATTTATAGCCAGGAAGCAGTTTGGTGGATGGAAAATTACTAGCAGGAAACATCAAGAGTCTGGGAGGTATTCTGTCTAAACCTAACAAAATTATTGCTGAAGGCAGGCCAGGGTAATCAGACATCACCTGGGGGATGGTAGGGGATGATGAGAAATTTGGTCAGGTATTGAAGATGGAGCATTCTGGCTAAACCAACTTAACAGGATTCTCGCTAAAATTGGGCAATGGGAGCCCAAAAGTCTAGGGCTAGTTGGGAAGACTTTCAGAAGACCCTTACTAAAGTTTGGTTAAGGAAAGATTCTTTATCACTAGATGTGTCATGCCTAGTTTTAAACAAAAACTGTAAGACTTGCTAAAACACAAGAAAATACATAGTTTGAGGAGACAAAGAAAACATTAAGAACCAGACTCAGATATGGCAGAGATTTTGGAATCATCAGACTGGGAAATTAAAATAAATAAGGTTAATATGCTAAATGTCCTAATGGAAAACATAAACAACATGCAAGAACAAATGGGTAATGTAAGAAGAAAGATGGAAACTCTAAGAAAGAATCAAAAGAAAATGCTAGAGATAAAAAGCACTGTTAAAGAAAGAATAACTTTGATGGGCTAAGCTGTAGATTTCATGTGTCTGAAGAAAGAATCAGTGAGCTTGACAATAGGTCAGCAGCAACTTCCCAAACTGAAACTCAAAGAGATAAACAAATGAATGAAACAGAACATCCAAGAACTGTGGGACGATATCAAAAGTTGTAACATTTGTAGAATTGGAATGCCAGAAGGAGAAGAAAGAAAGAAGAAATATTTGAAGTAATGACACACAACAAACTACAGATTCAGAAAGCTCAGAGAACATCAAGCAGAATATATACCGAAACCAAACCAAAAAGAAACACACCTCAGTATATTCAAGCAGCAGAAAACAAAACAAAACAAAAACAGCATACTCACACACACACACATACTGAAAGAAGCCAGACCAAAAAAATAAATGAATAAAACACCTTAAATATAGAGGGATGAGGATAAGAATTACAATAGACTCTTCATAAGAAACTATGAGAATAGACTGACGCATTTAATGTGCTGAAAGAAAAAGCCTATTAAACCCAGAATTTTCTATCCAGCAAAATTATCCTGTGAAGTGAGGAAAAATAAAGTCTTTCTCAACCAAACAAAAACTGAGGCAATTCATCTCCAGCAGACCTGCCCCACAAGAAATGTTAATAGAAATTCTTTAGGAAGAAGAAAAATGATATAGATCAGAAACTTGAATAAATAATAATAAGAGCATTGGAGAAGCCATAAATGAAGATGTTTTTTTTCTTTTTCTTATTCTTATTTGATCCAAAAGATAACTCTTTGTTTAAATCAATAATAGTACCACTGTACTGGATGATTATAGAGTATAGGTAAGTGAAACAAATGACAGTAATGTCACATGAGATAAGAAGGAGGAACTGGGAATACTTTAGTGAAAAGTACCTCTATTGCTCTATATGCAATATAGTACTATTTGAAGGTGGATTTAGATTAGTTAAAAATGTTTAATGTAAACTCTGGGACAGCACCAAAAATTTTTCAAAAAAGTACAATTGATGTGCTAAGAGAAGACACAAAATGAAATGATATAAAATATTCAATTCAAACCAGAGAGGAGAAAGAAGGGGGGAGAGAACAAATAAAACCTATAGAAAATACAAACATGGCAGATAATAGTCAATTATATCAATGACTATTTCAAAGTGAATTGTCTAAATACACCAAATAAAAGACAGAGATTGTTAGAGTTGATAAACAAGATCCAATTATATATTTTCTATAAGAAACCCACTTAAAAAAAAAACTTAGATATGTTAAAGTAAAATGATAGAGAAATATATATCATGCTAACAATAAACTAAAATTGGAGTATCTATATTCATTTTAGACAAATCAGACTTCAGAAGATGGAAGATGATTAGAGATAAAAGTGGCATTACATAATGATTAAGAGTTCAGTTCTCCAATAAGACATCACAATCCTAAACATTTATGCACCTGAAAACACAGCTTCAAAACACAGATGGCAAAGTTGATAGGAGAAATAGACAAATCCACTGTTATAGTTGGAGATTTCCACATTTCCCTAACAATAACGGTTAGATCAAGTAGGCATAATATCATTAAAAATATATATGACCTGAACAGCACCATCAACTGACATTATCTAATTTACATTTATAGAAAAAAATCAATACAATTAATAAACCTTTAGTCAGACTAGCAAGGAAAATGAGAGAGAAGATATACATGAGCAATATCAGAAATGACAGAGGGGTCATTAATACTGAACATTAAAAGGGTAATAAAGGAATACTGTGAACAACTCTATGCTTGCAAATTTGATAACTTAGATGAAATGGACCAACCAATTTCTTGAAAGACCTGATCTACTAAAACTTACAAAAGAAGTAGATGACTTGAATAGCTCTTGAGAAGTTTGGCTCCTGGTCAAACAATCTACATGTGATTTTTTAAGCTGACCAGAGACAATTACAAATGCTTTACCTGGCAGGCCTTGGGGGAAAGTTGGCCTTGCCACAGCCAATATGGTGCACAGACAATGAATTACAGTTTTTGAAGGGAGTTGCCATCAATTGCAACTCGTGGGCCATGCTCTTGTACATATATAGCTGTATTCTTAGCCCAAGTGTCTTCAGTTGGAGGTCTCTTTATCTGTGGCCTTTGGCTGAGGGCTTCTTCAGGTACCTCTGAGGGAGGTGGACTTGAAAACATTTTTTTCTCACTCTCAGTAATTTTCCACTCCTAATCCTCTCTCTGCTTCCTTCCTCCAGCCTCAGGGTTCATAAAACTACAGGAAACTTTTGTTCTTATCTCCCTTGATAGGGAGCTGATCCACTCCTCTGTGCTGATATACCTGACCCTGAACCAATGCACTGACTCATGGGTAAAAAATAGAACATGGAAGGGTGGGCATTTTTTCCAGATCTAGTCTTTCACTTATACTGTCACAGTAGAGGATTCAAGCCTTCACTGTTACTTTCATTTTGGTATGTTGTTGCTTTAATTGATGACTCTGATACCTGGCTGCTCAGCTCTCTCTGCAGCTCAGCTAAGTTCTTGATAGCTCCATATCTGTTAAATCAATTGAATCAGTAATTAATAACCTTCAAAAAAGAACACTAGGCCCAGATGATGTCACTGGTGAATTCTACCAAACATTTATGAACGAATAACACAGTTTATTCAGAATCTCCTCCAAAAAATAGATGCAGAGGAAATATTTCCTAACTCATGTAGAAAGCCAAAGTTAATTATTTTTTTAAGGGAAGTTTGGGCTTATTCCAATTTTATCTGAGGTTAATGTGAATTTCTGCCTAATCTACCCTGGAAAACACTGTTTATCACCTTTATTAAGTGCATACTTTATAGTTTATGTAATTAAATTTCCAACGTTTGATCATATTGATGAAGTTGATAATTTTTCTATATTCATCAGCCATTTCTAGTCATATTACTATTTATTGCATCTTTTAAATCTTTATCATCTCCCACTCTGTTATTACTTTAATAAAAATTGCTCTATTCCTCCTTTATATGTTTTTCCAGAGCTTTCATTTTATTAATATAGTTTTAATTTTCTCAGAGAGCTTTCTTTAAGTAAGATTTTCACGTTGATTAGTAGAATTAAGACTCTCTTACCAAAAAAAAAAGGAGAAGAAAAGGTAATCTAATAATAATTGGTGTCAAATTATTGTAGTTTATTTAATTATATTCTTTCCAGAAGCATAATACTTGATACTTGCCAAAGTTTACACCTTACAAAGGATTTTCAAATCCATTATATTTTACAGAATAGCATAATGTTTCAAGCCAGGTCTCATACCCAAACTAAACTTTGTCAATAACTAACAATTTGTGGGCCTCTGTTTTCTCATTTTAAAAAGGTGGAGTATGTTTACAGTACCTACCTTATAGGCTTATTGCAAGGATCAAATTCAAAGAAACAAAAACAAATGAAAAAACCTTTCTCTCATACAGAAAGCACTCAATAAATGCTATTTGCAATGCTGCTGTTGCGGACGATGAAGATGAAAATAGATGATTAGGCTAATATTGCACTAAAATGCTTACAATGTGCCAATAATGTATTTAAGACAGGCATTTTGTTATTAATACACAAAATTAAAATGTGTAGAGTTTAGGTGACTGCCTGTCTCATAGATTGTAAGCATCAGAATGAAGAGAGAATACTGGTTTTCTTAATCTCTGTTCTGTGCCCTTTTCCTCCACCACAGTTCCAGATAATATACCTCAGAGTGAGCATTATCTTTGAAGATAAGCTGTGCATTGTGTATTCACATGATCATAGCTTGTTTTAGATAATTCTGTTGCTGCTTAAATAATCAGACTCAGAAAATTGATAATTCTTTATTTTTGGGTCACCGTACTATGTAATTCCTATCCCATTTAGCATTTTCAGCAGTGACCTGTGTGATAACATGGCAAATTCTTGTCAAATCCGCAGACGTTCCTCACCTCTGAGGGACAGCTATCAATTTAGTGAGTGACGGAATCAAGATACAAAGCATTTTTTTAAAAGCTGGAAAACCTAAATATTAATTGCTACAGAACAATAGAAACAACATAAGAATATGAATATCCTGCAAAATAGTAAATTATACTTGTAAATAAATGAGAGTGGGGTAAAGAAAAATTAGCAGTAAGGATTGGTTGTGGGATAAAAAAGAACTTGTATATTGACTGTATCGTGATTTTAAAATAACTCAACAATATCTTCATATTGTTGGTAAAACATGTAGTCAAGGCAATCTTACTGCCTAGATATTTTAAAAATTGTGTAAAATCTACATCAACGAAGTTGGCACAGCTGAAGGTGATCATAGCGTTTGTCAGATATATTATTGATTGTTAGGCAGCATGTCATAGTGAGATATTGATAAAATGGAATGAGCTTGGGATGGTCTATTATCTCAAAACCTTGTATAAATTTTGTAAAATAAGCTAGGTATTTTCAATATAAAAATCATAGGCCTTTAGTATATACTAAATATTTTAAGGTACACAAATATGATAAAGTTGTAATCATTGCCCTTTAAAGTGATTATAACTGGGAAAGTTAAAAGGAATAAAACAACAGTCATTGTAGCGTTGTGATTAGGAACAGACACTGGGCCCTACAGTTTGGGTTTGAATCCAGCTCTTCTGTTTACTAATTATGTTACCAGTCTTCATAGACTTTTAGCTCTTGGAGTCAACCTGAATTAAAACATACAAAAAACTCATTAAATTTTTGAGAGGACTATATTTTCTAAATATCTGAAAGAAAATATAACTATTCAAGACCTAAAACAAAACTTGTGTCCCCAGATGTCCATGTGCATGACGTAGGCTAAAAAAAAAGTTGCTCAGAACTCACAAAATAGAAAGTTCACAAAGTCCCTCCAGGTAGAGCAAAAAAGGATAATGAAAAAGGAAAAACCTGCAGGAGGGCACAGTCGGGGTGTCTGGGGAAAAGAGGAGCTACTCCCAGGAGGAAGCCTCCATCCTCACTCAGTTATCTACCCAAAAGCATCTCAGCATCTCAGCATCGCTGTAGGTCAGATGCTTTGTTTCCTCTTCCTCACTTATCTGAATGAAGATATTATTGTAATTATATTATCCCTGTTCTACCTATGTTAATTGACTATATGGGGAGGAAAAAAACTCATGCTTTTATTTCATAGGTTTCTAAATCAAGGGGGAACCATCTGGGTCTGATGAAGAGATAATTGTGCATCCCTCAGAGTTCCTGAACTTTAAATTTGATGCCATGATGTTGTTATTGGAATGAGCTTTAGGGTTATTTCCTTTGGGGATGGAGTGGGTATATCTTGCCTATGGAAAGAACTGAATATTTAGTGATAAAACGTATATTGTCATTGGAACTAGTGCATTCACCAAATATTTTCAAGTCTTCTTTCTGGGTACATGGATGTACTTTCTAGCTTCCTTAACCTTGAGTGGTGCCCAAGATATGATATGTGTTTAAACTATGAATACTACTTTTGATCAGAACATTTAATTGTTGGTTTGAGATCCTTCAGAGATCTCTGTTGCTCTGGCACAGCAAATAGCAACATTCAGGATGGAGGCTGCATTACCACCCTAAAGGAATTCAATAAGCGTAGACTCCTTTCAACAGATGGCAGACATATATTGTGTGCAAAAGAGAGTCTTTGTTGTTTTAAGCCACTCATTGAGATTTTGGCATTCCTTTATACCACATCATAATCTAGCATAAGCTGACTGATACAGGCAAGGTGATAGACAAATAGATAGACAGATGATAGAGAGATAAATAGATGTATCTATATACATACAGATGTATCTATATATGTGAATAATCACATGTGTCTATATATCACATGCATAAATATATATTTAGTTTGATGTAAATCTACTTATATGCGTATGCATATATATGTAAAGAGATACTGATATATATATATTTGAGATGGAAAAATTCTAGTATATTTTTAGCTAGTCAGAATTATTTATTAGAGAGAAAAATTGAACTCTGCAGGAGGAAGACCATAAAACTGGTGGAATCGTGCCTTGCAGAGGAGAAAGGGAAAGATATCTAAACTATAAGTGTTGTTGGGGAGGAAAACAATTTTTCCTCTACCCTCATGGAGTTTTTGGCTGACACACCCCCTGTAATAAAGGACAGATTAACGGGAGAAAAACAAACAAAAATTTGGTAATGTGCATATATGGCAGAAATCCAGAGAAAACAAATAATTCACCAAAATAGCCTAAGCCTTCACCTTAAATACCATCCTTAGCTAAAGACAGATGAGGATGTTGGGGGTTGGAAGAATCAGGAACTTCAAAGGGAAGGAAGGAAGTCACAAGTAGATGGAAAAGAGCAAACATTTGTTTACCAATGTTTGTTTACCATTTGGTTACTAATGACCACACAGAAACAATGGGGCACAGAGGGAAGTCTAACAAACAGGCTTTTCTAGGTTCCTCCCTGTCTGCCATCAGTTCATGTCATGCTAAGGTGATGAATCCCTTCCTGGAACAGTTTTTCTTTTTTTTTTTTTTTTCTGTGAGTAAAACTGTCTCTGAGCTAATATCCACTGCCAATCCTCCTCTTTTTGCTGAGAAAAATTATCTCTGAGCTAACATCTGTGCCCATCTTCCTCTATTTTGTATGTAGGATGCCACCACAGCATGGCTTGATGTGGGGTGCATAGGTCCATGCCTGGGATCCAAACTGTGAACCCTGGGCCGCCAAAGCAGAGCACACGAACATCACCACTACACCACCTGGCTGGCCTCTGGAACAGGTTTTTTAATCTGAATTCTTTTAGGCAGATAAGTGGGAGGTAACAAGGAAAAACTTTGAGAAATAATCAGCCTAAAATAAACCTCATGTTAAAGAGAAACACTTTGGGGTGGCAAATTTTGTTCCCATTCAGTATAGACACTGGCTTTTATAGAAGTGGTGCATTATCAACCAGGCAGCAATCGCAGAGAATACATGATGGTCTCGATAAGAACAGCAAATGTAGAGATAAAAAAAATAATTTGAGAAAAACTATGTTGAGTGGAAATTTCAGAAGTCTGTAGAAACTGATTCTCTATATAAGAATTGAAGTATTTGAAATTGTCTCTGAGTTTCTAGTATAGGTGCCTGGAATTTATAACATTACTGATTTAGGTTAAACACAAAAGGAAGACAAGTCTGGGGTGGGAAGAGGAAGAATAAACAGTGTATATGGAAAACAATCAGCAATATGAAGTATTGCTGGCTGAGTAAAACAAAATAATCAAGTTTTTTATGAACACTATTATCATCAAGCAAACAAAAATTAATATCCATAATACTCTTGATGGAATGAATAAATTTTATTTCTATATGTTTTACTTCTTTAAACTTATGTTATGATCATTGAACAAATAAACAAACCAATGAGTAGATAAGTCTAAATATGTTAATGCTTTCACAGGCTAGTTTTAATTAATTGACCTTTTTTTACTAATCCTCAGAATGATCACTTAAGAGAAGGATTCTATTTCTCATTTTAATGAAAAAGAAAATGAGACAGAGATTAGGTACTTTGCCCAGTTCACACAGTTAATAAAAAGCAGAGGTCAATTTCAAGCCCAAGTCCGAATAATTCTGGATCCCATGTTTGTTAACAGTTAGCTACGCTACCAAGTATCTTACAGTACTGTTTTTTTTTTTTTTAAATCACTAAGCAAAGGCTCCCGCCTGCATTTAGTCCTCTGTACCACCTCAATCACTGGTCACAAGTATCTGTGAGGTTCTGAATTGCTCTGGAAACTGGCCCATGCCTTACTGGTTAAGATACTCCTCATCCGACCACTCCAAGAGGAATGCTTCACATCATGTGACAAGGCAGCTACCTATGCCATAGTATCTACACTCTTAGCCCAGCTGTGCTGTTGGGAGCAGCTGTGTATATCAAAATTAAAGCCAAGACTATGTAGCAAACAGATTTGATTACGTTCGTGAAGCTTTCTTGTTCAACGGTCATGCTCAATAACTGTATTAACATTTGGATAATTGGTTTTTAAGCCTTATCAGGACTGATCATTTGTGATCTTGATGTTAATGTCTTCTTAATATATCTGTAATTGGCTGTTTAAAAATAAGATTATTTTAATTCATTTAACCATGGCATTTTACATCAGAAAGTGTGAAGAAATTTCTTATGACAAATCTCATTTGAGAATTTGGAACCCACAAAAAACATCTGAAAAGATATATATAGGTAAGCTGTATTCCTCTTCCCAGATGAATAACAAAATGTTAATCATACCATGAAGAATATATGCCTTTAAATGGGTGCTGTATGTGAACTATGCCAAAGGAACAGTTCTAAGAAGAGTTTTCTTTTTGAGCTAAAATTACAACAAATATGTTTGTTGAATTCAGTCAAATAAATTATATATTAAAAAGGAAACAAAAAGACAAAGCAGCTATTTGAACAGACAGGTCAACAATAGAAACTTTCCAAATCTTGTTCTTCTATAGGTAAAACTGTATTTTGTCAGTTAAAAATTAATGTTCATATAATTATCTTTTTCATTCATATTAAACATGACTAATTAGGCAAACCTACAAACCTCAATTAATATTAACACTTGAGCTGATGGAGAATTCATGGAAGAAAACAAACTAGGTACAATTATCCCAATGTAAAATAAAAAATTATATGTTTAAACATGAATGGCAGATTGCCTAAAGACCTATGTGACCCTATGCCATTAATCTCTAGAGTACAAAAAATAAATTTTAAAAGGGTAAAATCATATATGTTGAAAAATAACTGGCAGAGTTATGTTTCATTTGGTGTTTGCAAATTTAGAGAATGAGAAATGAGTCAGTATATTTTGGAGTTTTTCTCTTGCACAGGAAGAGGATTGAAACCTTGTTCTCACAAAATGAAGCTACATTATAATTTACGGTAAAAGATACTGGATCATACCAGCTCAATTTCTTTCTCTTTATTTTTCCAAGGTTTTATTTCTTATTAATGAAATTTATGAGAAATTGTTATCATTTAGGCATTACTATACATAAAATTCCCCTTTGCAGCTTTCTTATTTAAATAAGTACGATTTTCATAATATTTTATTCAAATTTTATTTTGAGAATAATATTCTAAGTGTATTGTTATTTTTGCATTATTTTCATGAAATTTCCGACCGCATTTCTAATTTAGTACACTAACTTTAACAAAGTCCTAAGAAAATTTGATGTACTACACAAATGAATATGGAGTAATGTGGGGTGATCATCAATGAAAGATTATTAAATTGTTCCCATGTCATACAATTTTATTTATACCTCTGATTGTTACAATACTCGCTATTCAGATAGTTATTCACTAAAACCCTCAAATCTGTTCCACTACACTTATGAATATCTAAAATTAGCATAACTGATTTTGAAAAGTTTGTCATTATTATTGGGGGTTTTTGGTTTACTCCTGAATTTGCTATACTTTTTGATATATAAAACACAGCCAGATAAATATCAAACCCTCCCATAAATGTACAGCCCAATGAAATATCACAAAGGAGACACTTGGGTAACCATCATCCATATGAAGAAATAAAGTGGTGCCATCACTTAAAAGACTCTTACTTGCCCATTCCCTATCATAATCTCCTCATTCCTTGCCAAATATTGACACTACTTTGATCTCTTAAAGTAGAGTTTTGTTTTTCCTGTTTTTATAGAAATCAAATCATATATTAATATTACTTTATATAATCTTAATTATATACAAGTATATCCGTTAGGTCTAGTTTCTTTGACTCATCATTACAATTGTGGCCCATCCTTGTTTATGCATGCAGCTGTAGTGCAATCCTTTTCATTGCTGTATAATATTCAATGGTATGAAATTTATTTAACAATTCTTCTTTTGCCAGAAATGTGGTTTGTTTCTAGTTTTATTTATTATGAATAATAGTATGCTGAACATCCTTGCTTATTCTTGGTTTATGTATAACAATGAATGCATTTATTTTGGATATAATCCTGGAATTGGAATTGCCAAATCAAGGGTATGTGTCCCTTAAAATCTAGTGGATGCTGCTAACCTGAAATTCAGACTGTACTATTTTATATTCCCAGTAGCAGTGTAGGAAAGTTTACTTACTCTACATCCTCTCCATCACTTACTGTTTTCAGAATGTTTAATCTTTACCCTTCTGATGGGCAAGCAGTTGTCTTTCATTATAGTTTTAAGTTGAAATTTCTTGATTACAGATGAAGTTGGTCCAGTTTTCATATTTTTATTGACATTAGATATCATCTTTAATGAAGCTCCTCTTCATGAATTTTGCCCAATTTTCTGACGGAATGACTGTATTTTTCTTAATGATTTGTAGAGGTTCTATCAATAATCTGAATACTGGTTTAGTTTATCTATTTTTGTTATATCTGTTCCAAATATTTATTGCAGTTTGTAGTTTGATTTTTTACTCTCAACTATTTCTGTTGATAAACCAGTTTCTAATTTCAATTTAGTCCTATTTTTCAATCATTCCTCTATAAATATTGTTTTTTTAAAAATTCTTTTGGCCAGCACAAAACATTCTTTACCTCACAATCATGAATATATTCTTCTATGGCATCTTCCAGAAGCCTTGTGACTTTGCCTTTCATACTTAGATCTACATTAATCAAGAATTTATTTATATGTATAATGTGAGGTAGGGGTCATTGATTTTTAAAATATCAATATGCAATTAATATAGAAGCATTTATTTTAAAAGACTATTTCCCTGGTGCTATTCACTGATACCTTTATCACCAATCAATTTTCCATATGTGGGTAGGACAGCTTCGAAGTTCTACATTTTATTTTGCCAGTCTTTTTCTCCTACCTTACAATGAGCAAGCATTGTTTCCTAAATCTAGCTTTCATAGGTCTTGATAAACAGTAGTATAAATCCTCCCACATTATTTTTCTCTGCAGAAATGTCTTAGCTGTACTCGGCCCTCCATCGTTCCATTTATGTTTTAAAATCTGCTTGTCAAACAATAAAAATAAATAAATAAAAACTGTTAGGAGTTTGACTGTGACTGCTTTGCACCTGTAGGTCAGTTATAGAAATATTGATATCTTTATAGTATTGTTTCCAATGTATAATCATGTTATTTTTCCCTATTTATTTATTATATAAAACTTCCCTGAAATGTTTTGGAGTTTTCGATATATAGAGAGATCTTAAACATCTTTTGTTAGATTTATTTCTAAGTATCTTTTTTAATGTTATCTTTTAAAATATTTAATAAGTGATTGTATACAAAAATTGATGCAGAAACCTGACAAACTAAATTTCTGATTATTCTAATTTATTGATATCTGAATTTTATATTTACATAGTTATAATATCTGATAATGCAGTTCTTTTCTTCCTTTCTAATATTTATATAATTTGTTTCATTTTCTTTCTTTAAGGGAATGTCTAATAAGCTCAATAAAATGTTTGATAGCTGTGTTGATAGTGACCATCTTTGTCTCATGCATGATCTCTGAGAGAAAGCTCACAAAATTCACCAAGTATGATGTTTGCTAAAGAATTTTTTTAAATAGAAACCCTTTATTAAGATTTAAAAAGATTAAGGTACTTCTCCTCTATTTATTAAATGGCTTTCTGCATATATGGAAAAGTTTAAGACTTTTGTTTGTTTTGTTAATGTGATAAATTATATAAAAACATTTTCAAATATTATAAGAACTTAGCAGTCCATGGATGACCCAATTTGTTTATGATAGGGTATAAATATATTCCCTCTATTTAAAAGGAATTGCTTTCCTCATATTCTGTTTAGAGTTATTGCGTCTATATTCATGAAGAATTTGGACTTGAATTTTCCTTTCCAGTAATATCCTGTCAGGGTTTGGTAGTGTTAAAAAACAAAATTCAACCGAGTAAATTTAAAGATCTAATTGGTTTTATTAAGCCATTTATGAAGCTGGTAGCGTCCCGTCTAGGAAACAGAAGAGCTCTCCAAGGGGTTGTCCAAAATGGGATGCTTTTGGAAGAATGGGGCAAGGGAACTATCAGCAAAAGAAAAGAAAGGGTTATTTGGGGCCAGGACATCTTCTTTTTTGAGAGAAGGGAACTGGCACAGGTTTTATCATGCAGATTGCCTCTCCTTCCTCGGGGGGATGGAGAAAGCCCCCATGACACATTACTTTACTAGTGCTTGACCAGAAAATTCCAGACTGGTAGAATAAGATTACATTTCTGGGAGAAGTCAAAACTGCAGTGAGATCAGGCAATAAATCTAAGTGTGGTGTCATAGGCTTTTGGCAGGAGTGATACCATTTTAGGTCTGTGGTTTCTTTATAGCAGTAGCAAATATACGAGCGCTAATAAAACACATTGGGAGAAATCAGTCTTTTTCTATTCTTTGAAATAGTGGTCATAAGATTGGCATTTGTATTTCCTTAAATGTTTGACAGAACTGAACAGTAAACAAACTGAGCCTGGAATCTTCTTGAGAAAAGGTTTTTAATAAAGATTTATTTCATTTAAAATTTATAGGATGATTCGTATTTTTTTGTATGTGTTTTTAGTAGTTGTGTTCAATAGGAATAATCAATTTCATTCATATTTTCTAATTTATTCACATAATGCTCTTCATAATATCTCCATCTTATCTTTGATGATTTTAGGATATACTTTGATATCTTGTGCCTCCTTTGTCATTATGATATTGGATATTTATGTGTTCTCTTTTTTATTCCTGATCAATCTCCCCAGTTCCTTATTGAGTTTTATTTTATTTTTAACAAGATTATTTTAACTTTCTTTCTTTATTGCTTTTATACATTTTAATGAAGTTACTTCAATGTTTTAAACAAATTTTCTCCTCTCTATTCTCTATTTGTTAATTTTATGTTCTTTTTTTTATCTTAATGGGAATGATGCTTAGGTCACTGACTTTTAGCCTTTTCCCTTTCTAATATATGTAACTAAGGCTCTTAACTTTCTTTTAGTCAATGCTTTATCTGTATTCCACAAATTTTAGTTAAATTTTATTGAAGGATAACATTCATGTAGTAAAATATTTAAAATTCATTAATCTTTAATATACAGATTGGTGATTTTTTGCAAATGTGTATATCTACAGAACTCAGATCAAAATATGCATTGTTTCTAGAAGTGCCAAAGGTTTCTTTGTACCACTTTCTAAGCATTAGGACCCTATTATTATTATAATCAATAATCTGATTTCTATCTCTATCCATAAGGTTTCTTGTACTAGAATTTTAAATGAATGGAATACACTCTTTTGACTTGATCACAATATAATGTCTGTAAGATTCATCCATGTTGTGTATATTAGTGTTTATTTTATTATTTTGTAATATTCTAATATATGAATATACCATAAGTCTATTTCCCTGTTGACAGACATTTTGCTATTATGCATAAAGTCACTGATGTACCTCTAAATGTCTTTTTGGTGCACACAGGCACTTGTTTCTCTCATTACTTGTTACACAAGAGTAGAATTTTCTTTGCCGTAGGTGGAGTATATATTTACATTTAGTGTATATTACCAGTTTTCCAAAGCTGTTGTACCAATTTGCATTACAACCTGCAATGAATGATTGTTATGAGTTATCAATATTTTAAGTTTTAGCCATTCTGGTGAGTATGTAACACGTTGCTTTGTGATTTTAATTTGTATTTTCCTCATGAGTAATGATGTTGAGCACCATTTCATATGCTGAATGGCTCCGTGAATATCCTCCTTCATGAAATGCAAGTTGAAGTCCTTTACCTAATTTTTAAATTAAATCATTTTTTTCCTTATTGACATGTAGAAGTTCTTTGAAATGTCTGAATATAATTTATATCTTTGATATATGTTGTATGAAAATCTTCTTTCCATCTATGTTTTCCCTTTTCATTCTCTCAACTATCTCTGTTGGAACAAAGGTATTTTTAATATTAATAAAGACTAATTTATCAAATTTTCTCTTGAATAGTTAGTGTTTTTTGTGCCTTTAAAAAAATATATGAACACCTCAATGCCGTGAATTTGTTTTATTTTTCTTGTAAAGATTTTTGTATTTTGTTTCACGTTTATTTTATAGTTCACAAATTAATTTTTGTTTTAAAGTGAGGTAGAGGTCAAGATTTACTTATTTTCTCTATAGATTGACTCAATACAATTACTAAACAAACTATCCTTTCCCTTCTGAAATCTATTTCTGGATCTATTTCTCCATTTTGTATTCTATTAAACTCTTCTATTTGCTTACTCTTGCAGTATAACACACTGTTGTGATTCTTATAGCTTCACAGTATATCTTGATTTCTGGTTGTGTAATACTCCAACTTTGCTGTTCTTCAGGATTGTCTTAGGTACCCCAGGTCCTTTGTGTTTTCATATTATTTTTAAAACAAGTTTATCACTTTTTGCAAAAATATCTTCCTGAATATTTATTGGGATTGCACTGAATCTATAAACCAATTTGGGAAGTTGACATCTTTAAAATATTGTGTCAACCAAATCACTGAACAAGGTATAGCTTTCCATTTATTTAGGACTTTAATTTATCTAATCAATGATTTGTTATTTTCAGCTAGAGATGATTGCGTATATTTGAACACATTTATGCCTAGGTATTTTAGGTTTTTGATACTATGTTATTTTAATTTTTTTTATTTTTCATTTATTTGTTTAGATATTTGGAATAGTTAGATATATGTTCATTAAATGGTAAAACTTTCACCCACACATATTTTCATACCCTCAGATAAATCTTTTCTCCTACCAGATAATGGACTATATATAAAATAAAATAGACAGTTTGATATTTATTTAAAAGAAATGTGAAATCATTGTATATTCTGTAAATTGTCTATTTAGGCCATAAAATCTGCTTGGATACCATGGCCATGTATCAAAGCCAATGTCTATTAACCCCCTTAACTCTTTTCAGCCTCCAGACCTATATAATACTGCTCAAAATGTATTTAGAATCTCCCATGAATATATTTCAATGAAAATTATTTTTAAAAAATCTAAGAGAATGAAATTTTATAAAATTACTTAAAGATTTTTAAGTTTCTTTTTTCTTTCAAAATTGTATTTATGTGTTTATTGAGACTGGTCGGTCACGAGAAACACTTCTTCAAAACACTATACAGAGCATAGTCGAATTCATGGAAGCATTGAGAGATTCCTATTTAATTATTTCAGGTTTTTTTTAACCTAAAATTAGACAGCCTGCCATTCTTGTACATTTTTGCATTTGCTAGGTTATTTAAGTGTTAACTGAAGTCTTAGGTGGAAGCTGCCTCTATGCAGCAGTGGGCATTTTTAGTAGTTGCAACATTATCCCCTTGATAAGCTGTTAAGTCTTCAAAGGCAAAAGTAAGTACCTTCCCTTTTAGAACAGAGCCATTATTTGGGGATGCTATTGTCAGGATCAAAATAAATCTGTCAAAATTGAGGAAATCATACCTGCCACACACCAAATTGAAGGCCTTATTTGAAATAAGTTGTAAAATAGGCAGTGGGGAGGGGTTTGATTTCCCCATCAAGAAGGCGATACACTTTAAATCACATTTCCTTCTTAGACAAAAGTCAGAATGCCATTCTAAGCAACACTAAAACCTTTTCTGTTATTTTGATGGAGAACCCTGTGCAGCTTATAAATCAGATATAAACTTAGTGCACTAAGGCAGACCGTATACCCTTTTCATGTATCCAATGTGCTGTACAAGAAGCACAAAATGCCATCAATCTTCAAAGTCTACAGTACAGTAAGGTAAATTGCTAGTGCCTCATTCCCTCTCTCAGATTTTTCATCTCAGATGCCAGGGCAGTAAAGTCTATAAAGAAAGCCTTATTCGGAGACTTTTGTTGCTATTCTTTTTCAGTTCTTTGTAACTTTTATTCAAAACTCACTACCATTCTCCTTGCTGTCTCTACAACTATATTCATTATCTCTGCTTCCCAACTACCAGGTGAGTGACCAACAGTGTGGCTAAGGCAGGGAAAACAGAGTTCTCAGTCCAATATCTGAGATAGGACAGCAGATAACAGAACTAGAGTTACCCTAAGTCCCAGTTTGCTGAGACAATTCTAGTTTATGCCTGGGGTTCCAGTGTCCTATCTGGTTACTCTTGGTCCCACCACCTTTCAGTCGGAAAAGTGCCGTGGTCTGTGTGCGGGCTTGTACTGTCTCTCTCTCCATAACCTGCATTCTCTACTCTTACCCGGGGAGTATGTAGCACATGGTCTATGACAATTTTTTAGTATAATATAAAATTCATTAATTTGTTTATTAAATTGAAACCTGGACAGCCATTTTTATATAAAATCTAAATCATGGATTTCAACTGAATCTCTCTTTTTTTGTGTGTGTGAGGAAGACCAGCCCTGAGCTAACATCCGTTGCTAATCCTCCTCTTTTTGCTGAGGAAGACTGGCCCTGGGCCAACACCCGTGCCCATCTTCCTCCACTTTATATGGGACGCCGCCACGGCGTGGCTGACAGCAGTGCGTCAGCGGGCTCCCGGGATCCGAACTCGCGAACCCCGGGCTGCCAAGCGCAAACTAAACCGCTGCGCCGGCCCTCAACTGAATCTCTTTTACTTTTAACAATTTTCTGTTTCAGTTGAAAGGAAAATGAGACAGGAAGAAAGTTTTTCCTTGTGTTGTATATGCTTTATTATTGGTAGAAAAAGTCCTATAAATTTAAGGGGGATTTATTCCTATTAATGTTTTAGTTATTTAAATTTTTATATTATCAAACATGCTGAAAAAGATTAACATCATGAAGAATTTTGGATAACTAATAAATTTGAATTTTAGTTTTAAAACATTGATATTGATAGTAACAGAAGAAGGGCATTTTTTCATAAATGAATGAAGATTCTTATTTCATATTCAAAAGTTGGTTATTATATTTCAAACACATACAATATCAAAATTCACATAATTAATTATACATGATATAGTGCCAAATAATTAAACTATAGCCAGCTATCTTTATATAAAAATATATATATTTTTAAACCCACAAAATTAAATGATATAATTCCAAAAGTTGTATAGTTTTCCTATAGGTGTTTAATAAAATGTGTTTTTGTGACCTTTAGGAAAGCTATGATTATACAAGATCAAAACATTTTAAATAAAAAACTGTACCATCAACATCTGTTGATACTGAATTTAATATATCATTTAGGCATTTCTAAAATATCTTTTTGATCTCTTTAAGTCTTTTGTTCGAATAATATATTTTCTTTTCCACTACAAAGTTTTTGTTATGATTATTTAATCCAGTAACCAAATCTGAGAAACCAGGGCAGCCTGAAGGTGTGAGTGTGAATGGGCTGTTTACTCTGTGGCAGTTAGAGAGTGGTGGAGTTGCCAAATGAGGAGATGAACTTGGCCAAATCTTGCCCTTAATTCAAATCATGCTGCAGTCAATGGGAGTTGCTCATAACTTAGGTCAACATTAAATTCTGTGTATATTGGTGTTCCATCCTCATTACAGTCGCTTCAAATTTAGTCCTTGAAAGTACAAGGGAGCATTTTTCGTATGCTTCATAGACACACTATGCTAAAGTCACCAAAGCTGATCTGGTGGAAGAGTCAGGGTCATACAAATAACTTACCCTCAGACTACATAAGATACTCCAATTCCCAAAACATATTTTCCCCAGGTGAAGAAAAATGTTCTGTTCATTTTTCTATCTGTATCTGTAGACAAATCACCTGTATGTGTGTGTGAGTGTGCATATTCAGCTTTTACTTATTTTTTACACATGCTATTATTTTTCATGAGTCTCCTTGAAGTTATTTCTCTTTTGTACCCGTTCGCTACTTCCTGCCACATTTCTTCTTACATTTTTGGCTGTGGCACCTTCAGCTTTGTGTTTTCATTCTTGTGGTGCCTCACAGAAGGTCTTTTTTGACATTCTTGTCCTCCTCTTATTCCTCTCCCAGCTATATTCTACTCTTCTTACTTGATTGTTTTTTCTTAATAGATGGCAGTAGAGGAGGAATTCTCTGTTTTTCTGAGTAAGCTATAGTCTTAGGCAGGCATTGTGTCCCTAGTGTCAGGTAAGGTTTGTCCCCTAAGTATCCCTGCCCTTCCCAAGCTCTATTTCTGGATACAGTACACATTTTTTGCCTCTCTCCTAGAAATATAATGTTTTATATTTTAATACCCTTGTTCCAGCTGTAATGATTTGTGGGGGACCAGAATTGGCCACCTCAAAATGTCTATTTTCTCTGAAGGGGGCTTTGACCCCCCTCAACTATCTAAAGGAATTTGGGATGGAAGGCCTGTCCCTGGGATGGGCCATCATCTTGGATAACTCTGGGTATCAATAGACTGGGAGAGTCTTTGCTATGCCCATTCCTATCAAAGTTATGTTTACCAAACATTTACATTTGTAAGGAAAATCTCCGTTTGTAAAGATTTCTCCTTCTCTGTACTGGGAAGACGGGTGGATGACCTCATCTCTAGAAACTTGTCAATGTGGAAGGTGAGGCCTTAAATCTGCATAATAACCTTACTGTGTCTTTTTGTAATCTCCCATAGCTGACCCACCCCCAATATCCTCATTTGACTATTTAAGAGGAGAACCTCCACCATTTTGTCGAGAGATACTCAGTTTCCCCAAGTCTCTCCCATGTATACATGTTATTGTTTTATTTTCTCCTGCTATTTGGCCTCACATCAATTTAATTTGTAGCCCAGGAAGAAAGGACCCAGAGTGGGTAGAGAAAGCTCTTTCTCCCCTTCAGATTTTTCTCCAGTGCCCTAAGGACTACAGTGTTTACTGACCTTCCCCCAACAAGATCAGGGCTCTAGTTCCATAGGATAGATAGGGAAGAACACATCATGCTCCTCAAGCTCCCTCATTGGCTATTGTTCCCGACCCTGCCCCCAGGTAAAAGTATGAAGAATACCTTCTTTAGAAAATGAGCAATTGTGTTTAAAAATTGTAGGAATTAACTTTAGCTTTGTGTTCCAAATTAGAAACAGTGTTTGAATTTGAAATGTAGGCATCAGTTAGCTACCCATCAAAAATAGTGATCAAATAAAGAATAGGGCTGACATTAGTGCTGCATAACAAATCCACAAATATCACTTAATTGAAAGACAATGAAATAACTGTCCCAAACTACTCTATTAAGTAAAATTGTTTTGAGAAATTAGTGAGTATGAATTATAGGCCAAAATAAGCTATGTGTTTTGATAAATTACATGAAAAAAATTAAAAATTTGATAATCTTGCTTTGGCTTCTGTCCTTTATTGAAAACATAATAATAAATAAAATATTCTGTAGGTACTAGACTCTTATTTAAATATATGTTGTGCATATGTATATTCCCAAAGAAGTCTTGTCATTGGTCTTTTAAAAATCCTACTGTGAAAGAATGAACAGAAGAGTCTTTAAAAATCGTTTATGTTCTCAGCATGTACTGAGCAAATATGTAGTGAGAAACACCTGTTAAGTCACATACTTTCTAGGTAGAGGAATTTAAATCAGTGAACAACAAAAACAAAAGGCAAAACTCGACTATTTTATACCTCATATTCTAGTAGAAAGAGAGAGAAACAGCTAAATGTAGAATATGATGTCAGATATTGATAAGTATTACGAAGAAATATAAAGCAGAGTAAGAAGAGAGAGAGTGCTGAGTCCTGAGTGAGAAGGGGTTCTATTTTAAATGCAAGGAGAGTGCAGTATGCTCTGAGGAGTTGGCATTTGAAGACATGTGAATGTAATGACAGAATTACCAGGGTATCCTTTGAAAGAATGTTCCAGAACAGAGGATCCAAAAACAGACTGGCAGTTATGGGTGGTGGGGGGAGAAGGGGATTAAGAAGTACAAACTTCCAGTTATAAAATAAATAAATCATGAGGATGTAATGTACAGCATAGAGAATATAGTAAATAATATTGTAATAACTTTGTATAGTGACAGATGGTAACTAGACTTATCATGGGGATCATTTCACATATAAATATCAAATCACTATAATGTACACCTGAAACTAATAGAATATTGTATGTCAATTATACTTCAATAAAAAAAGAAATGCTCTAGGCAGAGAGGTGAATATGGCAGGAATAGTGAGCAAGGAAGAATTTTTAGAAAATGAAATATTTAAAACAATAAAATATTAATTCTATTATTTTTATAACAACCCTAAAACGTAAAACTATTACTTATTTACTGATGGGAAAAGAGAGGCACATTTGTAACTCATCTAAGGTGATACATCTTGTAAATACCTGAACTTAGATTCAAATCCAGGTAGTGTGACTTCATAGTCTTTGATATTAGCCACAAAGCTATGGACTGCTTAAGCCCTATTCATCATTTTCTTTCACCACTCACTAACTGCTTTTATCAGATCCTTGTATTCTTAGAGTCCCCAGTACTAAGCACATTACTTTCATATACTTGAAATATACTCCATATTCCTTATATTCTGCCCAGTGTCTTTACGCCCTTCCAGGTACAGAGATATATCTGAGGCCCTTGTGCCTCCTTCACTAGACTAGCATTATCTTTCTCAACTGAAACTGATATTTCTGACCAAGTATAACTTTTTTTTTTTTTGGTGAGGAAGATTGGCCCTGAGCTAACATCCATGCCCATCTTCCTCTATTTTATATATGGGATGCCATCACAGCATGGCTTGATGAGCAGTGCATAGGTCCATGCCTGGGATCTGAACCCATGAACCCCAGGCCACCAAAGTGGAGCATGTGAACTTAACCACTATGCCACCAGGCTGGCCCCTACAACATTTTTTTAAATCACCTTCTACTTTTTATTTTGAAAGGTTGTTTATTTGATTAACTTTTTTGCCTTTATTTTAGGAAAAAAATGAGAGTTTTTCAAATATATACCAATCTTCTTTTGACAAATAAGAAAAAAAATTGGGGAGGTGAACTTTTTAAAGTTAAATACATATTTGACTTTGAGTTCTTTAGCATTCTGGGAAAAGAGGAAAAGTAAGCATTTATGTAGTTTATTGTTCCTCAGATTTAAAAATTTAAAAGGTGAGAGATACATTTGGATGGTATTTCATCTGGGGCGTATGTTTCGTTGGCAATGAATGAGGAGTGGCAGACGGAGAAGCAATTCTGAAATGCTGTGGGGCCATGAAAGAATGTTGGTAAGATGCTATAAAACAACCTCTGAAGGATCATAAATGAAAAATGAAACTTTTCCAGTAGGTTCAGGCTGAAAGTCCTTTCCAGGTGAAACTTGGCTTAAAAGGAAAAAAGTTTGGTTTAGAAAAATCCCTGAAACGTGTTTTGCCATACTTCATGCTGGTTACAATAAGGCTCCGACAAGCAGGAGCCAAGGGGACATAGAAGAGACAGATTTTGAAAGATCAGGAACTGCTGCAATCTACAGGTTTCAGTTGGATTTTAATCTAGATTGTGGGGAAAAGTGAGAAGCAAAAGGTGATGCTATGTTTCCATCTCCGCTGACAGCAAGGCGCAATAAATTAAATATCTCAACTTGACTAATTTTCCAACCTTTCATACATCAAGTTTTAATCTGAAGATTTGGTTCCCTAACTCTGTTCATTCCTGCTAACTACCAACTATAAATGTCACTTGTGCCAATCATATTCCCTGCCAAAAATTAGCGTAGAAATCTAATGACAGGGAATACATATTTATATATGTTTATATATGTACATATATATGTTCAGTGCTAAAGGATGTTTTCGTAGTAGTTAAGAAAACACAATGATGTATCAACAAATGAATTTTTGTTACATTTTTCCAACACAATATAATCAGTAGTGTATCGGTTATCTGTTGCTATGTAACACATCATTGCAAAACTTGGTAGTTTAAAACAATAAAGATTTATTTAGCTCATGAGTCACTGAGTCACTGTGGGCTGGACAGGTCTAGGATGGCCTTGGTTATGTACCTGTTGACATCAGGTGTGGGTTAGCTGGAAGGACTGCTGAGGTTTGGCTTTCCTGAGTTTATGTAGGCTCTTTCACATGTCTTGGGCCTTGGCTGAGATGAATCAGCTGACTGCCGCATTTGGTCCGTTATCTTCCAGGAGTCTAGTCTGGTCTTATTCATGTGGAGGCTGCATAAGTGCATAAAGCTACAGAAACATGTAAGGTCTCTTGAGTCTGAAGCTAGGAAGAATGTAACATCACTTTGCTTCTCTCTTGGCCAAAGCAAGTCACTATACCAGCTCAAATTCAAGGAGTAAGGAAGGAGTCTCCACTTCTTAAAGAAAGACCTGCCAAGTCACTCCGTGAAGAGCATGGATATGAAGAAGCATGCATAATTGTGGCCACTTTCCAATCTATCATAAGTGGCCTTCCATATTTGTAGAGAAACTATTAATAACTTTCCCTAGTAACTTGCTGGTCTGAGGTTTTCCTTAAAGAATCTAGGGAGTTTTGGTTATATCATTGTAATTTTAAAAACAGTTTATTGCATGAAGTTTCCAGTTGCTTGCTTATAATTTTACTCTTCTTCTGCTATCTTTGGGGCATACTTCACAACTTGTATCCTTGGGCTTTGTCTCCTCTGGACGTTACTAACCTGCAATAAAGTGCGTTCATTACTACGCTAATGCAGCAGTTAATTGAATTTCAGTACTAGTCAACTTCAACCAAGGTCATCTTAAGTCAGCTTCTATTTTGACAGGAATCGATTACCATCAGGAAATGTCAAGCAGTTAATAGCTATATTTTAAGTTTGGTTATTTTCATTTTTTTCTCTGCTCACATCTTAATAAATGGAAACACATATCAAACCTTACAGTTATGAATAAGAATGTCTTTCCTAGTAAATGACTTATTGATGCCAAAGTGATTAACCTTTCATTAAAACTTGATATAAAATTCTTCCCTCCGTATATCTAGGTTTATTACTCAAGCCCTAAAGGAAAATACATCAAACATAGGGCAGCTTAGTTTTTTAAAAAACTTTTGCAACTCAGAGACTCATAAAATCCAGGATTTTCTAATTTCTCCTTCACTCTACCTACTTTATGATAAAAGGGAATAGGTTCCAAAAGGAACGCCCACTTTCTTGAAATGTATTCGATTATCTACCTTCAGGATTCATATATGAAATTAACTAAAGTGATGTTCTAGAATTCCCCCATAACATCTAGAGAGGGGATAAATAAATCTCCCACTTTGGTAAAATATTTTGCATTTTGAGTTAATGTAGGGCATAGCTTTATATATCTCTTCAGACCAATTCTTTGACATAGTGGACACATATTGCATAAGGGACAGGTTTTTTAGGACCTGAATGTAAATGTAGTGTCACAATTTCCGTAAGTAAGAGAAGCTATGTGTCTCTTTCCAGAGGAGCCTTTCAAAGCCTCTGTCCTATGTATTCCCTCAGATCCACAGGGGCTGTGATTGTATGATCACAACACAGCTGTCAGCTAACATAGAACCATCACCTTTTCCTTCGTCTTCTGCTTTAACTCTGCTTCCCTTTGGTAAAATTCACCTTTCCAAGTCTCTGAAGGCCAGCAAACTCCCCAGTTAATATTTCAGTGAGCTAAAGATGTTCAGAGCTGCCTGGGGGGCCTGCTATGCTGCTATGATAGCTGATGCCAGTGCGGTGATGGTGATATCTGACAGTGTCCACTATGAGGTCAACACCAAGCTGCTCTGAATCTGCTTCACTGATATGGAGAGAATCCCTTCCCCTATGTAATCATCTGTTATATTAGTAAAAACAACGCTGTCTTATTTGCCAGACTTTAGAGGGTTTTCATGTGATATCAGGTCTTTCATAAAACAACCAAAAAAAGAAAGAAAATGTCAACTCTGGTCATGTCCCTCTCTCTGCCCTTCATGCCCTTCTGCCCACCCTCCACGTTCTTTATTGGAATGAGGCTGGGCCTGGGGACAATCTGAGTTTGGATCACTTTGTATAAGTGCACATTTTTCTTTCCTGGTGATTTCCGAGACTTTGCCAGTTATAAAACCTAGATGGCTCAAGGCAATTCAAATGAGTTTTGGGAATATATTAACTTTTTACTCAAGTTTCTTGATAATGAAAATTACTTTAAACTTTATAGCAACTGTTGAGACAATATTTCTTTAGTAATTTTTTTCAGCTCTATTGAGATACAATTGACATACAATGTTGTGTAAGTTTAAGGTGTAAAACCTAAAATAGGTGGTACTGATTTCATAGCTAAACAAGGAGAGGCAAGGAAAATCATATTGAAATTAGGAATTCTCACGTCCCTTGTTATGCTATAGGAAAATGTTTGGTAAATTGTCATCTGTGATGACTTGACAGAGCATCCACATACCTATGAGGGCTGGGAAGCAATTGGGGTGACCCAGAATTAATTATTCCAGGCTGTTTTTAACAAAGTATTATAAGAAAAAGATGATCTCAACCAAAATGTGGACCATTCACTGAGAATGAATGACAAGAAGACTAAACAGTGAAAGGTGAAGTATTTGCTCCCACCACATCAAATATAAAATCATGGACCCAGAATAGGATAACAGAAATAAACAACAAAATTGGCAAAAGGGAGACTTGAGATCACCCAGCAGTTCCTGGTCTCTAGCAATGATAAAATCAGCTGGCAGAGGTTGAAAGCCTCCTTGACCGGGCAGTGGAGCAAGTCCTTTGTGTATTTTTTTCTATTTCTGCTGTAACAAGTTTCCAAAAATTAAGTGCTTTAAAACAAAATTTATTTTTTTACAGTTCTAGAATAATTTATCAAACACTAATAATAATATTGGGGACTGACTATAACACTGTTCCTCATGCCATTCTCAAAGGCCTCATACCAAGGACTCTCATTTAAAATGAGTCCCAATCCTGCAACAAAGATCATATTAAATAAAGGTATCACCTTCTAACTCAAGCCTGTTATTTCAGACAGTTTTATTGTAAAAACTAATAAAATAAGGGGAAAATTATAGATTTAAGGCAGTTAATGAGGCAGTCTTAAGAACTTTGTCCATAAAAGAACATTATGCTTGGTTACTAACCCATGTTACCAAAAGCTTTTAGAAAATTTTTCTTTTAGACAATTTTATGGCTAGTGACCACAAGCCTGGTCTGAATAAAAGGATTCAGGCTCTCAAACATGCAACAGAAATAACAGGTTAGGGAGACCACATCCTAAAGGAGAGTTCTCTAACACCGACTTGGCCAAAGAAGAGAATGGCAAGGAAGACCCCTAAAAGGTCCTGAATGGCCATGGGTAATGGAGGTTCTCCCAAAGAATAGAAACAGGGTCTTACTAAGAGGGGTAGGCTGATTATTGGCAAAGATGTCCACATCCTAAAAATTCCAGAACCTATGAATTAGTTAACTACATGGTAAAAGAGACTTTGCAGACGGATCTTGAAAAGGGGGAGATTATCCTGGATTATTTGGGTGGGCCCAATGTCCTTACAAGAGGCAGGAAGAGGATCAGAGTAAGTAGTTGGATACGTGATGGGAGCAGAAAGAAAAAGGTCATGTGGTGCTGGCCAGGAGCCAAGACTATAGAAACCTCTAGAAGCTGGAAAAGGCAAGGGAACAATTCTCCCCTAAAGCCTCCAGAAGGAACTAGCTCTGCTGACACCTTGATTTTAGCCCAGAATAACTTCTGACATCCAAAACTGTAAGAGAATAAATTTGTATTGGCTGAAAGCCACTAAATTTGTGGAAATTTGTTGCAACAGCAATGAGAACCTAACACACTAAGGAACTTACTCCACTGACAGGTTAAGGAGGCCTTCAGACCCTGCCCAGCTGGATCTAATCATTGGTGTGTGCCAGGAACTGCTGCGTGATATCAATTGTTTTTGCCAAATTTTTATTGGTTTGTTTTTGTTATTCTGTTTGACCGCACAATTTTATATTTGATGGAGTAGGAACTAATAGCTTGTCTTTCAGTCTGTAGTCTCAAGACCATAAGCAATCAAATCTGGACCTGGTGCAATGACAAAATATCGCACAGGAATCCCAGACTTTTGCTGAATAAAGTAACATGGTGGACTTCATGCAAGAAGAGGGTTGTGTTTCAGATGTGAAAAGATTATTCCCATGAATTTCTGCACCTGCAGCAGATTGCATATAGCTATCTCCCCAAATCTATTATTCCCTTTTTCCAAGGTACATAAATTTCTAGCTGGAGACTATATTTTTATCCTCCTCCTCACCCACCTTTCAAGAGGCGTGGGAACCTGATTAAATTTTTACCAATGGAATATGAACAGAAAGTAAATTCTACTTTACTTCATAAAAGGAAATAGCTGCCTCTGATGGCTAATTCTACGTGTCAGCTTGGAGGATGTTTTTGGATGAGATTAACATTTAAATCAGTGAACTCTGAGTAAGCAGACTGCCCCCATGATGTGGGTAGGCCTCATCCAATCAGATGAAGGCCTGAATAGAGTGAAAAACCAGCCTGCCCCAGCAAGAGAGAATTCTCCAGCAGACTGCCTTCAGACTCCATAGGCACTATCAGCTCTCCTGGGCCTCCCGTCTGCTGGCTTTCAGACTAGAACTGCATCGTTGGCACCTCTGGGTCTTGAGCCTGCTTGCCTACGCTACAGATTTGAATTTACCAGTCTCCATAATTGTGTAAGCCAATTCTCTATAATAAATCTCTTTCTATAAATCTCTATCCTATTGGTCTGTTTCTCTGGAGAACTCTGACTAATACATGACCCTGAACTTCCTCTCTTTCCTCTTTCTCCAAACTGAACACAGACATTTCCATGATAGAGCATAGAACACGAAGGCGAGGATAAAGTTTCAGGGTGGGAGAGAACTGGTATAGCAGACTAGCCTCACTAATATGCACTGTTTCCTGCAGAGCTCTTTCAGGAAAAAACAATAACTTATCTCCTTTCCTTGTAATTTGCATTTGTAATTAAGAGTATAGCACTGCCTTCTTTATTTTATTTCCCTATTGCCTGGATTGTGTCTACGGATAATTATTCAAGAATGATATTTGAGTGGTATTTTTTCTGAGTCTCAATATATGAGTGTTTTTCTATTGTAGTCATTCAAAAGAAAAAAAAGACTGGCTGAAAATATTCTTAGGTCACAATTTTGTTTTCCTTAAGAATTGAATTCCATAAAATAGAAGAGCCAGCTATATGAGCACATTGTCCTTTCATACTGAACTAAGTAGAAAATTGGCTGGTGGCAGGGGAGCTGAGGGCCAGCCACCCTTCCAAGTGAATATAGATGTGTTGGTTCAATAATTGCCATTCTTTATTTATATCTACAATTTTGGAGTTGGTAGGCAATCTTTGCAAATGTTAGTGGTGTTTTGACTTTCCTCCCTGGTGTCTTACAGATATTTTATGAGAATTTGAGACTTATTTTAATTGGAAATCTAAACCAGGAGAGTAAGATCCCAAAAGATCCACAAGGCTTACTTACTCTTTCTGGGCTACAGGGACCACTTTTTGACTAAAACATAACATGTAAAAATATTTGATGAGGAACAGAGTGGTTCTGGGGGTGCTGAAGTGTTACTCTAAAAGAGTATCAAGATTTTAAAGGTACATAGAAGAGATAGTGTAGAAAGATCCGACAACATAGCCACTAACTCTCAGTGTCTTCACTGAATGATCTATTGTACATTGCACTAAATTCTGTAAGAAATATGTGTTATGTATTTATCAATGCATGTGTATAATCAAATTTATTTTTTATTTAGGCATTTTTGTAAGACACCTCAGAGTCTATTTAGAATGCCCGTACGTAAAACTAAACAAATATATTAGTTAGATATTGACATAGTTTAACCCTAGTTCAGGACATGACCCATTGCAGACAAAATATAAATTTGGTGAAATACTTATTTTCCAGTATAAACAGTAAATAAGCATTTGGAGTCTAAGATTAAATATACATTAAATACAGGAAATTTGTTGATAAACAAAATTATTTTTCCTTAAGTTACATGAAAGTGTGTCAGTATAAAATATCAAATAAACAATGTCCTTTACATCAGCAGAGCTCTACTGCCAAGACAATAATCATCTAACTGTAGTATGAAGGTTCTAAGCACTTTACATAGTCCAAGATGTTCAAATGTAAACCTATGACTGGTGTAAATATGCAAAATTTTTCTATACAGAAACAAATTATCTTTAAATTGGAATTACTGATACCACTGCTCCACACGTGTTTAAGAATGTATCAAAAACATATTACATATTTTAAAAGTTTGATTTTATTTAAATTCTTAGTTTTATCAAGAATGGCAACATAATTTTTGAAGTAATATATTTTGAAACCACATCCATATTTTAAAGTATAATAATTACATTATGTATTTTTGAAAAAAGAATAGATTGGCTAATAAGACGATATTGGAGATGAAGTTGGAGAAGGATGCTGTGCTGCTAAATTTGCATGAACATGAGAATTGGATTTAGTGCTATTGTTAAAAATGTGACATGGTTGATATCATGAAGGTACTTCATCCCTAGTTACCTATTCTCACAAAGGTAGGGGGTGTATGTTCATGTGGATCTTCTGAAGTAGGTTTATATCAATCTGAAATTACAAAGTGACCAAAGAGTTATGTAGACTAGAGAAAAATGCCTGTGGATCACAAGTACACAGTGGTACAGAGGAAATGAAACCACGAGCTTGATTATCTCCAGATCCAGAAGCAAAACAAGAAGGGAAGCGTTTTTATTCTAATATATTAATGGATACAAAAGGCTCCGCATTTGTTTTAGGTGACTGAAGTGGGGTTCAGTGCATGGATCTAATGTATGCAGTAATATTTCTTTACTGATAAATTAGATCCTCTCCCCTATATAAAACAGCTGCACACTTTAAATGGCACACACAAGCAAAACTAAGTGTCCGAGATAAAATATGGGTAGAGCCTACCAACTGCCACTGACTGGATATGCAACAAGCTGCATAGCACCAGAAGAAACTCAGAGATGGCTTTTTGTAGATTAGCAAAATCAGGCAGGGAAGAAAAATCAAATTTGCTAGACGTGGATAGTGAGTCCAGAGAGAAAGTGAAAAATTTCCTCTAATAATGAACCTGAATACTGAGGTACAAAATACAAGAGGAAAATAACACAGAGCAAGATAGCCGAAAATATTCCACAATCAGGAGATAAATTCAAATTTGATGAAATCAAGTTACAGAACCATTTCAATTTAAGGATCAGTTAGAAACAGTGGGCATATCTTTGGCAATAAAATAATTTATCTTTGAAGAATTTTCTGCAAGAATATGAAAGAGCCCATTTCAGGCACGCGTAAGTAAACCGAGGACGAGAGGTGAAGAGAAGCTAAGCACAAAAGAGCACACTTTCGTTTTTCAGCATTGGTTGCAAGCATATTTATCAATAGATCAGGTGGTTCACATTCTTAAAGGTCTTTTACGATTCATAAATTCCATCACTAATTATAAAATTAGTCTATAATATTTATGTGGCATCAACTAGATTCTCACTGTGGTAAAAACTATTAGAGAGCAAGTCAAATAGAAGACGGTGGTCCTTCCATGATCCTGACGTTTCCTTCCACATAGAGGAAGCTCACTTACTACATCATTACAGGAGCCTCTCTCCACTCTTTTATTCACTAAATAAAATATTGAGAGAGAAAAACCTGAACCTGGTCAACTCAGCTTATCAGTGGTTGCCAATGGCTAGAGTGGGGGAAGGGTACTGACTGCAAAGAGGCACAAGTGAACATTTGGGGTGATTAGAATATTTTATATGGTGCTTTTAGTGGTGGTTACCTTTTTAGCTTTATTAAATGCATAATTTGTTATATATACATTTGCTAAATGTATATTGTTGTTAAAATTCACCTAGTTATACACTTAAAACTGATAAATTTCATTATCTATAAACTATACTTCAATAACGAAAATAAAATATATGTATAATTTCATCATCATCAGCTTTTCAAAAATTAAATATTCTCACAAGATCAAGCATAGGTTGGCAACATAGAGAAATTATACTGCTATACATTGTGGAAGTATAAATTGGTACTTCTTTGGTGACAACTGCAATACCTAGCAAGATATGGATAACCTAAAACTCAATTTTATTTCTAGCTGTGTATGTATAGTGGTAGACACATATAAGTATGTTCACTGTAAAGTTGTTTTTCACAGAAAGAAGTTAAAATAACATAAATTTCCTTCAGGAGATAAGTGGATAAGCAGAAATTTATTTATGGAATATATATTATTTTGAAGTTGAGATTAATAGACTGTTTAACAAATATCAACATGAATAAATCTCAAAAAAATAACAATGAATGAAAAAACTATTTTTAAAAGATGTTCGAAACTGAAACATCGATGTATGGTGTATATGGACGCATATATACATAGTAAATGTAGAAAAATAGACATGAGAATTCCACTCAACACTTTGATGAGAGTGATTATATGTAGGGAGAAAGGGTAACCAAGTGGGTTGAGACTTCAGCTATATTAGTAATATGATTCATTCAAAGAGTGTTATGAAGTAAATATGATATAATGTTGACATTTGAGGGTGGATATTTGTGTGTTTGCTATATTATTTCATGCAATTTTCTGAATGCTTCACATATTTTAATGTTATATTAACCTTATTTTAATGATAAATTGATTACTAGGTCCAGATTTTATGGCAGGAAGTGAGAGATTTGTTTAGGGGAAGAGGAGGGATCTTTAAGAATAGACATATATGAAAAAGTAACTGCAATATGTTCATAACTAATTGTTTTCCAATATGAAATTGGGAAAAGTTCAAGGCTCAGAGATTTGATAGCTTACAGGTAAGAGGGAAAAGCTCCAAGGGATTCAAAAAGAGAGAAGGGGGTAAAATCTCAGAGAGAAAACTATAGCTATTCCCTGAAAGACTTCTCTGATAGAGAAACTCCTACATGTATTTTCATCTTGCAGATCATCAATAATAAAGGCTATTGATGTTTTCCCTGACAAACGGCATGTCCTTCTCTTCCTTGATTAGGAGAACATGTACAGGTTTCCCCAAATCAGGTCAGCTATCCTGGGAAAAGATTGGAGCTCTCAAAATATGGTACTCATATGATTCTAGAAGAGATGCAAATCCTAATACTTGATGTAAGAGGCGAAACTGCACCCTAAGGGAAACTTATGGATTTAGAAGTATAAGGCATGCCTCAGCAAAGATGAAACATTCTTTGGGGAAGGAAAACAGAACAACAATAGATTGATTCCCTGTAGGAGATAGATATTAAATGGATAAATGATACCTCTTGGGTGGAATTATCCAGCTTAGGAGGAAAAGATAGAAAATATTTGCTTGAAAAATGGATGTTTATATCAAAACTAGAATTTGTAGAATTCACAGATTTCACTGTCAGGGATGCCCAATAAAAAATATGGAGAAGGTTTTTAGAAAAACAAATGTCTACACCTGAAAGCAGAGAGAGAGAAAAATGAAAGAGGCCCACAGATTTAGAACTCCAGAAAAGGAGAAATCTGAAGGAACAGTTAACATTTTAATAACTTAAAAAGCCTCCCTTATAGGAGAAAATAAATGGAAAATAGAACACAAGTGGCATATCCCACTGCTAAATAAAAATAAAGGACAGAAATGAATGGCTCTGCTGTTACTGAAGTAGTACAAGTTGGTTGAAGTCTAGTAAATTCCAAAGGTGAAGTAAGACAAGGTCATAAGAAGAGCACTTGGCAGCGGAACTATACTCCCAGGCCCAGGCACCAGGAATGTGAACAATACTCTCAGTTGGAAATGAGCTAAGGCAGATGTGAACACAAAGGGATAAAAATATTTTGCTTGAAAAGAGGGTCACAGGTTTAAAAAAGTTGCAAGGCCTGAATCTCCATGATACAGGGTAAAAATTATCTAGGGACCTCTATGAGTGGAGAGATCCACCGACAACAGGAATTCAAGATGGAGAAGAACATATGAACTTTCTTTTGAAAGTTTCCTATAAAAGATCGGGCACATTGTTGACAGAGATGGAGGCTGTGACCCTATATGGTGCACAACTTCTATTTAGCACTAGCTTACTAGGAACACAGGATAAGTACAAATTAAGGAGTTTAAAAATGTTATGCAATAGATAATCCAGAGATTGACTACTCCACTGATATTCTCTCTCTCTTTCTCATCTGTATCTTTCTTTCTTTACAGAACCCTGATTTCATCTATCTATCCATCTCCTGATGAACATGAGTTTCCACAAGAGAACCATTATTGTAAGTCAATCTCATTCTCATTTTGTGATAGTGGTTTAGGGGCACTATATTTGTAAGCCATATCTGACCAATGAGACACGAGTTAAGATTTACTAAAATGAACTACTTCTGGAAAATTTTTTCTCAGTCTCAGAAAGAATTTTATGCCTCCACCCCTGAGAATTCTCACAGTTTGTGCTACCTCTTTAGCACTTCAATGAAACTGTCATAATTCCCTGAACTGTATGAACTGTGACCTCTCATGAGCACGAATACTTAAACTATTGGGTCCTTTCTGTGTGTCAAATAGTTTCCTTTGCTTTCTTTTGTTGTTGTTGAGATAAAATTGACATATAATATTATATTAGTTTCAGTTGTACAACATAATCATTTGAAGTTTGTATAAGTTGTGAAATGATCACCACAATGTGTAGTTATCTTTAAAAAAGTGAACTTACAGATATAGAAAAGAGATTCGTGGTTGCCAGAGGTGGGGTGTGGATGAGTGGGTTAAATGTGTGAAGGTGGTCAAAAAATACAAAATTCCTATGCTTTTAACATGTATTCTTCTCACCTAATGTCTATATCTTTAGGACCAACTCTAGAAACATACTAAAATATACTTGAGAGAGTTGTCCTTGCACAGTTTCTAGAGGGAGGAGGGAAGTCAAATACCTTGAATTTAAGGACGGAGTGAAAAAATGGATTTAAAGATATTTAAAATACTGATTAGGAAGATATATTGTGCAGAGTTCAAGGAGAGAAGAGAATTGTAAGTTGAAATCTTCAAATATTTTCCTGTTTTTAAGACTTAAATCAATTATCTGGGATGGTCAGTTTCTTTTGTTGCTGAGAAAAATAGAAAGAAACCAAAGAGCTCCTTTCAGTTTTACCAGTATAAAGCAAAGACCCTGTCTAATTCAAAGAATTTTTGGACTAGCTTGAAGAAGCTACACGAATCAAAACTGCCCTGAGGTCTTTGTTACATACACGAACAGAAATGGATTTTGTGAAGAGGGAAAGGGCAAGAGGGGACTGTCAAATGACCGTTGCTTACTGGTCTGGCCTCCTGGACCGGTTTTGGGCTCTATTGTCATTTTGCAATCAAAACCCATGGAGTTTTCTGGAATCCCTAATAAAATAGCAGATATTTGCTGGGGCTGCCCGGTGGCGCAGCAGTTTAGTCCGCGCTTGGCAGCCGGGGGTTCGCGGGTTCGGATCCCGGGAGCCCGCCGACGCACTGCTTGTCAGCCATGCCGTGGCGGCGTCCCATATAAAGTAGAGGAAGATGGGCACGGATGTTAGCCCAGGGCCAGTCTTCCTCAGCAAAAAGAGGAGGATTAGCAACAGATGTTAGCTCAGGGCTGGTCTTCCTCAGAAGGAAAAAAAAAAAAAATACCAGATATTTGGAAGGTGTTTTGATGTGCCCAAAGGTTAAAAAAATTTTTCTAGTGTTTGGAATTGCGCCATTAAAATTATTACAGCTTTACCTAGAAAAGAGGGTTATATGTCTCACTTAGAGTTTTAGAATCATTTCTTTTTCCACTTACTGTATTTGATCTATGTGTTTTAGGTATGTATTTGGACATAGGATCCATATGACATATGATCCATAGTGATCATACCACCAAGGTATTTTGTAACACTGAATCCTTCAGAGCTCAAGATTGGGAAATAGAGCAAGCAATTGGACACAGAGAGATTAGAAGGGAACTCCCAAGTCAGAGTGAGTGTTGCAAGCTGATGTTCTTTCTGCTGTCAATAACCCTTATTTACTCTGCTCCCCCATATAATAACATGTTAGGAAGAGCCCATGTGAAATGTAGAGACTAAAAGCAGTGCAAACCAAAGGCATTTTTTTACCAAATAAAATTGTATTTGTCCAAAATGTGTAACTGTGAAATGCTCCTTTGTTTATCTCTAAGAGCCTTTTTCACTACTTGCAATAATAAAATCACCTTATTTATCGTAGACATTTGAGCCACTTCATCTTTCTAGTTTACTTCAGGAACCTCAAAGAGCCATGAATAGTGGTTCTTACATTGACATTAGAAAGAGAAGACCAGAAATTTTTTTGCTGTTTCATTGTTTGTTTTCCATTAGATGTTAACTGAGATACTGCTCAAGGAGTGCAATCCAAAAGCTGAAAGAACAGTTAATGAGAGAACTTTTAAGATGTACCCTGTGGTTTGGGTGGAAAAATATGAGAAATGGGTAGAAGAATGTTTTCCCTGGCTGTGAAGAGAAGAGAAAGCTATTCTGACACCTAGGATCAATATTCCTGGGAGCAGCACTTATGTTATAGACCAGTTTTCCAAACTTTCTCAGCTCACAGAGCCCTTAATGTATCAAGACATTTTTCATGATGCCCCTATGTCAAAAGAAATATCAATCAAGTTTGTTTAAATAGTTAACCCAAACTTAGTATAGTTACATGAAAAATAATACACATAAATTAAAATATGAAAAGAATATCTTTACTTCAACCACAGGTTTTTATGATTGGATATGTATATCTTTTGTACACTGCATAGCTATTCAAATCTTGGAATTAGACTGGACACTACCACCCAAATTCTGTTCCATGGTGATTTTCATGCAGTACTTGGTTTTGATCACAGCAACTGCTGAAAACCCAGCTTCTCAAAGACATGATGCCATGAAAAGGAATGCAGTGTGGATAATGTTTGTGAAGTAGCGTGTGATGACTGATGTTGAGTAATGCTGTTGAGTGTTTGTTTCCCTTGAAAATTTGAAATACTCCACAGCAATTGGGTGTGATCACTGTTGCAACCCAGGCACCTCAGCACCCAGTTTAGGAACTACAGCATAGACATTTCTATCGTCACAGTGGATATAAACCACCAGAGCAACAATGACGAGTGTCTCTAAGTCACTTTACAGTTATGTTAGCCTAGTGGCTGCTAGTTTGGATGCTACAAAAGAAAAACTATATTGGATCCCAGCTCTGCCATTACTAGCCCTGTTACTTTGAGCTATTTCTCTCTCTGTACCTTAGTCTCCTCCTGCATAAAATAAAAATAATAACAATAAATAGTACCTGTCTCATAAAGCTACTATCAATATTAAGTGGAATAAAGCATATAAGGTTTCTCTTAAGTATATGGCAGATGATTCATGGAGGATATTTCACTTAGTAGTAGTAGTATTGATGAATCTCTCTCCAGAAATGTTACAATGATTATCATTGTCCCTAGCACCTTGCCAACAATGGATATGTTATATACAAGTATAAAATTGAAATAATCATTTTTTAAAATTCTAAGTTACTTACAATGAATTTGGTGATTTAACATGTAGTTATTAGTTTTAACTTTCTAAGAGTAAATCATATTAGCAATAAACATTTAAAAAAATTTTCCTGAATTAGATTTATTTTTAAAAAGATCCCTTATCTCATCTAATAGGCTGAATCTTTATTAGAATAATTATCATATTCTGTGAAATTTTACTATTTCCAAAATATCCAGGGCTTGCATCATACACATACATGCACGTATATACATATTTTGTTGGATGGCTAAGCTTCGTGCAATTTAACAGACTACAGTATGATTACTGTGATGATATATTAATTTTTTAAATAAACACATTTAATGCTTGCTATGTGCCAGGCGCTGTTCTAAGTGCTTCACAAATATTAATTCATTTATGGCTTATAACAACTTCGTAAATCATTGAATACACTTTGCAGTGTTAAGCTGGGGTGAAGTAGAATCATTGCTTTCTATAAAAGGCAAAATCCAGATTATAAAAACAATAATTGACAATTAACAATTTTTACTATATGAGGCATTGTTTAATCTTAAAACAAGCATCTGAGGAAACAGAGACAGAGATTAATTTTGTGCCTTGGGGTGCAAAACCATCTGGAGTAAAGGAATAGTCAAATATAACTAGAGAAGGAGAAGGAGATAGAGAAAGACAGGGAGAGAAAGAAAGAAAGAGAAGGGGAAGGGAAGGGGAAGTAGAAGGAGGAGGAGGAGGAAGATTGGAGAACGTTTATAAAAATGCTTTAATGCCAAGTATTGGAAGTAAAAAATCAAGGTCACATGAAATGATAATGAAAGGAGATAACTTGGCTTTTTAATTACTCAACTTTACATTTGATTACTTTTCCTCAGCCATGACTTACTAAAACATGGAGGAGTTCTTTCTAAATTTTACCATGAGGTTGCCCATTCTTACTGAATTTATTCCCTGCTTTTATTTGTTTTTGCATTGAAAAATTCCATTGAGGTAATTTAATATTTTTCAAAAAACAATGCTCATTAGGCATAGTGATAGTCTGATTCATATTGTTTTATTTATTAAATTCTTAGACCAATTATGTAAATTATTACTTCCATTTTATAAATGAGAAACATGAGGCTCTGGTAATTAAATAACACATCTAAATTTTTATTGCCTAGGGTTGTCCTGAATCAAAACAAATTTTTTAGGATACCATAGCCCAACCTTATCCACTGCAAGATTTGTAGATGATTTGTCTAGCTTAAATCACTATATAAGGTAGCGTTTTTGGGGGTGGATGGGGGACTCCTAAGACCTGTTGCTAAATGGCCATTTTGTTCTTAGAATACACTTTCAATACTCTACAGAGAAAGGGCAGGCACAACTTTCTTCAAATTGCTGTTCCACTCTGTGTGTGTGTGTGTGTGTGTGTGTGTGTGAGGATGACTAGCCCTGAGCTAACATTGTCAGCAAATCCTCCTCTTTTTTGCTGAGGAAGACTGGTCCTGGGCTAACATCTGTGCCCATCTTCCTCTACTTTATATGGGACTCCACCACGGCATGGCTGACAAGTGGTGAGGCTGTCCGCATCCGGGATCCGAACCTTTGAAACTCCGGGCCACCAAAGCAGAGTGCTCGAACTTAACCACTACACCACCGGGCTGGCCCTGCTGTTTCACTTTTTAACATCCCTTACATTCAGAAAACATTTCTTCATGGTCAGTAGAAATCTCTCTCACTTTGTCTTAAATCTCTTCCTCTTTTGCTCTTACATGAAGAGTAAATCTCTGAACTGTACCTCTTCATGTGTAGGGCAAGAGGTATTTCCTATTAACAGGTTAAAATGTTTCAATTTCTTTATTTTCTTCTGTAAATTTTATATCCTAATCTCTTAATCTATTTTGTGTCTCCATTTTAGATTTTTAATATCAGAAACCCAAATGAGGAGAAAATTTCTCAGCAAATGTCTAAGTATAATGGGAGGATCGATTTAAGATTCTTATAAAATAGTTACATAACCGATGCACACTCTCTCTCTGTCTCTTCCTCTCATTCTCGCACTTTCTCTTTTCTTGATTCTGGGTAGATATTCTCTCCAAATATTTAAATAGTACATGACAATGATAACTCATTTATTTAGTGTGAATTACAATTTTAATTAGCAATAATAGTGCCAAGAATAACTGCTAGCTCAATGAGTCATTTATTTGATACCTCTCATATGTGACATGTGTGTTATGTTAGTTACTATATACTCATTGTTTGTATTTCTCACAATAAACTCTGCAAAATCGCTGTTATTTGCCTAATATTAAGTCGATAGAAACTAAGGTTCAGAGAGGTCAACAAAATTGCCTATGGTCATGCAGTTATTAATGCAGCTTGGATTTGACCCCTGGTATTTGTAAATTTAGTTTCCTGCAGTAGTCATACTCAGAAGAATACTGGGAATTCTCGCTTCCTATAAGGTGGATAAGACAATTTAACGTGGATGAAGGCTTTCCGTGAGGACAACAGAACAACTGCAAATACATTTTTTAAGTTTTCTTAAAGTACCAAATAGTTAACAATGCAATGAGAAATTTCTGGGCTATGACCTGAGAAAGAATGAAAAGTAAAGAAAAGGAAAATGTAATCCCAATAGCCAAGGCCTTATTATTCTAAAGGCATTCGTAATTAAGGAAGAAAGAGCTTCAAAGTGGATCTCTGTTTTTAGTCTAAGGAACTACACAAAGACCATGGTCTGAAAAATATTGGGATTCTGATTAGCCATCCAGTATGTTAACCTAGAACCCAAAGATCTTTGCCATCACTTAAAGTTCAACTGGCGTAAAGCAGCCTACTATGCATTATAGCTTGTTTTTACATAGTCTTCTAAGGCTTGAGTTTAAAAATAATTCCTGAAATTAGATTAATACGAGAGTGCATCAAAAACAAGGAAAATATATCACCTTTGAAAGAAGACATAATTACACTAAAGTTAAATAAGCAAGCATTCATAGAAATATTTTTTCAATACAAGGCGCAGTATAGAGTGAAAAATGACCAGGCACACAAAGAAGCAAGACACTATGATCAAGAATGAGCAGAATTCACAGATAATTGAAATTGTCTCACATGGAATATTTGGAAATATCAAACACAGGCTAAAAACTCAAATTATGATTACTATAAGACATAATAGTTAAATTTGAATACTCTGAAAACAGCTAAATTAAAAAGGCATAAAATATTTGAAAAATACACCAATACATATGTACACACAGTAATTAAAATTAAGAACTCAATGGATGAGTTTTATAGCAGATTAGATACATCTGAATGGAAAATTAACCAATTGAATGATAGAACACACAACACTATTTAAATTGAAGCATAAATAGAAAAAAAAAAAAACCCCAGATAACTGTCTTTGAAACATCTTGAAAATATTAAAGGACTAAAAGTATACCAAATATCTTTGCTGTTCACATTGTAACTAACTGAAAATGTTCATATAATGGAAAAATAAGAAATAAACTTAGAAATGCTATGTGTATCAAAGAAAAATTATAAGAAATAAAAAAATTCTGAATTTAAGTATTCCAAAGAAGTTTGAAAACAGGGTGCAATCCACAACTTATTTTTGAAGATTGGAATATTTTACTATGAAAATGTAACAATGAGATTAAAAGAAAGTACAATTATAAATCACTATACATCAGTGATCAGCAAATATTTTCTGCAAAGGACCATAAAGTAAACATTTTAAGCTTTCCGGGCTCTATGGTCTCTATTAAAATGATTCATATCTACTGTTGTATCGAGAAAGCAGCCATTCCTGATATATAAACAAAAGGGTGTAGCTGTGTTCCAGTAAACTTTATTTACAAAAAAAGGCATTTGTGGTGGGCTGCGTTAGATGCCTTAATTGATGACTTCTGAACTTGAAGAAAAGAATAGCCATCAATCACTATGGGGAAGACTGTAGGAGGAGCAGTGTATTAGAAATTCTGTTTTTGAACATATTGAGTATAAGATGTCTATTTAACATCTTAATAGAGATATTGAGAATGACCTTGGGTAAAATATTATACAATTCAGGAGAGGGGTCTGGATGGACATATAAATTGGGAGTCATTAGTATAAAAATGTGATACAATGCTGGAATTATACATTAAACAGCTAGTCTGCTCTCCATTAAGTTTCCCTTTACTGTGAAAAATAAAGAAAACAAATGACGTGGTCAAATCTCTTTATACTACTAAAAGTCTTCCTGACAAATAAACGAAGGGTTTTTGCTAGCAGAAGACTTAACTTTGGAATCATTTTAAAAAGATGCATCTGATCTAAAATTGTTTACAGTACACCTGTAATCTATGAGTTTATGTGAGTGGCCAATGCATTATGTCATATAAGTTATTTAATTATCTGATATAAAATGATGTAATTTCTTGAACTTTCTTTGTAAGTGATCTCAAGCACATGCACCCTTAGAGACCACTTGCGTTAATCTGGGCTCAGAGCAGGTCCAGGGCAGAATGAAGCGACCTGTCAACTTGTGTTGATGGTCCTGGACCTCTCCCTACTTCAGCTGTGCCTCAAAATTTATTAGTAATCTTTGATACTGGGTAATATTTCTGATTCATATGAGTCTGAGTTGACAATGTGATTCTGTGTTGTTTTTAATGCCATTACATAGGATCAAATTATTATAAGGGGTGTTTAGAGAGAGAAGAGAGCCAAGAACTGATATCCCCAAGGTACTCCTATAGTAGAAGTATGATAGAAAGAGGAGGAACATGCAAAGAAGCCTGAGGTGGAACAATCAATAAGGCAGGAAGAATTTCAAAAGAGTAAGCTGAGCTAGAAGCAAAGTAAAAAGAGTACCAAGGAGGAGAGAGTAATGACTGTGTCAAAAATCAGTTATAGGTTTGCAACTTAGCATGCCACCTAAGTACACTGGTGACCTTGGCAAGGAGAGGAGTTTTGGTGAAATGGCCAAGGTAAATGCTCATTTCCAGAGAGAATGTGAAGCACTTATTTGAAGATAGTAAGTATAGACAATTCTTTCGCACAGAATTTGGCTGCAAAGAGGACTAAAGACATTAGAGAAGAGAAGTCAAAAGGTTTTCTTTAAGATAGGAAAAATTTTAAAAATATTTGTTTCTATGCTGATTGAAATAATCTATTAGAGAGGAATTTTAATGATGTAGAAAAGAGTAACCTTGGAACAATGTCTAAGTAGGAGAAGGAAGAGGAAGAGAAGGGGAAATAGAAGATGTAGACTGAGCAATGGGCATTAGATAGGTGAATGAGTTCATTTCTCAGAAAGGGCAGAGAGTACCTTCATACATATACAGATGCTTGTATGTGGGTGGATGTAGTGGGGAGAGTGTCAATATTCTCTTATGATTGCCTCAGTTTTCCCAGTGAAGTCAGAATTATTGTCATTATGTAAGAGTGTAGATGAGGTAGGGTATATTGCAGGTTTTAAGAGAAAAGAAAATGTGAGATAATACTCAGGGACAGTAGGAGAATAAATGGATTAGATAAATATAGTATCGTTATCTGGCAGCATTAAGAATCCACTTTAGCTTTTTGGTCATACATTTAAATAAGTGTGTGCATTTTCTTTAGTCACAAACAGTAGCACAAGGTTGCAAACTAAAAGAAATCAGAGACTGAATTAAACTATAATTGTTATTTTGCCAACAGTAAGAAAAATTGAGCCAGGTGCCTGGAATGTGAAGGTAGATGCAAGGGAGTAGTGATAATGATTGCCCATGGAACTGAAGTAGGATGAGAAGAATGGACAGCACCTCCAGTGGTGAAGGTCCATGAAATTGTGGAATGATCAAAGATTTGGATGTCCTGGTCAGATTAGGGGGCACAGAGACTAACATGGAATGCCAAGACATGGTAGTTAGGGAGTTATGCATGAAATTGGACTATATCAAGACATTGCAAGTATTAGTAATGATGACACCTCAGGGATGATTCTGGTGTTGAGTGAAGGAATTTAAGAAACTTAATTCTGATTGCTGGAAAGATTACCTGTATGTGTACTGAAATAGACAACAACTAATTTTGAAATTAGAGATAGTACTTTGAGCAGAAGTTCAATTCATCTAGAAATTCCAGGGAATGCCCAGGTAATGACAGATACGATGATAGATGATCATAGTGAGTTATATACAATTAATCTCATATAGGATATTGGATTATTAAAATGTGGGCAGAAGGAAAATTATGTGAAAGGGGTAATTAGGAGCAAAAAGAATGCGTATATCCAGGCCCGGAGGCCAAAGTATTGTGGCAGTAAGAAGCCACTACTACAGAAATATACAGGAATCTTCCCTCTCAGGAAAAAGCCAGGTGAAAGAAATAATCAGAGAAGAGATTAAGGATGTGAACATTTTGCTGATAATGGCCAGTGAATTCCAAAGGGCTATAGTGAAGGATTTTATGTGGTAGGACATGGTGAGAAAGGAGGAGGAAATAAGGGATATATACACAAAACAGAAAAACAAAATTAAAATCTCTTATAATACTATTTTGGTGATAATTTGAAGTAATACACTTTATTAAACATTGCTGTTTGGAGTATAAACTGGTACAACTACTTTATCAAACAGTTAGAAGCTATCTGGTGATCTAGTAAGGTTGGATGTATAAAAAACACATGTGGCAGCAATTCCATTCTTACGAACATGCCCTAGAGAAAAGCATGCACATGTGTGCCAAGAGACATGCAAAAAGTATTCACAGTAGCATTGTTTATAATTCGCCCAAACTAGAAAATTGCCATGTGTCTATCAATAGTAGAAGGAATTAAATATTTGTGATGAATTGGCATAACAGAATTATGTACAGCAGGAAAAAAGTACAGACTACAGCTACAAGAAACATAATATTGAGTGAAAGAAGCCAAACACAAAATAATATATACTGTATATGACACATATTTATATACTATTAAATCCTAGAAAAAACTACTATGCTATGTAGGGGTACATTTATACTTGGCAAAACTATGATGAATACAAGAAAGTAATTGCCCAAAATTGTAGAATAATAGTTACCTCACGCGGGGAACTCTAGTGTTGTAAATGAGATGGGACACATGAATGGCTTCTTGGGTGCTGACAACTTTCCGTTTCTTGACTTATTTGATCATTCCAAAGATGTCTCTTTCCCAATTATTTATTATACTGTAATTTTTATGTGCTTTTCTATATGCTTAATATTTTATAATAAAATGAAACAAATAAAATAGTATTGAAATTGGAAGACCAGTGTTTTAATTTGGTAGTTATTTTTGAGTGCGACCCTGAGAATATTATTTGAAAGCTCTGCTCCTCATTTTCCTTTCTGAAAATGAGTAGATTGTAATTTGAGATCTTTTATCATCTCATCTTCTCAGGCTCATCGACTTATTGCATGTAATTTATAGTGTTACTATATTCATTTTACCCTTATATTTATTCATTTGTTCATTCATTCATTCATTCAAAAAAATATGTGTTGGACACCTTCTATTGGAAGACATTATTTTAAGCACTGGGTGTAAAGCAATATGTAAAACAAATATAGTCTGAGACTAGTAACATTTTTTAACATGTACATTTACACACATACATGCACACATATACAATATATTAATGGCCTATATCTATTTTTTCTTTATATTAAGTTATGTGATCATACTCAAAATTTTTTCATACCCTGGTTTTTTCACTAACACTTAGTTGAGATTGTTTTAGATTTAGCCCTGTTATTGATTTATTCCACTTCTCAGTGGATGGGAGAAGAAATATTGAAGCAATCACAGTGTCTCAATTCTCTTATGTATACTGAGGCAAAAAGCCCTGACCCAGGTGCCTGAATTACTCTTCTGAGTACAGATAAAAATCTAATTGTCATCGAGTACATCTTTAACCTTTACAAAATAGAAAACCCCAAACAAAACAATAAGGTAGATTTTATTATTTACCATCCCCAATCCTGCTTCACAGATGTGGTCACAAGTGTTCATAGTGACTTTCCCGTGGTCACAGGATATGTGCCTGAGAGTGGAGTTCAAGGTTGACTCATTTTATCTTCAGACACAGCATCTGCCTCTCATGGCTAGGTGGCTCCAGGAAGCAGACCCCAGCTGCTGAGTATGTATTCCATGAACAGAGAATCATGCTGTGATAGATAACTCGATAACTCAGGTATTTGTTACTTGTTTTCCTTAGAATCTGTGTGTGTGCTGGGGGGATGGGTATGGCAAGAGACAAGAAAATCAGGTATTCATTTTCGAGTAATGTGAAGTATTATTTCAAAGTAACTTTAAATTTTAAATAATATAATAGATTGCAGAAAAATATTGGGTAGATGTGGAATGGAATTTAGAAACCATTAAACCTCATCCCATTTTACAAATGAGTAAACTAAGCCCCAGAAAGTTTATGTAACTTGTTCAAATTTTGACAGGTATTGCTAAACAGTGCCAGAGGAAAAATCCAGAATATTGAACTTGTTTAATCATTTTTAAACATTTTAACAGGATTAATTTGCATACAAACAATATGATAATTGCTTGATTCATATTTATTTATTAGAGTAAGTCTAGGAGGAATTATAATAGGCAATATTATGCCAACCTAATTTCTAGACTCATAAAAAAAAAGCTTCTCCTTCAATTATTTAAATTAATGAGGTTTTACTCTATGTCTACAACTAACCTTCAAAAGAAATTTATGAATTGCCTTGTTTTAAAAATGACTTTGGGTTTTCATGTCCTTTGGATAAAATTGCACCTTGAAATCATTCAAAGATGAAGAACTAAATTATCTCCTTTATTTCACAGCAGGTGACTAATAGTCACTCATCCAGAATGCTGATTTCTGGGAAAGTGAATGCACTCAAGATTTACTACAGTTAAACTAAACACTTGTCAGCTCCTTGGGCAATTATCTATGTTGTTGAGCATCAGTCACCTTCTTCCTCTTCCTCTTCCTCTTCCTATCTTCCAAAGTGACTGTGCCATTTTGCATTCCCACCAACAACGAATATGAATTCCTGTCGTTCCACATCATTGCCACCATTTGCTCTTGTCAGTGTTCCAGATTTTGGCCATTCTTATAGGTATGTAATAGGTATCTTATTGTTGTCTTAATTTGCATTTCTCTGCTGACATGTGATGTGGAGTATCTTTTCATATGCTTATTTGCCATCTATGTATCTTTGTTGAAGTATCTGTTAAGGTCTTTAGTCCATTTTTTAATCAGGTTGTTTGTTTTCTTGTTGTCGAGTTTTAAGAGTTCCTTTTATATTTTGAATAACAGTTCTTTATCATATGTGTCTTTTGTAAATATTTTCTCCCAGACTGTTGCATGTCTTCTCATTCTCTTGACATTGTCTTTTGCAGAGCAGAAGTTTTTCATTTTAATGAAGTCCTGCAAGATCACATAGTTTTTCAATAGCAATAATAGCAGACTTGGTATAGATGATAGTGTTTATCTTTATATATTTTGGGGTCCTGTAGGAGACAAAAGATTCAGTAAATTTTTTGGACAGCACTTATTTATTTAAAAAATGCCAATATTGTACTTATCATGTTCCAACCACTATTCTAAGTGCTTAATAAGGTGAACTCATTTATTCTTTTTTTTTTTTTTTTAAGAAAAGCAGACTGCCATATACAGCACCTCATTTGGATGTGTCTGGAGTCCTGGAAGCTTGGCTACCCTATGTTCTCCTACAAATGGACCTTGAGAGCTTGTTTGGAGGTTCTATCAGGGGAGTATAGCTACTTGTATACCCTTGACCAAAGAACGGTCCTCCTCTATCTGGGAAGGTTGTCCTCTTTGACCAAGCTCGCAGCTTCACGGGGGATGCACATGTGGCAATGAGAGACGAAGAGGACACCCACCTAGCCAGCCAGATCAGCTGAATAAACCCTGGTGATAAATGGGGTGACAGATGTCACAGCCAGATTGCCCTCACATCCCTAACTCACTTAATCTTAGTAAAAACACATTGGATTTTTATTAGTCTTTGGGTGGTGAAGATGATGTAGTCTACACAGAAATAAAAATATAATGATGTACACTTGAAATTTATAAAATGTTATAAACCAGTGTTACCTCAATAAAAAAAAAGTTAAAAAGAAAAACACACATTAGGTGAGTATTATCATAATCCCCATTTCACAGGCAAGAGTACTGCAGCATAGAAGGTACCTAAGTGACTTGACCGAGTAAATGCGGGATTGTGATTACAACCCAGCTGACCAGCTACAGTCCCTGCATCCTTAACCATTGTGTTATCCTGACTCTTCTGTGCTAAACATGATTTTTGGAAGCATTGCTTTCTAGTCATTTCTCGAAAATCAACTAGCACATTCCTTCTCTCCCCAATATTGGACTTACACTAAATACCAGCTTCATAAGTGAGATGCTTCCTATACAATTCTAAGTGATTTTTTACATTTAATCTTTAGTCTGCTATCACTTTCTCAGAGACTAAAATATTTTTGACTTTAGGAACCTAAAATAGAGGAAGGTAGTATGTATCTGATGTTTCATTTTCTGAGCAGCAGAATTGTAAATTCAGTTGCCATCATGATCCCTCTGGTTTGTCAATTTATAACAATGTTTTGAAGAACTATTTAATATCTATAATTTTGGATATTATAACATGAATAGGGATTGCTGATTACTGGGGGAGAAAATAACACAGCCATGTAGATTTGCACCATTATATAAAAATTGTAGTTTTCAACCCCAACCAAGCCATCAAGGTTGCTGTCAATCCTTCTATACTTTAATCAGCTTATTGAGTTCATGGAAAAATATTTTCCTTGAAGCTATTTCAAACTTATTTCATTCTTGTAAATCCATAAGAAAGCCTCTTGCTTCTATGCCCTATCTTTTGCTCTACACCTGAGGTAATGAGGAAATGCTATAATCTACTGTGTGGGGTAGGTGTTATTATTTAACTATTTTATGATCAGCATCTTTTGTTATAATAATCTATTCTTGGACCAGGCCCAATGGCCTAGTGGTTAGGGTCAGCATGCTCCACTTTAGTGGCCCAGGTTCAGTTCCCGGGCATGGACCTATAGCACTCATCTATCAGTGGCCATGCTGTGATCGTGGTTCACACTCAAAACGTAGAGGAAGATTGGCAGCAGATGTTAGCTCAAGGTGAATCTTCCTCAGCAAAAAAAAAAAAGAAGGAAAATTTATTCTCATATAAATTAGCAATATTGAAGTATATATGCACTTCCCTTCTCCATTTGGAGTACGGAGGATTCTAAAAGTATTCCATTAGACATGCTTGAATATTCCCTAATTACAAAATTCTCTGAGAAATGCCAAATTGCAGAGAATTTTAAATTAGATCACAGAAATTCCTTAAGAAAACATGACTGCTATTTTCTTCCTACAATTTCTTTATCCATAATCTATGCCAGTCATTTGCATAACTCTTAGTAAGCAGCTCATCTGGGATGATGACTTTCCACCATTCTCCCATGTCACACAAAAATATGTTAAGTATCACTGATACTGTTGGGTATTACATGCCTAAAGTGAAGCCAGAGTTTTATATGTTTGTTATGATTTTTGTTTAGAAACTCACTAGTAACTAACTTGCTTAAAACCTTCCAGCTGCTTCCTAGCATCAGTCTTAGGAAGAAAACTACCCATGTATTTTTTTTAATTCTACTCTATTCCCTTGTACTTTTTTTATACCTTATTCTACAGAGCAGAAACTTATTCAAATGGGTTATTTTAATATGTTTCACCCAGATCTATTCATCCTATGAAAGTAGCCTCTAAACTCATGCCATAAATAATCATATTGCCTTTGGCTCTAGAGGGCTTTTATAATGGATTTCATAATATTCTCATATCCTTTTTATAATTAAGCACACTTTAACTCCAGACCCGCCAACCTTTTAGCAACACAAATGCATATATGAATGGAGTCATACTGCCAGTGGGCATGACTACATACTGAATATGCAGGTCATTTTCATGATGAGCTTTTATTTATTTAGTGTGCTCTGCTTTCCCTCTAGATGATTTTATTAAACAAGTAATAAAGAGGTGTATGTACAAAAGGGTATATATGGAAGCATGTAGGATACATCACATGCTGAATACAAATGTGCTGTTGAGAATGCATAATATCACAAAATAATGAGATGAGAAAATTTTGCTCGTTGATACCCACAAGCAAATATAACAGTCCAGGCTTGGACTGAATCAATAAACTCCATATGTGACCAGGCAGCAAACAATCTTTACAAACACAAAGATCTTTCTTTTTATTTGCCTGGGGTTTTTTCATTATATTTAATAGGAATTAATTTGTGTCCTTTGCACAAATTGGAACAGTTACACAGCAGACAGAACAGTGGGTAAAGTAGAATGGGGTTAACCATTACTACTGAGTTTTCATCTTTGTGCATATGCACAATATTTGCAATCTAGTATAAAACTGGGGAACAGATAATTTAATATTTAATGCTAATAGAAATTAACAGACTATTAGCAAAAAGCTATTAACATAAAAATGGTGTATCATTTTTATTTATGTTGAGGGATAAGAATAAAAAAATAAATACCTTCTTTCTATATTCATGCTAAATAGTTTTATAATGTCCAGAGAGTGTCTGGGCTATGTGACCTTGAAGGAGAAAAATCACATGCACTTATTTAGCCAACTAGAAGCTGGGACTTCTATGTACCTTTTAGATAAAACCATAAAATTTTGGTAATGTTTTATTATGTTGAGAGTATGTGCTTGGTCTGGTGTGAATACAGCCACACTCTGCTTCCCACAGCTTGCAGGAAGCAGCTGGCTCCAGGCTAGTTCTCCTCTGAAGTCACTTGTAAGCCTGATTGAAAAAAAGAACAAAGGAATGAAACAGAGGTGTAGTCTTCTCTCATACATGCCTTTAGTGTATTTAGACATTTTAGACAAAAAATAGTCATTGAAGTTTAACATCTCAGTCTAATTTTTGGAAGACTAGAAAAAGAGAGTCCAGGTTTTAATTACATACACACACAGTATTTCTTGTGATATGTGTTTCTCCAAACCTAAGTCTGTGTCTATTTTGCTTTTCCTCTAAATCCCTAAAAATGACTAAATGAATAAACACTACAGCACAAAGTGATCTCTGATTAGGAAAAATGGGGTCTTATTTTACTGGGATGATTTGAGAATAGTAAAAATGAAAGAGAGTTCTCAGGAAGTAATCCCACATAATATACCATGGAATAAATGATGCACAACAAAGAGAAGGCAATATTTTGAGCACTCTAAAATTAAAAAAAATCTTAAGCTAACAGTTTAACAACAACTATCTCCAAGATCATGACTTTAAAATCAAGTAGCAGGGCCTTGCCGTTTACTTGAAAAGCTATTTCTTGATTTATGGCATTATTTTCATCTGTAATATGGGAAACTGTTCTGTCCATTCTTCTTCATGCCAGCATAGGCATATATGATCACTGACAGACTTACCAGATGCTCTGAGGATATTCTCTAATGATGGACACTGACACTTGCATTTGGAGCTAAAATTTGTATGAAATATCAGGATTAAAATGTCCATCAATTTCAATCATATTGAAAACAAATATTTATAAAAACAGTGAATTGGACCAAATAGTGATAAAATGGTTTAAAACATGGTGTCAATATTAGGAGAGAAATGTTCTCACGGTAATAATAGTTCAAAGTTTGGCAGTGATCAAGTCTACTGGGGAAAAAAAGTCTATCCTAATTGTATTGCACTATATTATTTTTACACTAAAATTTTCTGGTCTTATAAAGTTTTTATAGTCAGTGTACTTATATAATGACTGATACATACTTGTTTACATTTCTTTATAAATATATTTTATAAATATTTCTATTTGTAGGCATTATTTTTTAAATATATATATTGTAGAATTGTGACAGACTAACCAATGTCATGAAATGGATCTTCATTATTTTATTAAGTTTTTTTGCAGAGTAGGGTCTAGACATTACATATTTTAGGGCATTAATTCATATTGTAAAAAATGTGTTTTCTTGGCTTACGACAAGCATTTTTAGGAATGAAAAGGCCCTTTCCTTTTAAAGAATGATGATGTGAACTGCAAGTTCTGGTTCTCATTCTGGAAATTCGAGTGTGTGAAGTTGCCTGAAGAAATCATTCCTGACCACCACATGGAATAAGAATTAGGTGGACAAAGAAAATGAGAAGTGAAATATTTTAATACTCAATTTACTTTATCATCAAATTGATAAATTGTCCCTTCTTCACAAGGCAAATAACTTAGACATTATAATATTGAATTCTATAAGAAATATGTCAGAACATACATTTTGAATTAAAAATAGGAAATTTTTTCTAAGTGAAATAATTGAAATGCTTTACATAATGACAAAACAAGTGTTGAAATATGAAGACATTTTTTTTCTAAGTGCTGTTTACAACTGATTTTTCTACCACAGAATGAGTATCACTTGATGGCTCAAGGGCAGCCATTTTCTGAAGTTGTCTTGTACTACATGTGCAAGAATTAGAATCATTCAATGAGTCTATGAGTTGCATGTGTCCTAAATCATTTACTTTTTAAAGAATTGATAGACTGTATTTTTTAGAGTAGTTTTAGTTTTATAGAAAAATTGAGTTGAAAGTACAGAGAGTCCCCATATACCCTCTTCCCCCCAACCTGTTTCACCCCTCAGTGTCCCCAGTTATTAATATGCTGCATTACTCTGGTACATGTGTTGCAACTGATGAACCAATGTTGATACATTATTATTAACTAAAGTCCATAGTCTTCCTTAGGGTTCACCACTTGTGCAGTCCAGTTCTATGAGTTTTGACAAACGTATAATGACATGTATCCATCAGGATCATAGAGTAGTTTCACTGCTCTAAAATTCCCCTGTACTCCTTTCATTCACCCTTCCCTCCCCAACTTCTGCAACCACTGATCTTTTTATTGTCTCCTTAATTTGGCCTTTTGTAGAATGTCGTATAGTTGGAGTCAAACAAACACGTACTTTTAAGAAACACCCAGAGATTCTGATGCACAGGCAAGCATGGTAACCAATGGAGTAAGGATGCCAAACAGAAGAGTTTTCAAGTTCGAAAGCCCACTGTTGTACTAATTAGTGGAGATGTTGCTGACAGATGTTATGTCTAAGAAAACTGAATGTTAGTGCAATGAATAAACTCAGAAGTCAATAAACAGAATGAAATATTTGGGTTAAAAATCTTCAACATACTTGAAAATTTAGTTTGCATCAGGGCTACGAAAGTGAATAGACGTCACAATGAGAAGGCAGATGATTGACCTATGAATGTAGAGTAGAGTAGGTTTCTGTGAAATATCATAAACATAATAAACCTACCAGACTATTTCTTCTGAACATATCCCTGTGCTCACAGGGTAGGGTGAAAGGTAGAAAGGGAGGGGAGAGGGGACTCATACATACAAATGAGATAATGGAATTTCCTAATGTAGCTTTAGGAAAGTACCTAGTCTCATTGAATCTAACCTGAGATCTCTTTACCACCGAATATTTTTAAGAGAGGTTTATTAACTGCTTTTAATATAACAAAAACAAAAGCCTTAGTATATACATTATATTTGCCTACTCTAAATCTGCACAGTTTGAATATGATTTCTATTTTATTTTTAAATAAAATATGTATTTATTTTAATAAATAAAATGTATTTATTTAATAATATATTTATTATTAAATATTATTAAAATAATAATAAATAAAATTTATTATAAAACTAAAAATTATTTTTAAATAAAATAAAAATTTTATGTTTAAATAAAATATAAATAGATTTTAAATAGAATCTGAATTTATATTAATTCGATGTGATAAAAATCAAGTCATTTGCTGTTCAGAAATTTTGGTTGACAATACATTTCAAAAAGTGAATTTCATTAGAGGGGTAAGAAAAACTACAAAGCTATTCACATATAAAAATATCTATACAATATGCATTGTGTTGCAAAAGAAAAGGGATTAAACATGAAAATTCTAACTTGAAGGAGGAATGATGGAGAGAAAAATTTCACCTATTAGAACCAACTGCATTTATATTAAGATCTAGAAAATAAGAAACTTCTGGATAGTGCAAAGAAAGTTGTGACAACAAATAGCAGTTGCTTTTCTTTTCCTACCTCAATTTGTTCCCCGTTGAACTTTGTCTTTAGTTTTAAGTAACATGCTTAGATTGAAAATGATTTAAATGAGGAGTAGAATAATAGTATGCAAAAGTTAACAAGATAATATATGTGAACATCTCACCTACTATAATCCTTACTTGTTTTTGTCCACTCCATCCCTCACTCCATTTTCATAACCACTCTAAATTCATTTTGAGGAATCCAACATTGTATAGAGATTTGTAGAAATGCTGAATCAAGTAGCCTGCCTTCCACTGGTGGAAAACAAATAATTTCTTGGAGACTATTTCTATGATGTTGTCTCTCACCCTCCTGGTACAGTCAAAGCAAAGACACATTCAAATATATCTTGGACTCTGATCTTAAGAAGAGGGTGAGGATCATTTTCCCCAGCAACAATGCCTTGACTGCACACACTTCCTATCATGTGATTGCTCCTTTCTACCCCTCTGAGTGCCTCAATCTCTTTTAATTTCCAAATGTAATTTCTCAGCCTTATCATTGACTTTCCAAGATTTTAACAGCCTTACAATAAAATACATTCTGTTAAGATAGCCAGAATCATAATTTCCATAATTGCTTGTGAAGAAATCATCATAAAACTGTCTCACAAACTCTCTGCCTATATGCTATGAGAAACGTTACTTGAGAGCCCCCACATATTTACTCACCACATATGTACGGGAAAAAAAAAAAGAGGCTATCTTTTGTGTGTAATATTAAGAAATAAAATTCTTAGTGGGGAAAGTACTTAATTTGTTTAATAGAAATTATTTCTTATGACACTAGATGAGCTAAAAGCAGGAGGAGATCGAAGGGAATTATTATTGAACTTAACATTTAAGGTATCAAAATTCATGTTTTCAAGGAGTATTAATAACGTATCAAGGTTCCCAATAATTACAATAAACAATAATAATGATAAAAGGAAAAGACTATTTCTATCAAATAATGAATCAAAAAGTATTTATTATTGTATTTAACTTGAATGCAAATCATTTATAAAGCAGTGAGCTACTTGGCAAAGTATACACAAAGAATAATCCATTATGACAAAACATTAACAATCAGTCAAGCATATAACATTTATGGATTTACATAAATTCTGTCTGTTCTGGTATGTGACTATCAAGGACAGATAAAGAATTTATGAATAATCTATGTTCTTAAATACCAACAATTAAAAATAATTGTTCTAATACCAACAATTAATAATTACACAAATGAGATGCCAGTCTTACCACACATATAACTTCCATCATCTAATAGCAAGAGTAATCATATTATAAGTGAAAGCCTACTCTTATAACCTCATGCAATATATTTTATGATTTAAAGAGGATATTGAGGGGCCAGCCCTGTGGTGTAGCAATTAAGTTCACGGGCTCTGCTTTGGCGGCCTGGGGTTTTGCAGGTTCGGATCGCGGGCATGGACAGATGGACCACTTGTCAAGCCATGCTGTGGCTGGGTCCCATATAGAGTAGAGGAAGATGGGCAGGGATGTTAGCCCAGGGCCAGTCTTCCTCAGCAAAAAAGAGGAGGATTGACAATGGATGTTAGCTCAGGTCTGGTCTTCCTCACACACAAAAAATTAATTAATTAATTAATTAAGAGGATATTTAGTCCTTCTATTTTATTTCACTATTGTCCACTCTCTCCTTTGTTGTTCCACTACTTTATATTCTCCAGAATTATTTACAATATCCCTTGTGTCTTATCTCTCCAACTGGTTTTCCTGGAAGGATTTTCCCATGTTATCATCCTATATTATAGTATATTTAAAGTAACAAAGTAAGTGAGTGTGAAATCTATCAAATTAAAATGTTTTCAATAGTATAAAAAAGGGCATCTCAGGGGCATTAAGAAAAGTTTCCCTTAAAATGAGATATCACCTCTCTCCTGTTAGAATGGTTATAATTAACAAGACAGGAAACAATAAGTGTTGGAGGAGATGTGGAGAGAAGAAAACTCTCAGACACTGCTGGTGGGAGAGGAAACTGGTGCAGCCACTATGGAAAACAGTATGGAGATTCCTCAAAAAATTAAGAATAGAACTACCATACAATCCAGCTATTCCACTGCTGGGTATTTATCCAAAGAACATGAAAACACAAATATATAAAGATACACACATCCCTATGTTCGTTGCAGCATTCTTCACTGTAACCAAGGCTTGGAAGCAACCTAGGTGCCCACTGAGGGACGAATGGATAAAGATGAGGTATATATATACAATGGAATACTACTCAGCCATAAGAAATGATGAAATCCAGCTATTTGTGACAACATGGATGGACCTTGAGGGTATTATGCTAAGTGAAATAAGTCAGAGGGAGAAAGTCAAATACCATATGATCTCACTCGTAAGTAGAAGATAAAAACAACAGCAAACAATCACATGGAGACAGCGATTGGATTGATGGTTACCAAAGGAGAAGGGGGGAGGAAGGGGGATGGAAGGGATTATTAGGCACATGTGTGTGGTGATGGATTGTAATTAGTCTTCCAGTGTGAACATCATGTAATTTATACAGAAATTGAAATATAATGATGTACACCTGAAATTTATAAAATGTTATAAACCAATGTTACCACAATAAAAAAATAAAAATAAAAAATATGAGGAAAAAAAGAAAAGTTTTCTTTTTGGGGGAAGTGGTTAGAGAGGTCACAGCCTTAATGTTGAATAGTATTTTGTTCAAAGCTGAAAGGAAATGGAGAAATCCTTCTGGTGCACTGTAGCACTAATGAAAGCATTATCATTGTAAAGACAAAGCTGAGTTCTAAGTATGTGTAGATAAAAGTGATGGTTGATACCAGAAATATGTGTTGATAAACATGATGGTTGATACTAGACCGTGGAAAGTAGCTTTTATTTTATAACGTAAGCAATGGAAACATTTAATCAGTCTTTTTCCCTGCCACTCCTCTCACCCCAGCAGATAATGCTAATTAAATACAAAATATCACTTTGACCTTCCTCATTTCCCATTGAAAATCAGAAAAGAGAAGAAATAAAGAGATCTTCTGCCCTGAAGGAAGCAGCATGCTGAACCATACTGTTAGAGAGATTGTCCTCTGCTTGATTCCCTCATGAAGAGGCAATCTAGAAAAGCTAATCCACATACTTCTTAGATTTGTCCTAGCACAGCAAATGAGTTTATTTTACTATATATCCAGACAACACTGTAAGAAAATAATACAATCATTAAAAGAGTAGGTCAGGAATGAAAATGTGTTTTATAATCTAACAAATTTTTCCACTGTCAAAGAAGTTGGAACTTAGAGCGCCTTTTTTGTGAGTGTGCAAAATGTCAATCAAGCAATATTAACTGCTACACACAAAATTGACACTCTGTCCTATTGGATGACATCCATAAAGAAAATGAATCTCTTTTAATAGAATTAAACTACATGAATGACCCTATTTCAAAGAGCCATGTTCACGAATATCTACATGGTTCTGCATTTAAATACATTATCCATGTTCTAGTAACTGCAAGTAAATATGTAATGTTATTTCCTAATAATTAATTTAATTTTGTAATCAAGTCCCTGTTTTTCATGTTTTTTCCATAAGCTAATTATATCATCATATATTTTTCATATAATTATAGACTACCTAGAGTAGAGTGGCTGCATAAAAGCTTCTATTCACTCATTTATTCATAAAGTATTTTAATCCTACTATGTGCCAAGTACTGCCCTAGGAGCCATGGACACCTGGTACACAAGACAGGCTAAATACCTGTCTTCATGAATATTTATTCCATAAGCTCATGCTCTTGTCTTAGTCAATTTGGGCAGCTGTAACAAAATACCATAGCCTGTAAGGCTTACACAATAAACATTTATTTCTCTCAGTTCTGGAGGCTGAGAAGCCGAAGATCATTGTGCCTGCTGGCAGATTTGGTGTCTGGTGAGAGCCCATTTCCTGGTTTGCAGATGGCTGCCTTCTTGCTCCATCTCCACATGGTGGAGAGAGGAAGCTCTGGTTTCTCTTCCTCCTCTCATAAGGGAGGTCCATGAGGGAGCTCCACCCTCATGATCTCACCTAAACCTAATCACCCCCCAAAGGCCCCACCTCCTAATACCATCTATGACACTGTGATTTATAATAAGGAATATATATTTGGTCTTTGACCCAGTTCAGTTCTGGCAGGGAGCTCCTAAAACCTTTGGAATTTCCTAAGTGATGAGAGCAATAAAGATGCTTATTGTTATGAGAATGAGGTGACTTTTGGAGAGCACCTAAGAATAGGGGCTGGTTGCCAGGAGCACCAACCATGTTATTAGAGGACTGGAACTTTCTGTACCACCCCCCCATCTTCAGGGAGAGGAGAAGGGCTGGAGGTTGAATCAATCTCCAATAGCCAATGATTAAGTCGATCATGCCTATGTAAAGAAACCTCCATAAAAATCCAAAAGGACAGGGTTTGGGGAACTTCTGGATTGGTGAGCATGTGGGGGTGCTAAGACAGTAGCAGCTTGGAGAGGTCATGGAAGCTCCACACCCTTTCCCCATGCCTTGCCCTACACATCTCTTCCATCTGGATGTTCATCTTTATCCTTTATCACATCCTTTTATAATAAAGTGATAAACCTAAGTAAAATATTTCTGTGAACCTTTCTAGCAAATTAATCAAATCTAAGGAGGGGATCATTAGAAGCTCCAAGCGACAGCCAGTTGGTCTGAAGCACAGATGAGAACCTAGGTTTGTGACCAACATCTGAAGGTGGGGACAGTCTTGTAGGACTGAGCCTTTAACCTGTGGGATCTGGTGCTATCTCTGGATAAACGGTGTTAGAATTTAGTTGAATTGTTAGGACAACCAGCTGATGTCCTATTATTAGGACAACCAGCTGATCTCCTAGAATTGCTTGGTGGTATGAGGAAATCATCTCCCAGTTCATGATGGAAATTGGGTGCAGAATCAGACATCACATTGAAAGATATGGACATCACATTGGAATTGGAAATTCCAAACTCAACATAGGAATTTTGGGGGTACAAACATTCAATCCATAACAGCTCTCATGCTTCTATTGCTCCAAACAGATATGCATGGAGTTACTATTTTTCTCAGCGAAAATTATCTAGTTTTTGACATGCTTCTCATTGAAATTATCTAAATATCTTTTACAATGTTGTTTTCTATAATCTAAATCAATCATAGAGAAGAATCTTTCAAATACTCACTTTTCAATCAAGACACCTCTGCATTAGGAGTTTATATGCTTTTATTTCGCTTTGAGTTCTTATTTTTTTATGCCTTTTAGACACCTGAATTTGCACATATTCCATTTTGGCTATAAAATCCTCTTGTATTACCATCTCCAGTCTATTTAATTAAATGACTCTCTTCTAATCTCTTACAGAATGATCAAAAACTGACTGACAGGGCTTTTCCTAGGCTTTATAGAAGCTGCCAATCTCAATCTGATATTTCCTATCTTTCTCCAGGATGCTCTTAATCAGAAATTAAATCCTACTTGAGGGTGGAATCTAGTAAGGTCACTAAAAATAAAGCAATCAAGTCCTCTATCTATCAAGTTAACTACATTACGGCACTTATTTATTTCTTCATATAATTTAGCCCACCGATTTTTTAACTAGCCATCTACTTATTTAACAATATAAACCAAAGTGCTTTTTTTCTTTTAATTTTGAGAATATCTGCCTTGATTATTCCTACATTGCCACCTCTGTGAGAGCCTTTGTTAACTGATTTTAGCTTGGAACATCACTTTGAACCTATTATGTTTTCCCCCCATTACGCACTCTTTGGCATCAGAGAAGAGAAGTCCTCATCTGGGAAATCACTGAAGCCATGAAATTTTTGTGCTCCTCATTCCTGAACTCAAATAACTGTGGACAAAGAAATGAAATTTATGGTGCCAACACTTTAGTTTGCAAAACACATCTAGTTTCTCTGCTCGTCCGCAGATCGTAGATAATACTCCTTGAGTTAATTTGAATGTGTTAGTATTTGCTGATCAACAATCAAAAAACTGAGGTACATATGGAATCTGCTCTATAGGGAGGATGAAGCCTGAAGCTGACCCAGTTTTGTCAGGCAACCCCCTCTTAGAATCACAAGGTGGAGGGTGAGTGTTTGCGTTACTACAATTCTGCTGACTCAGTCTCTCTAGATCCAAATAACTGGGAGTGCCTTATAACTAATGATTCTAAGTAACAGGGGGATTCTTGAAATCATGGTTGCTGCTATGGAAATCTCAGTCAGCCGTCCAACCTGAAATCTGTTGCATGATAATTTTACACTAGAGTTCACTTGACCTTAGGACCAGGAGAGATTTGGATTGGTGAGTAGCCCAGGGATCATATAGTTTACAGACAGCCTCCTAAAAACATGGAGATGTCTGCGAACTCGTAAAATAAAAAATCACGGTTTTGGTACCTCAGAACTCTGGAAAGTAGAGGAGAATAGGCTTGGAGATTCGAGAACTGTGTGTATATCTTCCCCCCTCATACATTCTGGAAATCAGGGAAAAGAAAAACTTACAACACACACCATGCCAAAATGGAGTAACTCCAACAGAGTAAAAATGAAAGCAGGAAAAGTCCAGATGTCAAGAGAAAATGTGAGAAGGGCTGGTATAAGTTCTTCTGTAGATGTTTGGTAGAATTCTCCAGTGAAGTTATCTGGTCTTGGGCTTTTATTTGTGGGAGAATTTTGATTACTAATTCAATCTCCTTGTTCATTGTTGGTCTGTTCAGACTTTCTTTTACTTCATAGTAATTGGCTACACTTTTAAGTGTGCCCCATGATATGGGTAGAAGAATGTCCAGCAACCGGAAACTAAAGTGGGATTAGCAGGTGCCCTAATCTAGGTGAAAGGGAATAGAGGTCAGTGCCCCATCTGTATCAGCCAGGCCAGGGAAGACAATGACAGTTGAAATTTAAGATCCTAGAAAATCAGAAAACTCCAGAGTTAGGATTAGGAGGAGAAGAGGGAGAAAAAAAAATCCTGAATGACCTAAATATCTGTGCCAAACAAATAGATTTAAAAACATTGATTTAATTATTATTTTTAAAGAGTCAGAATCGGAGTGAGGAAAAACATTGACATTGTTAGATTAAATTATCTTGCTAGTGGAGTGAACAAGAGCTCAGGAACCAAGCTAAATTCCATTATAGAACTGTAAATAAGGTAGGGCATTTTTGTGGACATTTGAGATTTGATTGTGGACTACAACCTGTCTACACTCTGTTTTTTACAATTTTGTCCAGGATTAATTCTGTTTTTTAAATTCTACTTCTGAGTCCCTTTCATTTGATCTGCACAAGAACTCATTGCCCTCAAGACTCTTGATGCACTGGCTAGAACACTCTAATTCTGCTTGTTCCTCTCATAAAATACCATATTCTGGACCTTTCTCACCCCTCATCATAATTGCATTCACTCCATCAAAATTCACATGCTGTGTGTGCCACTATTTCTGGCTTAGGAAAAATGTTAACATCAATCAATTTAGAACCTGCCATTTAAAGAATTATAAAGGTACCAGGGTTACTTAGGATGTTATGCTCTTTGCCAGAGTCCCTTGGTTGACTCACAGAAGAATAGTACTGGAGTGTTAACTCCAATTCTACATTTTCTTGAAAAGAAAATGCTTTCTAAATATTCAATAATCAGGGACAAAAATTAGTTGATATTTATATTTCTTCCTATCACACTGCATATGTACAAGCCAAGTTTAAAGTTCTAAGGAAAAGTAAATCTTATTTGTTACTTATTTAGACAACAAGACGAGGTACATAATTTATGATGTGCAGTACAAAATGAAGATGTGGCACCACTTACTAAAAAATTATTAAGAATTTTAAGACATTGTCAGCAGAGCATTAAATCAAGCAGGGCCCATGCAAATGCATAAGTTGTATACTAATGAAGCCAAACTTGCTGAAGTTTTGGAACTAATATGCTTTTGCATCAAAGTCAAATCAATTCTTCCAAAAAAAAGAACCGGTTTTTTGAACATGGACCATTAAAGGAAAATGATGTTTTGTTACTTGATTCAATTATTAGAAAAATTTTAAGTATGTTTGGAACTATATGGGAATATGTATCTATATTTTACACATGTATATGTGTACACTTTTTATATAGTTTTGTAAAACTAAATTTTATAAAATCTAAATACAAATCAAGTATCTCTGATGAAAATTTGTTTTCTTATCAAAATGTGATATAAATGTAAAATGTACATTGAATTTTAAAGTCATATTAAAAAGACTAATATCAGTAACCTTATGTTATTAAATTGTTATTAAATATTGTTATGAAATAATATTTATAATTTATGGCATTAAATAAAACATTAAAATTAGTTTTGATGTTTCTTTATAATTTTTTGTATGAATCTTCATGAAAAGTTAAATTTGCGTATGTGGCCTACATTATATTTTTTTTTGGATAAGACTGCTTTAGCATGCTACTGTTTATAGCAGTCACTTAATGGTTATTTATGGTATCTTATATTTCAGCAAGGCTTAGAAACTATGGAGTGTGGGACAAATTTATTCCACAGCCTCTTTTTGTGAACACAATTTTATTGGAACACAATTACCTGCATTTTTTATTTATCATCAATGGATGTTTTCACACCATATTGGTATATTTGAGTCATTGAGTCAATGGTATATTGAGCCACATAGCCCACAAAGCCTAAAATATTTACTGCTCAACTCTTGACCTCTGCTCTAGATGATATATAGTATTTGTCTTCTGGGCATTTGGTCCATTGATATTGAACTTGGAGGAGGGATGCGAGAACCAAAATGTTGAGCTGAATATCAAGATCCTGAAAGCTCAAAGGAAGAGATGGCCACGGGGAGACTTCTTGAATATCATTGGCTATTATTAACATAGCAGTGACAAGAGGGTAGTGCAACTTTTCCTAAAATTCCACAATATAAAAGAATGCTAAAATTGTAGGAAGATTTTACTTTTGCAAGGAGAGGACAATCCTTTTTTTTTCCCCTCTATTATATAAGTTTTTTTCAGAATGTCTATTTCAGAACTAGATTCATGCTGGTAGTAGTCTTAGTTAGCCCCAGAATTTATAGGTGAGTCTCAAGATAATAATGTTTCCAACATTCTTAAAAGAAACTTGTCTAAAATTAGGTTGTCCTTGGACCCCAAAAGCCGTGGTTACTGAAAAGGGAGCCTTGAAATTACTTTTATCATTGACTTTCTGTGTGGCCCTAAAAGTAAGAAGACCAATTGTTGAAAACTGTACCCATTTATGGATCAAATGTTATTAGCATTTAAGGAAATGCACATCAAAACCACAATGAGATATCACTTCACACCACATGAGAATGGCTGTAATAATTTAAAAAAATGGAAAATATCAAATGTTGGCAAGGATGTGGTAAAACTGGAAAATTGGAACCCTCACGCATTGTTAGTGAGATCAAGAATGGTGCACAGCTGCTGTGAAAAACACTTTGACAGTTCCTCAAAAGGAACATAGAACTACTATGTAAGAGCAATTCTACTCCTAAGTACATATCCAAAAGATTTGCAAACAAGTGTTCAAATAAAAACTCGTATATGAATTGTTTATAACGGCACAATTTACAGAAACCAAAAAGTGGAAACAACCCCAATACCTGTGAAGTGAGGAATCAATAAATAACATGTGTTCTCTCTATAAAATGGAATACTATTTAGTTATAAAAAGAGTGAAGTACTGATACATGCTGCAACATTAACGAACCTTGAAAGTACTATTTTAATCAAAAAAATCAGACACAGAAGGCCACATATTGTATGATTCAGTTTATATTAAATATCCAGAATAAGAAAATACAGAGAGAGAGAAGCCAGATTAGTGATTATCAGGGCTTAGAAGGAGGGCAGAATGGGGAATGATTGCTTAATGGCTACAGGGTTTCATTTGGAGAGACGAAAATGTTCTGGAACTAGACAGTGGTAAGAGTTGCACAACATTGTGAATGTACTAAATGTCATTGTATTGTGCACTTTAAAATGGTTAACATGATGATTTTTTGTATGTATTTTACCACAATAAAAATTATAGCAATTTAGAAAATGAACCAACATACCACTAAAAAGTTTCTAATTATCTTAAACAAAATGGACTCTCTGAAGGATTAGCAAAGTCCTGAGAAAGCAATTGTCAGTCTGCTGTCAATGGCATCAAGTATTTGCTAGCAGTTGGATTTGACAACTTCTAAAGATCCCATAAAATTAGAGTTTTTTAAAAAAAAATCTGACCTATTCTTCCAAATAACAATTACAAAATTTTATACATTTAAATTGTTCAACCAGATGGCTATCTAATTTTGGAAATTTTAAATGATAATGATGGGGATTTATTTTTGTTAAAATGGTCATTTTTGCATAACACAAGCTGTACTTTAGTGTTATGGTTTGACTCTTGCCAAATGCTAATGCTTAGAAATGGTGTAGTTTATTTCAGGAAATCTATTGCCTTGGATTAAGGAAATAGTTTACTTTCCCTAAAGGAATCTCATGACATCATTTATTAGATAGTTTGTGTTTTGTATGGAATGAGCTTTCAATAAATATACTAGTTAAGACTAGACTAGAATGTTTCTAGTTGTTCAAAAGTATGGATTCAGAATTCTCAAAATTTCCTGTCATTATTATTATTCAACGTTCTAGAAGTAATTTCAATAATTCTCAGCAGATATTGTTATATTAAAGTAACTGTGCTGGATGAAATTTTTTTAAATACCACAATTAAGATTACGTGTCCATTGAGACACGTAATTCTCCATGAGCATTTTATGTTCACACAGTCTGGATCTTCTGAGCAAAGGGCACCGATAATCTTTGCAAGGATATTTGTATATTTTCAAAAATATATTCCCTTTACTAAACACTTTCAATTTCTCTTTAATACTCAGAACTTTGCTCTGCATAGCAAATGCATGGAACATATCCTTTGAAGGTATAGCTAGTGTCTCCTTTCATGCCAGAGAGTGCAGCTGTGTTTACAGCACAGATAGAGTAGGTCTCCCTCCTCAGAAACATTCCAGGATGGTAGAATATCATTCCCCTCTCTGGAGAAGATGTTCTTATATTTCAGAGTAAAGACAAGCCCCCCAACCCCCTTCATTAGATAGCTCACGAACAGCCCTATATAAGATCAGTGTTTCCTAACGTGGGGTTCCTCTTCTATCTGCACCCCACTGCATGTGCAGGTGTCATCTAGCCGTCACCAAGTCACCCTGTGGGGACTGATATTCAACAAACTGACACAAAATATTGCTCTGGTTGATGCTATTTCTGTGAATAGTAAATGGTCTTTGTCTCTGACCTAAAGATCCTAGACCTTCTGTACATACATACACACATGCTCACACATACGTATATGTGCATAAATATTGATAATACATACATAAATGTGTTCATATATATACATAACACATATATATAAACAATGTGCAGACTTTTACACATGTACAGATATTTATAACTGTAGAAGGCTGACTTGTTGGCTAGTAAGGAGGGTAAAATCTCAAACCCTTCAAAGTTCTGGACTAACAGTATCCACCACAGTCAGGCAAAATCCACTAAGCAGACAATTAATACAATGTTAGATGTGTTAAAATTTTCTACTCCTCTCCAGAAGTGTTATATGACAACTATCCATATATTGTTTCTTTAGTAGACTGCATTGAAGGAAGTAAAGGCATCTAATTTGTCTTTATGACACAAAATAGTGCTATGTTAAAAGGAAATAAAACCACATATGTTTTATTGTCTATCGAATCCTATGTCTTATAAATTTAACACAATATTTTAAAGCTTAGATAAATATGCTGGTATTTGAAAAACTAGGGCTACTTAAAGACGTTTGCAGAACTTAGACCCTCTTAACTTATACACTCTAATATATGTCAAACATAAGAATGTAAGTACTTCTGTAATGGATTTACTTCTTGCTGTTAAAGGGTAAAAGAATTTTGTTAATAATTTGCTTTTGAAATAATTCTGTAATGATGAACTCGTTAAATCTACAATTGGCTAAGATTTATAAATTACCACGGAATATCTGAACTTGAAAAGTTTTACAAAGTGAGAAAATAGCAACAAAGTTCTTTTTAAATGTAACGTATTTTATCAGTACACTATTTTCTGATAGAATAGTTAATTTGATATAGTATTACATTTTACATCATTTCAGTGAATACACATTACTTACCAACTTCCAGGTCTTCATTGGTATATTTGAGGTAATAATTTGGGGGAATTTTCTTTCAGGTGTGGTACATTTTGTAGGCCCTTAACAGTCTATCCATTTCTCCTAATGAAAAAAAAAGAATGCCTGCTTAGAGCCACACTTAGAATCTTGGTTTACTTAAAAGATTTTTAGGATAATTCTGTGTTCATAAGAGAGACCTAGATTACTCCACTAATTATTTTCTTTGATGGTGTGTGGGTTTGTGTACCTAACCCCTTGAAGGTGCTATAGCTATTATTCCTTGCCAGGGATTATTTCAATCGGCAAAGCTTGGGATTCTGATTATTCACCTCTAACTTTCAAGAGAACTTCAATTCTGTGGCATTTTTATTTCATCAAAAAGTAGAACATGATCTATGCACAAAGGGAACCTTTTAATTACTGGGGGTCAAACTGTGGAATCCAGAACAAATTTATCATAGATCATGAGAGGAAAGTCAGGGGACCTGAAGGCTGATGAGATGGGCTCGAATTGCCTAACTATCCAGCACTATAATGTGAGAAATAATGGAAAATGTACAATCTCCCCAGTGAACATGATACTACTTTAGGAATGGAGTTATTGAAATATTTTCTGATTTTCAGGGATGCTTTAGTAAAAACTATGAATTTAAAAAGTGATGACAATTACAAAAACATTCTTTGCAATTTTTTTAAAATTTTGTTTTGTTTGCACAATTGAGAGTATTTTCATTTCATTTTTTAAATTCTGCATATATATTTTTAAAGGGTCTATATAAAATATGAATTGGAAAAATAAACATTTTACTTATGCTTTTTTTGTATAATGTTAATTTTAAATCAATTTCCCTTTTTTTCTGATCCTTAAAAGAAAGCAGTACTACAATATCTTTAATTTACAGAAAGCCCTTTGAATAGAAAATGAAAAAATTAGTTGCCTTGGAAACTGAAGAAGTTCACATCATTCTGAATACATTATTAACCCATTATCACGCAGCTATGATATCACACTTGGATAAAAAGGTAATTGATTTTATGATTGTTTTCTTTTTTCTATGTAGGTTTATATAAAGTATTTTAACTTAAAATCAGAATGGTTTTTGAAATACATTTGAAATTCCTTTGTTCCTCCTACTAGAAGTTATTTGTTTTGGATGTTATACAGTCTTATTTATATTGCTTATCACATTTCTGTTATTGAACTATAATTCTTTTGTGTGGAATTATTTTGTATCTCTCTCAAAGTTATTTTTTAATTTTCCTGAAGTAAAAATTACTCATTTCTGATTATATTAGATGATACGTGGGTCTTACCAATACCTCTTATCATGCTTCAATAGACATTCAAGGTAGTCATTTTGAATACCAAGAAAATAAATTGTAACCTGACTCCTTAGGGTCATATGAATTAGCTGGGATGAGTTATAGAAGTTAGTAACAAAATATCTCATTACAGTTGCTTATAAAAAAAGATACAATTTTTTTCTTAAGTACATTATGTCTTCCCATTATCAATCTAGAATTAATATGGTGTTTCCTGTTATTAGAGACCAAGGTACACTCATTCTTTCCTCTGCTATTTATGACTTCCATTCCCAAAGTAATCTTATTCACTAAGATGGTGTCTGGAGCTGCAGGCATTGAGTCTACATTTTAGTCAACAGGAAAGAAGATGGGATGAGGAAGGACACCACATCACTTTTCTCTTTAAACATGTTCTGAACACAAAACTACACTTACTAACTATTAGCTAAGAAGTATAAACATGGCCGCAATTGGGTGACTGGAAAGTGTATAATCCCAATGGTTGTGTGCCGTGACGAAGATCAGGAGTGTCAATACTATAGATGGAGAGCAAGAGATAGAACGGGAGAGAGAGAGAGAAAGGGACAGAAAGAGAGAGAGAACACAAAAATTGTGGGAAAATCAGCAGTCTCTAGAACATTCTACTTTTTTGACCACCCACCTGTCCACCTACGACTTTCTTTCCTACACCAACTACGCAGTTATTTCTTACCAAAAAAATACAAATCCAAAGAATTATCTAGTTACTTTATTCATTTGAAAATCTATTCCTTATTTGACATGCAGTCTTCTACATCAAACCGAGAGGTGGTTCCTCATGGTAGAGTTATATCAGACATAAGAATTATTCAAGTTATAGTAAAGGCAATAATATTGGGGATAGACATGTAGACAAATAGAGACACAGAGACTTTAAGAAAGACCCTCGCATATATATGTACACATGTTTGATAGAGATAGAAAGAGATATTTATTGGGGAAACCTGTATTTTTTGATAAATGATGCTGTGTCATTTTTGTATTAATGCAGAAAAAATATGACATTACAGCTTTATATCATTGCAATACACAAAAATATCTTCGATGAATTATAGATATAAGTTTGAAAGGTATAACCCCATCTTCACACAGTGACAACATTTAGTTAACTAAACTTGATTGATCAAAGGAAGATCCAGGATTGGAGAAGATCAAAGTTTTACCATAGCTGGCATATAATGCAGACCTTCTACATCACTATACAGGGCACATATCTAGAAGACTGTGGTTTCAGACATTTGGTAAATTCAAAGCAAACAGTCAAAAAGTCTTAGTTTTTAAACTTAAGCAGTAATTCTGATGTAACTGCTTCAGGAAAAATGGGTCACTTGCATCATAGTTTTTTCCCCCCACAAAAAAATGTCTCTCTGCTGTTTCATTTATACCATTATAAATAGAAAGCTTAGAAGGTAGAATATCCACGGCATCATGGTAATTTAAAACTGTAATATAATATGGCTAATATCTAGGGGAGAAGATTCCTTATTTCCAAATAATTTTAGAATTATCAGCAGGTAAGTATTAACTACAGATTCTCTGGTATTATTTTTATTCCTATTTCTTTAGGTCATTTGATATTGAATTGGAGTCCTTATTCAAATTTTGTTGGTACCACTCTTATTATCACTGTTGCTACTTTGAAATAATTTAATAATCCATAAATAGATATTATAAATAGCATTTATATTACACTCAATGATTTCAAGGGGTTGTACATCATTGATATTATTTAATGATAACAACCAAAAGGAATTAAAATGTCATTATATTCTTTTCTTTTATTGGAAAGTTGGTAAAAATAAGTTGCAACAAATGTTTTTACCAAGTAGTGTATATTTTTCACTGAGTTGTAATTTACGTAAAATAAAATTAAACCATTCTAAGTATACTTTTGAATTAATTTATATAATTGCTCATATTTACAATCAAGTTTGAAATAGTATCATCACCCCCAATATTACCTTCATAGTGCAGACTGAAATATCCATTAATGTGTATATTAGAGATAGATACATTCATAATGATTTGCTTCCAAACAAAATATCAAGAGTTTTATAACATTCTGTTTGTTTCTTTCAGACATTTGTTTTGGACAATTATTCACAGGGTAAATATCTTAGAACCATCTCTGAGGTTTTATACTTACTCTGAAATTTTTCTTTGTGGAATATATTGAGTGCATAGAAATATTTTTGTGTTTCTGCAGACTGGAGACTTCCTGCAATAATTTTACTAAGAACTGGGCATTCTGGGCTAAGAACAAGTCTTGGGAAGTTCATTTACATTTGTATAGATTTTGAAAGAACTCCGGAGAGATTTATCTAACTCAAAAGGTATATGTATACATTGAAAGGGAAATGGACCATGGAGATATCACGAGGTTGGAAAGCCCTAAGACACCAAGACATATCTGGTCCTTGGAAACATCTGTTTACATTCCAAAGTGTTAGTATGTGAATTCAGAATTCTTTCCATTTTTGTCTCCAAATAGCAAAGGTTTTTCAACCTCCTTTAAGGAAGGAATGGGTTGGCAGCTGCATCCTTCTAATGCATATTACCAGAGAAAATAAGTTTTTATTTTCTATTCCCCATCTATGATACAGATGTGGAATTTGGTACATGTGGGACATTCAGGGCTTTCATTGAAATGCCCCAGTGGTAAGAATTCATGGGGATCCCAAGGGTCGTTATCTGATTTTTAGTTAAACAATAGTAATCTTTCTGCAATGCTAACATCTTATGTATACTTGAAGACTATTTAAATCAATATTTTAAATAAATTCTTTAAATGTGATTTAAATCATTGAAGATGATTATTAAAAACCCAAAATAGATCAAAATTCAAAAGTCCACTTGAATGAAAATACGTGCAATTCTCTACTATCATTCATAATGAGCCATTTCCTATTTTTTGTGTGGTTTTGTGGGAAATCATACAATTAAAAATATTTTATGTTTGAACGGACTTCTGCTCCAGTGATGAAGGGTTAACTGACATCAGACATTTCTTAATTCTCTAAAAAAAATAAATCTGGATGAAACATATCAGACAAAAATACGAGATAAATGTTTTTCAGCATACGGTAGTGCAAAATTGTACTTACATAATGAAAGAAAACTCGTGACATGAGCCCACAAATCATTCCAGCTCTCTATTTTCTGTTTCCTGACTCGCATAGCAAGGTCTAGTCCCAGTAGATTGTGGTAGTCCCTCTGAACTAAGGAGGTAGAGATCAGAGTTCAGGGCAGATGAAATAGCTGAACTCAGCAGAATAGAGCACTAGAGGAGAGGGTGTTGCCCAGAGAGAAACCCCAGAATTCTGGGTGGCTATTCCCTGAGAGCCCTTGGCCAGGAGCCGGCCAATACATCCTCAGAGCAACATCACAAGAGGTTTACCAGAGAGAAGTTGCCATGGGATTGAAAACAGAACAGAGACACTAAATGTCAAGCTATACTATGGAAATTTGGATTTCCAGACCAGTCACAATGTACATATTACCACCCCTAGCATTCAGCTGTGACGACAGAAATGCTATACTTATCAGTAAAGACTATGTCTTCGGTCTTGGATGGATTACTACCTTAAAAGCAAGCACTGCAAAATCCATAGGGGAGACAAAATCCATAGGGGAGACTTGAAAAATCTCTAGCACAACCCTTTTTTCGCAGATTTGCCCAAGCAGAACCTAAAGGCAATTTGCACAAGTTCAAGTGCTCAGCGAGTAATTAACATTTTTTTTGAAAAATCAACACTCTTCAGAGGACTATAACAATCCTGGTGGTCTTCAATGTATCATTAACAATGTCTTGTCCAAAATAAAAAAGATATGCAACATGGGAAAAAACATGACAATGTGACACATAGCCAATAATTAAAAATTTGTTGTTGAAGACCTATCCCGAATGACTGTGATGTTGGATATGGGAGATGAAGACTTAATAGAAGGAATTTTGAATGTTTTCAAATTACTAATGGAAAATATGATCAAAGAATTAAAGGAAACCATGAATAATCGACACTGGATCAACATGGATAGATCTCAAAAATATTATGTGCAGGGGCCCGCCCGGTGGCATAGCGGTTAGGTTTGCATGCTCCTCTTTGGCAGCCTGGGGTTTCACAGGTTCGGATCCCAGGCGCAGACAGACGCACAGCTTGTCAGACATGCTGTGGCGGCGCCCCATATAAAGTAGAGGAAGATGGGCACGGATGTTAGCCCAGGGCCGGTCTTCCTCAGCAAAAAGGGGAGGATTGGCAACGGATGTTAGCTCAGAGCTAGTCTTCCTCACACACACACAAATATATTATGTTGAGGAAAAAGCAAACATAAAACAGTACATTTTGCATTATTTCATGTATATGACATCGTAGAATTGGTAATACTAATCTATTGTTAAAAATCACATCCATGGTTACTTGGTGCCAAGGTGGGAGGGGTTGATTGCAAAGGGGAACCACAAGGGTGACTGAGATGAGAAGGAAATGTTCTGTATTTCTATTAAGGTGTTAGTTACAACTGTGTATATATTTCAAAGTCATTGAATTGTGCACTTAAAATATTTGCATTTTAATTTGTGCAATATATGCCTCAAAAAAGTTGAGAAAATATGTTTGACCAAAAATCTTCTCATATTATATTTTCTAAGTTATCCTTCCTGATGAAAGGGTTTCTATCTTTAAGCAATAATGCCTAAAATCTTATAACAAGACACATCTCTCAAATTTTCAGTTCAGATAGTGGAACACACAAAGTTTAAAAAACAGCAATACTCATTCCCAAGAAGAAATTTTGCATCACAGCAGGTATCTGAAAACTGTCATTGCCCTTTGCTGTGATCTGTTGTTTTAAATGCACTAGAGTGTGTTTAAAGTTACAGCAGATGCTGGTTTAACTGTAGCAAAATATGATTATGCTAACACCTAGGAAAAAATGTTCTTAGCTACTAATAATTAACATCTCATAAACTTTAACCTGTTTGCTCTAAAATTAAGGCAAAAGATCTCATCTGTACATAGTCATCATTCAAAATATGCCAATATTTCCATATGTACTTAATGTTTTCAGGAAATGATAGAAAAGAAGGTGCCTATTTTTATTTTAACAATAATTGCCTTTTTATTTTAATCATTAAGTAACCCAAAAAATCAAATATTAGTTGAAAAATCAACAGTGAATCGTTACATACAATACTTGAAGGGGGACTTTTAAGTCTCCTGCTCCTTTGCAAGTCCATGTTTGTTTGATTTCTTAGTTTATTTTTTCTACTATATTGAATAGCTCTTTTCTTCCAGAAGTTCTCTTAAGACTTTTTTACTCAAACTCAACCAATCAAGAAAACACTCTTTCCTACTGATTCCTTCTTAAAAACTTAATGACACTAACTTCATGACAGAAAGCAATTAAAGGTTAACAATAATAAGCACTTTGTGCTATGATTGTTCAGATGGTTTTGTATTATCTCTGAATTCAAGTACTGTGATCTAGCCTTTTTAAAACTAATATTAAGAATTTATATTTTCAGGTTTTATAGTCTGGTTGATATAAGTTTGCTTAGATAAAAGTACATAACATAACATGTGGAATGCAAAGTCAAATTATTTTCTTAGAACTCAGAGTTAAAAAAAATATTGGTTCCTTGTTAATACTAGAATGTTTAGTTTAGTCTTTCTGTGGCACCTTTTTCAGCAATGTCTCTCTCTCTCTCTCTCCAAGGGTATCACTGTTCCCTGCTGTCAGTTACAAGCATGGAAGCCCACAGAAATGCCTTTCCTGCCACTATTTTCAACAGTTATACAAGATAAGCAGAAGGCTATAGTACTCTGGGGCCTCTAATGAAACTGAGTCAGCCTCCCCCCTCCTAGTCTATAAAGGGACCCTACAAAGAAGTGATTGACAGACATTATAGTTTCTAGCTTGAGAGTTCTAAGAGTTTTCACACACATAAAGTCTGCATATCATTCAGACTATTATTATGCTTGAAGAAATTGAATTCTTTTTTAATGAGCCACATAACTATCAAACGTCCAATATGTATTATTTATATGTAAACTATACTGAAAATATACAAATGATTAATAGTGTATTGCCCCCAAGGATAGTCTCTTGATCCAAATATGTCTAATCAAATTACCACTTCATCTGAACACCAGATATATTCAGAGTTAGATAAATGAACCAAACATGTGTCTATTCTGCTGTTGTCCTAGACACTCTCTTCTGGACGGGGAGTCTTCTGCTACTTATCGTCCCTCTTGCCTTACTGAGCACACAGCACAGTCAAGTAAAGCTAAGAGAAAGAAGAAACAAATTTATAGAACCTGCTCTGAATGTTACCGTCTAGTCATTCCTAAAGCAGGCTCAACCCTGTAGACATCCACCTACATTTGGCAGATAATATTTCTTTTTCTTTTCCCTCTCCTCCCCTTCTTCCTCCTTTGCCTCCTCTTCCTCATTCTTCTTCTTCAGCTTTGAATGACATTTCTGGCATTTTCAGTAGAAATTTTATTAAACTGTCTTAAGTACTACATGTATCACAACAAGAAAATAGAGTATTAGATAGCTTAAATAGTATTTTTTAGTATTAGATTAGTATTTTAGTATTGGATTTTAGTATTAGATTAGCTTAAATAGTATTTTTCATGATGATAGGTAAATTTCATTAATTTTTCTTTGTAATTCAAAGTATATGCGTTCATGAGTTCATCCATTTACCATGTATTTATTGAATACTATTGTATGAAAGACATGTTAGGTTCTGCAATTATAGCGATAAAGAAAACTTCAACTTCAAACCCCAAAGTAAAAAAAATACCTATCATACATAGCATAATGTGGACCAAAATGAAGAAGACTGATACAAATTGAAGTTAACTTTTTCAGACTTTGGAAATAAAAAGTACTCTAGAATAAAGTGTCACTCAACAGCCCACACTAAAATTCTGTTTTTGTTTTGCTTTGTTTTGTTTTTATTGAGATCACATTGGTTTTAAAATTCTGTTTTAAGTGATAAGATCCAGGTGTGTGGGTAGCCATAGAAGAAATAAAGACTGTTTAACTAGTGATTCAGTCCTAAAGTTAGAAGAGCAAATAGCAGATAGATGAAAACAGACCAGCAAAGAATGGACAAGAAGCAGATTAACATATGGCTCTTATTTTCCACAAACCAGTCTCTTGATGAAAATTAGACTGTCAAAATGGAGGAGGGGGAAACAGTGATGACCAGATTACACCACCAAGAAATTGTGTCTTAATGTACTTCATTGTGAATCAGACTCTCTCTCCTAATTGAACTAAAAACGTTGAACTAAAAAATGCCTCTGGAAAAGAGAATATAGTAAGGTTTTTTAGAGGGTGTTTTAGACAAGTAATCCAATTTGAAGTCCTCGGTTACTCCAATTCAATCTTATTTCCTATGTAGTACTGAGACAATCCACTAGTGGCGAACTGCTTGGCCCCGCTGAACTTTAAAAGAACAAAGAGAAAACTGTGGTTAGAAGAAAAAGATAAGGCAGAGATAAAGGGAATGTGGATGAAGAGCATGCAAACAAAGATAAATACATGAAAAGGAAGCAGAGGAAGACATCAGAGCTCTCCATGACTTCAAAGAAAATAGAAAAAGAAAACAGCTCAGGCAGCATTCACACATGTACACATTTACATACACACATACATTTGCTATCACACATGCGTATGTCATGATTAAAACAAGAAAAATATAATATATTTCATGAAAACATGGCCAGATAGAGCTCTTCTGCTAAGTATCATCCTTTGCAAAAACAATAAACAACATACATGTAATTCATCTTTCAGAATGTCTTATTTTCTCTCTAGGGAATCCTCATTTGCTAACCAAAAACTCAACTGTGAACCATTCTCATAAAATATTTTTTATCTTCAGTGCCCTTCCTTACAAAGTCTATTTGCTTTCTGCCAACGCCATCAGATGTCAATTACATTTGAATTCTTGACACAATTTAAAGCCTTCAGCTCTGTATGACAGAGATCATGACTGAAAAATCTGTATGTCTTCTTAGACCAGAGAGGTGTCCAAAGCTCTTACAGTAGGTGCTCAATAAAGTCACTGGAACATAGATATTATTTTATTTAAATGCTATGGCATAATTTTCCCGGATTTGCATAATTATTTTTCCTCCTACTTCCTGGGGACATTGGAGAAATATTTTCATTGTTTTTAAGTAAGAAGAATGGAGAATCACAGGATTCATCATATTATTATATTCAATATGTAAAAATTAATAATTAAGAAAAATCTTTCACTAAACATTGTTAAACAAAGCCTTCTGTCCTTAATTTTATATGTAAAGATCTTTAAAAATGTCATTTTTGTATCTGCATTATTTGATCTGACCAAAGCCAGTGACTCCATATTTATCAATCATTTATTTTTGACCAGTAAACAAGGACGTATAACATATATGTATCATAATAAAACTATTTATAGAAATACATCACAGCATAAAGTTGTGATATAAAAAGAAATATGTAAAATCAATCTGGCAAGTAAGCTCACTTTAATAAAATATATTATCCCATACAAATGTCACAGGAGATTTCCCCACTTTGTCATGCAATTTTCTGGTTGTTTTTTTTAAGTGTCTGCATTGGTGGAATGAGGCAACACTACACTCTCAGTAACATGATACTATACTTTATTTGAATTTAATTTAAATTTTATAGTCACACTATATATACAATTTTGTAAGAAGTCAATTATTTTTTACAGGGCTCACAATAAAAGCTTCTGTTCTCTATCACCTCCTCTCAGTTTCTTTTTCTGACAAAGGTTTTATATCATTTAGTAGTTTATTCTGCTATTTTCCTACATATTTCAAGGACATCATATTTGTAATTCTTTTTGTTCTTAAGCTTTAGAGATTATCAAAGAACTTTATATCACAGAATTTGAAGATTTAGCTCTCTTACAATGGGTGTCCCTCTCTAACACCCCCACAAACATGTATATAAATATTCTTTTCTTTCAACCATTTTCCCATTACTGTCATATAATTTTAAGCAAAGCAATATTCAATGTTTACAAATACTGAAATTATAATTTTTTCAAAACTGAAGCATATAGTATATTTCCTTTCTAAGCAACGTTGTTTTCCCTGGGAATTCACAATATTCTATTTGTTAGATTTCTCATACAAAACATAATTACAAACTAAAATTCTAAAACAAAATTATAACTATACTTCAATAAAGAATAAGCATACAATAACTTATGTTTCATTTTTTATAATGAGTATACATCTCTGCACCTCTCAATCTACTTACCATCATCATGATTTCTATTCAAAATCTACTTTCGAGCTTTAAAATTCTATAGGTCTTCACTCCACCCTAAGAATTCTCATTCCCTCTTTTCTAAGGTCAACCTCTCTTTCTTTGCTCCCATGTTCCTATTCATCTTTGTTTATCTCATTATTTTAGTTGATGTAGTTATTTCCAGTAACTGGGAAAGTAATATTTGCAGAGAGTTCTGCTGAAAATGTTTTTGGTTTACTTTCACTCTCAAATGATAATTTGCTAGATACAGCTATCTAGGTTGAAAAGCATTTTCTTTTGTTTATCTTCCACATATGAGTGAAATCGGATGGTATTTGTCTTTCTCCATCTGACTTATTTCACTTAGCATAATACCCTCAAGGCCCATCCATGTTGTTCCAAATAGCAGAGTTTCATCTTTTTTTATGGCTGAGGAGTATTCTATCGTATATCTATACCACATATTCTTTATCCATTCCTCCACTGATGGGCACGTAGGTTGTTTCCAAGTCTTTGCTATTGTGAATAGTACTGTAATGAACATAGAGGTGAAGATATCTTTTCAAATTAGTGTTTGCATGTTCTGTGGATAAATACCCAGAAGTGGAATAGGTAGATCATAATGTAGTTTTATTTTAATTTTTTGAGGAATCTCTACACTATTTTCCATAGTGGCTGCACAAGTTTACTTATATGTGGAAGATAAATAAACACATACATACAGAGAACATATTGGTGGTTACCAGGGAGAAAGGGGGTGGAGGGAGGGTGAAAGGGGTAAAGGGGCACATTTGTACAGTGACAGCAATTAGATTTTGTTGGGGAACATGATGTAGTCTATACAGAAGGTGAAATATTATGGTATACACTTGAGATTTATACAATGTTATAAATCAATGTTACCTTCACAAAAAATAAATAAAACATCAAATAAATAATAAAATTACAAAAAGAGAAGAAAAGCATTTTCCCTGTGAATTATGAAGACCTTCTAGGCCTTCAGCACTGCTATTGATAGATCTGATGCCACTCCTGCTCCTTTCTCTGTGAACTCTTTCCCTTCAAACCTCTCCTCAAAAGCTTTTAGAATCTTTGTGTTAAAAAAAAAATGACAATAGCATGTGTTGACATGGGCTTTCTTTTTACCTATTTTTCAGATGCTTCTATCTATATACGTATGTCCTTTGGTTCTGGGAAATATTCTTGTGTTAGTTCTTACATCATTTTCTCCCTCTGTTTTCTCTACTCTAAACTTCTGGATTTTTTAATATTCAGTGAATTCTCTAAATTTTTTATCTTTTTCTGTTTTATTTTCTAACTATATTCCCCTGTGCTCTACTTTCTGAAAAATGTATCTTAGAACTTTTTATGCTCTTGAAATCTTCCACTTTTATAGTACTGCTCTGTTTTTTATGAAAGTAATATCTTCTTTTACATACCTTTCTTAGGATATCAATTATCAGATGTTTTGTAGTTTGTTTTTTTCCTGCTACATGTACTATTTTGTATTTTTTGTTTCCTTTTATGTTTTTTTTTTACTTTTTGGTTTTTGGTTAATTGATGCATGCTTTGGTTTGTTTTTCATGCTAGAGGTCCGATTATACTTGGCAATTTTTTTTCATATTTAAGAGTGAGGCAGTAAAAAGTTGCTGAGAATTTGTGAGCATGGGTGGAACTTATTGACTAAAGGGATTAATATTAAGATGCTGGGCAGACATTCAGCCATTTCACTCTAGGAGTCACAATAGTTGGTATATTAGACCAGAGAGGCATCTTCATCTTTTTACTGGTAGTGCTAGGAGTGGAGGTGAGGGTGGAGTATGAATGAAGCAGGTAAAAGACTGATTTTATGTTTCTCGATAGCCAAGTCAAAGAGATTGTGGCAACTGACCATCCAAACTTCCACATAACTCCCTGTATCTTCTATATAGCATCCCAGTCTTCATTCGGTTTCAATACCCTAAATCTAATACATCTCTGGTTGAAGACCTTCCGAGTACCACTGCAGAGTTGGAGCAGGTAGGGAAAGGGATGGTAATTGTTTTATTTGCAGTCTTTAAACCATGCCTCATTTTCAGATATGGCTATATACCCACCTTCAAATGGATATAGTGCCTGAAATTACCAAAACTTTCCAGAGTTCCATTGTGTGATTCAGCTTATTTCTAGACTGTCTACTTTTCACTCCTATCAGGTATTTAGATTTTGGTTTCTCAGGTCCACTATGCCAGTTAACACATGTCCACATAAATTGTTTATGGAGCTCTCCTCTTTATACTAATCTCTTATGCTGACATTTGCTCATCCACATTCTTTATTCTTCTAAGTTCACTCATCATCCATAAAAACCTTTACAGTCATTTTACTGAGGTTTCAGATGGGGAAAAATAAATTGTGTGTTCATTGGTCCATGCTTAAATGGAAGTCTTTCTATCAGTATAAAATATCATGGGAATCCATACATACACTCAATAGTTTTTCTGATCCCCCTGTTTCTGAAAATAAATATAATTAACCACAATGGAATAAAATTTATAAAGTGTGCAGCTGCTTATACTATCGCCAAGATATTACATTTTGCATCAGTTGGGTACAAAAACTTTAATAACAAATTAGGCCAAAGTACTTCTTACTCAATACTCAATAATATGAAATATTAAACCTATTTTATTTAGAGAATGCTCTATCACAAGAATGCTTTTCTCACATTTACCTATAAAAACTTGATTAAATGGCACCATGTACATCTGTCATAAAAGAATGTTTTGTTTTTATTCACAAGACTTGGCACAGTTGCCATAGGTATATATATTCCATGTGAATTTTAGCTTTATTTTATGTAGTTTAGACTGCGTGCTCTGTTTTTCTCTATCCATAATACCTTTCCCATTTTAGCAAACAATTCATTAGAATCTTATTTTAGAGCATCTTTTTCTTTGGAAGGAGACAAAAGCAAAATTTTACAACATAAAAAAAAATGTAGACACTCTGAACTTTTTGGTTAAATTTGGATTGACCTTCGTTTTATGTCTGAAGACAGTTTTCACAAATGTAAGTAGATTTTTTTTTCTCTACTGACATGTTCTATAATTAGAAACACATGAACCAGAAATGTGAAAAGGCAAAGAAATGTATGGGAATTTGAAAATGGGAAAAGAACTCAAATAAATATTAGTATCTTGATTTTTAAGCTAATCTGTAATCAAAGTTCACATGTATATGCCTTGATTTATTTGACAATGGAGGAATGATAGAATACAATCTAAATGAACATGAAAATTATTATATTATTAAATAATCCTTTTTTGTTTACCCTCAGTTTTCTTCACTTCCACAGATTTACTCTCAGTGTCATCACAAACAAGGCTATATCTCTTTCTTATCAAAAACATAAAATATTTTATAGTTTAGAGATAACAATGATGTCAACATAAAATCAATCATAAAATAAGACTGGAACTCATGGAGCATCTGAAATTCACACATCCAAATCTTCATTCGTATACAACAATGTGTCAGTTTTTTAAACTGTCCATTTAGTAGTAAATAATTACAATGAAGAGATATAGTTCTGAAAGAACGACTCATGCACCCGCACACGACATATGTAGTCCCAGGATATTTATCTGGGTGAAGTAAAAGGTCTTTAATGCAAAAACATTTCAAGCATGACTCAGACATCTGGGGAAAGGCGCACACTTGCAAGTGATGCATGTCTGAAGGGTGTGGAACATAAAATTGTTTTTAACTTAGGAGCTTCATTAAAGAATAATTACAGTGGTCTATTTATCTTTCTGTATATTATGGATTATGCATGTCTATAACATTATTGTCAACAGAAGTTACTTTGGCCTTTATAAAATAATATCAATTTTTACTTGCATTACGTTAGGTTGGTGATTTCAAGAGGAATATTCTCTATTTAACATTGTAATTGCTTAGTAAATGTTTTGAATAATGATTATTTCTAGAAATATTGTGAGAAAATTCAGCATATAGACTTTCTAGTGAAACCAAGGAAGGGCTTTTTGTTGCACATTTACATTTTTTGTAAGTTTGTTTCTAATGCATAGTGGTTGTATTCAGTTATTTTGCTAAAATAAAATTGCTCAAAGTTACATTTTTTTATCTGGAAATTATGCTGAAAAAAATGAAGGAATTTATAAAGTTTTACCTTAGGGTCTCCAAGTATTATATATGTTTTCATACTAACTACATATTATAAATCATAATTGTAACATATAAATATGAAAACTATATTATAAAAATGAGACGAGTTCCATCTACCACTACTGTTGAGTTGTTTAAGACAAGTCCTCAGAGTGTGAACAGATACAAAAGCTAAACAATATATTAAAAGAATTGGATTAAAAGTGTCAGAGAACTATGAAGTTAATAAGATTTTAGGAGTTAAAATCCAAGAGAAAAAGAAGGCACCAAATATTCACATATTTCCCATTAGGCAATTATTTATTCCAAAATTAGAGAATGAAAGGGTGAGAAGTTGAAGGGATATTTCTGTAGATTTGAGTCGGAAGGAAAATTGGAGTTCAGATGTCATCAAAGATAAGGCCCTCCTCCTTCCCTCCATTGCTTAAACAATCTTTTTTTCTGTGTTTGTTTGGTTTTGGTTTGGACACTTAAGGGTTACGCTGTAAGAGTAAGCATTTAACTCAAAAAGACCAACCTTCTAAAGGTTAGAGCCTAGCATTAAATTATCTAAAACCTCACATGAAGTAAAGCAACTTGCCCTTAGCCTAACATCTACAGAAAAGTAAAATAAATTATTTTGGAGGAAATTACTATTATTAGAAAATTATATAGTTTCCACAATTTTAATTTACAATGTTAAGTATAAAATATAACTAGGAACAGAAATGGACAGGACATTATTGAAAACCCAGAAGAAAAACATCACACAATAGAAATAGACCCAAAAGAAATCCACATATTTCAAGGTATGAGATGACAAATTTAAAATAAATATTATAAAAATTTCCAATAATTAAAGGATGAAAAGTAGAATTTTGACATAAAACTGAAAACATAAAAATAAAACATAAAAAAATTCTAAAACTAAAACCTCTATCTTTGAAATTAGAAATCAGTGGATGAGAATGGCAGTATAATAGATGAAAAGATATTTGCTGAATTGGAAGATTGATCAGTAGAAAATTCCCAGAATAAGATGTAAAGACTGTGGGAAACAGAAAAAATAGTGGAGAAATATATAGAACATTATAAAATTTGCTAGCATATATATAATTTGTCTTACAAAGAGAAGAGAAAATAATGTGCAGAAGTAGTATATAAAGATAATGTCTAAAATTTTTCCAAAATTAATAAAAGAAATCAAACCACAGATTAGAGGGTTATTAAAAATCCCAAGCAGGATATATAGAAAAAAATATAGAAATTTGTCAAATGGCCAAATTTTATACCTGACATCTAAACAGAAACAAAGGAATCAAGAAGGCAATAGACTGATATCATCAAGGTTCTAAAAAACATGACTATGTAGAATTCTATAACCAGTGAAACCCTATTTCAAAAGGAAAGGTACACACTGATAAAAATTAAAAGCATACTGAAAAATTTCCAGCAAATCAAAATTTAGAATTTGTCAGTGATTTTTAAGAAAAAGAAATTCTTACTGAAGGAGAATTATCCAAGGTGGAAGCTCAGAGATGTAGACAGAAAAAAGATCAAGGTCATAAGGAGGGCTAAATTTAGAGTAAAACTAAAATGAATATCAACCGAATAAAACAATACTTTTAATGTTTTATGAAATGTTAAATACAAAGCTCATTACATACCTGACAAAACTATCATACACAGGAAGAGTAAATAGAATTAAAATGTTCCATGTTGCTTCACTACATGGGAAAAGGTAGTAACTCATTTATATTAGATGTTTATGTTTCAAAGCTGTATGTAGTAATCAATAAATCAAATATTTAAAATGCTTACTCAATTAAAAAGATAGAGAGAAATGAGACAGAGAAAATAGAGCATATGAAATCAAATAGTAATAGATTAGATTTAAACTAAAAATTATCTTTGAAATAGTGTTCTAATAAAATATTACCATCCAAACATAATACAAATCAGTTATATGGAATGCATAAGAGAACATTTTAAATGTAAAATGAAATGTTGAAAGTTAAATTCTGTAAAAGTTATACTAAATAAGCAAAAACAGAGTGGTGAGGCTATACTAAGTCATGCAAAGTAAAATTTAAAACTCAAGTGTCACTTAAGTTAAAACATTAAGTTCATCAAGAAGATGTAAAAATTCTAAATTCTATATGTGTATACCAATAAAAATGTAACTTCCAAGTATATAAAGCAAAATTGACTAAACAAAAAAGAAAAGAAATACTATATGTTACTTTGTCATGTGTCAAGACATTTTATCTCTTATTAGAGATATTAAAACACCTCTTTCAGTAAGTGCTAGAAGCATTACATGGACTGATTCTCAAAAGATGTTTCAAAAAGCCGTATCAATAAACTTGAGCTGGGTTTACATTTGTTGAACAACACGGTTTCCAAAAATAATCATATGCTGGGCCATAAAAGAAGTCCCAAGAAAATGAATAAGTAAATGAACAAATATTAAAAATCACTGGTATTATTATTTTTTTGATCACAGATGTTTTAAGGTGAAAATAATACAATAAAGTGAAGAATAAATTAAGAAAAATATAACAAAAAGTGAATCCATAAATGTTTTAAAGGGAAAAAGTGAATTAACCTTAAATGAAGTAGAAAAAAATAAAGTAGTAGAAATTATTAAAGTAGAAAAAAAATGCAAATCAGAATGAAGAAGACCTTTGTGACAAGATTATTGATTCAGTGAATGTCTGTCAAGACTGGACACTCATCCACAAAACTAGCAAAATACAAATTACCCATATCAAGAATGAAAGGGACCATCAAAAGATGGGACATTCCATAAAGTGAATGGCTATCTTCTCAAAAATATGAATGTCATAATACAAAAAATGACATAGAAACCATTCCAGATTAAACAAAACCAGAGACATGACAATTGAATGCAATATATGGTATTTGATATTATTTTGCTTTCAATGATACTACCAAAACAAATTAAAATATCTCAAGAAAGTCTGTAAATTAGATAAGAATATTTTTTCAGTTAATGTCATTAGTACATGGGTACCTAAGTGTATATTTTGTTATTAGGATAGAAACATCAAAGGATTTAGGTGTAAATTGACATCATAACTGCAACTTACTTTTTAATAGTTTGGGGAAGGATATACGCATGTTTCATTCATTATTTTGTATTATTTATAATACATTTTGTGAAAGTATGAAATTATGCAACTTTTTAAAAATAAAGCCAAAAAAGTGAAATATTTTTTTGAAAGGACTATGTTATATTCTCCAGTTACATTGCTTTGTTATGTGAAGGGAATTTTATTAGTCAGTTATCTGGTCATATCAAAGTAATTGCCAGAGTCAGATATCAAGGAAAACATGTCATTGGTCTACAGATTGATTTTTTAAGTCTATTCAATTTTGTTAGCATCAGAATTTTGCCATCAGGAAAGCAATTCTGATTATTGATTCTATAAATGAGCCAAAGGCAAGTTAACTGCTAAAACTTTTGTTCACCCACATGCAAACACACACAGGCTTACCTCAGAGAAATTGCGAGTTCAGTTCCAGAACATCACAATAAAGTGTATAACGCAATAAAACAAATCACACAAATTTTTTGGTTTCGCAGTGAATATAAATGTTATGTTTATATTATATGGTAGTCTAATAAGTGTTCAAAGCACAATGTCTAAAAAGATAATGTAGATACCTCAATTAAAAATGATTTATTGCTAAAAGATGCTAACTATCATCTGAGATTTTAGTGAGTCATAATTTTTGCTGGTGGACAGTCTTGCCTCAACGTTGATGGCTGCTGACTGATCAGGGTGGTGGTGCGCTGAAGGTTGGGGTGGCTGAGGCAATTTCTTAAAATAGGACGACAGTGAAGTTTGCTCCATCAATTGACTCTTCCTGTTGCGAACGATTTCTCTGCACCATGCGATGCTGTTTGATAGCATTTTACCTATTGTAGAAATTGTTTGAAAATTGGAGTCAATCCTCACAAACCCTGTTTTGCTTTTTCAATTGTTTATGTAATATTCTAAGTTCTTTGTTGTCGTTTCAACAGTCTTCATAACATCTTCACCGGGAGTAGATTCCATCTCTAGAAACCACTTTCTTTGCTCATCAGTAAGAAGCAACTCCTCATCCAATACAGTTTTATCATGAGATTGCAGCAATTCAGTCACCTCTTCAGGCTCCACTTCTAATTCTAGTTTTCTTGCTATTTCCACATCTGCAGTTGCTTCCTCCACTGAAGTCTTGAACCCCTTGAGGTCATCCATAAGGGTTAGAAACAACTTCTTTCAAACTTGTTAATGTTGAAATTTTGACCTCTTCCCATGAATCATGAATATTCTTAATGGCATCTAGAATGGTGAATCCTGTCCAGAATGTTTTCAGTTTACTTTGCGCAGATCCATCAGAGGAATCACTATCTATGACAGCTATAGTCTTATGTATTTCTTAAATAATAAGATTTGAAAGTCAAAATTACTCCTTGATCGATGGACTGCAGTGGATGTTATGTTAGCAGGCATGAAATAACATTAATCTCATTGTACATCTCCATCTGAGCTCTTGGGTGACCAGGTGCATTGTCAATGAGCAGTAATATTTTGAAAGGAATCTTTTTTCTGAGCAGTAGTTCTCAACAGTGGGCTTAAAATATTCAGTCAACCATGTTGTAAACAGACTTGCGGTCATCCAGGCTTTGTTGTTCCATGTATAGAGCACAGGCAGAGTAGATTTAGCATAATTCTTAAGGACCCTAGGATTTTCGGAATGGTAAATGAGCACTGGCTTCAACTTAAGTCACCAGCTGCATTAGCCCCTAAGAAGAGAGTCAGCCTGTCTTTTGAAGCTTTGAAGCCAGGCATTGACTTTGCCTCTCTAGCTATGAAAGTTCTACATGGTATCTTCTTCCAATAGAAGGCTGTTTCATCTACATTGAAAATCTATTGTTTAGTATAGCCTACTGATTCCTGTTATTTTCTTCTTAAAGTTGGATCAAATGATTTATAAAATGAACTTTCATAGTAGTTTCTTATCACTACAATCTGATATACTCTTTAATTTTAGAACATTTAATAGTTTCTTTAGTGAATTCATTTTTTAAATCAGCAGTATCCTTTGTCCATCACTTTTCCAGAAACTCTACCATTCTAACTTATCTAATAATATCAGGAGAGTGTTGTCTATTTTCAACTGAATAAGAGCTATGTAGTAGGCTCTTTCAAGAGTGAGAAAAATAATGAGGATAAAGAGCTGGATTATATACCTGAATGTAAATATAATAGCTCAAAGGTAGGATTTTACAAATATTTGTTTTGATTTCATTTATTTATTTATCATTGTTCAAGCAGTGAGTATTTATCCCAATGTAAATGAATTTAGTCAAAGAAGATTTTTGTTGTTTTTATTGTTGAAAAGAGAAATTTAGTTTTGCATATTAGCTGGAAAGGGAACCAACCCATACAATATAATAAGTAGTAACCGAACACAATCAGTTTTTAAAACTACAGGGCATGTACAGAGTGTTAAATTTTAAGTTTTTGTATGCTTTGACAACTAACTAAAGGAAATACTAGATACATGTTCTAGTCAATGAGAATAAATTGAAAGTATTCGTGTGTCTCTGCTCCCTTATTTAACCCCACTTAGATAATTGTAAACTGATCTTTCAAAGCATAAATCTGTAAGTTCAGAGAGAATGAGCTATTTATTACAAAACAGTAGAACCTGAAAAAACCGAATGCCTGGAATAGAGTTCACGAATGCAAATGTACACATGAATCAGAGAAGAAAAATAAATCCTGAGGTATCCAGTTTTAACTACACATGCATTCCACACCTTTTGAACCTTAGGAAGTATATGAACTGAAGGACTGTAGTCCTGTATTGCCTTATTTACTAATTTGTCAAGAGATTTTTGAAATCTATAATGTAAATATATTTTTAAATAATTCCATAATCGATAAACCACTATAGAAGCATAAATAAGGAGAGCATATTTGTACACCAAAGTGGCCCTTAGACCATTATTTGACCACCTATGTAAAGTACTATATCATGTAAATATTGTTTCATCTCCTGGCAAATAGTCATTAATTGTTCTTTAAGGAAAGGACACTGATTTATTGGCTATTTGTATAGGCATTGATATTGATAATGGGAGACCAGGATGTTAGGTTAGTCATCTTCTTATTTATGTCTTTTATCTTGAGTACAAGAAAGAATGGATTGGCTATCCTAAATTTTTGTAACCTTTTGAGCTGCTATGTGAAAGAACATTTATTCCAAAATCTTTTCTAGTTTCTTGGCAAGCATGATTGATTTGTGTTAAGCTTTCTGGCTGCCACATTTCACATTTTTTCCTTGAGCATGCAGTTTCTATTTCATGATTGTTAAAAATGTTTATATTGTATATACCCCATATTTCATTCATTCATCCTTAGATGCCTGAATGGTACAAGTAACCTCAATTCTGATGGGCTCTACTCAAAGCTGTAGAATGGGGTTTCTGTTAGCAATTCGGAATAGGACTCAGTGGTTCTGAATGGTAGCTTCTGTGGTAAATCTGATTGATAAGAAACAGAAAGAGTAGTCTGAACTAAGTACAAAGTTATAGCTTCTCCCATTTTATTTTTTTAATATTTGGTAAAGCTGTCTCAGAGCTCAGCACTATACATCACTGAGCCGAGAACATTAGCCACCTGAAAGATTAAATGGACAAAGAAGCTGTTAAATGCTCTTGATATTCTGATGATGTTTAAGTATTACTTAAAACATCACCTAGGTGACTGAAAGGAAACATTTATATAATTATCATCAGTAATAGTTATCTATTGGTGCATAACAAATTGCCACAAACTTCAGGACTAAAACAACAGATATATATTATCTCACAGTTTCTGTAGTTCAGGAATTTGGACATGGATTGATGGCTTATCTGCTTCAGTGTTTTACATGAGATTTAATCAAGATGTTGGTCAAGATGGAGGTTTCATTTGAGAGTTTGGGGAAGGACATGCTTCCAAGCTTGAGTACAAGGTTTTTGGCAGGACTTAGTTTCCTTGAGATTGTTGGACTAAAGATCTCACATATTAGTTGTTGGTGGGAGGTCACCCTTAGTTTATTTCCACATTAGCCTCCCCAGTATAGCAACTTGCTTGAGATGTGCTAAGAAAGGCAAATGTGAGTGAGAAATTGTACATTTGGATTCTAACAGTTAATTATACACCTTTACAAACTTACAATTACAGCCTTAAAACTCATAAATTCCAGGATATTCTGTTTTCACATTATTGAACATTGATTAATAAGGTTAAATTAAATTAACCTTACTGGGAAATGTACTCTGCAGGCTGACCCAGTTTAGAATTGCATTAAAGAGCCACTGCTGAAATTTTCCTATCAATCCAATTTCCCTAACTCTATGAATATGATCTAGTTGAATTTGACCCAGACTGTAATATAAATAAGAGTTTGTTAAAAAACAAACTCTTTTAAAAAAAAAATAATTTTAAATTTATGGAAGATAGTACAGAGTTCCAATATGCTCTTCATCCTGCTTCTCTTAGCACTAACTGCTTAGATAATTATGGTACATTTATCTAAACTAAGTTATTTACCCTTGATGGGGAGAAAGAGCATTCTCTACCCACTCTGGGTCCTTTCTGGCTGGGCTACAAATTAAATTGACATGAGGCTGAATAGCAGGAGAAAATCAAACAAAGCTATATAAAACATGTATACATGGGAGAGACCAGGGAGCATCTCTTGACAAATTGGTGGAGAGTCTGTTCTTATATAAACAAATGATTTTGGGGGGAGTTGGGTTTGTGAGCCATGAGGGATTACAAGAAAAGCACATTAAAGTTATTATGCAGATTTAAGACCTCACCTTCCACATTGACAAGTTTCTAGAGATGAAGTCATCCACCCCTCTTCCCAGTACAGAGAAGGAGATACTTTTACAAATGATTTCCCCTGCAAATGTAAATGTTTTGTAAACAGAACTTTGATAAGAATGGGCATAGCAAAGACTCTCCCAGTCTATTGATACCCAGAGTTATCCAAGGTGATGGCCCATCCCAGGGACAGGCTTTCCATCCCAAATCCCTTTAAGTGTTGGGGGTGGTGAAGGTCAAAGCTTTCTTCAGAGCAAGGTAGAGAGAGACACATCTTGAGGTGGCCAATTCTGATCCCTCACACCCTGGTATAACGCTATTAACTAAACAACAGACTTTATTCAGATTTCTTGATTTTTTTTCTCTTAATGTTCTTTTTCCATACTAGTATCAACCTAGGTCAACAAAGTACATTTAGTCATTATCTCTCCTTAGTCTCCTCAAATCTCTGACAGTTCCTTAATTTTTTTTTTGTTTTGTTTTGAATGAACATGGCAATTTTGAATAGTGTTTTTAGAGTGTTCTTCAATTTAGGTTTGACTAATATTTCCTCATGATTAGACTGGGATTCCAGGTTTTTTGAGGAGACTACAAAAGAGGTGATATTTTATTTTTGTTTTTATTTTTACATTATCTAATCAAACATTGTTTTTTAGTTACTTAGGTTGGATCTTTTCCTCTCTACCACCTTCACTAAAGTCATGTGCTACTTTTGTAATACAGTTAGATTGATTTCTCAGTTTGAATTTTATCTGGGGATTCCATGATATCTGATTGATCTTAACTTACATATAGTAAGTGCCACTCTTTCTGTGTATAATTCTGTGTGTATTGATAAATACATAAAGTCACATATCCACTATCAGAGTTTTACAGAGAACATATCCAACACCTTAAAATTCCCCATATTGGGCTTTATTACAGTTCACTACTCTCCAGTCCCCCAACTTCTTGCAACTAATGATCTTTCTGTATCTATAGTATCATTATTTGTTTGTTTGTTTCATTTTTTGATTGTTTCATGAAGAAAGGTAACTCCATTCCCTGTTACTCTGTCTTGGTTAGAAATGGAAATACTACATTTCTTCTAAGAGAAAAAAATTTCAAAGGGTGACATTGATTATAGTTAAAATAAGAATCTCTAGGAAGTTAACTAATTTGCAAAACTTGTTATCATAAATAGGATAACAAAGCTTAAAACCAAAATTTAAGTAAAATCTTAACTTTATATTTATTTTGTAGTATTTAATACAATTTTGCAGTTAAAATATTTATAAAATTATTATTCTTTTTCTCATAGTCTAATATGCAAAAAATTTCAATGTCATGTTATTTTTCTGTTTTTCTAAATCTATAGTTAGATATTTCCTCATATTTCTTTTTAAAAGACACAGGTGTCAGTTCTAGATCTGTTTGCCATCAGATCTATTCACTTGTCATTTTCCTAAACTCTGTATCAGAAGGATTGTTTGTGTCCCACTATCTATTACACAAGTCCCTGTAGGGGAGGAAAATATTCTCCTTTACCAAGGCTCTCTAGCTGGGCCTAAGAGTTAAAGTGACATAAGACAGATTAACAAGAGAAAAGCATACACATTTTAATAAATTTTTACATGTGCATGAGAACTTTCATAAGGGAATGAAGACATGAGGAAGTGACCAGAGCAGGAAACTTTTGTACCTTTTAGACAAAGAAACAATACATTTGTGAAGAATTAACAGGACAAAGGGATTAGGGCTGGGGTAGTAAATGATGAAGAAGTAACTGGAAAGATAAGGATTAGTTTAGCAAGGTTTGTTTGTACAGATTTCTCAGCCCCAATTTCCCTATCTCTTGTAATTAGAATGTCTGCCTTCCTCCCAGTATAGAGGGAATACCTTTCACAGGGGAGTTTTATCTCCTGCTTTCTGAAAGAAAAAGGAGGGTTAGAATCTCTCTGCTTTATTTTTTTGGTGAGGAAGATTCACCCTGAGTTAACATCTGTACCAGTCTTCCTCTATTTTGTATGTGGGTGACCTCCACAGTACGTCTGATGAGTGGTGTAGGTCTGTGTCTGGCATCCGAACCCAGGAACCCTGGGCCACCAAAACAGAGTGCACCGAACTTAACCACTACACCATGGTGTCAACCCCTGAACCTGCTATTTCTTACCTCCCTTTAACTCAAAATAATCAAAATTTCAAATAGACATATTTTTGGGGTGACATATTCTGGTTTCACATTGGTTTGGGTATAATGCCTAACGAGAGTTTGGGTTTATTCTTCTTAGAGAAAAGATGATATCTTCTTTGCATGGTAGGTATTCACCTACAGTTAAGTGTAAACATCAAGGATTAAATACAGATAAATAATTTATGTAATACAGTGACACAATTCCTGAGGTTCATCTCATTTTTGAGTATCATACTAGGTTAAGAGGCTACCTGAAGATCAGAATAATATTTGTTGATTATTAATAGTAAGTTTCCTGGGGACACAAACTTTGTCTTGTTCACTAGTATAGGTATCTCCATGTACTCCCAAATGATTTTAGATTTTAAATCTCATTTCTCCTGTTGATATAGTAGTGATCTAATGATCCTCTTGATATATTATAGTCTATTTACTGTAAATACTTCTTAGAATTTTGTATTTGTAAATCATACATATTCAGAACTTTTCATAAACATAATGAATATATAAAATTGTCAAAACCTGTAAAGTATGATAAAACTTAGCTATCAAACATATTTTATTTGGAGCTTAAGTAATTTTTTGTTTACTAAGTCCATGGAAAATATTTCAAGCTTAATAGAGTATAAAGACTGACTCTAATATTAGAATTTGAAAGAGCTAGTTAATATTGTTTTTTCATTAAAAGTCTTTTTATTAAATTAAGATTATGTTGATAAAACTGACAAGGAGATTTCTATAAACTCTAAGTGACAGTCTTTGCTTAATTTTAAACTTCATCATTTAAGTCAATGAGGAGAAGTTTATTTGCAAATGGATGGTGCTGAGTTGTTCTCATCATGCACAAGAAAGCCAAGACTATGATGTATGAATAATCTGTGGCATATTCGGAAAATGTTTCTCTTCTGTCTCCATGACCTTTTGGTTTCTCTTCTGTCTCCATGACATTCATCCTACTCATGAATACTTACTATTTGCAAACCACAGATTATATTCAGAAATAAATGGTGGCTATGGTTCCCAATTTTATAGGTGATAATCTCTGGTCTTACTTATATTGCAAAAATGATCCAACAAATAGAATGTGACATTTAAATCATCTGAAGATAATTCTGACAATGTTTGGTTGAAAGATTGAAATTTCATACCACAGGCTAGTGGAGTTCCCCCAATTTTTTTTTCTTTTTTTTAAGAAATGAGAGGTTTGAGAGATGAAAGCTGCTGCAGCATCCATGGGAGCCAGTCTATTATCAAAAGAAATGTCATCATTCAGAATCACTTTATGCCTTGTCACTTTTCCTGACATTCTTGTTGAAGCTAACCATAGCAACCAGCTGCAAAGCTGACATTTATGCTTTTGTCATGATGAGTAGTCCTACTAAAGTAAGCTGCCAAAAACATCAAAAAAAAGAATCAAAACATCTTCATGTTAACTAAGAAGAGAATCTACATAAAAAATTTTTAAATTATTTTTATTGAAGTCACATTGGTTTATAGCATTATGTAAATTTCAGGTGTATATCATTATATTTTGACTTCCATATTGACTACATTGTATTCACCACCAAAAGTCTAGTTGCCATCTGTCACTGAACACATGTGTCCCTTTACCCCTTTAGCCCTCTCCTCACCCCCCTTACCCACTGGTAACCACCAATCTGTTCTCTGTATCTGCATGTTTGTTTGTTTTTGTGGTTTTTCTCTTCCACATATGAGTGAAATCACACAGTGTAATTACTGAAATACATTGAAAAAAAATACCTATAACCTTAAGAATCACAAAAGCAGAGAAATCAGCCTGAGTTTCATGCCACACTGATAGAAAAACATGGAAATTAATGTTTTAGATGTGAAAATAGTTCAAAGAATATTTTCAGTCCCCTTGTTACAACACTTGATTTCATTTATTTTTTGAAACTACTTAAACTGAATTTCTATTATTATCTGAGGAAAATAGGTTATGGTTATTAGAAATTTTTCCTCCCTTTAATATAAAATTGATTATATATTATTGCATCTCTGACAGCATTGAATATCCACTTTGCAAATAAGTGCAAAATATGTATTTAATGATTGAATAAATGATAAAATGATGTGTGAAACAATATAATAGCACCTGTGGTTCATTTATGGTATCCCTCTAAATCTTTGATTTGCTATATCATCTTTCTATGATTTATTCTTCACTCTTGAAATGCTACACTTACCCACTAGAAATAACATTTTGGCAAATGTCTCTCAGAAGGGAAAAGCTATATTAGATAATTAACTATAAGATCATTTATGTAAAGTGGAAAAATATGAGGTAATCATAATTCTCAGTACAAATAACACTCCATATAAAATATATCTTCATGATTCAGAAGTACACTTGCAGAGTGAAGTCTAATTGCATGTTATAGTCTTGGCTTAAGTTATGGGGAAAAAAAGAGTTTTCCCCACTCATATGAGTCCTCTTTTTTATCCATATATTAAGTAAATTTTAACTTACTATAGTAGTCTTGTTGAAATACTTATATTTTACAATACAGGTAGGTATTTATTATCCTAAAATTGTACATCTCTAAAGGCAGAAATTTTGGTGGACAACACGTTACCTGAATGCAATCAGTGCATTTGGTTTTGGCATTTCTTCTGAATAACCATGTAGTCATCTTCTCACATAGACAAGATTCAACTTTTGGGACAGGCCTTCACAGTTTTCCTATTTTTGGAAAAGTTACATGAGATTTTACAGGAAAAACATGTTATAAAATGACAATTTTGGTTAAGAGTAGAGTTTCTGTCAGAAGTGTAAAGAAGTCATTCTTCCTTCTTCCTGAGTAGTATGGATAAGAGACATTTAAGAGGATTGCTTTTTTATCATTACCCTCTGTTTGGAATAATTTTGTGTCACTGTACTCATCAAGTACTTCAATGCAAAAGCACTAGAATAGAAAGAACCTGTTGCTCGACTTTATTAACAAAAGCATCCTCAGTATTTTTTTTTAAAAAATGTTCAATTATCGGAGCCGGCCCAGTGGTGCAGCGGTTTAGTTCACGCTTGGCAGCCCGGGGTTCGCCGGTTCGGATCCCCGGAGCCTGCCGACGCACTGCTTGTCAGCCATGCTGTGGCGGCGTCCCATATAAAGTAGAGGAGGATGGGCACGGATGTTAGCCCAGGGCCAGTCTTCCTCAGCAAACAGAGGAGGATTGGCAACAGATGTTAGCTCAGGGCTGGTCTTCCTCACACACACACAAAAAGATCCATTATCCTAAGATTCATGTTTAAGCATTATACATTATGACTGCAATCATACTGGGTAACTTAACACACTGAAATGTTTATCATGACATTTAGTTGAATAACATTATCAAGTGTTATTTTCCAATTCAGTGCCTGGAATTGGGGTGCATAATACAGAAAAAGTGATTAGCATATGGTCATAATTAAACTGTCCACTGGGCTGGTATCTTATATGCATTACATCACTGTTCATAAAGATCCCATTTGAATTATGACATTTTTTGACTATACGGTTAGGGAAAGGAGCTTAGAGAGATTTAGAGAATTAGTAAAGCTTACAAAGGTAGAAAGTGGTAATACTGATATGGACGCCAGGACCCATCTGACTCCAATATTTTACATTTGTCAATTTTGCTAGTGTCGTAATCATTTGTAACACTGACATTAAACACCCTAGCATGTGCTTTAGACTCCATTCACTTTTTAGTGTAGAAGATTTTAATATACTGTTGTCTGTCAGAATTATATGCCTCAGTCACACAGATAATAAACCTAACAATCTTCACTCTATGTGTCACTGGTTATAAAGGTCATAAGATGTTATGTCACCCAGATGTGAAAGGAGATAGTTGTTCTCATTTTTCAGAATTACATACATTCTTCCTTTATTTTTGTTGTGTGGGTTTGACATGTTCTTGACAGTGTTACTTCTGTGCATCACAAAATGTCCACAGTGCATCTATGGAATGACTTACCTGCAGAAATCTGGCCTTCCTGCATATTGGCTTTGAATAACGTGAACTATTGGGGGTGATATTGAAGGGCTGATTCTGATCACTGTGCACCTGATCACTATGCACTTTTCTTTTGAAAAGATATTTGAAAGTCATTCTCCCTTTTGCTTAAAATTATTGAGGACACATTGCTCATTATAATAAATTTTCATACATGACATCCCATGGAGAAATGGATTTTCATAAAGCTGTATATTTTCCTACCTGTTAATAAGAAATCATGAATACTTTTTAGAGTTGATGGTCACAACTTTTTCATTTAATTTAATGACCATTCACTATAACTGTTTCAGCTGTTAATCATTCATTCATTAAAAAATTAAGCATTTATTTTGTGCCAGCAACTTCTCTAAGCATTGAGAATACAGCAGTAAATACAACAGACCTAAAAACTGCCTTCTTGAAGTTTACATTCCAGTAGAGAAGATTGATTAAGAAAAAATAAAGATGAAAATGTAAGGAGAAACAAATCAGCAAAGAAGAGCAAATAGGGAGTTTCAAATTGTAGGGGTTGAGGGAATGAAATATCAGATACGATAGTCACAGGGATGACCTTTAATGAGATGATTTTTGAATAAATACATGAAGGACCATAATATTATATTTATATATTCTAACTGGTCTTAAATAATTTATTAAAAATGCAGAATAATTTATTACATGTATTTTTTAACCTATGAGTCTCATAATACCCCTTTCGGCCTCTACAAATCATCTCCTACTTCACTGCGCCTTACTCACTACATTCCAAAATCACTGATATTCTTTCAATTCTGCAAAGTCAAGAAAGATCTTTTCTACTTCCGGACCTTGACACATGATACTCCTGTAGCATAAAATGTTCTTTCCTCTATCTTCATTTTTTTTCTCATTGTTAAGTTCACTTCCTAAGTCATTCCATAATCATCCTACCTAAAGGAAGTCTGCCTTTGTAATCTACCACGAGCACTCTTCTGTTTGCATAATAGCACTTCGATTTCTTTAATCAATTGTTATGGCTTTTCAGATTTTTACTTCCCACGTCAGTTTGGATATTTTCCGTATTTCAAGGAATGTATCCACTTTATCTAAGCTGTTAGTCACTGATGTAAATCTGTTTATAATGTTCCCTTTTTATCCTTTTACTCTCTGTTGACTCTGTAGTCATACCTGTTTCATTTTTAATTTCAGTAATTTGTATCTTCTCTACTTTTTTCTTTCATAATCTAATTAAATGTTTACCAAATTATTGATCTTTTAAAAACAGTTTATTGGCATTGGTTTTCTCTATTTTTGTCTTGTTATTGTCTCTATTATATCTTATTACTTATTTTTAATTTAATTTTCTGTGATTTTTCTATCTTAAGGTGAAATCAGATACTTATTGCAAACCGTTTTTCTATTATAACATTTAAAGATATGACTTTCCCTTAAACATTTCTTTAATCACATACTCAAAATATTGATATGTTGTGTTTTCTTTATCATTCAGTTCAAAATATTTTCTTATTTCACTTTTATTTTTTCCTTTGATCTGTTGGCTATTTAAGACTATGTTAATTTAAAAATTTGGGATATTTTCCAGATACTGTTTTGTTAATGATTTTTAATATAATTGATTTTGCTCATAGAATGGTCTCTGAAGATTTCATTTTATATTTTATAAAAAAGCATCTGATATATTATGGTCAATTCACATGTGTAATTGAAAAGAATGTTTATTCTGCTATTTTTGGGTGGGGTGCTATGCATATGTCAGTTAGGTCAAGTTGATGTCTTTTATAACCTTTTTATTTTCTAAACACTTTGCCAATTTCTAAGGAAGAATTGTTAAAATCTCTGAATATATTTTAGATTTTTGTATTTCTCTTTCAGTTCTAGTTTCTTGTATTTACATAGTCTTTTATTAAAAACACACATTTAATATTTTATAATATTTTTCTTAACTTAATTGACTCCTTTATTGTTATGAAATGTCCCTTACATCCACCCTAATATTCTTCATTATGAATTCTACTTTGAATTATATTAATATAGCCACTCTTGATTTTTTACAGTTAGGGTTCACACGGTTTAATTTTTTCCATCCTTTTAATTTAGCTTATAGATGAATATTACTCCTTTATATAGTCTCAGAATCTCTGAATTCTAATTAGTGTATTTCATCTATTCATATTTAAACTAATAAATAGTATGGTTAGGTTTATATTCATCAGATTGAATTTTGTTGTCTACCTTTAAAGGGTATTGACTTTTGTTTGTTGTCATTTTTTTTTACATGTAGATCAGTTTTACTCTTTCAAAGTTTATTTTTAAGGTTTTTGTTTTTTTTTTAACCAGATTAGAATATATTCTACTCTATGGCTTTTTAATCTTGCTCCCAGGGCATATGCTTTTTAAGGTTTCTACTAAATGCCCCACATTTTTAATTAAGTCTCTCTACTCTGGTAGAAGCTTGAAAGTGTCCAGCCCTTAAAACTTCCTGGTTTTAACATGAATAAATAAAGCATGCAAAGTAATTCTGGTTCCAATATCATAATTCCTCTTCCCTATCTTAGTACACCTTTATTCCATACAATTTAGACATTCTCTACTGGAGCTCTACCAAGCAATTGATGTTATATCTTCATACTTTTTTTCTATATTTTTCCTTTGTTTTATATTTTTCTATTTGTAATTATGGAAATCTCTCCTCCGTTTCATGTTCTTAGAGAAATTTTATCAGTTTCTCTAAAATCTAGTGAATAAAATGGGAACTTTATCTTCTGAAAATCAATGGACTAGTTTGCTAGGGCTGCCATAACAAACTGGGTGGCTTAAACAACAGATATTTATTTTCTCACAGTTCTGAAGGGTAGAAGTTTGAGATTAAGGTGTAGGTAGGACTGGTTCCTTCTGAGAGCTTTGAGATGGAATCTGTTCCATGTCTCTCCTCCAGCTTCTGGTAGGTCACTGGCAATCTTTGACATTCCTTGGCTTGTAGAAGCATCATCCCATTTGCTGCCTTCATCTTCATATGGTGTGCTTGCCTGTGTCCAAATTTCCTCTTTTTATAAGGACATCAGTTACAGTGGATTAGGGTGCAAACTATTGACTTCATTTTAAATTGATTACCTATGTAAGGAGCCAAGCCTGATCGTCTAGTGCTTAAGATTTGGTGCTCTCACTTCAGTGGCCTGGGTTCCTTTTCCAATCAGGGAATCACACCATCCATCTGTCAGTTGTCATACTGTGGTGTCTGTGTGTTGCTGTGATGCTGAAATTACACCATGGTATTTAAATTCCAGCAGAGTCACCCATGGTTGACAGGTTTCAGTGGAGCTTACAAAAGAAGGACCTGTGAATCAACTTCTGAAAAAATTGGTCATGAAAACTCTCTGAAAAACAGCAGAGCATTGCCTGATATGAAGCCAGAAGGTGAGAGGATCATGCAAAAAGACCTGGCAGGATTCCACTCTGCGGTACACAGGATTGCTAGGAGTTGGAGTGGACTCAATTGCACTAAAAACAACAAAAATCTATGTAAAGATCTTATCTACAAATGCATTTTGTGGTACTGGGGATTAGGAATTTAAAATATAAATTTTGGAGGAAATAATTCAACCCACAAAGGTTGAGTGTAACATATGTATATCTAATAATATAAAGAAATTAATAAATGACAGTTGATGTAAGAGGCATATCTCAGATGTTCTAGTTCTTAACAAAGGATCAAAGCAGACACAAATTTCCAAATTGAAATATATTCTACAGTATGGAAAAAATTCTAATATCATACTTTAGCACCAACATAAGGAAAATAATGGGATGTTATCACAAGAAACAGAAGAATAATGAGAATACACTCTAATCAGATTCTAATGTGCTACATTGGATTTGGGAAGTTCTATGAAGTACTCTTTTAGCGAATATTGTAGATTAAAAGAATGAAAAAGCACAAATCCTCACTTTACAGAGCTTATATTGTAACTCTATACCCTACTCTTAAATGATAATAATTATATTAATTATTATTAATTAAAATAAGAGAAACAAAAAACATTCTATAATCATAGGCCTACTCGTAGTCAAATCAAAGTAATTAGGTCTCAATCTGAATTTACTGGTGATCCGAAATTTCTTATGGTTAAAAATATTTACAAAGCATCTTGCAACATTTTTTCATTCTTTGATTTTGAAATTTCAATTTTATTTTTATAAAATACAAAAAAGTCATTATTTTACCAACATATTTTGAGAGCACAATGAGCACAAAAGAACTCCATGAAAGTATTGCCCCTCGAGTGCACAGGATACACGCATGACTAAAAGAGAAGAATAACAAATTTCTTAGGCTATTTCACATGGTGCTTACTTGAATATCCATAGTTTATATTAAATCTTATTCTATGGTTGCCAATATTCCTGCATGTTACATAGTAACACTTCCCTCTAAAAAACTATTCTAACTTAGTACCTGTGCATTCTTTAGACAGTGAGGCAGCTAGAACCACCATAAATTTATTTTTAACTTTTTAATATATGTGATTTTTGTTATTTAATCAAAGAGTTTTAAATTATGCCTATTTCTCCCATTAAACTTTTGTTATTTTCTTCCTATTAAGATAATAAATATGTTTTCAGCATTTAATATAGGACACACACACTTCACTTAAAAGAAAATACATTTTCTTTCAGGAATCCTAAGGTTTTATATTAAATTCTTACCTCTAAGCCATTCTGTGTTGAACCTTTAAGTTTTTATATATTTTCTTTGTTATTTTCTTCCTAAAATGCTTCCTAGAGAATACATTTTTCTTTTCTAAACCTTGATCATTTTTTCCTTAGCTTCTTGGAAAGATAATCTTAAAAGGAATTTTTTAATTTAATTTTTTCCATTTCCTTTTTTAAAGTATAATTGACATACAATATCCTATTAGTTTCAAGTATACATCATATTGATTCGATATTTATATGCATTATGAAATGATCACCACATAAGTCTAGTTACCATCTGTCACCACACAAAATTATTACATTATTATTGACTATATTCCCCATGAGGTACATTACAACCCTGTGACTTGTTTATTTTATGACTGGAAGTTTGTACCTCTTAATCCTCTTCACCTATTTCACCCGCCTCCCCCCTTCTCCTCCCCTCTGGTAACGACCAGTTTGTTCTCTGTCTGTGAGTTTTTTCTGTTTTATTTTTTTGTTCATTTGTTTTGTGTTTTTAGATTTCACATATAAGTGAAATCATAGGGTGTTTGTCTTTCTCTGTCTGACTTATTTCATTTAGCATAATACCTCCAGGTCTATCCATGTTGTCACAAGTGGCAAGATTTCATTCTTTTTTTTGAATGAGTGATATTCCATTGTATTTATATATCTGCCATATCTTCTTTATCCATTCATCTATCTATGGACACTTTTCTTGTTTCCATGGCTATTGTAAATAATGCTGCACTGAACCTAGGGGTGCATACATCTCTTTGGATTAGTGTTTTCTTCAGATAAATACTGAGAAGAGGAATTGCTGGATTGTATGGAAGTTTTGTTTTCAATTTTTTGAGGAAACTCTATACAGTTTTCCATGGTGGCTGCACCAATTTACATTCCCTCCAACAGTACATGAGGATTTCCTTTGCTCCACATCCTTGCCAACATTTGTTATTTTTTGTCTTTTTGTTAATAGCCATTCTTACAGGTGTAAGGAGGTATCTCATTGTGGCTTTGATTTGCATTTCCCTAATGATTAGTGATACTGAGCATCTTTTCATGTGCTTGTTGGCCATCTGTATGCCTTCTTTGGAGAAACATCTGTTGAAGTCCTCTGCTCGCTTTTTATTCAGGTTCTTTGTTTTTTGATGCTAAGTTATGTAAGTTCTTTATATATTTTGGATGTTAACCCCTTGAAAGGAGATTTTTAAATACAATGTTTATGTATTCCATTTTACATTAAGTGTTCTACAAACTTTCTTTTTGAGCAGTGTGTGTATCTACACACACAGATACATACAAATACACACAATTGTGTTCTGCAAAGGTCAAATAAGCAAATTAAAAGGTGCAGTGAAAAGAATCTTTTATTTATATTTTTTTTTTAGTGAATGAATTTAACCAGCAGTCGAAGGTGTTGATTGCAAGAGGGATTTTATTTTTTATTTTATTTAATTAATTTATTTTTTTGAGGAAGATTGGCCCTGCACTAACATCTGTTGCCAATTCTCCTCTTTTTGTTTTTCCTTTTTTCTCCCCAAAGCCCCAGTAAATAGTTGTATGTCATAGTTGTACATCCTTCTAGTTGCTCTATGTGGGATGCTGCCTCAGCATGGCTTGATTAACTGTGAGTAGGTCTGCGCCCAGGATCCGAAGCAGCAAACCCTGGGCTAGTGAAGCAGAATGCACCAACTTAATTACTGAGCCACCGGGCAGGTCCCAAGAATATTTTAGGGTGTTAATAGTGGTACCAAACTTTGTCATTGATTTAGGGATACAGTATTGCTTTCGGTTTACACTTTGGTATGGAATCAGAACTCCCTCACACTTGGCCTATGTACCTGGTCTTTTCTTCCAGAATAAACTTCATTCAAAGTTTTAAGTATCAAATTGGAGGATTCTAACAGTTTGTAAGTATATGTGGTCTATTGCTGTATTCACTGCTTGGAGATATTTGCAAGAGAAGGCTTTGTATACAGTGGGTCACTGTAAGGCATTTTGGGGATAAATCACACTTATTACCTGATCCCCGTGAACCCTAAAACCCCAGTGGCACTCTGTATTTGAGGACAAATCATCAGTTTAGAGTAATGTCCCAAAAGTTCTAAGACTGGTTTATTTCTGTTTCACTAGAGCCCTGTTACCCTGGCAAAGAGTCTTTGGTCCTTTTGGGTAAGGTTAGAAATAAGATTTATAGTTAGTACGTGCATATTTGTAGTGCAATTAGAAAATCTTTTCTCGAGATCATACGAATTTCCTTTAAGATGTGCTGGATCTGTGAACTTCCTCATTTTCAGGAATTGGAGGAGAGACCATTAGTTTTCATGCAACCAACACTATAGCTCTGTGAAAGATCGTTAGCTTCTGTTGTAAAAATCAAGTGGTCCCTTAGTGTGCGGTATCCAGTTATTTTAGTTATTGACACCTCAATATCACTAAACCAAATCTCTTTTGTTTAAACCCGAGGCCTAATTTATCTCTGGAAATTATAAACCACTATTTGGCTTCTTCCAATTCAAGAGCACATCATTTCCAATAAAATCAAGGAGTGGATATCAATGATAGTACCTTATACCTTATTCCAGCCTTTTGTAGGTAGGAATTTCAATGCTTGTCAATGATGCTAGAGCTTCCCTCATCAACTTTCTCAATAGCATAGTCTAGGTCATCTTGGGGGATACATTTAAGAGTATATGAGAGAATCACATGATAAATCCCCTCCAACGTTTTTCTCTCTAAATCCTTTTATCCATTTTTTAAATTAAAATAAGTAATGTTTGACATTTCAACTTTATTAGTGAAGTCCATGTTTTATTCAACTAATTAACTAAAGAACTGGAATCAAATTACATATTGATTCAGTATTTGTGGTAGATAGATTCATGCTGATAAAGAACCACATTGGAAATTATATTCCCCCTTCTCATTCCTTCATCCTGTCTTATCACAAGTGGAGATAATGTTAGTACACACATCACAAGGTTATTATAAAAATTAAATGAGCTAATATTTGTAAAGCTCTGAGAAAAGTGCCTGTCATACTATTGCTATGTAACTGTTTGCTAAACAAAAATTTATAGAGTATATAAAAGCTCTTGAGCAATTGACTTTATTTTGTTCTTTGTCTTTTTGATCTCACACTTTTTCCAGATGCTTTTTTAAGTGTTTCTTTCAATTAAACACATTTGCAATTAATAAAAATTTAACCTAAAGCTCTCCCTGGTAAAAGAATTGTGGAAGTGCCATTTCTTTATTCGTTTAACATTTTCTTACAACTAACTACTATGAGCCTGTAACAAAGTTATATGCAAATACAATACATTGTCTTTTAGGAATGTACAGAAGCAAAAAACACATTAGAATATAATATGATAAAACAACAACAACAACAACGAAACACCCGTGATCAACCAAAATAAACGATATTTGTGACTTTGGAGAAAATATCAAGAACAGATTTATTTTGAACATGACATTTATTCTGGACCTTAAATGATAAAGAAGATATTAAATGACAAGAGTAAGACAATGTGACTAGTGCATATATCCTATAGAAACGTGTAAAAATTGGAGACCTACAGATAGATTGAATATTCTTTGAATATGTAAATACTTCCCATGTAGTGCCCACCATATCACTCTTTTATTAAATGCAAGAATATAATCAGCTGCAAGGAATGGAAACTAAACTTTTTTGTGTGTGTGAGGAAGACTACCCCTGAGCTAACATCTGTTGCTGATCCTCCTCCTTTTGCTGAGGAAGACTGGCCCTGGGCTAACATCTGTGTCCATCTTCCTCTACTTTATATGGGACGCCGCCACAGCATGGCTGACAAGCAGTGCGTCAGCCAGCGCTCGGGATCCGAACCCGCGAACCCGGGGCCGCTGAAGTGGAGCGTGGAGCGTGGAGGGTGTGAACTTAAACGCTATGCCACCTGACGGCACCTGGAAACTAAACTTTTAATGGACTAAACAGAAAGGTTTATTTTATATCTCACATTACAATATAGGTATGTGGAGACTGAAATTGGTTGCTGTCAAAAGCCCTCTAATAAACTAGTTTCTTTTCCTCTTTCCACTCTGGCAACCTTAGAATATTGGCTTTCTTCTTCATTTGTGCTGTCTTGTCAATGTACTGAAGTCTACTAAGTATAGATTCTAATTCCAAGAAAAGGCAAAAAAAGAACATATGAACAGTACCAAATACATCTATAACCTTTTATAAAATATGATTATCAGTAAAATAATCTTTTTGATTCTCCCTTGTCTTTGCTTTAGAACAATCAGTGTTATCTCACCCCCAAGTTATCTTACAAATATTTTCTCAAAATTGCTCAGCAGCATTGCACTTACATCTCATTGGTTAAAAGAGAATAGCCATCAGTAGCTGCAAAGAGCCTGGGTAAATCATTATTTAGCTGGGGACATTGCTGTCCCAACAATGATAAGAAGAAAGGGCAATGGATTTTAGAAAAGAATTGCCATGCTATGCTTCAATTTTGCTAACAAATCTGTGAACTTGGTAAAAATACCAAAAGTGATTTTTCTCTCAATAGAAACATTTCCTTGTCTTTTAATAAATGTTTCCTTTGACTTCATGGCTCTACCCTCATTTATAGAATACAACAGTTTGCTTAATATGTGAGACTCATTGCTCTGAAATTCAGAGGATTTAAGTTGAATCTCGTATTATAGACAGAAATGATATTGATGAATTCTCCATCCTTCAATTCAATGTGCATTGTAAACCTACAAATTTGGGACAACAGGCATTCAATTTCAATTAAGTTATTTAAAATTAAGTTATTTAAAATTCTTGTCTGTGCCATAAAATCTCCATTATTCATTTATATATCTTATGATAATCAGATCTATGATAGTTGTAGCTATATTAGTTATTAGTTTCAAACTGTCTCTTTCCACAATAAAGACTAAAATTAAACATTCATTAACCTTCTCATCTGTTGTCTTTGTATTTTTCAAAGAATCTTGTACATGTATGAATAATAAGAATAATCCTTTAACAAAATGATCCCCAAATTTTTATATCACTCAATTATCAGTAAAATGTTTTCAGCATTGGAAACACATGTGAAACACTTGTAGTGTAAATCACATGCCTGTACAACTATGACATGTATCTTACAAAACAGACAAACTAAGAATAAAAAATGATGGAATTTCCTTACTAAGCTAATGCTTTGACCCAACATACACTAACAAAGAGTGTATCACTCTTAGGAAGAATGCAAGTTTTTTAATAGTCTTTCTTCCACTATTAAATTGTATTGCTTTTTTGTCAAATATATAATAATTATTTTCCCTTAGCCACGATCTGACAGAGATTTTATATATATGTGTGTGTGTGTGTATATATATATATATATATATATGTAAGTGTAGAAGAGGATGAGCTCTTCATTTGCTTGTTGCTTGCCGTGTTTTTGTTCTTAGTGTTCTTAATAATTGTTTTTTGAAATATTTCTGTTAAATTTACATAAGAAAAATATAATATAATTTATATCCATGTGGCCAGTTACAAATAAACTGCAATTTTTCAGAAATCTCTGAAATCTAAGAACAAATAAATAAGAATGATACTGACAAGCACTACTCATCAGAGAAGTAAAGTTATTTTTATAGAAAGATGGATGATAGATGAACAAGTACAGACCTCAATATTGACACATACATGGATAGATAGGTACAAATATGTATTAAGTATCATGTTTTGCTAATGGCTTAATAAGCTAGACTTATTTTCTTTTTGATTCCTATGTAGAAAAAAATGGAAATTCGAATGAGTTTTTTCTACTCTACAGTGAATTGATTCTCTTTTTCAACCCTGAGAGTTACCAATCACATTTGGGGATCACTCTTCAGCTGCAGCCATAACTAAAATTTGATATTATTTATGTTTTATTCTCTTGGAAGATTTCATTTTTTTAACCTACTTGATATATAATCCATATATTAGCCATTTATAGAAATGACCTGTACATCCCCTTAGTTTCTCTGTTGACACAGCTTTCTCCAGGTAAAATTTGACCACCTAACTAAAATTTAACCATTTTTCAGTATCTTTGGATTTGTTTAAATTCACATATTATTTAAACTTTTCACAAAATTTCACACATTTTACCATTCTTTGTTCTTTTTTGATTATGAAATCCTGATTCCTCACAATGATCATTGAACCTTTACTGCAACTACTTTTTTTTTCTCTTTATAAACAATAGAAAAAACTTAAGACTCAGTCCATAGTTATTTAAAACATATAGCTTGTTATTTGGAAACAACATTTTAAATGAACCATTCCTTTTTTAAATAAAAGATTGTCTTTTACATAACTCCACTATTTAGATCTATGTTCATGACTCACATTCCATTTTTTTCACAATGCCTTGAGACATGTACAATGCAGAGATAATTAAGAAATAAATGAGTACCCTGAGAAAATTAATTTCAATAATGTAGTAAAGCAGAAACTAGAGTGCAATGAGTTAGCGATTGGAAAGTAGTTGATGAATAGAAGGAAGGATGTGAAGTATAATATTCTAAATGGTTTTACAATGAACTAGGAGAGTCAGCTATTTTCAGAGTATAACAGAAAAGAAGAGGTGGTTTTGGATCTTGATAAGCAGGAATAATTGAAGTAGAGATCTTTTTAGGTAAAGCATGAGGTCACCAAGTGCTAGGGATGTGGGAAAAACAAGATCATTAAAAGTTGTGGTCATAGACTGGAACATCTAATTAGATATTCCAAAAATAGAGTAATTTAAAGGATAAACAGTGTATATCAAGGTTAATTCAATGGAAGAGAGCCAAAGATTATTTCTGTTAAATGTGTATAGTAACGGGAGGCTCTCATTAATAGAAGGCTGTATAAAGGAGATTATTTCTTAAAATAGTGACAGAGGGTTATTTAGAGAGACTAATCAATGTATTAGCTAATATAGTACTTCTAAAAACACATCGTAGTTGGAGAATGATTTTGGCCCATTTTTGATGTTCTAATTCATACTATTTACTACTTATCAATGTTAAATTTTTCTGAAAAAGGTTTTATAACTCTGTATAAGTACAACTTTAATAAATTTATGGACGTAAGATAGATGATTGGCATGTTCCTTGAAGCTCCCTCTGTCTTAATAAAAACATATTCTTTTCAAAGTGTTAGAAGGTGGAACTTTTTTTTTTTTTTAACATGCTCGTATTTTAATAGTTGTCCTATTTTTTTTCAAATTGTAAATACAAAAATGAGAAACTGGCCTTATATCTAACTGAAATAGCAATATGGTCTAATAAAAAGAGAATTACATTCAGAGTCATACCAGGGTTTGTTGTTTGATGTTAGGAATTATGTATGTTAAACTTCCATTTCCTTAAATATAAGCCAAGACTAACAATATATAAAGAATATATAGAATTTGTGTTAACTTATGAGTTGATATATGTAAAATATGTTGTAAATTCTAATGAGGTAGCAAATTGTGTTATGTCTAATATTGAATTGGAATTGTAATATTTCTAATATCCAGTTTAATATTTTATTTTATTGTTACTTTGAAATTACAATTTCAATTATAACCCTCAAAAATTCTGAGGTAATATTTAAGGCATCATATCTCTTCTGGCATCCTTATCCTTCTAAGAATAAGGCTTCAAAGCATTCATCTTTAGAGCATTAATGTGTTTTTTTTAATAGCTATTATTAAATGGCTATTTATTGAATGGCTACCATGTTTAAGGGTCTTTGCAGGAATATGAGCTCACCAAAAAGAAGAAGGATTTATTCTCCACTTTTAGAAGCATTTAACAAGTCAGTTCTTTATGATTTGGTACATAATGATGAGTTAGTGTTAAAGGTTATGGCTCCTAGGGAAAATTATTATAACCACTAATATCTTCCAACTTCCCCATGTTTCTAAAATTCTCGGCCATAGTGAGCCACTAATCAATAATATGGAATCTTGAAGTTGAAATAAGTATGAAAAAGTTTGAAAAGTCTGAGAAACACTACTTTAAATAATATTTTTTGTTTAAATTGTTACTTTGTGTATGTGTGTAAAACAGCAGTAAATCATAGATTAGGAATTGGAAACTAGAAAGAGAAGGAAATAAAATAGCTAGATGTGAAATATATGCACAGCAATGTAGTGTGTCAGCTTAAAGCAAGGAGAGGGATTGTCATGTACACTTGATAAATTGACCATTTGATTATATATACTATATCTCATTATGCCTGGTAATATTCCTTGCCTTGACGTCTACTCTGATGTAAATATTGATACTCCAGTTTTCTTTTGGTTAGTGTTTATATGATATGTACTTTTCCATTGTTTTTTCTTTTAGTTTATCTATAACTTGATGCTTGTTTTTTTTTTGAGGGACTGGGTCTTCTCTTTCTTTTAATCCAACTTGACCATCTCTTCCTCTTAATAGTGACATTTAGTTTACAAACATTGAATTTAGTTATCAATATGATTGAGATTAAATACACCATCTTCTTCTTTGTTTTTCTTCTTCTACTGTACACTTTTGCTTTGTTACATTTTATCTCCACTAGGGGATTATTATTTGCACGTATTAATTTTTCAAGTGTTTGCGCTAGGTTTTACATTGTATCTCTCTAATATATCACAGTCTATCTAAAAATAATATAATACCATTTGGCTTATAGTAGAAAACATTGTACTATCATTTCCTCCCTCAAGTTCTTACATATGCTACACATGCATTGCTAAAATTTTTGTTTTAACCATGCAATCTGTTTCTACTATTTTGTTTAAACAGTATATTATCTTTAAAGATATAAATAAAATGGTTCTTTCAGGCCTACCCTTATTTTCTTCCAATTTTATCTTTCTTCATGTTTTTATGTAGATACACAGTTCCATCTATCGTAATTTTCCTTCTGTCTAAAAAATTTTGTTTAAAAATTTTTCCATGGCAAGTCTGCTGGCAATAGTTCTCTCAATTTTTGTTCTCCGAAAACAACTCATATTTTGCCATGATTTTTGAAAGACCTTTTAGACACATATATAATTCTGGGTTCACAATTTTTACTTTCGATATGATAAATAAGTCCTTCCATGGTCTCCTGGCTTCTGAACTTTCATATGAGAAGTCTGCTGTATTCTTAGATCTGTTTCTCAATGCGTAAAGTTTCTTTTTTTCTTTTGACTGCTTTAAAAATTTTTTCCCTTATATTTGGTTTTCAGCAGCTTGACTGTAATGCAATTTTTTTAAAAGTATTCTTTGCTTGGGTTCTCTGAGAGTCTTCTATCTGTACATTGCACTCTTGTATTAAATTTAAAACTTCGTGGGCATCATATTTTCAAATAATTCTTCTGCATTTCTTTCCCTTTCTTCTCTATTTGGCACAAGATATGTAATATTATCCCCAAACTTAATATTGTTAAGTTTATATAATCCTTATTGACCTATCAATCTTTACTGATTTATTATTTTATTTACTCTGAGGATTTTGATAAACCTTTGTGTGTGTTGATAAACCTTTTGAAGGAATTTTTTATCTGTGATATTTTTTACAAATATGCTTTGTGTAGTAGATTGTATATTATTTAGTATTTGTGTTTAACCCTTTGTCATGCTTTCAAATGTTTCCCTGAAATTTCCCATCTGTCCATACCTATTTCCAACTTTTTCATGAGATTCTTTAACATCTTAATCATGAGATTCTTTAACATCTTAATCATAAGTGTATAGGTGGATATGTCTTTCTGATACATCTAACACTTGGATAATCTCTGCTGCTACCTTGCAATTTATGTTGGATCTGAAGTGCCAGAGGGCTTTTCTCTGTGCTCTCATGCCTTTGTCCTTTCCCCAGAAGCACACTGTTATTTCTTATATTTCTAATTTTCTGAATTCTCCTCTTGAGCTCAGTCTTAGAAAAGCCCTGTGTGCCTGATGTTGGGGTGGGGCTTTGTCAATATTCCTGTACATCCTCCAGAATCCTGGGGCATAAAATTTACCTCATGTCTATGGAGGTCTTTGGAGGCACTGAGCATCCTGCCCCTCCCCAGGGGAAAAAGCAGACTTCTGATTTATATGCATACAGCACCCTTGGTCTGATTGGTTTCTCTGCCTCTCTCGCTAGGTCAGGTTGCTTTTTATTTTAATATTCCCAGTGGGCCCTTGCCTTGGAACAGAGTTTTCTGTGTCTCCCACAGTGTTAAATGCCTTACTTACTTATTTGCTGTGGTGGAGCACGGGTCTTTCCTTTCCCTCCTCTAGGGACAGATGGATTTTACTTCTACCTCTCCCTCTGCAGCAGTGAATCTGCCAGGGATCCAGAAAAAGAGTATGTCTTGCTTCTCCAACAATGGCTTCTGGCTTTATCATTGTATGAGAGCAGGGCCTGAGGAGCAGACAGGGTTTTGTTTCAGTGTACCGCTAAGGGATGGCGTCTCCTACTTTTTCCTTATCCTGATTTGTGAGTTCATGGTCAAGGCCTGTGGAAAAGGCTGCTGAGTGAATGTGGATTCCATGTGTGTCTGTGACTCTCAACTATTCTATACTGTCACTGCAGCCCACAGTCAGGCTTTAAGAATGTGTAAAACTGCACTTTCTCCTTTGCTTTAATGACAAAGTGTGGCGCCACTCTGAAAAAAGTGAAATATTTCGTTTGTCCCACATCTCTTTGGAGGTATTTGTCATACATTGGAATTGAGTTCAAACAGTTTCCTTGCAATCACCCTCTACCCTCAGTTGATTGCAGTTCCCTTTGACCTTCAGAGTTGGAACATACCACACTGAGCATGAATGCCATACATTTATCACAATTCCTAAAATTAAGCCTAGTTTTCCACCTAGTATTCAAGGGAAGAAAAAATACTTTCTAATATTGAAACTGATTATGTTGAATTCCTGAAAGGAAGCATAAATGTCTATTTAGTGGCACCTTTCAGAGAGATTGTTTAGGATAATTTGACTGTGATACTTGCAAAACTTACTGACTTTATAATTTGACCCTTATGTAAATGACAAATTCATTGAATGACTGTCGGGTTGTATTTTATATTAACCTGGTTCTTTTGAAAGTAAAACCTAAAAAAGTTCAGAATTATACTACATAGGTTCACAGCACAATAATGATTTTTTTCTATGTGGAACTTGGAGAATGAGAACAAAATTTCTTGTCTTGCTTCAGTAATTAATTTTTTTCTCTGACCTTGAAGAGGTAATTTAATCCCAATTTTCTTTTCATGTAAATATTAGGGTGCTCCGTCTCTCTTTAAAAAATCATGTCAATTAAGTAGGCAATGGTTTAGATCCTTTCAGGTATATAAACTACTCCCAGAGTGTAAATTACACTGTACTAACTGCATTAAGCCACCAGTGCCTGAAATTCAGTGAATTACTGCTCTACTGCACTAAATGTTCCTCTAATGACTTGAAAAAGTCAATGTACTTTAGAAAATTTCCAGCTTAAATACTAGGGCTATTGTGATGTTCTTTATAAAACTTGGAGAGAGGCATATTACCTATATGTGGCATGTTTTCTCATTACTAGTGGAAAAACAATACTGACAGGAAGCTTGAACACTAATTAGATTTTACAATACACCTACTGCTTTTAATTTATAAGATGTACTTTAAAGGGAATAGAAAATATGCAAGTTAAGGATACTATTTAAATTCATCATGCTAAACAGAATTTCTGAAGCATAAAGCAAAGGGTGTCCCAAAACACTTGGTAGCATAATACCTGTCAAAATACTTGCTAATTAGTAAAATCTAAGAGCAGTTCATAGTGAATGTAGTTCTCCATAATTTCATTTGAGTGTGTTTTAAGGCCTTGAAATGTCACTCTATATTATCATTGAATAGCATTTCCCCGAGACCTTTATTATGTACTGAAATGTGTTAAAGTTTTAGATAAGTATGCCTACGTGATAAGCTATTCAAAAGTATTTTTTTCAATTTGACCATAATAGTTTGTCATTATATTAGTGTTTCCATGTTAATTCATTTCCAAATCTTTTGAGGTAATTAAGGATATTACTAACTTGAATGTAATTTGGTATATCATTAGTTCTGCCTCTGAGTTACAACTTCAAAAACATAGCAGGAAGTTTTCAAATGTCCTCACATTTTTATATTTCATGAAGATAGTATTTCAGCATCACTGTCTCCTTCTTGACCTAAGAGAACCCAGGGATTGTGTTCTAAACTGGTTTTTCCCTCCACTCTCTTCATGTCTTCCTGTTCTTGTGACATCACCTTTGCCTCTGATCAGTTGCTTCACAAATCAAAATCTCTTATCTCTTCCACAGCACCATAGATACCCAAATAAAGTTTACATTTTTGTACGTATCTGTCTCACAATCAAGTGTTAAAAATGAAAAAAAAATCTTGGCTGCTAAGTCAGCTTGCACTCCCAGCATCTCTCTCAGATGTTCTATCCTCCAGTCATATCTGACTTTGCTGAATGTTACTGTTCTGTAATCTAAGTCATGTATTTTCTTATATATTTGGAATTTCTTATTTCCAGGAGACTTAGCTCAAGTTGCTGGCTCCCTTCAAAATGATCATGACATGCACGAAATAGCAGAGAAAACTACGAACAAAAACCTTGAATGCATGGAGACTTGTTTTTAAGTTATTATGTTTTTATGTTATGTTTATGTGTGAATGTTATGGAGGATGGACATTTGTGTTGTTTCCAATATAATTATCATAATAAATAAAGGTGCATTTGCATCTCTATTTATAAATCATTATAATATATTTTAGATATGAATTTATTTACAATTATTGTCCATCAACTCCCAAATCCACCTTTCATTCTCTGTGATGTAAAAGCTGGAACTCAGAAAACTACGTTACCCATACATTTTTGTCACTTTCATTATTATTGCATTTTTCCAATAGGAGTCACTAGAGGGAAATTGGAAGTTAGGAGGAAAGGAAAATGGTATCTTCCTTTTTTTTTTTTTTAAATTACACACATAGCAGCCACAAGAAAAGGACCCTGTAACAGTATTCCCAAGCTCCACTCTTTTTACCTTTTGATCCCCTTCACTCATTTCTCCCACCTCCTACCTCTGCCTCTGGCAACCACAAATCTGTTCTATGTATCTATGAGCTTGGTGTTTTTTGTTTTGTTTTGTTTTAGATTCCACGTATAAGAGATATCACATAGTATTTGTCTTTCTCTGTCTAACTTATTTCACTGAGTATAATGCCCTCGAGGTCCATCTGCTTTGCCACGAATGGGAAGATTTTATTCATTTTTATGGCTGAATAATATTCCATTGTATATATATATCCCACAATTTCTTTACCCCTTCATCCATCAATAGACACCTAGGTTGTTTCCACATCTTGGCTATTGCAAACAATGTTGCAATGAGCATAGGGGTGCACATATCTTTTTGCATTGGTATTTTCATTTTCTTTGGATAAATACTCAGAAGTGGGATTGCTAGATCATATGGTAGTTCTATTTTTAATTTTTTGAGGAACCTCCATATTGTTTTCCATAGTGGCTGCACCGATTTACATTCCCACCAACAGTGCCTTTTTTACATTCTTGACAGCGTTACCGGAGTTTGGATGTTCACCCCAGCACCAGCAGGTGGATCTAGATTCTTTTGGCAGTCTGTGAAACATCTGCACTAACACTCTTCAGAAATATCTCTTTCAGAGAAATCTGAAGAATGTTTCACGTCATTCCTCTGAAGTCCTGAGGTACCAGAGTGTTTAGGTGACCCGTTCCTCAAATATCTGAATTATAATGTAAAGAACCCCTTATTCAGTCTCATGATTTCTGGAAACCCAACCTCTTTCCTTTTGTTTTCCTATCCTTAGGGTGATAATGCTTCCTGCACTTACGTTCTCTGTCTGTCCTTATTGTTTTTCGCTTTCACGTTTTAGCCTTCTTGTCTCTGTGAACAATTTCCTATATTAAATATATCATTTTAAATAGCTAGCATTGTTCCTGTTTTACTGGCTAGTCCTTGACTGATAAAAGATATTTAAAGTCCTGGTTATGAATTGCAAAATTACCTTCCAGAAAGCTTTTGGCAATTTATGTTAATGGAATCAATTCATGAAGATGCATTTTTCTCTGTGTCTTTTCACTCATTTACCTAATTTTAGAATATTTATTAACATTGTGGGCTACCAAAGACAGCTTATTTTATTTTAATTCATGTTTGTTTCATCAAAAATGATTTTTATAAACATGTTATTTACAGTTTTTAGCCATTTTTAGGGGACTTGGAATAGATGTTTTGCTGAAAATATTCAGATTCCTTTTTATGAACCAGAATTTTCACACACATCAAGTACTTCATTTTCCGCAGAGCCTTAGGAGAGCAGTAGGAATGGATGTACTCTAACTTTTTGTTTTGTAATCTAGAGATTAAAGTTTCACGTGATTGTCATAATTTATTAAATTCCTCTACTTAGAAATAGAAATGTGTTGGAATAGAAAACTAGCTTTGAGAACCCTCAATGTACCTACTGATACCACTCACAATTTGTGTGAGGGCACAATAATTAGAACAAATAGTATAAAGAATAGGACAATTAGTGCATTTCCACCTGCTGTACCCACTGCTGCCAAAAGAGATATCAGGGGTTCATCCATATGTAATCATTCTCTCTTATTTCGAGTGATATAACTGTGTATCATCTGTGCCTTTCAGCTGGGAGTATTTCTTTTTCTTATTCCATCATTAATGCTTTAGTTATTTTTTTTCTAAAATATCCTAAACAGAAAAAAAATATATCCACTCTCCTGGGCTCATTGTATTTTTTAAAATATTCTAAAGGTGTTTTTTTTTTTAATTTTAAATAAACTTTCCATTTTAGAATAGTTTTAGAGCTACAGAAAAATTTTGAAAATAATACTGAGTTCTCATATACTCTGCAACCAGTTTCTCCTTTTATTAACATCTTACATTAGAATGATACACTTGTCATAATTATGAACTGATATTGATACATTATTTTTGGCTAAATCCACAGGTTATTCATATTTCTTTGGTTTTTACCTAAGTCCATTTTTCTGCTCCAAGATCCAACCAGGATGCAATAGTACATTTAGTTGTCATGTTTCCTTAGGCCTCTCTTGCCTGTGACAGTTTCCCAGACTTTCCTTGTTTTTGATGATCTTGAGTGTTTTGAGGAGTACAGGACAGGTATTGTGTTGGTTTCCCCTCTATTGGAATTTGTCTGATTTTTTTTTTTTTATGATTAGAATGGAATTATGGATTTGGGGGAGGAAGATCAAAAAGGTATAGTGTCATTCTCATCACATCATATCAAGTGTACATACCATCAACATGACTTCTCGCTGTTGATGTTAACTGTGATCACTTGACTGAGACAGTGTTGTTGGATTTCTCCACTGTAAATTTATTATCTTTCCCCTTCATATTTAACTATTAGGAATGAAGTCCCTATGCACAGGTCACACATAAAGAGTAGAGATTTGTGTTCCCCCTCCTTGAGTGCATAGAATCTACATAATTTATTTGGAATTCCTCTAATTGAGAGATTTCTCTATCCTCCTCTATTTACTTATCTTTGTTTCAATCTTTTATTTGTATCAGCATGGATTCATGAATACTTATTTTATACTTTGGGTTATATTCAATGCTTCTTTATCTATTTTGGTGATCCAATCATTCCAGCATTAGCCACTGAAAGGTCTTTCATTTGGTTCCTGTGTCCCTTTGACATACCCTGATCATTGTGTTTTTCATTGGCACTTATTTGCTTTCTGGCACTACAGGATACTCCAGGTTCACCATATATATCCCCCGCTTTAGCCTAGAATCAGCCATTTCTCCAAGGAGTCCTGGTTCCTCATGTTGAAGAATAGTATTAGATACTAAGATCTGGGTGCTACAGATGTCCATTCCCACTGTGATGACATGTTTTCTAAGCCCTCTAAGCTGACAAAGAAAGGAAATATGTGTGTCCATACTATCCAGTGTATATACACATAGCCATAAACATACCTATGAGTACCTATTACTGTCTATATTAAGGTAAATGTGAATTCATATTGGTGTCCCCACCTCTAATCCATTACCACATGTGTCATTTTACCCGTCTCCCTTGCTCGTGTATAAACTCCTCTTGCAAGAGTGAAAACTCTGCCTCCCGCTAACCTTGATCCCTTATTTAATTGTTCAATTCCATTCTGTATGTATAATGGTTTTAGAATTATTACCCTGTAATTCCATGAAAAACATTATCAACTAGAGTGCAGTGCTTAGGTACCTTTGCTTTAGTCTCACAGTTGCCATTCATTGTCAAAGTTACTTAAATCTACACACGTTCCCCCTGCCCAGTTTAGTGAGCTTATTTCATACAACATCATCAAGTTAGATTCTGTTGTCACAGTCTACATTCCACTCTGGGATCCCTCAACCGTCTACAGGATTTTTTTTATTAACAACATTAAGAATCATTTTTATGCAGTAAATTTCTATCTGTTTCATAAATGTACAGTGTTATGCATCCACCATAACATGTTGCACAGAACACTTTCACCAACCTAAAAATCCTCTGTGCTTTGCTTGTTCAACTCTTCCTTCTTAAACCCCTGTCAAAAACTGATCTGTTTGTTATCTCTACAGTTGTACCTTTCTCTAAATGTAATATACATGGGATCATATACTATGTAGGCTTTTTAGACTAGCTCCTTTCACTTAGTAATATGCCTTAAAGACTCATCCACACTAATTCTTTTTGATTGCTGACTAGTATTTCATTGCATGCATGTACCACAATTTCTTTATTCCTCTGTTGAAGGACATCTTGGTTGCTTCCAGCTTTTGGAGATTACAAACAAACATGCCATAAATATTAGTGTGCAGATTTTTGTGTGGACATAAGTCTTTAAATCAATTGGGTAAATACCTAGGAATTTGTTTGCTGAATCATATGTTAAGACTACATTTAGCTTTTTAAGAAACTCCCAGACTGACTTCCAAAGGCTGTACCTTTAAGCATCCCATAAGCAATTAATAAGAGTTTCTTTTTTCTTCACAATTTCACTGTAGTTAATATTGTCAGTTTGGGTTTTGGGGGCATGTAGGGGATTAGCTATTCTATACAATGTGCTTTAGTGGCTCATTGTTGTTTTAATTTGCACTTTCCTAATGATGAATTATTTTTCATATGCTTACTTTCCATGTGTATATCTTCTTTAGTGAGTTATGTGTTCATATCTTTCATTCATTTTTTTAAATCGTTATATGTTTGCTTATTATTGAGTTTTAAATATTCTTTATATTTTGTGTAAAATCTTTTTTTAGATATGTGTTTACAAATATATTCTCCCAGTTTTTGGATTGTCTTTTCATTCTTCTAACAACGTCTTTCAGAGAGCATATATTTTTAATTTTAGTAAAGTCTAAATTATAGAATTTTTCTTTCATGAATAACGCTTCTGTGTTGTATATAAAAACTCATTACCAACCCTTGATCTTCACCTATGCTATCTCCTAGAACTTTTAAATCTATGATCCATTTTGAGTCAATTTTTGTGGAAGATTCATAGTCTGTGTCTAGATTCATCCTTTTGCATACGTATATCTAGTTATTGCAGCATCATTTGTCAAAAAACCCTATTTTTTTCTCCATTAAACTGTCATTACTCCTTTGTAAAAAATCACCTGACTGTATTCTGCACTTTATTCTATTTCATTTATCATTGAGTCTATCCTTTCATCAACCTTAGATAGTCTTAGTTACTACATCTTTATAGTCAGTCCTGAAGTGGGTAGTATATAGTGTCAGTCATCCAACTTTGTTCTTTTTTTCAGTATTGTGTTTTGCTTTCCATATAAATGTTAGAATCAGTTTGTTGAAATCTACAGAATAACTTGCTGGGAGTTTGATTATGATAGCATTAAGTGTACAGGTCAAATTGGGAAAAATTGATATCTTAAAGATTTTGAGACTTCCAATCCACAAACAGGGAATATTTCTCCATTTAGTCAGATCTTCTTTGATTTCTTTCATCAGAATTTTGTGGTTTTCTGCATGCAGACACTGTACATATTTTGTTAAAATTATACCTTACTACTTCATATTTAGGGTTGCTATTGTAAAAGGCATTTGTTAAATTTCAAAGTCCAGTTTTTAAAATGCTGGTATATGGAATAGAAATTGAATGTTTTATAATGACTTTATATTCTGGACCTTGCTGTACTTGGTTCATAATTTAATTTGGTCTTTAATTTTTTTTCCATCTTGATGCCTTCTCTAGTTTTAATTGAACATTTTATATTATTTAATTTTATTTCCTCTATTAGTGTATCAATTGTACATCTTTTTAAAAGTCATTTTCCTTCTACTTGAATAACTTCTTTTACTATTATTTTCAAGTCAAGTGTGGTGGTGATAAATTCCCTCAGTTTTTATTTGTCTGAGAAAGTCTATTTATCCTTCAATTTTGAAGGAAAATTTTGCTGGATATAGAATTGGTAAGGTGGTGTTTCTTTTTTTTTTTTTTTTCTTTCAACACTTTAAATATTTCACTTTACTATCATCTGGCTTGCATGTTTCTGACAAGAAGTCCAAGAAATTCAGTGTAATTCTTATGTTTGTTCCCTAATAAGTAAAATATTTCCCTTTTCTCCCAGCTCTGGCTTCTTCCAGATTTTATCTTTGGTTTTCAGCAGTTTTAACATTATGTGACTAGGAGTGGTGGTTTTCATCTGTTTGCTTTGTTTTGCATTGATATTTATCCAGCTTGACGTTCTCCGAGTTTTCTCAATCTGTGGTTATTGTCTGTTATTAATTTTGGAAAGTTCTTCTCCATTATTGCTTCAAATATTTATTCTTCTTTGTTCTCTGTCTTTTCCTTCTGATATTCCAACTGCACATATGTTATACCCTTTGCAATAGCCCCACATTTCTTGGATGTTCTGTCTGTTTTTATTTTCCTCCCTCATTTTTTTATCTTTTCATTTCAGTTTGAGAAGTTCTACTGGTTCTATCTTTAAGTTAACTTATTATTTTATTAGTTGTGGCAAGTCTACTGAGCAGTCCATCAAAGGCTTTCTTCATTTCTCTTACAATGTTTTTTATTTCTAGTATTTCATTTCATTCATTCACTCAGAGATTTTCCATCTCTTTGCTTTAATTTTCCATCTTTTCTTGCATGTCCTCCAATTTTTCACTAGAGTCCTTCACATATTAATCACAGTTATTTTAAATTCTCTATCTAATAATTCCAATATCTGTGTTATAGATGAATCCAGTCCTGATGTTGCTTTCTCTTCAGACTACTTTTATTTTTTGGTCTTTGTCATTCCTTGTAATTATTTTGTTGAAGTCCAGCCATGTAATATCAGGTTACAGGAACTGAGATAAATAGGCCTGTAGTGCAGGAATTTTTGTTAGTCTGGCTAGAGGTTGTGCTGTGCTTAATATTTGTTCAATTTTTTCTAATATCCTTTTTTTTCTGTCACCCTTCTGAACATGGGGCTTCGTTATGTACTTCTCCTTAAAAAGTGTCTATGTCTTGAACTATTTTTATCTGTAATCAACATTTATTATAGCAGAGCCCTGTTCATAAGATAGCAAGATATGAGTCTACTCTATAATATTCCAATGAAATCTCAGTCTCTTACTGAGCCTGTGTCTTGGGACTATGACCTTCACAAGCATTTTTCCATTAGTGTACTTTTTTTCTCCTCGTACCCCTTCCCTGGCTGCAATGTTCACAATCCATTTCTTTAAGCATTGACCGTTGATTTCTATGTATTTGTAACCCTGACCTTAGGTGCAAAAGGAAGGCTAGAGGGAGCTAGGTGGGAGGAATGCCATTCCCCTACCTGGGATAAAGCTTTGGTAAATCTTTTTCCCTAGAAAGCAACTCCACTACTCTTTGTTATGGAGTAATATACAGACATATTTCACAATGATTACTATTCCCTTTCTCTATCGGAGTCAGAAGGGGATTTTTTCAGTTTCACCATGAGACTGGGGAGGTTCCTGTACATTTTTAAAGCCCTTGAAAATATAGGTACCACAAAGACCGTGGCCAGAGTTTTCTCATTCTCACACTTGTCTGTGCTCAGCTTCCAGCAATTCATCAAAATTAACATTTAAAGGTTTCTACCAGTTTATGGCTCTATCAATTTCTGCTCCAAATAAACTAATCTCAGTTGATTTATCTCTCTGGATGCGTCTGTCTTCCTCGAGTTTGGAGTGGCTGTTTACCCACTCCAAAAGTTTGTCCAGACTTTTCTTTTTGTAAGCATGGGAGTCATGACTTTGAGCTCTTTACGTTTTGGAACTGAAACCAGATTTCCTGGATCACGTATTAGAAGCCGAGAATACTCTATATGACAACTCACAAACTGAAATATCAATGGAGGACAACAGAGATATTGGGGAAAATGACACTAGCAGCATTTAAATATATATACTAATTCTATGTTTATCCCCTGATGGAACATCCAAGCACATCTAATTTTCATTGATGTCCACATACCCAAACCATCAGAAATATAATAAATAATAAACCCAAAGGGTATCAGGTTTTTTTTAAATAAAATGTATTAAACTTTCATCTAGCCAAAATATCTTTATGTTGTTTTTATCTTAGAAGGAGTTATTCGATTAAAAAAAAAAAGCAAACATCCAGAAAAAAAATACATGTTTATACTATTCTGAGTGTGATTTCATTTCAAGTCCAAGAAGTGTGGGTAATTATTGATGAAATTGAAGCAATTAAAATGATACTTGGATTAAGGATAAAAATGTATCAAAAATGGCACAAAAATCACTTATTCAGGATATAAGGGCATGTTTCCAATTATGAAAAGTTTTCTAATTTTTTTTCTGGTCTTTCACTCTCTTAAGGTAGTGCTGGCATATATAAAAATCCACAAACCTAGCACCAATGAAAAATTAATTTAAGTCCCAAATCTATCAATTACCAGCAGTGTGAAATAGGACAAGATAATCACCTTTTCAGAGATTTACTTGAAAAATTTAAGGATAAATAACATCACATGGCATTTAGGTAGTAGTTATAGTGGTCAGACTTATATTGGACACTATTGAATTATTCACCACAATACTTAGTACATAATACACTTTCAGAATACATGAGTTTCCTTTTATTCTCAATGCTCAGAGGGTGATATAATTACCTTAATTGAAAGATGTGTAGATCATTAGCATGCAAGTGAAAAAAAGTGTGTGTATATATGTGGGTATATATATTAACATTGCAGGCAAGAGAAATTGACTTTGGCTAATGAAGCTATAGAAATTTTCCTTAAATAATTTTAGGAGTTCACAGAGTTAACAGAAATATTAGGAAAAAAATACAGACCTGGAATATAGGTAGGAAAATGTAGTATAGGTTGGAATCAAAAACATATTCAAAACCTTGCTAGGAATGAATCCTAGAGAAATACCAATACCGGTATGAACCTTCTTTACATATTATTGCTGGTGTCCTGTTTCTGCTCTTCATGGAAACTAGAGGTCTCATTGTTGCTCAGACCACCTCCAGTAAAACAATGTTTCTTTGGGACACCAATTCTCAAATGAGGTGTAACATGAAGGTATCTGATTAGTGTCCTACGGCTACTCTAACAAATTACTACAAGCTTGGTGACAGAAATTTATTCTCTCACAGTTCCAAAGGCTGGAAGTCTGAAATCAGTATCACTGGGCCAAAATCAAAATGTCAGCAAGGCTGCAGTCTTCTCTAGTGGCTCTAGGAGACAATGTGTCCCTTGCCTCTTGCAACTTCTGGTGGCCGCTGGCATCACTGACTTGTTGAACGTCACTCCACATTGCCTCTTCTTCTGTCTATGTCGAATCTGCTTCTGCCTCTTTCTGAAAAGGACACTTTTTATGGCATTTAGGAAACACACAGATAATCCAAAATAATCTTGCCACCCAAGATTTTTAACTTAATCACATCTGCAAAGTCTTTGCTATATTAGGTAACAATTACAATTTCCAGGGATCAGAAACTAAAATTTTTAGGAGGCTATTTTTAAGCCTACCACAGAGTCTGATGGTTTGAAACCTCATTACTCCTAAGTAGAAATGCAGTTCATATCGTGGACAACCAGAAAATAAAACACAGTTGCAGTTCGCCAATTACAATTTGGGCTTTCAGTAGATCATCTCTACTTACCTAAATGTAACAATGCTAGTAAAAGCAATTATACAAAATTAAAATTCAGACTTAGAAAAAACATTGGATAAGATATCTTTGAAATTAAACTTAAGATAACAAAGTTAAAGTGAAAACAAATTTTATTATATTTCATAATACATAACAAATGGAGTATTAGCCATGTTTTTTCATCTCCTCTGGGATCAAAGCAAGAATTTTAATGTTAACAAGCAATATATATTAGGCACAAAGAACAGCTTCCTGGACATTAAAGTCATGTACAGACCAGGATTTCTTTTCTAAAACCCTCAAGAAACTTACTTTTTTTCAAAAAAATGTTCCAAGTTTTCTGTAGCTAAGTACCTTTAGAACTCATTGGACATCAAAAGAGTAGATAAAAATCTCATAACTTGTATCCTTGTATCAAGTCTAAAAATAAATGGTTGGTATATTGCAGTAAATGTTGAGAATACTTACATGACAAATATACTAGAAAAAATTAACAATAAAACAAATATTAAAAATGAATGTCAACATCCTCATGAACCATATCTTGCATTGCCTATTAAATGCAAGCTATAGATCACAAAAACAGTTCCGTGTGATTCTTTTACAAACATATTCAAAAGAAAGAAAAATTGGAGTACACTACATCCACAGACTGAAAGAGAAGATAAATACTTTTGATGTCAAACATTATTATTTTTTGAATATCTATTGTTAAATTGCATTTTTTGCATGACTTCAGCATGAGTTTCCTCTTGCTGAAATATAATACTGGAAAAATATATATTTGGAAAGTTCCATCCAACAACTTCAGTGGAAGCAAGGCCTGGGTAGTTGAACTTCCAATACACACACCACAGACACCACATGTACCTACATAAATATGTGTGTGTTTGAGTTGGGCAAATGATCCATATTTGTTGCAATTAATATGTAAACTTTGTTATTATGTTCTATCTAAACACGTTGATTCCTTGGTGCCATGGGAACAAACAAACAAACAAAACCTAGAAACTTATGAACACCAAACTAATTAGATTAGTGCAAAGCCCTTAACTATTTCAGAAATTAGTCTAAACTCTAAATGATTAGTAACAAAGCTAGGGGAATAAAGTTCTTCTTAACAATTATAATCGGATGTGTACTGGACCTGGCCTATTCTGGATGGAAACATTTTTTGCATCCCTTCTCAACTGCACATTCAGTGACACCATATTGATAGCTTGAAACTGTCCATGGCAGTACTGTTAACACTGTGGAAATCAGCAAATACTGCATATTTTTCTCCAGGCACCCATGTATTAAATATTTATCAGAAAACTATTGATTTTGTTATTGTAACTTGTCTATTTTCAATTTCAGGAGCACATCTTGAAAACGTTGAGTTGATCAAATATAGAATATCAGAAGTTCATGAGAGTAAAAATTTCAGGTGTGATTACCAACTAATTCTAATCACATGTGAATAAATAACCTATTTCAGTTTAAAAATTACCCCTCTATATAAAAATAGAAAATATAACATTTAGTTGCATTTTTGTAGAATTACACAGAATATAGAAGTAATTTTTTCAAGAGTGGACTACTGACAGAGTTCCTCTTCTTATTTTCTACAAGTATTTCTTTCTGAATCCATTATTATTTCCTATTTCTTTCTAAGTCAATTTCAAAGTTTAGAAACTTCTTGTAATTGCTTTACAAGTTACTGTCCTTTTGTCCACTTTTTCCCCCGTGTTCTCTTTTTCCATGCATCAGTTGATGCAGTTTCTATTAAGTTGTCTTCAAATTCACTGATTTTTTTCTTCTGTAGTGTCCGGTCTGTTGAAAGCACTTCTGCTGATTATTTTACTTCAGATATTCTATTATTTAGTTAAAATGTTGAAATTTTACCAAGTAGGTTTTCTGGTCATAGCAAAAATGAATTAGAAAGGACTATGCAAATGTAAGGTCCTTACTGGGCACAGGTGATGGGTTCAAGAAAGACAACAAAGGCACACAGTGATGATTAGCAACTTAAGCTAAATGTTAAAGCCAGAGATTTGCCTTAGCAAAGTATAAAGTAATTTTTATATGAATCAGAGAGCAGAAAAAGCTGCAGAGTCTAGGATCAGGAACCAGAATTAATCAAATGTAAATGAGCTTCAAGTAAGATTTCATTCCAACCCCAGCAAACCTACAACACCAAGGCCAGGTCTGTGACTGGGAAGAGAAGAACCCTGATGTATGGAATGAGGATCATCTGAGTGGTTGGAGTAAAGGCTTTGGAACTTCAGATTTCCTTGAACTATTTTTTATAAAACGCCCCCTTCTTGGGGCTGGCCTGGTGGCTTAGCAGTTGAGTTCCCATGCTCCACTTCTGGTGGCCCGGGGTTTGCAGGTTCGGATCCCGGGAGTGGACCAATGCACTGCTTCTCAGGCCATGCTGTGGCAGCTTCCCGTATAAAGTAGAGGAGGATAGGCGTAAATGTTGGCCCAGGGCCAATCTTCCTCAGCAAAAAAGAAGAGGAGGATTGGCAATGGATGTTAGCTCAGAACTAATCTTCTTCTCACACACCAACACATACAAATGCCCCCTTCTTTCTCTTGAAAGCTGGTGTCCTTCCTTTGCTTGGAAACAATATCAGCAATCTCTGCTTTGCTAGGTAACACATACTCCCCTGCTTTCTTGTCCACTTCTCTTGTTCCATCTTTATTTTGGCCTTGCCACTTTCATTAGTAGAGACTGTACATTCCACACTCTTGCATATGCCTCTGACTATTTACCAGTTGACACAGAAAGGTGCAGGTTTTGAAATGAGCCAGGAATACAAAAGTGTTCTAAAGTAGGTCCCATTTGTGATATAATCAGCCTGACTACTTGGGCCACGTTTTCCTCAGTTCTAATGGATTAATGATATCTTGATTTTATAGAATATCATGAGAAGTTAACGCCAAACTCCTAAAAAGAATCATAATGAAGGCTCACTAGAGAATCAAGAACTTGATTTCTACAAGAATAGAATTGCATACCATTTGAAAAACAGCTTTGTTGGTACTACTAGGTCTTAGTAGAAATGAAGCATTTGACTTCAAGATATTAAGTGATCATGCAGTAAAAACTGTCCATCAAGTGTTGACTTCCATCTGACCCACCAAGTCATGATGTCAGGCACATCCAGGGGCAATCCATTGTAATTTGGAAGTGGTATATCCAGGTTAACACACAAGCAGGCATCTATATCATCTATATCACTGGAAATATCAGTTCCAATGTTGCTTCTATCTCAACTTTACCTATGACCACATAGGGTGTCTCTTTTGACAAGCTGGAGAATGAACAAAAAGGTAGAGACTGGTCCATGATGGATTGACCTGAAATTTGAGTACAAGCCAAGATTATACATTTCCTCTAATACTAGCTCAGGGCCGATCTTCCTCAGAGAATAAAAGAGAAGGACTGGCAACGGATGTTAGTTAGATCAGGGCTAATCTTCCTCACAGACACACACACACACACAAAAATGCCCCTTTCTTTCTGCTGAAAGCTGACAGTGAGTGAGTAGACAGCTGCCTACCCACGAGAAGACAGTGAGTAGGATAAATCATCACACTGAGCAGAGCTTTGGATATCTAGTTATTCAGTTGGTTTGGAAATAAAAGTACCCAATTAAGAATATATTCAGATTTATGAGCAGTGGAGAATAGTAATGCTGGTTGGTCAGGGGCCTGGAATACTTAAGATTGGGAGATCAATGTATACATACAATGCATTACATTGTATGTGAATTATACTGCAAATTTAAAAAAAAAAATCTACTTTCAAGAATATTAAAATGCCAATTGACAAGAAAGTTGAAGCCACGTCAGTGCTCTAGATGTAGAAAGAGGAAATTCTGGGCATGAGTTTGATCTCGATAGAGAATACAAAATAAACTTTCCAACTCAACAGGGGAAACTGAGCCAATCTCACATCTGGAAACAGAAGTATTTTGGGGATTCCACGCTAAAAGAAAGAGATGGAGAAAAACAGCTGATGATTGTACCTAAAGGTATATTTTACAGAAATTGACTATTCAAAGAGTTAGATGAATACATATACATATATATATATTTGCTGAATAATGATAAGGAACTCAGTCAAGCCAATTGTTGACTATTTATTTGACTCTGTACTATTCCATATATGTTCATGAGGCTTAAGTTCCAAATCCAGTTCCTGGTCTAGAGGGGGTGCCTGAGGAGTGAGGCAAGACACACACACACACACCTACACACACAAACATTTGTGTAGGCACATGTAATGGTCCAAAAAAAGAATTGAAAAAAAAAAACACAAAGGGAAGTATATAAATTTCCCAAACATCCTACAGAAAATGAGTCTGCAGTCAAAGTTAAATAAGATGGTAGATAAATGTGACTTTTAAAAATATAAATGTCTAATAACCATAAATGATGAGAAATTATGAAATAGTGAAACAAATAAGGCACAAATGTGAGATAGTAAAGAAAGCCATCTAATTTTTTAAATATAGTAAGTTAAATTTTAAAATACAGTACATGAAATAAATACCAGCCTTGAAAAATGAATTAATGAAAAATTTACCAATTCACCTAGAAAGTAAAAGTTAGGATTATTTTTTAAGATTTCTATTTTCACTTCAGAACAAATTAACATGTAATTGGAGCACATCAAAAATAAGACGGCAAAGTAATATAAAAACTACCAGATTGAAAAGACAGGTAACCTTCAAAAGAAAGAAAATCCAATTATCGTTAAATTGTTCATTAGTAACTGTAGGAGACAGAAGTGAATGTAATAAGGACTTCAAACCACTGAGAAAAAAATGACAGTCCACATTCTATTTTATGCACAGTGGAATATCTGTTCAAGAACAATAAAAAGCATTTTTTTTTCAAACATGCCCACAGCCAAATGTTTCACAATAAAGAAAATCCCATACTGAAAGATTGATTGAAGGATATGCTTCTTCAAAACACACATGCACATACCCATATATACCTTGTAAGGAAAGGCGTGGTATACAAGAAGCAATGCTGATTACAGAAATTGAAAAAATATGCTGAACATTTTATTAAAATTTAAAAAATAATATATGTTATTGTACTAAATCAGGGTACGGAGCATGTGTGAACCAGATGGGTGGATAAGGCACAACGAGAAATAAAATGAGAATAGCATCCTTGGAACCTAACCCATGCACTCTGCCAGTCGCTAAGTTCCTCTCCTATCGTGACTTTTAACGCTATAGATTAGTTTTGTCTTTTTTGAATTTTCTATGAAAGGAATCATAGAGTACTTTTATCTTCTGTTGGATGCTATTGTTCAAGATTTGTACCATTCATCCATGTTGTTATATGTGGAATTAGGTTTAATTTCTTTATTGTACAGAATTCCATTGTATGGATCATAGGTTATGTTCTTGTGAACAAGAAATTATTTCTCCTTCATTTTTTAAAGACATTATTACAAGGTATAGAATTCTGGGTTAGCTCACTTACCATTTCAAGACTTTTAAAATATTATCTAATGTTTTCTTGTTCATATGATTTCTGACAATTTTGTCTTTATTGTACTACATGTAAATTTCTTTTTTTTTTTTAATTCTTTTCTGATAGATTTTTTTCTTTGTATTTGATTTTGGTTTCAGCAGTTTAATAGGATGTGATAGTTTTCTTACTATATTCTAATACTTATACTCTGCTCTTTTCTGAGCTTCTCAGATCTGTGATTTGGTGTCTGTCTTCAGTTCTGGAAAATTCTTATTTGTTATTTATTCTGTCCACTCTATATTTCTATATATAGAATCTTCATATGGATTCCAATTATGTGTATGTTACACCATTTGAGGTAGTCACACAGATCTTAGATTCTATGTTCTCTGGTTTTTCTTTCTTTTCTTCTATTTTTCAGTCTTTTTTCTACTTGTATGTGCTTCAAGTGATTTCTACTGATCTGTCTTTACATTCACTGATTCATACTGCTGGACTTGTCTTCCCTTGAATAAAGTCAGTATCACTGCGGATGGGACACAGGAAGTATTTTTTTTAAGTCACTGGATAATTGCAATATGCAGGAGTCTTCAGAACCACTATTCCAGTAGTTTAAATGTCAGAAGAAATGACGGGGAACTGTGACACCTGGGATGTGTTTTTTGCCTGTTTCTAAAAGAGTCTAAAACAAAATAAGCAGACATAGAGGTAATATTCATTAGTGATACAGCAGAACTGATGCAAGATTTTATACGTGGACTGATACAATTTCAGTGACAGTGTTATTAAGATATTCTGGTAAATTTTATTAGACCAAAAACATAGGCTTTAATTGCAATTTTAAAACTGAATGTGGTGTTAATAATGAAAAAATTACCTTTTCTTCATGGGCCTCAATTTCTGAGGTTTCTAGTTTGTAGAATATTCAGATCTTTTAGATCTATTTTTAAAATAGAAAGAAAACTATACTGTAGTGTAGACTTTCTCTAACATTTGCTTTAAAAGATCCTTAGTGGTTCATCTCATCCTTTTTATATGACCACTTTATTGAAAACGAGGATCAATTTTGATGGCCCTAATACAGTTCTAATTTATATTAAAAAGGAGGACTTCCAAGTATCCTGAGGTAATGGCAGCCTGCTAATCCAAATCTTTTCACACATCATACAAAAATTAAATATATATAGAGACACACATATTTTAATTAATACACTATTTTTTAGAGTTTTAGGTTTCCAGAAAAATTGAGCAGACAATACAGCGAGTTCTCATATGCCTATTCCCCAACCCACCCCAGTTCCAATATTATTAACATTTTGCATTGATCGTTTACAGTAAGTTTCACTCTTTGTGTTTTACAGTCTATGATTTTTTGACAAATATATAATGACATGTAACTACCATTAGGGTATCATACAGTGTAGTTTCACTGCCTTAAAAGTCATCTGCGCTTCACCTATTCATCTCTCCTTCCCCATGAACACCTGGCAACCCCTAACCTTCATACTTTCTCCATAGTTTTGCCTTTTCCAGAATGTCATATAGGTGGAATTATATAGTATGTAGCTTTTTCAGATTGATTTCTTTCTCTTAGTAATACTCATTTAAGTTTCCTCTATGTCTTTTCATGCCTTGATAGTTTATTTCTTTTTATCACTGAATAATATTTTATTGTGTAGATGTACCACAGTTTGTTTATCTGTTCACCTATTGAAGGGCATCTTAGTTGCTTCGATGTTTTGGCAATTATGAGTAAAGCTACTAGAAGCATTCATATGCAGGTTTTTTGTGAACACAAATTTTCATTTCATTTGGGTAAATTCCAAGGAGTATGATTGCTGGAATATCTGATAAGAGCATATTTTTATTTCTCTCTACTGAAAGAGTGAAGGAAAATGAAAAACTCAGTAACATTGAGTAACCCTAGTGTCCCAATCATAGTTTCTAAATAACTCTACTAAAAGGAATCAGGAGAAATGTGCCATTCTTGGTTTTGTGCAAAATGAGCTTGGAACATTCTATTCTATAAAAAAAGCAAGAAATCTATCAATGACTATTGGTGTCATAGAAAAAGGGCCCAGGAGTGAAATTAAAGAAATATTTGATCATCAGCTAGAAAGGCCTTAATGGACCAGCACACACCAAATATGTTGAGACAGACAAATTGTTAGCAATAATAATAATAATAATGTAAAAACACCTTTGGATCACCATTGGAAGATGTTAGAGAACCAATTCACTGTGGTTAAATATTGGTAAAATAAAAGACAACATTCAGGAATTTTCTTGCCTTTTGTTTTCAAACTGTACCACAGTGAAACCAAATATTAGATAAGAGAAAGTTTCTTTATAGAAGTATACAAGCTAACGAATAAAGAAAAATGATAGACTATCAGTATTTGCAAACCCTGATGAAATAACGGATCTATGGAACGATCATAAATTGTGGCTAACATCACGCAGAGATAATAAGATGTTACTCAATAGTAGTGTTGATAAAATAAGTCCAATTGTATTTGATCAAGTCTGTAGATATTACCAGCAATCTTTTTAAAGTATAGGAGACCAAGGGAAATGTTAAATGATAACCACAAAGGGATGTCATCAGTAAAATTCAAATTGTGAAAATGACCAGCTTTCTTCAATAATTAAATTGTAACGATAATAAAAGCAGTAGAGGAGATTAAGCGAGATTTAAGAGTATTTGTAGATTTTACTTCGATCATAATTCAAACAATTGAACAGAAATACAAATTAGAATCAATCAGGGAAATTTGAAAACTGACACATATTTGATAATTTTAAGAAGATTTGTTACAGGTTAGTATAGATTTAAGAAAAGCTGTAAATTTAAGTTTATAAAAACCATTGAGTTTTAGGGATATATGTTAATTTTTTAGGGACAAAATAATATGATATCTGGGATATGCTTCAAAATAACCGAGAAGAAGGAATGTATAAGTTTGAATATGAAATATGATTTCCATGAGTTAATTACTGTAGAAGCTCAGTGATGGGTAAATGAGTTTTGTTATACTGTTATTTTTTCTACTACTTATATTTAATTTTTTTCATAATGAATAGTTAAAATTGAGTTGTATGTGGCAATGACTTTACTTCACAAAATAGAGATTATTTTTTATTAATCATTGATTGAAGTTCCAATTTTTATTGTATAAAATAAAATAAAATTGTCCAAGGTTATTAAAATGAATCAACTTTATTAAAGTTATTTTGAAATTGTTTTATAATTTATTTTCTCAAGATTTATACTATTTTTTCATTTAAATACCACTTCTGTGTTCATGTAGTTTTTAAAGATCTCTTATCTCAGATTATAGGGACTATAATATATTACTAGATATTCTGTTTTATGCAATTTTCTAGAGTTTAACTAAAAGTGTACGAGGAGGTGTGAAGTCTATTTGACATCAAGAAATGGTGTTCTGTAGTGAAGATATTATATCTTTTTCAAAGAGCTTTGAAATGAAAAAATCTGAGTTACATGGATATGATTTAAAACATGTCCTATCCCCACAAATCGTAAGATTTCTAAAAGTTATAAGCCGGTAAAAGAAACTATAATTAACGAGTAAACAGAAATTAATATGTATTACCATCTTACTCTTAATACGTCTTTACTATCGCTTCCATCCTCTATAGAATATTTTTATTATGTTTGTTCTAATTGTTTACTGCAAATAAATCTTTCCTCCCCATTATGCAACTATTCTAATTGAGAATCACATAGTTTTAGTATTATTCAGAGTTTGATTCCTTTAAAAGCATATAATCTCAATACATATTTTTGCAATTAAATTGCTTTCATCGGGTAAGATTGCCAATGTGCAATTGTTAAGTAAGAATTCACTCATTTGTTAGGTTTCAATATATAAAATCTCAATCCCAATAGAACTGTAAACATCTATATTTATTGCGCATTCAAGATTTGATCTCAAAGACAAAGTAGGTATATTTTATAAAAATTAATGTGCTCTTCTCACTATACTTTGGAAAGCTGTGAGAAGAGTTAAATTTTATCTAAATAATTACATGAAAGAAATATAAAAGCAACAAAATGATGCATGGATTGGGTTTTTCTTTAAACCTAGTTTTTAATTTTTTAAGTTAAAATTCCTCTAAAAGAGGAATGGAAGATTACTGAAAGGTATATGGTTCTCTTTTCAGAAAGGCTATTCAGTTCTTTCACATTCAAAAAGAAGGGGAAAATATTTACATGACAACAGAATTGTGGTTTAACATTTGCTTTCAGTTTAGTTTAAGGACACATTTTTCCCTTACTTAAGGCTCTATACAAAAATGACATTTATTGTCTGGCTGCAGTTTAGATTCCTACTCTGTCTTGTCTATAACCCTGTAGGGGATAAACACCCAGTCGAGGACACAGTTCTTTTGTGCTTAGAAACATATGTGAAACTATAAAAATCACACTGATAATATGCATGATTCATGTACATCTTGCAAGTTGAATTACTACATTTTCATTAATTATGCAATAGTTTTTAAAGTAACTTGAACGTACTAAAGTTTCTAAAACAGCTGATTTGCACTCTATGGCATTCTTTTTGATCTGTTATTAATTGCTTTCTTAATTATGAATTGTCATATGTTTTAAATGTTTTTTAGTCATTTTGTATAGCTAGTGTGCTGTTTGCAAAATTAGGCAATATGCTCCTGAGGGTTGGCAATTAGACTTTTTGTTTCTTGTGTATGTCAGCATATTGCTTATAATTACAGTGATTATATGTCCTTCCTAGTCTCGGACAATTTTGTTTTACACATGTTGCCCTGAAAATCCACTTGTTTTATATTTGGCCCCAGATTTTTCATATTTTCTTTGTCCTTATAATTTTTAGTTGCATTAATAAAGCCAGAACGGGCTTGTTAGGCTTCCACTCTGTACTCTGGCTTCTGTCATACTCTTCCTTAGTAGTGAATGAGATGCACGTGCCGTGAGCAGCATCTTCCCTTCAACATGTAGTTAAATCTATCCTGGAGATGCAGCATAACCAGCATCTCCCTTCAAGGAAGCATTTAATGCTGCTCTGTCTAACGGTCACTTGCTCTATCATCCATTTTGTCTTATAGCCTACGTCACAGGTCAAGTCATATCACATACAAAGCCAAGCCATCGATAAAGAGGTTAGAGGAAAATATGTCAAATTACAGGTTCAGCACAAAGAAAATGTGTGTGGAAAATGGAGGCTAAGTAGTCCTATCTTAGATTGTATAGAGTTGTCTGAATATTCTTGTTATAGTGACAGCGTAATTTCTTGCATGGAATAAACTATAGCAATTTATTTTATCATTTTATGAGATTCTCTTTTTTTAGTTTTAAAATTAAGCATTTTTAAAGTCATGAGCTCAAAAAAATACCTAAATTGCATGCAAATGAAAAGGTGAGTATTGAATTTCTGCTTTTTGCAAGTAAGAGAGTTGATGACTGTGTAACTTGCACAAACTGTTCATTTGACATCCAACCTGTAGGCATAATAGTTTAATGACAATATGGAAACCAGAAGATGCAAATCTTCTGAGGAAATAGTATGACTTTTCCAATAGATCAAATGACTATTGTAGTAAATTCTAAATTAAAAAATGAATATGAATTATTTATGTTTGTGATGATAGTATGTATACAAATTTTAGTGAAGCACAGCATGATGCTATAAATATTCTTACTAAATTAAAAAAAAATCTATTCTTGGAATTGAGTGCAGTACATATGTGTTGAAAATACATCTAAACTGTGATTTCTAACAATCAAATAGAAGCTCTTGTGGTCAAACATTAAAATATTTTTACATATATACACTACAAATATCAGCATCACAATATTTTTATAACAAAGCTAACATTGAATAAAAGACATATTTATATATATTTTATCAGAATTTAGGACATGATCTCTTTCTTGCCTGATATCAATTGAATTAAGAAATGTTGGAATCTTTGATTCTTAAGATTCTTAACTTTTTAAAACAAATAAAAGTATCTTACAACGTTTTAAAATAATTTTTTAAAAAAGCTCTCTATTTGTTACATTAAAAAAAATGAATTGAAAGCTGTTATAGTATTCAACAAACGGAGATTTTGATGCGTTTGTGTAACAGACAGCAATTATTAAAACAAAAGTTACAAACGGGTTGAAATTTAATTATGCTTCTTTAAAAGCAAGGGAGAAAAATTTTAAAAAAAGATGAAAGCTTCAAATTATCTTCAAGATTTACTTTTGAATTCCATAATTGTTCCTTGGAATATCTTAAACTGTAGGAAGAATCTATGGATGGAATTTCTACCTTTAGTTGTATTTACCTTTGTTTGCTATCGTTAAACCGAATGGAATTTAGAAGGCCTGAGATGTGTCATCATCACAATTCAAAGAAAATCAACATATATTATTACATGACTCTTATGAAAATGAATATCAAAGATAAATATGTTCAGTGAAGGCATAAAGACAATTAATGAAACTATTAGGGTTGAAATCTTTATAGAGTTTAATATAAAATATATCAGAATTAACAATATCCTTGATGTATTTGAATTTGCTAGGCCTACTAGGTGCCTCAGTGTGTGTAAGTAGTGTTTTGTCAATTAAAAATAAAATAGTCTAGTGATTAATACATTAACCTTAATAAATGAACAAAAGTTAATAGATTTACCTTAAAAAATTTAAAGAAGATTTCAGGCAATTTTTATAAAAATTAACAATATTGAAAATATATATTTCTTAGAATAATGTCAGTGATTTTGTTTTAGTGACAGTTAAGAATCTGACAAAATGTATGAATCATTCCAAGAATAATTACTTGTTTTGATGTTATTTTTAAATGTTCCAGTAATGAACATTAAAACTTTTATAAATTTTGGCTTTCAATGATATGGATATATGACATTTTACTTTAGAAGAATTATGTTTTCAAAATATATTTCTAAAGGAAGTGAAATCAACCAATTTAGTAAAACCAGTTTTGCCAATAAATAATTATTTCAAAAAATAAAGTGTCCCAGGTCACTTTACTTATAACACAACTCTGAATTTAACAGCTTTTTAATAAGTCATGCTAACTAATTAATTTCTTCACTTTTCTTTCCAAAATACCAGTTTTACAGTTGTTAAACCTCTGAGACTTCTGAATTTTATTTGTGTTTCAACTTAGCATATAGAAAATCAAGATTCTATAATACGTTAGTGCTGTAAGATTAGTTGCTGTTCACTTGCTTTGCCTACTGTTTAAATAATTTGCATGATAAGTGAAGAAATATCAAGTTAGAAATCGAAATATGCAGTTATTTTTTTAATCCATTAACTCACTCCCTCAAATATTACAATGTGTTATATTAAATATTTCACATGTACCTAGATATCCAGATTCAAAAATGAAATAAATTGAAATTTAAACAAACAAATGAGGACAACAAAAAGCCCTCAGACCTCAAGAGGTACAAAATGAGGTAGTATTCTTTTTTGTCCTGAGGGTATTACTAGGCCTAAAAAAAATCCTCAAATGACCTTTCCAAAGAGGAGTTTACTGGTACATATATTATCGTTGCTCCACTGGAAATCTTTTGTCTTTAACTGTAATGGGTCTTCACTTTATTTTATGGAGATCTATTTCTGGTTCCTAAAAGTTTCTATGGTTATGTTTGTTCATTAATGCTTTTAATGTTCCTGGTTATATTGCTGCTTTGATTTTTACTCTCTTGTTCACATCAGGTTCTCACAGCTTGGTGTTTACCTTGAGTCATAAAAATTTGAGATTGTGACCTAAACTCTAATGATGCAGAACACTGCATGATTCTATAGGGCTCAGTGGGATTAATGGGGTTTTCTGTACTTTTAATCAAGTGCTATAATGAACATACACTGAATTTTGTAGAATGGCTACAAGATAAATAGGCCTATTAGGAGGGGAACAGATGATGCGCCAAATCACAAAAATAAAACGATCAAGGGAGAGAAAGTGCTACAGAGCTTTACTTAAATATAAGAATCCCACTGAGTGTTTGCAACGTGTTCCTACCTAATGCCCATAAATAAGCAGATATTCCATGTCGAATAATTAACTTTTATATCTTAAAAGTAGAGTGTGATAGGAGAGACCTGAAACAACTCGTGAATAGCAAAGCATAGGACGTGAAATATCTCTTCCAAGGGTAGATATATCATTTTTTATTAAAATTGAATTAAAAAATAATAAAAAATAGTATATTTGATATGTGAAATTAAGTTTTGCCCCAATTTATCTCTTGACACACATCATGTCAGCTTGCTTCAGAGAACTGAGGCGGCTGAGGCAGTTGCTTTAATCCAGGAGGGCTGAGAGGGATGAAACCTACCAATTGTTAGCGGTTACCTGAAGCACCATGTAGAGAAAGATTCTGGGCTACTTCTGGATTCATCAGGCAAGAGCACTGTGGTGGATGAGAAATACCCACAACAGGCTGTGGAGGGATGCTTTTGGTGGTATGATTACCATGCATTTTCCATCCAAAAACCTTGATTTTTGTCAAAGTTACAGAGATCAATTTCAGTGTGTATGTGTAAAATATGTCTCTTAAAAGTCAATCTTCCTTTTATTTTTTCAATTATTTAAATTGTAATTAGCTTTACATAATAAAGACACATATATGATTTCACACTTTTAAACAATTATTTTTGTTTTTTTGATGATTTATTTCTTATTTCCCCAGTCCCATAGGGATTCCTTCCTCTCTTGGCCCCTCTCCATCCTCATTAGCACCAAATATCTCAACATCTCAGCTATTCTAACAACATAACATTTATAATTTGGAATTTTATTTTTGTGTTCAGACAACACTGTAATGACATATACATTTGTAAATAGGTATACAGGCATAAGTATATATGCGGGGAATTTTTGTTATGGTTTGTTTTCAGAAATAAAATAATATGAATACTTTTGAGTGTCTTGACTTTATTCTCACACAACAGCATATGATGAAAATCCCTACATATTATGTATTAATGCTCTTAGTCACACTTCTTAACATCTATTAAATTCTACATCCTTTGTATATATCATAATTTTTAGTCATTTTTCTACTAAAGTGCATGCAATTTCTTTCCATGTTTGCTTGTTTTAAGAGAATTTTACCCATTAGAAACATGTTTTAATAAATCTGCCAAATAATATTTTATGAATTATTTATTGTATTTATGAATGGAATATTTGGTACCCATTCATACATAAATTCCTTCTCTTTTAGAGTTTCTGAATTTACAAACTTGGTTAGGTATGTGTTCTGTACTTCTACAATATATATATTTTTATTCATATTTTTAAGGTATGCATATTGATTTTTTTTAAGACTAACTCTATTTGCATTTTATTTTTAAAATACTGTGAGATGAGTGTCTATTTTTAAAAAAAAATTAGATAGCAACATATGCCAGAACCATTAAATAAATAATGTATTCACATCGGTTTATCACATTTCAATTATTCTCCTATATAATGGGGTTTACTGTATAATTAATTAATTATAATTAATTAATATAATTAATATAATTAAATAATTAATTTCTAGTACTATATTCATTTAATTACAGTGGGTCCATAGTATGTTCCTCTGAGGAGATATCCCTCCATCATTGTCATACTTTGGTATCCTTTTCCTGACTACTCTAAAATATTAGTTCTTTCTGATGAAATTTAGGAATACTTTACAGAATTCAAAGAAATAAAAATAATAGTAATAACTCAGGGGATTCTCCTTGTATTTTAATTTAATGGATAGAAGTCTGAGAACTTATGTTTTTATAATATTGTCTTTCAAACCAAGGACAAAACATTTAAGAGAGAGAACAAAGACACACAGAGAACATTACAGTATTTAAAACTGTATCCTGTACACATTGACTACATAATCAGGCAAATTTTTCACATAAACATAAATCATACCCATGAATAAAAGTACAAACAATCTAAAGTTTTAGCCAGCAAAACCCAATAAAGATATTTAAATCTGGTATAAATTTAATATCAAAACTGGAAAAATTCCTTTTCATGTGAAAATTTTCCTCATTTTGAAATTAATCTTATCCTGGATTTATATATTGTAAAGTTCTCTGTGTATCTGTATTTGATCACTTTCTTAAATGCTTTCTACAATTATTTTTCATCCCAATTTATTATTATTATTGTTACTATTATTTCAGGTCAACACAGTCTTGAGAGGGATTTGGTGAGATTTCCTACTTTACATAAAAATACATTTATCACGATATCCTTAAATTTCTAATTATTTTTGATTTATGCATTTTTTTCACATTTTATTATGTACATCAAGGTTTATTATCACTATATTTTCATCATGCATTATGTGTATGTTATACATATATAATATTTATGTATTCTATTTTCATTATGGCTTTTCATTTGAACTTCCATTTACCTGACATTATTATTAATATTTCCATTCCTACTTTTTTTTGCTTCCACTTTCTTGTACATTTTACCCATCTCTCCAATAAGTTTAATTTAAAAATTGGTATTTTATTCTGTTTTTTGCAAAGAACATATTACTGAATTTAATCTTTCGAATAGGTGAGGCTAAGCTAGATAACAAACAACCCCACACTCTGAGTAGCTTAGAACAATAAAATTAATTTTTCACTCATATTTTATACCTACTTCTGGTGGGCCTGGGATACACATCATCTTAACTTCACTCAAGGACTTTGGTATGGTTAGGGCAGTTGTTATTTGAGAGTGACATTAATTAAAAATCATCTGTGGTCCAGCCCAGTGGCATAATGGTTAAGTTTTCACACTCCACTTCAGTGACCTGGGTTTCTCAGTTTCTGATCTCGGGCTGAGACCTACACCAGTCATCAGCCATGCTGTGATGGGGTCCCACAAACAAAATACAGGAAGTTTGGTACAGACATTAGCTCAGGGACAATATTCCTCACAAAAAAAAGAAATCATCCGTGATCTCTCTCTTCTGTTAGTACACGTTGCATTTTTACCCTATAATCTTAATAGTAAGAAAACACTGTTGATATAAAACCTAGCAGATATTTGAATAATTTAAGCATCATTGATTAAACTTTTGAAAGTAAAATTATTTTTTGTTTTCATAATTTGCCATGAAGCCCTACAAAATGTAGATCCCTGTAAAAAATTCAATTAATTGTTTTTTATATATTAGACACAACTACATAGAAATAAGCTCAAGTTAGGAAAAATTTCAGAGCCAATGCAGATATATATATATAAGGAAACTAGACAATTATTTCATTTGGGATTATAGTTAATAATAGCATTTTTGAGAACTGTGAATGTAAATACTTTTATAATTACAGACAATGAAAACACAGTGACTTCTGATGTAGATCTGTATTTCCTACTCATTAGGAATGTGAAATATTATTTAACTAATGGTCCAAGAGAATAATACCCCTTACACTGAAGCCTCGGGCCTCTTCTATTTTGGGTGAAACTTATTTGATACCGCTTTGCCTCACCCTTTTCCCTTTTTACTCATTACTTGAAGTCACTGATTTTTCCTTATGATCCCAAGGAGAATCTTCATGTTCAAAGTTTTCACACAGTGACTTCTATAGGAAAATTTTCTTCTTTCCAGCATGCACGCTGAAATTCTGGCTGCTACTGTTACTGGTTAATGACTATCGTCTCATGATGCTACAGCCTTCTGGTTCTCTCTAGCCTAACTGTGCCGTGTCTATGTTCTGCATGTTGAACAATGAGAAAAACGTTAAAAAACTCAATAGGTGGGAAGTCACCTCCCGCTTGTAGTCACATTTGAAAAAAGGGTCCCCTATAGTGCAGCATCATTAAACATCCTCCACGCAAACATCCTCCTGAGGCATTGCTCTTCAAAGTATTCACGTTCCATGTGTAACTAGCGTTTACTCAAAACGATATTCCTGTAAGACATATTTACATGAATACTTCTTCCATTTAAGTATATAAATTAAGATGAATTTATGATTTATTTTTTCTATTTATATTGTTCAATTTCAACTGATATTTTGATACTTTCTAAGAATGCAGAAATAAATGAATTAATACTCAATATTGTTATTTTTTTAAATTTTATTTATTTATTTTTTCTGAGGAAGAGTAGCCCTGAGGTAACTTCTGTGGCCAATTCTCCTCTTTTTGCTGAGGAAGATTGGCCCTGGGCTAACATCTGTGCCCATCTTCCTCTACTTTATATGGGACGCTGCCACTGCATGGCTAACAGGCAGTGCTCCCGGGATCCGAACTCGCAAACCCCAGGCTGCCAAGCGCGGACTAAACTGCTGCGCCACAGGGTGGCCCCTTAAGATTTTATTTTTATAACAAAAATAGTACATGCTCATTGTTAATTTAATTTAAGTAAATTTGAAAATGCAAAAATATTCAGAATGAAATTCTCTCTTTTCTTAGGCCCATATTTCAGCAAGGACCACGAAGAATTTTAAGGTATAGTGGTTGCATATTAAAGTTTAAAATGTCAGAATTAAGAAGTGAAGAAAACATGAGAGTTCCAAAAATGAAAACCTGAGATCACTTGCTGAAGATGTGAATGTAGAACAAAAAGGCGTATTTGTTGAATCTAGTGAACAAAGAGAAAAAAGGAAGAATTAGTTGCACAAATGTGCCACCCTCCTTTTTCCCTAGACCTCTTATTGGTAGAGATTGAGCTGTTGTTTAGGTTTCCTCCTGCAGGTTGTGATATTAATTAGCCCGTTTAGACTATCCCTTGTTTGCCACATTTGAACCTTTCATAAAGGCAGTGGTAGGTCAGAAACTGGGGTTTCATTGAGTCTCATTGTAAGAACTGTGTTTTTGTTTGTATTGGAAGTTTTTCTGATGCTTAGTTTTCTTATTGTCTGACAATGAGAAAGCATATAACTTCTAAACATGTAGATCACGGTCAATCATTTCAAACTGCTTCAAAGTTTATCATATTCTACAAAAATAGAAACAATTTAACATATTATTTATCAAATATTCTTTAATAATATTTAATAACCATATATTCAAGATTACTCTGTTCAAGAGTATACAGGTATAAATTAGATGTGGTTATTTAAAAAATATCTTTATAGTTATGGAGGAGAGTGGTCCCATTGTTTTGTGATATTAAATGAAGAGTGTATGAAACATTTAATTTTTCTCTATTTGACCCTAACTCCATCACCAATACTAAGGAAAGGAAACAGATAAACAAAACTAAACATTATAACAATGTATATGATTTGAAATTCAGTATTCACTGCAATTTCAATATTTTACTGTTCCATCTATGTATCTACGTATCTATGTATGTATGTATGTATGTATCTATCTATCTATCTATCTGTCATCTATCTACTGAGAGGAGAGAGACACTTCAGAATGAAGGCACTCAAATTGCCTGAAATTTTATATGGATAATAAAATGTTTCTATTATACCAAAAGTTACTTAATGAAACTGAAAAAAATCATTCTTTTTTACTTCTAAGGATTATGGAAACATAATGTTACTGCATCATCAGCAATATCACATTTTTGCACATTTAAATTTTAAAGGTTGAAATTCCACATTTGTCTGCCTTTTAATAAATTTTCACTAAGGCTCTATTTAAATAAAAATAGTTTAAAATAATATCCAACCTGATAAAACTGATATTTAACTTTCAGATTAAGAAGTTTCTAATACAAGCATAATTTTTTAAGGAATTGACTCATCATTTTTTTGGCACATTATTTTTTTCTGCCATGATGATTCCCTTTTGACAGCAAATAGAAATAATTTTAATTCATAGAATGTTTGGATGTTATGATGCCTAATTGGGTCTTATGAATGATCACTATGAACATCACCGATCCTTTTAAAGAGGTAAATGTTTTAAACACACAGTTTATAGAATATTCCCTTAACTCATTAAAGCATTTTGAATTTCAATTCCAGTCAAAAGTCTATCACATCACCAGGACAATCATGCATTTACACACACAGACACACACACACAAGCACACATACATATGTACATATTATGATTCCGTCACTTTTATATACGGGTCAATATTCAGTCCCAGAAAAACTGAATCTGCCATAAGTAGGGTAAATTTAAGGGGAATCATTTCAGAGTTTTAGATAACTTATAAAATCATTTGGGACTTGCTAAAGAAAGAAATTTCCAGGCATGATTCCCAAAATCATACCATATATCTCAGATACAAGAAGGAATTCTTCTCATGTCTTCATAAGGAAGCTTAAGAGAAGAGGGAGAAAAATGAGCTGAAGAAAAATGAGCATCAAGGATCTGAAGGGAAATATCAAACAGTCTAATGTACATGCGATTGGACTCCCAGAAGGAGAAGAGAGAGAGTATGTGTAGAAGATATTTTTGAGAAAAGAAAATGGTCAAAAATGTCCTAAGTTAAATGAAAACCACCAACTTTCAAGTAGCTCATCAAAAACCAAGCAGGATGAAGAGGCAGACAGAGGTCAGTAATATTAATCTTGCTCCCCTGATGTACACATTTAAAGAACTCTGTCCCTCTCATCTGAAGCACTCATTTCTACTGTAATTTAAAAATTACATCAGTTAACTATATGAGGGCAATTTCTGTTGTTTCTCAATGTAACCACGTCTGCTAAGGGCTCTGCCTAGATTTGTTGAGTGAATGGTTATTGAATTGTGATCATGGCAGGGTACAAAAATAACATAGTGAGTAAAATGTTAATGAATAGTGGTTAACATAAGTCACAAGATAATATTTTCTGACTCAAGTGTAGCTTATAAATCTCTCCTGTTTCAGTAATCGCTTTTTAATAGACATATACAAAGTGATATGACTGATACGGTTATAAGACTAAATTATAAATAATAAACTGGATCTAGTAAATGGAACGTGCATTCTAGATGATTCAGTACAGAGCTCAGAATCATAGACAAGGTAGAACAGATCAAAAAGCAAAACTATAGGGGAAGAAAATAGATGAGCGGCTGGGGTTGGGGAGTGTGCTTGACGATGAAGGGACAGAGTGGACACTTTGCAGCACTGGGGATTTTTTATATCTTGATTTGGGTGGTGGTTAAATGATTGTGGGCATTTGTCAAAATACATAGACCTGTTTCCTGTTTTGCTGTATGTAAATATCTTCATAAACCTGACTTAGAAAAATATAATGAAAAAAATAAGGAAACAAAAATCTACTCTGTTCCCTCTAATTGCAACAAGGTTTGAAATGTGGTATTTTTATTTATCAAATTAAATATTTTTACTCATTTTAACATACTTTATTAGTAAAATATTTTTAAATCTCTACAAGTTATACCTCAAATGTATTTAGGAAGGGGATGCGGTCTTTGGTTTATGCATGCTTCATGGTCAGTCTGCATTAATGTTTCATATTTTTCTTAAAGATATTGTTTATTTTCCTATTGTTCATCTCCATAAACCTTATCACCATAAAATCGAGCTTGTTATTTATGTTATTAAAACTTGCATATACTTTCTTAATTTTTTTGAATGCTAGGTCAATCAGTTACTGAGAAAAATGTATTTAAATAAAGATTTACAATGGGAATTTTTCAGCTTCTCTTTGTAATATTGTCAAATGCACTTTTATATATTTTGAAGTTCACATAATCCTTTGTGAACAAGTTTGGACTATTTATATTTTGAAGCATTAATTTTTCATAAATAAACAGTCATACTGTGTTAGCCTGAAAAATGCTCACCACTTTCCCTAAAAACATCCATGTCCTAATCCCTGGAAACCATGAATATTGCCTTCTATGGAAAACAAAACAAAACATGACAGAAACAAAACAAGATCTTTGTAGATGCAATTATGTTAAGAATATTGAGGGGGCAGCCCGGTGGCACAGTGGTTTAGTCTGCATTTGGCAGCCCAGGGTTCGCAGGTTCGGATCCCGGGTGCCCACCGATGCACTGCTCGTCAGCCACGCCGTGGCGGCGTCCCATATAAAGTAGAGGAAGATGGGCACAGATGTTGCCCAGGGCCAGTCTTGTCAGCAAAAAAGAGGAGGATTGGCAACGGATGTTAGCGCAGGACTGGTCTTCTTCACAAAAAAAAAAAAAAAAAAAGAATATTGAGATAGGGAGATTATCCTAGAATATCTGTGTGAGTCATAAATCAACCATATGGATCCTCATAGGAGGGAGGCAGAGGGCAGTTGGACTAGACACAGAGGAAATCATGATGTGAAGACAGAGAAGGGAGAGATTTGAAGATGCTGACATGGAAGATTGGACTGCTGAAGCCACAAGCCAGGGAATGCTGACAGCCACCGGAACTGGAAGAGGCAAAGAGCTGAGTCTTTCCAAGAGCCTCCGGGGGGAGTGGGGCCCACTGTCATCTTCATTTCAGTCCAAACTGACTTCAGATTTCTGGCCTCCAGAGCTGTGAGAATATAAATTTCTGTCTTTTAAGGTACTAAGTTTCTGGTAATTTTTTAGAGGAGCCATAGGAAACTAATACAGACACTTTCTTTTACTAAAAATTGTGTTTTTTAACAATGTTTGTCTATTTTGTCTGATACTAGCTGCACTTTGGTTACTAATTTACTGGAATATTGTTTCACCTTTGACTTTCAGTCTGTGTGTGTTTCTATGACTTTTTTGTGTCTTTTTCAAAAGTTTATAGTTTGACATCCTTTGTCTTGTAACTCGTATGTTTATTCTGCTAACATTGAACATGAGTATAGATTTTATTTGGACTGAATGTATTGTTATATTTTCTGTTATTAGTCCTAATGTTTTAAATTTCTCTTTTGTTTTTCTTTTTGTCTTCATATGAATTAAGGTTTTTCTTTTCTCTTATTTTTTATTTGCTATTTAGGATGGCAAACACCTTTCAGGGATAATTATGAGAATTTTAAAATACATAAATTATCAAAGCCTAAATTTAAAGATATTTACTCATTTTCTGGATGATAGGGATCTTAAAGCATTTTATTTCCAATATTCTCTTTTTGATTCAGATGCTTTTTTGGTCAGTGTTATTTATTTATTTTTTTGGTTATTAATCATTCAAATTTTAAAAATATACTTTTACTTTATATAACTAATTTAATTAAATTTTACACTTTTCTTGATCTGTTTTTCTCATATGTCAAATCTTCTTACTTATGTTATCATTTCTTCTTGGATTTCAGATTTTCTTCCAGAAATACGTCTTTCAGCAGTTTCTTTAATAAGAGTGTGTTGGAATTATGTTCTTTCACATTTGTTTGGATGGAAAAAAAAAGGGCCCTCACTCATCAAATGGTAAAAAATAAATGCATAAATGTAAGTCTAAATTTATTTTCTTACATGATATTATTCTACTATACCGTTTTCCCCCATTGCTGGTGACAATTCAAATATTAGTTCAACTGCAGTTCTTTTGAGTCAATTTTATGAGTTCCTCCTTGCCTATAGTGCTCTTTATTTCTACAAATATAAGCTTGTTTGCTTGTTTACTCTTTGCACTACTCAGAAATTATCCTCTCCTCTCCCCAAACTGATTCTATCCTTGTTTGATTTCTATTAGTAATTTTAGATCCAGGTTAATATTTCCTTTTATCTTGTACAATTTTTCTGTTGTAATAACTTTACTAAATATATTATTAATTTCCAATTATGCTACACCCCACTTCTATATTTCAAGGTTGAGCGTTCACTCTATTGGGGTTGCCGTTTTTTACCTTAATTGTGGGTCCTTAATTCCACTAATGACACATTGTTAAATGGACCCTAAGCATTTCCTCAAATAAGCTTAATGGCTGTTACCAACTATGATCCTTACAAGTCTGAAAATATTCCACACTACAGATGAAAGTTAGCTTGTGTAGGATTCTTGGATTAGTCAAATGCTCTCACACGTGAAGATTCAGATTAAATGTGCCATCCAGAATCTGCCAGCATGCTTTCACAGTTATTATTCAAGAGCAGAAGTTATGAAAGGGAGGAATCATGGACGTGTGCTTATCCTGTCATCTTCACAGAAGATGTCCCTCAACAAAAGGAAGAATATTCATTATTTCTTTTATTTTTATTTTTGAGGTTCTGTGGAGTTTCAATACTATTTAGGAGATATGCATTGTTCTTTGGATGGTATTTAATTCTACTTAGTTAATAATGTCTTTTAATTTAGTGTTTTTTTTTTTTTTTATTAATGTGGACAGCACTCTGGCCAAGCATGTAAAATATACAGAAAAGGTACCCTTTAGCACTACTGATGCAATGCAAATTCAAGTTCCAATGTTTAGTGCATCACTGTGGATGATCCTCATTTTAATAATAGAAGCATTTAAATATGCACTGTTGGCACTCAAGTTTTTTCCTTGCCCGTAGGAAAACATGAGTGGCAACAAAAGTGGCAAAACAGCAGAATTAGAAACTTTTCAAAGAATTTTCAAGTGTTGTGTATGCAATCCTTTTATTGGAGGATAAATCACATGCAGAGATTACGTGGGGTGTTAGCTTTACCCTAGTTGACTGTGAAAGTCAAATCAGCTGACAAAGCATACAGAAAAATAGAACTGTTTCGACACTTAGGTAAATTTCTAAAAGAGATTTGGGTCAGCATAGATATGAGCTGAGATTGCATTAGTTTAACTTCAGCTAACATTTATTAGGTGGTCATTTTGTCCACATCATTTTTACTGTGAAATGAAAGTATATGCATCCTGAGAAGTTTTCCATATATCAAACAACCAAATGCACGCGACTTTAGGGAGAGATTATTCAATTTTTTATAATGATACACCTTTATGCATATATAAACACCCAAATGAATTGTGGTAGACAGAATCTAAAATGGTCCCCGATGGCCTCTGATTCTTGATCATTCTTCTGTAATTCTTCCCTTTGACAGGGTGCTGGATCTCGTATCTCCTTTCTAAGGCATAGCATATGGCAAAAGTGATTGAATGTCACTTTTGAGATTAGATTACAAAAAGACTGAGACTTTCATCTTGCTTGCTGTCTCTCTCAGTTCTTGTTTTGAGCGAATCAAGCAGAAGTGTTGGAAATGGACACTGAAGTTTCCTGCTAACTGCAAGCAAAGACTGAGGCCAGCTAACAGCCTTACTATTGAGTTTGGAAGTGGCACTTCCCCAGTCAAGCCTTAAATGGACTGTAGCCCTGGTTCACACTTTGTTGCCTTGGGAGGCACCCCAAGTTAGAGACATCCAACTAAATTGTGTTCAGTTGACTGATCCATAGAATCTGTGAGATAATAAATATATGTTGTTTTAAGCCACAAAGTTTTGGGAATAATTTGCTATGAGGTAATGAGTGATTAATAATTATCTGATTAAATATGTATTAAAATTTAACACTATAATTATGTTCTTATCAATATTAATTTTCAGTCATTTCTATATTTGCTAAATTTATATTTGGCCCCCAGAATCTTGAATTAATATTATTTGATTGGTTTACAATTATTTGCCATAACATGTTATGGTGGAATATACTCCAGCTTGGTTTTTGGAAACAATGTCAAAAGGGTTTGCTTACAAGTAAGAATAAAATAGTCTCTCCCACTTCCATTTATTTTAGTTAGTCCCTTGATCAAGAATTAAAGTAAATATATTTTGGCTGTGAATTTGCTTATTTTTTACTGTGGAGTTGTATGGGGATTTCTGGGATTATACGTTTCATTCACAGATCTGAATTGCTTCATATATAATTGGTTAGTGTCTCTTCCTACAAGATATTTATCTTAATTTTGTTTTTCAACAAGTCTGCTTTGATATCATTAAGAGATATCAGAAATTTAATTATCATAAATGTATTAGAATCATCTAAAGTTAAAGGATAATAATTATTTTATGATCCACACATTGATTTTTTTTGCTTGAAAACCCAATTCAAAACAAAAGCAATTTAGTTTGACAATTGATGTTTGCACAAAAACAGTATTAAATGCAACACACTCAGTATAGCAATATAGTCCAGTAGGGTCTAGCTGATTCAAATGAGAAACAAAGCAAAAACTCAGTCGTGATACTGGAAGTAAACATACAAGCAATCCATTTGTACTATGTTCTAATTTACTCTAGTTACTAGCTACACAATGCTCAAAAAACAGAAAATTAAAAAAATGTAAGCATGGACTGATAGAGCAGAGCTTACATCCAGATCAAAATGAGTTCGAATGTATTAGGGAAATGAGCAGGTGGGAGGACTGACGGTTTATTTTCGGTGACTATATAACATCGATCAGGACATTATGTTCTGATGTAACGATCAGTTTTTGCTAAGTTTTAGGCATATAATGCAGGTGTGCAGCCCTGCATACATCTTTGCTCATCTTTAGTAGCAAAGGCTGCTTTTATTTCAAATGTCAAGAACAGTTGAATAGCATCGCTTTTCAACCGGAAGGGGAGAGGTTGTTGACTTCGGTAGAAGTGAGCGGTCTCAGATTTGGTGAGACCTGGGTACCTCTGGTTGGGAAGAATGATAGGATTTCTGTGATTTCTGCAATTGGTGACTCCATGGAATCCTAGTATCCAACAGTAGGGGGTGGGAAGCTTAGAGGGCATTGGCCACAGAAAGAGCTTAAAGTAGACAGTATGTTAATCCTTGATTTAGCTATACAGTATATTTTGATGTAAATATTGTACACACAATATGTAGCATTGTTAAAAATGAAGAACTTCTCAGGTATAAGATAACATTAGGTTGATTTCAGAAAAAATGTCCAAAATTCGTTGTTAATGCTATTAAAAACAATAATGCTATTAAAACAAAATAACAACTAATGCTATTAAAAGAGGAACATAAAAACGATATATTCACATTTAGAGAAAAGCAAGTACCCAACTATTTGAAAAATGGGGACAGGATATTTATTTCAAATCATACAATATAGAGCTTATCTACAGCTACTTGCTTTTAAACTAGTCAGAATCACGTTTTGTTGAGTTAATTCAACATGCATTACAAACAGGATTTGTCATTGAATTTAGTTGATAAACATTTTATTAGATTTTCTCTCTGCTTATTTATCCTGTTTTCATATTCTTTAAAGTTGATGTTTTCACTGTCCTTCAGAAGACTTTGGGTATGTCAAAGGAGTATTTTTTTCTGTTGCATTTCATTACTAATTTCCATGATGTCTGCATGAAAGACATAAAGAACTAAAATTGAATGAAATAAAGAATATATCTGGCACAGTAAAACTGGGCTCACAATTCAAAGAAAATCCTCCAAGAAAAGATGAAAGACAGCAAACAAATCCAGGGCAAAAATGACAACAAACACAGCTGAAAATGTTACCAAGGCCAGTACTCATAACTCCATCTAAATAAATACGTTCTTCCTTCAGGCATAAATTCTATCAAGAATAAACACTCTTTAATGCTATGTTTAATTATTGGGAGAAATATGAATAAGAAAGGTGTTTTTGATAACAAAGCAATATCATAGTGTGTATTGATTACTGTAACATCCTAGTGTCTGTATTCTCTATCTTACATGCTGTACTTCTTCCATAACCTCTGTACATCACCGAGTATTTATTGACTTTTCTATCTTGTATCAGCAACCAGCTGGTTGCCAGGATGATACAAACTGGATTATCACATTTATAACAAGGAGCAAATTCAATCAGATAATTCCCCCTCTCAAAATTCCAGTGGTTGCCATAGAACGAATGAGTTCTGTAGTATGGAAACTATTCATTTTCCATTTCTGTGTCCAACTGCCATCAGTGTTTATCTATGTTGATTCAATTTTGGTAAATTTAAAATAAGCATACTTCACAGAGCTTGTCTCACATTTTTCTATTTCTGTGTTGCTTTGAAATCTTCTATCTATAATGATTTCACACTTTGTCAAATTTCTGCAACTTTGAACAGAAAAAAATTTAAATACTTCAAAAGTTATCTTAAATATCAAGTTCTATATGACTTGCTTCCCTCAGCCTCTTTTATAACCTGGTGAGGATCTAAAATGAAGATGCATAAGGATGTGTTGAATGGTTTTCCTTATGATGCTCAGTCCAGGAGCCAGTTGTTGAAAAATAAGTAATCCTCTATCACTTTGAGCTTATTAAAGTAAATTCATAACTTTTGTTTGTAAGAAAGATGGCATAGCTTCACTTTTCCCTGTTTCTCCCCTCTATATACAACTAAGTACACTGGAAATAATCTAACAAAATCGTAAAAGGACTCTGAAAGTTGAAAAGAAGAAGATAAACTAGCTAGGGACATCAAGACATAAAGAACATGTAGGTGATTTCTGGGTTGGGTGTCAGAATGCTGTGCAACCCAGAAATGCCAACAGGGTTAGACACACACACACACACACACACACACACACACACAGAAATAAAAGAAAAAAGAAAGAAAAAGAAGATTCTTGTTTTTTTGGCTAGAGAACCAGGGAAGGTGAGTCCTAGCTGGGATTCAGAAAGGAGAACTACATTCAGTGACAATAGCAGGTCCAACCTACCTGCAGCAAAACTTAAGGGACAAAACCACCCCCTTTTCCAGTTCCACAACTTCTGGCTGCAGTGACCCAATTTTCCCACAGAAGCAGCAACAGCAAGACTCGGACAGGTCAGGTCAATCCACTCCATGCACCCACAAGAGGTATCAGCAGGCAAGCCCCTCTGCCTGTACAAATAGCACCAATAGATCTTGTGTCTCCTGGCCCTCCACTCAGCAGCTAAAAGCAACACAGAGAGCCACTTAGACACAGTGACTCCTTGTTCTCCACTCAGTGGCGGAACAAGATCAAGGCTAGGCATCTCCACCTGGAGATGGACCTCCCTTCAATGGCAGAAATCAATCCAGGTGTCTCTACTTCCTCCAAACAGTGGCAGAAGATGAATCAGGCCTGAGGTCTTCTGAGCCTCCACCACCTGGCATAGAGCCACCCAGATTCTGTGATATCAATGCCAAATTTTTATACAGATTTAAAGCAATTCAGAGCAAAATGCCAGCAAGATTTTTTTGTAGGTATAGAAAAGTTTACTCGAAACTTTATATGGAAAGGTTTAAGTACTATAATAGCTAATATAATCTTAGAAAGAAAAATATAGTGGGAGGAATCACTCTGCCCAATTATATTGAAAAATATATAGTCATATTTTATAGTTACAGTAATTAAGATAGTGTGTTATTGATGAAGGATAGATCCATGGAAAATGATACAGAATATAGAAGCCAGAAATAAACTCAAACAAATAGGCACAACTAATATTTAAACAAATGTCAAAAGTAATTCAATGGAAGAGTGATAGCTTTTTCAAGAAGTGGTGCTGGAACAGTTGGACATCCATAATACAAAAGAAAAAAAAAAAAGAATCTTGACCTAAGTCTCACATCTGATTAAAATTAAATTTAAAATAGATTATAAATTTATATGCAAATGTTATACTTTAAAACATTTAGAAAAATGGTGCAAGATCTATAGGAGGAAAACTATAACATTCCAATGAAAGGATTCAAAGAAAAGCTAAATAAATCAGAGCTATTCCATATTCGTGGGCAGAAAGACTCAATATCAACATGTCACTTCTTCCCAACTTGATCTACAATTCAATGCACTCTCAGTCAAAATCTCAGCAAGTTATTTTATGGATGTTGACAAACTGATTCTAAAGTTCATATGATGAGGCAAAAGACCCAGAATAGCTAATGCAATATTGAAGGAGAAGAACAAAGACAGAGGACTGACATTACCCAACTCCAAGACTTACTAGAAAGCTGCAGTAATAAAGACAGTGTGGTACGGGTGAAAGAAAAAAACAAACAGAACGATGGAACAGAAAAGAGAGCCTAAAAACTGACCCATGCACATACAGTCAACTGATCTTTGACAGAGAAGCAAAGGCAAGTAATGCAGAAAGGATAGTCTTTTCAACAAATGGTGCCGGAAAAAATGTAAATTTTGCATTAACATCTTGCAAAACAATAAATCTAGACAAAACCTCAAATGCTTCACAAAAATTAACTCAAAGTGGATCATAGATCTAAATGTAAAACATAAAAATATAAAATTCCCAGGAGATAACATTGGAGAAACTGTAGATGACCTTGTGTTTTGCGATGACTTTCTAGATACAATACCAAAAGCAAAAGTACCATCTATGAAAGAAAAAGGATAAATTAGATTTAATTAAAATTAAGAACTTCTGCTCTGCAAAAGTCACCTTTAAGAGAAAGAAAAGACAAGCCACAGACTGTTAGAAAAATCTTTGCAAAACACATACTTTATAAAGGACTGGTATCCAAAATATACAAAGAACTCTTAAATTTCAACAATAAAAAAACAAAAAAGACCCAAATAAAAAAATGGTCAAAATATCTGAACACTTAACCAAAGAAGATATACAGATGGTAAATGAGTATACGAAAAGATGGTCAACATCATTTGACGTTAGGGAATTGCAAATTAAAATAATGATGAAATACCATATATAACAACTGGAATGATCAATATGCAAAACACTGACACCCCAAATGCTGACGAGGATGTAGAGCAACAAGCATTCTCACTCATTGCTGGTGGGGTTTTTGTATTGAGAATGCAAAATGGTACAACCACACTGGAAGACATTTGGCACTTTCTTACAAAACTAAACAGACTTTTACCATACGATCCAGTAATTACACTTCTTTGTAATTAACCAAATGAACTGAAAATTTAAGTTCACAGAAAACCCTGCACATGGATGTTTATGGTAGTTTTATTCATAATTTGCAAAACTTAGAAGCAACCAAGATGTCCTTTAATAGGCAAATAGATAAACTGTGGTACCTCCGTAAAATAGAATATCATTCAGTGATAAAAAGTTTGTGAGCTATCAAGCCACAAAAAAGACATGGAAAAACCTTAAATATGTATTGCTAAGTGAAAGAAGCCAATCTGGAAAGGCTATATAACTGTATGATTCCTCCTATACAAAATTCTGGAAGAGGCAAAACTATAGAGACAGTAAAAAGATCAATGGTTGCCAGGGGGTCAGAAGGAGGGGTGGAGGGATGAACAGGTGGAGCACAGGAGAGTTTTGAGTTTTGGGGCATGAAACCCTTCCATATGACACCGTAATGGTGGATGCTTGTCATTATACATTAGTCAAAACACAGAATGTACAACACAAAGAGTGAACCCTAATGTAACTTATGGACTATAGTTAATAAAAATGTATCAATATTGGCTCAGCAATTGTAACAAATGCAAGACGTTAATAACAGGAAAAACTGTGGAAGAAGGGTGAGGGGGCATACGGGAACTTTCCATAATTTCAGCTCAATTTTTCTGTAAACTTAAAACTGTTCAAATAAGTAAAGTCTATTAATTTAAAAAGGTAAAATGGTATAAAATATTTGGCATCTACAGCTAGGTTAATAGTTCTTCAACCTCACAACAGAAAGCATGATCCATAAAAGGAAAAACTGATAAATTAGACCTTAATAAATTTAAAATTTTTCTTCTGCAAAAGGCCTTCTCTTGGGAAGAAGATGAAAAGACAAAGTACATACTGACAGAAACTATTCACACATCACACGTACAATAAAAACTAGTGTTTATATTCATTTAAAGATCTCAAAACTCAAGAGTAAATTGTAAAAACCCCAATTAGAAAATTTGTGAAAGATATAAACAGATATTTCACCAAAGAGAATATACTGATTTTATATAAGCACATGAAAAGATGTTCAACTCCATTAACCACTAGGAAAATTCAAATTAAAACCACAGTCAAGCATTACTACACACATGTCAGAACGGCTGAAATTAAAAAAAAAAAGGATGACACAAAATGCTGGAGAGGATGCTGGGAAACTCTATCACTCATACATTGCTGCTGGGAATGTAAAATGGTACAGTTCCTCTGGAAAACATTTTGGCAATTTATTTAAAAATTAACATGCAAACACTGTATAACCCAGAAATTTCATTATTGGGTATTTATCCCTAAAAAATGAAAACTCATGTTCCCACAAAAGTCTGTAAACAGGTGTTAATAGAAACTTTATTTTTTATATCCAAAAACTATATCAGTCCAGACGTCCTTCAATAGGTGAATTGGTTAAACAAACCATGGTACATACATGCCATGCAATATTACTCAGCAATGAACTACTGATATACACAACAACTTGGATGAATCTCCACAGAATTATTTTAAGTGAAAAAAATCCATTATCAAAAGTTAGCATATTGTATAATTCCAATTATTTAACATTTTTATTGAGATTAAATATCCATAACACAAAATTTACCATCTTAGCCATTATTAAGTATACAGTTCTATGGTTTTAAGTATCTTTACATTATTGTGCAACCATGATCACCATCTATGTCTGGAACTTTTTCATCTTCCCTAACTTGAAATGGTGCATTTATTGAATATTAACTCCCCACTCCTGTGTTTCCCAGACCCTGGCAACCACAATTCTACTTTCTGTCACTATGAATTTGACAACTCTAGGTACCTTATATAGATGTAATTATAAAGCATTTGTCATTGTGTGACTGAATTATTTCAATTAGTATAATGTCTTCAAGGTTCATCCATGTTATAGTATGTGTGAGAATCTCATTCCTTTTTAAGGCTGAATACTATTCCATTGCTTGTACATACCACAATTTGTTTATCCATTCATTCATTATGTAACTTTTTTGAAATGAAAAAATTATAGAGATGTAGAACCGACTTGTGATTGTTAATTGTTAGGGATGGAGTCAGGAATAGGGGGAGGTGAGTGCACTTATAAAAAGGCAACATGAAGAATCCTTGTAGTTAAGAAATTGTCCTCTATATATTCTGTGGTGGTGGATACATAAACGTACAGATGTGATAAAATTACCTAGAACTAACTACACACACACACACACACTCAAATGAGTACATGTAAAACTTCAGATATCTGAACAAGATCAGAGTCAATATCCTAGTTGTTATCCTTTGCTATAGTTTTGCAAGTGTTTATCATTAAAGAAAACTGAATAACATGTACGTGGGATTTCTCTGTATGAATTGTCACAACTGCATGCAGATCTACATTTATTCCAAAATAAAATGTTCAATTAAAAATAAATAAAGAGGGGCCGGCCCAGTGGCGTAGTGGTTAAGTTCACACTGTCTGCTTCGGTGGCCCGGGGTTTGCAGGTTTGGATCCCGGGCGCGGACTTACGCACCGCTCATCAAGCTGTGCTGCGACAGGCATCCCAAATATAAAAAGTAGAGGAAGATGCGCATGGATGTTAGTTTAGAGCCAATCTTCCTCAGCAAAAAGACGAGGATTGGCAACAGATGTTAGCTCTGGGCTAGTCTTCCTCACACAAAAAACTAAATAAAAATAAATAAAGAAGTTCAAATGTCTCATATCTTTTAGTAACATTACGAGAATTCTTAGTCACAGCAGTACATGATGCATCAGATAATGAAGATTGATGAGAAGCATCCAAAAAGACTTAGGATCATAAAGATTTCCTAGAGAAAAAGATACTTGAAGTAAGAATTAAAAGAGAAAGTATTCAAGTGAAAAACGAAGGCAAGGTGATTGAGATCACTCCAGTAAAAGAAATAACATGAGGTATGAAACTGTGTTCATTGAGGGAAAAGTAGCTAGCATTGTCCATAACTGATGGAGCAAAACAAAAAGGGATAAATGAAGAAAAGCAAAATAGGAATAAGTCATGTAGAAAATTTTGAATTAAACAAAAATTATATTTGACCTATATCTTGGAAGCCTTGAAGAGCTATTAGACAATTTTAATGAGGAAACGATGTGATTGGATTTGCATTTTTGAAAACAAATTGTGGAAGATGATATTAAAATGGTTTAGACTGCAAACTGGAAGATCAGAGAAGAAGCTATTGAAATAAATCATCATAACATTATGCCTGGACCAAAGTAAAGCCAATGGAGAGAGGGAGTCAGGAATGGAAATCAGGGAAAATAATAATGTGGAATCTAAGAGGGAGAGAAATTCTTAGTCCCCATACGAAGAAGGGAACGACTGCACGTTGCAGGTCATAGGATACAATATAAAGAAAGAAAGGAGTATTCTGAAAGCACCATGTGTCCTACAGCACAGAATGAAGAAAAGTTTTAAAAAGAAAAGGGCAAAGGAGAAAAAAATACAAATGTTAAAGAGCAGGAGACAGTGATAAGTCATACCTTCCAGAGATAACCACTGTATTTATGTACATTTAATTTAGTTCACTTAATCATAATGTAAATATTTTTTCTCAAACACTTAGTTTTGTTTCATTCTCTAAGAGCCCTAATCAGGCATTATCAGCAATAGAATTATCTACATCTAGGTGGAATCCCTTGACTGCATGGTATTTGGCTTTAAGCACAGAGATAAACACCTGCAAGGATTTGACCTTCCTGGACTCCCTAGATAATTAAATGACTCTCCTCTGAGCTTTAAAAACATTCTTTTGCCCATGTAAATATCACAAATCCACCACATTTTACCTGTTTCTCTCAGGGAACTGAACATTTTCCCCCCTACTTAGCTTTTGAGATATGGAGACCTATTGAAATATGTTGTGATATTCCCAGAGATTCATTAGCCATTCAGTAATAATCTTTTGGATGAAGCAGAATTACTTGATTAACAAAAGACTAATTTCTACACCATAATTATAAAGTGTTTCTGGCATGGAAACATTTATACTTTCTGTACCCTGTCTACAGTTTAGCACACAGAAGGATTGATGGATTGAGGATACATAAGGTAACATTTATGATTTCTTTCATAACAAAATTAATGTACTGGAATTTCACTTACTTTTTGAAAATGTTAAAAAAGTTTAGATATGCTTTTCTTGTAGACTGTTGAAGAAAAGTATATTCTAAAAACAGCTCCATAATATGTGGATAATATTAGGATCTCCAGTATACAACTTAACTCCAAGCATTGTTCAAATCCTGTGAGTGATTTATTTCTATATAAATAAATGCTGTGCTGATTTGATAGCATATCTAAAATATTCCTACTAAGACACCTTATTTGCTCCCAGCGCAAATGACAATGTATGTTCAAACTAACAAAAATACATTTTCTTAACAAAACTATTGGTTAATGCAATAATTACTTATCATGCATTTCAGAATTATAGAGATTTCAATCTTTTATTTCCAAAACTATTCTTAGAAACTCTTTTCTTTTCATTAAAGGATAAGAGGAAAAAATGAATATATATAGTGAATCTACAATGTTCATTGTGGTAGAATCTTTTCTCACAGAATCACTATGAGATAACTGAGTTCTCTCAAAAAGTCTAACTGATGTTTTCCAATATCAGTCAGTAAAATTCAATCATGGGATTCAATTTAGGACAAAGTGGTTTTAAATCTCATGCTTTATGCTTTCCAGGGCAGTTCCCCCATAGAGAAAATCTCCGCAACTGTATAAAGAGGTAGTGAGTCACGAGGCTCAGGAACTTGGCTTTGAAGTCAAATGCGATTTCAAGTGCCTATTTTGTCAGCAATTAGAACTGTGAACTTGAGGAACTTTTACTTTTTCCTTTGGCTATATAATGGGCATACTAAAAGCAACAACTTCTAAGTGTGCTGTAAAAATGAAATAAAATAATGCCTGTTGAGATCATAGAATGTTTCTATAATAATGGAAAAAAATCAAGATATAGTAAGTTAGTTTACCCATGATTGTTATTATCAGTGTTCAGAATACTCACAAAACTTATCTAAAACTAAGATACACTGTCAGGAAGGAATTGGGAAGCCTACTAAACTCTTAACGGATAATTGGCTAGCTAAAAGACATACCAGTATCACCATTTTATTCAAAGTACTTTTAATATAAAGCAGTCTTCATTTTTGCATGGTGTCATATTAATTGACACCTAAGTGTATTGCAACCTTGTCCTCTTTTTCACGTGGTTCCACAATAACTAGGCCACTGCAGCCGACATGTAGTCACTAATCATTAAATTCTCGTTGAAATGAATTAAATTATCAAGTCTAAAGCTAGATGAAACTTTAGAAGTTATCTGGTGCATCTTAATTCTTCATTTTTTTTCAGAATTGTTAAATATGTAATAATAATAAGGTACCCCAAGTCACATAAAATTTTTCACTCGTTTCTTCCAGGTTTCCCTCCATCCAAATTCCTCAGACCTGAATAAGTTAAATTAATTGTCTCATATCTGAACAACTACATCTAAGCAAGAGTCAGAAATATAATTTCTGTGCTCTTCAGTTCTCTAACACATAGAATTTGATCAGTTAATACATATTCTATGTTTCTTTCTTGTGTTTCCTTTCTAAAGTATATGTCTTGAAATCCAATAGTATTATAAAAATGGAAAATTATGTAAGAGATGGATCAGATGGTTTAAAGCTGAATTTTTAAAAAGGTTACCACTTAGAGCTGAATTTAAGTTCTCCTAAAGCTTAATTTAAGTTCTCTTAAAGCATGTCTATGCTTAAATAATAATAATAATAATCCCCTTTGTATTTTTGAGATCTAGCTTTCCTGCTAAATCTAAACCATATCATGTTACAAAATTTTCTATCTTCATTGGAGACATTGCCAGAACAAGGTAAGATAACAACATAGTGAAAAGTGCCATGAAGGCAGGAAATTATATGTGCTATGCATAGCTCAGTCACTTGCCAGTTAAACCATGTGAAACTGACTAAGTTAAAAACAAAATGGCAATTTCATATTACTCTATGTATGCATAGCTTCTTTGAACTCAGTTTCTCAATTTTTAAATTGGGATAAATATTTCCTTTGTTGTAAAGAGTAAAGCTAAGGCAATATTAGCATCATGTTCGGAATACTAAAGAACTAAAGAAATAATAGTTATTTTATTAATTCAGGTATATCCCTATACTTATTTCACTGTGCTTTACAAACTGCCATTTAATCCCTCTAGGATTAATTTAAATGCAAATGTTGCATTCAGATCCTGGCAGTTGCATATTGGAAAAAAAAGTTACAGCTTTGAAATAATGATAAATACTCTATTAACTTTAATTGTTATTTTCTAGGAAGCATGCAAGAGAGTGTGACAAGAACATCATCATAGGCAAAGGTCTATTAGCCAACTAGACCAATAAAAATTATACCTCTTGTCAAAATTGGGAGGGCCAGTAACCATTAACAAGCCTAATAAAGAATTACAGTATTAATTTAAAAGTTTATTTTTATTCACTCGTGAACCTTGGGCTAATTCCAGAAGTCACATGAAGGCAATGGAAATACCGCCTGTCTAATCTCCCTGCCTGCCTTATGCATAATAAGAATGGAGTTGACTCTCCAATCAAGAAATCAATTACTAGGCAGTGCAAACGTTATTTTAATTTGGAAGATATTTGTTTCTAAAAGTTTGTACTGTTGTTGTTAAATTGATTCTTTCCTTCTCAGCAATTTCCACAGTCACAGATCCACCCTCTCTCTTTTTACCAGTAGCAAGATTTCTACATAGGTAGAACGGTTGTAAAGTATATGACAAAATAACCAGTATTTATAATATGTATTATAAATACTCATTATATATATAACTCATTATATATATTATAGTCTGTAACTAATAGCCTGTAGCCTATAGCCTGTAGCCCCTTGTATAAAACAAAAGATGAAAACAGAGAAATAAGTTTGCAAATCTGTTGTCTTTCAAAATATTTTATGGGAAGTAAAATTAGGGAGGAATAGTAAAAATTAAACCTAATGGAATCTACAATATTGTTCCAATACCACGTCATATAGGTAGATGTGCTGTTGTTGGTGTCAGTTTGGAGAAGGAGGGTCTTCATTAAGAGCAATCCCTTGAGTTACATCTGCTCATGCCGGGAAGCTTGACATTAACCTTAAAGGCAGCATCTTCTTACCGTAACCTCTATTCCTCTGTTTCAAATCCTCTGGGAAGCTACCACACTTAAAGAGCTAAAGAATTATTTTTTTCCTTGACCTTCCCTGTCTACATTTTTCCCCTTCTTGTGTCAGCTCTTGTCTTATCAGTTTTTTTAAGTCTTTAATGATATAATCAATGGTTAAAAGGTTGAGAAGACACTTGAAAGGGCAGGGTATTATTTCCATATCATCTGAATTCCTATTATATATGACCAACTCTGTATAAATGTCTATTCACCAGCATACCTAATTATAGAATATCCTCAGTAACAAAGCACTGGATACAATTATTTGATGCCCAAAATATATACTAGTTGATAATATAAATATCTAACTTTTATTGAGAGGTTACTATGCACTAGACATGACTCTACGCAGTAGTCAGCTATAAAGGGGCCCTTTGAAGCCCCACTTACTGTTGAAGAAACTAAGAAATGCAAAGAATGAAATTTACCAAGTATCATATAGACAATAAGTGTTAAGATTTGTTTCCAAGCAGTCCATCTCCAAAGCTGTGCTCTGCATCTTCACCCATTATTTCTTGTCTTATCATGTGGCACACGTGTCATCCATGCTGCCTCTCTCTCTCTATTATATTGACAACAGTTAAAGCATCAACATACTCCACAAATTCAATCTGTTCTTCAAACAAAGAGAAATGATCATAATTAAATAAGATTTTCCTAGATATTTACCTTTGCAGTTTAGATATCTGTGCATACACACAATGATATAAAATAACTTAAGGGCTACTTTTTAAGATTGTTGCATATCCCACAAAATATTTTGTCTGACTTTTTTTTCAATTATGATACAGTATGGAAAAAACAATTTTAAAATAGAGTAAAATATGGCAACATTCCTTTGGTTTTGCAGAAAGTAACTTGAAAAATATTTTTCTTCAAAAACATTGACTGTTTTAGTAGTCTTTTTAAAAATAATACATTTAAATTTAAAAAGGATAAATTTAAGTTTCCAACACTCTGAGAGTGACTTAATCTTTTTCACACTACTTCATTGTTCTTTTGACTGGGACTGCTAGATGTCCATTGTAGGGTGGAGAGACGGTAACGTCTATACTAATCATTGAAAACTCTTACTCTGTCTATCGAGGAACATAAATCCCTGTCAATCCATTTTATCTTAGTCCAAAGTCTTTACAATTTCCTTTTCAAAGCAATAAATTACTGCAATACTGTATATGTCCTCGAAATCACTGTCTTTAGTGTTTACAGCCATGACTGCAAGTTTACACATCATTGGTTTCTTTGGGGACTGGCAAGAAATCACTAAGTTTCTTGTAATGGAAGGATTCAATTTTGGCATATGTCCAAAGCAAGCAAAACATATTCTGCTTGCTATTTTCAGTAATACCACAGAGTAAATTCAGCCTTCATAATATAATATTAAATATAAATTATGTAGACAATAAGAAATATATATAAACCAATATTGTATTTATTGTAATTGTTTTGTTTGTTTGGCACAGATGAAGCATTTTTAAAAGACTCTCTCAAAATAGAAATGGAAGGAGAAAACACGACACAATATTTTCTTTCTGTCTTCCTTCCTCTAATTTTTTTTTTTTTACTTGCTTTGTGACACTTGGACTCTTACGAAAGAAAAAAGTCATTAAACCCCTGACCTGGTGTTAGCATTATTGATAAAAGAAAAGAAAATAACCACATTATCTTTCTCCACTTAGAGGAAAGAGTAATAAAATGATATTTGAAGCAAAGTAAGGAGAAAAACTCTCCTCTCTCTATTCTGGCCCACAGATTGAAATATCTTTTCATGTTTACTAAATGAAACATAAGTTGGAAGAAAAGCAGGAAGAATGGTGGCACCTGTGGGTGTATGAGAGGTTGAGCTTGGTGACTGTGATCTACTCACTAGTCCCACCTGGGGGCCTTTGTATTTGTCAGGGGTTAGCGCTCTTGCTAAAGTCACAAGTAGAAAATTCAACCAAGTACTTTTGTGAGTAGATCAAGAAGCAAGCTGTGTTTCACAATTTAGTGTATTCTTAAACACACTTGCATAGTGTGGGGTTACTCATTCCAAGCAATTTTAACATCTCTTTTCCTGTGACAAAACCAGATATTCCAGTTAACGCCTTAAAAAAGAGGCCCCAATGTGCTTGTGAATGTGACTTATTTCCTCTGGAGTTGTTCAACACTGAAGCTTTGACAAATGTCCTTTTGCATTTCTATAATTTAACTGTGAGAAGAGTCCTAAAGGGTTTTTGTTTGTTTTATTACTTTGAGTAAAAAGGCACTGCTTACATGTTTTTGCCAGCTTCAAAATGACAACAAAAATTTGTAAATATTGGGAAAATATGTATTTTTAGTCATGAGGACAAAAGTAAAATTATTTTGAAATCACATTAATTTGCAGTTTAGAATCTCTTAATTTCCTTCCAGACATTAATTCTTTAGATGTTTATGTTTTCAAAATATTAGTTCAGATAAGTAAAGAAGCTCTATCACCAACAACAACCTACTCTGTTGTGTCTAAATAATATATTTCCAAAGTATGTGTAATAATGCAAACAACAACATAGACACTCTCCAATTTTGATTTGATTTTCAACTGAGGATTAGTCATTAACAAGAAAATGAGCAATGTTGAGTGTCACTACATTTGAAATTTATAGAATTAATTACAAATTCCTAACATTTAAATTGTCTTGGCCATGTTTTTTATTAAAAGAGAAGACTGAACCATGGCAAGGCTAATTTGTTCTAGGCTTTTTAGCTAAATCAAAAGTGAAACAAGCTGTATTAGATGTTAAGTTGAAAACGATTCATTGATCTGCTCTGTTATATCTTACTATTCCCCCATATGTTACTAATGGAAATAGATGATCTTATCCTCACTTCCCCTGGAGCAACTTGAATCTTTCCTGTGTATTAGTCAAATAAAAAGACATCATTTGTTATAAGAGAGAGATTCAGAACCAGAATATCTGAATCTCAGTAAATCTGTTTCTTTAGAATTACTGGTAATTTAGTAGAATTTAATTTACCAAGTTAAGTCATATATTCCACTCTGATACTTCTAACTCGGTTTCCCTATTCTCCACAAAACAATTTGTATTTTTCTTAAGAATAATAAGACAAGGCCAATAAAGGCTCCTTAGCACCTGCCATATCATCTCAATAGGAAAGAAATGTCATGACCTCCATGCATATGGATGAGTGACAATCTTTTCTGATCAAGATTTGTGTTTGTGTGTGGAATGTGAATAGTATAATCAGCTTTGAGCTTCTGAGAAATATTAAATTTCAACATTTTGACATAAACACATGAACAAAACCGAGTGGAGCTCCTTTAATACTCTTTTCAGGGTCCAGAAAGGACAGAAAAGTTTTATTTATTCCTTCTCATTATCCATTTTGTGTCTGTCCAGGTGTAAGGCCTTAATCATATAACACATTTTGTCACCTGCATCTGTCTCTAGATGTCACTCACAGTTCATGTGCATCTACTTCAGTGTAAGAAAGTCTCTCCACCTGAGAGAATAGACCCTACGAATTCAAATTTTCCACATCAGTTGGCAATGATCCAGCCTTTCTCAGTAACTCTGGTCCAAGATAAAATTTTGTAAAGTCTCAGGGATATCATATTCAATTTGAACTGTTCTTAAACTTACTACTAAGACAGAAAAGTAGATTTATAAGAAAAGGCACCAGCAGATGACAGCCTACAGAGGCCAATATTACATACTTGTGTAGAACTTGTGTAGATCTCTAAAAGCGAAAAGTTGCTGGCATCAATCTAATATTATTTTAATAATAATAATAGCAGCAATGATAATATAGTAATAATACAAACTCTCAATCAGGGTTTACTATGTTCCAAGATTGTTTTAAGTAAGTTCTTTATATATTATGTCTTTCAACCCATGAATATAGTACTCTTTTTGCACAGATTAATGTAAAAGGAAGCTAGATTGAGTGAGGTTAAACCATTTGCCAAGTCAGCTAGTGATTGACAGAAGCAGGATTCAAATACACGTGTCTGATAGAGTTGAACTATAATTTAAGCAACGGATACTCAATATTAACTGAAAATACACATTTCTCACAGTTAATATACATTGTAAATTGGTAGAAATACTATGCATGATAACTTGGAAATATTCACCACGGTATAAAATGAACTAAATATTTTATGTGTTGTGTACACTTGCAAAATTTCACCAAGCCATATATTAGAGATATCCAATGAAGCTTTTTCAATAAGGAAAACAACATGACGCACTACAATAGAGCTATTTATAAGAATTGTAGTGACATGTCTCTGTTGATATGGAAAGATCTTCAGGGCACATTATTCATTTCCTTTTTTAAAAATCAAGCTTGGAGTAAAAGAACAGTGATCTCTGAGAGACAGGAAACAAACGTGAGCCCTATATTTGCCTTAGTTAACAAGCTGGAGAGAGTTTCCAAGCTCTGGTGCAAGAATATTGAGCTCTGAGTTGAGGAGAGGGAAATGGACATTTGAGGCCAAAGTGGTCGGAGTTCACAGGCTGAGTACCAGCAAAGAAAGAGCAGCACAGAGAGAGAATAATGGAAGTCTGCAGAGTGGCCCAATCAAGTCAGCACATGCTGAGGAAACTAGTATGAGCACATGCTAGGATAAGCTGGTGCCGGAAAACCAGCTAAGACTGCAGAAAATCCATCTAAAGAGATTAAACAATACCCGGAGCTCAAAAAATAGTGGAGTGGCACACCTCACAAACCACTGGATATGTGATAGAGTACACAGAAGTGTTTTACCACAGTAGTGAGGGGAATTAGCCCAAAACACTGATTTTGTCTCAACTAACAAACTTAAAAGACCCAGAAGGAATAAATGCTTTCTAAGTAATTTAACAAGATACCAGATTAAAGCTCAGAGATATTTATAGGAACACAAATACCCAGCACAAAGTTCAAAATGGCTAGCTTTCAATCATAAATTAGCAGGCATTCAAAGAAATAAGAAAATAAAACCCATAATAAGGAAAAAGTCGATCAAAACCAATCTAGTAATGACAGGAATGATATAATCAGTAGACAAGGGTATTAAGTCATTTAAATGTATTCTGTACGTTCAAGAACCCAGAAGAAACAGGCCAAGTACAGACATGGATGATATTTTTTAAAGACCCAGGTTTAAGTATTAGAGATGAAAACCGTGACGTTTCCAATGAAAATTATAATGGGTGGGATTGATACTGGATTAGATATCCCCCCTCAAAAAAAAAATACTGGTAAAATTTAAAGACACAGCAAAAGAATCAGTTAACAAAAATGAGCAGAGCATTGGCTATTTGTGGGACAACTTCAAGTGACCGAGTTTTCATGGGAGTTAGTAAAGAAGATTAAAGGCAGTAGAATGGAAAAATACTTGAAAAAATAATGTTAAGAAAATTTCCAAATTTGATGAAAACTATAAACCCACAGATCTAAATGGCTAATGTTTAAATACCTAATAGAACTTCAAAATGAAAGACATAAAAGTAAACATACTGAATTATTTAATTCATATAAAATTTAAGAAAATGCATAGTGATGGGGGCTGGAGGAAGAAATTACAAAGGGACATGAAGATATTTCTAGGATTAATGAATTCATTATCTTGATTGTGGTTATAATTTTTTGGGTGTGCACCCACATCAAAACTTACCAAACTGTACACTTTAAATACATGTAGCTTATTTTATGTTAAATATATGTTAATAAATCTGTTAAAATTGTTCAGCAGAGATTATCTGAGAGAAAGATAAAAAGCCTTATTTTCTGTATGTGTGTGTGCTTGGTATCTTTCTACTTTTTCATAGCTCTGTATTACATTTTATATATATTACACATATATAGTACATTTTAAAATAATTGCTGGTGAGTAGAGTTCTGGAGAAAACATACATACAAAGAATGTAGCAAGGAAGAAAATATGTGTCTGCAGAACTCGGTGCAAATAATAGAGTTATATTAAGGTAGTCCAAATGAGAATGATGAAAAAATATTAAGAAAATATTAAGGTAGTCCAAATGAGAATGATGTTTGTTAAATATTAGTAGGAGCAGGGTGGAATATATGGAATATGAATGTGTGGAAAGCACTTTAAATCTTCCCTGTCACCATAGTATGACTATCAGTAAAATAATTTGTGAGAGTTACTGAAGTAGATGGGTTACATTAATAATCATCCAAGGTACCACATTTATCATATAAGAAATTGTTTTTCAATAGAAATGGTATTGCCCACTAATGAAGTTTGGTGGACAAAACAATCAGATGGAATTATTGGCATATAGTGATTTCAGGGATGCTAAACATCTTGCAAAGTAAGGGACAGTCATGCACAACAAAGAGGTTACTTCCAACATGACCTAGATGACCTAACTGATAATCATGAATGTAAAAATTATCTCTGACTAGAACGATATATCTATCTTACATACAAATGTCAAAAGTTCATTTATTTTGTAATCCCTAGTTTTAACATGCCCTGTGATTTGCATAAATACATTCATCATCAAATTTGAGGGAAGACTTTATTTTATTTTTCTAGAAAGTTTGCTAAGTATCACCTCCCATTTTGCAAAAATAACACTATTTTTTGTAAAATCACTTATGGTATTTAAATACCCAATACGGCACAATTATATTCCATATGCATTTGTAGCTGAAACGTTGTGGCGTTCACACTATTACATATTTCATGTTTATCTCTTGTTACAAAGTAAAAGTTTGAGTAGCATGAGTAAAAGTGGCAAAAAATCTTCATTTAAGTGCTTAGAATATAGTTTTAAAGCTCCACATGCAATTGAAGATACTAATGCCCTACTGCTAACATATATTCTTTACTACCATTACAATGAATAAATGAAGATTAAATGGACACTTTACAAATAAACATGTTAATATAATATGTTATGTATATTTATTATTTCTGATATTTGTTGGAAATATTGAAGCAATGTTATTCTCTCTATTATGATTTAAAAATCTTCCAATCATGATAGTGCTCTCATTTTGTTGTGTTATTTTTTATTGAATAAGATGAATGATGAGAAATGGTTGCCAGCCATCTAATATTAGAGAATAATTAATCTTACTTGCTGCACGATACCTTATTAGTATGGTGATGGAAGGAAATCTAAATGAAATAATTTATTCTATTCCATTGGACAATGATATGGTTTCATGAAGAATCAATGGAATAGTGAAAATGTTGAAAATCAGCTGTGTAATGAACTGCAGTGAAGCAAATTTTCATTATAAGTAGATGAAATCACACTGCATGATAATGAAGATTGACTACTTGCATCTGTAATCTTTCTCAGAAAGGAAAAGTTGTGAGAAAAAGATAATTCTGGCATTTATGACAGTGATTCAATAGAGTTTTTCAATTAGAGAAATATTTAAATGTTATTTATTAGAAATATATTTATGTTTCTAGTCACTGCGAATTAGAAGAAATACCAGTTATGGTGGTCAGCAGAATGAATGTTGGCCATAATAAAAATATGCCAGGTGTTTTGAACAATTCATTACGTTATTTGTCAGCAACATTAGACACTAGGAATCACAGAGAAAAATAAAAAACACAAATCAAATAGAATTATCAATACCATTAATATTGAAAAGTAATTTCTCAAAAAATAAATATTCTCTTTAATCTCAATTAGAAAAATAGTGGCATTTTAGGCTACAATTAGAAGCACTATGGATTTCAGAAGAATTGTTTAAAAATATTCATTCTGAAAAAAAGTGTAGGATTTTCATTGAAAAAATCAATATTGGAAATAAAATATTGCTAAATTTTATATCACATTTTAGGTATATGCATAAAGTTAAATGAATCTGTTTTATGCTAAAAGGAAATACAATTCATCCTATTAAAGAGAAGATATTTATTGCAGAATTCATCAATTATCTTAATTTAAAATTTTTTTTGTTCTCCAAGGGTTGTCAGTTTCTATCTTTTCAGTTTCTAGAAAAAGAAAAGCTGAGAGTTACTGATTTAAAAATGTATTGCTCTTTTTGATACTATTAAATTATATAATTAGTAGATTAAAAGATTTGTGTGAATTTATATGATCAGTTCGAGTGATTAATACATTTGAAGCAATTGGACATGCTAGCCAAAACTTAAGAAGAGTTAGTCGAACGATAGCATAGTTTAATCATTATAATAATAAAATCTTTTAGATATAGCTAAAATTTCTATATACAATTCTTTTAGCATTTAGCTTTAAACTACCTTTATTTTCATTTCATTTCCAAACGTATTATTTCAAATTGGTTTTGGCGAAGCGTGCAATTACAACAAAAGCATTAAAATGAACAGCAATTATGGAATAGAGGAAATTTGAGTCTCAATTTAGAAGACAGATCTAGAATCGGGTTCTTCCTGTTCTTTTCTGTTTGATGGAGAATCTCCCCACATGGAAGAGTTCTTGGCTCTTTTTGAGTGAGGATTTGATCTCTGTCTTTCTGTTTAGTGAAACTCTCCCCTGCTCATTTCTGATCAAGCAAGAATCTTCCTGGATGGATGTTTTCTTGGCTCTTATTGAGGTGGGATTAAAAACTTGACTCTTTCTGTTGAGTAGGACTCCTCCTGACTTTCTTCTGTTGAGCAGGAATCTTCCCAGCTCTTTTATGAGGCCTGCTTTGTTTATTTAAATTCTAGTCTAATCCCATGGGTAATTCTCACTCACCAGTGCAGCCTCCCTCCTCCTTCCCTGCTGAATATATGCTCCACTGCTATAGTACTCATTTGGGCCAATTTCTCCAAAATGAAAGATTTGACAAAGGATAGTTTGCAACTTCACGGCCTCTTTGGGAAAACCTTAAGATCTTCCCTAATTAGCTCATCTAAGCTCTCCCTTCCCCTGCATCTGCTTACTCCTTTTTGCTATTTTCAATCTTTCGTTCAGCTGCCTTGAATCTGCCAGTCCTCCCAACATCCAAACCTGTACCTTCTTCATCCCTTATTAACCCCTGCTCCCAGACTTTTCCTTCCTGCTCCTGCCCCTCAACTCCCTGTAGTAACTCAAGACTGCCCATAGATGGTGCTTGAAGGGCTCAGGGATTCCAAGAGCAACCACTTGAGGCTGAAACAGATAATTTGAGACAGTCTGGCTGTGTAATCCACTCAGATGGACTTTGCAGACACCCAGAGAGCTGCTTGGTCTCTCCTTGGTCCCTAACCCAAATTTTTGTCTACAGCCTCCAAAAGATTGCACATCAGAGAAAAGACAGTCTTAATGGTCTCCTCCCCAAGTATTGGTGGGTGGTGTCATATTGAGCAGGCAACCTCAACTTGTTGCTTCTTAGAGAAACACTATTCTGGTAAAAATATAAAGATGGAACAGAAACAAGAGCCAGCTCTTTTTTTTTTTTCAGTTATTTTATTGAGATCATAATGGTTTATAACATTGTGCAAATTTCAGATGTACATTATTATTTATCAGTTTCTATATAGACTGCATCATGCTCACCATGATGTCTAATTTTTATCTGTCACCAGACATATGTGCCTCTTTACCCCTTATGCCCACCCCCAGCCAACTCCCCCTTTGGTATCCACTAATCTATTCTCTTTATCCATGTGTTTGTTTATCTTCCACATATGAGTGAAATCATGCAGTGTTTGTCTTTCTCTGGCTTAATTCATCTAATGTCATACCCTCAAGGACCACCTGTGTTGTTGCAAATGGGACGATTCTGTCTTTTTTTTTTTATGGCTGAGTAGTATTCTATTGTGTGTGTGTGTATATATATATATATATATACCACATCTTCTATATCCATTCGCCAGCTGATGGGCGCTTGGGTTGCTTCCATGTTTTGGCTCTAGTGAAAAATGCTACGATGAACACAGGGGTGAATAACTCTCTTTGAATTGTTAATTTCAGGTTCTTTGGATAAATACTCAGTAGCGGGATAGCTAGGTTGTGTGGGATTTCTATTTTTAATTTTTTGAGAAATGTCCATACTGTTTTCCGTACTGGCTGGACCAGTTTGCATTCCCACCAGCAGTGTATGAGGGTTCCCTTGTCTCCACATTCTCTCCAACATTTGTTATTTTTTGTCTTAGTAATTATAGCCATTCTGAGAGGTGTAAGGTGATATCTCACTGTAGTTTTGATTTGCATTTCCCTAGTAATTATTGATGTTGAGTGTCTTTTCATGTGTCTGTTGCCCATCTGTATATTTTCTTTGGAAAAATGTCTGTTCATAATCTCTGCCCATTTTTTGATCTGGTTGTTTGTTTTTTTGTTGTCGAGTTGTATGCATTCTTTATATATTTTGGAGATATATATATCTTGTTAGACATATGATTTGTAAATATTTTCTCCCAGCTTGTGGGTTGTTTTTTCACTTTGTTCATGGTTTCCTTTGCCGTACAGAAGCTTTTAGTCCAATGTGGTCCCATTCATTTATTTTGTCTTTTGCATCCCTTGCCTGAGTAGACATGGTATTCGAAAAGATGCTGCTAAGGCCAATGTCGAAGAGTGTACTACCTTTTATTTTCTTCTAGGAGTTTTATGATTTTTGGTCTTACATTCAAGTCTTTGATCCATTTGAAGTTAATTTTTGGATATGGTATAATATAATGCTCTATTTTCATTCCTTTGCATAGCTTCTTGGCTCATTTGTCAAAGATTAGCTGTCCATAGATGTGTGGTTTTATTTCTGGGCTTTCAATTCTGTTCTGTTGATCAGTGTGTCTAATTTTGTGTCACACCATGCTGTTTTGATTACTATAGCTTTGTATTATATTTTGAAGTTGGGGATTGTGATGCCTCCAGATTCGTTCTTTTTTTCTCAGGATTGCTTTGGATATTTGGGGTCTTTTGTTGTTCCGTATAAATTTTACTATTCTTTACTCTATTTCTGTGAAGAATGTCTTTGGGATTCTGATTGGGACTGCATTGAATCTGTAGATTGCTTTAGGTAATATGGACATTTTAACTGTTTGTCCTTCCTATCCATGAGCAAGGAATATCTTTCCATTTCTTTATGTCTTTGATTTATTTCAATAACATCTTATAGATTTCAATGTATAGGTCTTTCACCTCCTTGGTTAAATTTATTCTTAGATATTTTATTGTTTTTTGTTGTGATTGTAAATGGGATTGTATTCTTGAGTTATCTTTCTTATAGTTCATTATTAGTGTATAGAAATGCAACTGATTTTTGTAAGTTGATTTTGTACCCTGTAACTTTGCTGTAGTTGTTGATTACTTCTAATAGCTTTCTGGTGGATTGTTTCAGGTTTTCTATATAGAGAGAATCATGTCATCCACAAACAGTGAGAGTATTACTTCTTCCTTTCCAATTTGGATAACTTTTATTTCTTTTTCTTGCTTAATTGCTGTGGCCAAAACCTTCAGTACCATATTGAATAGGAGTGGTGGCAGTGGGCACCCTTGTCTTGTTCCTGTTCTCAGAGGGGTGTCTTTCAGTTTATCCCATTAAGTATGATTTTGGCTGTGGGTTTATCATATATGGCCTTTATTATATTGTGGTACTTTCCTTCAATACCCATTTTATTGAGAGTTATTATCATGAATGGATGTTGGATCTTGTCAAATGCTTTCACTGCGTCTACTGAGATTATCATGTGATTTTTATTTCTCATTTTGTTAATGTGGTGTATCACATTGATTGATTTGTGGATGTTGAACCATTCCTGTGTCCCTGGTATAAATCCCACTTGATCATGGTGTATGATCCTTTTAATATATTGCTGTATTTGGTTTGACAATATTTTGTTGAGGACTTTTGCATCTATGTTCATCAGCAATATTGGCCTGTAATTTTCCTTCTTTCTTTTGTCTTTGCCTGATTTTGGTATCAGGGTAATGTTGGCCACATAGAATGAGTTAGGAAAGATTCCATCTTCTTCAATTCTTTGGAATAGTTTGAGAAGGATAGGTATTAAATCTTCTTTGAATGTTTGCTAGAATTCTCCAGAGAAGACATCTGGGTCTGGACTTTTGTGTTTTTTTTGGAGGTTTTGATTACTGTTTCAATCTCTTTCCTTGTGATTGGTCTATTCAGATTCTCTATTTCTTCTTGATTTAGTTTTGGGAGGTTATATGAGTCTAAGAATTTATCCATTTCTTCTAGGTTGTCCTATTTATTGACATACAGTTTTCCATAGTATTTCCTTATAATCTGTTGTATTTCAGTGGTATCTGTTGTAATTTCTCCTCTTTCATTTCTAATCTTATTTAATTGAGTCTTCTCTCTTTTTTTCTTTGAGTCTGGATAAGGACTTGTCAATTTTGTTTATCTTCTCAAAGAACCGGCTCTTAGTTTCACTGATCCTTTTTATTGTTTTTTTTTTTTTTTGTCTCTATTTTATTTATTTCTGCTCTCACTTTTATTATTTCCCTCCTCCTGCTGACTTTGGTCTTTGTTCTTTTTCTAGTTTTTTTAGATGTAGTTTAAGATTACTTATTTGATATTTTTCTTGTTTGTTGAGGTGGAGCTGTATTGCTATGAATTTCCCTCTTAGAACCACTTTTGCTGCATCCCATAAGAGTTGGCATGGTGTATTTTCATTTTCATTTCTCTCCAGGTATTTTTTAATTTCTTCTAAAATTTATTGTAGCTTTCCTTGTTTCCCCAAATTCCCAACTTGTCTAATATCCCAATAGACATTCCCAACATGTCTATTTTTGAGAATGTTCCATGTGCACTTGAGAAGAATGTGTATTCTGCTGTTTTGGGATAGGGTGTTCTCTATATATCTATTAAGTCTACTATTTCCTTGTTGACTTTCTGCCTGGATGATCTATCCATTGATGTAAGTGGTGTGTTGAAGTCTCCTACTATTATTGTGTTACTATCAATATCTCCCTTAGGTCAGTTAATAGTTGCTTTATATGCTTTGTTGCTCCTGTGTTAGGTACGTATATATTCATAAGTGTTGTGTCTTCTTGGTTGAATGTCTCCCTTTTATTATTATATACTATCCCTCTTTGTCTCTCACTATCTTTTTTATCTTTAAGTCTGATTTATCTGATATAAGTATGGCAACATCTTTCGTTTGTTTGCCATTGGCTTGGACTATTGTCTTCCATCCCTTCACTCCGAGCCTATGTTTGCCTTTGGAGCTGAGATATATTTCCTGGAGGCAGCATATTGTTGAGACTTGTTTTTTAATCCATCCAGCTGCTCTGTGACTTTTGATGGGATAATTCAATCCATTTACATTTACAATGATTATTGATATATGAGAGCTTAATACTGCCATATTTTCTCTTGTTTTCTGGTTATTCTTTATATCTATTGTTTCTCTTCCCTTGTATTTCTGACTGCTGTTTCAGTTTGGGGTTTTTCTGTGATAGTGTTTTTGTTCTTTATGGATTGTGGCTCTTCTCTGATTTTTTTGCTTAGTGGTTACTGTGAGGTTTGTATAAAAGATTCCATAGATGAGGTAGTCCATTTTCTGGTAGCCTCTTATCTCCACTAGCCTAAGCAGGTTCCATTCCTTTACATTTCCCCTTCTGAGTTATTGCTGTCACAAATTATTCTGTTTTGTATTGTGTTTGTGACTAAATTGAAATGTTTATAGTTATTTTTGATGTTTTCTTTCCCTTTATCTTTTATGTTATAATTGTTTGCTAACTTGTTTTGATAGAGAGCTACAATTTTCTGATTTTGTCTGTCTATTTATCTTCTTGCTCAAAGCTTTGTAAATATTTGTCTTTTTGTTTGAGGTATGAGGGCTTCCTTCATCATTTCTCATAAGGGAGGTCTAGTGGTGGTGAACTCCCTCAGTTTTTGTTTATCTGGGAAAGTTTTTATTTCTCCATCATATCTGAAGGATAGTTTTGCTGGATAGAGTAGTCTTTCCTGAAAGTTTTTGTCTTTCAGTATTTTGAATATATCAGTCAATTCTCTCCTAGCCTGTAAGGTTTCTGCTGAGAAGTTTCCTGAAAGCCTGCTAGCAGTTCCTTTGTAAGTTATTTTCTTCTGCTTTGCTGTCCTTAATATTTTTTCTTTGTCATAGATTTTTGCCAGTTTTAATATTATATGCCTTGGAGAAGGTATTTTTACATTGATGTAATTAGGGATTCTACTGGCTCCATGTACTTTTAAGTCCAGTTCTTTCTACAGGTTTGAGAAGTTCTCAGCTATTATTTCTTTGAACAAGCTCTCTGCTCCTTTCTTCCTCGCTTCTTCCTCTGGAATACCTATAATCTTTATGTTGCTTTCCCTAATTGAGTCAGATGTTTCTTGAAGAATTCCTTCATTTTAAAAAATCTTAATTCTCTCTCCTCCTCCACCTGAAGGATTTCTATCCTCTAAATCAGCAATTCTGTCCTCCATAACATCAGCTTTATTTTTTAAGGATACTAGATTATTTTTTTATCTCATTAATTGTGTTCTTCACCTCCAAAATTTCTGCTTGTTGTTTTTTTTTTTTTTTTTTATAGTTTAAATCTCTTTGGTGAAGTATTCCTTTTGCTCATTAATTTTATGCCTGAGCTTATTGAACTATCTTTCTGAGTCTTCTTGTAACTCATTGAGTTTCTTTATAACAACTATTTTGAGTTCTCTGTCATTTAGATTGTAACGTTCTTTGACTTCAGGGTTGGTTTCTGGAGACTTGTCATTTTCCTTCTGTTATGGAGTATTACTGTAGTTTTTCATGGTATTTTTTGAACTGATACTTTGCTGGCACCTTTGTGGTAATATCAGTTCACAGATTCCACCTGCCACTACTGGGGGGAAGCAGGAGCTGTGTTTCTGATCCCACCTCATCTGCTGGAAGTTGTGCAGGTACAGCGGGCACTCCCACAGGCCAGGATAACATTCATACATGCACCAGGCTGCCATTGCCTCTGCTTACAGTTGTGCCAGCAACTGTGTTTGGTGGGCAGGGCTTCTTCATGGGGCCCAAGCCAGGGCCACTCACTGGGGCTGCAGTGGCATGGTGGGTGCTCCTGCAGGTGAGGATAGCATTTGTGTAATGCTCCTGCCACTGCCTCCTTTTACAGTCATGCCATGGTGTGTTCCCACTGGCAGGGCCGCCACAGCACTGTGGGTGTTCCTGTAGACTGGGATAGCATTTGTGTGCAGTCTGGGCTGTCCCCACCTCCTCTTATAGTAGGACCAGCTGCTGTGTGAGGACCTGTGACCTGGCTCACTGCTGGGGAGGGGATAGGGGAGTGCTCTCCTATCTCCACTACTTCCTGGGGATCCAGTCCACCCACCTTCAGATATATAGCTGTGTGGATCTCTCAGGCATCCTATTGTGCTATGTGGGTATCCTCTGTTGGTCAATGAATGTCCATTTAGTTGTAATTCAGAGGGGTAGAGACAAAGGGAACAGCTCACTCCACCACGTTGCCAAAATAGAAAACAGTAAATTTTGTATTTCTGTATTTATGTCAGACTCATAACTAAAATTTTAAAATTAAAGCTATAAGCTGTCCATTTGCATTTGTCCATATGTTTTTGTATGTGTAGGTGTGTAGGTATATATGCTATATAGGTAATATTTTCCTACCTTTGGATGATGTTGCCAAAATAGATGATAAAAATCTTTTAAAGTAGCTCTATACTGATTGTCTTCAAGATAAATAAACACTTAGGTAAATTAAATTTTCCTAAAAGTCCCAGAAATCAAAAAATAAATGTCTACTATTTACAAAAGAACTGACACAAATATTTTATAAATTCAAGTTCACATAATGTAGACAATCTTTGACCACTGGGGCTAGTTCAATATTGTTAATGAAAAATATCCAAGTCTTCTGAGGCATCTGTGTTAAGTGTGATGCAAACATATATTTTTTATTCTATTTGGGTATGTTTCTCCTAAACTTATACAGGTTTGCTGATTGAACAAGCTGGCATTATATGTGCTAAATGTTTAAGATTATAATAGATTACATATATATATTTGACCAAATTAAAATATTTTTAACAAACTTTATTTCAACATTCAATTATATTTTATAATGTCAATTTAAATATAATTTTCAAGATATTTTGTTAACACCTTAGACTTATGCTAAATTAATTAACTGGATATTCACTAAATATATTATTTCTAAATAAGAGAAAATACTGAAGCATGACTAGACAACAGTACAATGATATCAGTCATAATTTTATTTGTTTTTTGTAAATATTATTTTGGTTGCAATTTCACATTTCTAATTTAAATCCTGTATATTCTGAAGAGTGGTTTTCAATTGGGGACTCATATATTACCTAAAAATTTTCATTAAAATGCAAATATCTAGGACCTTTTCTTCATTGATAACTAGATTTATTCAGCTCCCTAAATCTTATGTTTATAAATATGTTCTTACCATCATATGCATGTTGTCCCACTAGCTTGAAGTTTTAATTTATAAAAAAATCACTGCCAATACTGTTGCTAATAAAATGAGTATTTCCCACATGGGGAATTCACTGACTCTTTCAAGTGGCCATGGGGTCCATATCACTGGCAAAGTAATCCAAATATCCAAGGAATTCTTCTTTTATCCCCCAAAATACATTGCTCTTATCATCCCTAGTCATCTAGAATAATAGAGAGAGCTATCAAAATTAAAACTTGCCAAACTGACAGAAAAACTTAATCTCCTATGGCCTCAAGTTTTACCCTTAGCCCTGATTGACTACCATACCTCTCTTGATGGGTCACACTAACTGTCCCCATATTAAACAATAACTAGTCAACCCACAAAAATTCCCTGTTCCACTCAGACTCTCAAAGGTTCTGACCTGCATAGTTCAGACATTCTAAAAAGTTGTGAGGGACTTTTCAACTATACCTATACTTATCATGAACAGGTTGAGTCTGGTTTTCCTTGTCCTTCCATCTAATTCACTCTACAATCTCGAAATTGGGTTCTTAGTTCTCTGGAAATAACATCACCAGAAAACTAAGCTTAAATCTCTCTAAAAGGACACTTATATCATCCTCCATATCACCAACACTGCTGGTAAACTCTAGGCGGCCTGACCTTAAATTCATGTCTCTCAACCCAAAAGGTACATAAGCTACTATTCTAGGATGTGCACTCCAATTGAAGACCTTAAACTAAGGCTCTTTTGAGAGCCCCCAAAAGCAGATACCAAGAGATAAACAGCTTTCTCCAAAACCATGGATCAAGCAGATAACATCACAAGAAAATGTTTCCTCCCATGATGTCAGAAAAATACCTCTTGGGATTCCGTTGCCTACTTCTTCTCACCATTTTCGTTGTCCTTCCTTACTGTATCCTTCTCCTCGTTAATTCTCCCCACTGTATCTTTGATTTTCACATAATTCCCCACATGTAGCCATCGCCTTCCATAATGAGCCTTACTTTGTATTATCTCCTCCTTCCCCAATCTGTTTCTCCCTCAATGATCCCTCCATCCCTGCAAGTACCCAGAACCTAAGGCATTCCTTCATTCACTCAGAACAACCTCACAAGCCAACTTCTCATTGCTCATTATGTACTTTTTTCTCTGGAAAATTCAGTATTTTACAAATTCTTATATCTATCTCAAATTTAAGGACAATCCTTGTGTTAATATCCAGGGGCCCTTTAGCTGTTCTGTCAAGATTTGAAAAGAAACTTTCAACCTCAATACTTTTCAAAAAAAGCAATCTATGCTTCTACTCTAACATAACCAAGGGCCTTTTCAGGGACATAAGTATTAGCAATTACACTTATTTTCCACCAATACAAATATTTACACTGTTATTATGGGATGCAAGAGTACATATTCTTTGTCTTGTTATATGCATGTAATAGGCCCATATGATCCTAAGCATAATTTTACCTTGTACACTTAGGACTGCCCATCCTGAAAAAAATAACCCGAGGACTGTCTTATTCCCACCTGGATTGGACAACATCTCCATCAAAAGTGCTCATGTAACTCCAAAATAAAAATCTATGGGATAATCATTTCCACAAGCCCTGGGTAGCCCCTAAGGAGACATTTTATTTGTGGCAACTATGTCCATCAGTATCTGCCTGCTAATTGGACTGGATCCAGTTAGCTAAATGTATTAGCCATTATCAAGTATTTAACCAGGCTGCCTTCTTTTCTCATTATAGCTACTCTATTATCTTTGATTTGAGCTTTCCAGGCACTAGATGGTCCAATATGTTTATAAAAATATGTTACAGCTACAAATTTAGGTGCAAAACTCCGGCCCTAATAGGACACTGTGACCTTGCTTTCTCATCAGGTTCTCAAGAAACCTTAAAATGAGAGGCTAAGAGATTGCGAATAAATCTAAAAGACTTGACTGCCACACAGCAGATCATGTATGGGTAACCTTCATGCCTGGAACTGCTGCCATATGAGCCACTGAAAAACTTCACTGGAACTCTCACATTTTCCATGCTCTACTCTGAGTATGGGACTGTGGACAATCTTACCTAAACCAAGAATATCATTGCCAGAAAACTAAAGGAAATCCTCTAAAATCATCTGACAGTGGACATGATTCTTCTCCCAGGGCAGCACTCATACAGTGGTTGGAAATGACTGTTGTGCATATGTTCTCTAAAACCTCCATGATGGCTAAGACATCACCAAAAATATTCAGATAAGATCAATTTTCAGTTTGACAACATGCTCGATAGATGACACAGCTATTCCCTTAAAGCCAACAAGAACGTGAACAACCCACCGTAAAAACTACTTTGAGACCCCCAATTTCACAGTGACTCTTATACCATGCTGAAGAATTTTAAAGGATAGACTTTGTCTGTCTTAAACAACAGAGGAGACTGACTGAATGCTCACAATTGCCCACGACTTTGCCACTGATTTGGCTTGATCCACATGTATTCAGGCTTCCCTTCTCCCACAGTCCCCTCAATTTTGGCTCCCCCCAGTTTAAGCAAACACTAAGGTGCAGAACATCTACTCATTACAAGAATTGCTGAGCACAGAAAGAATTATTTCCTGGTGGAAATAATTGGAATAAGTGGAAGATTGTCCACTTCCCTGGTGATGCTGTGTGCAACTTCCCCACTTGCTTGCTCCATTTTTCCTCAAAGTTGTAGCTAGCCCTGCTTAAAGGTAAGAAAACCCCTTTGTTTTCTGCTTTATTTTGAGACACAAGCAGATCTTCAGATCAGAGCATCTTTTCTGTGGAAACAGCCTTTTGAATAAAATTTCTCCTCACCTAAGTCCAGATTTGTTTTTGTTTCCTAATATTATGAACATTAAAGACATTAACAAAACTCTAGAGACTTCCAATGTATTCTGTAAATGGTTCAATCTCCAAAACATTTACATTAATAAATTTCTATTCACAAATTACCCTTTGATATGAAAATTTTTCTTATGCAGCATTTATAATAGCAGAATCCAATTAAGAAATATGAAGCATATCAAAGAAATTTATTTATAGCATTCTTCCTATTATAATGTGAAAGAACAATGCTTTGCAATTTTTGAGGGCCCTATAGAAAATCTGAATAATAATTTCAGGTATAAGAGACATTCTAAATCATTTGTTTATTACTTATTTATTTATTCAAATTTAAAAGCTGATTGTAAAAGGCAACATCAATAGACTTTCAGAGTTGATTTGATCATGTGATTACAATCATGTATACCTGATTAATATTTTTGGCTTATTTAATCAAAGTGACAATATGTAATGCTGAAGTAAACACAGAAAAAATCAACACAAAACACCATTGTCAAAAATCTGAACTTTTCAGCGAGGAAATTTTTTTTTGGTTATTTTTTTGGCTGGGTTAGTTGTCACTGTTTTATCATTGACATTATAAAAATAATACAAATCACAGAACCTGTAAAAACCTCAGACACTTGGGCAAATAATGCAGAAAGCAAAGATTACCCTTTGCACATTCATTGTTAAGAGAATTCAAAACGCTTCAGAATTAATTTTATCAGAGAATGCAAAATTCTAAGTTTGGGTTAACATAACGTATTACAGAATTGGATTTAGAAATCCTTATCATTAAGCCCAGTAATGTTGAGTCAATTTTACCAAAATGTTCACATTTGATTGCTTTTTAAAGACTCAAGCATTATAAAACAAACAAATGAACTTTACTTCACTGGAAACTTCTACAAGTTGTTATAATACAAGCTTTGTCCTTTAATAAACTCTTTCATACATTGGGATGAAATGACACTTGGCTTTAAGACATAACAGAACTCTTTTTAATAAAATATGAAGTTATATCCATTACCTTACATGTACAGTTGTATTTCTCTGTCAGTATTACTCCTTATACAGTCACAAATATCCATATTAACTCTAACTTGTAGCTAAATTAAGAAACCTCCATTTCACTGTGAAGAAGATAAGTGGTCATTGTCTATCACAGGTGAGAAATTTGGCAGTCTATAAAAACTTAACCCCTACAGCCACCATCCATAACTTTACTGGCATAAATGAATAAATTCTTTAACAAGAGTCAAAATTGCAGCTGTTTTGTAACATATTTATGTAAAAAAGTTTATCATATATATTTAATGTTTAATGTAGTTAATATGTTTAATGACAATTAAGTATATATATTTAATTTTAAAATTATATATTTAATTTAATTTAAAATATATTAATAATATAAATATATATATTTAAAATACTTGGTTACCATGGCTTTAGTTCTTTATTTTACTTAGAAATTATTCCAGTCTCTAAAAATTATCCATTAATTTATTTGATTTAATATCAGTTCCTGAATTTAGAGTTAAATAAGTCTCTTGCAAACTTCAGTTAAGGTGGCATACTAGAAAACCTAATAATCATTGATATAAAAACACTTGTCAGGAATACAATTTAAATTACTTGAACAGATAATTTTACATGTTCCATATTCTTGAAAATGATGTAGAATGTTAGTTTATCAGATCAGTAAAACTATAAAAGAAGTTTAATAAGTCTGATTAGTCTCTTCAAAAAACAAGCAAAAATTTTATTAAAAAATAAAATAGACATTTTATTATAATCTGTGCTAATAAAAGCAGAGTTAATACAAATAGCTGCTTAGTTTTTCAAAAGCTAAAAGTATTAAACCACTCTGGTCTACCCAAGTATTCAACTTTATTATCTTTGATTTTTTTGTATAAAAGTGCTTGTAAGCTAGATGTTTATATGAGAAAAATAATTTTTCTTAAAAGTCATACATCTTAGAAGTTTGGAGAATATTAGATTTATGTCTGTTAATTTCATAAATCAATTACAATAGAAATTCTTTAGTTTAAGATTCTTTATAATTTGTTAATACCGTGCAAAGGTGAAATTGTTCACACTCACATATGAGAGGCAAAGTTTTTTGTCAGTTACACACAGAGGGGGCAGCTTCAATATCCTCAGTTATGAGTCTTGAGTGAACACAAGAAATCCCTAGTGTAGATTAAAAAGACTACTTTTGGGGGCCAGCCCAGTGGTGCAGCAGTTTAGTTCACGCTTGGCAGCCCGGGGTTCGCTGGTTTGGATCCGGGGCGCCCACGGACACACTACTTGTCAGCCATGCTGCGGCGGTGTCCCATATAAAGTGGAGGAAGATGGGCACGGATGTCAGCCCAGAGCCAGTCTTCCTCAGCAAAAAGAGGAGGATTAGCTACGGATGTTAGCTCAGGGCTGGTCTTCCTCACCCCCCCCCAAAAAAGACTACTTTTTATTCCAACTAGCGTGAAATATTTTCTTATTCGATTTCAGCTCACAAATATTCTAACAAAAACAAGCAAAAGCACAAACTGGATTCCAGTATTGTCTGTTTTTTTTTTTAATGCAGCAGAGAATAGATCCTTACCATCCATCCAATAGAGATCACCAAACGGTCAAACCATAAACCAATTTCCCTATTATTGCTACCACTATCGGGAAATAAGTTTTTGGCCAGTTGCAATTAGAACCTGAACTGAACTTTGCCAAGAAATAGAAAAAAATGCAAAATTAAAGAGGTTGGAAAAGAGGAGGGAGTAAAGAGCACATGCGCGAGAGATGAGGGGCACTGGTGGATTAATGCACTTCATTGGATCTAGAAGGCGGGTCTACATAGGCCTCTCAATGGAACCTCCAAAACTCTGCACGTATATATCTATGAAATTACAGACATTGCTCTCTGTAATATGCAGAATGAGAACCTGCCAAAGATTTTATTAAACTTAATTAATGAGAAAACCAGTAAGATGATAAGTCTAGTTCAAAGGAGATATTGAGGACTAGAGATTTAAACAGTCATGTTAATAATGAAATAAAATTTCTAATCAATACAAAACTAACTACTTTCCAATAGGAAAGTAAATCTATAACTATGTGGTTATATGTTATACTGTACAAACATTTGTAAGTTAACCTTCGATTTTAGAATACTGTGACTCATCAAATAATACACATCCAAGATGTACTATGCTAGATAATTAACTCTCAGCTGACTCTGTTAAGCAATGACATGAAAAAGGCAGACATCCTCATGTTTCATTTCCTAGTTTTTGTTAATATTCCTTAACATCACTTGCTTATATTTCAAAACCTGCAGTTTTCTACCAGTTTCACTGGTGGTTATCACAGCCAGATAATAAAGATTCCACCTTTAAGAGTCACTCCCTTTTGAAGGTATTTGTCAGCAATTCCTATGCTCTCACTTTAAGACTGTCAAATAAACCCATCTCTTCCTTCATCTTGTTCTCATGTCATGTGCTTCCTCTGTAAACCTAGCCGTTGTAAATTATTTTCCTCCCGCCCCCTTTTTTTTCTGGGATAATTTTTCACCTACTGTTGATGTTGTCTCTCTTCTGGTGTCCTGTTATTGCTTTTGTTGTTGGTGGTGTTTTTTTGTTTTGATTTCTTTTGGGTTTTGGTTTTTGTTTGATTTCTTTTGGGCTTTGTTTGCTTTTGATATCTATTAGTTCTGTTGTTTTGTTCCTAAAGAGGAAGTAGGGAGTTTCAAATATATGCTACCGTCACTATCTATCCTGCTCTATTGCTTTAATATACTTCACATATTTAGAGTCTTCATGAGAGATTATGTATGAAAAATAATTTCCTCTTCCTCATCCTAAGGAAGGGGGAAATACTTTTGAGGCTTCAGAAGGAACAACTTAGACACTATGAGTACACTAGTAACATGTTTTCACATATATTAATCATTTAATCTAAGAAGTATTTATTAAATATCTATTGATAAATACTTTTTAAAAGTCAGCCTGATTTCTTATAAATTTCTGTGGATTCCATTCATAAGTAGGCAAAATTGGCTGAAGTCAAATTAACTGACAGATCCAGAGCATTCATGTTTTTGAGGAAATCTCATGAAATATGGAGTAACTAGGAATTTTGGTGGTAAGGAATGATAGTAACACTTTTCTGTTTTGTTACTGCTATAAAAATCTGTATCAGATAGAAAAAAATCCTATTTATATAAAACTTTAAAATCAGAATAATTTTATTAATTATCATGAATGTTATTTATCAAGAATATTCTGTGATAATAGAGGTTTCCAAAGTACATGAGATCTAACAACTAATTATTAATTAAACTACTTTCCATATGCTATAAATAAATATTTAATACAGTTAAATTCATTTTCTTTCCCAAAAGAAATTGTTTAAATATAGATAAGTTTGATTTGGGGCCAAGTACTACTTCTTTAAATCAAATTTAATATAAACTGAATAGCCACAAAATTCTCTCATTGAATTGTATTCTATTAATTAAATGAACTCTTACATTTTCTCACTCTTCTGGAACCATTCCTAACAATATCCACATGAAAACCTCTACATGCTATTGAACTTTCTGTTAATCCCATTTTGAATGTTTGTGCTCTTTCAATGGAGTGAAGTTGTAGTTCTGTCTTTTAAATGAGGGTCATTCATAGCTTCACATGCAATACTTGCTCTCCTGTTTTTATAGGTACTAAGATATATTTCTCTGTTTTCATCTTTTGAGGTTTAGAAATTATTGAAACATTGCATAGGAGAAATACTGAGAGAGCTCCTATTTCTCTTAAGACATTTCTAGCTCACAAGGAAAATTAACACTGTTGTTTCTAGTAAATGATTATGTTAGATTCTAACTAAATTCTCTGTTTTAAGCAATTTGACATACATTTAGTTTGGCCCAATAGCTCACAGTTTCTGAAGAGATCTCTGAAATGTTTGTTATTTGATATATTTTGTGATTAGAAAGTGTAGGATTTATTCCATGACTTTAGAATCTACTGTCATGTTGCATTGTGCACCACCTTGAAATGACTAGCTGAAAGGGCATTTGAACAATCTGCTGAAGATGTAGTTGATGGCCCCCATCAGAGACAATAGTACACAAAGTTTAGGCACTGTCTTCCAGGAAGCAGTATACATACTGAATTAAAGACCTCTGTGTGTTATTTTTTTCCAAATAGGAAGAATATATAAGTCTGATAATTAAAGGTGGAAGCTGAACTTACCCCACTTACCATCACGCTCAATAACTAACTGGAGAGTTTTGGCTTTCTGCTCTCACAAACTCATGCTCTGCAAAGTTATAGTTCCTGTTTCTCAAAGGGGATACTCTTTCACTGGGGGTCACAGCATGAGTTCCACTGAACTGTAAATTATGGCAGCCACTCAGGCACTTCGGGTTACTTGTGTCCAGGGACCAGCAGGCAAGGGTTAGCATCTCGGCAGGGGTAATTGACTCTGATCATCTGAGAAGAAGGTAGGGCTGCTGTTACACAGTGGAGGCAGGGAGGACATGTGTAGCTATCCTCCAGATGATTCACTTTGTGCGTAGCACCCAGCTGATCCACTTTGGTGCCTACTTGGTACATATTTCGGTACATACTTTCCCAATTGTGACTGCAAACGAACATCTTCATCAACCTCAGTCTAAGAAGGACATGGTGACCAGGGTTTCAGAACCATTAGAGATGGGAGACTAGGTCACAGCACCAGAGAAGCCACTGATACTGGCAAAAGTAGAAGCTGAGTTGAATACAGGGGAGGACAGAGATGATGAGTAGTCCGCGGGATGGACTTTGATGGGCACAGAGATGTGTTAACTAAATCTGCCTTGAGGGAGGACATGTTGCCCTATCTGTCAGCAGACAGACTGCAGCTGTCAGTTTCTTCAGAATTGTCTCAACTTGTCTTCCTAGGGCGGGCCATATCCAATGATGGATTATGGTGCAGGTTAAAATGCTAGTCATCTGTGATGAGTCATATATACTTCTAAACTTTCTGTAAGGTTGGCTGAGATTTTTTTCAGGCCTATACTGCAGATAGACTTCTACCTTCTCCCAAATCTTCTTATTCCCCCTTCCTTCCACAGCTGTTTATGTCTGATGAATACCACACATGCCAAACTCCAGCTCAGAGTCTGCTTCTGGAGAACTCAGCCTATGAAAATGTTCATAATGAAATGAGGGCCCATTGATACCAGCTTCTGCTGCCTTCTTGTCATCAGTCTCCCACATCATAGTACTAAAATTATATATAATGAAACAGAAACATGAAAAAATCTCAGCTCCACCTATTTTAAAATAATTCAATAATTATTCAAGTTTATTAGTATTTTCACCAAACACTAAGTTTAGTTTATGTAACTCCCCATCCCTAATCTACCTCTTCTCCCATTAAAGTGGCATTTCTCATAAAAAAGGATGAGAAGGGTTTACATTATCCTCTCAGAAGGAGAAAGCATAATCAAAAAGCTTGAAGTGACTCCTCAGAGATTGAAGGTACATAAAAAGTAAGCACTTACTATTCATTAGCCCCTGAAACAATCATTGGAATGCAGGAAGAGGGAAAAAGTAGTATTTGTTTGTCCTTATCACTAAAAATGTAATGTGAGTACATAATATATTCTAATGTGCCAAAAGTGTTATCTTTCTTTTCTGAAAATTATACTATCATATGCAACTTTAAGATTTTCTTATTTTCACCTGTAACCTTCAAAAAACAAAATATAGGTTATCTCTGGTAATTTTAGCAAATGGCATAGTGACTATATATCTGGTTTTTATTCTTTGGAAGCAGAAAGATCAATTAAAAAACATACTGTCACAAAATAGCCTATGAACATTGCTTGTGAAATACCTGCCCAAACATTCTACCTAGGATTAACTGTGAAAACTCATCCTAAAATGAATATTTGAAGAAAAAGTGTTGGGGATTGTGACAAGAGATATTTGTGTGTGTTCATCTGATCTTAACACATTTAGGTTGAATTCTTCTTGTTGATATTTACATTTAAAAGAGCAGGTAATACAGATCCCATTCAATGCTTCATTTTTTACAATGTAACAAAATATAGGTACCATTTTGGAAATGATGCAGTTTTTGTAAAGTCAAAAAAAATGTGCCTAAGGGCAAAGGAACAGTTTATATATCAAAACACCCTGGAGAATTGTCTAGGCAATGAAGATATAAGCTCTAGAATTTATATTTTAAGTCAAGAAATAAAAATGGTATTTACTTTGTAGTAATCTAGCATAGTTAATGCTGGCACAGAATAAAAGTCTAATTTTATTTTCCTATAGTCATCCCCCTTGCCTCCACATCTTCCACAGTCTCTGTCATTTTTATAAAATCAACTGTAGCTTAGTCACTCAGTAACAAAAATGCCAATTTAGTGTAAGCAACAGCGACTTTTTCCCCCAGAATAACAAAACTTTGTCACTTTCCTGATTAACATATCTGTATATGTTTTAAGTTTTAAGGAATGAAATAAATTGTCCATCTTTAATGTTACATCTCTCTGGGTTTCTTATATTCATAGTATCAGGTATTATTTCAAAAATGCTTCTAAGAATTTTAGTTTGAAACTAGAAATAATGGCTGTTTATATTTTTAATTAGAAGAGTATCTCTTTTTCTGTTATGAGTGGTAGGCCCATTTGATAATCCAAATAAAGTCACGGAATCTGTAGCAAAAGGAAATGCATATGCTAACAAATATAACCTTTTTGACAGAAATTAGGGAATATCATTGATTTCTAATAAGGGAGAAACATCAAGGTATCCTTGAGTCCTGTCCATGAAGCTTCAATAGTAATAAGAATGTTAATTGAAGAACACCAAAATGGATTATAAAAGATAATGATAAAGATAAATGGGTAAAGATAAATCCATCTGTTATGCATTTATATGATTTTCAATTAAAATTAAATTACTCTAATTATGGGGCAATCCTAACTGGTGTTCAAGAGTAATGATAAATAGTGCTAATTTATCTTTTAGTAGCTTTTGAGTACTTATTAGATCACAGTGCACTGTATTAAAGATGTTTGCACTTTCATGTTTATGCCCTCAAACTAACTTGGGTGCAATTGACTATTAATATTATATTTAATATAATGTTTTATTAATATTCTCATTTTTACATGAGAAAGAAGTTCAGCAACGTTAATTAAATCTTATAAGGTAAAAAATTCAAGGAAGTGGTCAGACTCCATGTTTTAGATGGTACCAGAGCTCTTAGCCTTAATAACCACTATGACAAAGTTAGGTAATCAAGATTTAACATCTTCATGAGAAAAAAGAATTGTATTCAAGCCAGCGTGTCTATTGACTTTTTAATTATTTTACACTATTCCTTTTAAAATTATATTGACTTTTAAAGGATGAACAATATATTCTGCGTAGATTGTAAATTAATTTTGCTATCCTGAATTTTGCTTTTTAATGATTTTATTATAAAAGTATTTCACACACATTGTACTTATGTATGTGTGAAGTAGAGAGAATCGAAACCAACACCCGCGCATACAACATACTGCTGGAGAATTACAGTATTTCTATCTCATCGGAGACTCCTACATCCTTTCCTATCACTAACCTCTCCTCATACATGAAGGTAAACATTGTGCTGAGTTACATGAATATCATACTTACGATTTTCAGATTACTTTTACTGAACGTTAAATAGTATATTTGTAGTTTTCTCTGCTTTTGAAATTTACCACACTCATGATATACTGTGATTTTTCTTTCTTTGTTGTTCAGCATTATGACTGTGAGAGTTATAGTATGTGGATGTGTGGATGTGGATGGCTATAGATATTCCATTTTTGCATCCATGTGTATTTCCATGAATGAATGTAGCAATTCAACTATCCAATCTTCTTTGATAGACATTCAGATTTTTCCCAATTTCTTGCAAATAATGTTTCTATGAACACAGAATTATTTCTTGCAAAGCATGTGCATAAGAGATTTTACTATGGAATATACGCGTTAGTATATTCCAAGTTCTGCTGGATCACTGGAAAATGACATTTTCAAGTTCCATAAATACAATATTTTCCAGTGCAGTTGTACCAATTAACACCCCCATGAGAAACATATGTAATATTTCAAATCTTTACCAAAGTGGGTATTACTAGACTTCTAAGTTTTCCTGATCTGATATGTAAAAACTGATGATCATTTGTGATAGTGATTTTCGGTTCTCTAATTATTAACATTAGACTGTCCATTCAAGTTTCCTTTTGGTGAAATGACAACTTTTCTTTAAGACTTTTTAAAAATAATATACACTATGTAACTCATGGCCCCTTATATGCATTCAATATTCTCTCCCAATTTATAGCTTGTTTTTCCATTTTCTTTATTGTGTCTATTTTGAATAGAATTTCTAATTTTAATTTAATGAAGTCAATTGTTTGACCATTTTTGACTTAAGAAAATTTTTGCTACAATATCTCTTTATTTTATATGAAACATTTTTAAGTTTCGAGTTCTTAAACTTAAACCCTTAATCCATCTTGTATTGATGTTGTAGGGATTGAAATTTCATCTTTTCCCTTCTAAATTGTGTGTTAGTCTTTTTGGACTGCTATTACAACGTACCATAGACTGCATGGCTCATAAACAACAGAAATTTATTTCTCACAGTTCTGAAGGCTGAAAGGCCAAGATCAGGTGTCAATACAATCAAGTTCTAGAAAGGGCCCTCTTACTGACTGCAGACTGCCGTCATCTCACTGTATCCTCACATGGCAGAGAGGGTGAGGGAGCCCTCTGAGGTCTCTCTTACAAGGACATTAATCCCATTCCTGAAGACTCCACCCTCATGACCTAATCATCTCCCAAAGGCTCCTCCTCTAAATACCATCACATTGGGCATTAAGGTTCAACATATTGGGGGGGACACAAACATGTAGTCTATAACAGATTGTGTATGTGTGTGTATATAATTTCTTTTTAAAACTGTCCACAATTATTCCACTCCCTCTGTACATTCTTGAATATTCTCCTCACACAACCAACACTGATCTTGGCTTTGTTGAAAAGGTTTAACAACTAGGATAAAAAAACTAGTGTGGCATAAGCAGAGATTTGACAAGTGCTTGCTCTTTGAGGCTTTCTATTCATGCTCCTCACATCTCTTCTGTCACCACGTAAGGAAGCCCAGGCTAGCCTCCTGGAGATTTGTAACATGTGGAGCAAAAATGAGCTGTTTTAGTGAAGACACCTTAGATTAACCATTCTAGCTAGACATCCTAGATCACCCAATCTTAGCCAAGCTGCTAAATGACCACAACCAAGCCAGCCAAAAACATAACCACATTAGGTGATCCATAAAACTGAGAGGTGAATCAATTTGTTGTTTAAACCCTTTACATCTTGGAGGAGTTTGATATGCAGCAATAGATAATTAATATAAGGTAATTAATATTCACACCATTTAATTCTGAATGGTTTATCCTTTCTTTATTAATCTGCAGTGTCACATCAGTCATAGAGATCAAGTTCCATATGTATGGATGATGTCCCCCCACAATAGCTATCTTTATTTTGTTCAACTGGTCTTTTTTTAACCTGTGTCTAAAATACCCCTATTCTATTGTAATTATCATTTCTTTATAATAAGTCTTGGTATGTAACACTTCGACTCCCTCAGTTTGTTTCTCTTCCTCATACTCCATAGATATTCTTAGCATTTAGCTTATTTATAGAAAAATTTAAAGGATTTCAGGTTTCCAATTGATTTTGATTGAATTAATTTAACTCTATTGATCTACTTAAGAAGACTAGGTACCTTCCAAAATTGAATGGTTGGGACTCATTAATTTGTTTATTCTTCAAATCTTTTCCTTTTCCAAAAGATTACCAATGATTTCCACAATTTAGCACACATCCACACACACACACACACACGTGCACACACACACACATATATATAATTACTGCTATTCGTATCTGTGGTGCCATGAGAACGTCCTTTCAGATCTATGGATGCAGGGAACCTAACTGACAGAGGCCCCAGCTGCTACATTCTGAAATCTATCATCTCATTTGCAGTGAAGTCACACTTCCCATGCTCTGCTCCTAGCCAGTGAGTGAGTACATCAGGGACAGTAAGGCATGTCCATTTCTGGAAGACATTGTACTAGTATGATGCATGACGTTGACTTGAAGGTAACAGCCCTATTAAACTTTCATTAGAATCATATTGCTAAGAAACTTCCACTAAACTTTCCCTCTTTTCTTTCCTCTCTTGCTCACTCTGAGTCAAATTTGTATCGTGATCTGACAGCTTTTCCTGGATCCCTTTCCATTTTTCTTTCACAGGAATTTCCCCTAATAAATTTCTTGCATGTATAATCTGTCTTGATATTTGTTTCTCAAAAGACCCTGAATAACACACATTCTTAATGAAAATAAAATGAAAGTTGCTAGTTTTCATGAATTCCAATTCATCATTAGTGATCAGTGTTTTTTTATATCTTATTTAAGTAAGATTTGCTTGCGAATGTATTTTCTTGTGTTTCCTACAAGAAGTTGATTGTTTTGGCATATAGATATAGATCTATAACCCACTAAATTTCTGTTGTGTATAGGGTATGGTGAGGACATGAGTCATTTTGATCCACATTATTATCCAATTGATCTAGCACCATTTGTCGAGAAGTACCATTATTTCCTCACTAAATTGCAGTGATGGCTTTGTGGTAAATAAAATGATTGCACATACGTGGAACTATTTCTGTACTCTATTCTGTTTATTAATTTATTTTATTAATATCATTAATTATTGCTATTATAGAAAGCTTTACAATTTGATAATTTAAATACTGAAACTTTGTTATTCTTCTTGAAGATTGTCTTGACTTTGCTAGACATTTTGCACCATCATGTAAATTCTAGAACCAGCTTGTCAGACTGCATCAATGCACACACACACACACACACACACACACACACACACATTCGGTATTTGATATTTTAACAAAATGTGATATCTTAACAATTGTGAATCTTCCAATATCTCTCAATTTTTAGGGGCCTTCATTTATATCCGTCAGCAAAATGGTAGGTTTCAGTATAGATATTTTTGTCATCCTTTGTGGGATTAATTCTTAGATATTTGATTCTTCTGGAGCTCTTTCAAAAATTTTTAACTTTTAATTGATAGTTGTGTTCTGGTTGTTGAAATACAAATGATTTTTTAATAGCTTTTATCAATGGCCTTCTAAGACCACCATTTATTGATCATTTGTGGATATTTTTATGTTTATAATGCATACAATTATTTCATCTCCAAATAATGACAGTTTTGTGCATTTCCTTCCATCTCATCCACCAATTATTTCTACTTCTTCATGTATCATGCTGTGTAGAATCACCATTACAATGTCAAATAGATGTGGTGAAATGAATATTATTATTCTGTTCCTGAATTTAGGGGAGAAACATTTAATAGATCATCATTAATTATTGTCATTAGCAGATATTTATTTTTGTGCCTTTGTTTCTTTAGATGCCACTTTTCAGTTTAAAGAAGTTTGCTTGTATTCCTAGTTTGAGCAGTTTTTAAATCCTAAATGTTTATTAATATCAAATTATTTTTCCGCTTTTCTGGTCTGGTGATGACATATTCTATTGATATGGTGAATCCTATTGATATTTTTAGCTCTTTTTTCCTTCATTTAAATAATTTCATACTTACAAAAATATTGCAAGAATTAATCTATTGCTAAATTTGCACCCTTTTGTTTTGTCATTCTCTCTTGAGATAGATGGTTGGATGGATAGAAAGATGATAGATCGAAAGATAAAGAGAGAGAGAGATAGGATAGAAAAATAGATATGGCTTTCTGAACTATTTGAAAATAAGTTGCATTTATTGTGCCATATTACTCCAAAATCTTATTGGGGTTTAAAAATTTTATTAATCTTTTTAAAAATAACTTTTAGCTTCTTTGATGTTTTAAAATTTTGTCTGTGTTTTATTTCATTGTTAACTCAAGAAATCTTTATTATCTTCTCCCTTCTACATATTTTAGGAGGTATTTGCTATATGTTTTTTTAAAAAAAACTAGTATACTGGGGCCTGCCCCGCAGCGCAGCGGTTTAGTTCATGCTTTGGTGGCCCAGGTTCTAGGGTTCGGATCCTGGGCACCAGCCAATGCACTGCTTGTCAGCCATGCCGTGGTGGCGTCCCATATAAAGTAGAGGAAGATGGGCACGATGTTAGCCCAGGGCCAGTCTTCCTCAGCAAAAAGAGGAGGATTGGCAATGGATGTTAGCTCAGGGCTGGTCTTCCTCAACAACAACAACAAAAAACTAGATAAGCTTAGGTAATTTATATTAGACATTACTTCACTTCCAGTGTACGTGAGAGCACGAAATTACTGATTGTAAGCACTGTTAGCTTGAACCCACAGTTTGAATGTTATATACATATATTTACCTTACAGTTCAACATATTTTCTACCTCCTATTGTGATTTTTTTATTTGACTCATGTCTTTCTAAGAAATGACCTATTTAATTTCTAAACATTTTGGTCTCTTTAGTCATTATCCATATTTGTTTTTAACATTTCTCCTATCATCAGAGTATATACTTATATAAGTTCAATTACTTGAATTCTGAATTAATGGGTTTATCCCTCGGCATTTCATCCATTTTAGTAGATATTTCATCTGATTATAAAAGGTGCATTCTGTAGTTGTTGCAAGTAGTATTAATTAGGTGAAACTCATTAACTGGGCTATTCAAATCTTCTTAAACTCACCAAGTTTTACCTTCTTGTCCTCTGATTTACTGAGAGCTGTGTGTTAACATTTCCCAACTATGATTGTAGATTCATGTATTTCTTTTTTTCATTCTGTCAAAATTTCTTTGTATATATTTTTTACAGTAATATTATTAAGTGCAAATAAATTTCGGATTAGTTTGCCTGTCATTTGAAGTTACACCTTGACCATTATGAAATATCCCATTTTATCCTTGATAGTGCTTTTTTGCTTTTTAAGTCTTCTTTTTCTGGTATTAGTATAGTTTCACCAACTTTTCTTTGTTTACTGATTGTAAAACATATATATATATATTTTTTTTATTTTTAGCATTTTATGTTCCTATATGCAAATTGTGTCTCTTTAAATAGGATATGGTTAAGCATGGAATTTTTTTTAATTGTTTATTTTGTTTGTTTTGTAATAGGACAATCTTATTGTAGTTCTTAGACAATTAACACTTAATGGAATTATTTATATATATTCATATATTTGAAGTTAAATAAGCCACTTTACTATTTGTTCTATGTCCCCCAATTTCATTTCCAGTTGTTCTTTCATTTATTTCTCCTTTCCTGACTTTTTTGAGTATTTGACTACTTCACATTTCATACTTTCCCATTATTGGCATTTACTACATAATTATATTAATTGTGGTTTTTATGGATATTCTAGATATTTTCATATGCAGCATTTATTACTATATATTTAAACAACTACGTTCACTGTTTGTCAACTGTACAAGAATTTTACACAATTTCATTCTATGTACCCCTTCAAACTTTGTGTTCTTGTTGTCATGTATTTCATATATACATATACAATGCTTTGACATACATATACATAAAATACATGACACTAAGAGTATATGTGTGAGTGTGTTTATGTGTGTGTGTGTATGGTATTGTCAAAATTTTTGTTGCTTTAAACAAAAATCTGTTTATATTTACTCAAATATACGCCACATTCTGCTGGGTTTTATTCTTATAGTCTGTTTTTTCCAGCTGAGATCATTGTTTCTTCAGCCTGAATGACTCATTTTAATTATTTTGGAGTACTTGTTACTTGTGGCAAATTTTTTAAACATCTTATCTATAAAACATCTTAATTTCATATTAATTTTAAGACACTATTCTTCCTTAGTACAGAATATTGTATGGTAGTATTCTCCTCTCCAGTGCACACATTCCAGACTTAAAAAATATTATTCCATCATCTTCCGGCTCTTACAGCTTCTATTAAAAGGTCAGCTAACAATCTTATTGTTCCTTTCAGATAATTTCTCTTTTTATTCTCTTCTGTTTTTAAGATTTCTTCTTATATTTTTGTCTTTGTCTGTGTGGTTTCTAAGTTTTGTTATCTTTTTATTTATCTTACTTGAGACTCACTGAACTTCTTGGATCTCTGAATTAAATGTCCTATCTGAATTAAAATGTTTTATCAGTTTCAGAAAATTTTCAGTCATTCTCCCCTTTCATATTTCTTTTTACCATATTCTTCCTCCTCTCATTCTTTTTATTTTTGAATTTGAGTTATAACTACCTTAGAGAGTTTGACTATACCCAACTTTCCTATTTCCTTCTTTTCTTCCTCATCCTCATTCTTTCTTTTTCTTTCTGTTCTTTCTCTTTCTGTTCTTTCTCTCTTTTTCTTCATTCTCTTTTTCCTTCCTTCTTCCTTCCTTCCTTTTTATTCTTTTCCATTTCCTTGATTTTCCATTTGCTTGATTTTCCAAGTCATTAATTCCATCTTAAGATATCACCAATCTGCTATGAAACCTACTGGAAGAATATTTAGTTTCAGACATTCTGTTTTTTTGTGTTTTATGTTATCCAAATTATTTTTACACTATTTGAAATTTATGTTGAAATTCTTTATTTTTTTAACTTCTTTGTCTTTCTTTATGTTTTTTATCACTCCAAAAGTAGAATCGTGGGCCACACTGGATGTATTTTTCCTCCTTCCCTTGTTCCTTGATTTTTTGATATGCCTTGTCATTTAAGACAAGATTTCTACCTTATCACTGAAAAAATATTGAAGCTCCGAAATGTTATCTTTATTCAAAGTAGCTGACATTTTTTATGACTTGTAGATAGTTTACCACAGGATCACACTGATCCTATCTGGGCTTAGTTTTAAACTTAATGTTTTCCCTTTAAAATTGGAGATGGAACTTTGTTGTATCTCAAAGGAAATGCAAAGAATATTTATTATGTCTCTCTTTCCTGTCATGACTTGATGTCCAACCTGTTTTGCCATCACATGAATGATCACATCTCTTGTCAGGCTTATGAAAACTCAGTGATGTTTTTCCCATGGTTTCTTAGATGCTTACTCTATGTGTGCCTTGACTGGGGTCCTCTCTTGTATTCAGGTAAAACTTCTGCTTTCTGCTTGGGTTCTATTTCCTCCTACTGCATTAATCAACCTGAATGGATATGGAACATAACTCAGCTTATATGTTTCCCTTCTCTTTCAAAAATTTTTAAATACTATTTGCAATGTGATAATCCCTCTAATGAGTTCAAAAATATATTTTCTATATTTCAAAGTTTTATAGTTGTTTTTGTTAGACATTTAGTCAGATACAACCTAGAACAAGAAATCCTGTGAGATATAATTTTTATTCAAATGTTTGAATGGTTCCAATTGTGCATGGAATAATAAACAAATACACACTAATTCAAATTTTGGGAGAAAGCTTTAGATGACATAAAATATTTGGGTTTTATTATCAATTTTGTGAAAAAATAATGTTTTATTATAATTGAAAATAATCTTTCTTCTGACAGTATTTTTTTTGAATGCACTAGTGAAGATGAACTTCTTGGAAAATGTTATAATAGATATAGAAAGGGATTATTATTTTATACATTATCATCTTTGCTTATCTTCATCACCCTTTCCAATTTTGCATCTTTTGTTACTAATTATTATTAGTAATTTTTTGCTTTTATATCTTTCTCTAGCCATTCTTCTTGTTAAACATATGGTAATAGAAATTTATGCCTGGAAAGATAATGCTTCTGAAATGAAATTTTAAAAATATGTATATATTTCTTGATCTCCCGTTTAAAAACAAACCCTGAACTGTAGGATAGAGCATACATAATGGATGTTAAGTCCTACAAATATGGGTAGGAATTTTTATGAAGCCCATAAAACCAGAAATTAAGAGCAAATCTATACCTTTAAAAGTGTATCTATGATGATTAGTGTTTGCAAGTGGATATGTACACAGGTTGGCTAGTAGCTTTCTTAGGGAATAGAATCTATTTGTTCAGTGACTAGCAAGACCTCATAATTCCCTTGGGCTACTCATTAAAAGAACAGAGAGTACATTTCACATAAAACTGTTAATTACAGTATTCCAATTTTAACTCTAAAATAAGAAACTATTTTCCATTCATTATATGATTAATGATCCCCAGGGCAAAGTGAGGGAGCCCAGTTTCTTTCCTGTATTGTCAGACAAATGATATTTATATTAACCCTATTAGAGTTAAAATATAATTTCAAAAGTGATAATACATCAACTTTCAAATTGAAAGCACACTGTTTCCCTCTTCAGATGTTCTTATTTGATTTAAAATAGAAGAGGGATTCTCCCTGTTACTTTTCAATATGTATTTACCTTTTCTAATTTAGAGTTTATACAAAATATTTATTTTTCTAAATCTCTCAATGAATGTGAAGATGGATGCTCTTTAGGAGCATTGGAAAACCTCCAGCTGTTAGTATTTTCCCTTCTCACAATTGGATTAATTTTAATAAATATGTCTAACAAAATTGAACTTAAAATATATAAGAAATATATTTAACAAAATGTAGTATATATAATAAAAAACAAAATAATAAATTTTACTGGGATCATTAGACTGTAAGGATGATTTTATATGTTTAAAATATTAAATTTAAAAGAACAGCACCCCCAAATTTGAGAAAGGAGCCAGTAGGATAATATGGATTGCCTGAAAAACAATACTCCTATCAGCACCAAGATTCTGACATCAAGATTTAGGTTGGTAAGTTAAAGCATGCTAACACTGAACATTCTTCATTAAATCAAGTTTCTCAAAATGAGCCAAAGTGCAACACAAAGTAATGTAACAACTGCCTGACAATAGTTCCCAACCCAACCCTAACAGAAGTGAATGTAATTATCTTGAAGAAAACATCCTCGTTTTGACTCAGTAAATACTTAAGAGTAAACTTAATAAAATATGGAACTAACATGAATAAATAAAAATGATAAATCTACAAGAAATTAACACCAAGAAAGAGTCAACATTTTTTGTTGCTGTCATTAATTGAAAACACACACTCCACACACACACACACACACTACAACACAAATCAAAATAGCAGACTTCTGGAAATTTGTATCAGCAAATCCCTTCAATATTTTATTCTTCACTCTGACCTATTTATATGTTTCTATTAATTTTGAACTCTATATAATAAGCTATATTAAGGGAAGAAAAAGAAATTTAAAAAGTTGAGGAAGACTTTTGTGAGAGAAGAAAAATTAAAATAAATGAGATTCATATCAGCTTCATATGGATTTGACAATCATATCAGCTCATGTATACTTTTCTTAAGATTTTTAAAATAATTATTCAAAGAACCATTTTCACGGCTCATTATTTATTTATTTTATAGACCATCTGAAATAATCTGTGACAGTGACTCTTTGAAAGACTTATACGAATCCTATACCTACTGCTATCACGTTGTTAACTTTTAGCCTCCACTCTTGGCTCTCTTCTTTGGCATGTTATTTATATACTGGTTTTTCATAGTTATGGCTTTGTCTACTTATTCCATTTCATATACTGTCATTTACTGACACCATCTTATTTTTAGGGTCTCCAACGCAAATTGTTAAAGATATCTTGGATAAAGATAATAAAGATCATGTGATGGTGAATCAATTGAGTATAACATTTATATTTGCTATTAAAGCAATAATAGATATTCCTCTGAAATAATTACACACATATAAAAAACAATATTTAAATTGCTTAAACTATGCCACCTAAAATGTTTACAATTAATATTTTGACACTTCTATTCCTTTTGGAAATATATATATATGAATAAAATGTGGGGAAAATTGGAAATATAGTGTTCAAACTCATTTATATTATTTTCAAGTTTTAGTTAGCAATATATAATTAACAGATTGCTACATCATTAAATACACTACAAAATTATTGTAAGATGTCTGGCATCCATTTTCTGGGAGTACCAGTTTATTCAATTAACTGTTTACTTATTACTGAACATCTATCTTGTTATTAGTTTCTCAGTACTTCAGTACTTGAAGAAACATTCTTGCAACTAAAACTTAGAGTAAATACATGGTAACTTCTTTATAATCCAGCAATGTGGAGTGTCTGATCTAAGGAATATGAACAAATAAAGAATTTGTTATGTTTATTGAAAAATTGTTTTTTGCACAAGTTATATAGTGGAGCAAAAAGTTTTTTCTCAACTTTCTTAGAGTCCTTGGCTGTGTCTGAAAATTAAACTGACAAAGACAGATTAACAGGAGAAAGGCATACAAACTTATCGAAGTTTTATGTGACACGAGAGCCTTCATAAGGGAATGAAGACCTGAAGAAAAGGTTCAACCTAATTGTTTTCATGCTAGGTTTGATGCAGAGTGGACAGCTGTGGAAAAATATGATAGAACGAAGGGTATGAAGTAAGTGCAAATGGGGGAAAACTTAACAAGGCTTATTTATTCAGATTCTTCTATCTTAGAGATAAGGCTATTCCTTTCCTCTAGGTATAGGAAGGGCACCTCTCACCTGAAGTTCTTATGACTTACATATTGTCTAATCATATATATCATGAATATACACATATATATTAGATATATGAATGTATTATTGGGTAGGTCTTTAGTTTATTTGATTTTTTTTTTTTCAAATAGCACGTTACCTAGCAATTATACAAGGCAGGAAAATAATTGCTGTGTTTTCACAAGAATATGGTTGGTTTCATATGTGGAAGTGGACTTGACAGATGGGAGAAATGGAGAAGCAGACAGAAAAGGAATTAAGTGCTTCATTTATAAAATTATAGAAATGATGGAGGAAGTTCAGTATAAATTGAAGGGAGATTAAAAAAATTAAAAAGTTCAGAACGGTGGTGAGAATAGTCTACGGTTCAAGGGAGCATGGTGGGGGCTGAAGCAGGATTTGGATGTACTCGGATTGTAAAGCACCTTAAATCCATGGCTGACCATTTTTGCCCTTGCTTCTGGAGTGAAATCCAAGAAAAATATTTAAGGAAAGAAGTACATTAGTCACTTCTATGCTTTTGAATTATACTATGGAAGGGTGGAAATTTAGTATAAATGGGTGAATTGTGAGGCTAGGAAACCATCTGGAGGCTATTTTCATAGCCCAGGTGAGAGACGCTGAGGGTCTAAAACATGAGATATTGTCTTTGAAATGAATATGAGGGCATATATCAAGACAATTCAGAGAAAGAACAGCAGAAATTAAATATGAGATATGTACTTGCAAAGAATTCGGTTAGCACATTTTTTCTATACAAAATATAAAAAGATTGATACATATCTCTCATTAAGAAATAATTATAAATTAAAGAGGCTATTTCCCTTAAAGGAGGTTTAGGTTGCTATTAGATAATCAGCATTTTCATAAGTAGTACTTAAGTTTTTTAAATTGTAATGAAAAGATGATAGAGGAGTGATGAGATTATTGTTTTGTTTTGTATATACCAAAGGACTATCCAAACCACATATTATAAAATTTATCTCAGAAGTTATAATTCCAAAAATTACTAATCACTTAATATATTGCAAAGAAGAGAATCCAGGTTTCTGTGCATAAGGTCCTTGTGCACTTACTATTAAAGGAATATTCATGTCATGACAGATATAACACACTCCAATGATTCTCTATAATCTGCTATTATACAGTCTAGTTTATTGCAATGTTGCCATATATAAAGTTACAAAACTTGATGCAACATTGTAATACTTTCAATAATAAGTAGCATTTTTTTCTATAACATTCTAAACATTTTTGTTGCTGTTGATATTGTTTGTGATAGTTGATATTTTTACCATTTGCTGAAACAAAGAATTCTGTGGTCCCTAAGAAATTAATGCTTGGTTAAATTAAAACCATTCAGACCTAACTGTGCAAAAGATAATAGTATCTTTGAAATTCCAGATTTATAAATAGTATATGTGAAACATAGCAGTGTGTCTGGACATTATACCATGAAGCTGCAATGATTTTCTTGGTAAAAATTCATTCTCTAGAATAGGTGGTTGCACTGTCCTTAGTGCCCTGTCTGTAGGTTCATAAACCCATGTACCTGATGACTACCTCTGCAACTAGAAAAATGTTGCTGTAAGTCCTGGGCCTTTGTACTCATTACAGTTTGGAAATGTCTTCACATAGGTTACACTTTCTTGGTAAGTTTTCTCCTTTCATCTGGGTCAACTGAAATAATGAAAACAAAAGAAAATCAAGTTTTTACCAATTTCTAAATGTAACTGATATTACCTGAATCATGTGATTTTGTCCTTTACAAAATATTAGAACATTAATTCTAATATAGCAGTATTGTTGAGTATTCTGTTCATTATCTACAGATATTAGAACACTGCCTGATGCATAATGGTAATTGAATAAATATATGTATCAGATGTTTCTCATCTTAAGAAATTGCAGTGGGAAAGTCACCTCAGAATATTTGCTAAATTTCTACACAAGCAGAGCTGTATTCCAATATACCTATCTCATACCTTGCAATATGAAAAGAGGAAGAATAGTAAAGATGTTTTCCTGTGCAACCGCAAACAGCAATATAACAATTATGCTATGCTAGGCTAATCAAATGATGCTACTTTCCTGCTTGAGAGGTGGTAGGCTCATTTTCATTCAACTATACCACACACCTTTATTTAAAAATGGATAATTGTGTACTTATATCTATTAGGAACTTTAATTCCCTGAGAGAAATTAGCTAAATTGTTTCTCATTTATGCATTATTATGCTTATTTTATAAGTAATAAGAGGCAATTGGGTTGCAAATTGAATGAAGATAAAAAGTTAAGTAATAATGAAATTAAGAGAAAAAAGAGAAGTTCTTCTCCACTATCCTCATTGATCCATACCACATCTTCTTCATTTACTCTTAGTCATAAAGACCAAGCATTAGGCTAACTGAAAAATGAAGAAACACTGTCAAAGCCTACAATGCTAGGACTTATGTTTTTAGAACTTGGTAAATTGGATCAGGCAGTTTTCTACTCTGCACAGTACCCAGTGCTAGTGGGGCAGAGATATCTTCTTGAATTGAGCACTGTATGTCTTGCACCCTTACATTCCGCTCTATTCCTATTTAGTAGTTTCTGCTTTCTGACTGCTCTGACATCTCTGCTCATGTGCCCTAGTATTTACACTTGCTTTTTCTTCCCTCATACTCTCCTCCTCTCTTCTTGAAAGTTTAAAGATTTATGTATTTTTATAAAATCAGGGTTATAAAACCCCTTGTCTTCATACTTCACATCCATCAAACATATTCAGAGAGCAACTACTCACTCTGATTAATCAACACTGAAGTCCTAAACTTATCACTGCTGTTGACCAGAATTTTACATAATCATTTTTCTATGACTAAAAATCTTTTGAACCTAGACAACCTTAATCTTTTAACCTGTTTTCTAGAGAGCGATTTTTTCTGGTAGGTGTAGTCCCATGATATTATGCTCTATCAACATGTTATCTTTGATGGATACTCTATATATACCATAAAGCAGTGAAAATGTTGCATATTATATAGTTCAGTGCTAATGTTTAGGCTAGAACTGGTGTTCTAAATCTAGAAATAAGACAACTTAAAAATTCTCATAGAATTCTAACAGAACATTGTTATTTCATCAGCCGTGAAATGGGAACAACAATAATACCTACTTATTAGAGTAATTTTTAAGAATTAAGTAATAAATTCATGATAGAGCACAATAGATATTGTTATTATTATCAATTTTCATTGTAATTAATTATTACTATTATTCTTTGTTTAGGAAATGTAATGTTAGCTTCACAAAGGGAAGATATTTTTTCTGTTTTGGTCACTTTTAATCCTATAACTTAGAGCAGATTGGACATAGTAGGAATTAAATAGTGATCAATTAAATAAAAATTAAATAATCAATAAAGTTTGTATTTTTTTAGATCCTCAGCACTAAGAGATAGTATTTAAGAAAGAGTGGCTCTGGATATAGTCAACTTGGATTAAAATTGAAACTCTGTGCCTTATTACCTGTATAATCTTTAATAACTCATAAACTAATTTAGTACTTAAGTTTTTTATCTGGGACACAAAATAAAATTAGTATATAGTTCATATGCTTGCTGTGATGATTAACTTTGAAGATACTTGCATGATAATGGTTAATATGCGATAAACTTATGTTACTATGAAGACATGGTATCGTTCTCAAGTAACTTAAATAAGTGATAAAAGTATAAAGTAGATTATAATTTGAAACAAGTTAATATAATTGCTTTAAGAAGAGTACACCTTTCTAGAGAAATTCAAAAGAACAAGATGAAAAATTGAACAGTGGAAGAGAATGAGAAGAGGCTTTATGAAGTTGATAGCATTTTAGATTTTCAAGTACAGGAGGAAGTTGAGAAGCAATGATGAGTATTTCAAATGAAAAAAAAAAGATCAGGGTGGTAATAATGTGTTCAACAGCACATAATTTTGTTTGCATAGTGTGAAGCCTGAAAAAATGGAATAGAAATTATACGCTGGAAAGCAATTGACTACTTTCCCCAAGGAAAGTGTGTGTGTGTGTGTGTGTGTGTGCATGCATATGTTGGCTGGGGATGAAGGGTGGTGAAATAATTTATAAGCCCATTGAACGTACATTTCAGCAACATTTCTAAAGTCAGGATCATATTAAGTAGAACAAATAGGATATTTACCCAAAAGTAGAGATGACATATTAAATTTCACTTCATAAAAATCTCATTCTGGTGATAGGAATGGTAAAGGAAGATGTGTGTAAACTCTTCATGGAAATGTTTCCTAAAGATATCAGAAAGTTAGGAACCATTTGAAAGAAACATAAAGGTAATTATTATGGATATTATGTTTTGATTTAAAGAGATATTATTTTGTACTGGTCAACATAGCTTGACTATTGACCATTACTACAATAGTCTAGTCATTTATTAATACGGTTTTCCTAAGTATAGTGTAGTAATTGAATCAATGATATTTAGACCCCACTTGAATTTACTCAGGAATAGCCTAAATAAAGAATATGTCCTAATTGTCTTGAGAAAAAGCAATTGTTGAAGAGGCAATCCTGATATAAAAGAAAGTACCCAGGTGGGAAGAAGCAATAGAGAAATGTTGAGCACTAGTCCTGTTTGGGTTATTACAACGAGTACCCATATTTGGTACCTATAAATAGACACTTGTTAGAGGTCAACAAAAGGAGTCAACTGTGGCCTAGAAGAAGCAATTATCATTACATCTGTATTCTACAATGTAAAAGTACCTGAATTCTGACACTCTAACATGTTCCAAAATGCAAAAATAAAATCAGCACCAATTTCTGGCTGATCTTATTACTACACAGCCAAATGAGGCACTATGAAAAAAAAGGTGAAAGAAAAAATGGGCAACGCAGGTCTATTCTTAAATGGCAAAACTACTCCTTCCAAGGTGTGAGAGGCTTCTGTCCTTTTGAACATGTTCTACAAACAGGATGGAATTTGAGTTTAATATAAGGTTTTCTCAAATTCTTTGTTGATTGCTAAACTATACAGACACAGGAGAATCTTTCCAGGAGGCCAAGAGAAACACTAGCAGATAAAAGAAAAAAAAAACGAAAAACAAAAGACTAAGAAAAATCATCAACAACTGAATATTTAGAAGATAGATTTCATAGGTTGAGACCAGGTAAGTTAATTACCTATAAAAATAAATAAATAAATAAACCACAGTATAAGAACAACAAATTTCCAGAAACATTTCAATATATTATATACAATGACCACTCTTCAATTAAAAATTGCTAGATGTCAAAAGAAACAGAAAAAAATTATTAACCCATACCAGAGAAGTAATGTAGTCCAAAAGAAATGATTCTAAATAGGTCTAGGTTTTCTTAAACAGACAAAAATTTCAAATATGTATTGTAAGTATGTTCAAAAGTAAAGGAAAAGTTTAAATAAAGAAAAATATACCAATAATGGGTGAAGTATAGAACCTAAACAGAAAAGTGAAAACTATCATATAAAACAACATGGAAGTTCTAGAGGTAAAAATTAAAATAGCTGAAGAAAAATTTAATAGGTAGGCTCAATAGAAGATTAGAGATGGCAGAAATGAAATTTAAGATTGATCAATACAATTTACCTGAGAGAAAAACAGAAAAAAACGATTGAAATAAAAATGGACAAAGACTCGCAGACCCATGAGACAATATCAATATTTACAAAGGTATATTTGAGTCCCATAAAGACAGAAGTGAGAAAAGTAGGGGGGAAAATGATGGTTGAAAATTTCTTAAATTATGGGAAAATATAAATTTATAGATTGAAATTCAACAAAACCCAATCAAAATAAGAAAATGATCACCAACATAGTCTACTTCAAAACAAAAATATTGAGGGTAGCAATATAAAAATAACAGGTTTCATTCATGATAACAATGTATATTTAAAGCTTGACTTCTCAACAGAAACAACAGAGGCCAAAAGAGATTAGGAAGACATATTAAAAGTGCTGAAAGAAAAATACCAGAATTTTATATTTAGAAAAATACTTTCCACAAATGGAGGCAGATTAAATATATTTCCATATAAATAAAAACTGTAGATATTTATTGGCAACATTTGTATACCATAAGAATATGAGAAATGCTAAAAGTTGTCTTTCAGATTGAAGGGAAATTATACCAGATAATAAGCTGGATATACAGAAAAGAGTAAAGCACACATGAATTGGTAAATGTATGTGTATTTGTACGTATATAGACATATGTATATAGCTATTTATTTTCTTTACTAAATTTCTGTAGAATACATAGGACTATTTAAAGCAGAAGTTTGCAAACATATTCTATAATGAGACAGATTGTAAGTATTTTAGCAATTAGACATAAAACCTCTACCACAACTATCCCACTTTGCTGTTGTAGCATGACATCAACCATAACCAATATCTAAATGAATGAGTGTGTCAGTGTTCCAACAAAATTTTCTTTACAAAAAAAAAAAAAATGTTGGGTTGGATATGGCCCATGGGATATTATTTCCTGACCCCTGTTTAAATTAAAAGTTATAAGTGTTTATTGTTGCATTTATAAGACATATACATGGAATATATGATTTAAACAAAGTGGAAAGTGGAGATGAGGATAGAAATACACCAGTTTCCTATATTTTCCCATAAAAATTCAGAATTAACTTTTAGAAGAGTTTAATTAATTAAAGATGAAGATTATAGTCTCTTGGGAATCACTAAAATGTAATTCAAAACATTTAGTCAAGGGGCTGGCCCTGTGGCACAGCAGTTTAGTTCCCACTTTGGCAGCCCGGGGTTCGTGGGTTCGGATCCCAGGCACCCGCCCACTGATGCACGGCTTGTCAGCCACGCTGTGGCAGCATCCCATATAAAATAGAGGAAGATGGGCACAGATGTTAGCCCAGGGCCAGTCTTCCTCAGCAAAAAAGAGGAGGATTGGCAACGGATGTTTGCTCAGGGCTAGTCTTCCTCACACACACACACACACAAATTTAGCCAGAAATTCCATAGGGAAATTAAAATGACAAAATAAAATATAAAAAAGAGAGAGCAGCAAAAACGGGGAAAAGGGATTAAAAAATGAGAGAAATAGCAATGAAATATTAAAATATCAATATACCCAACCATATCAATAATTATATTGAAGTAAACAATTTAAAAAGTGTAATAAAAAGGAAAATATTATCAGACAGGATAAAAAAGCAATATTGAAATACATACTTTCTAGAAAAATGCAGTTTAATATCACATACATAAATAAGTTATAAGGAAACAGATGAAACAGTGATGTGCATTTGGTTTCTAGTCCAATATATAAGAAGCTGTAAGACTCCACTCCATTCTAACAAGTAAACCTGAAAAATCAACAACTTTCCTTAGGTTTATAGAGACGTGAGGTCACAGGACAAACTGCTGTCCCCCAAATTAGAGAAACTGAAAGGAGAATACAGAGAATCACACTTACAGAAACCCCTGAGACCAAACCTCCCGGGGAACCAGTGACGTGGTAGGGACACCTGAACTATAACTGACAAATTGCTGAAGGCTCAGTGTGGGCAGTCTGAGGGATAAAAACTCCAGGGGAACCCAGTCATAGAAGGCTCCACATAATTTTGTGAACTTCACCTCCAGGAGCTCAACCAGGTTCTCAGAGTGAATGTTGGAGAAAAATCCCCTCCTGTTTCCCACAGGGTGAGGGGAAAAGGAACAATTTTGAAATATGCTAGAGCCTTCTGTTCTTAACAGGTCTGCCCTCAGGAGAAACAATTGAAACAGCCTAATCTGCTGGGGTTTTATCAGAGCCTGACCGAACTAAGGGAAAGGAAATAGCCCAATTCCAGGCAGCTCTAGCCTTCCACATGGAAGAAGGGAAATACCCAACTCAACTCCACTCTAGCCAACCTGTTCCATCAAGTTTGGGCGGGGAGAAGCACTTGTGAAGTTTACAGTTCAGAGGCTCACTAGAGACTGAGACCCAATCATAGGACTGTGGAACGCTCCCCCTCCCTCCAACTTTACCACCACATTATTAAAGGCCTATTAGCAGTTCCTTTAACCCAGCACATCAAGTACAGCTATCAAGGAAATATTATGAGACCTACTAAAGGGCAAAACATGGTGGAAGATACAGAGCAAGTATCAGAACCAGATTCAGATATGGCAGGAATGTTGGAATTATCTGGAATTTAAAACAACTGTGATTTAGGTGCAAACCGTTCTTGTGGATAAAGTAAACAGCAAGCAATAGATGGACAATGAAAGCAGAAAGATAGAAACCCTAAGGACCAAAAGGAAATAAAAGAGAAAAAAAGCACAGTAACAGGGATGATGGGCTTATTAGCAGACTAGAAACAATCGAGAAAAGAATCTCTCGGCTTGAGGATGTATCAACAGAAACACCTTTACCAAAAGTGAAGAACGTGTATTATCTTAGTACCTAAATCATCAGGAATTTATCGTTAGTAGAAATACGGATGTTAAAGGTGCTGCTGTTGAGGGCTCAAAGGAAATGAGGAACTTCTTATTGGATGCTGGAACAAAGGTGATCCTTTTTGCATACTATCAAAGAGTTTATCACAATTGTGTCTGAAAATTACTTAGAAAGCAGAGCTTGTAAATGAAGAAATTGCATACTTCCGTGAGGAGATTTCCAAGCAAACTTTTAAAGACACTTCAGCCTTGTTGCCTCTTGTTGCTTATGCTAAAATAGGAAAGGAAAGAGAAAAATTGAGTGAAGGATCCTTAAACTAAAGGGAGCCAGGACTTGATGATTTGGAAATTCTCAATCTAAAAAATTGTAAAAAGTGTAAAAATTAAGATATTCACTATCAGGAAGGAGTACTTTACAGAAAAAGCTGAGGATATGGCTGTATAATTTTTGAAAACACCTCAAAAAAATCAAATGGTCACAGTATTCTGTCACACAAGTTTCTTTGAAAAGATTCAGGATGTGGTTTATAGATTCCCCCAGTCATTTCAGCAGAAGCCAAAAATAGTGATGAAACTATCTAGTAAATATCTGTTAAAGAGTCTCTTGTCTAATGGAGTGAATCTAGTGACTTACATGGGACACACATAAGTTTCTTCAGAATTTTACAGCAGCAGAAACATTGACAGCTTGGAATAAAAAGGACAGAGAGAATAAGACGTGAAAGAAGGCTGTCTGTTTCCAAAATCCTCAGGCATACATAAGCATGTGTTATATTTTATTACAAAGGGAAAATGCCTCAGAAGGTGGAGCTGGGAGCTGAGAGAGTGGAACCAGGAACTACAGAGGATTATCCATAGGCCTTGAAACCTAGAGGAATTTATCAGGCTGAATTTCAATATTTCTTGGGACCAGTGATTCATTTTTTCTTCCGATTTTCTCCCTTTCTTAAGAGGAATGTCTAAAACTTTCTATAACAATCCTATGCCTGTCCCACCATTGTATTTTCAGAGAAAATAACTGTTTATTTAATTTCATTGGTCCACACATGGAAAAAAATTGTTCCACAAGCTGGATTATAACAAGAGCCACATCCACACCTGATTAAGATGATTTAGATGATGGAATTTGTTATTTTTGAACTGATGTGATTTAGATGATATTTTAGGAGATTGTGTTGATGCTGTAATTGTTTACGGTTTTCAGGATGTTGAGATGGGCTGAATTTTTTTGCATGTGGGACTAATGTGAATTTTTGGGAGTCAGGCAGACTGTGTTAGGCAGAATAATGCCCTCTCCCCAAAGATGCCCATGAGCTAATGCCCTGAACCTGTGAATTACTTACCTTACATGGCCAAAGGGACTTGGTGGATGTGATTAATGTTAAGTCCCTTGAAGTGGGGAAATTATCCTGGATTATCCAGATAAACCCAATCTAATCATATTCCGCTTTAAAAGTGGAGAAATTTTCCTGACTCTGGTCAAAGAAAGGTGTAAAGAAAGAGCAGGGTCAGAGATTCTATGTTGCTGGAGGCAGAGAGCCATGAGCCAAGGAATATAGATAGCCTATGGAAACTAGATAAGGCAAGGAAATGTATTCTCTCCTAGAGCATCCAGAAAGGACCGCAGCTCTGCCAACATCTTGATTTAAGCCCAACGAAAGACCCACTTGAACAGACATTTCTCTAAAGATGTACAAATGGCCAATACAGCCATGAAAATTTGTTTAACATCACTAGTTATTAGGGAAATGCTAATGAGATATCACTTCACTTTACATCCACTTGGACGGCTATTATGAAAAGAACTAGAATAGCAATTATTGGTGAAGATGTGGAGAAATCAGAACTCGAACATTGCTGATGAGAATGTAAAACGGTGCAGCTGCTGTGGAAAACAGTAATGGGGTTCCTCAAAAAATTAAACATAGAATTACCATATGATCTAGCAATTCTACCTCTAGGTATACACCTGAAATTGAAAGCAGAGCCTCGAACAGATATTTGTATAGCAATGTTTATAGTAGCATTATTCACAAAAAAGCTCAGAAAAAAAAATGTTCACCAATGGATTAACAGATAAAACAAAATGTTGTATATTGATACAATGGCATATTATTCAGCCTTAATAAGGAATGGAATTCAATACATGCTACAACCTTGCAAACATTTTGCTAAGTGAAATAAGCCAGACACAAAAGGGAAAATATTGTATGTTTCTACTTACATGAGGTACCTAGAGCACTCTAATTCATAAAGACGAAAAGTAGAGTAATGATTGCTTGGACTGGAGGAGAAGGAGGAATGGGTTATTATTGTTTAATGGGTACAGAATTTCAGTTTGGGATGATGAAAAAGTTCTAGAGAAGGATGGTTGTGACGATAGCACAACAATGTGACTATACTTAATGCCACTTAGATGTACTTAAATAGATAAAATTGCAAATTGCATAGTGTATATTTTATCACAATAAAAAAAAAACTAATCAGGACAGAGAGTAGATCAATGGTTCCCTAGAACCAGGGTGGTAGGGAAGAATGGGAGGGAATGTATAAAGGGGCACTACAAAACGTTTAGGGGTAATGAACTTGATGTTGGTGATGGTTTCACAGTTGTATATCTATATCAAAACTTTTCTAATTAGACACTTTTTAAACTCTTATGTCCATTGTACTTCATTAAAGCTACTAGATAAACATATTTCTTTTTGCAGATTCTAGGAAGATGGCCTAAAAACAATGAATTCAATATTCATTGGAAAGTTTAGCAGACAATTTAAAAATAGCAGGTGAAACTATAAGAGTTTTGGCTAAATTCACTAGCAAATGAATGCCAAACGCCTAGCTTGAATGAAATCTCATAATATGCCAGCTAGGGATTCTTTTGGGAGGGCATCCCACACTGAGGAGAATCTGCTGGGGGAAAAATAAAGATTGAGCAATATAAAACCCCAAAAGACAGATGAAAGACTAGGTCCAGATAAGAGTTTGGAAAATTAAGATATCCAGAAAAATCTCAGAGAGTAAATCACTATATATGTTATTTAATAAAACACACACATGCAAAAAGAGATTGGAGACCTCATTGATTTCAGAAAAAGTACGTGAACTAAACATTGTTCTAAAATTTGCAAGAAAATAAGTTCACATAACAATTAACGACAGAAAATCTTGAAGTCAAAAATCATATATATTTAATATATTTTTTAAAGATTAACATTTTTACAAAGAACACCCACTTAAAAGTATTGCTAAAAAACTAAAAACTATAATTCAATATTTTAAAGTAAGCTAAAATTGAGAAAATACATAAGTGGTGGAAAATAACAAATACATCATAAATTTAAATTAGAAATAATGGGAAATGATGTGAGAAAACTCAAGTAATAATTATAAATAAAAGAATAATAATTTCAGAAGTATGGAATAAATTAGAAGAACCACAGGCACAATTAAACATAAATAATTCTTTAAGATAAATAAGAGTCTTAAAAAGCAGAAAATTTTACAAATAAATAATAGTAAAGATAAAAATAAAAAGATTTTAAAGTGACAAATACTAAAAATAGGCAGATTATATTCAGTATACAGATAATAAAATTTCCTGGAGAAGAAAACCAAAACAAACAAAAAAAACCCACAACACATAAAAACTACAATTCTAGAAGACCTTCCAGAAATTAATTTAGAAAAATATTTTGAATCTCCACACTTAAAAATCATATTGTGTACTTGAAAATATTGACCAGAAAGACCAGCAAAAGATGTCTTAGTAAAATTACTGACTTCAAAGAAGAAAAATATCTGGGGCTGGCCCAGCAGTGTAGCGGTTAAGTTCAGGTGCTCCCCTTTAGCAGCCCAGGTTTCGCCAGCTCAGATCCTGGGGGCAGACCTATGCACCGCTCATCAAGCCATGCTGAGGCAGCATCCCATATAAAGCAACGAGAAGGATGTACAACTATGACATACACCTGTTACTGGGGTTTTGGGGAGAAAAAAGGAAAAAAGGAGGAAGATTGCCAACAGATGTTAACTCCAGGCCAATTTTCCTCAAAAAAAGAAAAAAATCTTTGCATATATAAACAAAAGATACATGTTGCATGTAAAGATTATGATTAGACATTTTAATAGCAATGTTTTAATGAAAGAAAAAAAAAGTGGAGTGATGTATTTAGAATTCAACAAACAAAATTAACCAAGGATTTTTTTTTTTTTTTTGGCTTCTTTTTTTCTCCCCAAAGCCACAGCAGAGAGTTGTATGTCATAGCTATGCATCCTTCTAGCTGCTCTATGTGGGAAGCTGCCTCAGCATGGCTTAATAAGCAGTGAGTAGGTCTGCGCCCAGGATCCAAACCAGCAAACCCAGGACTGCCAAAGCAGAGTGCCCAAACTTAACTGGTATGCCACCGGGCCGGCCCCCAAGGAATTCTTAATGACCTTAAATTATAAAGGGCATAGATGATGAGTTTTCAACATTCATACCCTCGGGAAATATTCCTCTCAGAACAATCGTCTGACTTCTAAAGTTACCAGAGAGACATGGACATTGGAATTAGCACATCACCCTTTTGAAAACCCTGATGAATTCATGGATCTGCACATTGAGGAGGAATAATGTATAAAAAGAATTAAAACATGGATATTTTGTGCCTCCTAACGAAAGAACACACCATCACCTATAGTTATACCAAAGAAATAAAACCCAAGTCTGAACAAATCTCTAGATCCAGGTGTTAATTTATAGGCAATTTTGAAAGGGAAACATGTTGAACTACATTATGTACATGAAATCAATAAAATCCAGATTGTGGGAAAATCTAAAGGTCAACAGTCTGGTTTTCTTAACATATAAATTGTAGGGAAACAGAATGGATAGTATGTTCTGTAGTTTAAAAAAAAAGAATAAAACATTACAATTTACACAATTAATTATTGAGGAAAGTATGATTAGTAAGGTTCAGATTCTAAATTTGGCTAGATTAGTGTTAATGTCACAAAACACAACAATACAGTAGGATTATAAACATCACTCAAATAGATAATCAGAATTGCTCCCTGAAAAATTTCTAATGTATTTTAGTCTGATTTGAGTATATATGTGTTCATGAAAACTTGATTCATACTATGCATTTAGTTTTATATGTAGACTTTTACAAATAGCAGTATATAATGAGATTTAAACGTTATTTGAACATCATTTTCTACATAGTGTTTCATACATTATAAATTGCCGTGCAGATAGATATTTACATATTTTAAGTTAATATACTTAATATAAATAATTATATACAGACATCAAATTATAATTGTTTTGCTTCATCATAAAATTCCAAGAATAGGAACTACTGAGTTAGATATTAATATTTTGAGCTAGATATTTTATAAACTCAACCTTTACATTATTATATTCATATAAATTGTATCCTCATTTATTATAATCTTGAACAGTAACTAAAACTACATTAAAGCAAAACTGATGGGTGACAGGTTAAAGAACCCTAAGATAGTGGTTCCTAAATTTTGCTGTACTATTGTTCACTGGATTCTTGGATCAGACATTCTGAAAAAAATTGGTATGGGGTATAATCTGGACATAAGAATTTTTTTAATGTTCCCTAAATTATTCTAATGCATAGAAAAATATGGAAACTACTGTCTCAAAATAATTGGTTTTCATTTTTACTTTATGTTATATTTTAATTAAATTTCTGGAAGGAGGAGTTTTTTTAATCCATCAATGCCTTGTTTTCTGACACTTAATTATGTTGTCATTTTATCCAGATGTTTTAAATGCACAAGGCGACCCAGTGTATACATTGTTTAACACAATTTTTTTTTTTTTTTTTTTGTGAGGAAGACCAGCCCTGAGCTAACATCCGTTGCCAATCCTCCTCTTTTTGCTGAGGAAGACTGGCCCTGGGCTAACATCCGTGCCCATCTTCCTCCACTTTATATGAGACGCCGCCACTGCATGGCTGACAAGCAGTGCGTCTGCCGGTGCCCGGGATCAGAACCCACGAATCCTGGGCTGCCAAGCGCAAACTAAACCGCTGTGCCACCGGGCGGCCCCCTTAACACAATTTTTTTAATAAACATGGATTTATTCTACATTTTGTTAAAACATCATGCCTGTTATTTTTATTACTTTAATCTTTGCCCATTACATAGTCCATTATTTTGTTTGTTGCAATTTTGCTTAATACATAGTTTTTCGGAATATCATGTAAGTCTGGAACCCAATTTGAGAGTATTTGTGTTGTAATTAATCTTTCTGTTATTTAAAAATTATTAACTCTAATATACTTTCCTAATTTTTGGTTTTATTAAAAAATATAATTGGACTTTTTGTTCTGTCATTTTTAATATAATAAGTAAAAGTGGATGTTGAAGTGTTTTGCATCTAATTGGTTGAATGATGGGTTTAGGAGCCAAATGAACTTGAAATTGTTCTAAAGTATTTCTTCTCTTTTTTTTTCTTTTGGTGAGGAAGATCGGCCATGAGCTAACATCTGTTGCCAATCTTCCTCTTTTTTTAGCTTGAGGAAGACTGTCCCTGAGCTAACGTCTGTATCAATCTTCCTCTGTGTTGTATATGGGACACTGCCACAGCACAGCTTGATGAGCAGTGCGTAGGTCTGTGCCCAGGATATGAACCTGAGAACCCTGGGCCGCGGAAGTGAAGCATGTGAACTTAACCACTACACCACTGGGCCAGCCCCATAAAGTATTTCTAATGTTAAGAAGAAAAAGGAGTGGTGGATAATATTAACTCACTAGTGGTAAAGAAATGTAGTTAAGGCGCTTACGTTAAAGACTACAACAAATGAAAAAAGCAGAAAGCACAAATTTCAAATCAGCTGAAGAAAACACATTTTATCTAATGAAAATCTGGAAAGAAAAACATTACTCAAAAATGAAATGCTGTAAATAGGAAGCATGAAGTGAAATGATGAAAATAAGTACTAGTAATATGGTAATTCCATTAATATAGTTTCAATGTATGCCTTAAAAATAAGGTCAGGCAGATTTTACATCATGAGTTCTCACACTGCAGTGTCTGCATCTATAACATGTAAAAAGGAGTTGCAGAAAGGGTTTTAAAGATAGAAAGTTATCAAGCTAATATAAGCCAAAATAAAGCAAACTTATTGCTTTAAAATTATAAATAAAAATGATCGTGTAAACAAACAGAACATCATGTAAAGAATAAAATTTCACATATTGGTAATGGAAAAAAAGAGCAAGACAATAGAATAAGAATGAATATATATATATATATGTGCAGCATGATGAGAAGAAGATAAGATGAAGAGATAATAACTAGTCTCAAATGCGTCTGGGAGACATGGCAAATAAATTCAGTTTAACTTGAGACCTCAGCAAGGAGAAAGCATTTCTTCTTTTCTTATGTCAAAGCAATGGGCTTTTTACAGATATAAATCAAGATACACTTTGAATAAAAGGATTTTTGAAAAAATTATCTCATTTCTTATAAATGATGACATTTTGGAAATGCCTATCAATAAATATTTTAATATTTTGATTTCTACTTTTTATGTGTCCTATTTTTTAATTCAAAATGGCAATTCATCTGCATGATTGTTAGAGTTAGATCTGCATTTGAATCCTCTATTTAAGGCATAATAATAAATTTGCTCCATCCAATTTGGCCTCACATTCTAGGCTGCCTCTTTTATAAAAAAGACATAATCAAAATTTGTCTATTATTTGTAAATCTAAAATATGTCCAAAATTATAGTAAAATTTACTTTCTTGTGAATATTATATGCAAATTACTTAGCACTGGTTTTGGTACATACCAGGGATTTAATAAATATTTTATTCCAAGGTAACAAAGGCTATAATTTAAGGAGACTATAATGTAAAGAGAATTTTAATATTTAGATAATTAATTGTAACACTTGTTTATACTATGGCAACTGAATGTCCATCTTACTATGATGGTATGAATATAGCTTTCAACAAATTATGTGCCCCAATAATGCAACAAGATGTCAATGCCACAAGTAATAAAGACACCCTAGATTATGACTATAATGACTAATCAGAAGAACATAGTCTATGTATAAGGCATTTAAATAAGACTAAGTACCACAGTGAGCTTTACAACTATCTACGCACACCGATGGTTATCTCCTTCAAATAGCACAGCTTTAAAACATTGGGAATAATCATATTTTTAGAGATAATCATATTGATATCTTCTGTTATATTTGGCACACTGTGTAAAGAAACCTGCCTTTCACCAAATGTAAAGAACAGATTTACTGAAAATTGTGTTTGCCTTACCAGAATGTTTGAGGAATTGAAGATTTATCCTAAAGAAAGAAAATAGTGCAAAATATCACCTCTAGCAACAATTTAATTTACAATTGAGGAAACTGAGAAGAATAGCCAAGGATTCCATTAGAGGTCACTTCAAATATAAAATAACATTACCTAATAACCTGATATAATTACTTAAGTCATGTTTATTTTTCTGTCATTTCTTTGTGGTATAATACAAAATGTCAAAAGTATGATTGATTAAGAGAATATTCTTGAGGATTTTGAAAATGCACACATTTGAAAGATTCTAAACTATAGACTCATACTTAAGGTACACAGAATACCCCATGCATATTTAGTAGTTACAGAAAAATTAGAAGGTGTTTAGAATTGGAGACTAAATCATTTTTAATAATAAGGTCTAGATTGATGACTTATCTCATGTACTGTTTATGAAAAACAGCTTAATTGGAGAAAGATCTTGAATTACTGTTATGTATTTGACCTTATTTTATGTATATGTTTATCAACATTTATTTTGGAAGTGCATGACAGCCTGCTGCTACAGTGATATTATAAGTAAAGTGCATTTAATGAACTCATAGTGACTCATTTTTCTTTATATTTAATGACATCGTTTTTCCAAGATCACATAATTTCTTTTCTAGTAACTATTCAATACTTTTTGCTAAAACTCAATTATTTATTAATAATTGTAGTATTTTGGTGCCTATTGATTCTTAAATTTTGTTTTACAATTACATTTCCTTGTGAGCAGGACCATGATTTTATGCAATCCGATTCCAAAGTTGTTTTATCTATTATAAATGCAGAAATAACTCTAAGATCATCTTCACAATTGTTTTAGTTTCTATTCCTTCACATATATTTCTGGGAAAAGCCTTGTGGAAACAGACAGTTATGAGGAAAAGTAAATATGATCACTTCTTTTCTTTCTTTTTTTATTTTTTTGAGAACCATTTATGGAACACCCACTGGAAGGATAAAAGCTTTTCTCTCTACTATAATGTCTTGTATCTCTGGGCAGAAGTTTTCTTAAGAAAAATTTCCAGCTCTTCTATTTGCATAGTATTTCTAGACCATATTGTAATTTAAAAAACGTATGGGCTATTATGTCTGTCTTTGAATAGCGAGATGAAGTCACGATGAGGCTGAGCAGAAGTTCAGCTCAGAGGGAGATCATTGTTTTGAATACTACTTTGCTTTCTTATGTATTCACATTGGTTTTTTTTTTCACTGTTATGAAAAACAAAATGTAACTTTTAATGAAAAGACATAATCTAACAGGAAATCTTAGCGAAGCTCCTTTAGTAAACACAAGTCAACTCTATTATTACATAAAAGTAAATTGAGAATGCATTCTCTCAGGGCACATATGATGCAAAATACAAATTTATGGGTAAATTCAAAATCAAGAGAGAAAAGCATATCATAATTGCAAAAAAAGAGTTATTCCACAAAGACATATATCTTTACGTAATTTAATAATATTTCTCTTGTTTCAATTAAACAATCACTATTTTGCATAAATCTATTTAATCAAACTTTTACTCTACTTTGATGATAGCAAATGAGATAACCTCAAAACATAATAATGTGTGAGTAGTATAATTGACCGAATTATGACTTTAATTAGAAAATCGGTAATGATTTAACCAAAATCATAAGAAAATTTTCAAAGCCCTTTGTATATTTGTTATCAGTTTCACCAAGCTGAAAGTTCAGGTTTTACTACAATTCAAGCCATAATTAAAATTTCTTTTTCTGGATGTTATTTTGGATGTGGAGAATGAATAAAACAAATTTATTAAACAAATTTATTACCTTCAGTTTATCTCCATTTCAAAAGTTGAATAGAAACAAAATGCAAGAATTTTTAATGATTTTATTTTTTTTCCTGGCAACTTTGATTTTTTTGCTGTTGTTGTTAGGCTATCATCACACTTCAAATTAAACCCTGTAATACAGATTCCTCTAGTTAGAATATGATTTATGGAGAGCCAGGCAGTAACTCTAGGAACCACCTCTTAATTAGACTTGAAACAGTAAGAAAGGGAAACTATTTTCAATTGTAAGAGCAGCTTGATATTCTCTGGAACTAGTCAACAGGACAACTGGCAGCAGAAGGCTGACAGAATCATGCCATCTACTCAGTTACTCAGCGTTTCAACCACTTCTTAACATACTCAAGACAGTACTTTTGCTTCTGCACTCTTGAGCTTTGCACCCCTGTTAACTGAAATCTGATGCTTCTAAGCATTCAACTTAGGGTTTAGCAGAGTGTAAGAACTTCTCAAATATTTGTTTAAGTTAATTAAAATATGAAGTGGAGTGATAATTCTGCAATATTCAAAATCGGTTATTGGCTCTACAAATAAATTCAAGTTCAACCTAGAGAAGGCAGAATAAGCTGAAATTTGGCTACTCACTTCTTCCTAGGAAAAGAGAATTCTTAAATTGTCACCTGCTCCTTTCTTTTAATACAAATTTGATTAAAGATATTCACTGAGGTAGCTCCTCATTGATAATTGTAGACATTCTTTTATACACTAAAAATTCTCATAATAGACAAAAAATAATCATTGTATACATCCAAAATATAAAAGTACTTTTTTTCTTTCGGCCAGGTATATGAGGCAGTTGAGACTAGTATCCCAAGAACATTTTAGATACTCAAGCATGATTGCATCACTAGGAAATGTGAAGAAAATTAATTTGTTAATGATGAAGATCACATATATGATATGGCACAAACTTTGCTGAAATGCCAAAATGTATATAATAGTAGATATTATGCAAATTTTAAAAATATTACTTTACATGCTAACAGGCACTTTTATTATTCTTTCTCAGGAATAGTAGCCAAGAACACAGTCATAGATATTATTTCTACCATATTATGGATAACTAAAGATATAAATCGTGGGCCCAATTGATTTGGAGATAGGTAAACGTTAAACTTCTCTATCCTTCCTCTGGTTAAAAAGACTTTATATTTTAAGAGCTGTTTTAGATTCATCTAGTTTTAGATTTAAAATTGAGGAGAAAGTACAGAGATTTCCCATATGCCCTCTGTCCTCACACATGCATAGCCTCCCCCATTATCAACATCCCCCAGTAGAGTGGTTACATCTGTTATTACTGACAAATTGACATCGATGTGTCATAATCACCTCAAGACTACAGTTTACATTACACTTTCAACTCGTCGTGTTGTACGTTCTACAGGTTTGGACAAATGCACAATGACATTTATCCATCATTACGATATCAAACAGAGTAGTTGCACAACCCTAAAAATCCTCTGCTCATCTTATTCATCTTCCCACCCCCATCCCTGGCAACCACTGATCTTTTTGATCGCCTCCATAGTTTTGCCTTTTCTAGAATATCATACAGTTGGAATCATACAGTGTGTAGTCTTGGCTTATATTACTCAGTAATATGCATTTAAGTTTCCTTTAAGTCTTTTTCAGGGCATGATAGCTCATTTTCCATGTATTAAATCCCATTTTTTCTGTACTTTTAAGATATTATTCCATGGTCTTTTGGCTTGCGTCATTTCTGATGAGAAGATTGCTATAATTCTCATTTTTTCATCTGCATGTAGCATATCCTATTTCTTAAGCAAGAGCTATAGTTTCTGTGCATTACTTTCTTTGTTTTTCATTTTTTACAGCCTCTTCTCATTGGTGGAGTTTTACCACTTAAGCACCAGACTACTACAGAAAATTTCTCTCTGCCTTTGTAACTAACTCTGTCTTCTCACTCCAGGACCTCTTGAAATTCTGATTCAGAGCTTGTGATATTCTTGCCTTGAAAATTCTGCCTGTGAATTATTTATTCCTTAGCTTTTACTTTCTTTCTCTCGCATGTTAATCATCTGGAAAATATCTTCAGAATGAGATCTAAAATGTGTTTATTACCAGTGAGTCCTACTAGCTTAACTTTCACATACAAGCATCACGAGACTGAAGGAAATTTCACTCTATTTTCCCGACCAGCCTCTTAAATCCATGAACTCCCCACCCTAGAACATACCAAATGCTCCATAAAGTAAACTGGCCATGTGTTGAAGCACTTCTAGATTCCAGTCTGTTGTGTCAGCTTCCACAGTTTTCAAAAGCTCTGCTGACATCTCTTTCCAGTGGCGTAGTTCCCTCTGTCTGCGGGAAGTCTCAGCTTCAGCCTCAGGAAATAAAATAGCCTGTAATAGTGGTTTTATTTATAAGGACTCCTTCTCTCCTGGAATTTCAGTTTACATAGTCGTTTTCATCCTGCAGCTCTGTTTTCTTTAAAACTGATAAAATTTGATAACATCAAAAGAATGATGTATACGCAAATCTGAGCAGGTGTACTGAGGTTAAAAAGGCAAGAGAAATAGACATAGTTATCAAAGTTGAATTCAGAGCCAGAAATACAAAGCCAAAGAAGTGATAGTTACAGGACAGCTAAGACTCTAATGTAAGTCCCTCAAAAGGGTTGTCTAACTTTAGAAGACCACATATTTTTCCAGGTAAATGTTATTACAAAGGATTCCTATTTGAATTTATCTTTAAGCTGAAATAAAAGTTTTTTAAAAGTCTTAGATTTAGAAGCCCATCACCAGAAATTTTCTTAGGTTGGGACACGTTAATAGTGCTTCACACAAGCTAAGGTTTTCATGGCATAGAGTTAGTAATTCACTATCACTTGTCAGTTTATATGAGAATGCAACCACTTTTTCATAAAATTTCAGATATTATTCTCTCGAAAAGAAAATAACATGTTTGCCTTCTTAAATTAGATTCATTGGTTGATTACGAAACCCATGAATAATTGCAAAATCCCACCTTTATAGTTGGACAGTGAGATGGCAAACTCTCTCAACAATATAGGATAACTGAGTCCGTATGTGAATTTTGGAGGCTGGGACATTATCAATTTTCCAGCTGGGATATATTGCCTGGGTCCAGGTCCAGGCTGCTGAGATGATATCTGAAAACAGATCAAGGTAATAGTTTTGAGATATTCTTTGTGGTCTAGGACATAATTATTTTCTCTTCTAAGCTATATGGACATTTAAAAATAAAGTGTATCATTGTAAAATATAGAGTTTGTTATTACATTGATTCATTTAACTGTTATTTATTTTAACATATGTAATATTCTCTATATACTTATTTAAATATTTTTATTATAACTGTCACCTACCTATAGAAATGATAACAGCAATGTATAGTATATTATTTATTCATAATACTAGATAGAATTTTCTAATTATTACAGAAGCTCAGCATAACTATACCATTTTACAGTCCAAAGTCACAAGCTTCATAAGTGTCAGATCTGCTTTTAAGATAAGGTTATTGCTGAGCCAGCCCTGATGGCCTAGTGGTTAAAGTTCGGCGCTCACCGCTTCCATGGCGGGGGCTCACTTCCCAGTCATGGAACCACATCACCTATCTGTCAGTTGCCATGCTGTGGTGGCAGCTCATGTAGAAGAACTAGAATGACCTACAACTAAGATAAAACAACCATGTAGTGGGGCTTTGGAGAGGGGGAAAAAAAAGAGGATGATTGGCAATAGATGTTAGCTCAGGACGAATCTTTCCCTGCAAAACAAACGAATAAATAAATAAAGTAAGTAAGGTTATTGCTGGTTCCAAACCTTGACATTTTTGGCCTATGACTACTGCCTGAGCCACCAAACCTGACCAAATATAGATGGCCACATCACTATTGAAGGCAATTTCTTTCTGAAATGGCTCATCCGTAGTCTCTACTTAACACATTCCTTTTAAAAGTTAACCTCTTTTTACTTTTTAATCTTTCCAAAAACTTCTTGTCAACTCAAAAAGTAACAAGCAACAGAAGACACAGCATTGTGTCCTGGATATGAGAGACCATTAGCACTACCAGTTTTTAACTTAGATTATAAGACAAACTGAGAGGAATTGTTTTCCATTTACTATTCCTGATGAAAATCTATTGTGTGATATGCATTAAATGAAGATAGAAATGATTATGTCCTTTAATCTAGCCCTTTGAAGCAGATAGATATTATTTCCATTCTAGTGTTTTTTAAACTGTTTTCTTTTATTTCAAGTTTCTTTTTTTGTTGTTATTTTTCTTTTGTTTTTCTTGAGGGGTGCTCAGTTTTGTTTATTGTTGCTTTCCTAAATATTTTCATTGGTATTTAGTTTAAGGCATTGCAACATAAATCTTCTGCCTTCCTGTGCAACAATCTAAACTTGCAATATTTACGGGATATTTTTATAATCATTCTCTCTAGTACCTTAAAAAATTACTTAGAATTTACTTAGTTGCTAATAAAATTGAAGTCCATTTCCCAGAGATATTTATACCATGAATTAAAAAAAAATGTGGCTACTCTTCTAATTTTCTGGACAAACAAAACCCTTTTGAATACATCTACCCTCAAGAAAAAATTGCAAAGTGATGAGTTTTGTGTCATCCTGAATATCTGAACCCTGGTCTATAATCTTCTTAGAATGACAATCAAATTTAAGTTTTCTGTGATATTTTTTAGTTATCTTAAAAATTTAAAAATTAGATAAATATTCAGCCAAGATGACAATCTGTGTTAAAATTAAAATTCTTCAAAGTCTGATTCCCTGCTTATTAAAACATCCATTAGCTATATTATCAGATTTAATGTTAGCTGTAACTGATTAAAAAGTGTTATTTTAAATGTTGTCATCAGTATCCTCTTGAGGAATGGACTGACTTTGCTTGGGAATATGGCTTGACAAGCTCATTGAGGTTGAAAAGTCCTTTCAAGCCAAGGGCTCTGCAGCTTCAAGATATCTGAGGGAGAAAAAAAGCTAGTGCACAGAAAACCCCTTCCCTTCACTGTGGTGGAATGATAAGAAGAGTCAAAGCTATTTTTGGTTTCAAGTTTCGTGTTAGTCTGCATCCTCTGTGAAGCAGATACTGTGTCAGTGTAGGTCCTATCAGGAGAGATGAGTCACACAGTAATTTTAACAGGGAAAATTTAAACTTCCTCTATTTTATGTATGTATGTGTGTGTGTATATATATATATATGTAATAATAAATGTGTAAAATATATATACACATATAAAATATATTTTAAATATATTATATAAAATAAAATATATTACTATAAAAATGTATAACTATGACAGGGAATTGGGGTAGGAAGGATTGACTAGTAAGTAGTATAGAGAAATTTAAAGAAAATAAAAAATAGTAGTAAATGTAAAATCAGGCACTACTCCAGGGCTGAGATAGAACAACCAAGAAAGACAATCCTTTCCCTGAGGGCTGAGATTCTGACCTTGTTGGAGAGACCGTGGTCATGATTTTCTCAAAAATAAAGAAGTTACCATGGTGCTGTACTAGAAGAACTTGCTGGAAATCTGCCTTCTGAATTTTCTAGAAATGCCTGCTCTAGGGTACTATGGAAATCTGTTTATGAGGGAGTGGGGTGGTTCACCACAGGTATTCTGCTTGCTAAGCTGCTCAAGGGGGAGAAGCCAGGGATACTGCAGGGTGCTAGGTGCTACTGGTCACTGTGCTCCTCAGGAGCCAGGAGTTGGAAAACCTCTGAGCACTGAAGGAAACTGAGCTGATCCTGGGGAAACTGCACACAGAAGCCTGTCAAATGAGCACACTTGAATTAAGAATAAAACCCCCTTTTTCCTACAATGTCTTTTTAGTGCCCGCATTGCAATGCTTAATATTATGCCAGTCGTCAGAGGAAAACTATCTAAAGAACCCAGATCCTTTTTCACAGATGAGGAGATTCAGGGTGAATTTGGAGTCCCTAGGCAATAACTGGATAATTGTCAAGATGGGATTAAACATGCAACAATTTTATTAGGGAAAAATATGGTGTGATGGACTGTAGGGAGGGAGCCGAGTGAGTCTGGGAAAGCCATCTGACCATAATGTAACTGAACCTGAGTGAAGGAAGGGGAGAGAAGTCCTGGTAAAAGTATGCTAGAATGCCAGACAGGAAAATTCAAGAAAGCATTTGAGATGTCCTTTAGCCAAAATTGGCAACCAGAGGAGTCCATATCTACCAGAAATGGACCTGACTTAGCAAACCTGCCTAATCCTGCCACACTCAGACATACAGCGGGAGCAGTCAATGGGAATGTGGGAGCAAACATGACAGTGGATTTAAGAATGCAGCTGTCTAAGCCTTTAGTAAATTACATCCCCCAAATTTTGAAATTTGCAAGGTACATTCTTATGGATAAAACAAGTTACAATATAATTGTAATCTCTGAGCAAATATTCATAAAGCTCTACTCTATGCATGGAACCTTTGTGAGACAGAAAGACAAAGTTAGGACTAAGGGAAAAGTGGAGCAAGAAGAAAGATAGAGACTAGAGATAGAATAGAAATAGAGATGTAGGTAGAAATAGTATGAGAGAGCAAAGAGAGGATAAAGAGACTTGCTGACATCCCTTTCTGGAATCATGTGAAGCATGGAGATGTGATTTATTAAAAGAGCCCAAGAGATAAAGGAGGCTACAAGAATATTTGCAGAGCCATACCCCAACTTGGAAAATACAATGAAATCTTAGAGAATACATTCAACTTCCAGTCACGAATCAGGAGGGTTTAATCAGACTACGTGGAGACATTCTCTATAAGAAGTGAAATAATCCTTGAATCTCTACAGGTTTGTTTTGTAAAGGATGCATTTCAGTCTCACAACCATCTAATCCTTTCTCAACACCATGATATCTTTGTCATAATATACTCACTAGAGCAGGAGAATAAATCTTTCTACTTCAGATTGTACGCACATATATGTCTTGGATAAAGTTGTTTATTTCCTACTGAGATTTTGTGTATACCCAAATAACCTTGGGATGTTAGCATCTGGAAATGCAACATAATGTTTGAATGCCTTTCTAGCCATTTTAATATAATATAGATTTCTAAAGACTGAAATGGAATGAGGAAACATGATTACATTCAAATAGGAATAAACACAATAAATCCATTTACTTCTGTGATTCTTACCTCCTCACCTCACCACCAAGCGTTGGTGTAAATTTATATTGTTTGAGCATAGTGTTTGCAAGCAAAGGGAAAAAATGATAAATAATGACACCAATAACTTCTCTCCTTCAACTCCTGAGTATTGTTCTGCCTTTTCCCTCCTCTGAAATTTCTTTGAAATGTGCAAATATATCTTCCAGCTAGTTGTATAATATCATATTCCATGTAAATGAAATTCAAAATAAGATTGCCTAAAGGAACACTTGCATTTCCTTTGACCATGTAACCTGATGACTTTTTTTTGTTAAGGCGTTTTTTCCAAAGGACAAGTGATTGTAAAAGTAACAGATAACAGGGAAATAAATAACCCTTGAAAATGTAACTGAATATTTGAAAATGAAGATATAAAAATATAACTGCTCAAAAATGCCAACCAGGCAAAGTAGGTCCCAAGTAAAATATACTTGCTGAGGTTTGAATATTGTCAGAAATTTTGACCTAAGTTAGGTTTGTGAAACAAATTTTTAATATCCTAATGCTCTATTTTCTAGCTCACCTTTACTTTTCAATATTTTAAGAAGCATATGCATGTGAACAGACATCCAAAATTGTGGTAAGGTATTAAGACGGACAGTGATTTTTACAATAAATTATTTTGTATCATTATGAATATGGGATGCCATAGTAAAATTAGTAGTTGAATGATTCTATCCTAGATAAAATAGAAATGGGCAGGTATAATTATTTGTCCAGCATTCCCAGAAAAGAAGCAAAAGAGAAGAGATGATACTACTTCTTTATTAGTTCCTCATTAGTTGTCCTTTGTAAAATAAATTAGATTTCTGACTAAAGTTCTGCAAAGTCTGATTAGATTTAAAACAATTTCATGGAAGCAACATTCTCAGAATTTAAAATATGACAAAAAACGTCTATAGTAAACCATTATGACTTCTATGCCTATTACCTTGTAAACTCTCCAATTACATGGGCATATTCATTAGTCTCTTCTACACACTTCACAGGTCTTACAAATATAATTCAAACTAATTCCCAGCTGTTCACCACCCAAAATCAATTGGATTATGCACATCGATGAAGTTATTTTTGGTATATATTGGTAATCACCATTCTCAGTCAAATTTTGCCATGCTTAGGGACATTTATTAGCAAGCAGGGTGCTAAATAGTTATACACTCCAGCTCTCTGCACGTTTCAGTGCTCTAAAACATCCTGTGTGAAAGGTTCATCTAGGGGAAATGTCACAGAATTTCAGAGGAAGGTTTAACCACACCTTATTTAGCTCCAGCCCAAGAAGAATCTTCTGAAGCAGCAGTGGGAACATAGAAGAGCACCATTCTAAAAGATTCAAGTTGCATAGGTACCTAGATTCTTACAACTTGCTTCTTTAGAGGTAACAAATTATTTTAAAATAGTTGAGCCAATTCACATAGCTTGACTTATTCCATCAGTGAAAGCTGTTGTCCAATATCTGATGTGCTAATTCACAAGTGTCTAACTTTACCAATGAAAATCAATTTCTTATTGTGTTTAAAACACACAAATAAGCAAGCAAGCAAACAAACAAAAACTTTCATAGCAGAAAATGGCAAGTAGGTCTAGGACAACAAAATCAATTTGTTTTATTGATAGAAAAAAAATATAGAAACCCAATTACTTCCCATAAAATAAACACAACTTTTTGTGAATGTAGGGATATGGATATACTCAAATATTTACTCATTGTAATATATTTATCTAATTTGGGCTAATTACACCCTTATAAATAAATAATTATAGGGCACTTGAAGCAAAATTTAGTTAAAATCACACAGAATAAAATTTATTTAGTGAAAAATCATATAAGCATATATGTTTAACTGAAAGTCCAGTGACTTATCAGATGAATGAACTTTCTAAATAATCTCTATGAACTAACCTTAAAAAATAAAATCATCTTGGTCTTATGGAGTGTATCCATAGCAATGGAAAGCAGGAAGTTCAAAATATAGTCTACATTTTCTTTTGTATAGACTACAAAATGTAGTCTACATACAAAGAGCTACATTACCTCCTCTCTCTCCACCTGAATCTGTGGCCTCATGGAGGATTTACTATAACCACCTGAATGAGGGAGTTAAAAATGGACCCAGTTTACATTATGCGAGCAACCCCTAAAAAGTTGCTAGTTTAGTGCTATTGCCATATTTAGGGATGACCCTGAGGAACAATAATGAAAGGAATTTCTTTTTTTTGGTGAGGAATATTGGCCATGAGCTCACAACTGTGCCAATCTTCCTCTATTTTGTATGTGGGTCACTGCCACAGCATGGCTTGATGCATGGCTTGATCCAAACCCATGAACCCCCACCACAGCATGGCTTGATCTGAACTCATGAACCTGGGCTGCAAAAGCAGAGCACGCTGAACTTAACCACTACACCACTGGGCTGGCCCCATTGCCACTGGGCAGAACTTTAAACAGTATACATGCATTGCTGTTATTTTATTTTTTTCTTTCTGTGGAGAAGGACATAGCCAAAGGTACAGATCTAAAGTGATTCATGGGCACTGAATCAGTGCTAATTCTACGGCTGTATGGTTAGACACTTGGAAAAAAAAATAAAATTGGAAATCTGTAGATAAGGGCATCTATGGAAGATGTATATGGATAGGTATCATCAAATGGGCACAGAGTGTGAACATCTGTAACTTACATGAATTTCACCAAAAAGCAACCTCAGCAGAGGAAAATCTTGATAAAGGGTAGCGGCACATGCCATCCCAAATATGCTGCTTTAGGATATGGATTATTTTGAACTGTAGACACTTGAAAAACTGTAAAAGCAAGGAGAGGCTTTCTCTGAACTCCATTTATCTGCCTCAAGACAGATTCTCCAGAAGGAACTCAGTTGTCATAGATTCCTTCCACAGGAGTTTCATCAACCAGGAAGGACTGACTTGTCACAGGAGAGGAGACTACAATGGGCACCACGCCCAGACAAACTTTGTTAGAAACTATCATACCTCCCATCTATTCTTCCAAGGGCCTATTCTTCTTTCCTAAAAATTATTTACTCTCCGTTAAGAGGCCTACATCCCCACTCCCCTTTCCCTATTAAGATGGTATTGAATCCTGAATTCTAAAGCCACCTCTTTGAGTTACTCATTTTTCCCTGAGTATCTCTTATGTATACATGAGGTATACATATTAAAATTCTTCTGTTTGTTTTTCTCTTGTTAATCTGTCTTTTATTACAAGAGTCTCAGCCAAGAACTCGGAAAGATAAAGGGAAAATTATTTATTTTCCCCTACATTAAAAATCTGGTAGGCAGGATGGCCTGTTCTTGAGATGCCAGCCATCCCTGCCCTCACTTGTGAAAAAAATGCCATCTGTCCTGGGCTGATGAACAAAGTGGCCCTGATGACAGGGATGTAGTTTAAGCCTGAGTTCAGCAACATACACTTTACTCACCAAGGCAATCTGGCCGTGATCACTGCAGAATGCCAAAGCTACCAGCAGCAGATACCAACACTGAACATGTGTTTTAGCACCGTTTACCCAAGGGACCAGTCATTCAGCCATCATGGAAGGGGAAACAATTTGTTAGCCCTGGAATAAGCCAAGAGGATATGGACTGCCTTTCTAGCCCATTGTATTTCTGCCATGTGGGCTTAAAGAATATCTTACACTGATTCCTCACAAAACTCTCCTGACAGGGGGTTGACATAACAGCAAATAAAGTGCTAAAACTGGCTGATGCTTCTTGAATTCACTCATCCTGAAGTGGCTGGCCTAATTTTGTAATTGTTTCATTCGGATGTTAAACGTGATTACAAGCGCTGTGTAAGGAGACAAAGCTGACAAGGGGTAGGCTATGGTGATTTGGACTATAAATTTCCACATCTTAGTTAAGCTGGAACTCAAGGTACCCAAAGGCTCTGTCCTTGTATGCTGCCAGATTAGGCTTGGCCAAAATAAAAATTTGCAAGATATTTGAAAGGTAGAAACAAAACAGTAATTATTACTTTCTCTAGGTTGTCATGGTTAGGAAAGAAAGACAGTTGCAGAAATTCTAGATTGATTGGTTTGGTGACTCCTGTTATCTTACAGTCTGTGTTTCTGATCCTTGCTCCACCAGCTCTACCTTATTCCATAACTCACAGAGATTCTGTGATTGAGCACTGACTGAAACAAACCCCTGTTGTTATGACTGAATCAGGCAAGAATTATAAGTGGATGCTAAATTTTTAGGTGATGGGGACATTTCCTCCCTCTATCTTCCCAATGGTACCTAATTGTCAAATCACAGATTTCTTTCTGGCCATTTCTGGCCCTTAGGGCAGCATCTGTTTTGCCTTGTGAAACTTATCCAACTTAATATCATTAATATTAGAAAGCAACGTGCTGTGCCATGCTATATGGTGTGAGATATATATATCACAATTTATATAGATATAGGCTGTGCCATGTGATGTCATGTTACATATCACAATTTAGAAGAGCAATAAATATATTTTGAAGAAAGAAATAATCTAATCTAATCTATGCTTATTCCTAGTTAAGAATTAAGCACCTTCCTAAATTAGTGGGTATGAATGCACACACACGCACATGAGTGTGCTAACGCATATATTTTTTATTTCTTTGTTTTTACTCTATTGGTGTTGTTCCCAGCACAGTACCTCCTACTCAGGTGAACTTTTGAAGTGCAAATGGAGCACAAGGCCTCCAGGGAAGAACTGACTTTGCTGGTTTCTCCATGACACTCCTTCCCTGATAGTCTCCGGTGGCCTCTACTCAAGTCTTTCACCAGCCCCTTTTGTAACCTTTTCTGAGACTACACAGTTTAGAAATTTAGAGGCAGAATTTCCATGTCCATGTGTGAAAGAAATAACAGGAATGTCAAAACAATTTCCTTTCCCTTGAGAAAGAAAATATTCGAATCATTTCAGTTAGACAAACATAAATATGCTTTTAAGCCAAACAGAAAATAGCAGAACATTTGCACAAGAGTAATAGTACTTAACTAACAGGCATTTGTTAAAAAGGTGAATCCAATCAAGTCTTGCAAACTTACCTAGGCTTTGTAATGTGATAAATTTCTGTTTCACAAAGTCACAATCAAAATAATCTATATTTTATTGCCTAATTGCAAAGAGTGCATGAATCATGCACATATTATCTTACCATTTTGTGCACCATCGTCTCACACGAATCGAGTTGCAGGTGGTGATTTCCTTCTCCATGAGGAAGATCTTTGGGGAAATGTTTTTTCTTCACTATTTTGCATACTTTTATCAACAGGAATTGTGGCAGTTCCCAGAAACATTGAATTAAGGCTTTGTTAAAATGGGTTGTTTGGTTCTTATGAAATTATCAATCAAAGAAGGAATCTTGTTATGATTTTAGTAAATAGGAATGCTTGATGTGCTCTAAAGCTATACATTTTCTTCTTAATAGGATGATGGTGCCATAAGGAAACAAATGGGAATGTCAAAGCATGTGTTTTTACTGTCAGAAAACATATAACTAAAATCTGCAGAGTCTGTACAATGTTACTGTACACGGACTTTTGTTTTGTCTCAATTTTAGCTTTGGAATGTCTTTTAAAGGATGGTAACTGAGGGTTCATATATATATATTTTTTTTTTCAGTGGTTTTTTTCTTTCCATTATTTCTGCCAGTGAGCTGAATGAGATAGTTGCCAAAGTGTGGATTTTTGCGAGGACAAATTAAAGGGATATGAAGGGTGATGTGATAAAGAAGCAAGAGAATGACAAAGATTATCAAAGAAAATATAAGTTGATCAACACAGTAAAGATCTGAAAGAGAGAATTTAGGAGTAGTAGTAATTCACAAGAGAACTATAAATATCAAGACTGAAAAGTATTACTAAACATTAAGAGTCAGATTGCTCTGAATACTCAAGGAAGGCAGTAAATCTTTGAAATAATTTATTATTATTTTTACCTTTTGTTATTAGGCTTCTCTTCATTATGTGCAAATTTACACAGAGACTGAGCTGTAGGAATCTCCATACTTGATTAGAGATACATGAGCCAAAACTCAATAAGAACAAAATCTGCAGTTTATGGAGTTTATACAATTGGACTTCAATTTTGAAATTAGAGAATACCAAAAGCAATATAATTGACACAATCACTTTGTGTTTATTTAAACATAAATAAGAGAAAGGCTATTGATAAAAATCATTTTTTGTTTAATTTCATGTTTTTCAAGTTATCGAAAGAAGGTGCTGCCATTATGAAATGGGAAAATGACATATTCTCATTTTGAATATTATGATGACCTTTGAAGGACCATGCTCTTAGGCAATATTCATGCACATCTATTTTCTCCTTTGAGAAATCCACATCCACGTATGGGATAGCCTTTAAGATATTTATTTATGCACTGCTTAGAAATCAGAATTTCCTGAAAGCAAAATCCAGGAAGGTTATAACTATCTTTTCATATAATTTTTCTTGAGTGGGTTTAATATATCTGGGATAAGTTCAGGCATAATAATATTTTTCTTGCAAATGCCTGCAAAAAAAGTATTAACTATTTTTATTGAACTGTAGCAGCAAAGTAAACTACTTGCCAGAAATTGCATTAACTAAAATGTATATTTACCAAAATATTTTTGGTATTATGTACCTACTAGAATTTTTCTCTTCTCAGAAACATTGTTAAGATACTCATTTTATAATGAAGCTATGTATTTGGTAAACAAATATTTACTTCAGTTTGTTTTTATTTGTTGATATTAAAATATACTTATTGATAGAGTAGTATGCTATTTGTACATAAGAAAAATCTTATATCAGCCCAAACTTTTGACATATGTCACATATTATGTATTAAGAATTATTAGTAAACATCACTAAAGTATATTACACTGTTAAGATGTGATAATTTGACCCAATGTCAAAGGGCAAAATCAAAGTAAAAGAAAATATATTGTTACAAATACAAAACATCTTTAAAACAAACACTTAGCTATACCTAAGTTTAATGTTTATTTAGAATTTAACTCCAGCAAATTTTATAATCTCTCTGCTCTTAAATGTCTCTACTAGTACAAAAGGAATAGATAATCTCTCATAAAATGGCAGCCGCATGCATTGGAAAAAGCACTTGGCTTGGAAAAGAAAGTATTAGTAATCCAGTGCTGAACAAATTTACTTATATTTTTAAAAATATGAGCAGAAACAACTCCCCCATATATCTCTTAAAATTACTCTAAGAATAAAATATTGGATACACAATTATTGTTGATAGAATTAAATGAGCTTCATGTGTGGGTAAACAAATGTCTCAGAGGGAATAACCATGCCCTCCCCCCAGCTATGAGCCAGTAAGGATTCTGGAGAACCTGTCTCAGAAAAGCAGGAAGACAGAGATGGAGACTAAAATGAGAGCATAACTAAACTAAATCCACAAAGAAAAAGGTAGAGAGGGAGGAAAAAAATTACAAGGTAAATTGTACCAGGGAGGAACTAAAACTTGTTGAATAAGGATATTCTCTATGTTTAAAAGCCTTCATTTATTCAATAATTGTGAAAGAGAGTAGTTTTCTACAAAAGCTACCAGATAATCCAGGATGATATCTCTATTTGAAAGTCTGTAAACTTCATTCCATATTGACAGGTTCCAGGGATTAGGGTGTGGACATCTTTGGGGGATCATTATCTTATCTACTACAGTAATCTAGTTAAGTTATCATTTGTTTTGGAAAAAATACTGCAACATATTTGATTATGTAAAGAACTTCTCTGAAACTTACTTAAAATACTAGGAAAACTCTGAAGAGGGGAACTGGGTCTCTAAAAGGGAGGGGTTGGCTAGATACTTTTCAACTAGTTATCCTTTGTAGATTTTGAATATATATATATATATATGTGTGTGTGCATAGACATATATACAAGTATGCACACATTTTTAATTTATATATACATATTCAAAACATAAGCAGAAATATTAAAAATGAGATTACCTATTAAAAATTCACAAAAAATAAAAGATAAAACAAAATTTTTGCTGTGGTGAATATTAAAGTAATAGTTCCATATCTAGAACTATGGCACTGGAAAATGCCTGATAAAGATTTAGTGTAAACAGAAAAAAAGTATATCTACAATGAAAATGTTTAATGTTTCAGTTATTCAGGACATGTTAATAATTGTAAAGACGGCTCTAGGGGCCAGCCTGGTGGCATAGAGGTTAAGTTTGCACACTCCGCTTTGGCAGCCTGGGGTTCATGGGTTTGGATGCTGGCACACACCTACACACTCTTCATCAAGCCATGCTGTGGCAGCATCCCACTACAAAATAGAGGAATATTGGCACAGATGTTACCTCAGGGACAATCTTCCTCAAGCAAAAAGAGGAGGATTGGCAATAGATGTTAGCTCAGTGTCAATCTTCCTCACCAAAAAAAAAGAAGGCTCTAAAGCCAAAGGCTTTAGAGAAAGCAGATAACCCATTATGCAGTGTAATAAACTAATGACCATAGACCAAAGAAAAAATGGAAACAATTGAAGAAGGAATTAAAAGGAGAAAAGTTTTAACAGAAGAGCAGTGGAATGAGAGAAGAAAGGAAGAGTAATGCTTTTACAATGGGTGTACTACCTATAGATAGTGTGTGTATGTATGTGTATATATGTTTTCCGCCACAATATAAATAAAGATACAAAAAGTGGAATTAGGAGAAAACTAACATAATGGAAAAGCTGCTTTAGGTGGCACTGTTTGAAGTGGGAGGAAGTTTGCTATTGGAAAGTTTGCTTATTTAGAACATCTGAAAATGAGTTAACAGCAGTTGAACAACTCAGAAAAAAAGGTAAAATACTTGTGAATATGATGGCTGACAGTTGATTCTATTAGACTTTTTAGATTTATCTGAAAAAAATCTATGTAATATCTTTCATTTGGAGGAAGGATGAAATAACCAACATAATCAATGAAGAGTAGTAAATTTTCTTTCTTTTAAAGGAGAGATGAAGAATATTGGAATAGGAAACTACTAAGATTATTTAATACTAATGAATAGAAGTTTTGAGTTTTTTTCAGATCAGAGGCTTTGTTTAGATTTGTCTTCCCACCAATGCAGGAGGAATAAGAGAGGGTCTATGAGAAAAGCTCCGGTGTTATACCATAATAGTGCCAAGAACAGAAGACCAATGAACCACAGGGCAAGCACAGAATATCCCAAAGAATATCTTTAAATAGGAATGAAACTCTGCTTAATACTTTGTAAAGAAATACTATGTCAGCCTAAACTGCCTGATTGCAGGACAGAAATGATCAATAAAGTATACCTCAGTATCTACGAAGAAATACAGAAGCCAATTAAAATTAACTAAGGAAATGAATGAAGACTTCTCATCCTTTCTATGAACATGTAGTTTGTAAAAACTGAAAAGAGAAAATATAAAATTTAAGCTGTCAAAAATAAAGGATATTTATTGAGAGTCTAGAAATTAGGCAAATTAAACAATTCAATAATTGAAAACAGTGGAGCTGAAAAATATATTTGAATATATTAGAGCAAGACACAACAAATCAGTAAAGCAAATGGGATATACAGAGACTGTATGCTCTTGAATTAGTATGTATAGCAAAAGAAGAGAATGGAATTGTGAAAAAAAAATGGCTTTTTGAAGAGGAATATCTTGTCCCTTAAAAATGAGTATGTGGTTATCAGAGAAGGTTTAGTATGTGATGGACAGAAAGATGCCAAAAGGTATACTTTAAAAAGGTAAAAATTCATTGGCTGAGTTATAAAAACCTTTAAGATTGGTGACACAAAATGGGAAATAATCGAGTTGGCTTCAAAACAGAGGTGTGGTCTCCCTTGTTCCCAAGATCCCATATATATCCACGAGGAGAGGAAGATTCAGTAAGTTGAGTTTGCCATTTTTGTGAGGGTTTTGTGCTCTTCTGGCAGTTCGAAGCTATTCTGAGAACTTTGTATGCCTAAGGCCTGACAGTGTGCTTTCATCTGGGAACAATGCCATGATATTCCTGTCGGTTTACTGTTACACAAGTGAAGCCCAGGTCAATTTTCCCGTAACATCTTTCAATCAACCCTCATTTAAAGCCCTTTTAAGAGGCTGATCCTCAGAAATAAAGGAGGGAACTGTATTAATAATTGAGCAGTTATCACTGGAGTACAGGAGCCTATTTAAGCAGGTTCTGAGGTCAATTTTCTATTATGTTAGTTATATGTGACTGACACTGAGGTGTGTAGTCTCATCAAGGAGACCCTTTGTTTTGATGTCAATGGAGGAAGTAGGGTTGGAGTGAGAAAAGCAGCATTACTGTGACATTTAATTCTTATATGGTCATTTTTAAAAAGCAGAAAATGACTATAATTTGTGTGTGGGTTCTTCACACATTTTTCACTTTTTTGAATTTCTAGTCCAAAAGGAGTGCTCAAGTAAAGAGAAGCACAATAATTTTTAAAAGGACATAATATAAATTGCAATGCTGGAAGATAATGCCTGAGAATAGATTAAAAAACGTTTTTAAAAACCCTAGAAATTTATTGAATAAAAACATATCAAATGAGTCCTTTAGCTTAAAATAATGTAAATAAAGAAGACATTAAAATTATTTTACTATGCAGAATAAAGAAGGATGAGGGAAAAAGAAAGAAAGAGAGAGAGGAAGGGAAGGATGGAAGGAGGGAGGGAGGAAGAAAGGAAGGAAAGGACAGAGGAAGGAAGGGAGGGAGGGAAGGACAGAGGGAGGGAGAGAGGAAGCAAGGAAGGAAGGAAGGAAGAAAAGAAAAAAGGCCGCGTACATACATAGTCTCAAATGGTTTTTCTCATTTTGCAGTTTCTGCCTCTCTTGAATCCTTTCCTCATCCTTCCATTGCTGCGTTTTCTTTTGCAAGGAGGCTGAACCCAGCAGATTTCATTCCAGTTATTCGTGTATATAGGCTTTTGGGTGGATCTGATCAATAGAGAGTACTTGCAGAAGAATTGAGATGGGAGAGGTAAAGGCATCCGGCTGTTACTAACGTCTAGTTCCCTCACTGTCCACTTCCATCATGTGAACAACAAATTCCCTACGGTCACTTCCCACTCTGGGTGATGCAACACTAGGGATTCCAGAGATCTCGGGCCATATCTCTAGGTGTCTTTCAGAGAGCAAGGAGGAAGTTTTGATTTACTATTTTCATTTTGATGGTCATTTAAAATACATTATAAATCAGAGGCTGAAGATAAAATCTATCTAGAGATACAACAGTGCAGAACTGTTCCCGGCATATGATTTCAGCACAAATATTTGTACTTATAGTCAAGATATTTTTGATGACAAATATACTGTTTTCCCCGGATAGCAAAAAAAGAAAAGAGCAGAAAATATATAAATGTTTTCACATCAAGTGAAAGCCAAATGATATAACGGTGCACTAAATTCTCTAATAAAAAGCAAATAATAGAAGAATAAAAAAACAGTTTGTTTCTCTAAGGCAAAAGAACAGAAATCACAGTTTTAATTCTCAAAAACTGTGGTTTTCTTTAAATATTTTAAGAACTTTTAATATTTCTATAGTAATTTTCAAAAAGACTACAGGAGCAGACTATTAAAAATGAATGAACCTGTTTTACACTAAGTATTTCAATGCGCTTTTTCTGTAATATTTTGTCTTTTTACAAACAATAAAACCTTGTTCTACCTGCCATGATCTCATTATACTATTTCCTTCTCTTATCTAGTGCTTTCACAGTCAAACAAGCAAATTGGAGATTAAACTGTTAATATTAGGAAGATAAAATTACATTGATTTATATGGGACTTATACATCAGCTTTAGAATTTAACTCAGTGAGCCTCTCATATAAAATGTTCTATAGTAACAATGAGTATTTTTAGTTAGTTATATTTTTAGTTATGGTAAACAGTTGAAGACACTGTACATTGTATAAAATTAATAAAATTTGATGTAATATGCATAAATGTATAGCTAGATAAAGCCTATATAATCATTTAAATTTTTATTGAAAATTATAGAATGCATATGATTAGTACATGAAAATAAATATTCACATTTTAGAGAATAATTATTAAATATGAAACCACCTATCCACCATCTAAATCAGAGTGGAAAACTATAAAGACCCATAAACCCCATGCACGACCCTTCTAATTTCACCCTCCCTCAGTTCCTTCCTGAATAAATCAACCCGAGCTAGCCACTAGACTCAGAAACTTCCACATCTGTGCCACAGAGTCATTCAGAAACCAAAGTTTCCTTTGCATAGTTTGTCATCCCCTGAAGTCTTAGAATCTTTCAATGAATATCCTTCATTTGGCTGGTAGACAAGGAATGTAGGTGCATGAAGCATAGTACAATGGGTTTTATGAATCAAGACACATTCCATTGAACAGAAATACGAAAGAGCATCAAGGAACTAGCTGTGGAGCATTACAGTTATAGTTCATCCTCACCCAGGAGGAAAAGAGAAAATATTTGGTGAACCCCCAGGCAGTCTTTGTCATTACATTCCTGTTCCCACTGTGCTGAATTGAGTACTAATCATTGCCTTGCATTTCTTTACAGCTTTTACTACTCACACAGTATCCCTAAAAATAAGAAAATACTGTTGAACTTTGTTTTTAATGCTAGTTTCATTTCTCTTCACGTTATATGCTTAAATTAATTCATGATGATATATGGCCTATTTGCTTCACTGTGGTATAGTATCCCATTTTATGGATATCACAGTGCATATTTGTCTATTCTGCTATTAATAAACATTTTGTTTGGTTCCATGTTTGTTATTATGAGAAATACTTGTGTAAATGTCATTTCATATATCTCCTGCTGTATTTGTGCAAGAATTTCCCAAGGGTATATAGTTAGTGGTAAGATTATTTTGTTATCAGGAATGTGCTTGTTGATTTTGTTGGTTAATACCAAAATATTTCCAAATTGGTTGTGCTTCCAGCAGTTGGATGAGCGCTCCTATCGCTCCGTATCCTCATCAATATCTTCTATTGCTAGACTTTATTTATTTTGGTTTTTCAATCTAGTGGATATAAAATTATATTGATTTTATTTATTGTTCAACAAATACTTAATGAGTGCCTATTATGTACCAAGTACTGTTGACCTTGGAATATACCAATGAACAAAATAAACAAAGAACAATCCCTCTTGGCGCTTACATTCTTAAAGGAAGGAGCAGGAAATCTACACAGATAAAATAAGCAATTACTACAGAAAACACACACACAAGTGAAGAGAAGAAAAGAAAAAGAAGAGCCGGGGTTCTAAAGAGTGCGGGTTTCAATTTTAAGTAGTCCAGTCAGCATAGGTGTATTGAAAAGTGAATTTAAGGAGACATGGAATTTAACCATGGGGACATCTAGGAAAAGAACATCTTTCCTTATATGCATTCCTAAGTTTTTATTTTTAAATAAAAATCATAGTTTTACATATCTATTTTTAAATTTTTATTGCTTACATCTTGGAATACAACTGATATTTTTATATTGACTTTGTATCCAATGTCCTTACTAAATCCAAGTATGAATCCTAATGGTCTGTAAGTTAATTTAGTTTTCTACGTACACAATCATGTCATCTGCAAATAATTCATTTTCCCTGCATTTCCAATTTTATACTTTCAAACATGATTAAACTTGATGAAAGTGAACATTCTTGTCTGGCTCCCACACTCAGAGAGAAAACATGAATATCTCATCATTAAGTAATAAGGTGGAGAGTTCCTATCCTTTCTTCCTTTCTTCTTTCCCTTCTTTCTTTTTTGTAGGTGTGTTTTATCAGATTAGGAAGTTTCCTTCTATTCCTAGTTTGATGGGAGATTTTATTTTTGTTTTTTTAACAAATTGGTATTGATTTTATGAAACATTTTTCTGCATTTATTAGATGACAGTGTAATATTAATTCATTAAACAATATTGATTGCTTTTCAAATGTTAAACAACTTTGTATTCCTGGAATACGTCTATCTGAGTCATAATGGATTTTTCTTTTTGCGTAATGTTGCCTTTGATTTGTTCGTATTTTATTTAGTGTATATTCTTTAGGTTCATGAGAGTTATTGCCCTGTAATTTTCCTTGTAATGTCTTGTACAATTTTCCTTGTAATGAAAATTTCCTCTTTTCTCTTCAGTGGAAAAGTCTGTTTAAAATTGATATTCTTTCTTCCTTAAATTTTTGGAAGAATTTATCAAGGAAACCATCTGTGGCTTTTTTTTTTGTAGGAAGTTTTAAACTAATGTTTTAGTGTTTTAATGGATACAGAATGATTCAGATTTTCTATTTCTCCTCTGTCAGTTCTGGAAAGTTGTGTTTTTCAAATAATTTTCCAATTTACATTAATTTGAAAATTTATTAGCATATATATAGTCTTGTCTACTAAATATCTACGAATTCTGTTCTATTATCCTATTTTTCTTCTTATTTGTTGATTTTTCTTTTCTTTCTTTCTTTCTTCTTTGATTCTTCTAAAGATTTATTTGTTCTATTAATGTTAAAATTTTGGCTTTGTTGAGTTTTTTCTATTGAACATGTGTTTTATATTTCATTGATTTCTGCCCTTACATATATATTATCTTCTTTCATCTATTTTCTTTGCTTTTAATTATCTTTTTCTAGCTTCTTGAGATCTATATAAGATTTGGTCATTAGTTTTCAGCATTTCTTCTTTTCTAATATATGCATTTAGAGCTATAAGCACTGCTGTAGCTATATCCCAAAATTCAAGATTTGTCATTTTTTTATTGTTCAATGCAAAATATTATTGAATTTTGATTGAATTTCTTCTTGATCCCCTTGATATTTTTAAATGTACAGCTTAATTTGCAAGTATTTGAGAATTTTCTAGTTTTTCCTATGCTACTTCTACTATAATAAAGGAACATAATTCTTTATATTTGTTGTTTTAAAATGTGTTGTGGCTTGTTTTATGTCCCAACATCTGGTCTCTTTGGTTAAATATTCCCTGTATACTTGAAAAGAATGTCTTTTGCAGCTGTTGAGTATAATGTTCTATATATATTCTATAAATAGAATATATGATGTTCTATATATAATATTCTATAGTATAATGTTCTATAATGTTCAATTAAGTCAAATTGATTAAGTGTAGTAGTCAAATCTTGTATATTATTATTGATTTTCTTTCTCCTTCTTTTACCAGGTACTGAGAAAGGTGTATTTAAATGCCCAGCCATGATTGGGGATTTTTTTTCCTCTTAGTTCTACTAACTTTTGTTATTTTATTTATTTTTAAAATCATGTTATCTGACACAAATTTCAAATGAACTTTTTTAGAATGAGTGAAGGAGAACAGCAGAGAAAAAGTACATACACTAGGGGGAAGGAGTTGGCAGATCATGGAGGGCACTGTAAACAATTGGAAGAACTATAGCTTTACTAGGAGTGAAATGGGAGCCTTTGCAGGGTTTTGACCAGAACAGTGACATGAAGTGACAGATCGATCTTGTCCCTGTGTGGAAAATAAACTGAAGCAGAGCAAGGGGAGAGTCAAGGAGACCATTTAAGAATACATTGTCTTAATCTAAATGAGAGATGAAGATGACTCATTAAAGTGGGAAAAGTGATTGAATTCTGTATATATTTTTAAAGTAGAAACAGGAGGATATCCTAATGGATGTAGGGTGGCAGAGGTGGAGGGGTGGGCAGGAGGGAGGGAGATAAAGAAAGGAGTGAAAACAACTTCCAATATTTTTGTCCTCAGAAATTTGAAGAATGGCATTGTCATCATCTGTGCTGAGGAAGCATTCACGTAGGGTAATGGTGAACCATGTGATCAAATGTCTTGCCACAAAGTAGCCTAGCTCTTTATCTAAAGATGTCGGATTTGTCTAATATTAAAAACTATTCTCTCACAAAAAGACGTGACACATTCTTTGTGTTTTAAGCTACAAACACAGAAAAAGAATAGAAAAGAAACGAGCCCATAGTATGGCATTAATATATTACAGATTTAAACTATTTATTTTGTGAAGAAATAAGGTAAGTTTGTTTCAAGAATTTGAAAGGTGAAGAAATTAATTTGCAGGGATTCTGGTTTTCACAGACTTTTTCAGTAATTCATTTATGTAAGTGTAAATGATAGAATACAAAAAAGGTTTATACCTATAATTAGTTTTGTCTCTTTTATAAACTTTATTATGTCCTCTATCAATTTAGATAATTACGGATTTTATTTCTCTCAAGCCATCACACTTGGTTAGTTTAAATTTAACCTCATATATTTAGCATAATGCCATATGACTACAAATGACACCTGCTGCTGAAGAAGACACATTTTATGTCCTGCTGTGGTTTAACAGTACCTTGTCCAATTTTTTTTTTTTTAATTCCTAGACTGTTATGTAATGGATTCTAATTTTGATATTTTCCTTGGGCTAAATTGCTCCAGTTCTATCAAGACAGAAGCCTCCTTTGGGTCACCAACTAATTATCCATTCTTTTATGTCCAGTCCCAAATCATGCTTTAGATCCTCTACAAATTATTAATATAATTTTCAAAGACTTACACATAATGAAAGGCATTTTAACACTGATAATAGAGAACTTCTATAATATGAAAACTCTTCTATGTAATGATAGTATCCACATTTTACTCCCTGCTGTTTTTTCATTGTCTAGTAAAAGTGTCCTCTCAAGACGAAAAAAAAACAAGGTGAATTAGAAAAGATGAATAAAAGTAGAAATCTTTACAAATGGGTGAGATGTGTTATCATGCAAATTCTACTGTTTCTATTCTAAGGTTTAGCTCTAATAAAAGTGTCTTTATTGAGAAATGGAAAATTTCTATCACCTACACTTATACATTAAATTGAATTACATTTTGCTTCTGCTTTCGTAGGCTGAACTAAACTCTTCATTGGTGACATGCAAGTTAAAATATAAATATTTCTTTTAAATATATACAGTGCTGTATATCAATTATATCTCAATAAAACTGGAAAAAATATAAATGTTTTTTAAGTTGAAATTATTCCTCACCTATAGTCCAAATATTCCCATTTGTAACAAAATGGTATAATAAAGACAGGATAAAAAACTGAGAAAAAAAAATATTAGATTGTAATTTAAAGCTTAAACTTTCAGCCAAAAGATGAATACTTGAATAATGCCATCAAATAATTTCTGAGATGTAGGCTTTTATTTTAAAGTAGAGTGTCAGGAAGATAATTAGGTAACATAAATAAAAATTCAAGTATAATTTTCTTGTTAGAGTAACACTCAGCTCCACAGTACAACTGTATATTGTTTTAAATGAGATTTTCACTAATATTTTAGGAATATTTATGTGATTTTATATTTATAAAAATCTATTTTCTGTTAAATTAAAAAAAGAATAAGATGATATCCCAGTCCACACTGACCTTAATGAAAGAAAGAGAGTGAATAGAGTTAAATATCAATTATAGTCTGAGCTATCAGAAAGGTTTCCTTCAATTTTGTATATATGTGACTAAAATACAAAATAATACATAGTAAGAAGAAAAGATAAATAAAATATGATGTGCTTTTCTACTGTCCTTTAAAGAATAGGATTTTTTACAAGTATGGCAGAATACAATGAGCCAATACTTTAGCATGGCATTTAATGTTGCAATGTTTTTTTTAGTTACATGTCCTACTGTACCCACCCAACATCTTATAAATAGACTTGGATGTATTATGCCTTTCCTCATACTACAATATCTCTTCTGCATGGATGTGAGTGTTCTTCAGACCTAGCTTGAACACTCTCTTATCCTTAAAACTTATTTTTATTCTCCCCTCCTTTCAGATATAAATAATTGCTCTTTCTAGAATGCTTTTAATTTAATAGTGTGGCCATACTCATCCATAGCCTGAGATTTGCACAAGTTTCTGGTTGATGGTGGCCTGTTCCCTGGGTTCCAGAAGATGTAACACAGATGTAGCCATAGAATGAAAGACTCAGAACAATCATAAGTTTATGGCTCTATGTGACCAGTGTTGGTAACATATCAGTACATGCCACAAGAGAAGGAAGTAGTGCTCAATCAAAAAGATGCTCCATAGAAATCTGGTTGGAAGTTGTTATTCTCAAATTGTGAGAGGAGCCGTTTTCAGTGTTTTCAGATATAACAAGGAACAGGGACTGTATTTATTCACATTGACATCTAAAAGGAATGACAGTGAATCATTGAGACTGGAGTTCACTAACCCAGCAAACATTTATTGACTATTCACTCTGTGCCAGTCTCTGTTAAGGGGAAAGGGATATGGAAGTGTGGGAGTCGGGAATGTGATAGGAAATTTCTGTGATCATGGAACATACAATAAACATATTCTGACCATTATCATGCTGTGCTCTGAAGATTCAAAGTAGTGTAGTTTTAGTTACTTTGCCAGAAAAATCATGATCTATATTCAGTTATGATTGCTTTCTCATAGAGGCGGATATGAGGTGGGCATCTAATATATTTATACTCTTCAAGGATCTCACACAGAATACACCATATAGTATATAAATCTGTACTATTATTTCAAAACAAGGAACCAAACTTTGGGATAATTTAGTCTTATTAAGATCATGTTAAGTCTTTATAAATATTCCCTCTCTGTTCTCCAAGAACAGAAATATTTCCAACCAGGAAGTACCGTGACCCTTTTCACTTACCAGTGGAAATCTGCTGTGAAGCATTTGGATTGCTTTGCTACCTGAAATTTTACCAGCTATAATGTGGCTATTCCATCTGCCTTTTTTAGTTGATAGGCGGAAATCAGTCACTGAGTCCTTTTCATTCTACCGTAGACCTATGCTAGTCCATTAGTGTTCTCTATGCATCTTAGTCCCCTCACCAAGGGTTCTGTGTACGCCATGCATATGCCATGGACAAATAAGTAACTTTGTAACAGTATCACCTGTCTAAGTCCCACTTGCTGATGGTACATTGTCATCACCTGGTCCATGGTGGAAGTGACTATATGGATAGCTTCTCCAAGAAACCGTAGACATCTCCTTAACCTAATTTGGAGTTTATGCCATTAGTTTCAACGTCATTTAGCCCTAAGGATTCCTTTCTATAGATATCTCTTCTACTCCCCGAGACTGTGGAAAATGAGTAGGAGGCAAACCAAGACTATAGAAAATGGCTTCTGACTCTCTCATGATTTCCTTGCTTTATGAGTCAGAAAGGGCCTAGCTTCAGGCTTTTTGTGTCATTTAAACCATACAAGTCTTCTTCCCTAGGCAGAAAAATGTATGGCCTAGCCCTCACAGATTGAGAAGATGTTTCCTAGACATGATGGAGAAATGTTACAGTACTCTGACTTGGATTTTATATGACAGAGACTTTATAAGGTGTCACATCTTAGTAAAGCTGTCCTTAAATCCTATTGTGTTAGGAGGCAATCCTATTGGGAACACAAGAAACTTAATATCAATTATTTCCATCTCTATCTTTTTTTCTCTAAAAATCATACTCATCCTCCATAAAACTTGGTGGCAGCTGGATTTCTCAGACTGGCTGAAATTATGTCATGCAAAATAGAGTGTAAAAGAAAGAAAAGAACCTACACATATTTTTTAAAATAGTATTACCCGTAGTGTGCTTATTTACTAATAATATTTCCTTGATTCAAATATATTTACTCCTTAGAGTTAACATATTAATTTTTTTTTTGCTTATACAGAGAAAATGTATTAATAGAAACAGTAACTTGAGTAGTCTTGTTCACAGTCGGCAACCACAGTGACCCCCTTCCTGCAGGCACTGTCAGAGAATGTAAATGACATCCTCAGTCCACCCGATCTTTATTCAGAACTGGCCAAAGCTCTGAGGGTCGTATAGGCCCCGATTCCACAGATGTTGGTCCTGTTTCCTCCTGTGACCTGGAGTTTGGTGTGTAGGGCAGTGATGCCCAGCTCCTTTCACCTCCACATCCTGGGTGGCTAACATGGCCGCTTTGGGTGAAGGTTCATTCTGGTCAGCCTTCATCTTCATCCCACTCGTCACACAGACGATGGTTTCATTGCCAGAGAGATCAGTGACATGGACCAAAGTGTCATTGAAGGATGCAAAAATGTGGCAGATACCAAATATATTCTCTTCTTCAGCCACCTGAAGTTCAGGGCTGATAGCTTGTTCTTCCTTCTTTACCTTCTCTGGTGGTGCCATTCTGTGGTTGTCTCCAGACTCTGCCACCAGAAAAAAAAATATATATATATATACATAAATATACAAATAAATATATATGTATGTGTGTGTAAAATGAAATTAGAGCCACAATAATTCTGTTTTAAAATTCTGTTACAATGAAACAATATTACATTTATAGAAGACTAATTAATGTATGTAGAGGCTTTTGTGTATCAAGTTGTGCTGAAATTCATACAATTTTCTTTCCTACACTTGAAAAAATCAAAACAAAACCATGGACATCAGAAAGAGTTTAGAAAATATAAAAATACATTACAGTTAAAATGGGAATTTTATGGTTAACTATATTAAAAGTAAGTTAATCTTTAGATACATATTTACCTGCAGACAAACTTTATACAGATTTCTGATATGGACTCCCTCAGAGTGAGCATAGACTACTATTAGAAATACTAAATATGACATGAAGTATTTTGGTGGAATAAATCATTTCTCCATGTTCATGCTTATAGTGACAGAAATAATAAATAGTAGACAATAAAATAAACATATATTTGAAAGTTCAGGACTATAAATTTTAAAAGTTTATTTTGATGTATTTTATTAATGATATCACCACACTTGCATTCCCTACACAGATTTTGATTTTTGTGGTTTCTATTCATTATAATAGCATTAAATACATGGTTGATGAGAGTGTATTTGAGGCCTTAGGCTTTTAAAACTGTTAAATAGTTCTTTGATCTAATAATGTAAACCTTTCAAAATATTTTTATCATTCAAAATATTTTTTTAAAAACATCTTATTTAAACTGAGTCCAGAAAGAACTCATTAGCTTTTTATTTCTATATGGTTCATAAAAAATATACTAGGCTTTCCCCCTCTCATTTAATATATACCATGAAATATTGTTCTCTTCTCAAACATTTTTTAAAAATTGAGGTAAGAGATTCATTTCAGAATTTGGAATAGGAGAAGTTATATGCCAAATTTCTTACAGTATTTTCATGTATAATTAAAGTATATGATTCAAAGTGATTCAAAATGTGTACAAAAAGTTTGCAATAGATAAAAATCTATGAAATGAAAAAAATCTCTATAGACATTTTGATCTCTCTCAGTTCCTCTCTTCTTAGCTTATTGTCAATCTTTCATTTCAGGCATTTTGTATATTAAAATGATAATTTCAGCAAATCAAATTGGATTTTGTCTCTAGTTTCTTTGTTATTTAATCATCCAATACTCAGTTGCAATATTTACAATCTTAACATAATAAACTAAAATATAAAAATGCAATCAAAAATAAAATTGCTTCAGCAATAAAATAAAGTAAAAACAAATAGAAAACAAACAAAACTGCAATAAAACTATCCATACTTCTCGGGGCCGCCTGGTGGCGCAGCGGTTTAGTCCGCACTTGGCAGCCCGGGGTTCGCGAGTTCGGATCCCGGGCACCCGCAGACGCACTGCCTGTTAGCCATGCCGTGGTGGCGTCCCATATAAAGTGGAGGAAGATGGGCACGGATGTTAGCCCAGGGCCAGTCTTCCTCAGCAAAAAGGGGAGGATTGGCAACAGATGTTAGCTCAGGGCTGGTCTTCCCCACAAAAAAAAAAAAAAAAAAAACTATCCATACTTCTCAATTGCCTTCCTAATTAAATCAAAATTCTTAAGCTGGAACCCAAGGCTCTGTATTATGTGTTTTCATGTTTATCTTCTAAATGTATCTCTTTCTATGCAATTTTGACCTGCCTATGACACATTCAAAGAGATTACTTGTTTAGTTACTCTCTCTTGGTTCTTTTCACATGAAATACCATATATATCGATAATGAATATCCTAAAAAAGTAGTAATTTTTAAAGCTCTATTTCATTCATTAAATATTTCTTAGTTCCTGCTGTCATTCTATTCTCAAGGCAGAAGTGATGTCTCCAATTTTAATCTAACACTTTATTTATTTGGACATTTGTTATTTGGGATTTTAGATACATCTGTATATGTCTTGTCTCATTAATCATGTAATACAAATCAAAACTTCTCAATTTTTAGAAATGCCATTGTGCCACCTCATTGCAGTGCTTTGTATATATAAATATTTTACAATTCAATACATGGAGTGTAAAAAAAGAAGTGTCATTTTCTGAACTTTTAATTTTTTTCCTATTAGAGGACAAAATTAAATTAAAAGGTAAAATAATTAAGTCAATGATGCATAAGTATTCTCATATTTAAATATGAGTATTTCCTTTTGATGAATACTTGATTTTACCCCACATTTACTGTAATGTCTGTTTTTTTCACTTAACCACATGCCCAGAAAACACAAATCCAACTCCCCAATATGCTGGTGAATACTTTTATCAAGAATTTCAAACAAAATGGAAGAGAAGGCCGTATATCCTACTATTCACGGAAAAACTTATTTTAAAATACTTTCAGGGCTGGCCCGGTGGTGCAGCAGTTTAGTTTGCGCTTGGCAGCCCGGAGTTCGTGGGTTCAGATCCCGGGCACCCGCCGTCGCACTGCTTGTCAGCCATGCCGTGATGGCGTCCCATATAAAGTAGAGGAAGATGGGCACGGATGTTAGCCCAGGACCAGTCTTCCTCAGCAAAAAAGAGGAGGATTGGCAACGGATGTTAGCTCAGGGCTGGTCTTCCTCACAAAATAAAATAAAATAAAATACTTTCAAATATCTCTTTGTTTGTTCTAGTTCTCTCCTTAATAAAGGGATCATTACATCTCCTTTTTCTCCCATATAGTATCAAATAATGCACCAACTTGTGTATCTTACCCAGAATTAGGAAATCAGTTAATAGTGAATCTTATCACTCATGCCAACTCTTGAAAAACCCAAACCATTGCCATACGGACAATCAATGTTAGTGATGTAAAATCTTGATCAAAAATATTCTAATCAACAAATAATCTTAAGATATATTAGACAGGTGATGGATGTATTAATTAACCTTATAGAGGTAATCTTTTGCAGTATATACATATACCAAATCATTATGTTGTATACCTTAAACTTATACAATGTTATATGTTAATTATATCTCAATAAATCTGGAAAAAGAAAGAAATATTAGATATACACCTATTGATAAAGACTCAGGGCAAGATTTCTATAGTTGTACTTACATAAAAGTCATGAACCAACCTGATCATTTGTCCATTCATCCCCAACCATCCCTCCCTTTGATGGTTGTTCTTGGTGTCTCCTTTGAAGTAGTGTTACGAGTCAAATCCCCAAAGAGATGCTAACATTTAAAACCCTGAGTTTTTCTGAAGCAAATGCTTTGTCCCCACATTTGGTTTTGTTTTCATGTGCAATGACATCTAATAGTTCTTTTTCCAATGGAAGAAAGATGTATTGCACAAACAAACAAAAATAATAATAATAAGAGAACTTATATTCCCTCCATGTTCCTGACTCTCAGGTGAAAGAGAACAGAAGAAACCTGAAATGTATATCATGGTCTTGCTTTCCAAACTTGCTAAACAAATAGAGCTCTCTATTTTCCCAAGTATGGAGTAAGTGCATCAGCAGATACTCCAAGAGTGTTACGCTATTAGATGTCCCTTCACCTGGAAAGCACAATTAGGAGTGAAAAAATGTTCACCTCCTAACATCCTTCTATTTCCAGTCTCTTAACCCACTGGTCTGAACTTTGAAGACTACAGTCAACTAAGGATGTGGCTATCTATTTCAAGGGACTCGATCAGCCACTTAAACAGTTTTATTTGTACCCTTGCAGAACCAGTTTCTCAATAACTACTACTGTTTCTTTTGGGCCCACAAAAAAGTAAATTATGACAAAACTGTGAATTAATAAGATCAAAGGCACCCTGTATCAAGTCCATATAATTGCCCTATATTCTATTTCCCTTTTCAGACTAGGTCCAGATTTGAAGTCCACCATTGCCTTTAAGAAGTCTTTCACTGTTATTAAATGACATAAGAATACTACAATTGCATGACATGAAGATTTTCCAATAGTAATGCTAAAAATATCAAATGCTCCTAATTAAGAAGAATCTATCCTATTATAAAATGTCTAAGGATAAATTAAAACCTGTTGAAAATTAAAGTACTTAATGTCATAATTCAAACATTAAAATCCAAAATTGATTTGTTTTCCTTGTGAGTTAAAAGCATAAAAAAAATGAAGATTTGCTATTATTGTTACTTTTATTATTCTGCTCATTCTCAGCTAGATGCCAAGATTGGGCTAGAATTTAGTTCAGCAGGTTTAGCCTGGGCTATCTCTCACTGGATTAATGTTACCCCCATCGTGGTCTCATATATTACATAAATATGGTTCCAAAGCTCTTGTGAACCTCACTTTTACAGAGTACACAGACTTAACAGGACACAAAAGATAATTATACTTGTGGATCTCGTTTTACCAACTTTAGAGTCATCCCATCTCCAATTGCCAGAGCTGAATTTGGGCAAAATTATGATCTAGAACACAGTTTCTAATGTTGCTATAGGACCGTATTAAAAGCACAACAATATTTACAGAATAGAGAGTAGGTAAGAAAAATCTTGGTTTCTGCCTCACCAGAATCACAATTAATACCAGTTGAGAGCAATCTAAAACCTGTAAACTTAAACTCATTTGTGAAATATCTTCCTGCAAAAGGTTAATTTTGCATGATTTATTTACCGTACGTGGGGGAATATTCAACCATGCATGTGTGTTCTCTCTTGGAGAGACATATTGACACAGTCTTGCCTGCATGAAAAATTTGGAGATCTGTAACTGTGGTAGTTCCAATTAACATCTTATTTGAGGTATGCTTCTTTTCTTTCCAGCATATTCAAAACATATTAATAGTCATTACCCTGAAACCCTGTGTTTCTGGCACCGCTGGATTAGTAAACTGAATTTGGATTGGATTTAACGACTTGAAGTCTAAAATATTTTGGGAAATGAATTTGAATTGAGGCACGGTGACTGTGTGTTTTGCCACTTGTTATAGAAATCCTTAGGTCTAACAAATCTGTCTCATCAAAAAATGATTCATCCTTCATGTGTTAATAACCAAGACAGAATCAACTTGAGACTTTGTTACGTGATGACGCACATGTCTACACAGAAATTACATGAGTTCATGCCTCTCTCTCCCCTCCACCCATACCACTGCCTTGAACCTGAGTGGAAAATAGAAATTGGAACAACTAATCAAGTGTTGCCTATGTAGACCTGAATCTAAAATTTAAGGTTGGGACCTCACCAGTGTTGCATAGCGCATGATAAACTCACTCAGTTTAAAGTAGCATATATTTGTCTGACTCCTTATATCTAAAAAAGCCAGTATTTGAACTACCTGTTTTGTCATATTTGAATCTTTGCTTCATTGATGCTGGTTTAGGTAAGATTACTCCTGATATAGAAAGACCTGCTTATTTTGGAAAAAATTCAACATAATCTACAGTCACCCTCTAAGACCATAACACCTCATGGTCCAAAGCATAAAGCTTCTTGTTCAGGCAACAGCACAACTACAAAAGCCCGCTTCATAATTCAATATAAACTTCTGCAAACTGCTAAATTAAAAATGCCAGTTGCACTCACAAAGGTCCAAAAGCCAAAGCCATCTGACTTGACTATACAAAAACAATCACAATCAGTCCATATGTATCTTTTTCCCTGAAAATTTACTCCTTGCCTATTTCTCAAAGTCAAAGACCAGTCTCCTGTAAACTGAATTAGCCTCCCAAAGCCGTAGCCTCCCAATACTTCCCTCTCACTCCCCCCCACACACACATACACACACGCATACATACCCACACACACATGTCTTGGAGGAAAAGATGAGAAGGTGTGCTTTCTGCAAGTAGCTCCCTCCCGAGAAAAAATAAGGAGAGTGGGCTAATTAACTCAAGCCAAGTTTCTTAAAACCAGATATCTGTATCAACTCCTAAAGCAGGAGAGTGAACAAAGGAGTGGAGAAGTCAAGAGCATTACGTGAATTGATACTCTCCACATAGAAGAAAACATCAGAAGAGTTTTTAATGGGTGAAATGAAATCTTACTGTTACTTTAATTGTAATTTAGGGATTATTAGATAAATTGATCATTTTTTCAATTAAAAACTACAATTACACCTCTTTATTGTGAATTATTTTTTCCTGTTCCTTAAACATATGTTTTTCTTCAGCAATATGCACTATTTATAGTGAAATGAATTAACCCCTTGTTGCAAATATCCTAGAAATAAATTGTTGTTCGATAAAATCTAACCTAAAATTCTCACAATTTAAACCACATGTAGTACATAAAAATATGAATATATGACCTTTGTATTGGTTAGGACGTAATTTTGGCTACTGCTACAAGGGCCAAAATAACAACGGCTTAAATGGAATAAAAGTTAATTTCCTTATCATGTAAAAGTCACACCAGCCAGTGGGAAGAAAAGAGAAGGAGAGTGAAATTCTTTGCTTTCTGGGCACAAACTGGAAGTTGCACGCATAATGTTTGCTTCTACATCAATGGTTCTGTCATAAGGCCACATCGAATGCAAAGGAGCCCAGTAAACTTATCCATTAGCTGCATGGAAGTGCAGCTAAATCTTCTATTACTCTAGACCAGGGATCAGCAAATATTATCTGTAAATGGAGAGAGAGTAAATATTTGAAGTTTGGGGGACCATATGATCTCTGTTGCAACTTCTCAACTATGCTGTTGTAGCACAAAAGCAGTCATAAATAACATGTAAGAGTGAGAGTTTTTGTGCTTCAGTATGATTTAACCTATGGACAATGAAGTTTGAATTTCATATAATTTTTATGTTAGAAATATTATTATCTTTCAATTTTTTTCAGTCATTTAAAATGCAAGAGCCACACAAAAACAGGTTCTGGGACTGGATTTGCCCCCTGGCAGTAGTTTGCAAGCTCTACTCTGTAGGAAAAGAGGAGTACTGGGGACCAGCGATTAGTTTCTGACACCTGAAGTCAGATATATTCCAGGAATGTAGGAACAGCACAGCATTACTAGATCTATTAATATATTGCATATTGCTAGTCCTTAAAATCATGAATAATGATTAACATTATTTTGGCTATAACATATAATGGCAATAACATTAATTTTGGCTATCTTAAATCATGAGGTTAATTACCAAACGCACTAAGCACTTTCAATTCTCATTTTCATCTCTCAAGCATTTCACATTGTTTAGCCATTTCTCTTCATGGAAAAAAATGTAAATAAATTTCTAACTACATGATCCACTAGTTTCCATTTTATTTCTTTACCAATTCCTTCTCAAACCCTCTCACATGTTTCTTCTTCCTTTATTTATTTATTTTGTGTCAATATTCCCTTATGTGCTATTTTTAGTCTTTTTCTCTCTCCATGTATTTTTCCCTTAAAGATCTCATCTAACTTGTTGACTTCAGTGATCACTGATCTATAATACCAGAAATCTCCTTCTGCATGCCCCTGGGCAGTTCAAGCTCATCATGCCTCCCATTCCACAAAATGTGATTTTTCTTCTATAATAATAATTTCATTTATTTCATTTTCACCCAGTTGTCTAGGTGACATTGTTTATTCACCTATTATTCATCAAATGTGTTTTGACCTGACATTCAGTTCTCTAGGCACTATGCTATGGTGATGAGCAAGAAAAAATAGTACCCAGTTTTCATGAGCTTAAAAGTTAGGTGGGAGAGGAGCAGAAAAAAAAAAATCAAGTGAAAAAATACAAATAATTAATCATTATTTTTGGACTAAGTATTATGAAGATAATAAAATAGACCGCCCTGTTAGAGAGCAACAATGATGGGGTACAAAATATACAGGGTGGTCAGGGAAAGCCACATCCAGGAGGTGGCATTTGAGTTGGGCTCTGAATCATCTGAAGAAGCCAGCCATGTCAAGAAGCCAGAACTCTGAATGGCATCCTTAATTGCTGCCTCATCATATTCCTTGTAAACTGTTATCCTAAACTGGCAATTATGTTTACTCAACAGCATCCAAAGTTGTCAGCTTCTCTCTTTTTCTTCTGTTACTATTTGAGTCATGTCTCCTCCCATTAATTCTCCACATTTTGCCAGAAAGATCTCCCTATAATGCAGATATTTTCAAGTGACTTTGGTAATGATATCTTTTATTAGATTAATTTAGGGATCACCATTGTCCCCAAACTCAAAATGTTCAAGGTCCCCAAATATGCCCTTATTACATTTTAAACCTTATGTCTTCCATTCCCATACCATTATCTATGCCCAGACTCTACTAAATCACTTCACTCCCCATAATCTTCACCTTTTAATTTTGCCTCCTTGACTTTTCGAATAGTCTTCCTTCTGTTTGGAGTCCTTATTCTAGCTGGTTAACTATTGTTTACATCACTTCGGTGCCAACTTAAATGTGATACCTAATATATTGTAGGGAAAACATGTGTTGAATTTTTTACACTTCCACTAGTTTGTAAGTTACTTGAGTGCTGGGAATGGTGTTTGCTCAACTTTGTATAGCCAATACATAACACAGAACCTAACAATATTGCAAGTAATGCTCAACAATTATTTGACAAATCAAAGTTTTTTTAAAATTTTGGTCCTTTAAACTGAATTGTTTCACTCAAATTTTTATAGTAATAACACAAATTGAGGTCTTTTTCATTCTACTTTGAATCCCTAATATATGCACTGGCACATGGTAGTTTCTTAACAACAAATATGTATTTTTATATTTGTAAGAAAAAAATGAGTGAATGAATGAAATTATTTTCAGTTAAAAATAAAACATAAGGGGCCGGCCCAGTCGCATATCGGTTAAGTTCACATGCCCTGCTTCTGCAGCCTGGGGTTTGCCAGTTCAGATCCTGGTCCCAGACCTATGCACCACTCATCAAGCCATGCCGAGGTGGTGCCCCACATAGAGCAACTAGAAGGATGTACAGCTATGACATACAACTATCTACTGGGGCTTTGGGAAGAAAAAAGGAGGATTGGCAACAGATGTTAGCTCAGGGCCAATCTTCCTCAAAATTAATAAATAAAGAGCTATTTAGGGCAGAAAGACACATGACACAAGCTTACTGTTCTCTGGACTAGTGCTATTTTAATTGTGGTCAGAAGACCATTCCCATTGAGATTACCTGGGGCTTGTTAGAAATGCAATTTTCAGGCCCATCTTAGACATGATGGAACAGAATTTGTGGGGTGGGGCTTAACACGCTATCAGATGATGGAGGTCATGTGACATTAGAGGTTTGCAACCTACACCCCAAAATACTGATTTTGTAGATATGAAGTGGAGTCTGATAATTGTATTGCTTAGAAGCTCTCAGGGGATGTTGATGGTGCTGGTTTGCAGACCACATTTTAAGAAGCAGTGCTCAAGAACAGGAACTGGCAAACTATGGTGGGCCAAATCTGGCCATCTGCCTGTTTTTGTAAATAAAATTTTATTTGATCACAGTGACCCATTCCCTAAAGTGCTGTTACCGGTGCATTGGGTCCTTGTTGTCCCCCAGGATGGAAATCAAGAGAGACAACAGACAGGAGTAGAAAAGTAAAAGTTTATTAGCCTTCGCATGAGGGAAGTAGAAGGGAGCCCCTGTGGAAAGGAAAGGGGCAGGTGACCAGCTTGTTAGGGAGCAGCAATGTGGGGCTTTTATTAGGCAAAGGCTGGGGAGGAGTGCCTTGTCATGGTATGGAGAGGCGGGGCTGTGCTTGCGTCTGTGCTGTCTCATAGCATGCTACTACATGTGACGCACGTATCATCAGCATGCTGGCTCTCCACCCCTGGGTGTGATTTTTACTATGGTAATGGAACTAGGGTCACCGTCAGTGGACTCTTTGGTGCTAGGGCGCATGCGTAAACCTGGGGAGGTTCAGAGGCTGTGAAATGTGGATCTCGGTGGCCTGTATCTGCTTCTCCGAGCTTGCTGATTGGTTAGGGGCCTTATCTTGTTAGGCCAGGGGCTTTGAAGATGGCCCTGTCTCCTTAGGCTGGTTCCTGTCTCAGTATCATTTATGGCTGCTTTGGTACTGCCATGGCAGAGTCGAATAGTTGTGACAGAGACCATAAAGTCTAAAATATTTACTTTCTGTCCCTTTACAGAAAGTTTGTCAGATCTTCTTAAAGAGCACAGTTTTTTTCTTTTCTTGAAACTTTGATCATTTAAACTTGAATTTAATAAATTAAAATGGGTATTTATTAAAATAGATAAAAGGAAAATCAATTAAAGTAATTGTAGTTTAAGTGATTTTTATGACATTTACCTGTTGTCATAAACTCTTCTGAATCAATTGTCCATGTACTATCAGATTTGCAGAAATCTATTTCATATTGCAAACCATCAAAAGTTACTCTTTAAATGAATAAACACTATTAGAAAACAAAATTCAACCAAGTAAATTTGAAGATCTAATTGGCTTTATTAGGCGACTCATGAATGGGCAGCATCCCATTTATCAAACAGAAAGGCTCTCATAGGGGTTGTACAAAATGGAAAGTTTTTATAGGAAGAAGGGTGGGGCAAGGGAGCTATTAGCAAGAGAAAAGAAGGGGTTATTTTGGGCCAGGACATCTTATTTTGGGGGAGAGGGAACACATGGGTTTTATCATGCAGATTCCCTCTTCCTCCTCTGGGGGATGGAGAGGGCCCACTTATAGGTTACCATACTGGTGCTTGACCAGAAAATTCCAGACTGTAGTCAATTAAGACTACATTTCTGGGAGAGGTTGAAACTGCAATGAGATCGGACATTAAATCTACGTTTGGTGTCATGGGCTTTAGCACAAGTGATGCTATTTTGGGCCTGTGGTCTTCTTTTTTTTAACAGCACCATTTTAACTGCTGAACAACCCGTCTCATAGAAAAGCTTCAGGAAGGTTTTCTTAAGTTTACTGAAAGAACCTCTAAATTAAAATTAAATGATATAAATGCAACATAAAGTAATATAATATAAAACAATATTACAATGGGGCTCATTTAAATGAATAACTGTGGAAGAAACACAACAATTTAAAAGATATATATTTTTGTGTTCTTAACCAGAAAGAAACAAACTCAACATATGTCACAAAAATTTAACAAATAAGCTCTTTAATGATTCACATTCTAGGTACTAAAATACAAAATATACTCATTTGAACCATAGAAGTGTGTTAAAATAGTAAAGCTGTTACGGTGCCATTTCTCGACAACCAAATAAAAACATATTTAATTTCCTGCCTTTACAAATTATACTATAGAGAGAATATTTCTTTAGTAAAAACATATTGAATAGGTTTACCAAAGTAAGCTTAAGTAAATAAATGTTTCAAGAACTACAAATAAACATTTAATTTCTTCTTGTGTTAAATATTTAACACATTTCCTGGAAAGAGCTCTTGCTTATCACTGAAATTGGCTTATGTTTCAGATCAAGTCATATCATTAAAAATATAGTAGCAGTTTCAGTATGAAATAATTCAACTTGTGTCTTTTTTAAAATGTTCTAAGGCATGAAGTGAATGATTAGGTTGGGAAATATTCTGGCTTGAATCAGCATTTTTACAAACAGTTTCATGCTTATCTATGATGAAATTGTGTTTATATCCATATGTAGAAGATAATTCACTGTGTTATTCCAGAGATATTCTCAGTGTTATCTTGGTAAGTAACACATAGATGGAGGATTTACACATACATGTGTGTGTATATTTATATAAACATATGATCATAATTTTTGTAATTATACTGCAGCTTCATTCTAACAAGAAAAAATGTGTGCAATATTTGATTACATGTATTTCTCATCTAAACACAGAATGCTGTCTTTTTTTAGGAATATTCACCATATTCTTTTTAGGTATCATTACTAGGTTGTGGAAAGAGGCAGGCCAGGGCCACAGCTTGGAGAGAGCTCCCTGCAACCCAGTGTGTTGGGTTTAAGTAAAGGACACTCTTCAAAAACTTCAAAAATTCCTGCTCCAAATAGTTGTATGTGCCAGTATATATTGTTTTTATATATATATTCTCTTTAAAGCAAAAAAATTAGAATGACAAAGATCCAAATTAAATGTGATACTATAAAATATATGGTGTTTTAATTAAATAGGAAATAATAATACTTCTTAATTGATAATGTGGTTCTTAAACTTGGTTACATATATTAAAATAGCCTCATATTTGAGTATATATTGCTCTTAAAATAGAAATGAATATTTAATTTCATTTTATATTAAATACTTAGAAGTTATTTGAATAATCTTTATTTTAAAATTTGAAAAAAATTCTTAGATTTGCTGTGTCCAACAGGTATTCACATTTAAAATGTTAATAGATGCTGATTTTTTGCACTTCACTGATCTTGCACTAATTTATACCCCTGCAATGTAACAAAGTATGTGTTTTCACACATTTTCCCTTATACTGGTATTATCAGTATAGTCAGTATTTATAACCGATGAAAAAATTAATTCTAAGTTTTATGTGGCTATCCTTCCATTATCTGTTAATATAAGATGTATTACCTTTTTAAATTTCTCCTTTGTGTCTTCAAACCATTTTCATTAGGTGCTCCTTTTTAAATGTTTGTTTATTTACCGTGCAAGTTGATATATTATAATTATCATATATTACAATTCTTCTTATAAATCTCACAAAATTCCCCTAATTGCCAGTTATATTTTAACTTTGATTATACGACATTTATCACACAGAATTTCGAAAGTTTCTTTCTTATGCTTTTCTTTGTAATTTCTAACAATTTACCTAAAACTTTGTTTTGTTTTCATGTAGAATTAATCTTGGTTCACCCTTCCACTATTACACAGAAATGCATTCCCATGGAAAATTACCTTTGCTAATTAATATATTACCCAAGCACTCTTGATAAATTAAAATACAAGAAAGGTATAGACTACACAACATCTCTATTAATTGTTTTACTGGATATTTGGCAAAATCAGTAAATTTACCTGAATATAAAAAACTGGATCTTTGGTGAAGAAATGGCAATATGAAAGTGTCCTGGATGCCACTCTTGAGAGTTCATTTCACATTTACTAGTTTAGGTGGCATGTCTTAGGTTTAAATTTCCTCTCTACCTTCGAATGTTGGGCACTGAGATGAAACTCTGGTCTCAAACCTTCCTCAAGGCTCAAATGTGAACGTCATCTCCAAAGGCTAAGGGTTTGAACCCCAGCATTGTTTTGAAATCTCTTCCTAACTGAACAGTACTTTGGAGTGGTTATTTTGCATTAGCAGCATCCATGCCCCCTAACCTCCCCCTTAAGTCACTGTTGTCTCTTCTCGGTTTCTTGAAATACCTCTTTTCAATCAGTTGCAGACCTTCTCCATAACCATGGTCAAGAACAGTCTAATTATAGCTCTGGTACACACAATTTGAGGTATCTCTATTGTGACTGCTTTCTGATTATAACTTTGCAAGTCTTTAAAGCCTGTTCACTAAAGTAAAAACTGTGGACAGAAATTCAGATGCTAAGTATGATTTTTTTCAAAGTTTAATTATCCCTCACATTCAAATAATTTCTAGAGTAGTTTGGTTTATATTTATGAATTCCCAAATTTCAAACCCCTGATTTTTAAGAAGTTCTTAATACATTAATATTACCCACTGTGAGATGCTCAAGTTTTGTTGTTTATTCAAACTTGCAGATTTATTAGATTATGGAAATCAGAAATTTAAAAGATATGGAGAAATGAATTTTCATTGATATATAACATACTATATGTGTAATTATATTAGAAACAGCTATATCTTTAAATAGGTCTGATCCTTACTACACCTAATGGACTCATATTTTCTGTTCTGTTCTATTCTATTCTATCCTATTCTATTTCTGCCCTATCCTATCCTGTCTTAACCTATCCTATCTTATTCTTTAATATTGCTTGTTGGAATCCACTAAATTGGTTTTATAATAAAACACTAAAATGGATATATCATTTAAGATAATTTGGGCTACAAGTAACAGAATATTAAAAGTTGTTAAATATTAGCAAATAGCACTATCCCAAAGAATAACATATCCAGATTTATTATATCATATGACAAGCAATGACAGAGTACATTAATTCAGTAGATAAATAATGTCATCAAAACTGCATGAGCATTTTATGTGCTTGCTTTGCCATCTTTGGCATACTGGCTTATGTCCACGGCCTTACATCCTAATGGTTGCAAAATAACTGCTACAGCTCCAGGCTTTTCAGTCTTATACAACTATTTGGAGAAAGAGAAAAGGCTTATTTTTTTTCTTAAGTGTGTAATTTTATCAGGGAAGGTAGATTTTTCTCAAAATCTCCACAACAAATATCACCTCTATCATATGCCTAGAACTAAAATAATCACAAACAAGGAGAATGGGATTACCATGATCAACGTAGAATGATCCACATTTTCTAGAGGGGCTGAGGAAGGGCCGACTTTTTAAAACATATTACTACTACTCATTACCTGAATAAAACCATTTTTCATTACTAAGGATAAAAGTAAAAATGGCTGCTGGGTGAGTAACATAGAGAATAGTGATGATGCTCTATGCACGTCCCCTGAATGCTATATGCAGGCGTTCTGATCCACAGTCCTAAGTGAGCCCAACCTTCTAGGCATATTAGCTAAGGCTGCAGAGATATGTGAGTAATACTCATTAATGGACCCTCCAGACCAGCCCATCTGCCAACTGAACACCACTACGTGCTATATTTCATTGTCCCATGGAACAGAAGAATCAACCAGCTGAGGCTGGCCTCAATATCTGACCAACAAAATGATGAGATGCAAAAAAATTGTTGTTTTAACCCACTAAGCTTTTATGTGAGGCTGCACAGGAATAGGTAACTGGAACAGTCTCTAATTTATTCTTACCATTTTAGTGTACCTCCTGGCTTAGTTTGCTTTTACTTCAATTAGCCAGCATCTAGGAGTCTTTTTCTGAAGAATGCTCTTGGGCTAATTAAATCTTCTCTGCTCAGATAAAGAGATTGCCTGGAGTGCCTGGGAATTTACGTCACCTCCTGGAGGAAGTGCTAATGAAAAGACCAAAGGATTTGCGAGTATGAAAGCCACAGCAATCTTACTGAGACCTGATTTATACTCCAAGATTCCTCTGACGGATCAGTCTGAAGTTCGTCTCTGTAGAACTTGATCTGAGCTCACTATGTTTGGTTTCTCCCCTTTCCTGCCCTTATTCTTCATTCCCTTGCAAGTTTGAATAAATTACTTGCACTGGAATCCTTGCGTTGGGGTCTTCTGAGGAACCCAATTTACAGCCATACACTTGGGATTACCCAGTGGGGAGGTTCTGTGTTGCCTAAAACTCAACAGGTCTGCAGGGACAGATGTCAGACCCTACTACTCTTGATCAAGGTGCCCAAATGGGTCATCTTAGCTAAGCACAGCCCTTGTGAGAGTGATGACGTCTTTTATTTAGTTATTATTGTTATTGTATCTATACAGTGTTACACACATACCTTTTGAAAGTTTAATATTTATTTTATTTTATTGTGGTTAATTTAGCTTTAATTGTATTTTATTTTTGCTTTCCAGACCTTTAGTTAAAGCCAGACAATTCCCACAGTGGCATTGGTTATAATAATGTCCATTGACATATAAATAAAAATAGTTAACATTTATTGAAAGATTGTTATGTCAGACACAGTGCTAAATATTTTCAAAAGTATTTTAAACTAAGTATATTAGTGCATTACACCCATTTTACAGATGAGATCTGATGAGACTTTCCCATTAATGTGAAAATGCTATGGACTTTGTTATTTGACCATCCTAAACAACCTGGTTCTTGTCCATTTTATACTATGGCCTTCTGGCCTCCATGGGATGTTTGCTGATAGCAATTCAAAATATCCTCCCTGTGACAAAGTTAGCCAGATAATTTTTGTCTCTGTTTCTAAAAAACAAAAATGTTTACTGATTAAGTATGGTTGAGAGACATTTCCTCCCATCTATGTGTGCTTATAAAATCAAACTTACTATTACCTATTTTTTTACAGGTCTCAAAAATTTAATTTGTATTACTAAGTATGAACTTAAGTGCTAAAATTTCCATTTCCAGCTTTCAAATACCTAGACAGGGCCAAGAATTAATTTGAAACAAATAGATTTCTAAGCCTACATTGGTGAAATGGAAATGACAAATAAATCTCTAAATTTAGGGCATCTCTATACTAAATGTGCATACATCGAATATCTGAACAATTCCTTATACTGAATCTTTATGTTAAAAAGAAAAAAATGGAATAGATATGGCTTCATAAATTTTCAAGTGAAGCAACAAATACATGGTTACCTCTGATGGAATATATTGTTTGGATAGACTTTATACAAGTTGGAATGGGACGAGAGGATATTCCAAGGCTTATATATTTAAATCAGATACCCATAGTAGATGACAAGAGGAAAGAAGCAAGCACTGCATCTTCATATCATAAGATTTATGCTCAAAGACATACAACTGAAGGCAATTCTAACATAAGGGGGATATTGCACTTCTGGTGTATGATCATACACTCCTCATGCTGGCCTCTAATTTGTCTTGTCAGATATACATCTGTGCTAATGCCATTATGGTCTTTGGTTTCCAAGTCAATATGATCTACATCCTCCTATGGTTCACTCCGGTCCTCTTTGGTTAAACCAACCAGATCTTTAAAGGTATGGGAAATGGGGATATTAGAACTTTAATGATGTTCTTCTATAACAAAAGTGGATGTGTATTACTTAAGGCTATAGTCATAGACACAGACAACTTAATCAGTTATTTTTACTATAGTATTCTGACATCACATTGCATGTAAAACTTAATTGTGAGACTTGTGTCACAAGAACCTTCTCTTATAGATTCCTCTTATAAATATTAGGGTTTATATAGACTGGGTTTATATAGACCATCCCTCATCCCAGGTTCTAGCAAGTTATTGGGTTCAAGTTCAAGGATCTAAGCAGTGTTTATCGTAATTCTGCCCAATTTTCCTGCCTTTTTTTTCCTTTTTGAGAGTAGACAAAGGCTCCTTCATCTTTTATTAATCTCTACTTTTATGATTTATAACCTACACATTAAGACTTCCAGACTTAAGCATCTTTTGTCCAATTTATTGATATATGTCAATAGTAGCACAATTTAAGAAGACAAGACACAGTGTCATAAACTGTGAAGTGTCTAAGATTTTACCAAATTTGGAAGCTAACATGTTAGCACACTAGCACACCACAGTTTTACCCATCCTGGCAGAAGACTTGAAAATCCTGGGTCAGAGATAAAGGAAAGTTTATTGCTTATAGCAATAGCAGTAGCCAGAGTAACAGCACCATCTTACAGTGGTTCCCCAAGCTCCAAAGCGCACGGGGCAACATGAAGGGGATCAGGTAACATCTGCTCATATAGTGGAGGTTGTGTTTCAGGAAAGAAACTCTGAGCTTAGGGAATCCAAGTCCTTTATAACAGAGAATAAGCATGGCTACTCTTTTCTATAGGAAGACATTATCTTTATTGTATTGAACAGTAAGCCCACTGGTTCTTTCTTCTAGAAGGAGGCACTATGTTTATCCTCCAAGGATGAAAGCAAACTTGTCCTTTGCTCTAGATAGAAATCTTCCAAACTCTATCTTCCAAAACTCTGCAATACGAAACATCCTTTAAGAATAAGCCAAAAGTGGTCAGTGCCTCTGCTCAGGAGACATACAGAAATGGGAGACATTCATGGAGAATTTCCTTCCAGGAAGACTACCACTCATTTCTATACTGTCTTGGCTTCTGGCAAACCTCCCTGTGTGTGTGTATTCTATAAGCTATTCTGATTAATCTGACAAATAGCCTGGAACCAAATCTGTTATATTTCTCTCTTCCAGCACTTAGTCAAGGCTACTATGAACAGGAATCTAAAAAGAAGGATGAGGCCACCCTGCAGTATTGACCTCAATCATGTCCCCCAGGGCTAGAAAGACAATCAGCTGAACAAATCTCATAAACTCTCAGGGACTATCTTGCAAAACAGGTTGTTTCTTCTTAAGTTTCTATATTGACCCTTCTACTAGGGCCAAGGTGTTAATCTGGGTACAACAATATGTAGTAGTAATTTTACAGACTCTGCCTTGGCCCTCAAGGAGAACATCTAGGGCAATCCAAACACCTGCAATACCTGGCCAATAAGTTGAGGGTGATCTGAATGCCTTCTAGGGCCAATTTGATGTTGTTGATCACTTTAGTTCAAGCAGGGGCAAATTTCAAAACATGTTTTCTAATTGGATGATTGCCATTGTAGAGATAACTGCCTGCTTAAAGAATGAATCAGTTATCTTTCCAAGAAGTTTACCCAATTAACCAAGCCTCATTCTGGAGAGTTATCCACACGATTTATCAATGTGACGTGATTTACTGATAGTGTTTTCTTAAACCCTTGATGGTGTCTTATGACCACCACTAAGGTACATATCTCTGTATTTTCAGGAAGGAGATGAGCTAACGCTTGGCTATGACACAAATGCAGGTACACATGTTGCCACTAGAAAGAAAATTTTGTTTAAAATCATTGTCCTCTTTCAAGTGGGTTCTATATCAGTGAGGGGACACAGGTTGTCAGGGCTTCTATCTGGCCTTTTGGACAGCTAGTAAGACTTGCATTTCCCAATTCACTTTAAAAAACTGAATCTAGTCCTTGATTTTATTGTGACAGTCTGAAGGCAGTTTGTCCAATCTGTCCTGTTTGTCCATGAAACCAGCTGAGTGGCATTCATTCACCCTGTGAAATGATTGAGTGACAGCTATAGGCATGAGTATGGGAGGATATCTAGAGGTATTAACATGTGTTTTATGTAGTTGGTGCTGAAACAGGAGACATTCTTTGCTGTTTCTGACAGCCTTCTCAGTAAGATTAATGGGAATGGAGATGAATTCCTGGTCAGTATTCTCTGGGGAGGGGTGGAAAAGCCAACAGTCAGTTGACTTTAAGCTGCTAGCAATTGTTTGGGAGAACCACACCAGGTGGTTTCCTTCATGAAGAAGATTTCAGGGGTGATTCTGAATGACAATGATCATTAATGTCCCTCCTTTCCCTATATCTTCCAGGGTCCCTCCCCAGGTCAGAGGGTTGTTGTTTTTCTTCTATCACCAAAAATTGATGTCTCATTCCAGTAACTCTAACTTCCCTGCTTACATCTAGCTCTTTGGTTTGAAAGAGTCAGACACAAGACGGGGTAAGTCCATTTTTATAAAACAAATGGAGACTGATTATGCCTCACACTTTGGCCTACATAGGCAATTGGAGGTAGTTTTGTACTCAAAATCAATGTAGTGTACTACACTGTACTGTAGTGTACTCAATCAAATGATCATTATCAGCATGATCTCTGACTATGTCAATCCAATGAGAAAATCCAAATGGATAAAACAGAATTAAATGTGAATCCCCTAGGTCTCCCTTTAGCCAAGCTGTCACTCAAAGTTATTGTTAGGGATAGAAAGAAGCATTATGCCATGATAGAATCTCAAATTTTCAAAATAATTATTTTTAATCCCCAAACTTTTGTAACCCCCAAACTCAAGTTATTGTTGAGTGACTTTTGTGATGAAAGGTACACCATTGTCAGACTGCAAGTACTATAGGAATCTGAAAGCATGCCACACATTAGTTTCAAGTATGAAAATCACAATCCCGAAGTCAGCTGATTGGACTGGAGTATCAATATTTAACCTGAAATAATGTCAACTGCATTGAGGCCCCCAAATTAGCCTCAAAGAAGGAGTTAAGGCTAATGTAGTCAACTGCAAGGGGTAGGCAAAGGCCGTGCCCCTTGAAATGTGGTCATCTGCATCATGAGATAAATGTTTCAACTTTTGGCAGAAGTCTAGCATGCAAGGTAATCAGAAGCATGGAGAAAGATAGAGTGCTTTACTTTGCTGCTAGTACATGATAGTGGATTTCTTCCCATGCTGTAATATGGTGATAGATCTAGTCAGCAATAATGCCTGGATAGTGAAATTCTAGGAAGAGGAGTCTCAATTAACAGTGAGATTGCATTCAGTCTCACCAGAGAATTGTCTTTATGGGGATATTCACATGAGTGTCCCAACAAGGGTTGTCTTTTTTCTGTCAGTTGGAAGTTTCCCAAGGGGGAGACCAAAAAGCTAGACCATTGACTAAAGCCCAAGAGACATTAAACATATAACAGATTTCATTAAGAGGAGTGTTAGCAGGTAATATGAGAATGGCCACAGGTTTTGCCCACTGAGCAGAGTGATCATATCCACTTTTGTTTCTGCAAAGCTGTTGCTGAAGTTGAACAGCCATAGCAGCCCTGTGGACACCATCGGTTTTCAGCTTAACCACACCATCAATGAATCATGCTCAGGCATTTAAGAGGACCTCTGTAAATTTGAGGACCCCCTGAGTCAGTGGCTTTGCTTCCATCTACAGAATAAGGGATAAAATTTCCCCCAAAGGGAAAGTTCCCATTTTTTCATGTAAAACTGAGATGTCCCTGCAGTCAGGCCACTACATTCTTAAATATACAGTTTAGTTTCCATTTGACAAGTGAAGCATTTGGGGCCTTTCCTTCATCGTTAGTCTTGGAATTTGAGCTGACCGCTCCAGCCCCCTAAAGGAAAATTCAGGCCAGAGAGTCACAAGACCTCCAGAGGTAAGAAGTTTAGTTTTGGAAGAGCCCAGTAGTGAACTGCTTTTCAAAAGGTGTGCCTGGTAGCCTTGTTAGGGAGGCAATGAGTCAACCTAAAAGGGCATCTCTGGATGGAGGCTGCCTCTCTTTACCAGAGGCTCCAATTGGCAAAATCATCAATCATGCATGGTAATTCAATTTGTGGGGCCTCAAAGATACAGCTCTTCTCTGTATGTAGTTCTTCCTGGTAGGGAGAATGCCTTCGTTCCCAGTACAGGATGTAAAACATCAATATCAATTATACATTCAGCACATGAAGCCATCATAATAGGATAATGAATTGGCCCAAATGGCCTCATCCACACAGTTGCATTTGTTTCTCCATCCCACTGCAAACATTGCCCTAACTCAATTAGCTGAATTCAGATTGTCTCTGCCCACAAGGGACAGAGTAGGATGGTGACTTGGATGCCTGTATCCAAAAGGGCCGTAGAAGTTTGAGTCAATCCTCTCCTTGAATTACTGCATAAGTGCATATGGACTGTTGGGCGCAGGGAGACCTCAGCCCCACCCAAACATTTTACCCCTTAAATAAGCAGAGTTACGGCTAGAAACGAAAGAAAGGGTTAGCAGGCATAGAAGGAGAGAGCAGCTTCAGCAAGCAAGGTAAATTGTGGAAGCTGCTCAAGACTCACCCAAATAAACTGCCAATGTTTTTGGTGTACCCACAGCCCTATATTAGACAGCAAGGTCATCTTTATTGATTGCTTCTATTTCAGTCTTTAGAATCCCTTGACTCTGCAGTCAAAGCCACATTGCTTTCTGGCCAGGACCCCAAAGTTTGTGCCTTTTGCCTTAGTCTTGACTCATAGAGCAGGGACTTCTTTTAGGAGTTCCATTTAACCTGGGGAATTTGCTGCATAATTGTTGTGATAACAACTCTTAAATATTTTCCCTGGCTTAAAATAAAGCCTAGGGGAGTTTTCCAAGATGGCAGGACTCACTACTGTAAGAAAGAATTTTCCTCGATTGCTTTGTGTCACTTTCTCATTCTCTAGTGACTTTGTGATGCCCGTAGAATAGAAGAATGGATAAACAAACCGGTATGTCTATACGATGAAATACTACTCATCAGTCAAAAGGAATAAACATTTGATACGTGCTACAAATTGAATGACTCTCAAATAGTTATGTTGAGTGAAAGATGCCAAACCAAAGAGACTATATGCTATATGATTATATTTGAATAAAATTAATTATTGAGTTAAAATATTTAAACAAAATAAAATGTAAACTAATCTATAGTGATTATACATGAGAAAGCTCATCGGTGGTTGCCTGGCAACTGGGAGGAGGGGAGGTTGGGAGAGATTGCAAAGAGGCATGAGGAAACATTTTTAAGTGTTGGTAACATTTTCATTATCTTGATTGTGGTGATTATTTCAGGTGTATTCATATGTCACAACTTACCAATTGTACACTTTAAATATGTGCCTTTTATTATATGTCAATTAGACCCCAATAAGCTTTTTAAAAAAAGCTACTGCAAGGGTAATAAAAGAAAATGATATGGTGAATAGAATTTAGAAATAGTCACATAAATAGACAAGTAGGAAAAACTGACACATTCACACAAACAGTTCTAACTACAACTGCTGTGATAAATGCAATAAAAAAGAACTAGCTTCTTGCCATAGTAGACCTAGTCAGAGCTAATGAAAAATATAATATAAATTCAAAGGATTATAAAAATCAATAAATTTTATAGTGAGTGATCAAAGATACAAATGATCTTCATTCAGCAGGAAATCAAATCAAAATTGTGAGCATGTGTGAGGATATTATCAGAAATTCTGGAAGTTCAAATTCCCCTATTCATGATTATCTTCATATTATATATCTGTGTTTATCTTTGTGTGTATGTATACACTTTGTGTGTATGTATACACATATATACATCTATCACTTTTCTATCTTTATGTCTAATAGGTTGGAGTGTGCAGGAAACAGACTCAGAAATGGAAATTTGTGTGTCTCTCTGAGCAAGGACTATGCCTGGAGAAAGACTCAGCTGTGAGCTGTTAGCCATCGCTTCTTGAATCTGGAGATTGGGTGCCTAGGTACTGGAATGGAAAGTTCGGTATCTGAAGCAACCACTTAGATATAAGTCTACCCCTTATATCGCTTATGGATACATTGATTCACATAATAAATTCACCCATCTGTAAAGAGTTCAAAGATTCTGGATGGTCTCTTTTCCTGAGGAAATTTATAAAACTTTTGGTGGGATGAGCCACAGAGTCTGCCACTATAGTTAAACTCAATATGCAGCTGATACTCATTCTCTTTCCCTTTTAATACTTATTCTAGATCCCTTTCTCTGCTTGTCCAGGTGATGGTTGCAAACATAAATTATGTATGCCACAGATGCTTCTGTCAGTCCTTTCTTAAAGAGGACCCACTACAAGTAAGGTAGTTGCCTGACAGCATTCAGCTACCACAGCTTCTGTTCCATTTCAGCATTCCCACTGAGGCCATATACTCTACACTGCTTCCTCAAATGATTGAGCATAGCTGGAGTACTTGAGCGGAGAATAGACTCCACTAAAAAGTTGTCATTGCTCTGGAGCTCCCCATCAGCCTGCCTGTGTCTTTTTTGAGCTCTGCTACTATTTGAGGCGCTTTCTACACAATCATCCTTTCTTTTGTCTCTTCTTTCACATACGTCAGGCCTGCATCATAGTATTAAGGCTTTCCCTGCTACCTCTCCCCTTTATCCTTTACAGGCATATTCTCCCTCCCACCACCACCAAAAAGAAGGTTTTGGACATTGAATTGCTTCTTGTCATTTGCTTCTTAAAAATTCAAATTAACACAAAGCTTCCCTGATTTGGGGATGACTCAGATACCTCTGAGGTCTCTGCGCTTTTAGCTGTCATTCCTTTCTTAAAACTGTTACACATTTCTATCGATTGTTAAATTTGGACTAGGGAATAACAAGAAACTCCCAATGGGTCAACTGGATGCCAGATGTATTCTTCCTTGCTCCTATTGTATAACAGGAGCTCCGTCTCTTAGAGATGATCAGAGAAAATTACTCTTGCCCAGATATTGATTCCTTTCCATACCTTCTCATCTGTTGGCATCATTGCGAAGTTCAAAGTGAGCAGGCAACATACAAAACTTAAAACATAATGGGATTCTTGCTGTGTCTGTCAGTAGTGTTCTCCCTCTCTGGGAACAGCACTTCTAGATATGCAAATCCTAGAGTTTTAAGAATAGAAAACACCAATTACCCAAATGGATCACTGAGAGTGAAGGTAAGTGAAGTTACTCCTATTTACATGTCTTGATTCCTGGAACCATCTGTTCTTACCAATTATAGATGCAACACCATATAATGGTCATTAATTAAGTTGTAAACTGCATCCTTGAGGATGACATCCAATTTACAGAGGGTATCATTTCCTAGCCGAAACCTCAGTGTACCCTCCAAAAGCTTTCCCATTAGTCCATCTGATTGGAAGCTTTTGGGTGGTGTGGTATGTAATAGGATGAGTTCCATGATCCTGTGTACATCATCACAATTCATTTGCAGGAATGTGTGTCCCTTGATCTTATGTGGTATTTTGCAGGGTCATGTGTCAGTGGATCATATACTCTGTAGACTCTTAGACTGTAGTGGTCTCTGAGGTTTTGTGGTCAAAGAATACAAACCCATGTCTACAACATGTGCTGCCCAGGAAAACTCCTTGTTCCTGGTAGAGGTGAATGGGTCCGATGTAGTCAACTTGTCATCAAGGGGCTGGTTGCTCTCTTTGAACAATGGTGTTGTCTTAACGGGTCAGTGTTGTGGTCCTTTGCTTGGATATTTAGCAACAATACTAACTTGGTTGTCATTGGTGAATAGTGAGTTCGCGCAATTGAGTTTATTTACAGATTCCATTCTTGTCAACATGGTTGTTCCATTCTTGAGCTCAACGTATCACTGTGGGGATGACCAATAAAAAAAAAAACTGGCTGATGCTAACTTGTCATTTCATCTATTTGTTTTTTTTTTATGTTTTTTCTTTTTATGATTTCTCTGATGGGCTTTAGTATGCAATATAAAGACATTCATAATTCGTGTGTACTCCCAAAAGTCTCTGCGCATGCTTCTTCTACAGAACCTCTTGTCCTTTATCTTCTAATTCTTGTTCCTTCAGGAGACTGAACACAGGGCTCAGGAACTTGACACTGACCATGAATCTCTGTATATTCTGATCGTGTACTGCTCTTCTTTCCACACAAAGTGAATGACCAGGTGAACGGCCTATACCTCTAATCATTGGGAGGATGTTCTTTCACTGCTGTCTTTCAGGGTCACCTCTGAGTGGGACAATAATTCAATAATACTTTATTTTCAATTTGCACCCCAATACCCAGCAAACTTATCTCTGAACCAAGCCTGGTCATTTTCTTTCTCCATCAGCTGGTATTAACTCTCCCTCTCCCAACCACCAGGTAACCATAAGTGTGAGCTGGGGAAGAAGTGTTTTGTTATACTCTTTTTTAAAAATAATGGTGAGGTATATGAGATGCCTTTGATAATTTATCATTTGGGAAATATGCCAACATGCCCCAGACAACTAGATCCATTGAAAAAATGAATTACCTAGTGAGTCCTAAATTTTTGTAGGATTTGTCACCCATATTTAAGAGTGCTTATGTCTCACCAAGGCCTTCGATGTTCCTATCACTTTGTACCCATATACCAATTAACACGATTTCTTCAATATAAAGAAATAATGCGATATTATGCAGAATGTACAGATATTATGGTCTCTTGGAGCTACATTATGACAGGGAGCAGGGGATTAATATAACTCTGAGACAACAATGAAATATAATCAGTTGTTTATCCTATATCAGTGAGAACTTCTTTTGGTCCACTTCCTCACAGAGACAGAAAAATCACGTTCTCTAGATCAATGGTCATATACCATATGCCTGAGATCATATTAGTATGCTGTACCCTGATATCGTATTTGACTTCTACTTGGTTGAGTTTTCGGTAGCCCACCATCATTGCTAGGGTCCATATGGCCATTGTAATGCCTATGTTTGTGAATTAGGGGGATAGGGTGAGGATCAACGTCATTGCACACTTTAAATCTTTTAGGAAAGCACAGATTTCTACCATTTCCCTTGAGATACAACATTGCTTTTGCCATACTTTCTTGGCAAGACCAGGGACCAGTTTCAAGAGCTTCTAGTTGGATTTCCCAACTATAATAGCTCTTACATCACAAGCCAATGTTGGTATTCTGAAACTACCAAATATCTTTATTATAACTATGATTTGAGAGATCAGGAAAATCACTACTGTGTGGCCCATGGACATGATGAACCTTCTATGAGTTAGATCTTGGCCAGGATTCTTTTTTACAAGGCCCCCACTAACAAGAGGGCTATAAAAATGCTTTGCATGTCTAAGTACCAATCTCTAAGAGTTTTTGAAACGTTTGGTGTTCAGCTTTCCTCAATATGTAGTTGTCAGAATAAATGACCGTATGCCTCATTGGGAAAGAATGTTTGGTGATCATTATCATATAAACTTGTCCTGGTGTCGAAGGTTCTTTCTTCAAGGGAAACTGCCCTCTCCTTCAGTAAATGGGTTCTGGGTTTTAAAACTGGCACATGTCTGGAAACTGTGTAGAAAATTATGATGTTTTATGGGGTTGGCTGCCCTTCACACCCTAATCATCCATGCTTCATTTCTTTTGATCACATAAATTGAGAAATACTCTTCAAAATTGCCTATCTTGTCTCTGGGGACACTGTATTCTATTAACAATTTCTCTAGTTCTCTGGCTGCCTGGCTCCTAGTTTCCACTCTAATTTTTTCCTGCTCAGTTCAATAAATGAGCCCATCATTTTTTTCTAACAGATTAAGCACTGCCACCTGGAATATTATTCTGAGATTCTATTATCCCCATCGCTATCAAGCAGCTACCATCAGCCATGACCTATGCAGGGAATCACTATTGATCCAAAGATGCTGGTAACCCTTTCACTACGTTTTTCCTTATAACAACAGAAAATGTGGCCTTTTTAGGGAACAATCTTACATAGTATATCCATGTTAGCCTATCAGCTTCACTGAGCCTTTTGATTTCTTCTTCCCCCTCCCAACATGGAAGTTCTTGCATTTCTATTGCACTTTGCATGGGCTATCCGTTTCCCCAATCTTCCAAAAACTATCCAACAGGATGTTAGTCCTACACTCCAGGGTCTTTGTCAGGTTATAAAATCCTTAATCAGGAAGAGTGTTCCCATACTAAAAGATTATTGTTGTCTAAATTTATATTCAACCACTTTTGGTCTAGTCACCTTAAGACTCCATCCCGTAAGTATGCTCTTGGCTCCTGACAGTACACACTGGCTGGGTTCTATATTTTCACTTGATAACGATCCCTTTTATCTCTTAGTAGGAGCACTTAGTAGCATCTTCCTTGATGGTTTATGGTGAGACTTATCTTTAATTATTGGTGTCATGGTCAGAAGGGAGGTTTGGATACATCTTGAGAAGGTACAAGTTGTCTTACAAGGCACAGGTCTCTGCACCATAGTCAAGCAAGGGACAAGCACTAGCCTTTAACAGGAAGGGCCATATTTGTAGGCCCAGAGGGTTAAAAACATCTGAGGATTTAGGGTTTCTGACCCAGATTTCTCCATCCTATCTTTCACCTTCCCTTTTCTTTCCAATCAGGGTTTTGCCCTTGGCATAGCACTCTAGATTGAGAATTTAAATTTTTTTGCATTTCAGCTATCCTTCTAATTAAGTCCCAGGCCTGAATTTAGTTTTTTCTGCTCTCTAGATATGGGAGATGATTATATTTATATATTATGTGCTCTGTTGCCTTAAATTAGTGATTAAACACTCTAAGCCTTTCATTGTCCTTTCTTCTCCACTGTTTTAATGGCCTCAGGAATAGCCATCCCATTCCATAGTCCTTATAATTATTATTTCTTCTTAATTTCTCAAATGGCTGAAGTCTGTGACATCTCACCAACCACAATGACCCCCCCCCAATAGAATCCCATCCTGGCTTATTATCTTGGAAATTTTTAATGATTGCACCATTACTACATGTCAGGAACTCTCAGTACACCATCTACCACCAGTCATGGAGTTCTCATTGCCAGCTGGCTAACAGATGCTTTTGTCCCAAAAATTTCATTTCAGCATCTGCTTTTTTGGATCATAATTTGCACCAACTGACACACATAAATTTCCCTGGGAAACAGGCTCTGAGGCAGTTATTTGAATGAAGGCAGTTTACTGAGATGAATTCACTGGAACAACACCTGTCTGAGAGTGAGAGAAGTAAGACTGGGCAGAGATCTCTGGCATGGCCTTTCAGATAGGGCTGCCAGATAAAGCAAATAAAAATACAGGATGCCCTGTTAAATTTGAATTTCTGAAAAACAATGAATAAATTTTTATTTTAATTATATACTTTAGTGTACTTCAGTGTAGGTATGCCATAAATATCTTCTGGGACACACTTACACCAAAGAATTACTCATTGTTTATCTGAAATTCAAATTTAACTGAGAGTCTTGTATTTTTTCTGGTAATCCTACCTTCATAGTCATCATGAATTGAGTCAACAGACCAGACCTTTTTTCTCCCCAAATTAAAAAATCTTTAGATGCAGGCTGTCCTTTAGAAGGGGGGCCAACTTATGTGAGGCAGCATACTTCAGCCAAAGGCAATTCTTGAAGATGATGTTAACTATGAATTGTAAGCAATCCTCACTCCTACGGGAATAAGTCCTTCTGTTCCAGGCAGAGAAACTGGGCACTTTTCCACAGTCTTCATGATTATGTGTATCGGAGGGGGAGGAGGAAAGTTAGGAGGAAGGGAAGGGAGAGGTAGAGGAGAATAGATAAGTGGCAGAAACTATTTAGTTATTTCATCCAGGCAAGACACATATCATCAATCTCATCAATTTACAATATACAGTAAGACTATAATGTACAATATAATACAAACAAACAGAAATGAGCTCAGGCTTCATTCAGAATTCTTGACCTCACTAGACCAGTACATCTTCCTCAGGTTACCACATTCCTGAACTTAGAGCATGGAACTGGAACAAGAGTCAGTTGACTAGACTTTTCTGGAAGCCATGCAAACTAATAGACCAGCCATAAGGCTGGAGCTTTGATATTCAAAGCAATCTATATATTCATTTTTTTTCTATCTAAAGCACCTGAAAGTCATTTGAAGAGTATGACTTTGAAGATCATTGCCTATGTTCTCATTATACAAAAGTCTACTTAAGCAACCTAAATTAAAGATGTCACCAAAATCTGCATTATTCCTATTATGCAAGCATTACAGATGGAAAGGTACAGCTGCTGTCTAAATGAGGGAAGGAAGGGTAGAGGTAAAAATAACAATACATTTCATAAAAGCATGGCTATCAGTTTACTAATCATTGAAACATATTACAAATGGAATTGAGGATGTTCTGTGGGATTGCTAAAACTAAAGTGGATAAAAAAATTAAAAATATGCCAAACAGGTAAGGATTACAAAATATTAACTTTCTTTTGCATAGACACACAAGTTCATTAAATAATTATGAAGAAGCAGATCATAATAATCTTACTAAATGTTTTATTTATAGATCAAAATATTAGAAGAAAACTAACATAAATAACTGTCCAATTGATTCCTAATCATAAGCAAATATAAGAATAGCTTATGATTGAGAATCAATTCTATTAGAATTTGAAAAAATAAGCAAAAGGAATTGAAATTTTTTTCTCTTTAACTCCTTATTCTGTCATAGTTATTATGAGAATGAATGAGGAATTTTCCCAGATCAGTGGGATGATGATCAACTGGATGCAATTTTGCCCCCTAGCAGATATTTGGCATTGTCTGGAGACAGTTTTGATTCCTACAACTGGGGAAGGGAGAGTGCTAACTGGTACCTAGTGGATGGTGGCCAGATATATTGCTAAACATCGTACAAACTACAGAATAACCCCCACAGTAAAGAATTATCTGCCCCTAAATGTCAATAATGCTGGAATTGGGAAACTCTATTCTAAATCCATCCAAAAATGATAAGCAAATATGCATGATCTGATAATAAACATCTATTAAGAATATTAATAGCTTGGAATTCAACCAAAAATCCATTTCTTCAGTCAGACACTCATTCAAAAATATTTATTGAAGATCTATTGCATATTAAGTACAATGTTACTTGTTGAGGATTCAGTAGAAAGCAGAAAATGATGTGTACCCTATTGTCATTGTGTTCTCTTAGGCTTCATAGTGCTTCTGCTCTGTTACCTCACAATCTGGGATTGGCCACCAACTAATAAATACAAAGATTCCGTTTTAGACTACAGGTGGTGGTAGATATTTTGGAATGGAACTTACAATAGGGACTATATTTTAAACACCATTATAACTATAAATCTATATTTCATCTTTCAGTCATCAAATTCTAGAAAAAAAATGAGCAGAATTTAAAATATTTTCATTTAAGGAAGAAGAGTGTTATCCTGTTCTGAGCATTTATAATTATGACCAAAAATAAATCAGAAGTAGTGAATTTTAAAATGTGTCAGACAATAATTCTGTTACACTTCAGACATAGTAAGCATCCAGTAAATATGTAATTAGTGAATAAATAGAATATATAGGATATAGTACATAAAATCATATGCCGTATATCACATATTTCATCTTTTTTATGTGTATCACATAACCAAAACTTTGTAAGATACGTATGAATTTGCTCATTTAAATTACAAATGAAAGAATTAATCTCTGATTCTTTCTCATGTCATAACTGGAAAATACATTTTAGAATTAAAATTATGGGGCTGGCCGGGTGGTACAGTGGCTAAGTTCCTGCACTCCGCTTTGGCAGCCCGGGTTCGCCGGTTTGGATCCTGGGTGCGGACTGACGCACTGCTCATCAAGCCATGATGAGGCAGCATCCCTCCTAGAGCAACTAGAAGGATGCACAACTATGACATACAACTATCTGCTGGGGCTTTGGGGAGAAAAAAGCAAAAAAATAAAAATTAAAAAATTATAGAATTAAAATTATAAAATTAATATAACTCATAGAAGATGGAGAATCATTTTCCTAATTCATGTACTTCATCCTGAATAGAAAAGGAAAGCAAAGTTGATAATCTATTCAGTGCTGCCAAGTTTGCCTTGGAGGAAAGATGTACTACGAAATGAGCAGTATATAGATACATCGCATGTCAGCCTATCACTGCTTAGGACTTAATGAGGACTATAAAGACTGTGGGTAACAGTTATATTTTTGTCATCTCTTTTCCAAAATCACTTTCCTAATAATAAATGTTAAAATATAATGGAAGAAACCAAAAGCCCTTTTGATCCTCCTCTCTCAGAATATCTCAGCATTAGCACAAATAGGTATATTATATGAACATGAGTAATACTTGGAGGATGGATATTCCTATTATCTTGTGGCCTATGGATCAACTTCAGAATTCCCTAGGGCTCACATCTACTGATAAATTCTAGACAGTTTATAAGATTTGGGTGATAATCCTTGTCAAAGCATTCAGGGATCAGTAATTTTCCTTATTTTTGTTTTGATATTTCTATTACAATTTCCAATAATTTTTCAGTGACTTAAGGACAATTAAGAGGAGAAATCAAGATTATAATCTAACCTAGAGTAGTCCCTAAATTTGGTTATCCCACTTATATTCAGTTCTGGATTTCTATCTCTTTGATCCAAGAAGCAAGCAGAATTCTTATGAAAAAGCAAAGCTTGCTGCAATTCTACCTGGTTGTCTGTTTAGAGATTTAGAGTATTATCTACTCTAGGCATTTAGAGTATTATCAGGAGTGGTATGGAATTCTGTTTTGTTTTGTTTTTCAAAAAGAAAATCACTTTACAATGTTAATAGGAAAATGCTCTAAAATATATATTTTACCAGTTAGTAAACCAAATCTATGACTATGTTCTTGGACATTTGATGAGTTACATATGACGACAAAAAGAAAACCTAAAACTAAAATTAGGAATCTTTTGGAGAGGTTGATTATACAAATCTACCATGTGTTATTCAGATCATCTTTGTGGATACAGAAAATTAATTTATTCAGTCTGTGTTTTAGAATGTATTTTTCAAAAGTTTCCAAGTGGCAAAGGAAAATAGTGAAATTTACATGCAAAGGAGATTTTATAAAAGACCCCATGAATAATAACAAAAAGAATACAAAATTGTAACCGCTCTACTAAGAACAAATAGAAACAGACCTAGCTTCTCACTAGAATAGATCCAGTTGGAGCTGGCAAGAGTTAAAGTATCAGTTTAAAGAACAATGAAAAACAATGGAACCTAGAGACAGCAATCAGAGACACAGATCTTCATTCAGAAAGAATTCAGATTCTGCCAGGAAAGATAAATTAATACAAACACGCTCTGGCAGCATTGTTCGAATGTTTGTCAATGTAGTTGAATGAGTCAAGAAAAAATGTATGTTAAAGGATTTATCTACAAAGAAAAATGGCCTATCTATATTCTACTGAATAAAAGTTTGAATTCTCAAAATTATTCTGACTCTAAATCAGAAGAATGGTTCCGTTCAAAATATATAAGGTTTTTTTTTTCTTTTTAAAGTCATATCTCTATGTAGCCTCTTGGAAAAGGATTGTGATCATAATAAATTGTGACATAATTGTTGCAATATATTTGGATAGTAATAATATTTATTTTTGTCTCTAATACATGTCAAAACTTGGAGATATGAAATAAACAAATGTCTACCAAAAAAAGTGGAGGATAGAGGGTATAAAGCAATAGCATCTGAAAACAGAAACATAAATTGTTCTTTGTGATAAGTTTCAAACAGCTGAAAATGAAACACTGAGAAAGATCAATGAACCACATTGCATGAGAATGTGGTGACAGCTAGAATGTAACAGGGAAAATTCCTTTAAGAAAGTAAAATTTATGTAATGCATCAAAGATATCATTGCTAAAATGTTATAAAAATTCAAATAATGAATGCGATTAACTAGGAATTTGAAACATTGGCCTCTGCCTATAAAAATGATATTACCCAAATGAGTGTTTTGTATCCAAATTGGCACATCAAAAAAAAAAAATTAGGCATTGTTCCATAAAAGAAAAAGATTTTGTATTTCAATCTGATTCCTTTTCCCAATTGGTTAACTGTGAGACACCTTCCGTGAGTATTCTTCCTTTACCTTGAATGTTGTGTCAAAAAACTATTAGTTTGGGTTGCATATAGCAGGTTTTCTCAACCTCAGCACTATTGATAATTTGAGCTGCATGAATCTCTCTTGGGATGTGAGAAAGGGTTGCTCTGTGCATCGTAAAATTTATAGGAGCATCCTTGGCCTCCACCCTCTAGTTGCTGGTGGGACTTCCACTCCCAGCTGACAATCAAAAATATCTCCAGGCTTTGTCAAATGTCCCAGTTGATAACATTGGTATGTATTAAGACTTATTAAGTGTTAAGAATGTTGGAAAAATAAAAATATCTAAACAAATTCACACAAATGCATATATTATGGATAGATTGGAAAACATTGGATAAAAATATCAAAATTGGCTTACTAAATTGATCATTTATTTGCTTTGATGTGTTTATGTAGAAACAAGAATACTGAGGTGAAGTAGTATATGTAAATTAAATGAAAAAGACTATAGAATCACAAAAAATATTTAACACTATAGCATTACTGCAATTGTTCACAATTCAAATAATTACAAATCAGTGAAAAATACCTAAATATAACATAATATTTAACTTTGGAGCCGTAGCAGTCTTCACATTGTCTCATACTATAACAGAGTTCATTCCTTCTCACAGAAAATGTGAGGAAGAGTATTTTTCTAAGAAAATCAAGATCAAACAACCAAGTAACGTTATGCACTAGGTTTAGACTGCTGAAATGTATTATAATAAGGGAAAGAAGTACAGACTCTCCTTCAAAATTTTTATGGTCTGGTGGAGGTGGCATATGTTACTTTTAAATTTAAAAAAAGCTGTAAAATTGCAAGTGTAAGGAGAGTGAAAGAATAGGTACCTTGGATGCAATACAAGTATACGGTTCAGAGAAATATAGAAAAGTTTCTCTGGTGAGATCAATTTCACAATTGATCTGAGAATGAAAAATTACTAGAAATTTAGTGGTCAATGACAAGGAGGGAGGGAGTGTTCCAGGTGAGAGAATGATATGTGCAAAGCCTTGGAGTTGAAGTGAGTATGATCTTTTTGAAGATCTTATAGAAGGCTGTTACACCCATTTGGAGTGTGTGAATGGGTTTGCTTAAGATGAACAAAAGTGTTTTACAAATGATCCACCACCAAAGAACTTAAAACCAATAAAATTTTCTGAGGCTTATTTAGAAGACCAATGGGAAATCATTAAGTGTTTAACAAAGTAGAGGAAATATGATTAAATTTATAACTTAAAAAGAAGTGACTGTACGATACTGAAAGAGAAGAACAAAACTGGAGGACTGACACTACCAGACTTCAAGATTACTATAAAGTAATAGTAATCAAGACAATACATTATCAGCAAAAGACTAGACAAATATATCATTAGAACAGAATAGAAAGACCAGAAATAGACCCTCACAGATATAGTGAACCGATCTTTGACAAAGAAGCAAAGGCAATCCAATGGAGCAAAGATATCCCTTTAACAAATGTTGCTGGAACAAGTGGACATCCACATGCAAAAAAAATGAATTTAGAAATAAACCTTACCTCTTCACAAAAAAAACTCAAAATGGATCACAGACCTGAATGTAAAATTCAAAACTATAAAACTCCTAGAAGATAACGCAGGAGAAACCTAGATGACCATGGGAATCATGGTGCCTTTTTAGATACAACACCAAAGACACAATCCATGAAAGAAATAATTGATAAGCTGGACTTCATTAAAATTAAAAGCTTCTTCTCTGCAAAAGATGATGTCAAAAAAATGAGAAAGCCACAGACCAGGAGAAAATATAAATGAGAGACACATTTGATAAAGAATTATTTACCAAAAATATACAAAGAACTCTTAAAATTCAACAATGAGAAGTCAAACAACCCAATTAAAACATGGGACAAAATCCTTAACAGATAACTCAACAACGAAGATCTACAGATGGGAAATAAGCATCTGAAAAGATGGTCCACATCCTATGTCATCAGGGAAATGAAAATTAAAGCAATGAGATACCATAACACGCCTGTTAGAATGGCCAAAATCCAGAGCACTGACAATGCCAACTATTGGTGAGGATGTGGAGCAACAGGAACTCTTGTACATCGCTGGTGCAAATGCAAAATAATGGTACAGCCATTTGGAGGACAATTTGGCAGTTTCTTACAAAAGTAAACATATTCTTTCAGGTATTTTTCCAGTAATCGCTCTCTTTGGTAATTACCCAAAGGAGTTGAAAATTTATGCCTACACATAATTTGCCCACATAAATCTGCTTATAGCAACTTTATTCATGATTGCCCAAACTTGGAAGCAGCCAAGAAGTGCTTCAGCAAATGAATGGAAAAACTGGTACATTCTGATAATGGACTATTATATAGCACTAAAAAGAAATGAGCTATCAAGCCATGAAAAGACATGGAGGAACCTTAAGTGCATATTACTAAGTGAAAGAAAGCAATCTGAAAAGGCTACATACTCTATGATTCCAACTATAAACATTCTAGAAAAGGCAAAACTATTGAGACAATAAAAAGATTAGTGGTTGCCCGAGTTGGGTGGCTGAAGAGATAAATAGGCAGAGGGAAAGAATAAGTCACTAAAGTACTTCCAATTTCATCTCAGATGTGTAAAGAAGTTGAAAGTCATCACTCTCATCCTTACAAGAAGAAAAATTAAACAAACTGAAAATCAACAACTTTTGTGAATGTCACAAATCTGCCTATCAGGAGCAGAGACTGATGGAATCATATACTGATAGGAACATGTCAATGATATTTTTGATCAATTTTTGGAGGCTGAGTATGGACTAGCATGAAAGTGAAAAACTCCTTTAGGCAACAGTGTTGTGGGAGGAAATTCCCAAACATTCATGGGCTTTCCCTCCAGGAATTCCTCTCATCATGATAAAGATTTGAGAAAGAAATCTTCGTGGCTTTGGCAGGTGGAAAGGAAACATAGGTCATTGTGAAATATACCTAGAGCCTTCTCCATAACAGGCCTACTAGGAAAAAAAGACTGCTAAGTGTCATCTGAGCTGGAAGGGCATTCTTTCTACTCCAAACCCTTCTACTGTTCCATTGTCTCTTAAGGGAAACAAAATACATAGTCAGCAGGGGTCAGGGATTTAAGAAAATAGATTGGTAACAGTGTAGGCTGGGAAGAGAGTAGGGAGCTGAGAGGGAAACAGCTATACCACTGGAAAAAATCTTGCCTTAAACATAGGCCCACTGAAAGAGAGATTCAATTGGAAGAATATAGAATGCCCCCTCCCTATACCTTACCACCACACAAACAGGGCTTTAGTATACTAACAGTGGATTGTCAAAGATAGACACAGCCAGACATACAGAGGTGAAAACAGATTTTATTCAGTAACTATTGATAGTAGGGGAAAGAGCTTCATTCCAATTTATGCAGAGGTGACTTGGTGTTTTAAAGGGAGAATGAAGCAGGGGGATGAGAAGAGGCTCAGTAGAGTAAGGGAAGTGAAAAATTATAATAGGTTGGTTAATGTAAATGCAGTTAGGCCAGCTGTATTCACTATCTGGTACTTCTCTAATTTAGGATTCTATCCTCCCACAGAGACTGGGAGAGAGAGCCCTATACTTCTGCAACCAAGCAAGAGCTTGTTCTGCTCACTGTAATCCTGAAGCCAATCAATTGTAAGACAAGTCAGTGGTCAAGAAAGGATTTTATCTGATTAGCTAGCTAAATTGGAAGATGGTGGACTCATGTCCCAAAGAACATCTTAAGTAAGCACAAAATCTTGAGGCATTTATGTAGGTAGGAGGGAAGAATAGGGAGGAAGTTTTCTTATTTCTGGCATCCACTCTCCAGACTTCTCCTCTCCTGGGCTGCCCGCACTGTTTACCATTACTTCCTTCCTTAACAATGGGTTATGGTCTCAGGTGGCCTCCTCATCTTTTTTTGGTTCCTGAAAAATAACTCATCCCAATGTCAGCAGAGTTCCATATCAGATTTGAGAAGTTGCTGAGGCATGACAAACACATCCTCTTAGGAATGTGGCCTTTGTCTAGAAGCCTGGCTATTATAGATTAGCGATCAGCTAGATTAGTGGTTAGCAGTTACACTTCCTGATGACTACATTTCAAAGAATGGCTCTCAGGTCCCTGAGAAAGATATTTCTGAGTTGTAAGAGATATATATTCACAACTGCAAGCCAATTTTGGTAAATACTCTAAGGGAAGTCAGGGACCTATCAGATATTGGCTAGAACTAACAGAAAATTCTCCTGACCACTTTGAGTTTTTCAGACAGCATTTTGATGGAGGGGCTAAGGCCATCTTAAGCACATGGCTTTATGTAGCTAGAAGCCATGCTAGAGTTTGGTCATCTCTTAGTGCAGAGGTTTGGATGGAATTGTTATGTGCCAAGAGTTCTGCAGTTCTCAGGATTATTGCTGAAAGAGCTGCAAGACAGAGACCCTTTGAGGAGAAGTACTTAAAGAAGCCCAAAGTGAGAGGAGAGACAAAAAACAAGGAAACTTTGAAGCCCCTTATACTTGCAGTTATAGCAAATTTTAAACATAGTTCAACTCCTAGCCAGGTTAGCATAAAACCTCACACTAAAGGCTTGTATACCTCATTTCCTATTACCCAATGGAACATTCCTGGCTTTCAACCAAAAATTCAAGCGATGCTAAAAGGCAAGGAAAAACACTATGAAGAAAAAAAGCAAGTATCACAACCAGACTTAGATATGACAAAGATGTTGGATTGTCAGCCTGACAATTTAAAATAAAGACTCTAATGGAAAAAGTAGGGAATATGCAAGAACAGATGGGTAATATAAGCAGATAGATGAAAAGAATCAAAAGAAAATGCTAGGAATAATAATTTTAAAAACGAACTGTAATAGAAATGAAGACTATTTTGATTATGCTTATTGGCCAATTTGACATGGCTGAGGAAAGAATCAGTGAGCTTGAAGATATGTCAATAGAAACTTCCCAAACCAAAATGCAAAGAGAAAAATAGAAAGAAAAACAAAGAAAAAAGAACAAAATATCCAGAGTAGGATTCTTGCAAAAATGAATAACATGTGCATAATTGGAATAAAAAAAGGAGAAAAGGTACAGAAGAAACACTTTTAGTAATAATGGCCAAAAATATTAAAAGAGTATGGTAAGTGAAAGAAGCTAGCCACAGAAGAACACATACTATATAATTTCATTCGTAAGAATGTCTATAATGGGGAAATCTATAGAGACAGAAAGTAGATTAGCAGTTGTCTAGGGTGAGAGCAGATGATGATGGAATGGAGAGTGATAGATAAAGACCACAGGGTTTCATTTTACTCTAAATTTGACTTGCGTGATGGTAGAACATATCTGTGAATATACTAAAATTCAATGAATTTTAAATGGGTAAATTTTATACTATATGAATTATATCTTAATAAAGCTGTTAAAAATAAAAGTAAAATTAAAATAATGACCCCAAACTTCCCAAATTAATGACAGACAACAAACCACCAAACTACAGATTCAGGAAACTCAGAGAACACTAAACAAGATAAACTCTAAAACAAAATAAAACACAGAAAAAAAAACACCTAGACAAATCATATTCAAGCTGCAGAAAAACAACACAATAAGGAAATTTTGAAAGAAGCCAGAGGGGAGGCAAGCATCTGAGATATCAAGGAACAAGGATAAGAATGACAGCTGACTTCACATTAGAAACTGTGCAAGTAAGAAAAGTGTATTGAAAGAACAAAATCATCAATTTATAATTCTATATCCATTGAAATTATCCATCAAAAATGGAGGAGAAACAGACACTTTCTCAGACAAATGAAAACTAAGGGAATTCATTGTCAACAGTCCTGCCCTGCAAGAAATGTTAACAATTCTTCAGGCAAAAGGAAAGTATTGTAGGTCACAAACTTGGATGTACATTAAGAAAGGAAAAGCATCAGAGAAGAAATAAATGAAGCTAAAATAAAATCTTTTATTTTCTTATTCTTTATTGATGTAAACCAAAACTCTTTGTTATCAGTAGCAATGTATTACAGGGTGATCGGAGCATATGGATAAGTGAAATGAATGTAACAAAGTCACAAGGGATGGGAAGGAGGAACTGGGAATAAGATGTTGTAAGTTATCTGTACTACACCTGATAGGGCATAGTGTTATTTAAAGGATCACTTATATTGGTTAAAAATATATATTATAAACTCTAGAACAATCACTTAAAATCTTAAAAAAGGAAATGTATTCAATAGCCTAATAGAAATGATAAAATGGAAACATGTAAAATTATAAAATGCTCAATTAAAACAGAAGAAGGGGCTGGCCCGTGGTGCAGCGGTTTAGTTCGCACTTGGCAGCCCGGGGGTCACGGGTTCGGGTCCTGGGCACCCGCCAATGCGCTGCTTGTCAGTCATGTTGTGGCGGCGTCCCATATAAAGTAGAGGAAGTGGGCACGGATGTTAGCCCAGAGCCAGTCTTCCTCAGCAAAAAGAGGAAGATTGGCAACGGATGTTAGCTGAGGGCTAGTCTTCCTCACAAAAAAGAAAGAAAAAAACACAGAAGAAGACAGAATGATAGAAGGAAAAAAATAGCAAATGTGATGAATAGAAAACAGTTACACATCTGATGTTAATCCAACTCTATCAATAATCATTTTAAATGCCTAAATGCACATATTAAATACAGTGATTGTCAGAGTGGATAAAAAAGACAAAACCCAAATATACATTGTCTACAAGAAATCCATTTTAAATATGAAGATTCACATAAGTTAAAAGTATAATAATGAAGAAAGATATACCAGAATAATAGTAATAGAAAAAAAGTTGACAAAGCTATATTAATTCCAGATAAATAAGACTTTAAACCAAGAAATGTTATCTGGGATAAAGAGGGCATTACATAATGATAAAAAAAGTCAATTCTCCAAGAAAACATGACAGTCCTAAATGTGTGTGCACCTAATAACAGAAAGTCAAAAACCATGAGACAAAAACTTATAGTGGTGGAAGAGGAAACAGACAAATTCACTATTAGCGTTAGAGAACTCAACACCCTCTTCTCAATAATTAGTAGATCAAAGGCCACAAAATAAGTGAAGATATAGAAGACCTAAACAGAACTATTAATCAACTTGATCTAACTGATAATTATAGAATACTCCATCCAACAGCAAAATACAAATTCTTCTCAAGCTCACATGGAACATTCACTGAGATAAGTCCACATTCTGGGCCATAAACCACGTCTGAAGAAATTTAAAAAGAATAGAAATTATCCAAAGTATATTCTTAGACCATAATGAGATTAAATCAGAAATCAGTAACAGAAAGATAACTGAAAAATTCCAAAATATTTGGAGAATAATCAACACACTTATAAATAACACATAGGTCAAAGAAGAAGTCTTAAGATAAATTAAAAAAATAGTTTGAAATAAATTAAATTAATATGAAAATAGAACTTACAATTTGTGGGATGCAGGCTAGGAGGCACTGCTTAGAAGGTAGTTTATGGCATTGAATGCATATACTAGAAAATATCTAAAATAAATAACCTAAGTTCTCACTATAGGAAACTGGAGAAAGAGAGCAATGTAAGCCTAAGGTAAGCAGAAGAAAACAAATAATAAAAATTTAAGCAAACATCAGTTAAATTGCAAACAAGAAAACAATAGAGAAAAATCAATGTTACGAAAAGCTGATTCTTTCAAAATATAAAGAAAATTTAAAAAATAAGTGACTTTGGTATCATTTTTCCATTCTGTTTATTTAATCTAAAATAGTGTGTATGTCCATATGGCATAACACATCAGTGCACTAAATTAAAGACGTTACTTTGTGTAAATATTTAAGGTGTATCTGTTTACACATAGAGGTTATAGTAACAGAATCATTCATCTCCTAAATGATCATAATTCTTCTTTTACCCCAATGATATGCATATTGTTAGTTTTGTATTGATGTTCCACGTTTCCTTCAGTTTCAAAATAGATAATGCAATTACTATGAGAAAATGAAAATCTAATATCACTAAGAAATTTTTTTCGTGTTCAACGCTGACATGGTTTATTTGTTTTGTTTCTGTTTTATTTTGTTTTTTTGAATCTTTATAGCCTATTGTGTCAATTATCTGCAGATTTCAGGGAAGCCACTTATAATACTGCAGGTCATTATTTTAATAAATGTCATGATTTTAAAAAGCAAAGAATAAGTGAAAAAACAAAATACCGAAAAGCACAATATCCAGGAAACCACCTGGTGAATAAGAAGGCACTTGTCTATGATATCTTAAATAGCAAAGAAGATTCAAATAATTGAATAACATTTATTTAAATTCTTTTTATGTAACCTATTTTCTAAAAGAATTGTGAGGCTCTCAATTTCAGTCTGCCTGAATTTCACGTGGACTATAAATACTTGTACATAAGTATAAACTACAGCAAAGCACAAATCTGATATGGTTGCATTTGGATGTTTTACAAAATGTAAGAATCCTTATCTACTGAATATGCACAGAGAAAGATGAAGACTCAAAGCTTGTGAAATGTCTGTATCTGTATACATGGAAGATAAATCATAGAAATAAGGAGTATATATAATATAATATAATATATATATAATATAAGGAGTATATATAATCAGATAGAAGGAGGTTGTGGAGTCCGGGATAAGAGTTATGGACACATCAGAGATGAATCTTGGGAGAGATGTGAAGATAAAAATTTAAAGGAGGCTCATCCTTGCTGACTGACTCCACTAGTCAACTGGAGGAGTCTCCAATGCACCGAGAGAGCTACGGTTGCTTATATTCAACTAGGATGTGTCTGGCCTATAAAACACACTCACACAATTAGATCTCAGCAACCATCAGCCAGCAGCTTTGGTGCCCATACCTGGAGGCATCCCTGTGAGCCTGGGACTACATATCTAGTTCATAGAAGTGTTTCTCCTCTTCCCATTCTTTTTTTGTTCTTCCTGTGTAGATGGTTTCCTCTTATATTCTGGTTCTAGTTTCATCAATAAGAGGCTAGTGTGACCGTGCTTGTAATTTGGCCACACTCTAAGCAGTGCCTTAATAGAACAAGATTGTTGTCCCTGACTCATTTTTAACATTTTATTAATTTTTCAACTTATAAATTATCCTATTTTATTAAGCTCAAATATATAAAATTCACTTAAATGCTTTACCATAAGAATCTGGGAATAAAGAAAACAGCAAAAATGTAAGACTGTCAGTTTGAAACTCTTTAAAGATGAACTTTGTTAGAGGTTAAGGAAGCATATGCAAAATCCTCTATATTTTTATGATAATAAAATAAAATGTTTCAGAGAATCATCAATAAAATAGATCAGAAATCTTGACCAAAAATTGTGAGATAAATAATTCACTTTAAAATTCTCCCCAAATGACTCCCATATAGATTTTGGAAACAGAAAAAAATTCTTGTATGGTTCTTGTCCATTTTTCTAAGCAGAGGATCTCAAGTATTTGTGCCCAGCAAACAAAAAACATTAATTATAAATAAGTAAATAAATGCTTTCAAAAATTGAAAAAAAATCTGTAGCTATTATGTTTTCTTCAGTCCTTACTCAACAAACATTCCAATGAGCAACTAACATTCAGCTTTTATTGGTAAAAATGAGTCTAAATTACACTTAATATGGAAAACATAATTTAAGATTTGTAATGGAAGTGTTCATTTTCCAAACTCAACTGATTATAGATACACAAAATCTCATTCTTCACAGAGTTTTGCTTTCAGTATTGCACACTTTATGTATTATAGTCATTTAATTATGAAAGCATATACTCAGCTTAAAATTCTGGCTGACAAAGGAATTTTTTATGTGTATAATAAAGATAAAATACCACAGGTAGGTTATCAAGATGGTAAAGATATTAAATAAGGTTATAAAAATAACTTTTTGTGTAGTGTGAGAAATAAAAGTACCCTTTAGGAACAGAGGGTAAAGAGTTTGTGCTGTTTGAAGAAAAATATATGCTTGCATTGGAATTAGAGAGGTTAGCAAGCAAATTCTTGTTGGAAAAAATGCTGAACAATCAGAAAGCTGTAATTATAGATTTTATTTTTAATTTCAGAGAAATAGAAATTTTATCTTTAGAGCTGTGAACTACTTTAATAATTAAATAACTTTTAATTGTATATGTGATACAGGTTATTCTTTGTAACAGGTAAGTAGAAAAGATTATTAAATTGCTGTTAATCTATATTTGTTAATGCATCTTGCACACTTTCAAACTCTTACCTAAATATATTCAAATATATAATGACTGAAGAATTAAAAATGGTCCTGATTGAATAAAAAGCCCTTTTCATTATCAAACTCTGGGGGAAAAATAAACATAAATGTTAAATCCACTAGAATTTAATGTCCAAAGTGCTAGAAACAAATACATCTAGAGTAGTTAACATGTGCAAGACACTGTTCAAAGTAGTTTGTAAATAACACCTCACTTAATTCTCATAAAAATGCTTTGAGTTTGTGATATCTCAATTTTGCAGAATGGCCAAGCATCTTATCCAAGGTTATCCAACTAGTAGATGGTGGGTCTTAAGTTTGAATCCAGGCAATGGATAAAGAGTTTGGTTCTTCCTGAATAAGCAATGCTATCTCTTAGAAGAAATTAAAGTTCAAAATCAAATAATTTTGTCCTTTTGAGATGAGGGTGACAAGAGAGGGCATTGAATACCTAATCTTATAGCAACAGAATTGGTCAAATGTCAAGTTTCTGACATACCTCAATTTATAGAAAGCAGAAATAAGAAAAGGAAAGATCACCATTCTGTTCTTCTAATACTGTTAGCTAGGCAGTGATAGAGATGGCGTCCAATTGACAAATAAAAAGACCCCCTCTTGCTCAAAAGAGTAAGAGAAACGGAGAGAGGAAACTATGTGTTCTGTTTTGCAGAAGTTGCTGTCTTGCAGAGAAATTACACATTTGCAGAGAAACTGCAAAATGTTCTAGCACCAGATGCCCTAAAGTCACCTTAACTCATTAGCATCTTAAATTCTCCTCCGCTGGAAGGATCTGGATAGCCATTTTTAGATCATGTGACATACATAATAATGAGTATACATGCTACACATGCGCTTGGAAAAACATAGTTGTCATGCAAATGAACCCCTATCTTCTGCTTTCTTTTGTGTCAACTCTATACCTGCACTGAGATCGGAGAGACAGTGCTTTGAGGGCTATCTCCCTGTCTCTTTACTTGTCACAAGTAATAAAACTTTCTGCTTCAAAGAACTTGATGTGTTAGTTGGCTATGTACCCAAGCGACGGACCAGTTGTAGTCTGGTAACAATACCCTTAAGATTTAGAAAAATGGCCAACAACCCAATCATCAGGCCCTATAGCAGTCATCCCAGGTGAAGTAATGTTCCCAGAACTGTTTTAAACATTGCAAAAGAGCCATAGCGGAAATTCAATGTATCTGAGTAAAGGAGAAATTTGTCAGGCTCATCAGCATGACAATCAGTGGATCGAAGTCGTCGGAAATGTAAAACTTCTAAATTTAAACTAATTTTGATAATCTCTCAACAATATGCTAATTTTGTACAATAACTGTGGGGTAGTTCCGCTTACGTGGATGAATCATAACTGCCTTTTTCTGCAAAATTGAGAAACTTGTCATGTTGGCGAAGCTCCAGTTAGCAGAAATAATTCAAGGTGCCTTTATTTTATATCCAGTATATTCAGAACTTTTAAATATCTATTTCTTCTGAGTCCCAGCTTTCTGGCACTCTGTATTCCATTGACAGTGGTCCCAATCTAGTATCTTAGCCTCCAATTCCTGTTAGTAAGTATTTTATTTTTTTTATCCTGAGGCAGAGTGGATATTTCCTCTGTCCCACTTGCTATGTAGTTATTTAGATCTTTGAAACCCACCTCCGAGAGAGGATTTCATCCTTATCTTCAGCTTTGATCAGCTGGAGAATTTCTCCCAACAAACTTCCTAACTGAATTTACTTTCATAGTTTCTGTAGAATACAAATCATCATCCATACCACTACCACTACCATGAACATCCCAAAACTCTGTCATTGCTCTGCTTTTGAATGTTCCAGCATCGCTTTGAGTTATGACATTTTCTGAGCTAATGGGACAGCCTTATATGATAGAATTTATTTCTCTCTCCCATACCCAGTGTCTTTTCGAAAAACTCAGCTAAATTAGGTGTACATTGTTACATAAGCCCATTTCTTTCCCTTTCCAAGCATGTAGGGCTAATACGGTTTGCTGGAATTGAGTCCAAGCCTTCATTTTGCTTTTCTTTGGTTTCTTTGGCCAATACGTTTGCATTTCTAACATGCTATCAATGATTTTAGCTTGTTGGGTCTCTTAAACAAAATGTCCACTTTAACCATCCTGGGTTGAATAACCTCAGAAAGGAGTTAGGCTACCTATTAAACCCAGGCGAGGACACAATCTACCTATTTTGGTGATTCCGTTTCAGTGTGTCTCATCTACCTTCCCAAGGGGTCCTGATTCCACAGATTTCTGGGCATGTTTCTTTGGGGGCAAAGGCAATAATTCTGCCGCCACTTACAATGGCTGTATTTTCTTAAAAGGCATAGAGAAATACAATACCCCCTCAGTGTTTCCACAGATTGTGTATCTATTTAATAAAACTGTCACAATATTTAAGGGGTGTTTCCCCAGTTATTATTACCATGGATTCTCTACTTTTAGTTACAAGACAGTGTCTCCCAACACTTTCCTGGTTCTTGAACATCAACTCTTACCTCTTGGCTCTTGGTTTCAGCTGTGGGCTCCAGGGTATTTCATGTTACACTTTGAAATCAGTGCCTTAGCCTGAAAATACTGTTTAGAGTATCAAGGCCTAAAGATGATGAAGACTTTATATTCTACACAATTATTTTTTTTCCAAATCACCATACTGAAGAAAAGTGTAGCCAGCACCCCGACCCTGCCTGTATCTGAATAGGCTCATACTTTGTAAGTGTTCCACACTGTGGCTTGGGGTCTGCTTGCTAGGTTCCATACCACATATGGCCACCCCACTGTTAGGATTAGAAAAAATGAACCTTAGGGATACTGCTTATTTCTGCCTCTTCTCGCTTATTAGTCTCCATTTCTCTTATCCAATGCCACTCATTTGCTTTCTCAATAGAACTCCTCCTCTCTTTTAAAGCAGAGAGTTGGGCAAGGCCCAGGGCATACTCCTGAAGCTTCTATCTTCTTCTAGATACAGCCACCTTTAGCTGCAGTCACCCTACAAAATCTAAACTCACACCAAGGCCACAGCCCTGAAAACCAACTGCAGAACTGAAAAACTCATCTGGCCTGTAGTCTCTACAAATTGCAGAGTAGAAAACAGGCTGCAGACATAAAGTCCAAGGCCCATGTCATGAATCCTGGCTCCACTGGCTCTTCTCTTCGTGTGTATTTAGCCACCAGATTCTACTGTTTTGATTTTATATCTCAATATTTCAAATAAACAAAATTAAGTAGTAGTCACTGAGAAAGTCTCCAATAAATGGTGGCCCTTTTTCTTATCTTGGTTTTGGGCAATTTGAGAAATAAAACAAAAAGTAAACTGAAGGCCAAAATTTATTTTATTTTTTTAGAAATAGAAGTTTATTTATTACTTATGGATAAAAGTGGAAATATGGAGCTGAGCTCTGCATATACTTCCCAAATTCACCAGTGACTTAACATCCCTCAGAGAGGAATGAGGGAAAGGATGAGGAACATCTGAAGCCTACTTAAGAAAACTCAGAAAGAAAGGCATTTTGTCTCATAATTTAGTTCTTATTTTTTATTCAGTTGAATTATTTACTCATAAAGGATTTTAGGGAGTCATGGTCCCAAAATCCTTGGAAATCAAACCACAAGAATGTTTATATTGCATTCACACACTAATTATACTTGACTATGCACAGAACTCTTGAGAAATATCCTTTTTGCTTAAATATAACTTTCATTGATGAACTTTCCCTTTTATTTATAATATATTTTTATTTTATCCTCTATTCATTTATGAGTGCTTTCTGTAATATTTTATAGTTTGAACATTTTATCAGATTATATCTAATAGAGTTTCTCTCTCCATAAAATTTTCCTATAAAATACTTAAAAATCTCAAATTTCAGGGAAAAATACTTTTTTTAGATTCTTCCTGTTAAATGTTTAATTGCTTTTATTCTATCTGTTCTTGTATATTTCTCTATAAATCCTATCATAGGTAAATTAAATCAGTGGAACATGATTCTCCATAGTGTATTGAGCTTCAGATTTCTTTAAGAATTTTATGAATTCATCTTGACTAGGACATGCCAGGCCTACTTTGCCTCAGGACCATTGCACTGGCTGTTGCTTCTGCCTGAGATGTTCAGATAATTGTTTAGATCTTTAGATCAACCCCTTTCCTCCTAATGAAGCCTTCAAGACCCCTGTATATATACAATTATCTGTTTTCCCTGGGATTTCAGAGCCACTTACTCAGGTCTTCTTTTTTTTCTTTTTTAAAATAATATTGATTTATAACATACTTGATTTATTATGTCTAATGTTTATTTTCTGTCTCTTTTGCTGGAATGCAAGTGTCATAAGGGCAGACATCATTTCTTTTTCTGATGTAGCCCAAATGCCCGAGCTGTGTCTTGACCAAAGAATTGCTAAAAAAGAAAATGTTGAGTGAATGAATTCTCATTAATGGCTATATTACTTTCCATAAATTTTGGCTAGTAATATGAACATTAGAAAAATAATTAAAAATTAATATGTTTTCCATCTTTAAATTGTTTTCCATAGTTGCACTTCAAGACACAAGGATATTTACATTTCTGGTTTTGATAGGTGGTGAAAATTGCCCTTTAAACAGCTTATAACACTGTATATTTCCCCTAACAAGTGTCTTTTCTTCAATATTCTCATTAACAGTGATTATTATATTTTTATATCTGCAGTGTGATAGACAAAACATTTCCATTTGTTTAGTTTTTTTCAACTTTTATATACTCCATCAATTCTTTCAACTTTGATTGAGCATCCAACTATGTGCCAAGTGGTGTTGTACATGCTAGAGAATAACATTTAACCTGTCAAATAATGCCTTTACACTCATGAATCTTTCTAGTGGACGAGGTTAAGAAAAGTTAAACCACATAATGCCTGAACTAAGTAGAAATACATCAGGAGAATAACTGCAATAACAGTGATTGGGTAGCTATTTTGGTTACATGAGGAAAATCTTCTTTCAATAAGTTGAAACCAGAGTGACAAGAAGGAGCCTCCCATGCAAAGATGGACAGTGATGGCAGAGAAGAGTACTTGAGCAGTTGAGGCAGCTAAAACAAGGGCAGCATGTAATCATAATTTTCGCATGTTTGAGGAAGTTAAATAACAGCAGCAAGTTGAATAGCAGTTGGGGCAAAGTGGGCTAGGGTGAGTTTAGAAAAGGAGAGAAATAAGAGGTTTGAAATTCATGCGATTGTTGGAGAGCAGGGGGTGATTAAGCAGGAGAGAAGAGAAGACACTTACCATGTTTTAAGAGGCTTTGTCACTTGTTAAATAGCTAGATATGCCTACTCTAAGTATTCAAATACATTTAAGTATTTAAAACCATTTATCCAAACCACGTTTGGCAGATAAATAATGCTATGTCAATTTCAGAACTAGTTCTATTACTTTGTTCAAGCTTTTAAAATGATCAAAGCTTTCAAGTCCAATATCAGTAGACTTTAATATATTGTTTCATTTATTATACTTATTGCAAGTCAGAGGTAACTAAACATACAGTAAAATAGGCCTCTTATAAATCATGCTGATTGTTTAATTGGCTTTGAATGATCCTAAATGATTAACCTATTTAGATAGAATTTACAAGGAAGCATATATAGCAATTCAGTATATACTGCATTCTGCAAGTATTTAACATGCTTTTACAGAAAAAAAATCCTCTTAGCATATTCATGTCTATTTGTTTTTTATTACAAAAGCAATAATTCTTTTTTTTCCTAGGAAAAAATGGCTCTTGTAAAAGCACTATTTGGTTAAAAAATGTACCCCTTACACTTGCTTGGAACAACCAGTTAAGTTCAGAGTTGTACCACCAAGAAAGGGATGAAATCAATGAACAAAAAACAGCTAACATTGGTGTGTTAAGTAATTATTTTAAACTTTCCCTTCCAGATTTTTCATGGAGAGAAATATTTTGGGTTCAGCTGAAATGTGGTAGTAGAGAGAATTTGTAATAGATAAGATCTCAAGAATGAGTTGAGAGGTGTACTTATATTCTTAGAGAAGATTAAAAAAATAAATGGGGAATAGAAGCAGTGCATATCAGCTAAATGCTGATATATTAAGATATCAATATGCTTGGCACATATACTCATGACAGAAATTTATCAATATGTGTATGTGTTTACAGCAAAATATTTCAAGAAAACCATTAGAAGACCTTGTTTTGGAGAAAGAAATTCTAGTTATAATACTGAATCAAACTTATTTTATACATTAGAAGGATGAGAAGTACAAGGATAGAACAAACATAGGAATCTGTTGATAATTCCACCTCATTATGGCAATAATTACTGAAAGCTGCTTTTACTAAGGTATTTATGACGTGTCCTCTGGCCTGAAAGATAATGGTGTCGTCATTGCTGCCCAAAAGATCTTATAATGGTTTATAGAATTTGTTGTTTGATAGTATTAAATAGTCAGTCAACAACATTTATGTAAAAGTTTGTGTAACTTTTACGTAAAATAAGTCCTATATGATATTGTAACTAAAAATGAAAATAGTTGTAAAAATGCTTCAGATTCTATTGTTTTTATACACCAATATAAACTCAGTTCCAGTTTGGCACTGCTGTTTTTCCACTGTATTTTTCAAAAGAAAATAAAAATAAACAACTAATATACTGATTAGTTAAACAGTATTATGCACGCATAGTTACTTTAATCACGCATATGTTTTACAAAAACAGAATGATACCTGTACTTCCAATCGAAAGGGTAACGAAACCTGTTAAAACAATGGAAGACCTACATGCAGGACTCTTAAAGACGTTTTTCCGAGGACCTTTTATAATGCCAAGAGTCAAGATATTTTATTAAAATGTACCCTGAGCTGAAATTCAGGAGAAAGAGATTGATGTTCTAGAACCGTTTTACTATTAATTCACTCACTGCGGATTTTTAAACACTTTGTAGATTCTTTACATTCTCTCGTTGAATTTCAATTTGTAGTAAATAATAAAAAGGTTTTTAAATGCTTTGATCACTTAAGAAGAAAGGGAACATATAGTCTAAGAGCTGCATGATATGTTGTTACTGCTATCATTACCAATTTTATATTCCTGTGCTTTCATAACTTAAATGATAAAGAGAAATGTTGGCTTACATAAGAAAATCAAGCCCAATGTCCTCACCAGTATATTATAGATTTCTCTACACTTCATAACATCTATCAAAAGTTGGGCTTATATGTCCAGTGTTGCTTCCTTGCTTCACTTCATAATACTTTTTTCTTCTATCAACAGAGGCCAAAATTGAGCTCCAGATATAGGACATTTTTACCAATGGAAAGACTAAGATTTGGCAAAGTTGTATAATTTAACCTGGACCTCTTAAGTAGGACAGGCAAAGCTGAGATAGGAATATCAGGGTCTTAGTCTTAGGAATGAAACTAACAAAATATCTGCAAAATATCTTATGATGATGAACATGATTTCAGATGGTATAATCTGTTAATCACTCAAAGAAACTGTTTAATTATATATATATATACATATATATATATATATATATATACATACATATATTTATATATTTTGGTGAGGAAGATTGGCCCTGAACTAACATCTGTTGCCAATCTTCCTCTTTTTGCTGAGGAAGATTGCCTCTTAGTTAACATCTGTGCGCATTCTCCTCTATTATGTATGTGGGATACCACCACAGCATGGCTTGGTGAGTGGTGTGTTGGTCCACACCCAGGATTCAAACCTGCGAAACCTGGGCCGCAAAAGCTGAGCATGTGAACTTAACTACCATGCCAACGGGCCGGGCCCTTAATTATATTTTTAAGTGGAAAATATTGATGGTATTTGGTTTACTGTTTCCAGATATTCTTTTCTTTGATTATTATGTTTTGGGGGGGGGGTTTTTTTGGGGGGGAGTTGGAAGATTAGCCCTAAGCTAACATTCTGCTGCCAATCCTCCTCTTTTTGCTGAAGGAAGATTGGCCCTGGGTTAACATCTGTTGCCAATCTTCCTCTTTTTGCTGAGGAAGATTGACCCTGGGATAACATCCGTGCCCATCTTCCTCTGCTTTATATGGGATGTTGCCACAGCATGGTTTGATAAGCAGTGTGTAGGTCCATGCCTGGGATCTGAACCTGTGAACCCTGGGCCACTGAAGTGGAGCATGCAAACTCAACCACTACTCCACCAGACTGGCCCCAATTATTACGTTTTAAGCTACCAAAATATTCCTTATATCCTAAATAATTATAATTTTCCTTATTTGAAAGTTTTCTTTATCAAAAATTATTAATGGAATTATTTTTGTAATAGTTACTCTTAGGTGAAAGTAATAGTAAATGCTAAAAAATTGCAGTGGCATTTTAAAATATTGTTTAAAAATTATTTTGCTTTTCTTGAAATTTCACATTTCAAATAACAGCTATTAAAGTTTTTCAAAACCCAATTATTTTATGACCTTTTGGACAACATTCAAATATTAATATTGTAATCCAGATAATACAATTATTCTATATGTGCAGTAAAATTAGTGGTATGGATTAAATAGTTTTACATTTTCTTGATTTCAAAATCCAGGTTTATATAATTTGACTTACACCTGCTCAAATAAAATATATATCATTTATTTTGCAATGTGTCCCTAGGAAGCAAGAATTCTTAATTTATATCAAAGGCAAGTAAATGGCTTTAAACTCCTAAAACAGCACTTTTAGATATGTAGTTTATTATGTGTTGACTCTAAGACCACTTGGAACTTCAAAGCTGATATGTCTTATGCTCGAGTTCTAACTTTATGAAGACTAAAATGTAAGAAATGGTCTTTCACTTCAGGTTTTAAAAATGACAGTCCAACGATAAAAGCAAGTGATCTCAGTGACGCCGAAGAAGTATGTGCTTATAGAGAATTTATGGTGTGTACTGCAAAGGGTGAAGATGGAAACTGCTCCATTTAGACCACCGTGTAGCTCCAGCTCAGATGATTCAGTTTTAGGACTTCTGTCCTTGGTGAAATACAGAAAGAAAAGTGTGAAAGCGCCTTCCTTTCCCTTCATACAAACACCACTTTTATTTGTTAAGAATTGCTATAAATAATAGTACTTTATTTTTTAATTCCACTATATTTCATGCCATCTCTTTCATTCTATTTCAATAAAAAATATAAAAATTTTCATGACATATAATTTTGCTGAAGAAAACATCCAATGTAGCTGTTATCTCTGTTCCAGTAGACACTAAAACAAACAAACACAAAACCTTTAAACTTCATGCTGCGGCACTGTAATGTTAGCTTACTGAGCACCATGGGTTCTCAGAATTCTCTAATTCTAAAGTCCACGTATAAGCACAAATTTCTAAGGAATTATTTGTTATTAATTAAGATTCTTTGCATGCAAAATAAACCATTTGGTTTATTAATATCTCAGAGAATCACCAAGAAATGAGGAGAAATTGTTTGTAAGTGGAAACAAAGAAAGTTTGGAAAGCTAGGGATAAAAATAATGGCTAATATTTAATCTGTGCCTTTGTATGCCAGCTATTCATCTAGATGAACATGTACTTGCATGTATTTGTTGTTGTTAGTGCAGTGAGTGGATTCTGATTCCTAGAGACCCTGTGTACAGTAAAGCAGGACCCTGCCTGCTCTTTTTGTGTCATCCTCTCACTTCCAGTGCTATATCAGACAATGCTCCACTGCTATTCATAGGGTTTTCATGGCCAATTTTTTCAGAAGTGTATGGCCAGGTATTTCTTTCTAGTCTCTCTTATTCTGGAAGCTCTGCTGAAACCTGTACAACATGGGTGGTATCTGAAATACCAGTGGTATAGCTTTCAGCATCGTAGAAACATGCAGCAACCACAGTATGACAAGTGGCAGACGAGTGGTGTGGTTCCCTGACCAGGAAACGGACCCTGGCCCACTGCAGTGAAAGCACTGAATCTTAACCATTAGACCACCAGGGCTGGCTACTTACGTGTATAGCTACTTAATATTCAGCTAAACTCTCTGAGGTAGTACACTATTTTTAACTCACTCTTCTACCATTGCCTTTTCTTTATAGGAGATATGTGCAAATATTGGTAATCTACCAGGTTGCTAAGGGTACTAATTCTAACTATATACAACTGGAAACTGGGCATAAACAATAGATGGATTGGGGGTCCTACCAGACCTAACATAAAGTTTTCCATTGTAGCATCTTGAACACCAGGAAAAATATATTTTGATTAAATAACAGGGCTAACCAACTTTTCTTGTAAAGTGTCAAAGAGTAAATATTTTAGGTTTTGCAGGCCACAAATGATCTATGTAACATATCTGGAAGTCAAGTAGAAAGACCTCCCATTGGCCAAATGTGGGACATTGAACATAATAGATTATATCTTGTTGAATACAATAGGTTCAGGCAAGAATAAATAATAAATGCTAAAACTAGTGATTCACAGTTTAATGAGAAATGGGCCATTTATATAATCTCAATGTATCTCCTATAAAATAATTATGAATCATAAAGGGAAATGGTAATTTTACAGTAGAGAAAACTGACAGCACCACCTTAGTCTAGCTATCAAAGATTACATAATCAGTGATTGGACACATAGAACTGGTATAACACCTGATAAAATGCTATTAGAAAATAACAAATAAACTAGAGTCATTTCTGTGATATTTCTGCCAAAATATGATCACTGTGTAGCTCCAGCACAGATGATTCAGTTTTTGAATTTCATGATGAAGCATCTAAGTAATCCAAACTGAAAAACATTCTGTAATTGTTCTTGCAATGTTTCTGCAAGGTTGAAATCATATAGAAATAAATAAGTAAAAAAAAAATTCCTGAAAGCCATGCCAGAACAAAAAAATCAGAATCTCTGGACATGGTACCCAGAAAATGGTATATTTAAAATCCCCACTGGGTGATGCTAATTTGCAGCCAGCTTTGCGAACCACCGCTCTACATAAGTTAAAGAATAGTAATTGGCAGTACTGAGTGTTGTGTTTTGGGTTGCACGACCAATACAAAAAAATCAGCAAGGCAACGGTATCCAACTGCAGGATCTATTACATTAAATGCAGTCTCATGGAGTATTTGCATTTCAGACATCACAGAAAACTAAAATTATGCTTTCTTTCTCAGTCAAGTATCCTGAGACTTCATTACCAGAACTATTCCTCAGAAACATCCTGATAGGAATTTAAGAGTTTTATTTTGCACTTGATTTCTTGGGACATGCTGGGGTCCAAATTTAGTTACCCAACTCGTAAATGTGAGGAGAATCAAATCTTTTCAATCCCTGGAGAAACAGCTTCTAAAGACAGAGTATGGCCATTGAAAGCCATTCTTTGGGCATTAAGTTTTGAGAAACTTCCCGATTCCTGCAAATAATACTATCCCAATGAGCAGGGACTTTGCCTTCCCCAGACAATCCTCTGATATTCATATAAGTAAGTAAGAGAGATTATGAATTCAACAGACAGGCACAATCTGTAGAACCAAATTTGTAGTTTTGTTTTCAGGACTCCAACATGAATCTACATAAATAAGTTGTAGTCAGGACCATCATAGAATATTTGAGAGTTTTAATTTGTACACTCAGGAACAAACATTAAAATGTAATATTCAGTTGAGGTTTTTTTGGTGAGGAAGATTCACCTTGAGCTAACATCTGTTGCCAATCTTCCTCTTTTTGCTTGAGGAACATAGTTCCTCAAGATCTGTGCCCATGTTCCTCTATTTTGTATGTGGGACACCGCCACAGCATGGCTTGATGAGAGATGTGTAGGTCTATGCCCAGGATCCGAACCTGTGAACCCTGGGGCACCAAAGCAGAGCATGTGAACTTAACCACTACACCACCAGGCCAGCCCCACAGGTAAAATATTCTGTTATAAAGATACCATTGGCCTACAATAGACATAGAATACAGGGTTGAGTTAGATTTCATGGATATTGGTCCTGCACCATGGGCTATTGTCCACAGGCTTATGTTTTGTTTCCCTCTTATTTTCTCATCTTCTCATTGAGACTGGCTTCTCAGCTTCATTACAGTTTAACATGGTCAACAGGGCACGATCTGCATAAATTCTTAGCTCCACTACCCCAAGATCTGACTTTATTCTTTGTCATTCATTCCAAATCTCAAGGGAATCTGACTTGCTACCAACTATCTAATTTTGAGTCAAGGAGACCAACTAATTTGGTCCAATTACTTATAACCTGTGTTTGAAATTATACAGATCAAATTTGCTAGCAATGAAAAATTAAGGATTTGAGTTTGTCACTCTCTTGTGTTAAACTATGACAGATTATCAGATGCAGCCCCTTACTATGATCTTAGTTATAGTATTTTATTTAATTATTACCTGCTTTGCCAAAAGACTTATTCCCTTTTTCTATGTGTCCACAAATGATAATAAATTTAGTTTTTTCACCACAACTTTCTGTAGGTTACATCTTAAATGTGAATGCCTCCCTCCCCTTCTTGGCAAGGAATTAGAATTGGAGCAGAATAGAGGGAGTTCTGGGGTGCTGCTCAAGCTAAACTCTAGGAATAGTCTTAATAGCAGTAACAGTAGACCACTTCTGCCAGATGAATGAATATTAAGTACTTCTGGTCTTGGACCATTTGTTTAAGAGTCCAAGTCTATGGAGAGGTTGTCTGACTGATAGAGTTTAAAATACGTTTCTAGTCTTTGTTTTGGCATGATCAGTAAGTGGGTAGTGCCAAAGAGATTCCAGGAAACCCATAAGCTTCTGCAGAGAAATGGCAGGCACTGAGCTATAATATCTCACAAAAAATACTCAATGGGAATCTTTTCACAAAGAAATCAGGGTGCTTGTAGGAAAGACAGATGGATGCCGAGGATGGAGTAAAAGCAAAACACTAAAATAGTCCTTAAAAATGTTGTTACAAAATAGAATAAGAATTATGTGTTTAACTTGAAAATAATCTAAAATACTGACTCCAAGGATTGGTATAATCAAGGATAATTTAGGTAATTAGGGATCAAAAGAGTTGATCTTTTCCTAATATTATTTTCAAATATAATTTATTACAATACATATCTGTCCAAGAGTTCCCCTATCGTATTCATCTATCTCTGGATTAGCATTTTTTTAAAATTTCATTTATGTAACACCACTTTAAGGGCAAGATTACATTTATGATCACCCACAAGCCAGAAAACAATATACATAGGCATATAGATACAGAAATAGCATATAATTTCAGAAAGTTTATGTTACCCTTATAGCTCACTAATAAAAACTTAGGGGGTTGGTGGTTCTCATTTTAAGAAAATCTTTCTAAATGATGACCCATGGATATACTTCAAATTCAAGGTAAGTCTTCAATAATATCTTACTTCTTATGGAATATTCAGCTCCAGAAATATTTATCTTAATTGTTATTTATAAAGATTATATGTGAATTGTCAAGAGATTTTATTTTTCAATGTTATTTTACGATTAAAAGATAACACATAATACATAATTATTAGAGAACAGTTAGCACATTTTAAAAGCAATAAGAAAAAAAAGAGTTATAATCCTACCACCCAGAGCTAATAACTATGAAATTATCAACATTATTATGTACTCTCTCTCTCTATTTCACTTTTATTTTTCTGTTTGTGTCTCTGTGTAATTTAATAGTTGATGTTTTGTATGATGCTTTTCTTTTAATATTTTGTCATGCACATTTACCTTTACCATTAAAATTTATTTACAAACATCAATTATCCACTCACTGGAAATAAGTAAGCCATCAGCTGAGTCCATTTCTAGATTGATAGACAATAAAATGCACTGCACTCTTCTTATTAGGGAGCAAACTGAATATGAGGCAAATAGGACGGGTTTTTAGTCGTTTGGTATCAACTCTATGTTTTTTGAAGGAGATTGTCTCAGTTAACCTTCTGATGGTTGGAGTATTTTAATTAGTGACTGTGTTTCGGTATAACTTTGTATAGGAGGTCAGGTTCATCTCTAAGGGGTACATGGATGATATCAGGACACTTTCCAGATTTTTAGGAGACTATGCCATTCTAGATAAGATTGTACTTATTATTTAGAGAATGAATCCAGCCAAGGGGCAGTTGTCTCCTGTCTAAAAGTTTCACTGTGAAATATCAACTCCTTTCAATCTTCTCCTTGACTCAAATAAATGAAAATAACAGAATGACTTACACATTGTGAAAACCTTTGAAAAAAATTTTTCTAGATGGAAGAGTAAGCAAATTGGTTATAGATAAACGTGAGGCATTGCAGTATACAAAATTTAGATATATATTTCTATTTTCTTTACTGAAGTTATATGCAAAAATTCTTGCTTGAAGTTTAAATATTATCTGATTCCTTATAAAATTTAAATCTGGGGAAGTAAGGTTGAGGTAGAATTGCCATCTCTACTTATGACGTTGTATAATGATGTATCATCACAGCTTGCTTAAGGCCTCGTGATTGCATAATATGTGAAATGTGGACTTTGCTATTTTTTTCTTTTGCTGAGGAAAATTAGCCCTGAGCTAACATCCACTGCCAATCTTCCTTTTTGTATGTTAGCCACCACCACAGCATGGCCACCGACAGATAAGTGGTATAGGTCCACACCCAGGAACAGAACCGGGGCTGTGGAAATGGAGCATGCTGAACTTAACAGGTAGGCCACCAGGGCTGGTCTGTGGACTTTGTTTTTAAAATGCTTATAGGGGTCCTGGATTTCAAGAAATGTGACAACCCAAAAAGTTTGTATGATTCATTTGAATACTCATTTATTTTAATAATTTCTTTATTTCATTTCTTTATTTCATCAATATTATCAAACAACTATGTCTCAGACACCATTAAGATCTGAAATACAGAGATGAGAGGGGTGATCAATTCTCTCAAAGCTTCCACAGTCTAAATGGGAGAAAGACAAGTTAACAATTATGTGCAATGCAATGAGTGCAGTAGCATTTAGTATAAAAAGGATAAGCAGAATTGTGTGGGAACACTTTCACAATTTAAGGAGGTTCAGGGATGCCTGAACCATATATAGTTAAGAGTCAGTGAGAGTTAGTCAGGTAATGTATTGGGCATTCCTGGCAGAGGACAAAGCTTGTGATAAGCCATGAAGGCAAGCCATGCCCCAGAATAAATGAAAATTTGCAAATAGCTTAGTAAGTTTCTTAATGAGATATAATTGGCCAGGTCCATTATATGGTTATAAACCAACTGTATGCAATGGTTTGGAGTTTGACTTTGATGCTGAAAGATATAGGAAACTATGGAAAGTTGGAAAGGAAGGATTAGCATCATCAATTTTTAATTTTAGCCTTTTGTTAGCATTGTGAAGGCAGATTAAAATGTGCAGAGTTAAAATAAGATACTATTCATTGTAGGGCTACTGAAAAAAGGTCATGAGAACCTGAGTTACATAAAATAGACAAACAGATAAAGAGGTGAAAGATATTTAAAAGTATAAGCTGTATAATTAAACTAACAGTAAATTAGAGAAAATTTCTCTTTCTCGCAACTCCAGTTAAAGGTTCCATAAGTCACATATGAAAATTTCCTCTGTCAGACCATTAGGGCTGCTATAACAAAAGTACCATGGACTGGGTGGTTTAAACAACAAACATTTATTTCTCACAATGCTGGAGGCTGAGAAGTCCAAGATCAAGGAGCTGGCAGATTTGGTGTCTGGTATGTTTTTGGTGCCTTTTTCCTGGTTCACAACTATCTTCTTACTATGTCCTCACATCACAGAAGGGACTAGAGAGCTCCCTGGGATCTCTGTTATAAATGCATTAATCCCATTCATGAAGGCACCACTCTCATGACCTAATCACCTCCCAAATGCCCCACCTCCTAATACCATCACATGGGGTATTAAGCTTTAACATACGAATTTTGGGGAGTCACAAACATTCAGTCTATAGCAACCTCCTTTGCTCTTTGAAGAGTCATTTATTTGGGTTTTATATCCGTATTTATTAATTTTCTTAGAATTAGATGTGTTTATCACTACATATGTTGAAGCATCCATTAGAATAGTGCAAGGGTTTTATGAATAAAATTCTGGTTCATTCATGATGAAAGAATGTGTGTTGGACTTATTCTGACACTGTAAGCAATTAGAAATTGGAGAACAATATATGAAGTAATTGTTGTCTGATATTGGAAAAGAGACAGCTCAGGGCCATGATCCTTAAAAGAAGAAAAACTAAGTCAGCTCCACAATCACCCTCAGCTTATGCCCAAGAAGACTCTCCAAATCTAAGCATAGAGAAATGAAATCCAAAACAGAGAGTAGTGGAAGGTGATTTCTTTAGGATGGCCAGTTAATGTCAGGGGAATAAGAACTTGATCACTCTTGAGTAATGCTGGATTCCATTAATAGACAAGGAATCTCCACTGACCTGGCCAAGCCTGTTTCAGAGCTGCATCTCAGTCTGAGGTTCTTTCTTTTCTTTCCTTCATTCTCTCCCTCCTTTTATAAATATTAATCCATACCATCACAGTCTGGAGTTTCTCCCTGCCTACTCTTATACTGTCTTTCTTTATCATTCACAAGCTTTTTCTCCAAGAATCTCTTGCACATCTAATTCCATCCTGGTATCTTCTTCTCTGGGAACTCAAACATCTGCAGGTGATACTAGGAGGGCCCAAGAAATGGGTGTTAGGGAGGGTTTAGGGACTGGGTCACTCACCAATTGGCTGAGGATCTGAGTAAGGGGTCTGCAACTAACATGATGGTTGTAAAGGCTCTGGGATGCCAAGGGGCCATGATACCCGGGGGAATGGGGAGATTATCCACCCAGGCCAAGAGGACAAATCTCATAGGCTATGAGGACTAACCTTAGACAGCCAAGTAGCTTTCTCTTTCAGGCTTTGTATAGGCCATTCCACTTTGCCTGCTTCATTGATTCACGTACATCAGTGCTACCGATGCCACCATAACCAGTCAACAAATAATCTAGAGTGATGTGATTGTCCCTCACCACTCATGCCAATGAGTTAAGTGATCTATATTCCATCTATGGAAGAAATTGTATTGTTAATAACTGTAAAAGTTAGTGATACATTTCTTGCACTCTTTCTATTTGTACGGTTCCCACCACTGGGAACGCTATTCTGATTGTTCTCATAAACAAGTGAGTAATTACCTGAGTTGAGTGCTTGAATAATTAAAGTGGCTCCATTTTGGAGCTTGTATCTGAGATAGAATTTTCAGCCAGTGTGATTTACAGAATTAGGGTCTCTGTATACATATGAGCCTCGGATTTTTATTCCTAAAGCACACGAAGTTTTAGTCTGACATACGCAAGATCAGGCCTGACCACAAAGAAAGTAGCATACAGTAGGGGTGCATGGAGATCCAGGAAAAAAAAGAAGCTGCTCATGACATGAGGCCTAAACAAAGGCCTTACATTAGCTGGGTTACATATTTAGATCTATATTAGGTAGAAAGTAATTGGCTCATCACCCTACCGAGTTTGCTGATAGAAATTTAGAATTATCTAGGGCCTGATTGACAGATAACAATAATTGATTATTTTTCCGGAAGAGAGAGACACTAGCAAGTTCACATATTGATTTGTTTAAGGTACAAATGGGAATGGCCTGGCTATGATTTCCTATGGTATCATTTTATGATTTTCCAGAAATTTTCTTCATGGACATCTAATGATGGATGGTATATCTCATAGTCAGGAATATTAACAGCAGAAGCTATTGTTTCAGATACTTTATGAGTGGTATTAAAATAAGTATATTCTGGACACATACTTTTAATAAAGAGTAAGGAAAAGAGAAAAAAGGCACTTATGGATGAACTGCAACAAGGGATCTATAGAAAATGAGAAGAAGAATGACTATAAACAACCAGATACAAAACAAAACATTAACAGAGGTCTTGGTCTGAAATCTTAGGTGGAAAGCTGTCCACTCTCTGAGGGCAACTTCTTGTTCAGAAGGTCTTGGTTCAGCTGTCTACTTCTGAAGATCAATTGCTCCTGAAGAATTTCTGAAAATTTTCAGTTTGAGGACTCCTATTGCAAATAGCCTTCAAATTTTGTGGAATTCCAGATTGCTTATTTAGTTGTGAAACATGTACCCAAGAATCAATCCTTTGGAGTTTCACTACTGTATTTCTTCTTAACAATACCTGATAAGGTCCTTTCCAATGAGGTTCAAGAGCACTTTTCTCTGATGTCTCTTCAAATAGACAAAATCTACTGAGTGGAAAGCATGGAGAGACTGTTTAGGAAGATGTTACTGGAATGTGGCCTTAAGCTTTTGGTGAAAGGATGGATGTAGTACATGAGTCCTTTGCAATATTTTGCTCTATCTATGTGTGTCTGTATCTTAAAGTCTTTCTCTTATAAAGGCACCAGTCATGTTGGATTAGGGGCCATACTAGTGACCTCATTTAACCTTAATTACCTCTTTAAAGGCCCTGTCTTCAAATGCAGTAACATTCTGAGGTCCTGGGGGTTAGGACTTCACCATATGAGTTTTAGGGGAACACAATTCAACCTATGACACCATTGAAGTCTATAACACCCAAATCATATTGGTAAAATTATGCCATTTTGAGAGACACTCATAAGAATTAGGATGGTAATGAGTATATGTAAGAAGCAGGGTTTTTCCCTGGAATAGAAGAGGATTTTGATTTAGGGAGCTCCATGAGAGATAATAGTGATCAATTGAAAATTTTTCTTGGACACTAAAAATTGTAAGTTGTGTCTCAGGCTCCCCATTTAACTGTTGGTCACCTTCTCTGAATGCAATCCCAACAATCAGCAACCTCTGGAAGGCAGAAAACAAGAGATCTTTGGATCAAAGTCAATCTCTCAAGATAAAAAATTGAAACAGAAGGAGAATCATATCTGGTTTTATTAGTGACCAACAGAAAAGTTGTCCAAATGGATGTTGGTCTGGTGAGAACAGTGAACTCAGTGGTCCAGGAGGTCCATTCAAAAAAGCTTATAATATCTATTCCTGTGTTCTACTTCATTAATCTCCTTTGTATGATAAACACTTTTAGACAACACAACACAAAATGAAAGAACAAAAGAGAGCAAAAAGGAAAGAGAAGAAATGCCCTGCTTCTACCAAGGATGCCAAGACCAATGGGAACCAATAGTCAAACCTAGGTAACAAACTGAGAAAAAATAAGGAACTTGACAGAGAGTTTAGAGCCCGTGCTAATGTATCAAGTAAATGAAGACTCAACAAGCTGTGAGAAGCAAATCAAAGGGTGCCTTCCTCTGTACTAAACCTGACTGAAGACTGAGTCCATGGTGCTGTTACTGCTGTCCAGTCAATTCTGACTCCTAGTGACCCTGGGTACAGCAGAGCAGAACCCTGCCCAGTCTTTTTGCGTCATCCTTTCACCTTCCAGTGCTACATCAGACAATGTTCCCTTGCTATTCACAGGGTTTTCATGGCCAGTTTTTTCTGAAGTCGGTGTCCAGGCCCTTCTTCCTAGTCTGGAAGCTCCACTGAAACCTGTCCACCATGAGTGACCCTGTTGGCAGGGCTTTCAGCATCACAGAATCACAGACATGGCCTCCAGGAACTGTAGAAATAAAGGAAGGCCACTCAAATAAACACAGCCTCTTTATTCAGAGCTTGTCTATATAAAGATAGATAGATAGGCAGACAGACAGACACACTATTCTCTATCCATCTTCATGGGAGAGATCAATATATGTGAACAGAAGAAAAGAAAAATATAAAACCATATTGTATAGCATACTTAAGGAGAATTATTGGAGCATTTTTGATGACAAACCAAACTATGTTTGCACGTATAGATTGAGGAGAAAGTTGGTTAAGGCTTTGCTTAAACATTAAAACAAAACAACAGTGTGTGTAATCTAGTTAAAGAGAGGGAGAGGATATTTCCTAATAGAATAAGGATGCATGAGCAAAGACATCCAGATGGTTAAATAAAATTCTGTGTAGGGAAATAAAGTCAGTGAAATGTGTTTAAATACAAAGAGAAACAAGAGAATGGTTGGATGAGTGGGCAACAGCCTATACTGTGGATTATCTGGTTAAGGAACTTATGCTCTGATCTTCATATGGTGGAAAGCTATTGAAGCTTTTAAAGGGACTAGTGACTTAATCTGAACTTTTTAAAAAATAAATTGCCCAGAGGATATTGGAGGATGAATTTTACTGGGTCAATCTACAATCAGAGAAAGCAGCTTTGAAGTTTTGATAAGGATACTCAAGTGATAAGTGCCTGAAATATGTCAGTGGATGGTAATAGAGATGAGTAGGAAGCAGAATCAAGAACCAATTAAGAAGTAAAAGCAAAAGGACTTTGTGATTCAGTGTGGAGAGGGAGAGTGAGGAGTTAAGTTCTATTTGATGGCTGGAAGGTAAAGTCACTGACACAGATGGGGAATGCAGGACAATGGATTGACTAAAGATGTTATTTAATGTTGAATATGTTGAGCTTCCCTTTCCTGTGAGAGAGCCAGGAAAACATTTCCAATAAATATTTTGATATAATATCAAATTAAAGGAAGATGCAGGGGAAGATGCTATGAGTTTACAGGAGAAAGCTGGCACCATAATAGAGTTAATGGGAGTAGGTAAAGTGGAAAATGACAGTGGGTGTCTCTGCATGTGTTTATGTAAAATTATTTTCTTCCTCCAGATAGCACTTACCACAGCTCTACATTTTTAGGAGGTAATTTAGGTGCTTGGTTTATATACTCTTGTTGGCATTCTGACAAGAGGGAACTTAATATCATGCTCACCATTCTAATTTTAGTGCCTAAAATCGCCCTACAATGTTTTAATAGCTTAATATTTTAAAATAAATCAATAAATAAAGAAATGGATGAAAATATAATCTTGAGGCAAGCAGAAATTTAAAGGATACAAGGACACATAAAAATGACCGTGAAAGAATGGACGAGAACACGAGAAGAATCGTGCAAATGTGGTAGCAAGGAAGGTAATGGAAGAGAGAATATAAAGAGGTGGATAATAAACTCTGCAGTTCAAATGGAACAAAAAGCCTCAGTAAGTAAGGACGAAGATCAATTGGCCTTGGCAACAGGATCTTTGCAGATAGTAGCTAGAATTATATCCATAGAGTGAAAAAGGCAATATCAGAATGCAGTGGATTGGGATGGAAAGTAAATGGAAGAGAAAATTAAGGCAGAGATTGCAGTCTACCCTTTTAAGAACGTGAGTGAAGAAGTATAGATATTATAGGATTGTTATAGAGAAAGGAGGGATCAAATGATATTATTGTTGTGTTCTGATTGTGATTTTGAACCTGGGAAATTTGCACATGTTTTTTAAGTTAAGAGGAAGTTGCGAGTAGAGAGAAGGAGAGATTGACGATGCAATGGGACAAAAATAAGGAATAACTAGTGAGGCCAATTCCCTTTGGGGAGGACATGTCTGTAGTAAAGAAAGAGAGTGTGGATGAAACCTATTTACAGGTCCTAAGGAAGAGATGGTGGGGGCTGGGGGTGGAAGTGAAAAGAAATCATACCTGATAATCTCCATTATCTTGATGGGCTCGGATTTGATCTCACATCATCTGGTTTCAAATTCATGTTAAGTCTTAGCATACAACTAAATATACACAGATATTTGGGAATTGGACCAGAATTAGAAAATAAGACAACACCAATTTTTCCCACATATTAGGCATCTGTGGCGGGTTATATTTTTTATGATAGTCCCAACAAATACTTCTATCCCCCACACTCTTGCTACCTTTGATGTTCACACTGCTCCCATTGAGAAACGGGATCTAAGTTTCATGCATTTGTATTTGAGTGAAAATTTGACTATTCTTGAATTGACTTCTGAGGTTATGTCATCAAAAGTGATACAGCTGCCACATAGTTCTCCTGGGGCAGTTATCCTTGGAACTCAGCCACCACTGTACTTTGAGAAAGCCCAGGCCATTCGAAGAGGCTATAGATGGGTGTTCTGCCTCACAATTCCACGTGAACTCCTACCCAACAACCAATTCTAATCTGTGAGCCACATGAATGAGCCATCTTGGAAGTAGATCCTTCAGCCCCAATCAAGTTATCCAGCTGTCACTGCATGAAGCAAAGATGACCCTTTCCCTGTAAGCCCTGCCTACATTGCAGATACATGAACTAAATAAATGGCTGTTGTTGTTTTAACCTATGGCAATGTGCGCTGGTATGTTATGCAGCAATATTTACTTAGAACAACAACATTATGTGTATTCTATTAAACAGTTTTATGTAGAACAAAGCTAAAAAGCTGAAGACCAATGAAGAAGTGGAAGTGGAACTCTGACCATCCATTTTTAGGAAATCCTTAATTTACATTTTCTGACCTGTGACAGATTAACTAAAGGGCATTATTTATTTTAAAGAACAATCTATTTAAAAGCTAATGATTTATCTAATAATTTTCCCTGAAAATTGTCCTTCCTGAAATAGTTTAACAAATATAAACTACTCTCAGATATGGCTGTGTTGAGTGGGCATGGTTAAGATATATACTTGAGAATCAATCAGAAATATTCCATTTATTATTCTTCTTTGTTATTTACTTTTCTCTTCTGTGTAGACAACTTGGGAGATATCCCTTGAGATGTAACAATTAAATCCTTTGAGAACTTTACAACAAATAAAATAATTTTTAGAAATATTTTGTTGCTATTACAGCAGTATATATATTGGGAAGAATTTTCCTCTTTGACATCATCCTGGCTACTTGACAATGAAGATTATATGCTTCTCAGTGATAAGACAGTGTCTGTGAAAATTGCTCAGTACCACATAAAGCTTACAGTTTCTCTTAGATGGTACATATTATGTAAGCAGAGAATTTGTCTCACCGTTAAAGGCTAAAGAAAAAAGAAAAGATTTGCCTAAAATAACTCAAAGTCAAAAAATAAAATAATGATAATGAGTAGGTGATATCATCCTTAATAAAAATGACTTTTTTGACCTTTGGAGATTTTTCTCTTGCTAATACTACTTATGATTCATAAAATATGTTGGACAAAAAGAGGGTAAGAAAATGTTTCAAGGATTAGTATAAGTACAAAAATGCGTTTATCTGTGATGTCAATGATAGTAGTTAGACTCAGAAATTAAAAGATAATATCAGTGTGATAATTTTTTATATTAGCTTTTATATAAGCTTTATATTAAGTGAGAACTGAGAAACTTTTAAATGTAAAAACAAATGGTGCCTTTCTTTACGATCTGTATGTACTCAAAAACTGAAAAGTATTACATAAGGCTTTTTTTAAATCTTATAGCTATTAGACTTGAGAAAATTACTATAGTAGAACATGAGATAAAAACTTTCTAAGAAGAAAGATAAGGAGCTGAACAAAAAAACTGATCATGACTTAAGTTCACTGAGCAGAGGATGGAGTCATTAGTGAAGGACGAAAGGTAAAGATAGGGAATGAAGAGACAAGTCAGTGGGTTGACAATCTGGAAAACATCAAAGCGTCAAAACTAAAAAGGAAGATGTGTCTATTCAAAAAGTGAATGTATTACAGATATTGTAAGGCCAATACTGTGGGTGTTTTGAAATCAAAGTAGTTTTATTTGAACATCTAAAAATGGAGAAGAAAACCATGTAGAAAAATGTGAAGACCTGAGTTGAAGGGAAATATCAGAATTGATATATCAGCCTTTAGACATTTTTAAAGGACATATCCAAAAAGGTCTTATAAACCATTTAAAATAGAAATTATACCTTTGAAATGTGACCTTGTATTCCAATTTCCTTTAGTTAATGGTTAATCCTTTAGTTAATGGTAGAGAAATATCAAGAGAAAATGTCTATTTCTATTATATCATTTATAAAAAGAATTTTAGAGATTTTATATAATATGAAACAGATAAAAAAAGTAAGAGAAGCATTTTACTGTGTAATATAGTATAAAAGTAAGATAAATTTAAATAATTAATAGGTTTAGGAGCAAAATTAATTTATTACAGAAGCATATTTAAAAAATAAAATAAGTATTTTAAATATGATCGAATTAATCTACTAATTTAATGAATACCCATTAAACATGTGAGCACATCTGCCAGCTATTTTAATATTTATCAAAAGTTACTAAAATGTACATAAAGTAGATCTCTGGAACAAATTTCAAATGTAGAATATTTCTTTTAAATAAGAAACAAAAGAAATTATCTCAAACTGTGAGATTTCTAGAGGTTTGTTTTATGTAGCATACCACACATTTTCAATATATCATAACAGAGAATTGGAGACAGTCACAAATTGAGAGACATATAACAAATCAATGAATGTAGATTTTCTAACCGGAGATGGGACTGACAACTAGTACATTTCATAAAATAATTGATTATTGAGAATACAATGAAGAACAAAAGTTTGATATGCTGATGCATTAAATTTAAATTATTGGTAAGGATTCTAACAGGACAAGAAAGCTGCTGATTCTAACAAATATTCTTTTAATTATTCTTACAATTATTATTCTTCTTACATTACAAGTGGTGTAGCTGAATAGTCCTGAGGCATCAAACTTGGGTTCTGCAGTCTCCCATGACACATGTCAACAAAAATCTCAACTAGGGGGTTTGAAGTAAAAAAAAGAAAACAAAAGACAAAATTGTTAATAACATGTATAATAGGTGTACAGTGAATTTCATAGAGCATATTTACCATATTACATCATAAGGTGCCATAGATATAAAAAACAAACCAATCCTTGCATGGTAATGATTGATCCAAAATGTCAATCCAAATGTCATTGATCCAAAATTATTTGACTTTGCAATATTCTCTTTACATTATTAAGAGCCATCAAAATCATGTTTTCCAAATCATGATCAGTTGCTTTTCTTTCAAAACAGACTGAGTGTTTTAAAACAGAAATATTTTGTACCTTAATATTAACAGTGCACATCTATATTACACTGTGTAATTTGGTGGTCAAAATATACTTCCTTTTCCAATGTGAATATCTCTGCAATATTTATTTCATGATTTCTAAGAGTGACAAGCTTCCTTGGTGTTTATAACCTCATTAGAGAATTTGCAGATATTTTCATAGCTTGCTTACCATGGTTTCCTAAAAATTATCACCTTAAGGTCTTAAGCTAAACAAATGGAACACAGATCCAGGATCGAAGAACCAGCATATCATAATATGATTACATATAATTACGAAAGGGAATGGTTGATTTTAGGAAATTGATATGATTGTGTAAACTATCATGATATTATACACTTTTGTGTATGAAACTCTGGTTATCGAGAGAGAAAAATAACCATTTTGTCAAATTATCCTTAAATATATAGTCTCTAAAATGTTCAGAGGGCTTTTACTTTACATTAATTTATCAGATTTTTGTAAAGAGATAGCAGGGTTAGTATAGTGATGTTTTTCACTTTATACTATTTTATATATATTTACTACATGAATGTATTCATTGCACAAAAAAATTAAATAATTTGAAAAAAAGGTGATGGTAGCCACAAAGCACTGCAAATGTCTAATACAAACCAGTCTTCCTGCCTTTCTAGGTCATGCCATAATTAAGAAGTGAAGAAAAGTCAAAAAGTATTTGAGCTTAAACAAGGACTAAAAGGTGGTTTAAGAAACGTAATGTGTGACGACCATGGGAGAGAAGGTGTTCTGATGACCAAATGGACTCTGGCAATAATTCACTTTTCCTGTCACTGAGATAATTACACTAATGTTTAGGAACTGTCCTAAACATGAAATCAGTGGAAATTTAGCAATTCACTGAAAATCAATAAGAATAAAAGAAAATAAGAATATTCTATCTGAACTCCGCTAATTCCAATGCAGAAGATTATTTGGCATAATAGAAAAGAAGTACCAAATAAATCATTGGGGTTTTGCTTTTTTAAATAGCTTGAGAGTTGTTTGAAAATGCAAGCAAAACTCAGTCAGAGGTAGCCCTGAGAACTTAAAGAACTGATAGTTTTTGGCTATTTTTTAATCTGTTCTGATAGAATAGATTAACTAGTAACCTCTACTAGTAGCTCTACTGACTAAAAGCAGTAATACATTACTGTCTGTATGGCTTTTTTGTGAATTAATCTACCACTGCCCAAAACTGTAAACAAATTCTCCTTTGGAATGTGTGTGTCATTGTTTAGAATTAAACAGGTATCCACCTTCACATGTACATTTACATTATCAATTAATAGGGCTAAAGTTTATTTTCAATGGTGCTTAAGTAAAAGCTCCTTATTTTATTGACATTTACAAAACTGTCATTTCCATTCATCAATGTTCCTGATAGAGTTCACTTCTTCAGGTCTCATCTGTGTTCAAAAATTATCTTTTAAAAATAATTTTCATCTATATGAAAATCATTATAAAAATCTAACCAAGTTTCAAAAGAAGTTGCATCCAGGGGGACGAAGTAAAGCCACAATATGTGCAGAGTATACTTTATGTTATGTAGAAAAGTTGAGTCAATAACTCTTAAAGCCATGAGTTATTTTCCTTTTATTTCTTTCTTTTTTTTTTTTTTTTTGTGGGGAAGACCAGCCCTGAGCTAACATCCGTCGCCAATCTTCCCCTTTTTGCTGAGGAAGACTGGCCCTGGGCTAACATCCATGCCCCTCTTCCTCCACTTTATATGGGACACCGCCACAGTGTGGCTGACAAGCAGTGCGTCGGCGGGCGCCCGGGATCCGAACCGGCGAACCCCGGGCTGCCAAGCGCGGACTAAACCGCTGCGCCACCGGGCAGCCCCTCAATACAATTCTTAAAACCTTTTTTTCCCCTCAAGGTTTTCTGGCTCCTGATCGTTGCACAAAGAAAATGAAGTACATTGCTTTGGTTTCATGACTTGTTCACCTATCTCAACATGGCAAAGATGAAGAGGCAAGGTAAGGACAACGTCCTTCTGGAGAAAACGAAGCTACCTTCTAGAGGCAACGTCAAGAGTCATATTCTATTTTTGTCCCACCAATCAGTGCTACTGTATGGCGTTTAATAGATAAAATGATTGTTTGATAAAATCAAGTTGTAGATATCCATGCCTTTCTAAGTCATAAATGTTCACTCTACTCCGTTAAGTTTTTGGTATTCTTTTGTCTATCTGTTTATAATTTAATTTGTTATTTTAACAAAAACAATAAAATTCTAATAGTTCAAAATGAGAAATGACCTGATGTCCCTCAACTGCTCATGGATAAACAAGCAGTTGCTATAGTCACATAATGGGATACTACTCAACAATTAAAATAAAAAATTACAGACACAACACCATCGCTACATCTTAAAAACATTATGCTGAGTGAAAGAAGCCACACACCAAAAAGTAGATGCTTTATAAATCCATTTATATGAATTTGTTGTAAGGCAAACTAATCAACCTATAGTAAGAAAAACGAGATCAATGGATGCCCAGGTCCTGAGATTGAGGTAACAGTTGGCTGGAAAGAGGTATCAGGAAGCATTTTGGTGTGAAGGAACTTCTGTATCTTGATTGTGGTGGCAATTACATTACTATGTAAATTTCTAAAAGTTTCTTGAATGGTTCACTGAAAATGAGTGCAGTTTATTATATATAAAATACACCTCAATATCATAAATAAAATAGAATGATATAAATTATTTAACCTTTCAAGATTCCATTTAGCACATTGAGTTGTTAAAATTTAAAATCATTGCAACAAAAAATATATATTTTCTTTCCTTAACGTTTTAGAAAAATAAAAAAATTAATGGATAAAAGCATAATTATTGTGACATATAATTAATATTTTTAATAATACTAAGAGCTGTCATAGAGAAATAAGAAAATCAGAAGCAAGTCACGATGAAAATAGGCCAAAGATCCTAAATCATAATTTACAAGAGAAAAATACAAGTAGCTAATGAATATACAATAAATGTTCAACCTCATTAACTACATTCTGAAATGCCATTTATACTTCTTTAAAAATGAAAGTTCTGTCCCTTAAATTGTTGGAATTTTATTATTCCTACCTTTTATCTTTGTCATTTTTCAATAATAAAACATATTATTCAGGGCATGGGGAAATAGATAATCTCATATAAATATGTTATATGTAGTTGCTAAAATGTGGGTATGGCTTGACAGGCTATATTAAAAACAAGTGTACTCACTGATATTCTTCTAGGAATTTAAACAAAGCATTAATATATGCTTAATTTATTAGCTATAAAATATTGAAAAAAATGAGTACCAGTAAAAAGCAAACCAAGCATCAAAAAACACAACACTTTCAAAACAAGTTGAAGCGTATTTTATACTGGACCTACACAGTCATTTATAGTAACGTACTGGAGGAGTATCATCTATTAGTCTGCAGTATGATTACATTTTATAATATATGTGTGCATTCATGAGAGTATATTATACACATTTATGGAAGAAACAAACAAAAATCATGTGAAACACAGATAGACACAAGTTAAGGTGCTCCAGAATATATACAGAAACAGTGTGGAATTAAGGGAGAGAGATTTTTCTCTTGCTATTTAAAGTAATAAATGAAAAGGTTAGTAGACAATATCAAGTTAATATACATTGAATAATAATAATAAATAGTTGTACCTCACTTCTTCCTCATATAATTTTGGAGTGCAGTCCCTAAGTCATTTATATTTTTGAAGAGACACAAAATGTCTTCAATAAAACGACGACTCTTTTCTATTAAGCATAGTAAACATCAATCAAATAATGTAAAGTTTTGCATTGAGTTTTCAAACGTTTTATTTTCTTTAAAGAACATTATATGTGTGCATGTGTGTACATATAGATGTATTCTTTATATATATTCTATCTGTCATCTATCTATCATCTATCTATCTACTTTACCTTGAGTCTGTCATTTAGAATATATGCACTCTGGGATTTGTTTTTAAAAACTCTCAATCTCTTTGCCAGCTGCTCAAGAATGATCATGGATTGGGGAAATGATATCAAAGATAAATCATGAAGGGATCTATTCCAATCATTTCTTTACATCAGTATTTCACATTCTCTGTTCAAGGTAAATGGCCTCGTGACATAACATCTGTCCTGCTATTCTTTTTAAGTTGGAAGCCTGATAAAAAGTTGTAAAAAAGGAATGGGCCTTAAATGTAGTTTAATAAGTGGCATGCCTTCACATGAGGAAAGTGTTTGGTAAAGTTAAAAACAATTCATAGGCTAAATTAAAATTCATATCTAAAGAATTCACAAGTTTACATAAACCATATTTTTCAATATTTCTGATAAGCTGATTTTAGCTTGTATTATTGACTTTTATTCTACATTAAATTTATTTTTACAGATGCTCATTTTTTAAGGCTTAAAACATTCAGCAAACCTCCATTCTCAATCTCCTTTTTTAAAGACTTTTAGAGCAGTTTTAAGTTCACAGCAAAATTGAGAGAAAAGTAAATAAGTTTCCCATATACCCCTTGCCCCCACACATGTATAGCATCCCTTATTATCAACATCTCCCACCAGAGTGGTACATTTGTTACAACTGACGAACCTACACTGACACATCATAATCACCCAAAGTTCAGAGATTACATTACAGTTTACTCCTAGTGGTGTACATTATATGAGTTTGACAAATGTATAATGACATGTATCCATCATTATGGTACCATAGAGAGTATTTTCATTTTCCTAAAATTAATCATTGATCCACCTAGTCACCCACCCCACCAACTCCTGGCAACCACTGATCATTTTACATCTTCATACAGATTTTTCTCAATTTATGATGGGGTTACATTCCAATAAACTCATTGTTAGTTGAAAACATCCTAAGCTGAAAGGCATATTATACACCTAGCCTACGGAACATCGTCACTTAGCCCCACCAACCTTAATAGTGTCCAGAACACTTACAGTAGCCTATAGCTGGGAAAAGCCTATTTTATAATAAAGTGTTTAATATGTAATTTATTGTTTAAGTGTTTAATGTGTTTAATATGTAATTTATTGAATACGAGGCTGGAAGTGAAAAACAGAATGGTTGTATGGGTATAGAATCATTGTAAATGTATCAGTTGTTTACCCTTGTGATCACGTCGCTAACTGGGCGGGACAGCTTGCTGCCACTGCCCAGCATCACCAGAGAGTATCGTGCCACATATTGCTAGCCTGAGAAAAGAGAAAAATTCAAAATTTGAAGTATATTTTCTACTGAATGTGGATTGCTTTCACACCATAATAAAGTCAAAAAATTATAAGTTGAATCATCATAAGTCGAGGACTGTCTATAGTTATGCCTTTTCCAGAATGTCATGTAGTTGGAATCATACAGTATGTAGCCTTTTCAAATAGACTTCTATTCACTAATATATATTTAAGGTCCCTCCATGTCATTTCATGGCTTGGTAGCTTATTTCTTTTTAGCGCTGAATAATGTTCCCATTGTCTGGATATACCACAGTTTGTTTACTCATTCACCTTCCAAAAGACATCCTGGTTGCTTCCAAGTTTTGACAATAATGAACAAAACTGCCATAAATATCCATGTGCATGTATTTGTATGGACGTAGGTTTTCGATTCATTTGGGTAAATACCAAGGAGTGTGAGTGATGAATCTTGTGGTAGGAGTATATTTAGTTTTGTAAGAAACCACCAAACTATCTTCCAAAGTGACTGTACCATTTGGCTTTTCCAAATCAGCAGTGAGTGAGAGTCCCTATTGCTCTACATCCTCACCAGCATTTGGTGTTGTAGTGCTCTGGATTTTGGTTATCTAATAGGTGTACAGTCGTACTTCATTGTTGTCTGAGTAAGGTGCATTTCCCTGATGACAGATGATGTGGAACATCTTTTCATATACTTATTTGCCATCTGTATACCATTGTCCCTTGGTATCCCTGGGGCATTGATTCCAGGACCCCTGCAGATACCAAATCTGTGGATGCTCAAGTCCCTTATATAAAATGGTGTAGTATTTGCATATAACCTGTGCATGTCCTCCCGTATTCTTTAAATCATTTCTAGATGATTTATACCTACTACAATGTAAATGGTATGTAAACAGTTGTTATACTGTATTCTTTAGGGAATAATGACAAGAAAACAAGTCCATATGAGTTCAGCACAAATGCAACCATCGTAGGCCTTCAATCTGCAGCTGGTTGAATTCGTGAATAGGAAACCCGTGGATATGGAGGTCCAACTGTATCTCCTTTGGTGAAGTGTCTGTTAAGGTCTGTGGCTCATTTTTTCATTAGGTTTGTTTGCTTTCTTATTGATGAGTTTTAAAAGTTCTTTGTATATTTTGGATGATAGTTCTTATCAATTGTATGTTTTGCAAATATTTTCTCCCAGTCTGTGGCTTATATTCTCATTCTCTTGACATTGTCTTTCATAATACAGAAAATTTTAATGAAGTCCAGCTTATCAATTATTTCTTTCATGAGTGATGCTTTGGGGTTGTATCTAAAAAGTCATTACATACCTGAGGCCATGGAGGTTTTCTCCTATATTATCTTTCAGAAGTTTTATGGGTCTCCTGGGTCTTTTGACTCTCCTTATGAACTTTAGAATCAGTGCCAACATCCACAAATAACTTTCTGGGATTTTTATTGGGATTGCATTGAATTTATAGATTGAATTGGGAAGAACTGACATCTTGACAATATTATGTCTTCCTATCCATGAACATGAAATATTTATATCATTTATTTCTTTGATTTTCTTCATCAGAGTTTTGTAGTTTTCCTCAGGTAGATCGTATACATATTTTGTTAGAGTCTTCTCTAATTATTTTAATTTTTTTGGAGCTAATGTAAATGGCATTGTGTTTTAAATTTCAAATTCTACTTTTTCATTTCTGGTATATAGGAATATGATTGACTTTTGTATATTAATCTTGTATCCTGCAACCTTGCTGTAAGTGTTTAATAGTTCCAGGTTTTGTTCTTTTTTTAAAAATTTTTTCAGGTTTTCTACATAGACAATCATGATATCTGCAAACAAAGAATTTTATTTCTTCCTCCTCTTTCTGTATACCTTTATTTACTTTTATTTTCTTATTGCATTAGCTAGAACTTCCAATATGATATTGTAAAACAGTGATGACAGGGGACATCCTTCTCTTGTATTTGACTTAGTGAGAAACTTCAAGTTTCTCATCACTAAGTATGATTTTAGCTGTAGGTTTTTGTAGATATTCTTTGTAAAGTTGGGGAAATCCCCCTCTATTTTCAGTTTACTGAAAGTTTTTATCATGAATTACTGCTGGATTGTGTCAAATGCTTTTTCTGCATTCATTGATATGATCATATGATTTTACCTCTTTGGCCTATTAGTGTGATGGGTTGTGTTAATTGACGTCCAAATATTGAATCAGGCTTGCATACCAGGAATAAATCCCACTTGGTTGTGGTTGATAATTCTTTTTATACAGTGTTGGATTAGATTTGCTAATATTTTGTTGAGGATTTTTGCATCTATGTTAATGAGAAATATTGGTCTGAGGTTTCTTTGCTTCTAATGTCTTTACTGGTTATGGTGTTAGGATAATGCTGGCCTAATAGAATGAGTTAGGAAGCATTCCCTCTGCTTCATACTCTGAAAAAGATTGTGGAAAATTAGTATAATTTCTTTCTTAATTGTTTGGTACCATCTGAGCTTAGTGCTTTCTATTTTGGAAGGTTGTTAATTATTAATTCAATTACTTTAATATAGGCCTATTTGGATTATCTCTTTCTTCTTGTGTGAATTTTGATAAAATGTGTTGCTCAAGGAATTGGTCCATTTCACCTAGATTATCAAATTTGTAAGTATAGAGCTCTTCATAGGATTTCTTTACTATAACTTGTGTGTCCATTGTATCTGTAGTGATGTACTATCTTTTATTTCTGATATTAGTAATTTGTGTTCTTTTTCTTTTTTAATTGTCTGGCTAGAGGCTTATTGATTGTATTGATCTTTTCAAAGAATCAGCTTTTGGTTTCATTGATTTTCTCTACTGATTTCCTATTATTAATCATTGATTTCTGGTCTAATTCTTCTTATTATCTTTTCTTTGCTTACTTTGGATTTAATTTGCTCTTTTTTTCCCTTGTTTCCTATGAAAGAAACTTAGGTGATTTATTTTAGATCTGTCTTCTTTTTTAACAAATGCATTCAATGATATAAATTTCCCTCTGAGCACTGCTTCCACTGTATCTCACAAATTTTGATGTTTTATTTTATTTTCATTTATTTCAAATTATTTTTTAATTCTGTTGATAGTTCTTCTTGGACCCATGTGTTATGTAGAAGCATATTATTTAATCTGCTGGTTAAATTTGGGGATTTTCCAGTTATCTTTCAGTTATTGATTTCTAGTTTAATTCCACTATTATCTGAGACCAGACATTTTGATTTCTCTCTCTTTTTTTTGAATTTGTTAGGCATGTCTTATGTGGTTTATCTTGGTGAATTATCTGTGTGAGCCTGAGAAGAATGTGTGTTCTGCTGTTGTTGGATGAAGTAATCTATAGATGTCTATTTATCCAATTGATTGATGGTATTGTTGAGTTCAACTATGTCCTTACTGACTTTCTGTCTGCTGGATCTGTCCATTTCTGATACAGGAGTAAGCAAGTCTCCAACTATGATAGTAAATTCATCTATTTTTCTATTAAATTATATTAATTTTTGTCTCACATAGTTTGATGCTTTATTTTAAGACACATACCTGTTAAGGATTGTTATGTCCTTTTGGAAAACTGACATTTATCATTTTGTAGTGCTGTTCTTTATCCCTGATAATCTTCCTTGCTTTGAAGTCCACTCTGTATAAAATTAATATAGCTACTCTGTTTTCTTTTGATTAGTGTTAACATAGTATATTTTCCTTCATCCATTTACTTTTAATCTATATGTGTTTTTATATTTAAAATCAGTTGCTTGTAAACATAATATAGTTGATGTTGTTTTTTGATCCAACCTGATAATTTCTGTGTTTTAATTAGTATATTTAAACCGTTGTCATTCAAAATGATCGTTGATGTAGTTGAATTAATATCTACCATATTTATTATTGTTTTCTATTCGTGGCCCTTGTTCTTTGTTCCTGTTTTTGTCTTCTACTCTTTTTCTAATTTTGTGTTTTTAATTAAGCATTTTATATGATTTTATTTTCTCTCCTTTCTTAGCATGTCAGTTATATTACTTTAAAACAAATTTTTTATTGGGTGACATATAGCTTACAATATACATTTACAGCTAATCCAAATCCACTTTCAAAAAACACTATACTACTTTACAAGTAATGTGACTGCCTTATAATAACAAAATAATCCTAATTCCTCCCTCTTATTTCTTGTGCCATTTCTGTCATTCATTTCACTATATATAAGAATACATAAGATATATACATAAGCATGCCTAATCTAATACATTGTCAGTATTATTATTTTAAACAAAGTAGTATGTATTAGATCAATTAAGAATAAGAAAAATAAAAGTTTTTATTTTACCTCCACTTACTTCTTTCTTAATGCTATCCCTTACTTTATGTAGATCTGAGTTTCTGATGTATATAATTTTTCTTCTCTTTAAAGTACTTCTTTTTCTTTTATCATTTCTTTCAAGACAAGTCTACTGGCAACAAATTCTCTTAATTTTTGTTTGTCTGAGAAAGTCTATTTCTCCTTCATTCTTGAAGGATAATTTCACAAGTTACAGAATTCCAGGTTGACAGTTTGTTTTTGTTCCCTTATCATGTTAAATAATTCACTCCATTCTCTTCCCATTCTCTTCTATGCCTAAGTGTAGTTTTTTCAACATTTACCCTACTGGTGTTCTCTGAACTTCTTGAATCTGTGGTTTTATGTCTGATGTTAATTGGGGGAAATTCTCAGTCATTGTTTTATATATTTCTTCTGTTCCTTTCTCTCTTTCCCTTCCAGTATTCCCATTATTTGTTTCTTACACTTTTTGTAGTTGTCCCATAGTCTTTGATTATTTTTCTCTTTTTCTCAGTCTTTTTTATCTTTGCTTTTTGTTTTTCATGGAGTCTACTGATATATCCTCTAGCTCAGAGATGCCTTCCTCAGCCACGTCCAGTCTACTGATAATCCCATCAAAGACTGTCTTCATTTCCGTTACAGTGTTTTTTATCTCTAGAATTTCCTTTTGGTTCTTTTTTAGGATTTCCATCTCTCTGCTCACATTGTCCATCTGTTTTTGCATGCTGTCTGCTTTATCTATTAGAGTCCTTAGCATATTAATCACAGTTGATTTAAATGCTTTGTCTGATAATTCCAACATCCCTGCAATATCTGAGTCTGGTTCTGATGCTTATTCTGTCTTTTCAAATTGTATTATTTGACATTTTGTATGCCTTGTAATTTTTCTTGATAGCTGGATATGATATATAGGCTAAAAGAAACTGCTGTAAATAGGCCTTTAGTAATGTGGTGGTGAAGTGTTGGGGGAGGGGAAGTGTTCTATAGTCCTATGAATAGGTTTCAGTCTTTCAGTGAGCCTATGCTTCTGGAGTGTGAATTTCATAAGTATTTCTCAGGTTATTTTCCCCCCATAGGTGGGACAGGATAGGTATGGTGGGTTGGAGATAGGTATTTCCTTTCTCCTAGATTGGTTAGGCTCTGATAATACCCCAGCAGGTTAGGCTTTGATTAACTAAGAACAGAGATCTCTGGCTTATTTCAAATTGATTCCTTTTTCCCTCCCCCTTTCAGAAGCACTGGGGGATTTCTTTTTGATATTTACTGAGGAAACCTGGTAGAGGTCCTAGAAGTAAATCTCATAATATTGTGGAGGCCCCTTAGGACAGGGTCACTCTGGAATTTTTAACTCTCAGATTTTCCACACTAAGCCTCCAGCAATTCATCAATTAAAGTTCAGGTTTTCCTAGCCTGCCACTGCTGCTTGAGGTGGTTCCTCCAAAATATAAAACAAAAATCCAAGAGTATGAATGAGATGATAAAATTATTGCCAGTTTTGCAATGGAGCCGAGTCCATTTAACTATAGAAGCTTTATCACTGAAAATCATTATAGGAAAAAAATCCATTAATTTGGAATTAGGTAGTTAGTTCTTAAACCCTCAAAGAGGCCTACAAGGAAGAAAACAATTTAGAGTGAACTTTGTAGGAAAGGGAGTGACAAATTTAAAATATGTGATTATACAAGATAATTTCACAATAGTTAAGAAGGAAATAGAAGCAAAGAAACCATGTGAATACATAGTATCAACATTTCAGATCAATAAGAATATCTAAATGAACCTAAATATTTTTAGAGGAAAAATTTAAAAAAGCAATTAAAAAGAACTATTAAATAACAACCATAACAAAAACTAGAGTATCTTACTGCTTGAGCATAAGAATTCTCATCATTAACTGTATAGCAGAAAATAATGGAATAATTTCTACCATGTTAATGGAAGACAACAAAATATATTCACTAGGACTGCAGACCCTGAAATTTCTGTGCCTGGTAATGACAGAATAAGATCCTATAGAAGTAAATACTCTGTTGGGGTGGTGTGATATAAATATGAACAGACAGAGCACAAAAAACAAGTTACATGAAGTCATTGGGGAGGGAAGAGTGGAAGACATTCTCTGGTTAGGAGTATACTGTGAGCGGATAGGAATCACGTAAGATGCATTTCATTTTTACAGTTTTTAGCCTTGGACCAGATTCAGTCTGCGAAGTGCCAGGGAAACCCTGGCCACAGAAAAGAGTTAGAACAATCCCAGAAGGACAATTAGAAAGGGAATTCTCCAACTCTGCTAGCAACTTCTCAGACTGACACTTGAACCATGCAGCTCAACTATATAAAAATGGTGAACTGAGACAGAAGTTGCCACCCAAAAAGCAGAATATGTTGTTAAGTCCAAATAAGTTACTTTCTTGCTAAAACAAAAGGCATGACACTCATTGGAGAGAAAAACAAAAAGAATCCAGTATGTCTACAGCTTAATCCAGATCTCCAAAATTTAATGTTCACAATTTCCAGGATACTATGCAAAGTTATCCAACATATGAAGAACCAGGAAAATGAACATTTAGAAAATAGAATTTTCAGATACAAGACACTCAACAAACAGCAGCTAGAATAGACATGAAGAAGCTCATGCTGAGGAAGACAGCAGATAATAATGAAACTATTGAAAGCCAAAGATTAAGAGCAAATCTTAAATGCAGTATGAGAAAAATCATGCATGACATGCATGGGACCAACAATCCAATTAAAGAAGTATCATCAAAAACTCCAGTTGTAAGTACAGAGTAGGGCAACATTTTTGAAATGCTAAAAGAAAGAAAAACAAATAAATACCCAATTCTATATCTAGTAAAAATATCCTTCAAGAAGAAGATTTCACCTTCTTCCTAATGACATCTTCAGAAAAAAAGAAATCTGAGGGAATTTATTGCCAGCAAATGTGTAATAAAAGAAATGATAAAGTTAGTTTTTAGAGCTAATGAAAAATAATTTCAGTTTGGAAACTTGGATTTTCAGAAAGGACTGTTTATAATCAGACATGTTAAACATCTGAGTAGATAAATAAGTCATTATTTGTGTGTGCGTCTTAAATTTTTATAACACCGTTTAAAGCAAAAAACGTATTTTAAAAATCTTCATGGCACTTTACAACTGTTTTAAATGTAATACATATACAAACCATAACATGAAGTAAGGATGTGAGCTATAAAAAGATTTCTACATTTTACATAGAATGATACAATAATACTGTAAGTTGACTATGGAAAAGTTAAAGATGAAAATTTTAATTTCTAGTAAAATCACTATGAATAATGTCAATAAGTATAGGCTTAAGGCCAAAATGAAAATTAAAATGGAATACTAAAAATTTAAATAATCAAATAGAAAGCTGCAAAAGAAGAGAGAGACAAAATCAGAAGACATAAGTGGAAAACATAATTAAATGGCAATCCAAGCCAACCATATGAATGATTACATAAAATGTCATTGACTAAAGACTCCAATTTAAAGTTAGAGATCATCAAAATGAATTAGAAAGTCTAGAAACAATTATACGCTCTTTAAGAGACACACTTTAAATATACATGGCTCAGAGAAGATAAAAGTAAACGATTGGAAAAAGATAAAGATATATCATGCAATCAGTAAGAATAAACAACCTGGAGTAGCTGTATTAATATCAGGTAAAATATACACCAAGACAAGTAGTAGTATTGGATATAGAGGGGGACATCTCATAATGATAACATGGCACATTCATAAGGTAGATATAACAATCACAAATGTGTTTGCACATAATGACAGAACTTTAAAATACCTGAAGCAAAAAGGGACAGAATTAAAGGAAGAAATAAATAGACAAGATTTTGAAAACCTTCTTTCAGGAATTGATAAAATAACTAAAGAAAATATCAGAAAAGACAAAACAGACCTAAATAACTATCAACTACCTTTACTGAATTATCTATAGTTTACTACACCCCAAATTAACATATTGTGAAGTATTTTAATTGTGCATTTATATTTATTGGGCTATATTATATTATAGATTAATTATTAACCATTAGTTAATTAATGATAATTAAATCATAACAAAATATTGAAGTCATACAGAATATATTCTCTGACTGCAATGGAATTGAATTAGAAATCAATAATGATAAGAGAATTGTAAATTAAATAGCATACTTCTAAATAACCCCTGGGTCAAAGAAGTCACAAAAAAATTAGAAAATAATCAGGACCAAATTAAATAAAAACACAATTTATCAAAATTATGAGAGGCAGCTAATACAATGCTTTGGGGGGAAGCTAATAGCCTTAAACTCTTATATTAGAAAAGAAGAAAGATCTAAAATTCCCAAACTCAGAAATTAGAAATGAGTTCCTAATTTCAGAAATTAGGAAAATAAAGATCAAATTAAAACCAAAGTAATTAGAAGCAAGGAAGTGATACAGATAAGAGCATTAATCTGTGAAAAAGAAAATGAACAAATACTGAAGAAAAATCAAGAAAATTAAAAGCTGGTTTCTTGAAAAGATAAATAAAATTCATCAGCTTCTAACTAAACTGATAAAGGTTAAAATAGAAAAGACACACATTACCAACGAGAAGGCAATATTATGAACATCTTTACGCCAATAATTTGATACGTGCAGATTAAGTGAAACGTACAAATTAAGTGAAACGTACAGATAACTTTAAAAACATAAATTTCTAAAAGTGAAGCAAACAAAAATAGAAAGCCTGAATAGCTTCTAGCTTTAAAATAAATGTTTCCACAAAGAACACTCCAAGCCCAGCTAGCTTAGTGGTCAAGACCATCAATTGTTTGAAGAAGAAATAATATCAATATTACTCAAGCACTCTCAGAAAATATAGAAGAAAGGGGCACTTACCAACTGATTTTCTGAAGTCAGTGCTATTCTCTTACCAAGCAGACAATGTTTTGACATGAAAAGAAATCTGTAACTTTAGACTTCACATTTAAAAAATGAAATTGTATCTTATTTAAACAACTATATTTTGTGACTCTTGTTACAGAAACTTCATCTCTATACAGATACTAGAATGCAATAACAATTAACTTTTCGTTTCTTTACTATTTTATTAGTTTTTACTTGCTTCTTTATAGTAAGCTCCCTTATTAATAAAAAAATAAAGCATTTGCAAATAACAAAGAATGCATAGCCAAGATAAACCACATTTTATCATTTGGCTTACAATATTCAGTTTTTTCTGTACATTTCTCTGTTGTTAATAATAGGTACAAACATGCTTCTTAGATTAATCTTATAATAATTTGATGTTTTGTTATGTAATATTCATTATTATCTTTAATGATTGGATGTATATTAATGACAGTAAAAGCAACAAATATAATTCGTTTGTCAAAATTATTTGCCAAATACTATACTGAGCAACTTAAATCAATTATCTACAATATTCACTTGAACTCCACAAGTTAAGTAATATTATGCCAATTTTTAATTGATACAATTTAGTATTCAATGTTTGAGTGATTACATGGCATAGTAGAAGCCATACCCAGGTCTACTTAATTCCTAAGCACATAGGACATCATTAATATGATGTTATTTATTAATGTCATTAATCAATTAATAAAGCACATTAATAAAGACATCATGAATATTTGATAAAATAAATATTATTTTATAATATAATATAATATGATCTGGAGATGATATCCTTGTATTTGGTCATTCAGTTTGAATGCAATTAGTTCTATTTTCTCAGTATAGTTGTCTAGATGATTCATATTTTCAGGCAGTTTCACATATATATATATTTCAGAAAAATTTTATTTCCACAAATGATGTCAAGAAAATTATTTTGACAGATTTATATATAAATGTTTTAAGGATATTTTGTGTTTTAAAGTAATTTACAGTATAAAGATGTTAACAATAAAATTGATATATCATATGTAGAGTGAAGAAACTATTGTTTGTTTTTCTTTGTATTTGCTAGAAAAATGGAAAGAATAGAAAATACTGGCTCAAAATTCTTAACAAGAACGTAGCTTACATTAGCTTCCGAATGTCATAGTTAACCCTAATTGATCAGAGCCATAGATTCTCAGAGCTGGCGATATTCTAACATAAGAGTATTTAAAGATGTTCATTTTAACATAAAAACTGAAACCCAGTAAAACAAAATATGCGTCCTAACCTAGTTTTATTCCGTCATTCACCTAACAAACACTGAGCATTTTCCTGGGTTCTAAGGATTAAAACGAAACAAAACAAAGAAGACAGACCCTTGTGCTTTAGAAATCATGGTCTAATTACGGAAACCGAGAAGAATTGATCCTTTTGTTTCGAATGGCCACCAGCAATTCTACCCTCCCCTTTTCCTGTGCTTGACAGCAAGGGGCTTCAGCTGCACTGACCCCTCTACATGGACAAGCTCAAAGCCTCTCCTACTATCAGCACATTTGTATGCAAACTCCTCAACGGAGTGTTGCAGGCTCCTTAAGCCCAGTTTATCAACTACTACCTGGACCTAGGGGCCCTTGGTTTTACAGATCAACTAGATGACACCTACCCCTTCTCAATTTAGTCTATAAATCTGAAAAAGATCCACTGGTAAAGAATTCCCACTTAGCGCTTTGCACAGAGCATCCAGCTGGGCCTGGTCTAAGCGCCTGTAAATCAAAGAGAATCTGGAGGATCTTGTGCGTTTTTCTCCTTCTCTATCTTTAAATTTCCACATTCCGTCTTATTTACCTTACACCAAGTAGCGCTACTGATGTTGTGTCAATGATTGATTAATCTTCTTAATACCTCCTTTGTTTTATCACTCCATGCCTTCAGAACCCAAATTATTTCCCTCCCTATTTGGTATAATTTCTCTTCCTAATATTCAAGTTCTTTAATCAGTTACACACACACACACACACGCAACCTATTCCCTGTTATTGGAAAACAGCTGTACGTGATAGTCAAATCAAATTCCACATAGGCCACACATAACAAATATGGTATTTCATTCATCTGTTTTTTTTAAATCCACTTTCTTTTTGCAAATCTAATATTAGTTCCTTTAAGTCACAGCTTCTAGCTCAATTTTCCTTGAAGATTTATCTGTTAATATTGCTCCAAATTGATCCTTTACGTCTTGTATCTTACAAGTTGCTGACATGCGCTATGGCCTGATGTCTTATAAGGCCTTTCAACTAATTTAAGATTAGTATGTTAATCAGTTGGCACGCTATTTCTTTCAGTGAGTATAAAACCAGGAAACCTAGGATACAATTAAAATATGCTTGTGGAACAAATGAATGAATAAACAGGTGATCTCTGTGAGCATTTTAGAATACATAATTTATATGTTTTGTAATAATTGATCTTGTGAAATCCGGATATATAAAATACGTAATTGTCTTCTAACTGGTATAGAAAATGAATTGGTGTATTAGAATCAGAATATGTATGTTATTCTATCATTTATTAGTAATGTGTGGTTACTGCCACTTTAACTTTCAGTTTTATGAACTATATATTAGAAATAAACATTTGTCTTCATTTTATTTGTTAAGTATGATATCATAAAGGATACTACCAAATATTGTTTTCCATATACCTAATGGTTTATTTTTGCTGTTTTTATTTAATTTTTAAATCTCAGAACTTTTATAGAACCCCTTGTCTATAAATGCATTTTCAAACATGATATTTTAAAATATATTGTATTTTGATTATATTTGTCTTTTTTCTTTAATGCTATACCTTTTAAGTCTGAATTTATGCACTTTTAAGGGCAAAATCATAAAGTCTTTCTTATGAGATAAAATCTTAAACATAGTTGCTTGCATCTAACAGATATGAAGGAACTATATTTGTTCATTAAAGTTTTGATTACTTTTTAGTGGATATTTTATAAGACTTAGAAAATAAAATAGATACAGTATTAGACGATGATGGGAAATCTATGCTTAGTTGTTAGTCCTGTTATTTCTCTACAGCATTTCTTTTTTTCTCTCCAGCTTTATTGAGATATAATTGACATATAACATTGTATAAGTTTAAGGTGTAAAACATGTTGACCTTATACATTTATATATTGTAAAAGCAGAGGTTCTTCCTTTCATGCTGCCTTCCTTTGTAAATCAATGATTTGCCATAGGGTATGCTTTGAATTCCTTCATTTTTGTGTATCCACCATAGATTTTTGCTTTGTGGTTCCCATGAAGCTTACATAAAACATCACATATATAATCAGGCTATCTTATGCTGATAACAGTATAACTTTGCATTCAAAAAGCCTATGCTTGGGGCTGGCCTGGTGGCATAGTGGTTAAGTTTGTGTGCTCTGCTTTTGGTGGCCCAGGGTTCACAGGTTCGGATCCCAGGTGTGGACCAATGCACCACTTGTCAAACCATGCTGTGGCGGTGTCCCATATAAAGTAGAGGAAGATGGGCACGGATGTTTGCTCAGGGCTGATCTTTCTCACAAAAAAGAAAAAAAAAAAACTATCCTTTTGTACCCCCTCACTTTTGTGTTTATAATATTACCATTTACATCTTTTTATCTTGGGTATCCATTAACAAATTGTTGAAGCTATACCTATTTTTAATATTTTTGTCCTTTAATTTTTATACTAGAGTTAAATATTTACCACATCACCATATTGCAGTATTAGGGTATTCTGAATCTGACTATACACTTACCTTTACCAGTGTGTTGTATATTTTCACATGTTTTTATGTTACCTGTTAGCATCCTTTTGTTTCAGCTTGAAGAACTACTTTCAGTATTTCTTATAGGCAGGTTTAGTGGTGGTGAAATCCCTCAGCTTTTATTTAACAGGGAAAGTCTTTATTTCACCTTCAATTCTGAAGGAAAACTTTGCTGGGTAAACTAGTCTTGGTTAGCAGTTTCTTTCCTTTAGCACTTTGAATATATCATCCCATTCTCTCCTGGGCTGCACGGTCTCTGCAGAGAAATCCACTGATCACCTTGTGGGAGTTCTCTCACATGAGATGATATTTTTTTCTCTTACTGCTTTTAAAATTCTCTCTTTTACTTTGGTTTTAGACAGTTTTATTACAATGTTTCTTGGAGAAGATTGTTTTGGTATGAAATTTTGAGGTGACCTATTAGCTTTATAAACTTGGATGTCCAAATTTCTCTCCAGGTTTGGGAAGTTATCAGCCATTACGTTTTTAAACAAATAAATTTTCCCCCTCTCTTCTCCTTATGAAACTCCAATGATGCATATTATTTCTTTTTATGATATCCAATATTTCCCCTAGGTTTTCTTCATTCCTTTTCAGTCTGTTGTCGTTTTGCTCCTCTGACTGGTTAATTTCAATTGGTCTGTTTTCTAGCCCACTTATTCTCTCTTTGTTCATTCAAGTCTGTTGTTCAAGTTCTCTATTGAATTCTTCAGCTCAGTCACTGTATTCTTCAGCTCCGAAATTTCTATTTGGTTCATTTTTATATTTCTATCTCTTTGTTGAACTTCACATTTTATTCTTGTGTTGTTTTCCTAATATGATTAAATCATTTATCTGTCTCCTCTTGTAGCTCTCTGAGCATCTGTAGGACAATTATTTGAAATTCTTTGTTTGGCAATTCCTGGATCTTCATTTTTGGGGGTCCAGTTACTGAGGTTTACTGTATTTCTTTGGTGGAATCATGTTTCCCTGATTTTTCATGATCCCTGTAGTCTTGCATAGGTATCCACACATTTGGAGAAGCAGTCACTGCTTCCAGACTTTATGGACTGACTTAGGTAAGGGAAGCAGGTGGGGGCATGCTGGATCTCACTGTGACCCTGGGTCTAGTGGTACAGGGCATTGAGTATGGGGGCATTTAGCAGCACCAAGTCCAAGGGGTTGTGATGTTTCTTTGCTCAGGCCACTGGTTACCAAAACATCAACAACTGTGTGGTGAGGGGCCTACAGTGGCTGCAGGGCTATTGTGGTCCCCAAGAGTGCCTTCAGGTCAAGTAGGAATCAGGGTAGGCAGTGGTGGTGGTCAGATCCTGTGGTATGCACACATTTGACTGCAGGGACCAGCTGTAGATACCTATATGGTAGCAGGTAGCTGATCATAGCCATATATGCAGTAATGGGGGCCAGGGCTGTTAGCAAGGGTTCAGTCCAACTATGGGCTCACTGGCCAATGTTGGGGCTCTGGCTGTCAGCCTGCTCTCCTAGGACTTCACACTCTCCCCCTGGACATGCACACTACAGTGGAGGCTGGTGATGGGTGTCAGGCTGGGAGCATGTAGGTGCATAGCTAGAGGGGCTAACTACAGGTGGGTTTGGTGGTTCCCCCTGGTGATAGAAGGTAGGGCTTGATTCAGGCCCAAAAGCAGCTGTGGAGGCCCTGCTGTCATTGTGCTCCACTGTGGCTGAACACTCTTCCTCCAGATGTGCATACTGAGTGGAAGCTGGTGGTGGACGTTGGGCTGGGAGTGTGCAGGTGCACAGCTGGAAAGGCTAACTACAGGTGGGCACAGTGGAGCTGGCCGGTGACATAAGGCAGGGCTTGATCTAGGCCCATAACCAGCTGTGAAGGTCTTGGCTATTAGTGTGCTCACTCTTGGCTGCACACCTCTGGGCATGTGCACTGCAATAGAGGCTGATGAAGGGCATCCAGCCTATGACGTGCAAGTGCACAGCTGGAGGGGCTAGCCCTGAGTGTGGGCACAACAGTGGGGATGGGTCAGGGGGTATGGGGCTCTAGGTAGGCTTCTTGTATTCACACAGCTGTAGAAACCCAGGCTGGCTGCCAGGGTGCCTCCCAGGGTCCAGTAGGGTAGCTGGCATCTTACACTTATAACCACAGAGACCTTGGATGGCTCCTGGTGCCAGTCCTGAGCTCCAGTGGAGGCAGGGGTGGTAGATGGAGCAGGGATGAACTCAGATGGCTGGCAGGTGGCTATCTTCATTGAACCCCAATACCTGTGGGGCAAAAGCGGGCAAGAACTGCAGGGGATCCCCAGAGGCTGTGCTGACCATTGGCTTGTCAGTGGCAAAATCTGTTGAGTGTGCAGAGCAGTTCTCTGTGAACTCGTATCACTCCCACTGAACATCTGCTAATAACCTCTGCTTTTCTTCCTTGTTCCTAGCTAGCTCAAAATGTCTCAGCTTTGCCAGACTGGGTACGGTGAAACTGAGGCAGGACCTTTGTGCAGTGCCCTGAGAGCCTAGAGATCAGGTTGCCTATCCTGCTTTTCCTTTCCTGGCAAAAGGAACTCTTTCTAGCTGAGAAGTTCCTTCTTGCTACTGAACAATGCCAGCTGGGGGATGGGATGATGCAGGCAAAGTGAAATTATCTTCCTTCTCTTCTTGTGCAATTATTCTATTTCTTTGTTCCACTGTGTTGTTAAAACTTCCTAAGTGGACCTTAAAAGTCTCCCATAGCCATTTTTGTTCATGGATAGCTGTCCAACTGTTGATCTTTGTGGGGAGATGGGGAAGCTGGATTCCCCTGTCACCATTTTTTCTGCAGTCCCTCTTGAGCAATTCTGTTTTTTCTCCTTATTTTCTCACGAGATCCTCCAGTGCATGTAACATCATGTAAATGTCGGGATTCAGAGTTATACAAGAAAGTACCCACATGGAATTGAGATTTAGTGGGTTAAGAGCTGCAAAGTCTACAATCCTGTGTACCACTTAAAATAATGTAAACTCATAAACTAATAACAAAATAACCATCAGAAATATAATGTGTGAATCTTTTGCATAAGTATGTGTCATCTCTTTCAACGATCAAGATAAAAGAGCCATTTCTGCCTTCCTGTTACAAACCACATTTCAGACACCAAAAATTTCTCTGTATGTGTCTATTGTATACATTATTTCCTATGATCTTAACTAACACGTAAATGAATATAAACAGCGGTAAGAAGCCATGTTAGACCATGTTCTTGTAAAAATGTGTAGCAAATTTGTTTTGCAATTTGATGATGCTTGTTCTTGCTTGAGAGCTGAAATGTGGGTTACAGTTGTAAATGAAGCAGAAAAGAATTTATTACAGTGCATTTAATATGTACTGAAGGCTTAGCTCTCTGGAAGTGCTATAGTTAATAGGAATTTTTAAGTCTTTTTTTCTGTTCAAGATATTTAATGTATTTTATGTGTCACTATCCAGAATTGTTGCTTATAGCAGTTATGTTTTATTAGAGTAAAAACTGCTATGAATTAAACCCCTTGATATTTAGAAAGACAGCATCACAACCTAGCATGTTTTTTAATGTGAAACAATGTTTTACAATAACACTATTATCTATAGACAAAGAAAAGAGAAAATCTTTCTCCTTTGTTCTGACGACAGAAGAAAGATGACTATTCTTCAACTACAGGTATCCACACAGTTTTCCTTCAAAAAAATGTTTCATCATTTTGCTAAATGAAGACTGAATGTGACACTGACTAATACATTTCATTGCAGTAAAAGAACATCACCCCTAGGGACTATCATTTAAGAAATAATTACTATCTCATGGCATAAAACCAGAAACCACATAAAATTGTAAGTAAGTTTTCTTGTAAAAATTGATTTCCTTTTTCGTTGGTCGTATAAAAAGAAAAATCCAATGCCATTGATATCTTTATAAATTCCATTCTTGTGATTTATCATACTGTCTATAATTTTGAATGCAGTTTATTAATTTCTATGACTGTACTTGACATTTCATAAAAATCATAATCTTCCATTTTGAAGCTACCCACCAGATGATTATTATCAACAATGGGTTATTTCAACGAATCCTAAATTCAAATTCTGCCTCACTTCAATTTCTTGGTCGCTACTTTCTTTTTCTCATCAAATATTGACCTCAAGTGGAAAATTCAACTCCTTAGGATCATTTTAATTTCTGTACTCGAGGTTTCAAAGAGTGTTAGCTCAGCCCAGGGAGCCTCTGTTCATTCTTGCTAGCAGGCCACTTTCCATATGCTTTCCAGGACCGGGCTCAGCTTTGTTCTTCTGAAACCTCACCTCTTTCCAGGTTACAGACTGGACACTTTCTCTTGAACTACAAATGTTACATGCGGCATCAAATTGTTGGACTTCAATTCTGGTTGCCTCTCTGGAAAATCCACAAGAATCCATATCCAACCTGCCAAGAATATGTGCAGTCATGTGAATGTAAGAGAAGTGATGATATTTTCTAAAAGACACCTGCCCACAACAACCTTTTCCATTAATAGGCAGAGACAGTTTGCTTCTTTTGCCATGTTTGTTCTCAAATGTCTGAATTTTAGAGAATATCTTCAATGTACGTTTGCATAAGTATGCATTGAGTATGTATATGTTTTTTCCAAGAATAAATGGTGTTGCTCAAAGTAAAACAAGTCCTTCATCTCCTTGAAGGGAAAAATAACATGGAACTTAAAATAGCCTGATTATATTTTATTTTTTATGTTCCTTGTCAAAGGCAAAAATAAAAAATAGGACAAAAAGTCTCTAGAGTCCAGGTTCACCCAAGGTAAACTTATTACACACATAAGATTCCTACTACAGAGATAAGTACATTGTGGATCCTCAGGGAAAGTCATTTCCATTCCTATACTATTCTCCCACATCTAATAATTAGTGGGTGAACTGGTCTCCAACCTGTCAGCCTAATCCGTACTTCTTGCCTGGAAATAATATCTTGCAAAGTGTTTACTATTTCAAATGATGAGTCTATCTGCCTTTTTAAAATTACCACATTTATCGCTGTACAATTTAAAGGTCAAAGTGTTCTGAAAGGCACTTATGTTTTTCTGTAATTTTTTTGTATCATTTTAGTTTTAGCTCTGTAAATACTTTGTTAGTCCAGGATCATGACTTACACAAATTAGGTACAAAGTAGGTGCTCAATAAAATCTTATTGATACAATTGCCTGATGAATTCAGACATCTTTCTATAATAAACTGTTGTATTACATACAACTCTACTTATGCATTCAATCTTTTTTGAATTCTTGAATGAAAGCTTCTGTCAAAATATATCATATTTATACAAAATGTAGAGATTTGACTTTAAAATAATATAAATGGCAAACAGGAGTCCCTAGATGAATTTAGAGAGAGACATAAGATATGAATGACAGGAAAGGATGAGTACTTTTACAGCATAATTTTAAGGAGACAGGAAAGTCAAAGAAATGATTAGAATTCTGGAAATTGAGTGACAGGATTTTTCCAAATGACAGTGAAGAGAAATCTCAAAAAATAAACAAGAATATTCTCTTTGGGAAGGAGTAAGAGAATTGCATTTTATAAGGATAGATAGGGTAAAAACATAAGTGAATTGACAAAGGGATGTCAAAAATCATCTAATAAATAATATTGCTGTTTGAAAGAATAAATTCTGAGGTTTTATTAAACAATATGAATATTGGAATTAGAAAATAAATTAAAGGCAAGGAGAAGTAATCTTTAAAACTAGCTTTAATTGAATTGGTAATTTAAAAATTACCTAGTGAAAAACTTCCACATATATATTTTATTCTTTTTTATTGAGGTGAAGTTCATGTAACAGATGACTAAACGTTATACAATTCAGTAGTATTTAGTTTATTCACAATAGTGTGCAGCCACCACCTCTCTCAGGTTCAAAGTTTTTCATCACCCCAGAAAAACATTCTGTGCGATAAGTAATTACTCCCATTCCCACCTCCCCCATCCTGTGGTAACCACTAATCTGCTTTCCGTCTCTATGGATTTGCCTATTCTGGGCACATCATATAAAAGGAATCACATAACAGGTGATCTTTAGTGCCTGACTTCAGAAGAGGAGAGAGGTAATTTAAACTAAAGCATTTAATTCAAAGTAGGTTCAGAAAATTTGAAGAAAAATTTTGGAATAAGGTCTCTGACAAAAATAACCAGAGTAGAATTTTTGTCTAGTCAATTTCATTGTACGATTGTTTTAACTAATTTTTATTTTTGAATAATCAATGTGATTTATCAACTGTGAGTAAATTTGTCACAAATGTAATTTAAATCACCTATGTAGGAATCCTAAAGTGGGAAAGAATATGGAGATGGACCAGGGCCTGTTTGTCACCATCCTGGCAGGTTTATGCAGTATTTGGGCATAATATATTAAAAGTACCTGTCAAACTATGTTGTAAATAATAGTAATTTAATAAATGAGGCTCATTTTTAGTTATTTGATGCTTATTCACACGTAAACATCAGTTTTCCTCTCATGAAATCACTGAAACAGTTCTGTTGCAAACAAATCTTCTCAAGACACAATTACTTCCCTGCAAATCATCAAGGAAAAACAAGAAAGAATATTGTATTTTATCTTAAACTGAGACTAGTTCTCAGAATTTACTTGTGAAATAAGAGTGAATAATGTCAGAGTTATGACCCCAAATCCCTGAAATTTCATTGGCTTCTCTGTGGCCAACAAGGAAATATGTTCCTTCTGGGAGCTTGTTAGCATTTCAATGCACAGCAGTCTTGGAAATAATTTTCCAAGTGACCACTCTGAACTGAATGTTGAGAAAGACCAACTGGATTTGCTTGTGGAGAATTAAAACTCAGAGAGTTATAATGTCACTATTACCATATAAAAATGGGTATAAAATTTAAAAATTGGTTTAATGCACAGATTAATTATAACAACTTTTCTGTCAAATCTAAATCTCATTAAAACACAAGCAAACTAAAATGTCCTCTGCATATCAGTATTGAAAAATGAATGAATGAAGGAATGTACAGAGAAGGAATAGATGCCACCATAAGAAAATGTTTTCAGGTCAATTAAAGGATAAAAGCTATTATATTTTTTATGCCTGTATGTCCATATTTGTAAAGATATCTTTTCCTAGAAAGGTTTTTTTTTCCCCTAAATAATTTGACTTGCTTAAATATCAAGGTCTTATTTTTCAACATATATTTTTAACAACATATTAAATTCCACTTAATCTTCAATGAATTTCTTCATTCTCTTGGGTAGGACAGACCCTTCCTTTCTTTGGGCTTCTTTCTATCCGTCTAAATTTTCTCCATTCATAGACTTGTACTACTATATCCCATTTATGGTTGAAATCTATGTCTTTAAATATGAACCTCTTGTGCTGTAAACTACACGAGGATCAGCATGTTGTTTACTGCTTTTGCCGCAAGGGTTTGTACAGCAAATGAAGCCATAATTGGCACTCAATATATGTCTGTGGTAATGATCACAATATGTGAATGAAAAAACAGTCATATTGGAAATAATGTTAATTGAAGTTGTCTACCTAATAAGAGTTTGTAGTATTTTTAAAAAGTAATTACTAGTATTTACACTTATTTTCATCTTTGAATCTATGTTATTAATTTTCTGTCCCCCATTGATTCACATCTTTGAAATTCATTCTGAGCTCTGGAAAATTTTACTGGAGATCTTCTTCCTTCTATCTCTTTTTTGAGAAAACTGAGATGATTTTCTGTCCTGTATCCATTGGGCAAAAGGTTTTCAGAAATGAAGGCTTGGGGGTGTGTTGTTTGGCCCATTCACTGGGTGTGCACCCATCCCCCAGATGTTGTGAATGTTGGCTGTTAGGGCTTAGAGATGCCCCTTCTCTAGAAAATCCCTCTCAGTCTAGTTGGGATAACCTACCCTGAGAAGGATATCCTACCCTAACAACTGACTGATAGGGGTAAAAGTCCCTCCTTTTGTCTCAAAATGTGAAAAGCCTGTGTTGAGATCTCTTCGTAGTACCAGAGGGATGCTATTCTCCAGTCAAGACATTCCTTTTTTTTTTTTTTTTTGGTGAGGAAGATTCAGTCTGAGTTAACATCTGTTGCTAATCTTCCTCTTTATTTTTTTGCTGAGGAAGATTAACCCTGAGCTAACATCTGTGCCAATCTTCCTCTATTTTGCATGTGGGTTGCCACCACAACATCGCTTGCCAAGTGGTGTAGGTCCACACCCGAGAACCTGAGATCCGAACCTGAAACCTGGGCCACCAAAATGGAGTGCGTGAACTTAACCACTATGCCACAGGGCCGGCCCCCAGGCAAGACATTCTTAATTTGCTTTGTCCCCTTATCCTGCTTCCATCACTTCCCTTTCTCTAGAGCACCCTCCTCAACACTTTCACAATAATCTCCAAAACTCTCCTGCTAAGGAATCTGATCTGAGACAATTGCTATCTGATGTAGTTCTAGGGATCAAACTCTAAGGATGGCATTGATCCGGAAGTGGATCATTCTCTAGCTGGACTGCAAAGAGGACCACATCATTGGAAGCAGGAGAAATGAACTGATGGTCCTATTATTTGTAGCAGTGCAATTTTCACCTGGGGAGACCCGCGATGGAATATCAGTATAAAGAGGTATAGGCGACACTGATACACTTAAGAGGTAAAATGACAAGCTTAGATCATGTAAACATCAAATTAAAGCAAAGTGTAAGTGCCACAGGGCTTCTGGGGCAGTATTCAAGGGGCACATCTCCTGCAACTGGAGGGCTAACCAAGCTGAAAACCAGACATACGACCTAATTGTTAAGAATGGCAGAATGTCAAAAAGGTCTGAGTTCCCAGGCTAGGGAATACTCTGATATCACAGTCAGGGCCATTGTAGAAAAATATTGGTATGCTGAAATTTGGGTTGGGGGTACATATGAGAAAGATTTTTTAAGAAAATTGAATCCCCATATTCTCCTGGACCCTCCAAGCCTGCAATTCTGATTTGGGGCACTGTCATGTACCACAAAATTTAATCCTTTAACAAGGGCCCAGGAAGATGGGGACTTGGAAGCTTCACAAAAGAAAGGGCCCACATTAAAAGGAAGCCAGAACTGCTGTGACAGACTGCTGTGAAAAGGGGGTAAAAGTCTCAAAGAAGTGGGCATGCTAGCATTTAATTAATATTGAAATTTAGTTAATATATCAAAATGTAAATAAAATGGTGATAGCTTCAATAAATAAACGGACTACCATAAATAGATGCAGATTTGTGAGTAAACCCATGAAATTGTAATACTTGTTCAGGATCATTAACTTTTCACACTGTTTTACTGGTTCTGTGGTCTTAGAAATAACATGATTTAATGAAATGACCATGAAAATACTGTTTTGTCTCTTGAAATGGAAATGGTGTCACTAGATAGCTATGTTTCTGGATTGGTTGAAATGTTCTCACAATGATCACTCTTTGTTACTCATTATTTTGATTAAGTGCCAAGGATTGCTTCACAGGAAACGTATATTTCTCCAGACATAATCATCATTCAGTTCATGATGTTGACTAACTAGAAGCTTTGTCATGTGTTTATTTAATGAATATTAAGGAACGGGAGATTAGGAGTATTTGCTTTTGTTTGTCTTGTTTTCCTAATCATTAGTATTATAAAGTAGTCCTGTTGAAAGAGTAGGATTAGGTAATGTAGAGTAAGTGAGAAATAGAGTCAACATCATTCACTGACCCTTCTCATGGCAAGTATATTCATATTTTTGTCTTTAAAATTTTAATACTGATATGTTAATATAATATATGTGTGTGTGTATATATGTACGTACACATTAATAGCAGAATCAACATTAAGCTAGTCTCTCCTAGTTAATTTCTAATAGGTAAATTAGAATAGCCATGTTTCAATGAAAATATTTGCAGGCTCAATGGGGAGTCTCTGCTCTTTATATGGTTAGAGAGAGAGAGTTGATTTTGCCAAAAATAAATATTTATTGCCATCAGATGGCATTTCTTTAAATAAAAACTTAAAAGACTTAACAATATTCATTATAAAGAAAATTTTATCATTGAAAAAGTTTCTGAGAATTTCAGAAAACTATTTTTCTGAACTAGAATAATACAGACTAAGGTGGCAGATAACTGTTCCATTTCCACTTTCATTTTTTTCTTTTATGCCCAAGTAGTTTACCTGATAGAATGAGTCTTTGTCAGTGAAATTTTATGGGAAGGGATTTTTAAAATCTTTTCTGAAAACAAGATCCTTATTGCACAGTGTTTGAAAATCTAACCTTGATAAGACTGAGGGCAAATATTATCCAAATAAAGACCTAAAGAATGATCGTGATGGTAAAACATTCTTTCAAAGACCTTTAGTAGTGCTGCATTAACACTAAAAATCTTTGAGAAGTACTGCTTCCCAACATATTTAATACATCCTAATATAATATGAGAGGTCAATTGAAATAGAGTAGTTGTCTGCATAACGGCATTAAATTGTTATTTTGATTTCCTAAGTGTTTTTCTTGCCACTAAAAGTCACAGGCAGGCTCGGGTTAAATATTTAAGCTGATCACTTTTCTTTTGTGTCCACCTAGACCAGAAGTTGGCAAACCCCAGCCTGTGGACGAAATCCTGCCCACCACTTGTTTTTGTGAATAGTTTCATTGGAAGACAGTCACACCTATTCACTTATCACTGTCTAGAACTGCTGTCACATTACAATGACAGAGTTGACTGGTTACAAAAGAGACCAGCTGACCTGCAAAACCTAAAATGTGTATTATCTGGTCCTTATAAAAAAGTTTCCTAATCTGATTTAGACTGTTCATAAGCATAGTCAGTGTTGAAATTAAAAAGTGTATACATTATCGAAAACAAAATTCTAATCTTTCAACACTTCTCATAATTCCAGGAAAAAAAGGTAAAATCTTTGAACTGGTTTATTAATTTATTTTAAAATATTTTGTAATTTTTTTAAAGCTAAGGAATTCAAAAAATTGGTTTCTGTTTTTCACAGTGGGTATCCAAAATTATTGTGATATCTTATTATATTTACTCAAATTGTAAAGTGCCTTTTACTTAAAAAGTGACTTCCCAAAACATTTCATGTAAAACATGCTTAAGTATAAACCTTAGAAAAAGATATCGAAACTGTCTTATTCATTTTAGCTGGAATGTTATATATGAGAAAAACTAAACATTACAAGTCAGAAAGGAACAATCTTAAAATAACTAATTTGACACATTGTTTTTATTGAAAACCAACTGCTTTTTGTTTTTTTGTTTTTTTTCTTTTCAAGTGATAATTCATTTGAAGTGTTTGAAGTAGTCATGGGCAGATCTGGAGAAAAACATTAACAACTAAGAAGAATTTTCAGAGTTTAGCATTATGCTATTTATAAGAATACTTGTTACTTGATGTCATAAATTTGCAACACAAAATATCTTCCTCCATTTCTAACAATCAATACTGAGTTAGAATAAATTCAATTCACCATTAATAATAAAAATTCCTTATGTCCAAAGATGAGGTTTTGTTAACCACATAATCTAAAATTACTACTCTGACATACAGATTAATTTTTAAAATATATTGCATAAAGAATATCATACTTCATTTAAAATTTTAGGAATTTGTTTTATGTATTAAAGTATATGAGACCAATAGAGAACAATGGCTATCTCATAAACTATGAGAAATAGGGCAGAAGTCAAAGGCCAGTGGGCGGGAGTGATCACATACCTTTTTATTCCTCCAATTAATTTCAGTAAACTAATGTTGATAAAGAACCCACCAATGCCAGGCACTGCATTAAGTGTTAGAGACATAACGATTAATAAATCATAGTCCTTGATACCAGAAGCTTTCATTGTATTTTAAATATGAGAAATTGGCTTACATTGTATTCATCTGTTGTACTATAATGTGTCTATAAATAATATTGTGTTCTGGAATATACGACAGCTGAGGGCTTGACAACTCCACAAAAATTATTGACATCATTCAACATTCATTTCATTTCTACAATGTGCCAGGTAGTGTGATAGTTGCTATGGTTAAATGATGAGCAAAACAAACACAAGTGCTTTTCATGGAATTTAGAGTTTACTAGGGAAAATAGAATTGATCAAATATCATATGAAATATTTATCATTGTAAACTGTGAAGATTGTGTAATCCTGACCCCATTTATACCCTCACAATCATTTTAAATCTAGAGAAATTCAACTAGCTAAGATTTCCTTGAATTCAAAACTGCCTATGATATTGTACTTCTATATCTGTACTCATGTTTCAACATCTGATGTACAAATGAAAATGCTTTCCTTTCCTCAATATCAACTTATATATAGAGAAATAAAGAGAAGAAAATGAACCTCAAATTTTTAGCTCATTTGTGAATAAAGTAGAATTGATTCAATATTTGTGAATATATGGAAAAGTGTTGTAGATCACATCCATGCAAATACCTTAGGCAGTATGATTCTTAAGATGTATTTTAGATTCTCCACCTTATGAACATCCATTGACCACTTTATCTACATATTTTTCTGAAACACACATATGATATTTACCTTTACCCCATTTCATATACTCATCAATTCTCTTTTTCTCTTTTTTTTTTCCCTCCTTCTACCACAGAAAAACATTTTATTCCTATATTTCATGTGCAAAAACATTTACTTATGAGCTGGACTGCTGACAACAATCTAAGTTCACAAAGTATTCCTATATGAAATTTCCATTTCTAAAAGGAATTCTCATGCCAACTACTAAGTTCGTAAAACTTCCATTCCTACAATTGCTAGATGTAGAAAACACACTGTTCTATGAGATATGTAATAGAGGAAGCTTACTACTTATGGAAGAAATATTTTAGTGGTTTTCTGAAGAATGATTAGATTTCAATTAGATGCTGAACACTTATTTAAACTAATTCGAACATGCATAATTCTCAGGAAGCCCTGATATTTATTATACAAACAATTATTAGCAGAGAACAAATGTGTTCTTACAGCCTCTTCTCTAACTTGATGAAGCCCCAACTCTGGTCTTTCTGATGCGCTGACCACAACGGGAGTGTTGGCTTCGTTGGAGACATAGAGCAACGTGCCAGAAGCAGGGTTGTGGGATTTCTGTCAGCATTAGGCAATTAGAAATCCTCCAGGGACTAGCCCCGTGAAGCAGTGGTTTAGTTCACGCTTGGCAGCCCGGGGTTTGTGGGTTTGGATCCCGGGCGCGGACTGATGCACCGTTTGTCAGCCATGCCGTGGCGGCGTCCCATATAAAGTAGAGGAAGATGGGCACGGATGTTAGCCCAGGGCCAGTCTTCCTCAAAAAAAAACAAAGAAAGAAATCTTTCCAAACCAATGGCTAGCCAGGCTGGTTACCAATCAGTTCTCTGGCAGCATCTGATAAGAGAAATGATTCCAGTGCAGTTTTCTCAGAATGGTTATAGCCCAGAGATTTCTTAGTGTCATGGTAATTTTGTCGTGGAGCTCATAAGTCAAAATAAATATCTAATAGTTTCATGTATTGTATTATTATGCCCACACAATTTAACAAGTATTTACGCCTTAACAACTTAGCATCTGTTTGGCAAAAGTTGGAATCCAATTAGACACCCTTATTTCCTGCTTCACATTGATTTTCATGTGACACTTGCTTTTTATTACAGCAACTGCTGAAAACCCAGCTCTGTAAAGATATGACACAGGCATTGAATGTAAGAGCTTAAGTTATAGCAGTGAAAAAAAAAGTGATCTGATAGAATTTATGTCCTAATAGGACTTACTTCTTACTGGATATGAGGCAGAGAGAAAACAGAAAATAATTTTTTTAAGTAAATATCATGTTAGAAGAAGATAATTGCCATTAAGAAAGGTAAAGGAGAGGAGGGGATGAGTAGAGTAGAGAGTAAAAATTTAAATTGGGCAGTCCAGAAAGCCTTCTGAGAACAGAACATTGTGGCAAAAACTTTAAGAAAATGAAAGATTGAATGGTTTCATCAAGAATGTTCTAGACAGGAGAAAAATAAAAGAAAGACCCTGAAGTAGTATAAATCTGCCTAGTGAATTCAAAACGCATCAGGACAGTGTGACTGGAGGTGAGTGAGCAAGTAAACATAAAACGATTGGGGACGAGTTATAGAAGGCATTAAAGCTTGCTCTAAGGACTTTGGCTTCCACTCTGATGACAGAGCCATTAAAGTGTTTTAAGCAGAGAAGTAAGATTATGTGACTCACAGTTAACCTGGATCACTTGGCTGCTCTGTTGAGACTAGAATTTATATGGGGAAGCAGAAAGACCAGTTAAAATAGTATTGCAATCCAAGCTAAAGTTGGAGACATCTTGGATCAGGATAACAGTAGTGCAGGTGGAGAAAAGTCATTTTATTCTTAATATATTTTAAACTGTAGCTAATATGACTTGTTGATGATTAGATTTGGCAGGTGAGAGAAAGAGTCAAAGATGTCTTCAAGTGTTTCCATGTGAACTACCAGAGGGGTTTAGGAAGAATCAGTTAGGAAGAAAAATAAGAAGTTTGGTATAGAATGTATTAAGATAGAGATTTTTACTAAATATCCAAGTGTCCCCTAAGTAAGGCTGTCGACAAATCTCTTATCTCTCACTTAATGAAGGATATTGCTCCAGCAATTCCCCCTTCTACCAAGTCATTCTCACCAGCATAAAAAGATCTTCAGACAATCTCAAATGAGTGGCCTGCACTCACTGTCTCCAAATTCTCTCTCCACTTTCACTAATAAACCTATTCCAATCACAAGTTTACATAAGCCTTTTTCGCAGATGTTTACTTCCACAATGCGAAACCCAATGGTTACCTCTAAGTCTTCATGTTGCTTAACCTATAGCAGATATTGACAGAGTGATCTCTTTCTCCTCCATCACATATTTTCTTTACTTGACTTACCTTGGGTTTTTCACTGGATACTCATTCTCATTTGTGGTTTTTTTTTTTTTTTTTTTTTTGCTAGTTTCCCTTCAACTCTCTTATTGTAAATGATAGAGTGATCCAAGACTCACATCTTGGACTCCTTTCTCTTCTCTATTTTCATATATTCCCTGATGATGAAGTAGTTGAGGTATAGAATAAAGTGTTAGAATAAATAGAGATCATTTAGGAAAAAATAGACTGTTTGGGTTGAGTTATTACAGAGACAGCACTGGAAAGATCAAAGTGTGTGGTTGAAGATTGCAATACTTGAAATTAAAATTATGTAGGAATTTTTGTTAAAGCTAGAAATGACTGTGAAAATGAGTGCTTGAAGTGGATTGGAAGACAAGAACTTTAGAGAAATTCAAGTAAAGGGGAAAACAAAGCCTTATTAGAATCACCACAATGGATATTAAAATTAACTAGTATTGAGAAATAGTAGAGAAATTATAGAGAGTGATAGTGATCCAAGAGATGAAATCAATGAAAAGTGTCCTGGCGGTCAGTGGGAGATTTCAAGAGAAACGACAGGTAGCAGCATAAATTTATGAAAATAAATTAAAAGTGGGGGCTTTTAGAGATAGGCGTGTGAGGATAAATTTCAAATGGCAATAAGAAGCTAGATAGCAGTTTTCAAATATATCTACATAGTGGAACCAGAGAGCTTAATAAATACCAATGTCTACATTGTATCCCTAGCGATTCTGATGAAATTAGTCTGGGTACATTCCGAGCATTGCTATTTTTAAAGTCCTCCAGATAAAGGTTATGTGAAATCTAGAGTATTTGTCTACCCACAGCTCCAGTGGTAATGAGGAATCTGTAAGAGAAAATTTCAACCAATGAAGACCTACAGAGAATAAAACAACCCCAGGGAAAGAGAGGTTTTATTCAGAGGATACAAAGGTTAAGACATGGGTTGCCTCATTTGATTATTTTTCTGGTGATTAATCATGAGTTTCTAAGGACTGAAAAGAAAGTTTTCAAAAGTGGGAAAAAGGAGAAGGGAAGGAAAAGGACTGTGCTGGGGTGTATGGTGATTAGAATGGAGCAGATGAGGAGAGTTTGGTTCTTAGGTGAATGAAGAAGCAGGTATAATACACATTAGATTATTATTGTTGGTCTTCAAGGCAGGTGGTGTTGGAAGGCTGTGAGTGTTGGGGTAGAGTACTGGATGGTCTTTCTGGGCTTTTCTTAACACCTATAGATGGAGACTTAGAGACTACGGATGGGACAGTCTTACTCTGGACTCTCACTTGACTCCTCTACAAGGGAGGTTCTATTCCTTTGAAGGCCAAAGTCCTGGGAGCAGCAGATTTTCTTAAATCCCCAGGGGCAGGTTAAGGGGTGGCTTTAACATTGTTGTCTCAAAAAATTCAAGAATTCCTGCTATTACATTATTTCTTTCATCTGGAAGGTAGGTTGGGAAAGCAAACAGGAAACTTGCACAAATAACTTTTAAAAGGCAGTCATTTTATTTGTAGATAACATTACTAAAAAGTTGTAAAACAATATAACGAAGTACAACATAGCTAAAGAAAGAGATTTAGAAAAATGGATGGAAATATACTATAAAATCAATTGATTTTCTATATACACAAAATAAATTAAATGATAATGTAAAGACTATCTTAATATCAGAAATTCTAAATTCCAAGCTTCGTGCCCTCAACTCAGAGGATAGAATAGAATTGTATTTATTATGAAAAAAAGGACATAATTTCATAAGGGATTTGAAATTGAGGGGAGGAAAAAGCAAAGGAAGAAGCGTGATGGAAAAGTGAAGAAAACAAAATTATAAGTGAAAAAGAGACATTCCAATCAACTGTCAAGTGGGATTCTGCACCTCAATCCCTAAAAAAATATAAAAAGTCTGGTTACAAATAATTACATTCTTTGCAAGACTGGTGAAGATCTTTAAAGGCTCTTCCTTAAAAGAGGAATGTCTTTGGCAAAGGGAAGAGCAGATAAATGGAAGAAGTTGGAAGAGAAAAGTATAGAGGCAGAGAGAGAAGAGAACAAGGAAGGGAGGAGCAGAAGAAAGCATTGTTAGAGAGATACGAGGAAGGGAAACATTTCTCTATCTTGGAACAACGTGGTAGAAACATATTTTTTTTCATAGAAGTATGTAACCCTCCCGATAATATTGCTGCATCAGGAAATCAAGTCTCTTGCATAGTGCCACATAATCATCAAATAATTCTTTCTAATATTTATTAAATTATAGAAAATTATATCTGGTATGCCTTTTCTAAAAGATTTTTGCATTTAGAAGATCTTTGTTTTTAGTATTTTGTGATAGTTTTAGCATTTTGCAACAGTAAAAGTTTATCCTGCATGATATAGACAGCTTTCAAAATAGTTCTTTCCCTTTTTTTCTGTCACCCCTTTCTTTCTTTCTTTAAAATTGGTTTGTAATGGGGGCCGGCCCGGTGGCGCAGCGGTTTAGTCCGCGCTTGGCAGCCCGGGGTTCGCTGGTTCGGATCCCGGACGCCCGCCGACGCACTGCCTGTCAGCCACGCCGTGGCGGCGCCCCATATAAAGTGGAGGAAGATGGGCACAGATGTTAGCTCAGGGCCAGTCTTCCTCAGCAAAAAGAGGAGGATTAGCAACGGATGTTAGCTCAGGGCTGGTCTTCCTCACCAAAAGAAAAAAAAAAATTGGTTTGTAAATAATATTCTATTTTCAAATATCAACTGAGAGATTTGGTAGATTCCAATTTTCAATATCATTTTTTCTCTTAAAAATATTTTGGTCATAATGATGGTGAATGACTTTTGGTGTAGATTGTATCAACTTGTAAGAAGAACTTGCGATCTTATTTATTTACGGTATCTTTGTAGTCATCATTATTATCTGAGACGTCTTTAGCCCATTAATAAAATATATGTACTATTTAATGGAAAAACGAATATTATCCACACCTTGGGGAGAAAGCTTGTTTTGTTTACTTGTTTTTTAGTTTGTTTGCTCTATTTTTAGAAGCAATCTATATTAATTCAGTTTGGATGACAGAGTATTTTGCTATTTTTATTACCACAACAGGGATTGCATGGCTTTAGAAATTTTAATGGATGTAAATCAAAGAAATAAAAGTGTTATAAAGGAAAAAAACATAAATTTAAAAACAAATAATTTCAAAATATTACCATAAAGCATATTCAGGCAAAGGATTTATATACTTAAAACAATTTTCAATAAAAGTGAAATATATAGTAATAAAAGATAACCAAGTCTCAACTAATTTTGATCATGAATCAAAATTTTATTTCGAATTTGCTGCAAGTGAAGAAGCATCCTGTAACAGCTAATTTGAAGATCCTCTTTTGGCAGACATGTTTATAGGGAAAGTAAAAAGACTTTATACAATCAATTGTTAGGCTGTAAAAAAAAAAAAAAAAAAAGTCTGGTGAAAGGTCATTAGATTCCTTGCAAGTCTTGCTTAGAGATCTTTAAAGGCCCTTCCTAAGATGGATGTTTTGGTGAATGGATTTCCAAGAAGATCTAGTAAGGTCATCAAAGTCCATCAGAAAATTGCTCAAACATTCTTTCATGAACGCTAATTTAGTTCCCAGAGAATTATCTAATCACATTAGACTGCAAAGTTATGCCCCATCCTAAGACTGGAACAATTTTCAAGTTCTCTTTTTACTGCAGAAAATTTTTAAAGATTTATCTTTTTAAAAAAAGGTGTGTGTGCATTTTGTGCTAGTATCATTAATTGAATTTGAGTTAGAGTCAACCTGCTTTTACATTTTCCATATTTGTGGATTTAGACATTTCTATAACATGCCCTCAATGAAGAATATCAATAATATTTGTTCATAAATTGACATTATTCTTTAAAGTGCTTTATTAGTACATATTTTCCAGGCATATTCTCATTATGAGAACAAGTCAATTTAAGTGGGAGAATTTTTATTTAAACTTGGACTTTTCTAGCACATATTCTATTTGTGATTTTTAATTTATATAGATTTTTATGTTATAGGTATAATAAAATTCATTAATTAAAACAAATAATTCCAATTATTTTAAGTTCAAAATAAATGCCATGAGTTATAAGTAACTGTTAGACCAAGGTGAGAGAAATAAATTTTCTTGTGGAGACATCATCATACTTCAGGGCTGCAGTTTAGATTTCTTCTGTTATCTCAGTATATGTTTTTCTTTTTACTGTCCTTATCACCTGGTCTACTCTGAGACCAGAAACTAAGTACCCATTGGCTATTTTCCTGCAGGTTTCACCTGCAGTATTTAAAGATGTGGGATAGGCTTCTTTCTTCAAGATTCCAAATTTTGTGAGGGTTCCTGGCTTTCTAGAAATGAAAATTTTACCACCTATAGGACAGATAATCTCCAAGGTACAGAACAGCTATAAGTTTGAATTGGGGGGAGGACTTTACTGACACTGTTTCCGCATATAAAATGTAACATTTTTTTCCTTAGCAGATGTCTTAAAATAGTTAGTTGAATGCAATTTATCTTTAACTATGATGCTTCTATCATCTTCAGTTTTACACACCTTTTTATGTAATTTATGTAATTATACCTTGTGTGAAGGACAGACAATTCATATTGACTTATGCAAATAGCTATGTCTACACGGAAACAAAGTAACTATAAAATATCTGGCAACCATTCTGCATAGTTTTGCAAACAAGGCCATCTATATATATATATATATATATATATATATATACACACACACACATACATATATCATATTTTCAATAGAATCATTATAAACTCTGGCAGTGGCACTGTCTGCAAATAATGGTTTGCTTTTTCACAAGTGTATTGCAGTTAGAATTAGGAAAACAATTCAATGACCTTTATCAAAGGACAGCAGTGGTTTTTCTAAGCTTAGCCTGTTATAAAAGTACAGTTTAGCCTGCAAAATTGAGGATTACAGATTAAGAAAGAAAGGGAAAGGACATTCGTTATCTGCCTATCAGAAACAGAGCATTTACCTCTTGCTGTTTCTCTTAGAATATCTGGTCTGTGGCTTCTAATTCATGGCGGGACATTCTGCTTAGTGTTAGAGAAGAGCAAAAGTCATCAGACAATGACAAGACTGAATTGGTCAGTTAGCTTATTCCAGTAACTAACAATATTAAAGTGGGGGAGTGTGGAATCTCCAATTGGGATTGTAGTACATAAGATGAGGCCTTAACTTATAACTATTTCATATACACTTAGAAGGTTTTAGGGATAGTGAGTGCATAGGAGGCCTCACAATCCATCTGTAAAGGCAACTAAGTGCACAGATAGTAGGAATTTTCACTTCTCTTTAGACATAGGAAACACATTGTTAGCTTACTTTTTCTCACTTTAAAATAAGCTATTCATAAGCAGTACAAAAACATGACAAAAAATAAATGACCCTTTGAAGAGTACAACTTGGAGCTGAGTGAGGCAAAATCTATGTCATCCAGGTAAAATATAAAGCAAATAAAAATTAACTTTTCTGTTTCTTTATGAGAAGAAAATGTCTATCCAAAGAACACATTATAGTGTGCTACGAATTTTCTCCACTCTGTTATGTATAAATTTCTCTCTTTTAGAGAAACAAACTGACATACACCTTAATCTGTATGTCTTTTAATTTTACATGTATATTTACAGTCAAGTAAGTAATAGTAGATAACATGTAAAATTTTAATTGTAGAATTCTAAATATAATCTTTCAAAAGATATTTATGACAATGTCTGATACAGCTACTTTACCTTCTTAATTTGAATATTATGAAGAATTAACATAAATTGCATATACACAAGATCACAAAGATAACTGTTTTGTAGTAACTATTCTTCTTCATCTATTCATTTAAATTCCTTGAAAACATTACTCATTAATTACCTCAACATAATATTAGTTCAAATACCTACAGTCAAGTATATATTACCACAGAACTAATATACTATTAATCAAATGCCTAAGTTAAAAAAGTACTGCATTTCAGGGTCCAGCCCGGTGGTGTAGTGGCAGCCCGCTATTCACAGGTTCAGACCCTGGGCATGGACTAGCGCACCGCTTGTCAAGCCATGATGTGGTGGTGTCCCAGATAATGCAGAGGAAGATGGGTGTGGATGTTACCCCAGGGCCAATCTTCCTCAGCAAAAAAGGGGAGGATTGGCAACAGATGTTAGCTCAAAGCTAATTTTCCTCACAAAAAAGTAAAAGAACTGCATTTTAATTTGATTTTTTAAAACAGTAAAACTGTTGACTTTAAAAATTTATTAGTGAACTATGTCAAATACACTTAAGTCAGACAAAATATCCGTGAGTCCCTATTGATATCAATAAATGAGTGAATAAATTAATAAATGAGGGATAAGAGACAAATCTTCTGTACAGAAGAGTTCCAAATAATTCATGTAGATACTCTATCCTAAAGGAGGGAGAGCATAAAGCTCCATTCATTAAATTTGGGCTGCACATAGTGACTTCCTTCTAAAGTGCCACACAGAAAGAAAGAAAAAAAAAGAGTAACTTTTCAGAAGAAAAACCTGACAGATAGCACTTCAGCCAGGTGATCAAGGTCAGCATCAACACTCATAAATCTTGGGATTGTAGATATCCCTCATATGATGTGATGAAAATGACACTTTGCCTCTGTAATCTTCCTCCCCAAACCCATATCTGCAGTTTAATCACTAGAAAAGAATCATACAAATTCCAATATAAGAACTCCCTACAACCTACCTGAATAGGGTTCCAAGAAACTGTCAAGATCCTCAAAACCAAAGAAAGTCTGAGAAACTGTCACAACCAAGAGAAGCGTAAGGAGACAAGACAACCAAATATAATGCACTACCCTGGACAGGACCTCTCACAGAAAGATGCAGGGACCTGTCAGCGTGTATGGAAAGCACAGAGATCTCGGGGGTAGGTCAGTGGGTTATGGTTGGGACACTGATAATCTCTCCTACAGTCCTTTAGGTGCGTTTCCAGAGGTTTTCATTAAAGTGTATAAGAAAATTGCTCAGATGATATCAGAAATACTAATTCATTCCAGAAGGAGCAGATCATCTCCAGAAAAGATTCTGCCTCAGCTCAGGTGTGGAACAAATTTTGTTACTATGAATAAAATAGCAATGTGATATCACTGCGGCAGTGACTATAAAAGATGTACAAAACACGGAGTTGGCATTGCTGTTGGAAAATGTGACTTTTTCTATATTGTTAGCGATAGTATAAATTGTTTCTCTCTTTAAGCAGGGCAGTATTTTATACATTTCAAAGGTGTGTGCAATTTGATCTAGCCACCTTAATTCTAGATATACACATTCACTTGATAATTGCATGAAAGCAAAGATTCGTATAGAGCCATATTTATGACAACAATGTTTGCAAAATATAGAAAAACATAGAACAACCAGATCAAATTCTATTTTTAATTCTTATAAATTATATGAAGATTTTAAAGCAGGGATAATCAAACTTGGGCCACTAGGCTAGTCACCTATAAATGAGGTTTTCCTGGAAAACAGCTATGCTTAGTTATTTACATATTGAGCAGAAAAAAAGAAAATCATTCAAATGGAAGGTGAAAATAGGCCATTGAGAAATTGCACCTTCTTCATCGTATTGCTGAGGGCTGTGTTACAACTCTATAGGTAAGCAAAAAATAAAATAATAATGTACTCTACTTTTTGGCATGAGAATTTTATTTGTCAATATGTGAAGAATTTAGGTAGCTGAACAAAATGAGGTAGTATTGCTAACCTGGTTTGTCAATTTCCTCTTACAAATAGGCTTTAACTCTGGTGATCAAGTTGTTTGTTCATAAAATATTATCACTAGTTCTATCCCTCCTAGGTTATTGCTATCCTAGGAATATCCTTATCCTTTAATAAGGTGATAAATGACCAATCTTAAGTAATAAAGCTTAAACTTGAGTCCTTTCACAGCGTTTTTTCAGTTTATAAGGTGTTTTCTATTATCCTTTAAAATAATTTATGGACAAATTACAGTATAGTCATGTGCCATGTAATGATGTTTTCGTCAAGGACGGATCACATATACAACAGTGGTTCCATAAGATTAGCACTATATAGTCCAGTTATGTAGTAGGCTATACCTTCTAGGTTTGTGTAAGTAGGCTCTCTGATGTTTGCACGGCGATGAAATCGCCTGATGATGCATTTCTCAAAACATATCCCCGTCGTTAAGTGACCATGACCGTACTTTCAGACGTGATTAGATTCCACTGCCTTCATTCTCTTCCTGAGCATAAAAATTGAATATTGTACCGGTTTATCATTTTATAAGGCATATCATTTTAGCAGGCACACTAGCAGTTTTTTAGATATTCAAGGAAAAACTCATTTTTAAAATTTGTTTTCTATTTTAAAATTTCATTTTCAACTTTTAAATGAATTGTTTATCTCTGTCATTCTTTACATACCTGTAGAACACATGTAGAACTAAATGGTGGCCCCAGCACCAAGTGACTACACTCAGTGGTGAACTATTTTTCTTTTCCTAAAAATATGGACTATATTTTTTTAAAGTTCCAAACTTTGGTGCTGATCCAATTCATTTATTTACCCTTTCAAAGTATTACTTTTATGTGCTATACAATAAATTATAACATAGGCTCTGGTGATGGAGAAAAGAATAACATACACAAATTCCTTCCATAATTGGGTTCATTTTGTAATGGAAAAAGGCATTTGACCAAACAAATAAATAAATGAATAAGTAAATAAATAAATAATTATGAGAGTGTGAAGAAAATGAAATGGTATCATGAGATAGAGAGGGTAAGGAAGTAAGAATATTTTAATAGAGTGGTCAGGGGATGCCCCTCCAAAGAAATCGCCATTCCCACTTGATAATAAGCCAACCCTATAAAAGTTCTTAATTTCTGAGCCAGGGAGTATGGCAGATTAGATACTCAGAGGGGGCCTCCTGACTGAAGCACCTAACACATAAAATGTTTGATATAAAATGAAAGAAAAAATATTGTAATGCATCACTAAGCTGATATATATATAATATATTGATGTCATATGTTATACATAATATATATTTTTTTCTTTTTTGGTGAGGAAGATTGTCCCTGAGCTAACATCTGTGTCAATCTGCCTCCATTTTGTATACAGGATGCCATGACAGCATGGCTTGATGAGCGGTGTGTAGGTCTGCACCTGAGATCTGAACCCGTGAACCCCAGGCTGCCGAAGCAACATGCGTGAACTTAACCACTACGCCTCCGGGAGGACTCCTACATAATATATTTTATACAAATATTATACACAAACATATACACTCACGAACATGCATTTCAAATATACATATGTAAACAAATATATGTACCAAAAGCTATTCTTCAAAACAGGGTTAACCCTAGGAGGTATACCAGTATCAAAGTTAACTTTGGAGCAAACAGTTTCTGCTGAAACATGGAAAATAAACTTTCATATTCTTATGGAATGCAGGGGAACAGATGATCAAGAATAGGCTTAACCAAATAGAGATCTAGAGTTAAGATCTTTATAAATCTAGATCCCCGTGGGGCTACACCTTCACTGTAAGGGAAAAAGGGAAAAGAATCTCCCCACATAGGATGCAACTTCAAGTAAACTATTTGTTTCAAACTTGGTACTGGAAGGAGGAAAAAATAAGATAGCAGCCTCTCCCCATCACAGTTCATAGTCACTAACTACTCCATACTTAGGTTTAAGGATTCATCGATGTTCTCTGTGTAATTTGAAAATGTTAAAAAAGAGAATCTAATGAAAGTGGCCTCAGTCTGATAATATTTTCCAAACATTTTATGAGCAAGCAACTTGCTCACCAAACTCTAGAAAATTGTTTGGCAATATAAACCCAATAGAAAAGCATGCATACATTCTTCAAACCACATACACAGGAATCTGATTTATGCATTTTAGTATACATGTTATACTTCAATATTATAAAAAATAATGATAATCTTGTTTATTGCCATCCTCCTCCCTTTTTCATTTTTTTTTGCTCTCTCAATATAAAAAATATTATTGATTATTTTTACTGCCTGTATAAAGAACACTTAGTCTGGTAGTGTTTCTAGAACTTATTGCTAGATTAATGATAATATTTTATGAAACTTGGTAGAATGGACAAAGGTCTTCAAACAGTGTGATTAATTTTATGTGCAAGTTGAGTAATGACAATTTTGTGGAAACCTATGGATTAGTATTTTTTCATGTGTTTCTAGAAAGATGTACATTTGGGAAAACCAGGCTTTCCCAGTGTAAAGAAACTAGTACTCTAATATTCATTGCTAAAAGATGAAGAGTATTGTAAAGTAAAATAGCGAAAGATAGAAAAGTACCACAAATAGGAGTTAAATAAAATTTTAAAAGTCTAGTAAAATATGAGACTGATTTCAAACCTGTTAAAATACTTTTCTTCTAATCTGAATGAAACATTTTCAGAGATTCTGTACTTTTGCTCTATAGACTTTACCGATAACACCTTATTTTAAATACTATATATTTTTTTCAAAACCGCTAAAGAACTTTCATTAATGTAATCTAATTTCACAATCACAAGAATCTATAAATGTAGTCAGTAAATACATATTTTATCCCCATTTTACTTTTGAAGAAATTAAGCTTTCTAAACCTAAAATGACTGAGACAAATGTAAATTTTTTGACTTTGTTCTTTGTTTGTGTCTCATATATAATGTGTTTCAAATATTATTTTAGAAGCTTGAATCCATAAAGAATCTTGATAAAATACATTTACTGGCATACACTTACTATATTATTAAGATAATTTAATGTCTTCTTAAATTTCTTTAATCTCTTTCAGTTTTATAAAACTAACATGAGTGAAATAAACAGGTTGAGAGAAATATAGGTATAATTTTTACTTAGTTAATTATAGAAGAGAAGTTTGCATTGTTTATTTGGTTTGCTCTTTTTCTCTCAATACCAATAATTATATGTATACTGACAGAATACAGTTTTCTTGACATACTACGTTAAAGAAATCATTTTACACAGTATTTCAGTTCATGAACATTGGCAACAGGAATTAATTTGTAACATTCTTCAGTTTCTTCTTGGAGGTCACCCAAAGTGTAACTTCAGAAAAGAAATCAGCATTAAAGACTCAGCCTCAAATTTCCAATGAGAAGAATGAAAAGTTTTATTTGCAACGTTTTTCTTACTTAGTAATTGTAGCAAAAGTGGAATTGTCATGTCAATTTTGTTTTCTGTTATCTCTTTTATGAGAAAGATGTAGCAGGAAACACCATTCCACACTATTAAAAAGAGTAATTGAACCAGATTGATCCTCAAATTTGATTTGCTAATTGTCTCAGATTGTTTCTTATTGTTTTTTGTTTTTTCTTCTGGAAGAGGTACAGGAGAAAAGAACTGAATGAAAATCACCTTTTACATTCCATCAAACTTAATGCTGCAATCTGATGAGAAGAATTTTCCAGGAATAGAGAATTTTATGTGAGTATGTTGAGAATCAAAAAACAATGATTCATGCAAAGACTGTCAAAATATAAGGTCAATATTGTGTGTTTTTATGTACTTTTGTGTGAAGCAAAAGTTCTGTGACTGATCCCATTATAATATTATGATTGTTTTAAAGTCAACAATTCTATGTGTGTTCCTATATCTCAAGTACATAGATCATAAAGCAAGAGTTGCTTTCAACCAGGCAATTTTGAAATTAAGGCCAAGTTTAGCCATGTTGCAGTTACTTCTGAGTTTTCACTTTCAAACATTTGACAGATACATTGAGTGCCTACTATATGTTAGACATTATGTATGTACTGATTATTCATGATTCATGGCAGGCAAAACTAATAAAAAATAATTGGTATTTATAGAACTCCTACTCTAGTGCTGTACATGTACAACTCTCAAGTAAATTAATATATCATCAAAATTAACATGATATTTGCATTTTTTTGGAAATAAAATAAAATACATTTTGTTTGCCACAGCTGAAAACACATTCTACTGTTCTACAGGCAATAGAATAGAAAACCGAGACTGTCCTTGTTATACAGGAAGCTAAATTCAGAGCTTTCCTCAGTGGTTGACCTAGGATCTGATGAGTTTACCAAGAACACTCCTTTCTGGTTTTGCTGGACCAGGTGTCTTCCTGCTTTTCCAAGAACATCACTAAAACTTGTTCTTAATGTAAGTCACAGTGTCTGGGATACAAGACAGAACACTAAACAGTAATACATTTTTCCTTAGAAACTTAAGAATGACACTACTCCAGAAATTCAGTATTTACCTATTTTATTTCTCATTTACCTTTCAATCTTCTGCCTACTTTACTGCTGTACTTAAAAACAGCCATCTTAAAATTTTACTTCTATTCAAAATGATATAACAAGGAATGGGTTTAACGTTTCATCATAATTATAAAACTGGACTAAATACATGAAATGACTGTTTTTGGAAATTGGAAAAGAGGCAGTTCAGAATTGTGATCCCTGTAAAGGATAAATATCTGGGAGATCCCAATAATCACTGTCACTCTCCTCCTAGAGGCAATTTCTAGAACAAAGCTTCAGGGAGGGGAAACCCAAACTAGGCATGGGGACTTACCAAGTTTAGAGAGAGAGGGGAGGAGTTCAAAGAGGAAGATTTGGGTCACAGTTCAAGAAAGAAGAGGACTAATTGGAAAAATCTTCAGAAAAATGAAAAATAATTGCCTAAAGCAAAGATTAGAAACCTACAAAGTATTGTGCAGTTCATAACATATGTAGATTTAAATTTGCATGCCAACAGCAGCACAAAGAAGAGAAGATATGTGGAAGTATATTGCTGTAAGAGTTTTATATTAGCACTGAAGAGATATAATATTATTTGTGGTAGAATGTCATGAATTAAAAATGAACATTATATACCCTAGAATAAGAAGTGAAAAATAAAATGAAGCATAGTTGGTAGTTAATAGTAGAGATGAAACAATCATAAAAATTGCTAATTAATGAAAATTTTAAAAGAAAATTAAAAAATGAGATGCAAAAAACAAATAGCAAGATGTCAGATTTAAATAAAATTGTATTAAATTAAATCTAAATGTAAATTGTCCAAAAAATCCAATTAAAAGATAGAATTTGCCAGACTGGATAAATAAAACAGTTATTTACTTTATGCTGTTTATAAGAAATCCACTTTAAATCTAAAGACATCTAAAGTTGGTTAAAATAAAACAAAGGAAAATATTTACCATGGAAGGGCTAACCGCAAGGAGGATGAAGTGGCTATAGTGGTATCAGATAATGGGTATTCAGAAAAGGAAATATTACCAGAGATAAAGAAGGATATTTATAATGATACACGTTCATTCAGAAGAAATAGCAATTCTAAAAGTATTGCACTTAACAACAGAGCTCAAAATACATGAAGTAAAATCAACAATTTTGAAAAAAAATAGACAAATTGGCAATTACAGTTGAGGATTTCAATACTCCTCTCTCATTAATTGATAGAACAAGTAGGTAGAAAAATCATTAAATATACAGGAGATTTAAACAGCTCTATCAATTGACTTGAACTAATAGATATTTAATGAGAATTCCACACAAAACAATACACGTTCTTTATATTGCACATGGTATATTCACTCTCATAGACCATATGCTGGGCTATAATACAAGTCACAATAAATTAAAAGCATGCAGAGTTTGCTCTCTGATCACACTGGAATTAAATTAGAAATGAGTAACATAAATTTCCCTTGAAAATTCTCATATAATTTGACATTAAATACCACATTCCTTATGGGACAAAGGAAATCCATAATGAAAATTAGAGAATATTTTGAACTGAATGAAAATAAAATCACAATATATCAAAATTTGTGGGATATAGCTAAATATGTGCCTGGAGGGAAATTTATAGGTTTTAATATTCATATTAGGAAAGAGAGAAGGCTATCAATAATCATAGCATCTGCCTTAGAAAGGAGAAAATGAAGAGCAAATTATCTCCAAAGTATTTTTAAGCAAATAAATAAGATAATAACATTAATAAAGGATGGGAAAAATGGACAGCTAAAGGAAGGAAAATATCAATGATCTGAAAAGTTATTTTTTTAAATCAATAAAATTAATAAACCATTTTTTAAATCAATAAAATTAATAGACCGTTAGCTAGTCTGAGTGAGACAAAAAGAGAGAAGATCATAAGTAATACCAATAATGAGAGTGACAATGTCACAACAGACCAATGTACTTTAGAGGAAGCGTAAGAGAATATTGTGAACAACTTTATTCCAATAAATTTGACAACTACATGAGATAGAAAGATTCTTTGAAAGACACAAACAACTAAAACAGACTTAAGAAAGGAATGAGAAATCTGAATACCTCTCTGTCTTGAAAGAAATTAAATTTGTAATAAAATCTTTCCACAAAGAAAACCCTAGGCCCAGATGGCTGTAATGATGAATTCTATAAAAGATTTGAGGAAGAAATAATACCATTTTTATGTAAACACTTGTAGAAAAATAGAGGAAGAGGAAGCATTGTCTAACTCATTTTCACAAAGCTCGTATTATCATCATCCCAAAGCCAAATGAAGACATTCCAAGAAATGAAAAAGATGAACATAAATGCAAACATCACTAATAAAATATTACCGGTTAAGTCCAGTAATATATAAAAAGGAAAATAAATTAATATTTGTTTAACATTTGAAAATCCATTAATACAATCCATAATAATTACGGTAAAAGAAAATAAATAGGACCATCTCAATAGATTCAGGAATAGTAATTAAATCTAACATCATTTTTTCATAAAATGATAAAAAAAGAAAGCAAGAAAAGAAAGGAAATTCCTCACACAGGTAAAGGTCATCAATAAAAGTCTTGAAGCTAGCATTATATATGTTGGTGAAATACTCAGTGATTTCCTTCTGAGATTAAAAACAACATAAGGATATCTTCTCCCAGACCTATGTGCAACATTAGATTGGAAGAAAGAAAAGACATAAAGATTGAAAGGAAGAACACTGTATTTGTAGAAGACATGATTGTGTTTAATTAAATTCTAAAGAATCTACCACAAAAAACTACTGCTATCAAGTTTGGAGGATTCAGTGTCAATATTCAAAAATTCATTTTCCATATATTAACAATTAACAAGTTGAAATTGAAATATAAAAATAGCATTTAGAACAACATCAGCAACATGAAATACTTAAGGGTATGCTTAATAGAGTAGGTGCAAATTCCTTACAGTGAAAATTGAAAAACACTGGTGACAGGAATTACAGAAGTCTTAAATAATTGGATAGATATACCATTTTCATAGATTAAGCACCAGCACACTTCTGTTATCAAACTAGTAAAGTTATTATCAAAGCAGAAATAATACAAGGTTATTTAACTCATGAAGTTTTCCTTAAAATTGTAGCAAACTGATTTCAACATTGTATAAAAAAACCAAACACACAATGACTATGTGAGATTTATTTCAAGAAGACAAGGACAGTTTATTATTTAAATTATTTACAGATGAAGAGATTATGGAGAAAAATAATTTGACAATTTTAATAAACAGGAAAATATATTTGACAAAATACAATACAAATTCATTATTTATACAACCCTCTCTGAAAAGTTGGAATAAAAGAGCACTTTTTAGTGTGATGTCATCCTAAATATGATATTATCATATCTATTCCCACTAAGATAAGTAAAGAATCAAGGATGACTATATTATCACTTCTTTTTCACTTCCTATTGAAGGACTTATTCAGTAAAAATTTTTTTTAAAAAGTAAAAATATTAGGAAGGAGGAAATTAAAATGGTCATTATTTGCAAAAAAAATAGTATACATCTTTAAGCTAAACAAACATAAATAATAGGAAAATTTGCAATATAGCGGAATATATGACACAAAAGTATCAAATACAATTCTATACCTCTGAAATAAAGTAATGGAAAAATAATACCATTTATAATAACACCAAAGAATATAAATTATTTTGAAATATATCTAACAATAAATTCTCACTGATTCTATATAGAGAACCATTTATCCTTTAAGGAAAATATCAAAAAAAAACTTAAATAATGAGGAGAAATTCTACATTTATGGATAGAAAAATAAATACTGCAAAGAAATCAATTTTTCACAAAATTTTTTGTTGATTCGATGCAATTCAAAATAAAATGCTAACCGACTTTTTATACCAATTGATAAAATATTTCAAACATTTATATGCAAGAGGAATAGGACAAGAATAACCAAGACACATCTGAATAGTAAGGAGAGAGAGCTTGCATTATATGATATTAAGACTTACAAAACCACAGTAATTAATACAGGATGCAGTTAGAATATAATATATTAATAGACAACATTGAATAATTCTACTTATAGAATAGAGATACAAACAGACACAGTTTTTATAACCCTTTGGAATATGATGAGTTAGCTTGGAAGATCAATGAGGAAAATGGAAAATTTTTAAAAATTAAATAGAGCAGGAAAATACTTATTGACATGAAATAAATTAAGTTAGATTCCTTTCTCATACCATTAACCAAAGTCAAATCTATATGAAATAAGTTAAATATCAAAAGTAATATTTAAAAAAATTTGATATAAAATTCAATTGATTCTATCTCTGAACTTGGGATAGTGAAAGGCAAAAACTACCATTGATACAGCAAAAGGTTGACAAATGGAATTACATTAAAATGGAAAAGCGTTAAATCAAAGCCACTTTACAAAAATTGAAACCACAAGTTAAAAACTAGGTGAAGGTATTTGCAACACATATAACCAATGAGGAAATATAAGGAACTCTTACAAATCAGGATGAAAAAGACAAACAATGTAATATAAAAAATACAGAAGAAAGTACTTTATAGAAGAGGTAATACATATAGTTATTGAAGATATGAAGGCGTATTCAATCATACTTATGATCAGATAAATGTAAATTGAAACCAGAATGAGATTCAACTTTTACACATTTTCGAATAGCAAAAATCAAGGAGTATGACAATACCATGTTCTCAAAAGAGTCATTCATCGCAATCTCTTATAAATTGTTGTTGGAACTTTGCAGATATTGTATTTGGCCATTTTGTACAGACATTAAAAAAAATTTTGATATTTTAAATTTTAACATTTACCCCACCCTTACCATACATGAATTTCACTTCTAAGCACATACAAAAGGAAAACAATACTGTACAAATGCACTCTGGGACAATATTCAAGGATGTTAATAGCAGCACTGCTCAGAATAACAAAAATGTGTTCATTAACAGAAGAATGGATAAATCACGTTTGGGATATTCAAACAATGGCATATTATACAGTGCTCAGAGGAAATGACCTATGGCTAGTCATGATAATATGGATGAATCCTGTTAATATAACATTTGGTTTAAAAATCCCAAAAGACTGCATAAAGTCAAAATATCTGAGACCATATACTTAGTAAAAATGTCTTGAAATGTGACCAAACTAAATTTTTAACAGAGATAATGATAAAGACAAGATTAAAAGAATGGCTATCTTGGGTGGTGAAAAGTAGGAGAATTGAGTAGTCTAGTATCTCAAAGGAAGAAATGAGTTATTGTCATTATTTTATTTTTCATTGGTGAACAGTATATAGATATAGTCATAAAAACAAATATATACATACTCATATGCATGTAAGTGAACCGCACATTGACCAATGATAAAATAATGTCATGAATTAGATAAAGAATAATCTGTTTTATGCACCCGAGGCCTACAGATTAAAAACTAACACACACACACGCACGCACGCGCACGCGCACACACACACACACACACACACACACGACAGATTCTTTAGGATAACTTTGAAGCCTTTCTTTGTATGGTCATAGGTGTCCTAGGCAGCCTCGTTTTTCACCATTTGGTAGATAATATTGCATATTCTACCAGCATCAAGCAACTTACATTTTTCAGCAGTATAGAATCCTATTTTCTTCAAGTCATGTCTTCGGTGCCTATACATATATTTCCTTCTCTTAATCTTGCCCATTTTATTCTTCCTTTATAGTTCAGTTCGACTTCTATTTTTTTAAAAGAAACTTCTCTCCTTCTTCCAGTGCTCACAATAGATATCCAAATCCGTGTTTCCATAATATACTTAGTTATTTATATGTGGAGAGTGAGGTTTCCTTCACTAGACCCGAGCAATTTAAAATCTGGAAGTGCATCTGCTTAATCTGTATATTCCTAATCTAGGTACTATGCCTGGAATGTAAACAGACATTTAATAAATATCTAACTCAAGAGTAAGTATCACAAATGAACCTGCTAATTGAAATCTGTTGGACTACATCCGTTCTAACTGCTGCTCATTATAAAGGTTACCATCTTTGATCACCTCTAAGCTGTTCAACAATTTAGTAGAGCAGAACTCCAGGAATAATTATGCTACAGGCATAATTCCACAACTGCTCTCGGAGAGAAAAATGTAAGATCCACATATAACTTTCCCCAAGCAATCTTTCAACCCCTGGTTTTAACTTCTGTTGGTGATCTTTGTTTAAACAAATTATTACATCATAGTTTCTCATTTTATTATTCTTTATATATTTATTAATTGGCATGCTTCAATAACGAAGAACTTTCCTTTCCTTCTCCTTCTCTTTTATTGAGTACAAGTATAGACTGACAGATTTTTATTTAAACTATTATTAAATATGTTAAAAAAATTATTGTGCCGCTGCTGATGATGATGACACTGCTTATAATGCCCAAACTTAGGCCAGTAGGAGCCCTTTCAAATTGGCTCCTTCTCTTTTTGTCATGAGCCCATTTCATATTGATGCTTTAGCTTCAGATACAACAGCTCAATTTTCTTCTTTCTCTCTCTGTAAAAATTATGGCTTCCAACATTATCAATTTGGTGTCTATCAGTTATTTATTTGGTCTTTTACACAGTGCAGATGAAATGGTTTCAGAATTATAAAGTGAATACCATCCCAACAACAAGGCCACTAAGTAAAATTCAAGATTGTTTTGCAGTTTTCATTGCCCTTAGAATAATTTCCATTAAATGTGTACAATCAAAATATATTTTTCAAAATTACATGAATTATTCTTCCTCTATATATTTATATAATTTGATATAAAGAGGGTATAAAATTGGGATAGCATTTTTTTATTCAAGTTCAGGATTTGTTTTTGGGGAACCCATTTTGGCCTTTTTAAATCATCATATTATCATTTCTCTGTAATAAAATTATTATATCATGTGTTACTAACATATTTTAAGAAAATCAAATTATCATTAATCTTGAATATTTTGACATTCTGTTTGAAACTTTCCATTTATATTTCTATGATTCTCTGCCTTGATATTTACTCTTTTTTATTCTTAATAGTGAAGGTATTTCAGTTTTTCTTCTCTTTCATCATAGTGATTTATTAACTAGTTGCCTGACTTTTGCCTATAACTCCATCAAATTCCAACATGCATTTGATTTTGAAATGTAAACATCTTTCAAGAAATTTGTTGCACCCTCATATTGAATATAATCTTCCTTAATAATGTGTTTCTGTGTATATACACATATCTAATGCATGTACATACACATATGTATGTGCATATTTATATGTAAAACAAATATGTATGTATCCACACACGCATTACTTTGCGCTTAGCTCGATTTTGAGCTAAATGTTTTACTTGGAAGGTGTTTACGACATCAAGGTTTGTGTTTGTCTTTTAAAAATCCTCCAGTCAAAAATGAAATGTCATTTTAATGATTTTGAGAGATACGAACTGCCAAAACTTTGAGCTTTTTCAAAAGTGTCTATTGGCTTTTTTTTCCCCGCAACTAACTTAATACGTATCTAAAGTACCATATTCCTAGTTCTTTGTTGACAGTGCAATACCAATATTCTCTCTCAAAGCCTCAAATAGTCTATTGGAAACAAATAATGATTTCCTTTATTTTCTAAATCATAGAATTGTGTGAAATGGATGTCTTTCAGATTGGTGTCACAATTTATCCCATATATTTCTTCTGTTACTTGAGTCTTAAAGATCTGTATTGACTTGGTAAAGCTGCATGTTGCAAGACTGAAACACAAAAAATACCCTGTCCTTGTTCAAGGAGTAAAAAGGCAATGGTATGTTATTAGGAGTGTGGTTTTGGCTGCAATATTTACTTAATCTTGCTGCTGTTTTACTTTGTCTTTGTCCCTTACCTCTTCCAAGAGAAGATTCTTTTTTGTGTGTGAAAACATCATTGTCTATAACGTTAACAAAATAAGGCCTTTCTGTGGCAATATCACTTGAAATATTTTTTTAAAGTTTCAAAAGGTATTTTAAAGCCAAGCTAAGTTTGTAAATGTAACTCCATCTCCACAATAAGTAGATACAAGTGAAAAATATGTAAGTCAAATATTGCCAGTTCATATCATATTTAAATCAAGGACTGTTGAATAGAGCCCTAAAACGAATATCCTCTTTTTAAGTATGTGTGATGGTCTTTTGGTGTGTCAACTTGACTAAGGTATAGTCCCCAGTGATTCAATCAAACCCTAATCAATGTGTTGCTCTAAAGTTACTTTATAGGTGAGATTAACATACATGATCAGTTGATTTTAAGTAAGGAACATTAACCCAAATAATATGAGTGGATCTCATTCAATCAGTTGAAAAACTTAAAGGCAGAGCTGAGATTTTCCTGAATAAGAAAAAATTATTGCCTGAATAAGAAAAAAATATGCTTAAGAGTTCCGGCCTGCCCTTCCTGATGGCCCACCCTATGGATTTTGCATAGCTCCATAATCACATGCGCTGTGTTACTGCAATAAATCTCTTCAAATATATCTCCTACTGGTTCTTCTCTGGTTGAACTCTGACTAATACAGATTTTGGGTTTGGAAGTGATTATATATTTCTTTTACTTTTTCATTAAGAGCTGTTTTGAATTGTCCATGTTACCATTCAATTTCACTATATTTGGTATTTTGAAATCATGATGCACATAGATTTTAAAATTTTAATTTTGAATAGACTAACATCGTGTCATTCCTCTCCTTGCTTGTGCTTCACATTGCAGTAAGATTCACCTGTTCTTATCTAAGCAGCAAATTTTACTGGTTCTTCAAGTTTGTAGGGTCTATGTGATTTGAAGTCTTTCACAAAGACAATCCTGAATATTTTTAATTTTACTGCAAGATCAACTTTTCAGGGAGGAATCAACTATGGATTTAAAAAATTACATTCAAGGACTCCAGGATCACATTCTTTTTCATATGTTGAAGTCTGTTTCAGAGATGCCACAAACATGCTCAAATTGAGTGAATCTCTAGAAGGACTTACATGGGTATAACTCTAGTTATATTCACAGCCCATGTTTAGTATAGCAAAGGATTCAGAGTAAGAGGAAAAAGAAAAGGACATATATTGGCAAGGTCCAGAGATGTTAGGTGCTGGCTTCTAAGTCTATCTTTATCCAAGTCACATAACATGCATTCTTTCCAGAAGCCAACTACAGAGACACAAGTAAAATGTGGGTGCAGGAAAAGCCCACTCAGTTCTCAGTGTACAATGATTGTATGAAAATGGTATTAAGAAAATTACATTGCCATCCTGGAACAATTCAGACTGTGATAACTTTGCGCTAATGTCTAGAGCTACATTGATTATGGTTTCCTTGAACGCTCACTAGAGATTGTCACACCCCTTGGATATCTTGTTCTATCTATTTGGCTAAGTCTTTATTCTCAGCCTTGGACTCTCCAGTTTCTGCTCCTTTTCCACTTAGCCATTCTAAAATTGGTCCTAAGTTTATCCACAAGTCCATTTGTTTTCTTTTTCCCCCCATGTATGTATTTCCTGTGATAAGAAAAAGTAAACTTCAGATATATTTCTTCAAAGCTTGTAATGTTCAACATGCCATTTAAACAACCATTTTCATTTTTCATAAGAGTATCTTATCTTTTCACAAAATATGTTCTGCATATTTTATCACTTTAAACACTTAAGGCATTATAAATTTTGTTTTCTGACTTTATCAGCTTCAAGTATGTTATGCATACCTCTTTCAAAAGAGTTTCTGAAATTCTATTCTGTGTAATGATTATTTTTCACCTCAGTGCATCTACTTTATTCAAAATTTCATTTAGATTTCTTTAATAATTTAAGATTTCGTATATGAGTGAATCAATTCCCACAATCAGTAGTATTGAGGGCTAAGATTACCATTCGGGCTATTACAGAAAAATTAATCCAGTTTACCAAGTGTGTGTATTAAGACTGTGATATTAATGACTAATCTAAAAACCAGAGAATAAATAGAATATTGTATTTCCAATGAAACACAATGCAGTTTCAAAATCATTTATAATCACTCATAAGAACTTTAAAAAATCAAACATATCAAGTTAATATGGTGAAAATAATAATGGATAAAAAGAAACATAGGATGTCTGTTACTGTAAAAAGTCTTAGGCAGCAGTAAATCCAAATATAACTGCTAGACAATATACTTGAAGTAACATCATTAAGAACATTTTGAAGAAAGGATATTCAGAAGAAGTAATGGACTTGATTTATAAAATCTAATATTATGATGGAACAACTAGGCTTTAATTGCCTGTCAGAGGCATGGATGGTTTATCCCTTGATTCAATTAATATTATTAGGGAGCCTGTTAACGTTCTTGGTACCTGAGCAGACTCTTCCAGGAAGGCAAAAAGGGGATGAAGCAGTGAGGAGAAAATAACAAAATAATGTAACCTTAAATTATAGGATAAAATCCAAGAAACCTATAAACTGGTATTTCTATAGAATAGCAAAATTCTGTGAGAAAAAAACATCACTGTAACTCCTGGTTGCATTGCCAGAAAATACAGACCCCAGATCTGATCCTTCTACAGAATTTGGGGTCCCTGGCTGGTTATTTAATGGTTGATTTTTGAAATGGACCTTTGATGGAGGAATTAAAATTCTTGCCAGATTTTGAAGTACAAACATAGAGCAAAAAGAGGGCTGTCAGGTGAGTGTATTATATATATTTACCCTTTAGGAAGGTGACAAGGGGTCCTCTGAAGAGAACTGAAAGAGGAGAGCAATAGAGTTTAGACACTAGAGTGTGCCCTTGATTCCCATCTTTTGTCTCCTACTTTGGAACTCCAGAATGGATAAAAAGAGTCCCTCAGAGACACCACACCAAGAGGAGAGTATTGTACAGTGGTGTTGTGATTGGTTAGAAAAGCAGGCCCTGACTCACCATTCATGCCCTAATCCTCTGACTTTCTTACCTATGAAAAGCCATCGCAAATATGCATTAAATTCCCATGTGTCTGAATGGGGCACCAATGGTATCTGAACTCAAGAATCAGCATTCCTGGTAGTAACTCATCATGAAAAATATACAGAGATCTCATTGAGGAGAAAATGGGCTATACAGCATGAACTGAAGTCTGATACAGAAATTCACTTTGGAAATAGTGGTTTCAAATAGACTAAACTAAATGCAAAACTTCTTAAGAAATACAGTTGATACATATGTTAGTAATATGGAGTCAAATATAATGGCGTGAAACATTCAAGGAAGAATTGTTGACTGAGAATGGAAAAAAAAAAATGATCAGAAATGTTCCAGGATGAGAAGACAGAATGTTTGTTCCTTCTTGCCCCAGATATGTTGCAGAAAATAGGAGAATAGGAATTCTACTTTTAAATATTACCAAATTATAATGGCATCACATTTGGGAAAAAAATATGCTCTAATTAGACTGATGAATGGAAAAATGTTGATTACTGTTTGAAGTTTCTTATAACAAGTAGAAGTTACAAATACTATATATATTAGACTATATAGGAAAAGGATCAGTGAGGCAAAAATTTAGAAATTATAGTGACTGAGTTACACAGAGACACAAGTGAGAAATTTACTGATACAATTCTCACTTTGGTTTATGAAATGGATGAGAAGTCAGAAATTAAGGATTTAGATAAAAGAGCTCCACATTGAACTTATCAAATCCATAGGTTGCTGTTTGAAATTTGAAAAGATGGAGAGTCACTGAAAAATCCACTTTTCTAAGATTTATGGAGGAATCATTGATTTAAAGTTATACTTGTGGTAATAACTTGGGAACAGGTGAAAACGAAGATAGAATGCCTTTTGCCTGAAGCCAGACCTCCCCGGGACTCCTTGGCCTTGCAATCCCTGCTGGGCCAGGGAGTCCTCTGAGAGACCCAGGAGACCTGACTCCCACAGAGGCCCTGCGAGTCTTCCTGGCACAGAACTTGAAGAGATCTGGCTCCAATGGCCTTCCCTGCTCTGCATCAGGAGTGCAGTGTGGGGAACCCCCAGCCCCAGGAAGCTGACCTATTCAAAAGGCCAAGAAGGCCCGATGCATGAGGTCAGGTTCCTCGGGAGCAAACTGCACATGTGCAACCCTTGCAGCTGGGAAGCCAGGCTCCCTGGGATTGGTCGCTGTGTCAGGGCCTTGTAGGAATAGACTGGGCCAAAAGTGGGGACTTCTGTAGCACTCATGGGGCTGCCAAGTTCCATCCCACTGCTCTAAAACAGAATTGCCAATTCCCCTGAAGCCAGAGCTCCTGTGGTCTCAGAAGCCATTCGGGGCCTGACCAAGGCTATCGCAGAAGAAAGACACCTGGGAATCATGATTGGACGTAGGCTTCAAGTCCCATAAAGACAGCGGGGCCATATGGGGTCTGACGGTAACCACCTTTGCAGCCTCCTTGTCAATGGCACAGTGTGGGAAATCACTGGCCCCAGGAAGTGACCCCCAATTCAATATTGTAGTACTTACCTTTCTCTGAGGAAAAATCACAGCCTCCTACCCTATCTTCATCCACTAAGGAGAAGACAGGTTTATTTTTGATATGATTAAAAGTCAGCTGGACTGGTAGATTTGGCCCATATCACCTATACAACCACACACACACAGTACCAGATGGTTGGGCACTCTCTTCCTTCTTCCATCATCATCCATTTCTCTCACTTTGCACCCATTTTTCCTTTAGTAATTCAGAGAAGAAGGAAAAAAAAAAAACAAGGGAAAAGACTGGTACTGGTTCTGAAAATTTCTAGTTCATCTAAGTCTTCTCTCCAGTCAGATTATTTCCTTCCATCTCATTGACCTAGGGAAACGTGAAACCTGAAGTCAGCAGACAAGTTCTGCTCTAGGCCTTGTTTCTCCGTTGCCTGAGATTAGACAAGAGTCTTCATATACCTTACTGGAAACTTTCAGAAGTTATATTAAAATTTAAAAAAATATCCAGTTAACTTATTAGATGATAATATTCACTAAACATGTATTTTTCCCTATGACTCTGGTGCTTAGGCAAAAGCAATTTCAAATTCAGAATCCAGTGTGCTACCTTCTTCTGTCTCAAAAATCAATATGCATCCTATTTCTTTCTTTTTATTGAGATATAACTGACATGTTATTATGTAAGTTTAAGGTATGCAAGGTATTGATTTGATATACTTATATATTGCAATATGATTACCACCACAGCATTAGCTAACATCTCTATCATGTTGCATGATTATCATTTCTTTTTTGTGGTGAGAACAATTAAGATCTAGTCTCTTAGCAACTTTGAAGTTTATAAAACAGTATTGTTGACTAAAATCACTATGCTATGTATTAGATCTCCAGAACTTATTCATCTACTAGCTGCAAGTTTGTGCCCTTAAACAGCATCTTTCCAATTCTCCCCACCCCCAGCCCCTGGTAACCACCATTCTATTCCATTTTTAACACTTCAGCTTTTTCAGATTTCAAATATGTTATATCACACAGTATATGTCTTTTTCTGTCTGACTTATCTCACATAGAATGAGGCCCTCAAGGCCCATCCATGTTGTCACAAATAGCAGTATTTCCTTCTTTCTCATAGATATATTTTTGATACCCTATTTTTCTTTTCTTTGGATATACACCCTGAAGTGGAATTGTTGAATCATACAGTAGTTCTATTTTTAATTTTTGTGTGTGTGTGTGAGGGAGACTAACCCTGAGCTAACATCCATTGCCAATCCTCCTCTTTTTTGCTGAGGAAAACTGGCCCTAGGCTTACATCTGTGCCCATCTTCCTCTGCTTTATAAGGGATGCCACCATCGCATGGCTTGACAAACAGTGTGTGTGTCTGTGCCTGGGATGTGAACCTGCAAACTCCAGGCTGGTGAAGTAGAGCGCAACCACTATGCCACTGGGCTTGCCCCTATTTTTAATTTTTTGAGGAAACTACACTGTTTTTCATGGTGGATGAACCAATTTAAATTCTCACCAACAGTGCACAAAAGTTCCCTTTTTTCCACACCCTTGCCAAGACTTGTTATCTCTTGTCTTCCTTATGATAGCCATTTTAACAGATGTGAGCTGATATTATGTTGTGGTATTGATTTGAATTTTCTTGATAATTAGTGATGTTGAGCATCTTTTCGTGTACCTGTTGGCCATTTGTGGATCTTTGGAAAAATACGTATTTAATCCCTCTGCATATACTTTAACTTGTTTGTTTTGTGTGTGTGTTTTTGAGTTGTATGAGTTATTTATATATTATAGATATTAATCCCTTATGAGATATATGGTTTGCAACTATTTTCTCTCATTCTGTAGGTAGCCTTTTCATTTTGTTGATTGTTTCTCTTGCTGTGCATTAGCTTTTTAGTCTGATGTAGTCCCATTTGTTGAATTTTGGTTTTGTTGCTTGTGCTTTTGCTGTCATAAACAAAAAGAAATAATGCTAAGACCAATGGCAAGGACTTTTTCCCTATTTTTTTTGAATTTTATGTTTAATTCTTTAATCCATTTTAAGTTAATTTCTGTCAAGGGTCTAAGACAGGGGTCCAATTTCATTTTTCTGCATGTGTTTATCAGCTTTTTCCAACACCATTTGTTGGAGTTTGTCCTCTCCTTGAATGTTTTTGGATTTCTTGTCAAATATTAATTGACCATATATGCAGGGGTTTATTTCTGGGCTATCTATTCTGTTCCATTGGAATAGAAATCCTGTTCTATTTTTATACCAGTACCATACTGTTTTGATTGCTATAACTTTGTAGTGTTGTTTGAAATCAGGAAGGGTTATGCTTCAGGCTTTTTTTTTTTCTTTCTCAGGGTGATGTTGGCTATTTGAGGTCTTTTGTAGTTCCATATAAATTTTAAGATAATTTTTTCTATTTCTGTGAAAAATGTCATTAGGATTCTTATAGGGATTGCATTGAATCTGTAGATGGTTTTGGATAGTGTGGATATTTTAACAATATTAAATCTTCTAGTACATGAACATGAGATATCTTTCTATTTGTGTTTTCTTCTCTTTCTTTCATCAAAGTCTTGTAGTTTTCACTTTACAGATATTTTACTTCTTTGGTTAAATTTATTCCTAAGCATATTACTGTCTTTGATTCTATCATGAAGAGGATAATTTATTTTTCTCAGATATTTCATTGTTAGTGTATAGAAATGCATCTGATTTTCTGTGTTGATTTTATGTCCTGCAATGTTACTGAATCTGTTGATTTGTTCCAATAGCTTTTTAGACGAATCTTTAGAATTTTCTGTATATAAGATTATATTATCTGCAAATAATGACAATTTTATGTCCTTCTTTCCAATTTGGATGACTTGTACTTTTTTATCTTGCCTAATTGCTCAGGCTAGGACTTCCAGTATTATTTTAAATAAGAGTGGTGAGAGTGGCACCCTTGTTTTGTTCTTGAAGTTAAAGGAAAAGCTTTCAGTCTTTCACTGCTGAGTATGACATTAGTTGTGCATTTGTCATATATGGCCTTTATTATTTTGAGGTGTGTTCCTTCTATATCCAATTTATTCAGAGGTTTTTTTTTTTAGGAAAGAATGTTGTATTTTGGCAAATATTTTTCAGAATCTATTGAAATGATCACATTATTTTTATCTTTCACTCTATCAAGGTAGTTTATCACATTTATTGATTTGTGTATATTGAACCATCCTTGCATTCCAGCGATAAATCACATTTGATCATGGTGTATGACCCTTTTAATGTGTTGATGAATTCAGTTTGCTAATATGTTGTTGAGAATTTTTTAATCTATATTCATCAGGGATATCGGTCAGTAGTTTTCTTTTCTTGTAGTGTCCTTATCTGGCTTTGATATCAGGGTAATGCTGGCCTTTTAAAATGAGTTTGAAAGTGTTCCCTCCTCTTTATTTTTTTAAAGGATTTGAGAAGAATTCATATTAATTCTTCTTTAAGTGTTTAGTAGAATTCACCAGTGAAACTGTCTGATTCTGGGCTTTTCTGTGTGGGAGGTTTTTGATTACTGATTCAATCCCCTTACTCATTATTGGTCTGTACAGATTTTCTATTTCTTCCTGATTCAGTCTTGGGGGGTTGGACGTTTCTAGGAATTTATTTATTTCTTCTAGATTATTCAATTTATTGGCATATAATTGTTCATAGTAGTCTCTTATGATCCTATGTATTTCTGTAGTATCAGTTATAATGTCTCCTCTTCTATTTCTTACTTTGTTTGTTTGAGTCTTCCCCCTTTTTTCTTAATTGGTCTAGTTAAAGCTTTGTTAATTTTGTTAATATTTTTAAAAATCTGCTGTTAGTTTTGTTGATGTTTTCCTCTTCTCTATTTCATTTATTTCTGCTCACATCTTTATTATTTCCTTTCTTCTGCTAATATTGTACTTACTTTGTTCTTTTTTTAGTTCATTGAGATGTAAAACTATGTTGTTTGTTTGATCTCTTTCTATTTCCTTAATTTATGCATATACTGCTGAAAATTTCCCTCTCACAACTGTTTTTGCAGCATAACATAGGTTTTGGTGTGTTATGTTTCCATTTTCATTTGTTTTGAGATATTTTTTGATTTCCCTTTTGATTTCTTCTTTGACCCATTGGTTATTTAGGAGTGTGTCATTTAGTTTCCCCATGCTTTAAAATTTTCCAGCTTTCCTCTTGTTATTCTAGTTTCACATCATTATGGTCAGAAAAGATATTTTGTATGATTTCAATCTTCATAAAATTTTTCTAAAACTTGTTTTGTGGCTTATCATCTGATCTATCCTGGAGAATGTTCAATATGTAGTTGAGAAGACTGTGTTGCTGTCTGATGAATATTCTACAAATATCTGTTAGGTTCATTTGGTCTAATGTGTAGTTCAAGTCCAACATTTCCTTGTTAAATTTCTATCTGGAGGGGCCAGCCCAGTGGCACAGCAGTTTAGTTCATGGTTGGCAGCCTGGGGTTCACCAGTTCAGATCCCGGGTGCCTGCCAATGCACTGCTTGTCAGCCATGATGTGGCAGTGTCCCATATAAAGTAGAAGACAATGGGGACAGACGTTAGCCCAGGGCCAGTCTTCCTCAGCAAGAAGAGGAAGATTAGCAATGGATGTTAGCTCAGGGCTGGTATTCCTCACCAAAAAAAAAAAAAAAAATTTCTATCTGGGTATCTATCCATTGTTGAAAGAGGTGAATTGAAGTCTTTCTACTATTAATATATTGTCTATTTCTCCCTTCAGATATGTTAGTATTTGCTTAATATATTTAGGTGCTCTGATGTTGGGTGCATATATATTTATAATTGTTATATCTTCTTGATGAATTTACCCCTTTATCATTATATAATGACCTTCTTTGTCTCTTGCAATTATTTTTGGCTTAAAGTCTATTTTGTCTGATATAAATGTCTCTAACCCTGCTTTCTTTTGGTTTCCACTTCATGGAATACCTTTTTTCATCCCTTCACTTTTAGCATACATGTAGCCTTAAATCTGAAGTGAGTCTCTTGTAGGCAATATATAGTTAGGTTTTATCCACCTAGCCACTCTTTGACTTTTGATTGGGGAATTAAACCATTTACATTTAGAGTAATTATTGATATTTAAGGACTAACTAGTGCCATCTTATTAATTGTTTTCTGGCTCTTTTGAAGTTCCATTGATTCTTTTTCCTCTGTTTCTGCCTACCTTTGTAAATTAGTGATTTTCTATCGTGGTATGCTCTGCTTCCCCTTTCTTTATCTAGTTTTTTGCTTTATGGTTACCATGAGGCTTGCATAAAAAGTCCCACAGATTAAACAGTTTAAGCTGATAGCAACTTCACTTTGATCACATACAGAAGTTCCACCCTATTACTGTCCCTTTAATATTTTTGATGTCATAATTTACCTTTTTATGTTGTAAATATAGATATTTTTAATACTCTTCTCCTTTAACCTTTATACTATAGTTAAATGATTAACACATTATCTTACTACAGAATTAGAGTTTTCTAAATCTGACTATATATTTAACTTTACCAGTGCATTTTATACTTTTATATGTTTTCATGTCACTAATGAGCATCCTTTCAGCTTGAAGAACTCCTTTCATCATTTCTTGAAAGGTGGGTCTAGTTGTGATGAACTCCCTCAGCTTTTATTTCTCTGGGAAAGTCTTTATTTCTCCTTTATATCTGAAGGATAACTTTGTCAGATATAGTATTCTTGACTGGCCTTCTTTTTCTTTCAATGCTTTGAATATGCCATTCCATTCTCTCTTGGCCTGTAGAGTTTGTGCTGAGATAGCCACTAATAGCCTAATGGGAGTTCCTTTGTAGATTGCAATCTTTTTTTTTTTTTTTTTTTTTGCTTCTTTAGGATTTTCTCTTTGTCTTTGATTTTTGACAGTTTCAATTTAATATGTCTTGGAGAAGCTCTTTTTGCATTGAGATAATAGGGTGATTTACTAGCTTCATGAACTTTGGTGTCCAAGTCTTTCCCTAGGTTTGGGAACTTCTCAACTACTATTTCTTTAAATAAGCTTTCTGCCCCCTTCTCCCTCTCATGACCTCTGGAATCCCAATGATTGTTATATTTGAACATTTGATGGAGTCTCATAGATCACACAGACTCTCTTTATTCTTTTTTCTTTGTTCTTCTTTGATTGGGTTATTTCAAAGCTTTTATCCTTGAGCTCACTTATTCTATCTTCTGTTTGGTATATTTTGTTATTGATGTCTCCACTGCATTTTTTTTCATTTCATTCATTGAATTCTTCAGCTCCAGAATTTCTGTTTGATATATTTTTTAATTTCTATCTCTTTGTTAAATTTCCCATTTTTAATGTGTTTTCTTGATTTTGTTGAATTGTCTTTCTACATTTTCTTGTAGTTTGCTGAGTTTCCTCAAAACAGCCCATTCTGAATTTTTTATCAGCTAGATTGAAAAATTCCATGTCTTTGGGTTTGGTTATTGGAGGGTATTATTATCTTTTGATGATGATACATTTTCTTGATTTTTCATATTCCTTATTTTGAGTTGCTGCTTTTGCATTTGAATTAGCAGACACCTCCTGGAATCTTTCCTAGCTGCCTTCAGGTGAGATATACTCTTCATTTGTCCTGTTATATCTGGGATTCTCTCCATATTTGTATGGCTACACCTGCTTCACACTTCTTGCTCTATCATGGTAGAATTCTTCAGCTTTTATGTCTTCTTTGGTTCTCATGAGGCTGGCTCCAGGGAACTTCTTTTTTGTTTTCCAGAAAGTGGTGCTACAGATCAAATTTGCAGTTTCTCCCTTGCCCACAGACCCTTTTTTTTTTTTTTTTTTGAGAGCATTCTGTTTATTGGAGCTTGCTTTCACTTTGGCACTTGGGAGCATGCACAAGAAACCAGCTGCAGAATGGAGGGAGATATAGGTTTAGCACTTGGGGTGTTGGGCATGCCCACAAACCCAGTGGGTGTAGCCTCTTGTTAACTTCTCCTGGAAGCTTGTGAGCAGACTTCCTGCTGAAGTCCTGAGTGAAGTCAGCAGAAAATGCATCCCTTTGCCCTTTAATATTCTTACCAGACTCTTTTCTGATCTTCTCCCTCCTCCCAGTCAGGAGGTCCCACCTCAGTACTTTGGGTGCTCCTGGATAGAAACAGGTTTCTCCAGCACTGCTGGAGTACACTGCTGGGGAAGCCAAGCACTCACTCACTGCTCTCACTTTCCCTAGCATGAGAGGTTGCCACTGGCTAGTTCTGCCCCACACAGCGTCCCCTTGGAGAAGGTGTCTACTGGCAAAGTTTCTCTTCCCATCTCCGATGCATCCAAACTTTTTTTTTTCTTCCAACTTAGTGCTGTAATCTCCCCTTGGAAAAGTTGGACTTCTATAAAATCTCTCTTGTCCATGGGTTTCTACCTAAGTTAGCACTCTCTGTGTTTTCCCTGACCATGGCCAAGAGGGATTGGGACAGGTTCTTGGCTCCTGCTAGTCTTGCTGCCCATACCAAGGTCTGTCTGCCTATTATCAGATGCATAATTGTGCAAGACTCCTCTTGGATTCCTTGGTATATCGTGCTGGATATCACAACTCCCACATGGGCACTTTTGTTCATGGATGGTTGCCTAATTAGTTGTTAATAAAGGTGGACAAAAACGAGAGATATCTTACACTGCCACGATACTGACCTCTCTCCTCCCCATTTCATATTAGTTACATTTATCTCAGTTTTTCTAAAAGAAAATCCAAGCTAAACTACAAGGAGGTGTATATTCACAAAATGCAGCACAATTTATTGAAAATAGCTTCTTTTTTTTTTATTTGTCTGAAGATCTTAAGCACTAGAGTCACTGCTATATAACTACTGGTACTTTTAAAAGAATTTAAATAGTCATTTATTCACTCTTGCTACAATCTCTCTCTATGGAAGTGCTACCTGCTATGACTGGATATGCAATTTTCTCAGCCCTATTCCTTCTGAGGGTAATTCTAAAACTATCTTCTTATAAATGTAAAGTATGTATAGCCTGAATTGTAATACCAAATACACAAGATGAGTAAATTATTCCAATCTCACTATTATTTGTCTCTCTTCTGGCTCCGTGATGCAGCAAAAATTCAGAGATCTGCATGCATCATGATTTGGAGATAGTGATGGTACTGAGGGCAAAACATAAACTGAATGGAATAAATTTATGCTGAACCTCCAGTTTTTTTCGTGAGTGATATGTATCTATTTCACATGATTTTATGCAAATACAAGAAACTGACTCAATAATCACAGTTAAAATTGCATCCAAAGTGCTGTGTATTTTGCTGAGCTATTCAAATAATATTGTGCTTGCAGTTTTCCAAACCATATTTTACCCAGTCAGACTTAAAATATTGCTCTAGTCTGTCTTTATTCCTCTGAAGTGACACCTTGAAAGTGATGCCTTGTGTGTTATAGAAGATGGACTAAAAGTAGATTCAATAAACTGTCTGTCTAATTTATACCACACACAACATCATCTGGGGACAGTGTGCAATAAGACAAAAAGAGAAGAAATAAATAGTGCTTCTAGCATTTCAGAGAGTGTGCAAGGTTTTGAAGTCAGAGGGACTATATTTCATTTGCTGTTTGTACCTCAATCCTAAGAACTTGTCAGATTTTCAGTCTTCCCCAACCCCTATAATTTGTACTGCATCACAAAGTCATCTAGGAAATATTTGTTTTCAAATTTTAGCTTGTTTTCTTTTCAGTGTTTCAGAAGTGGGGTACTCTTTAAATACTCTATGAATTTAGAAAACAATATACATTTTTTTTAAGTATAAGCACTGTCCTTATGAATCCTGTTTGGTTGTTTTTCTAAGAAAACATCACCCACTTGTTAATCTTCCCCCTTTTCAAGAATATGTACTTGATTCTAAATCAAGGGAAAATGAAGGGCTGAGAAGCAGTGATGAGCCAAGGTATATTACAATTCATTAAGTCATAAAGAGCAAAAGATGTATTTTTTTAAAAAAAGCATATGTAAAGCACATTGGATAGCAATTATAGATATTTTGTTGATGAATTAAGGTGAAAATATGGTAAAAGCGGCATGTTATTCAAGTTTGTAATGCTCACAATACCTTACAATACATTGTTTCTGTTGCTCAGTAATTGTTTACTATATCAAAGCAAAACTCCATTTTTTTTTTTACCATTTTTTTTTATTGATGTCTTAATAGTTTATAACACTGTGGGGTTTTAGTTGTACATTTTTGTTTGTCCGTCACCTTGTGGATGTAACCCTTCACCCCTTATGCCCCCTCCCCCCTTCCCCTTGGTAACCACCAATCAGTTCTCTCTGTCCGTGTGTTCACTTATATCCCATATATGAATGAGTTCATGCAGTGTCTGTCCTTCTCTCTCTGGCTTATTTCACTTAACATAATACCCTCTAGGTCCTTCCATGTTGTTGCAAATGGGACAATTGTGTCTTTTCTTATGGCTGAGTAGTATTCCATTGTATGTATATACCACATCTTCTTTAACCGATCATCAGTCGAGGGACACTTGGGTTGCTTCCACTTCTTGGCTATAGTGAATAATGCTGCAATGAACATAGGGGTGCATACGCCTCTTGTGATGATTGATTTCATGTCCATTGGGTAGATGCCCAAGAGTGGGATTGCTGGATCATATGGTATTTCTATTTTTAATTTTTTGAGGACTCTCCATACTGTTTTCCATAGAGGCTGCACCAGTTTGCATTCCCACCAGCAGTGAATGAGGGTCCCCATTTCTCCACAACCTCTCCAGCATTTGTTGTTATTTGTCTTTGTGATTATAGCCATTCTAATGGGTGTAAGGTGATATCTTAGTGTAGTTTTGATTTGCATTTCCCTGATGATTAGTGATGTTGAACATCTTTTCATATGTCTATTGGCCATCTGTATCTCTTCCTTGGAAAAATGTCTGTTCATATCCTCTGCCCATTTTTTTATTGGGTTGTTTGTTTTTTTGTTGCTCAGTTGTATGAGATCTTTATATATTACTGAGATTAATCCCTTGTCGGACAAACAATTTGCAAATATTTTCTCCCAGCTGGTGGGTTGTTTATTCACTTTGATCCTGGTTTCATTTGCCTTGTAGAAGCTCTTTAGTCTGATGAGGTCCCACTTGTTTATTTTTTCTTTTGTTTCCCTTGTCTGGGTAGACATGGAATCTGAAAGGATCCCTTTATGTCCAATCTCAATTAGTGTACTGCCTATATTTTCTTTCAGGAGTTTTATAGTTTCAGGTCTCACTTTCAGGTCTTTGATCCATTTTGAATTGATTTTTGTATATGGCGATAGGAGATGGTCTACTTTCATTCTTTTGCATGTTGCTGTCCAATTTTCCCAGCACCATTTATTAAAGAGACTTCCCTCTCTCCATTGTATGTTCTTTGCTCCTTTGTTGAAGATTAGCTGTCCATAGGTGTGTGGTTTTATTTCTGGGCTTTCAATTCTGTTCCATTGATCTGTGTGTCTATTCTTGTACCAGTACCATGCTGTTTTGATTACTGTAGCTTTATAGTCTATTTTGAAATCAGGGATTGTGATGCCTCCAGCTTTGTTCTTTTTTTTCAGAATTGCTTTAGCTATTTGGGCTCTTTTGTTGCCCCATACGAATTTCAGTAGTTTTTGTTCTATTACCGTGAAGAATGACATTGGGATTCTGATTGGGATTGCATTGAATCTGTAAATTGCTTTAGGTAGAATGGACATTTTAACTATATTTATTCTTCCAATCCATGTGCATGGAATATTTTTCCAAAACTCCATTTTAATCAGCAAAACAATGTCTAAGTCAATTTGTTAATATTTGGAGAAGTAACTCTATACTATCCTGACATATTACACACACAAGTAGAATTTAAGGAGGTAATAAAGCTAAAAGTGGCTTACTATTTCAATCATTTGAAAGTTTGAAAAGAATAGTTATACCAACATGCACAATAAAAATAATTAAGAAAATTGAATAATAAACAGATTGAGAAAATATAAAAATGTTTTTGATCATATGTGTTGTTTACCAAAATCAGAAGTTATGCTTTAAAATACATGTAAACTCACCAAATGCTTTTCATCTTTTACCGTAGTCTTGTTTTTCTTATCTAGGTTAAAAAATAATGGCCTATATGTAAGAAGTGTATTTTTTGGTATTTCCAACTGATTGAGGATTTACATTGGGTCATAAATTTAACCTTCCTATTTGGATGAGAAATGCTTTATGATTCTCATATTCACCTTCTGACACCTAAGCTGTAGCCATAAAATGGAATAGAACCATTGCCCTCAAGTAAATGTCATATTCCGTGACCACACTTTCAGAAAGCTGTAAAGATGCTACAGAGGAACATTGCAAAGAGTTAGGGAATATATTTATTTAGAGATCAGCTTAAACAATGGTTTAATATAATATAATTTGTAATTGTTATAACTACTGAAGATAAACATACTCCTCTAAAATTTTATGCATTGTCAATTTTTAAATATTTTAAATATTGATCACTATCATGAGGAAAAATGGTTATTCTAAAAAGTTCTCAAAATGAAATTCATTAAGAAATTGTTTTGCAAAATTTGAATTATAACTCATACTATTAATTTCCTTTTTTTAAGATTAGCAAGTGTTTGAAATTTTTTTAATGGTTAAAAAGTTAAGAACTTATTATATTTAACAGATGATAATATAACTTCTAACCTATTTTTTATAAACTACTTTAATTTAGAAGGAAGATTGAGTTCTAAAACTATCGAAGGTTATTTTTTAAGACTTCATTTTTTAGAGCAGTTTTAGCTTCATAGCAAAACTGAGGCAAAGGTACAGAGATTTCCCATATACCCCTGCCCCCCTCACATGCACAGCCTTTCCCATTATCAGCATTCTCCACCAGCATGGTACATTTATTGCAATGATGAACCTACACTGACACATTATTATCACCCAAAGTCCATAGTTTACATTAGGGTTTACTCTTGGCATTTATATTTTATTGGTTTGAAGAAATGTACAATGACATGCATCCACCATTATAGTATCATATAGAATATTTTCACAGCCCTAAAAGCCCTTTAAAAATCTTTTAGAAATTATTCTTAATCATTAAATATAAAATATTTTATATAAGAAAAATATTGAGCAAATTCTTAATCAATGAATACCATAGCATTAGTTTCTTTTGATAATATAACATTCTTCCACTCTGGTGCAACTGAACAGCTTTCCCTGAGTTTGCTGGTAAATCAGAAAGCTACGAACGTCCAGCTAGAGCAGCTGATTGCTACAGAAGTCAGGGTAAAATGTGTAGAAAGTTGTTGGCTCTTCATAGTTACTGCTTCTTGTGTTCTGAGACTCTGTCTCTCAGCACCTCTAACCAATAAAGTATAATTGTTGCTGCTTCCCTCCACCTCCTAAATCAGCTCAACTTCATTTTTAGTGAACTCTAACCCAGGACTATATGCAGAAGGGAATTCTGAGAAATATAGTCCCAGCATAACCAACCTGAAATAGAACAATCTGGCACAAATACATTAAGATATGAATCTCACCACTTAATACTCTCTCTGCCCCCAGTTTGTATTTATGGGCAAGTTCCCTTTCCATGAGGCAGAGCAAATCTCCCTACACAGGAGCTCTGGACTCAGCATCCAAGATTCCTATAAAAAACAGAATGTGGAGCTATGAGTCATCCACCAGCACTTTGAATCAGAAACCAGGGACATGAAGGACTAAGAATTGAGTAAATTATTTCTAGTTGAAGTTGGTAGGGAGGAGAGGCTTGGGTGAAGCAGTAGCAACCGATTAATTTTCTGGACGCAGCAGCAGCAGTCGTTGTAACAGCAGCTTTATTGTCGAGAGTTCCTTGTCTATGGCAGAGAAATACAATCTTTGGTGTCTGTATCCAGTGAATAATCCACTTTCATTGAAAGATTTACGGCCCATTCTATGACCTCACATAGATAATAAGGGCTATACAATGTCTTTTCTTCTGTGATTATTTGTAATTTATTTATTTTTCAATTATTGTGAATCCTAAACTCCAACATTGTCATTTTTGAAATTTTTACTGAAGTGTAACATGCGTACAGAAAAATATACCTATCAAGAACTTAATTTTTTTCCTCATTTGCAAACAGTACACAGATCAAGAAGAACATTACTAGTAAAACAGAGGCTTACATGTTGTCCCCTTTAGCATCTCTTGCTAAAGGAGGACAGCTATCTGGACTTCTTATAGCAGAGATTAGCTCTTCCAGTTATTTTTATATGAATGAAATCATACAGAATACGTGTTTCAGTATCTGGCTTCTTTTGCTCAACATCATATTTTCAAGTTATCCGAATTGTTGAGGGGCTGTAGTTTATTTTCTTTGCTGAATAATAATTGACTGGGTAAATATACATTACAATAATTTCTCCATTCTACTCTTGATGAGCATTGGGTAGTTTCCAGATTTGTGCTATTATAAATTTATGAACATTCCAGTGTGTGTCTTTGGTGAAAAAATATACACCTTCTGCAGAGTATTTTCCAAAGAGTTGAATAGCACAGTCATAGGATATGCATATATTGAGCTGTAGTTATTACTGCTAAATCATTTTCAAAATTGATTTGTAGTATGTTCCACTTATGCAGGTTAGAAAAAGTTGGTTAATTATGTTCTTTAAATGCACTATATCCTTACAGATGCTTTGTCTGCTTATTCTATTAGCTATTTAAAAAGATATATATGTGGCACCCCCTATCTTTTAAGTTCTGTTAATTTTGGCTTTACATAGATTATGCTTGCAGATTTAGATTAGTGGTTTTTTTTCATAGAGGATTGGTTCTTTTATCTTTATGACGTTCCTTCATTGTTTCTAGAATGCCTCTCTTGTTAATGTGTACTGTCAGAAGCTCCACTAAATTCAAGAGAGCTGAGCTGCCAAGTATTAGAGTATCCCATCAAGACAATAAACCAGCGTGAAAGTAACAGTTGAGTCTTTAATCATTTACTGTGGTAGTACGTATAAGCAAGAGGCTAAGCCAGAGACAGTGCTGATTCCCTCCCCTCTACATTCTGTTTTTCCACACACAGTAATGCAAGTGGGTGAGCACAGATGTGGGGGTCATCTCAGTGCAGAGGAAGCCCTAAACAAAAGGCTTCTACAGTTTTAGGGACCCATGGGCTGGGGGAGGGGAGAGGAGGTAAGTCTAGGAGAGAAAAGGTCCTGAGGATTGAGTCAGAGTGGAGAAGCATCTTCAAGCCGACCTCAACTCCCATAAAGAGATCTCCACAGAGGCCCCTGAGGAAGGCTTCAGCCAAAGGCCTCCAAAAAAGAGCCTTTTAAATGAAGACACCTGGGCTAGGAATGCAGCTTTATGGATGAGGATGGCCAGCCAGGGGGCACTGAGTCCTGACTGCAACTTGCTTCAGAGCCGGAGATGCACTCACTATGCACCAAATTTGGTGTGCGGAGGGCAGCTTTCCCCAGTGAAGCCTGCCAGGTGAAGCCTTTGTAACTGCCTCGGGTCAGATCTGAAAACATCACACACAGGGCCGGACTCCTCATGCACCCTTTGAGTTAACATAGCTCCACAGTGTGTTTGCTCTTTTGTTTCCTGGTTTGTATTTACATGGAATCTTTTTTCTTCCATTACATTCAAGCTTTCCATTTGAAGCGTGTCTTCTTTTCCAAAATTGTCTTTATAAACCCAATCTGACATTCTCACTCTATTACTTGAAGTATTTAGCTGAATTATATCTTATATAATAACCAGTAAATATATATATATATATACACACACACAGACATATGAATGATTTGGCTACCATCGTACAGTTAATTTTCTGTCTTTTATTTTATACTCTCTTTTCTCTCATCTAGAACTTTTTATTATTATATAACAGTAACTTGTTATTGTTCCATTTCTACCTCTCTATTAAATTGAAGGTTATGCAATATGTTCACTCTTCTTTTGAAATTACCCTAGAGATTACAATGTGTGTCCTTGACATATTATAATCTAATACAATAATTTGTATTATTAATTATTCCTTAAAGAAAATGGATCCTTCCACTTTCATTGCTTTTAATATTTGTTCACTTGTCTTGAGCATTCAACACTCTTACTATAGTGTGTCTAGGCATTGTATTTTTTGTACTTATTCTGCTAGGCGTTTACCATGCTTCTTGAATCTGTTTATGTTGCACCCATTTTGAAAAATTCTTGGCCATTATTAGGTATTGTTTCCATACTTTTCATACTCTCTTCTTCTATGTGGTTTTAATGCCAATAATGTGTGACTTTTTCACTCATTTACTCGTCTCTCTCTCTCACTTTTGTGCTCTTTCTCTTTTCAGTATGTGGCACTCTTTTCTCCCCACACCACAGTGCTTCCTGTTACATTTCCTATTGGCCTGTCTTCCAGTTCAACAACATATCTGTGGCTGTGTCTAATATTTTTTAAAACTAATTTAATGGGATCTTAACTTCAGATATTTTAATTACAATTTCTAAAATTTCCAGTATATAATTTTGTAGATTCCAATTACCTGGGGACTTTCTTCAATTTTTCTTCTATTTTCTCTATCCTTTTCTGTATATTTTGAGCATGTTACTTACAGTTCTCTTATAGTCCTAATTAGCTAATTAGCAATGTCTGGATTGCTTATGAATTTCTTTGTATTGTCTGTTTATACTCTTGATTTTAAAAACATCATATTCCACTGTCTTTTGGTGTGCTTGGTGATTTCATTACATGGACATCTTTGTGTATAAAATTATAGAGGCTTAAATGATAATACCTTCTTCTCCAGAGGGTTGATCCTTCTGTTAGGCAGATACTGTAGTTTTAGAAATATTTTTTATCAAATTAGGGATTTTGCTAAGTTAAGTCTAGGCTGCATTCTTTGCCAGAATTCAGCAACTGTCCTAAGGAGAAACTAGTCAATCCTAGGGACTCCCCAATATTTTGCCCCAAACTCCGCTGTTTTCTCTGTCCCCCTGTGTTGTCCATCTATAGGTTTGTGCTCAGACTCTCAGCCTCTATCCCAAACCCAAATCAGCAAATGTCCGCAGAGGAAAATGGCTGCAAAAATCAGATTACCTCTACGAGGTTCTCCCTTTTCTAGTTTTATGATTAACTACGGTCCCCAGTGACGGCACTTGCAGATGATTTTAAGTCAATATATTTTCTATTTTATTTAGCATTCCTAGTTATTGTAGACTGAAAAACTTGAATGTCACAGACTCTCTTGAATGTCACACACCCGGAAATTGAAGTTGTCATCTAGGGAAAGTTTTGACATCAAATCTTGGAGCCGAAACTTTCCCACTCCCCACGCCCACCAACCTCAACCCACAATTTAGATGGCTGGTTCAGAGAAAGACCCAAATTATTACATTTAAAAATAATTATCCCTGGGGTTCTAATCACAGATAAGGTTGATTGATAGATCTCATTCTGTTTTACCACTAAATTCTACCTAAACTTTGAGGTAGAACACATTAAATTTAGAGGTCTTAAGAAAGTTTTGCAACCAACAGTGAGATGAGATTGAAGTAGAATATGATTGTAAATACCTTGTGTCCCATCTTGTCTCCCAGATCACAATAAGTAAAAGTCATGACTAAGAAGCTCGAAATTCAACTAAAATCTTTGCTCTTTATAAGACAATCTCTTCTAGTAGATAAAGGTTAATCTCATTATATTTTATTTTCAAGCAACAGCACCATGACTTTTAGAATCTTAACTTCTGGGAGGATATCAGAATATGAAAGGATCTTTCATTTCTCAATAATTTTACTATTATTATTTTATTTTATTGTTTGTAACTTCTTAATATATATACTGCATTTTCTCATATATTTTTGGTTAAATAAACATCTAAAATCTTATATTTCAGCCTGAAAATTAGGAACCAAAATTATGTTGGTTATAATACTGGCAAAACCTGAGAGTTACCCTTAACTACAGTTGGAATAAAAACGTTAATTAATTTGTAAGCTTTCCATGTCCATTTATTGAAATATTTCTGGTCAGAGACTACTATAATTCTAGCCTCTGATCTACCAGTTAAAGATTTGCTCTGAGTCTTCCTGTTTTAAGTGTAAGATATAACATTCCTTGGAATGCATGATATGTTTGTGTTCATACACAAAATATTACTCCCTACCAAATTTATGAGGTCATCATGTGCCTTCTAATTATTTTCTGGAACTAAAACCTGCCTGATTCCCAATCACTTGACACGGATACTACATGTATTCTGTACTGATTTACCAGAGTGCCTCTCTTTCTCTCTCTCTCATAAACCAGCCATCTCTCTCTTTTCCGCATAGCTACAAATGCAGGCTGTATTTTCCTCCAAATTGTATTAACTACAAGAAAATATAACATGCAAAGTCTGATTGAATAATAGTCATTAACTCGGGATGATAGCAAAGATGGCTGAACAGGAAGCCCCAGACCCTCCTTCAGCTACAGAGACACTGATTCAACAACAATACAAGAACCAATACCCTTTGTGGGATATCAAGAAAACAGTTAAGAAGATCTTGTACCCTAAACAAGCATGAAACCAGGGGCATCAAAGCCTGAAGGGAAATTTGGGATAGTCACTTGCCCTCCTTCTGGCTCAGCACCGATAATTGGGAGGAAAATCCCAACCCTCACCTTCTTCTTAGAGAGGAAAACAGAAGACTGGAACATAAGTCTAACATTCAGACTTTTAAGGAGGCTACCAAGGGACTGTTTTTTGTCTTGCCTGAATCTAAGCACAAACAGGTAAGGGTGCCAGGTTAGGGGCCATTGAGAAAAAAGGCAACTAGTTGAATTAGCATGCACTCACTTTCCATTGCCCCTTCCCCCAGCTAGGTGCAGACCCAGAAGGAGGAAACCCCCAACTCCTGGCTTCTCCCGTGAATGGAGTGTGCCTGTAGCCAACATTCTGGATTCTTGGAGAGTTGGCCAAGGGACTGGTTTCTGTCTCATCTATATCAGAATGCTGATAGGACCTAGAATACTCTAGATGTCTTGGGACCACTAAAAGCAAAAAAAGCTGAGCAAAATACTGCTGCTCCCAAGGACCCATGGTACAACAGACAGAGGCTGATAACAGTTCAGTGGCTTCTCCCTTGGGGAGGAAAAGGAAGAGAGGATAGTGCATCCAACACCCCAGCTTTAATGGGTGGCTGCCCAAGAGACTGGTTTCTGTTTCACCAGACTCAGAATGCTTATGAAACCTGTTATATTCTAGATGCCTGGAGGCTGCTAGGAACAAAAATGAGCTGGGAAGCTTCAGAGAATGTACAATATTCCAGATACCAGAGGTAGCAGGAGATAGGAACTCCTGAAAAAAAGTAAACAGCAAAGTCTTTCTAATTAGGAATTTACATACAAAAGTCCATAGATGATGGATACACATAAAGTTTGAGAGGCTCCCCAGAATCTCAAGCTGCACTGATTGACAAAGGTCTTTCTCTGTATAAAGAAAGTCAGTAAACATTGGAAGAAGTGGCCATTTTTCCAAATGTGGGTCCCAACACAAACTAACAAGGCACACAAAGAAACAGAGTAACATGGCACAACTAAAGAAACAAATAAATCTTCAGAAATTAACCATAAAGAAATAAGGACGTGAATTATCTGACAAAGAATTTGTGAATATTGATAAACAGAAACCTTATTAAAATGGAGTTGGGGGCTGGAAGGGGAAGCTCTCATGCCCTAGGATGATGGCAGAGCCCAAAGGAAGAACAAAGTCTTCTTCTTCTTGTTCAGCAAAAGCTCAGGCAATGAGAAATTGCCACAGTTCAGCCAATGAAAAGCCACTATACCTCAAACTCTTAATTCCTCCAAAGGACCCTCTGTTTACAATAGTCATCTCAACTTCCTCTTCCCCTCTATAAAAGAGTTTCTCCTCCCTCTTTGCTCCAAACTTGCACACAGCTTGACATGGTTGCAGATCCCAAACTGTAATTCTTTTTTGATCCCAAATAAGCCCATTTTGCTGGAGAAACACCTGGATGTCTACTTGTTTTAGGTGAACAAATTAAAAATAACTGTCATAAAGATTCCCAAAGAACTCATAAAAACAATGCATAAAAAATGAGAATGTCAACAGAGAAAATATAAAAAAGAACCAAACAAATTTTTGAGCTGAAGAATACAATAACTGAATTGAAAAATTTACTAGAGGGACACAATAGTAGATCTGATCAAGCAGAAGAAGGAATCAGCAAATTCAAAGAGAGACCATTTGAAATCATCCAACCAGAGAAGCAAAAAGAGCATAGAATGAAGAGTGAAGAGACCCCCTAAGAACTTATGGGAAACCATCAAGCAGACCAATATACATATTATGGGAGTCCCAAAAGGAAGAGACGGTGGAGGAGGGAGAGAGAGAAAGAGAGAGAGAGATAGAGAGAGAGAGAGAGAGAGAGAGATTATGTGAAGAAATAATAGCTGAAAACTTTCCAAATCTGGGGAAGAAAATAGACATCTAGATTGAATAAACTCAATATATTCCAACTAGGATGAACTCAAAGAAGACCACACTGAGACACATTGTAATCAAATTGTCAAAAGTGAAAAACAAACAGAGACAATTTCAAAAGTAGTGAAAAAGAACTCATTACTAATAAGGGAACCCTCATTAGACTATCTATGGATTTCGTAGCAGGAACCTCATAGGACAGAAATGTGTGGAATTATACATTCAAAGTGCTGAAAGAAAAAACTGCCAACCAAGAATACTACATTCAACAAAACTGTCCTTCAAAAATGAAGGCGAAATAAAAACTTTCTCAGAGAAACAAAAGTTGAGGGAGTTCATCACCACCAGATCTGTCTTACAAGAAATTCTAAAGGAAATACTTCAAGCTGAAATAAAAGAACTTTTGGTAGCAGCACAAAAGCATTTGAAATTATAAATCTCACTGGTAAAGGTGAATATACAGACAATTACAGAATAGTGTAATACTGTAATTGTGGCACATAAATCACTTTTAACTCTAATATAGCATTTAAAAGACAAAAGCATAAAAAAACAATAACTATAAAATATGTTAATAGATACATGATATAAAAAGATGTAAATTTTTATATCAATAACTAAGTGTGGAGGAGGATTAAAAGAATCAAGTTTGTGTATGTGAGTGAAGTTGTTATCATCTTAAAACAGGTTTTTATAAATATAAGATATTTTATGTAAGTCCCATGGTAAAGACAAATAAAATCCCTATGGAAGATACACACAAAAAAATGAGAAACATCAAAACATGTCATTACAAATAATAAACAAAACACAGAAGAGGACAGCAAAAGTGTAAAGAGAGGGACAAAAGAGCTACAAAATGGACAGAAAAACAATTTTAAAAATGGTAACAATAAGTCCTTCTCTATCAGCAATTACTTTCAATGTAAATCAACCAATCTCTCCCTACCTAAATATATAATGTGACTGAATGGATAAAAAAATAAGATCCAACTATGTACTGTCAACAAGAGACTCACTGTAGACTTAAGGATACACATAGGTTCAAAGCGAAAGAATGGAAAAAGGGATTCCATGCAAATGGTAACCAAAGGAGAGCATGGGTGGCTATATTTATATCAGACAAAATAGACTTTAAATCAAAAACTGTCACAGAGACAAAGAAGGACATTATATAATGATAAAAGTGTGAATTCAGCAGGATGATATAACAATTATAAATATATGTGCACCCAACACCTTAGGACCCAGATATATGAATCAAACATTGACAAACTATAGGGGGAAATAGCAATGCAATAATAGAAGATTTTGATACCCCATTTTCCATAATGTATAGAACAACCGTATAGAAGATCTAGAACTTGAAAAACACTGTAAAACAAATGGACTGAACAGGTATATACAAAACATTCCACCCAACAAGAGCAGAACACACATTCTTCTCAAGTGCACATAGAACATTCTATGGGATAGATCACATGTTAGGTCACAAAAGAAGGATTAAGAAATTTAAGATGATTGAAATCATACCAAGTGTCTTTTTGGATCACAATACAATGAAACTAGAAATCAAGAACAGAAGGAATACTGTAATATTCACAAACATGTGGAAGTAAAACAACACAGTCCTGAATATCCAATAGGTAAAAGAAGAAATCAAAACGGAAATTATAAAATATCTTGATATGTATGAAAATGAAAACACAACACAACAAACCTTATGGGATGCAGCAGAAGTACTACTAAAGGGAAGTTCATAGCAGTAAACACCTACATTAAAAAAAGAGAAAGGTGCCAAATAAACAACCTAATTTTGTACCAAAATGAACTAGAAAAAGACAATGTAAGCACAAAGTTAGCTGAAGGAAGGAAATAATAAACATTTGAGCAGAAATAAATAATATAGACAATAGAAAACAATAAAAAATCAACAAAACTAAAAATTTATTTTTTGGAAAAGATCAAAAAAATCGAAAAAATTTAGCCATACTAAGAAGAGAGAAGATGCAAATAAAATTAGAAATGAAAGAAGAGACATTATAACAGATACTACAGAAACAAAAAGGATCAAAAGAGACTATTATGAACAATTATACCCCAACTGATCGGACAACCTAGAGGAAATGAATATATTAGGTAGAAACATACAACTTACCAAGACTGAATCCTGAAGAAATATAAAATCTAAACAGACGTATTACCAGTAAGGAGATTGAATCAGTAATCAAACCCCATCCCCACCAAAAAAAAATCCCAGAAACAGGTGGCTTCACTGGAGAATTCTACCAAACATTTAAAGAAGAATTAGCACCAATCCTTCTCAAACTTTGCCAAAAATTTGAAGAGGAGGGAACACTTCCAAACTCATTTTATGATGCCAGAATTACCCTGAGACCAAAACCAGACAAAGATACCACAAGAAAAGGAAATTATAAACCAGTATCTCTGATAAAAGTAGATACAAAATCCTCACTAAAATGCTAGCAAATTTGTTAAACAGCACATTAAAAGGATCGTACACCATGACCAAGTAGAATTTATCCCAGAAATGTAAGGATGGTCAATATCTACAAATCCATCAATGTGAGGGACCACGTTAACAGAATAAAGAATAAAAATCACACGATCATCTCAACAGATGAAGCAAAAGCATTTGACAAAATTCAACACCTTTCATGTTAAAAGCACTCAACAAACTAGGAATGGAAGGAAATTTTCTCAACATAATAAAAGCCATATATGAAAAGTGAACAGCTGACATTATACTCAATTGTGAAAATCTAAAAGCCTTTCCAGTAAGATCACAAATAAGGCAAGGATGTCCACTTTACCACATCTATTTAAAATCAGTACCAGAAGTCTTAGAGCAATTAGGCAAGAAAAAGAAATAAAATGTATATAAATTGGAAAGGAAGAAGTGTAACTATCTCTGTTTGCAGATGACATTGTCCTATATGTAGGAAACCCTAAAGGTTAAAAAAAAAAAAAAACCTATTAGAATTTATTTAAAAAATCAGCAAAGTTGCAGGATACAAAGTTGATATACAAAATCAGATGCATTTCTATATACTAACAACAAACAATCCAAAATGAAATTAAGAAAACAATCTCATTTATAATAGCATGAAGACAATAAAAAACATAGGAACAAACTTAATCAAGGAGGCAAAAGACTTGTACACTGAAAACAACACTGCTGAAAGAAATTTTAAAAAAGCACAAGTAAATGGAAAGACATCTTGTGTTCATAGAATGGATGACTTAATATTGTTAAAATGTCCATGCTATCAAAAGAGATCTACAGATTCAGTGTCATTGGTGTCATAATCCCAATGGCATTTTTTGCAGAAATAGAAAAAAAAATCCTAAAACTTGGATGGAATTACAAAATACCTCAATGAGCTAAACGCATCTTGAGAAAGAAAAACAAAGTTGGAGGCCTCACACTTCCTGACTCTAAAACATATTGCAAAGCTACAGTATTCAAAACAATATGATACTGGCATAAAGATAGATATACAAAACAATAGAACAGAATAGAGAATTCAAAAATAAATCCACACATATATGTCACCTGATTTTTAACTTAGGAGACAAGATGACATAATGGGGAAAAGATAGTCTTTCCAACAAATGGTATTGAGAAAATTGTATATCCGCAAGCAAAATAAATCAGAGCCTTGTCTTACATCATACACAAAAATCAACTCAAAATTTATTAAAGACTTAAATATGAGTGAAACTGTAAAATTCTAGAAGAAAACATAGGGTAAGTCTTTATGCCATTAGTCTCCATGATGACTTCCTGGATGTGATACCTAAAGCACAGGCAATAGAAACAAAAATAAAGAGGGACTACATCAAACTAAAAAGCTTCTGCACAGCAAAAGAAATAATCAACAAAATGAAAAGACAACCTTCAGAATGGGAGAAAATATTTCCAAAGCATATATATGATAAAAGATTAATATCCAAAATATATAAGGAACTCTTACAAAATTTGCTCAGTAGCAAAATGACAACAGGAAACAAAAAATGAACAAAGGAGTTAAACAGACATTTCTCCAATGAAGACATGTAAATGGACAGCAGTATATAAAAATATTTTTAAGCCAGCACTGATAGCCTAGTGGTTAGAGTTCAGCACTCTCACCACTTCGGCAGCCTGGGTTTGCTTCCTGGTTGTGGAACCATACCACCTGTCTGTCAGTTGCCATACTGTGGTGGCAACTCACAAAGAAGAACTAGAAGGACTTACAACTAGGATATACAACTATGCACTGGGGCCTTTGGGGAGGGAAAAAAATAAAGAGGATGATTGGCAACAGATGTTAGCTTAGGGTGAATCTTCCCACCCCTCCCAAAAGGAAAAGATGCTCTACATCCCTAACCATCATGAAAATGCAAATCAAAACCTAGATGAGTTATCATCTCATACTTGTTAGGATGGCTATTATTAAAAAAATAATAATAAGTGTTTGTGAGGGTGTAAAGAAATTGGAATCCTTGTGCACTGTTGGTGGGAATATAAAATGGAGCAGTCACTGGAAACAGAATGTAAGTTTCTCAAAAAATTAAAAATAGAACTATCATATGATCCAGCAATCTTACTTCTGGGTCTCTATCCAAAATAATTGAAAATATGATCTTGAAGCAATATCTGCACTCCTGTGTTCACTGCAGCATTGTCCCCAATATCCAAAAGGTGGAAACCTAAATGCACAAAGGGTCAAAGAAAATGTGGTTTATACATACAATGGAATATTATACAGATTTAAAAAAAGAAGGGAGCCCTGTCATATGCTGCAACTTGAATGAACCTCAAGAACATTAGGCTAAGTGAAATTAGCCAGTCACAGGAGGAGAAATACTGCATGATTTCACTTATATGAGGTGTATAAAGCAGTCAAACTCATAGGAGCAGAAAGTAGAATGGTGGCTGCCAGGCACTGAGGGGAGGGGGAAATAAGGAGTTGCTGTGCAATGGGTATAGAATTTCAGTCATGCAAGATGAAAAAGTTCTAGAGATCTTCTGTACAACAGTGTGCATGCAGTTCACAATACTGTGCCATACACTTAAAAAATTGTTAATAGCATGTAGATTTCATGTTATGTGTTTTTTAACCACAATACAAAAAGGATACCCATTGATCTCACCTCTTTTATTTGTCTATTTGTACAATCCTGTCTTAATTATTATACAATTGTATTCAAGCTTGATAACTTATAGAACAAGTCTTATAGTAAATTTATTTTTCTTAGTTCCCCACTATCCCTCCCAACTGTTTCCAGCTTCTTCTTTTTACCCACTGGACAGAAGGTGTGCTTATATCATGGCTGATGGTAGAACAGTTCAATGAGAAAACATAAGAGGATACATAGGAGATGTTATGAATTTATTTCTATTGAACTCAGTGTCTGAATACAATGATGTAGCCCAGTACATTCTTAACTTTACCTGGAAATATAACCTGAAGAGCCCTATAAAAGAGAAATCCCAGAATGAAAGTGACTTTGGAATTTGAGATTCCTTTTTTACCTCTGTTTTGAGATTATTAAAAATAACTATCTAATTTAAAATCATTCACATTCTAAATTACAATTTCTATTTTTATACATGTAAGTTTCAAGTTCTTTACTAAGACTTTTCTTAACCATTTATGTAGTAAATTTAGTTTTTAATGTTTGTTTGGGAGAGCTACAAAACAGATGATCCATATCCTATTAAATATATCCATGTTCATACCTGAAAATTAGTGAAATCATCTGCAATTTTAGTTAACTCTATTTTTGCGATACTAACAAAATTTCTACTGAAACATGTAATTTCACCTTACAGTGAGCATTTTAGCAATTTTCAAAACTTTTACAATGTAATACTTGTCAGAACACATGTGTATGTGCACCTACAAATGGTCATTTCTAATGTAACTGACCTGAAATTGTACCAAAAATTATGAAAACTCCTTTAAGCAGTCTTACATGGATTGGGAGTTATATAGTTCCGTTGTATAAAAAGGATCATGTGTTTACGTTTTGGTGTGATGAAAAGCCTTTTTGATCCTATATTCTAGTCATAAAGGGACTAATGAGTGCAAAATATGTTCAGAACAAAAATAATAACCATCTTAGGCTAAACAATATACTGATTAGAAAAGAGAAATACACAGAATTCAGATTAGGAAGATGGAGAGCAGCAACATCAAATGGCCACAGCCAGCCTTCTGTGTCAGTATTTTGGAAGAAATTAAAGTGTTCCACAGTAAGACTGAGAAGTTAGTACTGCTTTTGAAATGCCTAAACACATTAGGACTCAACAATTGTGGTTTTGTGCAATAACTCAACATCAAAGGCCAGTGGAATGCGTGGACTGAAAGGTAGAAAATTAATCGTGTGCAGACTGGACCAGAAACATCGTGACAATTAAGTGTTCCTAGTTCTCTAGTGAGGTATAACATGAAATTGATATCAAGACCCACTGTGAATATTTTATAAGTAATTGATGTGAGTAAAATATTTATTTTAGGTTGTTCATTCAGTGTATCCTACCAACACTTTTGTCACCTTAATAAAACAGTGTGTTAAAGAACAGGTAATTAAAATGGCATCTCTATCGTCACAATTCTTCTGCCTAGAGTAAAATTCAGCAGTAGATTTTCTCTTGAGTAGTGTTGCTTCTGTCTAGGTGTGCCATACACTGAGGATGCAATGTTGAGCACAAGTTAAACAAAACTCCAACTCTATGGACTACGGCAATTTGTTTATAAAGCCTATCCTGTGTCACAAAATGCAATTTTTAAATCATATTGTATTAAATAATGCATGACTAAAAATGTTTTTTGGGAATTACACACTGTTCTTCAAGTTCAGTGTTCTCACAAAAGGATGTTCAGGAAGTAAAAAGTCTAATAAGAAATATCCCCATTATTTTATGATGGCAATTTAAATTTGTACAAAATTGCTTGTGGAAAATTTAGTTGTATGAATTGAAATCCTTAAATTTTTCTATTATTTGAGAAACAAATTAGAGTAGAGGTTTACTCAAAGAAAATTATGCAGCTTGGTAAAAAATTAACGATGATATCATTAATTGAAAAACCGAAGATGTCCTAATTGCTGTTCTTAAAAATAGGCTCATAGGATGAATCATTCGGCCACCAGAGGATAGGAATTAATAGAATTAAGAGGAGGTGACATCTCTCTCTCTCTCTTCCTCGCTTACCCTCCCCCAATTTCCTTGTACTTAGTCCTCCATAACATGCAAAACCAGTGTGGTTAGTCTTGGGAAAGCATCTTTGCTCTTCCTAGAGTAAGAACCATACTTTAGAGTTTCTACTATGAAAAGTGATGTGAAGCAGGGTAAAAGAAAGTGTGAGGTTTGCACAGCTCCTACACAGCACAACAATGAGGAAAATAAGAATGCATGCTACAGCTGTTGTATAAATTAAATCCACAGACTACCTGCAACATCCTCAGGTTCTGTGTAAAATTCTTTATATTATGCTAATTTTTGAGTTCCTTCAGAACCACAAATAAGATATGAAGAAAAGATAGGAAATGGATGTTTGCTACTGCTAGAAAAAGTTACTTCTTTGCATTTCAATATCTGAGAGGTAGAGTTTGGCAAGCAGATTAATTTGTTTTTGCTCTTACTTACACACTTCTGCTGTTCCGATGTCTCCTCACTCCAAAAAATGTTGGACTTCAGTGTTGGCGGTTACACAAACCACAAACTTTTATAGTGTTCAGACAGAGCCATCTTTTGTTTGAAGCATTGATCTCTGTTAGTCATCATGGCTGATGTGTAGGGTTACGGATTATGTTGTGCCAGGATTAAGTACTAGATTCTAAGTGACTAAATTCTCATAGGCTTTTCCAAAATGTTGTGATTTTTTTCTTATGTTGGGTCTCCTACTATGTAGTGTTTAAGAAAGGAGACTTTCTGCCTGGGTACAAAAGAGATACTAGTGAAACAACTTCTAAATCTCAGTGCATTACAACAGTTACTTATTTCTCTCTCTTTATCCTGCTTTCTGTGACCTCTTCATTCCAGGTTGACAGAACAGGCCCTAACTCAGATATCTTATTCTCAAAGCAATAGGGGAAAAAAAATAGAAGAACCACGTCTCATAAAACTTTGGTGGCATATGTGTTTCTCTCCCATGCCATTTCCAAGAAATTCATGTGTCCATGCCTGAAGTCAAATGCGGAAGGTATGTGTTTTTCCCTCATAAAAAAGGTCAGTTGATTATTAGGAAAAATAATACAAATCAGTCATATCCATTTACTATTCAAGGCCACTTGGATTGTTACCATATTTTGATTATTATGGACAATGATTCTATGTAAAATTACAAATTATTTTATACTTTTGTTGCATATTTATATATCTATAGGATACAAATCTTCAATCCTAATAAATCACATCAAACAGATTTGCAAAGTTGTAACAATTCACATGCTCACTGACAATATATGATATCTCAGGTAGTTTTCCGTTCTTTTCACAACTTTCCAGAAGATGGAAGCATACAATTTAATGAAGGGAAAGAAAACAACTCTTAATGTGTACTAATATAAGAAGTGAAATTATCTTTTAAAATGACAGCAAGCTAAAGGTATTTTCAGGAAAGAAAAACTTAGTTTACCAATACCCCCATTTAAAATTTTCTAATAAATTGTATTTTAAAAAGAAGGAAATTGATTGTAGAAAGAAAGCTAAAATTCAAGGATGAAAGTTGAGTGAAAAGAATATCAACACTGGGGTAAATATAAATAAATAGAAAGTATAAAATAATGTTCATAATATCTAATTTATAGAAACAAAGAAGAGGCAACTAAAATACTGAAAAATATATCAGGCAGGGGTACTAGAATTAGAGTATTCTAACATCTTTTTGTTGTTTTGGAGTAGGATAGGTTGTTGATTAAAGTAGATATTGTTTAATTAAATATGCATGTTAAAATTTCCAGGCTAACTGCTAAAATAATAGAAAAAAGGTATTATTATTCACTAGTAGAGGAATAAAGAAAAGCTCATATGTAGAACTGTAGAAAAATGTAAGAAAGCAAAAAAATAGAAGTAGGCAAGTGGAAATAGAAATTACCAAAAATGATCGTAGAATTTAATGCTACCATATCAGAAATTATAGTGAACAACAGTGAATTAAACTCTCAAGGAAAAAAAGTGAAATAAAGTTAAAACTTAAGAACAGAGAATAGTTGGAAGCAAAAGGATATCAAATTGCAAAGCAGAAAACACTAACAAAAGAAAGTATACGTGATGATAAATAGAAAAGATAGATGTTAGAACAAAATGCATTAATAAAGAGGTGACTATTTTAGAAATTTAATCATCAATATATAAAAATTCTAAAATTCTATGCAACCAAAAAAAAAATACATTCCAAATTGCATAAATCAAAATGTGAAAGACAGATGGGGTAAACTGGCAAATTAGCCATCATGACTGAGATTTCACCACACTTCTAGCAATAATTGATACAATTTGCTGCTTAATTTGTTCAACCATGAAAGACATCAGTTTACTATTCATAGCAGATGAAAGAACACGTGCCTGTGGCTGCAACATCCCTCAGTCCTGACAGGTCTGAAAATGTAAGGCTATTGACAGAAAAATCTATCTCATTAGCTTCTCCCTTTATATGAATATTGTTAAATATTTGTGTTCTAATGGTTTCATTACACAGATGGGATAAGAATCAAGTGTTAGAATATGTCTAAAATATCTATTAAATTTTCTTTAAACATTTCCTGTATCATTCTTTGTCTAACTCAACAACATATCTTCTTCCTAGAACACACTTTTCTTATGCTATTTGCATCATAGTACAAATATTAAAAACAGATAAGCTTTATCAAGTATAAATCTAAACAATTACAAGTTCAGAGGTGACATTACCCCCCCAAAAAAATCAACTACATAGTTGATCAATAGACATAATAAAGGATTGAAAAATCAATAATGAGACTCAAGTGTTCCTTTCTTCCCTCTTAAATGTCAGTTCTTTACAAATTGTCTATATGCAGATATTTTCAGCAAAACTATATAAAGACTGTGGTTGCACTACTATCGATCAGAAGAAGGCAACAGAATTAAGCTTTTAAAGTATAGAAGTCTTTTTTTTTTTCAATGAAGTGAATCAGAAACCTAAGAAATACAGTGACTACAAAATTGTTTCACTATTTGATTATCTTTTAGGGCTTTAGAGTCTATTCAGATTTTATAAACAAATAATATACCTTTTTTCTTGCCATACTTAGAAATTTCAAAACATTTGAGCATAATTATATAATATTAAAAAGACAAATCTGAGTAAAATTCAAGTAATTTCAATATATTAAGTACAATTGAAAATTAACCAAAAAATAAAAAAGTATAATCACTCAGGAATTTAAAAAAAATCAGTCTAAAGAAATATTTAGTTAGAGATTAATTATAACTATATTGCAAATTATAATGTGTATGCATATATTAGAGAAATAAAGATAAAAATAAGTAATATAAGCATTCTACCAAAAAAATGGAAAAAGAACAACAAAACAAATGGTTAAAAGTGTGAGCAGTAAAAAACAATACATTTCAAATCTTGAAGCTAATTCTTTAAAACACATTGTAAAATAAAATATTAAGTTAAACATATTCAAAACAAGAGCAATTATTTCAAAGTGAAAAGAAAATATAACATTATCTCTTAATATTTAAACCCCCAAAGTTTTTAGTTGGTGAAAGAAAGTAAAAGGAGTTGAATATTTTAGGCAAAGTAAATAATTACGAGTTTAATTTTGATGATCAAATTCATAGAAACAAACTTATCAATGGAATAGGTGATTCTTTGTCAAAGGATAAGATTAAAACATTTTTGTTTAGAATGCATAGTATAGAGAAGTTTAATACTTTTCTTAATAAACATCTAAAGAAACTAAAGAAATTGACCTAAAAATATATAAGGAAAAGATTTCCATGAGCTGCAAAATGATTTCCTGGCAAAATTACTTTGCTTATAATTCATACAGAATGTCTCTGCATAATCCATTACAGGGATTTTTATCCACTTAATACTAATCAATCAATTAATTAATGTGTAAGGTTCATTAATAAATGTATAAACCAAGCAATTAGTTAATTATCTAATGTTTTATAAAACACTCATAGAGAGTCAACTCTTTGACAAGCAATGAGAGTTGAAAAAAATGTGTTGAGGGAACCCCGCAGCCAAGTGTTCCCTCAACACATTTTAGGAGTTGCCAAAACATAATTAACAAGATGAAGCTAAGGAGAGATTTGTCAGTGAGGATGTCCCTATCCCTGTAGTGGATATAACCAATAGATGCTAGAAATACTAAAATTTACTTCTGAATTCTACAATTGTTTCCTGTTTATACCACCAGGTTATTTTGTGGATATTCAGAAATTGATTCTAAAGATTATAAGGAAAGGCAAAATACTCAGAATACCCAAAACAATATTGAAGAAGAACAAAGTCAGAAGACTGACACTACCTAACTTCAAGACTTAGCAGAATCTACAGTAATGAAGACAGTGTGGTGTTGCTAGAAGAATAGAAAAATAGATCAGCGGAACAAAATAAGGAGCCCAGAAATATCCACAAAATAACTTTTGTCTTTTGTCTGTGTTGTGCCCCTTTAAACAAGATAACCTCTACTCGGTGACATCTTTCAGTGTCCTTGACTACATTCTTGCTTGTGTTCAAAGTGATAAAAAATTATTTTTGTGCAGTCATGCTTGTTTTGTCTCTTCCCTTCCATGGGTTTTCACAGCTGTGTGCGGTTTCTTCTGGATTTGTTGACTCAATTCCCTAATGCCATGCCCTCCACCAATGCAAAAAATGGTCCCTCTTAACTCCTCTTTTTATTAATTATTTTGATTCAACAGAGGTAAAAATTATAATACTTAGCCATTATGAACATTATGAATGCTTACAATGTGCCAGATATAATTCCAAAAGTTTTACGTGTGTTAATAATTAACAGCTGCAAAAGCTTAGTGGGAGAGATGCTATCATTTCTCCATTTTATTAAGGATACTGAGGAATAGAATATCTGTAACTTACTTGAGGTTGCACAATTGTTCAGTGACAAAGCTGGGTTGCTATTTACTTTACCATTTTTTATACTTTTGACTAATTTGATATGGAGGACAAGAATGAGTTTACCAAAGTTAAGGAGTCAAGGATGATATGGTAGCACATATGTTAAAATCATGGCTTGTTTACATATTAGAATAGTTATATATTTATAAAACGTCCATACACATAAGTGTGTTCATATGGAAATGTTCTATTTGGGATATTTGAAGATTTATGAAAATATATTTATAACATGTTTCATGTTTTTAAAAATCTACATCAGATTGACTAATCTCAGGTACAGAGTTTCTTTAGAGAATTCTAAATATTTTCCAATGTCTGAAGTTCAGTTTGGTGTCATATAGTACATGGTAGTAAAGTATTCAAAAACTTCCATCTTCATAAAACGGTTTTTCATTTAGCAGTTCTCTTGAGATTCGCTAGCATTTCTTGGGCATTCAGAAAGTTTTATCATCTTCCAAATAATAGTTCATAACATGCTTTTGTAAATATTATGTTTCTCGATGGGGAAACACACATCCATGCAATAAGCTATAATTAGATTGTATAATGAAGAAAGTTTAATCTCCATATATTGGTAAGTGTAGGGAGAAAAAAATTATATCTTCTGGAGGAAAAAAAGTAAAAATATAACTCTACAACCATGTTATATGTTTCAGAATATCTCATTCTTATGTCATGAAAAGTGTTGGAGAAATCTGACAATGTGAATGAATACTGTGAGTTAATATGTTTAACTTCTTCACTCTAACATATCCCTCAAGTTAATAAGTGGGGCATAAAAATATGAAACGGAAAAACATCCACCAGTGCTGTGAACTTAGAATAGATCTAGTTCAGAAATATCAAATATGTTTTCCTTGATATAGCAGAGATGACCCAAATAATATCCCAAAGTCCAATCCGTAGCTGCCTTTTAGTAAGAATTTACAGTGACTCAAAACTAAAATACTAAAGAAGCTATGTTGAAGCCACTTAATAAGTGGGTCTAAATTGATGTGTCATCTTTTGGGTGAAAAAAATAGCAGAATATGTCTTCAACATAAGAAATGTCTCCTTATGCACTTATGTCTTTAGATCCATTTCATCATAGTTTGGACAGGGAAGAGAGATTATTCTTATGCTAGATTTCTGAAGATTCTTTTTTTATTATAAGTGTGAAAATATTTTCTAGTACTGCTTAGGATTTTCTCAAAGGAACGCTGTCCAATGTGGATATAAAATGGGCTAAGTGCATGTCATTTTTGTACATTCTATACCATTATCCAAGGTTGGTTATATATTTGGTTGTCCATCATATTTACAGGTACTAACTAAAAATTATTAGAAAACAATGCTCATGCCTGAATGTCTTCCTGATGCGAGAAAAAATAATTCCAAACTCATCAGAAGCCAGAGTTATGTTGTTTCATAACAAAAAACTCTCCATTATCTTCCCACCTCCTCAGACTTAAACCAACACCCTTAAATTATCCTACAAGGCTCTCACAATCAGAAACCTCCAACACACATCATTACCTCCAACACACATCATCTCCTTTCTCCCCCTGCTCTCTTCATTCAGTGCATCATGCCTTCTTTCTGTTCTTCCCTCACTACAAGCAGAATGTTAATTCATTTACCTAGAATAAATGGTCATCTTCAAATATCCATGTTCTTGGCTCCTGTCCTCAACCCTATTATGTTTTTGATAGACTGTCAACTGCTCAGTGAGGCATTCTCTGATTACCTTACTTTAAATTGCAAGCAGACCCCAACATTCAATATCCTCCTTCTCAGCTTTATTTTTATTCTTAGCATCCATTGTTTTTAATATACTGTATATTTTATTATTTGTTATATTAATGTCTTATCTTGCCACACTAGAATATAAGCAGCATGAAGACAGGATTTACTAATTTGCTGTTTTGTTTACTAATTTATATTCTATCTGTTGACCATGTCTAGCACCAAGCAGTGCTCAATAAAACTTGTTGAATAAATGAATGAATGGTTTACAATAAATATTCCCTCTAATGCATGAAAAAACACCTTTGTGTATCCATAATAACTTTATAGATGTTCAAGCAGCTATAATATAAATTTCCTTTAAGCTAATTATTAGAACTTTTTCCTTAATTCACTGAGTAACCTATCAGTAATAGCATAAAAATGTATGAATAAAATACACACGGGTATGAATTAGCTCATTATTTAAACACATATGAATTAACTCATCATTTAATTGAATCTCCAAAGTACACATGTCAGAAAAGCCTCAAGACTACTTGCAGTTGTGAAATGAGAATGAGTGTTAATATGACCATTCTAACTATGTAAAACATACCAACAAAATGCTATTTTTAAGCACCGATACATGTCTAGATAAAGATCAATTTTATGGACTAAAAGCTATGAATTCTCAGGGCCTGCTTGGTGGCGTAGTGGTTAAGTTCATGAGCTCCACTTTGGTGGCTCAGGGTTCGTGAGTTCGGATCCCAGGCATGGACCTACACACCACTCATCAAGCCATGTTGTGTTGGCATCCCACATACAAAGTGGAGGAAGTTTGGCACAGATGTTAGCTCAGGGCCAAGCTTCCTCACACACACACACACACACACAATTATGAATTCTCTAATGTATTTATGGGTTTTATGGTATGAAACAGAGAGACTATAAAATAGAGCAGAAAGAATGCCTTAAAGTGGGAAATGAAACTAAAGCAACCCATAAAATATCAGATTCACCGTTAAATCCCTATTTAAAAAGAAAGAAAATTTTAGAATAAAACCTGAGGAATTGGGAGATCACATTCTCTTTGTGTTAACTGGCTAATAATTTAATTTTCCTCATTTTCTTTTCGTTGACCTATCGTGCAACCAAGCGAATCTGGTAAATCCTAGTTGATTGTTTCTTAAGGATATATTTATTAAACCATTGTTACATTTTTGAAAACTAATTTCCATAAATTTATCATTAAAAACTAAACAAACATGTTAGTACTTGCAATTCATTCCTCACCACCAACAATCTTCACGAATTCTATGCAGAGAACACTCTATCTAACAATCATTGATCAAGTAATGTTGTTGAATAACCAATACAAATTTAAATGCAGAATTTAATAAGGCTTCTCTGAGACTTTTATACAATAATTTGGATGTACATTTAAAAATGGCCAATATTGATTTTCCTTACGATTCTAAAATATTGATGCAAAATTGTCTGTATTTTTTTAAAATTTCAAATTTTAGTAACATTTTTCTCTTAGGACTTATTTACCACTTATTTCTTTACTTCTGACTTTGTTATTTATGATCAAAATAGAAAATTCTTTTCCTTTTAATAATGTCAATAAGAATACTTTTTTATTTTTTTAAATTTTTTCAAATACACTCTTTAAATTAGTAATTCCTAAAATTAATTTTAAAAATAATTTAATTATTAATTAATATATATTAAAATATATTTTAATCCTATTCTTCCCTGTGATTTTCACTTTTAGGAGAAAATTGTATTTAATTATGGAAGAGAAGTATGTCTCATGTTTCTTTTCTATTTCCTCGTTCATATTAAACCTACACCACCAATCCTTGTGCCTAATTGGAGAAGAAAATTCTCAGCCAGTTGAAGCAACAGTGGCAGAAATATGAAGATGTTTTTGCTATGAGTATTTCTATTAGTAAATAAAAAATACTTTCTGTGGAAAAATACAAACTAATTCAGAGTGAGGCAAAATGCTGGCAATCTTGAGGGCTGCGCAGGTATTTGATTAGAGGTAGCTGTTTTTAATTGAAACAGACCATATCAAATAACCTCCCAAAATCATTCATTCTTTCAATCATAGGTGCTAGATTTTTCTAAGGCTAATTATTTTCCCTTATCCAAAGTGAATTTTCAGTGGCATTTAGAAAATTCCGATCAGTTTGTCTTCTGAAACGTTAATGCGTATTTGATGTGAATTCAAAGCATTATTTGAATATTTCTTTATATTCATCCCTATGGTTTAAAAGCTAGCATATATATATATATATATATATATATATATATATATATATCTCAAATATCCATTGAACAAAGAATGATGTGATAATGAGGGGAAAAGGTGCTTACCAAATTCTCAGGATGTAATAGCATTTGCTCCCTGACTTGCATCAAACGAAAAAACACAACAAAAGGAAAAATAAGAAGAAACTGCCAGCCATTGGATCAAGCAAGTTGGTTTCCTTACTAGATAAACAATTAGATCTTCTCATCTCTTCTCAGTGCATGTTCTTATTTCATCTCCAGCAGTTCAAAACTGATTTGGGGATTTCTCTAACTAGGTACCAAAGTTTCAGACAATATCTTCTTCCTTTTTTAAAGTACTTTGACTGTGGATAAATCTGTTGAACATAAACCATGTTGCAGCTTTTTGAATTTTTGATGTAGAGGTTTCCTCAGGCCTATGCATCTCACATACACATCCTCAAAGTGTGTCTTACAGCGTTGTGGAACAAATCATTTCCCCAATTTCAATGTCACATTCAGTGACTGAGTAAACCTTCCTATTATTCTGGAAGTTAGTTAAGCAAGTTTCCTTTCAAGTCACTTATGATATACATAGAAAACAGGGTGGGGAAGGACAGGTTGGTTGAGATTTTTATTCTTTCATATGTTTTGTTCATGAGTTTCTACTTGGTCTTTTGATCTTATCTGATTACCTCTTCCATTTTTCTGAAATTTGCTGGGAAATGCTCGTTTACAGCAGTTGCTGTATTCTGGATTGTCATTGCAAATTGTGACTATCTATGCTTTTTTCCCTTTTCAGTTTTATCTGCTGGCTTTAATCAGAATCACTGTTTCTAAGAATGTTTTAATTAAAATAATTAAGAAAAATACACACCTGTTTAGATTATTAGCATTCCACATATGCTTAAATACATGTGAAATGCTTTTAATATTCAAACCTATATAACCCTTTGCATTCCTAGTCCTCCAGCCTTTTACAGTCATTGGTCCTCTCAATCCAAATAAAATTGCTCCAGCTTTCATCCCAGATTCTACTGAAAATCTCCCACTTCCATTACTAATACTTCTGATGATGCCTGAAGAGTTGTTTATGTTCATCTATGACTTCTCACCCGGATATCTGTTCCCAGAACTAGTCTCGATTATCAGGTACCAGTGCTGTCTTTTTCCCCTTATGTTCTGTCCATGTGTTTCTTTTTCCTCAGCTTAACACCTCAAAAAAAAAAAAAAAAAAAAAAGACCAAGTCTTTAGCAGTGACACTTTTTCTGAAAGTTTGAGGATAACAGGAATGTAGTCGAAAAATAGAGATTAAAGCCCAAATCAGAATAGGGAACAAGTTAAACATTTGCCATCAGTATTCTTCCAGGTTCCTATTTCATCTTTTATCCTTGCCAATTTATATTTCTTACCATTCATAATTCTCCCCAAACCCAACCTTTCAACCTTTTCTGGGCATTTCTTCCTCTCAACAGCCATTTCTAAATTCCAAACATTGTCTTTTCTCCAGAGTTTTGAGAAGCCAATTCCTATATTCTTGACTGTGTTATATAAAGTGACATAACTCCTAAATTGCTTTACTCCTTTAATTTTAGTATACCTTCTTTCCCTATTCAAATAAATAGCAAATAATTACAAGCAAACAAGCAAGTAAAAGCCATTAATAGTATTGATCTAAATTACTCCTAAGTGGATCATCCTTACAAGAATCATTTAAGGTTTAAAATGGAGGTTCTTGGACCTTATCCCAGACTTACTTAAGAATCATCGAGGTGTTGGCACAGCAATTTGCTTTCAATGAATTGACAAGGTGATGCTCAAAACCACGTAAGGCTCCCCAGCAACCTGTGTGAAAACAAGAACATTTTTCTCTCTTCTAAGAAGTACAATATCCTCCTTAGATCTCTTCTCAAACTGCAGATAGGTTTATGTATTTTTATCTCTTAAACACTTTCCACTCTTTAGAAATACGAGCTTTAGAAAATATGTTTCCTTAAATATTTCACTGAAAAATAGTGACATCTATTAACTGATATAGAATGTTTTATAATCCCACTTATAAGTGAAATTTTGCAGTAAAAATGATACAACAATGACAACTTCATTATTTGGAATTTATCACATAGTATGCATTCATCATTTATGCCAAAATAAAGTGTTTATTCTATGCAAGTCATTGTACTAGATTTAGCAAGAATATAAAAACTGCCCTCCTGAAACTTACAGTCTGTGTGGGAAGACCTGATATATGTACAAATTGGTGTCAAACCAAATACAACTTGATCATGATTATTGAAAGAGCATACAATGCAATTTTATGTAGACAGAAAATATTTTAGCTGTAAACCAATTAATGATGCATAACTATTTTTTAAGCTGTTGTTAAATTGAAAGTGATTGGATGTTTGTAGATGGTGATGAAAAACCAATGACGGGGACAGTCAAAGAGCATGTTTGTGGAACAATTGGTTAGGTGATAAACATCATTGTTTGAGGGTAAATGAGAATCAATAAAGCAAATATTTCCTATTATTAAAGTAAGCGATGCTATTTTAAATTACATGATGGATAATAGGGGGCTATAGCTAAACAAGTGAGTTATTGACTGTGATTTGAATACCAGGAATCTATATAATAAATATAATTTTATTTAATAAATAAGTAAATTAAATACTGAAAATATAAAAACACTAGCACAAAATCATGGCCACAGAGTTTAAATATCTTTCAATATAGATTTTTATTCAATTTTTAAAAAAATGACAAATGTATAATTAGGTAAGTTAATTTTATCAGACTAGCTACTGCCATTGACAATTTGGGAATTGTTTGCAATAATTTATGATTTATGGCAAACCGTAATCAACTACAGAAACAAACTATAATCCCTAAAGTCTTTAGCATGCCGTCATTGCATAATTTTTTGGATAAAGTGCAGTGATGACTCTGTCTTCACAGAGATGACAAACTGAGAATAAAAAAGACATCAATTGATTTCCATCATCTCAGATGATCTCTAAAGAGCACCAGTAAAATTGAGTGTTTTCTAAGCACTGTCATCAAATGTAGCATTTAGGAAGATGAAACTGAGGAACTGACAGTCAATTAGAAGCTCAAGGACACTATGATATGACACATCTGCTGATTATGGGGGGCATATTACACTAATGGAGAGTAAGTGGTTGATATCAAAGTGTGATGGAATGACAACTGTTAAAGAAATATCAAAGAAAAGGTCTCTTCAAGGAAGGCTACACTGAAAAGAAGTTTTCAGTTTAGTCATTAATTTTTGTCAGCACAGTCAGAAAAAAAGACACTAAGAATTCTTTAAAGCATAGAGTTCTGTAGGACACATATTAACTGCATGTTTGGACTGAGAAGACAGAAAATCCGGCACCTCCAATGGTATTGGATCTATTGGCATAAAACAAATTTTACTCATAATTTTTTTAACAACTGTAAAAGCTTACAATTGAATTGAATGTGGTGATCTATCAAAAAAAGAGTGAATAGGGGCCAGCCCGGTGGCAGTGGTTAAGTTCGCGTGCTCCACTTTGGCTTTTTTGGATTCGGATTCCAGGCGTGGACCTACGCACCACTCATCAAGCCATGCTGAGGCGGCGTCCCATATAGAAGAGTCACAACTCTACAACTATGATACATAACTGTGTACTGGGGCATTCAGGAGAAAAAAAGGGAAAAAAAGAGGAAGATTGGCAACAGATGTTAGTGCAGGGCCAATCTTCCACCAAAAAAAAAAAATTAATGGAAGATATTATTGCCTCAATGATTGTATGTGTTTACTCGCTGAGGTAGCACATTTTGTAATCCTATTTAATAACTTCCATCCACAGTTACAGGTGATAGTATATGAGCTGGTACTTGAAGAAAAAGTAGGACGGCCAACATACAGTGATATTAAATTTAGAGAATTCTAGGCAGAGGAAACAGCACTTACAAAGACAAGCAGTTATGGAATAAATGGGCATAATTTGGAGTAGTTAGCATATAGGATGAGAGAATTCTATATTAAAGTAGAAATGTAGGCTATGTAGTTTAGGAACTGATCATATGGATTTTGTTTTTATGTATCAGATACAATGTGATTTTCCTTAAAAAGTATCAAAAAGAATTTTATGAGATATGTTACATAATAATCAATGCAGTATAGAAATATATTTCTAGAAGATTTAGACTGAATTAAGAAAACCTGCAGATAAAAACAGCAGTTAAAGAGAGATTAGATTATTCATATTATAGCTGAAGATGTGCTGGGCAAAGGCTGTAATACTAAGTAGAAAAAAAGTGTGCATTTATGAGACATTTGGGATGATTCATTATTCACTCAGTGATGTATTAAGAAGAGTCATAATTACAATAATTTTTCAAATTTGTATGATTTTGTGGTACTATGACTGATGAAAAAATATAAGAAAAATAAACATTTGGAAGAGGAATAGTGATTTCAGTATTGAAAAGATTTAAGTTGTCTGTGGGATATCCACTTGGGGATAATATATAATTAACAAGAATTTTAGGAGAGAGCTCAAAAGAGAAAAAAAGTTTTGACAGTCATTATTATACTTCTGTTTTTTGAAGTTTCTTGTTTCAGTTAACTTTTGCTCTGTAACAAATCATTCTAAAACTTAGTAGCCCAAAGCAATTCAAGCAGTTATTTATTGCATGCATTTGCAGATTGGCAAAACATCTAGGTGGTTCTTTTGGATTGAATCATTCTTAGCCAATCTCAGCTGGGCCCACTTGTATCTTCAGTCAGCTGGTGGGTTGCTGCGATTGGCTCATCTATAAATGTCATTCATAAGTGATGTCCTGGAAAGTTTGTGCTACTGTTCATGTGGTCTCACCCTCCAGCATGCTAGCCTAGGTTGGTTCACATAGTTTCAGAATTTTAACAGAGGGAGGAGAAATATGCAAAGCCTACTGCAGTCAAGACCAAGAAGACATATACCTCCACTTCTACTCCATTTTATTTGTCAAAGAAGGCCAGCCCAAATTCAAAAGGGGGAAAGAGACTCCAATAGTTGGTACTGTTGCAAAGAGGGAAGGGAAAAATATGAGACCACATTGGACAAATTCTCATAGAAAAATTCAAGCTAGGTAATTTTCAAAAGATGCCAAAAACAAAACATGAAAAGGAATTTTTTATATTATGTCAAAGGTTGAAACAATGAAGGAAACTGATGAAAAACAGAAAAGATCAGATGTGTAGTGAGAAGACTGTTTAAAGAATTACAGATCAAAAAAAATCTAATCTTGAAAATTCCTATTTCAATATTTAGTTTGTTTCCATTATCTATATATTAGTGGTGAGAAAAGTGAAAATTTTGGAGAAACATAAAAGTGTCTTTCATGAACATATTCCATGCGCTGGAACTTAGTCTTGTCCCAGGCCCTGCTTATTCATGCTGTCTTCTTACTCCCCCCCCACCATTGGATAAAGTGCTGTGATAGTCAGCCTGCTTCATTTAACTCTTAGCATGTCTGATGAAATTAGTCAGTTTTATTTCTAATTTTATAAACTTCTTAGTATGTTTTTTTTTCTGTATTAAAACAAATCTAATAGATTTGAGAGTTTTAGAGAATTTTTCGGTTTACAGAAAAAAATGAGTGGAAAGTTCAGAGTTCCAATATACCCCATCTCCTTCTGCACACAGTTGCCCCTACTATTAATGTAGTGCAGTAGTGTGGTACATTTATTACAATTGATGAGCCACTATTGATACATTATTATTAACCAAAGTCCACAGTTTACATTGTTTCACTCTTTGTGTTTTATATTCCATGGTTTTTTTGACAAGTGTGTAACATATATCCACCATTATAGTATCTTACAGAATAGTTTCACTGCCCTAAAAATCCTGTGTTCCACCTATTCATCCTTCTCTCCCTCTCCCTGAACTCGTGGTCAACCACTGATCTGTTTATTGTCTCATTAGTTTTACCTTGTCCAGAATGTCATATACTTGGAATCATAGAGTACATAGCCTGTTCAAATTGGCTTCTTTCACTTAGCAACATGCATTTAAGGATCCTCCATGTGGTTTTGTGACTTGATAGTTCAATGCTGAATAATATTCCATTGTCCAGATGCACCACAGTTTATTTATCCATTTACCTGCTGAAGTAAATTCTTCCAAGTATTGGAAATAAAGCTGCTACAAACATATGTGTGCAGGTTTTTATGTGGACATAAGTTTTTAGTTCATTTGGGTAAATATTGAGAAGAATGATTGTTAGATCATACATAGAAGCATGCTTAGTTTGGAAAGAAACTGCCAAACTGTCTTCAACAGTGGCTGTACCATTTTTCATTCCCTCCAGCAATGAATAGGAGTTCCTGTTGCGCCACATCCTCACCAGCATTTGACGTTGTCAGTGTTTTGAATTTTAGCCATTCTATTAGATATGCTGTAGGATCTAATTATTGTTTTTATTTACAATTCCTTAATGACATATGATATTTGGCATCTTTTCATATGCTTATTTGCCATCTGTATATCTTCTTTGGTGAAAAGTCCGTTTAGATTTTTGCCCATTTATTGACTGAGTTGTTTGATTTCTTACTGTAGAGTTTTCAGTTTTGTATATTTTGGATACAAATCCTTCATATCAGATGTGCTTTGTAAATATTTCTCCTATTCTGTGTCTTATCTTTTCATTGTCTTAACAGAACCTTTCACGAGGCAGAAATTTTTAACTGGAATGAAATCCAACTTACTGATTTTTTCTTTTATGGATTACGCTTTTGGTGTTGTATCTTAAATGTCATCACCAAACTGAAAGAAGGTTACCTAGCTTTTCTTCTATGATTTATTCTAGGAATTGTATAGCTTTGTATTCTACATTTAGGTCTATGATCTATTTTGAGTTAATTTTTGTGAAAGGTGTAAGGTGTGTGTCGAGATTCATTTTTTTTTTGCATGCGTATGTCCAATTGTTCCAGCACCATTTCTTGAAAAGACTATTTTTTCCCCATTAAATTGCCCTTGCTCCATTCTCAAATATCACTTGGCTATATTTGTATGGGTCAATTCTGGGCCCTCTAGTCTGTTCCATTGATCCATTTGTCTATTATTTTGCTAATACCACACTCTCTTGATTACTGCAGTTTTATAGTAAGTCTTGAAGTCAAGTAATATCAGTACTCTAACTTTGTTCTTCTCCTTCAGTATTGTGTTGGTTATTCTGGGTCTTTTGTCTTTTTATATATACATTAGAATCAGTTTGTTGACATCCAAAAAGTTGATTTTCATTGGGATGCTTTTGAATCTGTACATCAAAGTGGAAATAACTGACCTTTTCACTATATTTATTTTTTCTATTCATAAACATGAATATATTTATTATGTGCATTTATTTGGATCTTCTATGATTCTTGCATCAGAGTTGTGTAGCTTTCCTTATACAGATCTTGTATATATGTTGTCAGATTTATAGCTCAGTGTTTCAGGTTTTTTATGTTAATATTAATGGTATTGTGTTTTTAATTTCAAATTAAGCTGTTCATTGCTGGTATATAAGAAAGCAATTGACTATTCTATATTAACCTTATATCCTGCAACCTTGCTTATTAATTCCATAAACTTTTGTTGACTTGATTCTTAATGATTTAATTAATAATGTTGGCTTCTTCATAGACAATTGAGTCATCTGCCAAAAGAAAGAGAGTTTTATTTCTTTCTTCCCAATCAGTATATATTTATAGACTTTTCTTGTTTTATTGTACTTGTTAAGCCTTCCAGTATGATGTTGAATAGAAGTGATGAGAAGGGGAGATACTCTTATTCCTGATCTTAGTGGGAAACAATCTAGTTTCTCACCTTTAATTACATGAGCTGCAGATTTTTTATAGATATTCTTTATCAGATTGCAGAAGTTTCCCTCTAGTCCCAGTTTGCTGAGAGTTTTTATCATGAATGTTTGTTGGATCTTCTCTATTTTGTTTTTTTAAATCTGTGATATGATCATACAAATTTTCTTCTTTAGCCTGTTGATGTGATTCTTTTTTTACTTTTTTCATATGGTAAAAACACTTAACATGAGCTCTACCCTCTGAAAAGAATTTTAAGTGCACAGTACAGTATTGTTAATTATGGGCACTATGTTGTACAGCAGATGTCTAGAACGTATTCATCTTGTATGTATAAGTATAAAATATTCTAGCTTCTCTTTGCAGATTTGATTGAATAATAAACATTATGCAATTAGGGAGATTAGGAAACTAGAATGCTCTAATTTAGGGACAATCATAGCTTGGTCCCTGAGCTATGGTGAGTATTATGGAGAAAAATATGATGTGGAATATTTTGGGATCTATTTTGTATTTGTACTGACAGGGCTTGCTGATGAATTAAATGTGGAAGTTAAAGGAAAGGGGAGAATAAAGAAAGATTTTTATACTTTTGTCTGAGCAATTGATACCATTATGCGAAATGGAGAAGATTAGAGAAGGAAGAGTTTGGGAGAAAAGAGTGTAATTCGTAGACTTGTTTAGGGCATATTTCTCAGTGATGTCATTTACAGCCATGAGACACCTAAGGAGTGACTGAAGGCAAAAAAAGACAGTAGCACGCTAAGTGCTGATTCTCAGGTCGTACAATATTGAGGGGATAAGTAGAAGAGTAAGAGCAAGAAAAGGAGATTGGAAGTAACTAAAAAGCACGATGATTTTAGATAAGTCATAAGAAAAATAAAAATCCTTCAAGGAGGTGAGTTTTATTTATCTTAAATGCTATGGAACTTTAAATTTCATACATTGCATTTTGGTCTGTCATATTTGTATTTTTCTCTATATTATCCTCACTAGTACTAGTACTAGTAGTAAAATCCCAGGACTAGTAATAAAAGAGACACAATAAATGTGTTGAATAATAAAGTATGTATAGTAACAATATAATATTGGCATTATATATTGTTATGGATGGAACGGTGCCCCCCTCAAATTTATATGTTAAAGCCTTAACCCCCAGTACCTCAGAACGCAACTGTGTGTGGAGACAAGGTCCTTAAAGAGGTGAGTAAGTTGAAATAAGGCCATTAGAGTGATTTTCTAATCCACTATGACAGGTGTCCTCATAAGAAAAGGATGAGACAGCAGGAGTACATGTGTACAGAGAGATAAGCATGTGAAGAGACAGCAAGAGGGCAGCCATCTATAAGCCAAGGAGAGAGGCTTCAGAAGAAATCAAACCTTCTAACTCCTTGATCTTGGATTTCTAGTCTCTAGAAATGTGAGAAAACAGATTTCTATTGTTTAAGTCACCCAGTCTATGCTATTTTGTTATGGCAGCCCTAGTAAATTCATACACATATACAGCCATGTGCTAAATAAGGACGTTTGGGTCAATGTCCCACATACATGACTGCATATATGATGGTGGTCCCATAAGATTAGTACAACGTAGCCTAGGTGTGTAGGAGGCTATACCATCTAGGTTTGTGTAAGTACACTCTATGATATTTGCACAGCAATGATATTGTGTAACAATGCGTTTCTCAGAATGTATCCTTGTTAAGCAATACATGACTGTATTTACTGACTTTAATGTAAGTATCCCTTACTTATATATAATTATTTCTCAGTTGTCTTATTCCTGTCGCTAACTAGCTTTGACAAATTAAACCAGTCATTAATCTCTCTGACACACAGTATAATGAAGGGGTTAGAAGAAAGAGAAGCACACAAAGTTATGTAATTGAGTTTTATAGAAGTCAAAGAAAGTACTGTTGGACAAATGCCGAAGTCATGTGCAATGACATTGACTATTGAGGACCTGGTCATTAAAATAATGAGAGAAAATCAATAGGAATGATAGTGTGATAAATCCTTCAAAAGAGACTCAGTTATCAATAGAATGAATAAAAGAGGTCCTGGGGAAATAGATTATGAAAGTTCAACTTGAAATGAAGAAAGAAATATCTTACTAGTGTTGTCAGAAAACCATTGAAAAATTCAACACTTGATTCATCAGTTGTTCATTTGATTAATTAGCAAATTTTATTATAACCAGAATACATTACATATAAGGTAAAATCATTTTTTCTATAGTTTTATGTTTCTAGATAAGACCCCACTGAAATTTTCACTATAAAATATGCATTTATTTTATAAGTGAAATTATACCAAATCATCTTCTCAAAGTTATAATTAGTTTTCAATAACAAAATGTCCTCTATGTCTGCAAGTTTCTCTCAAGCTTACCTCCAGGCATCTATAAAATATTTATATCTATGCACTAAGTAAATAGAAATAAAGGTCTATTTAGGATACTACCAAAATAAATTGATAACAAAATTATCTTAAATAATTTTTTATTTCATTTATGTGTATAAGATGTCACTTATAGACTCATACATTTCAAGTGAATATGATTTTTATTATGAATAAATATGCCAACTATTTTGAGAATCACAAAGGCTAGCTTGAGATAGTGCTAGAAAACCATTTAAATTATGTTTCTTACTAATATATCTGATGCCATTTTCAGGCAAGTAGTTTGCTTATGAAGTTTTTGTGTAAGTACTATTTGATGTGATTCACAATTTATGTAATCCAATTAATTATTTTTCTGCTCTAAGATACATGACAGCTGATTTCAGTCTGCAATATAATAAGTAAACTGCTCTGTAGAACATGAAGCACAAGAATTTCATATAAATCAACGATATCTAAATTATAAAAAAAAAATCTTTCAAGATAAAAGAATCAAGCTATAAAACATAGAGTTTTCAACAATCTAAAAAAGATAATTTCCTTTCTCTTAAAATTACTTTTTGTCATCCATACCATTTTAAATTAAATTAAAAATGCCATTGATTCCAAGAGGCATCATTATTTTTAAAGCATATAGAAAAAATATTTTAAAAAGCATCCAATGAAATTATGGCATAACACCAATTATAAAAATGCCTTGATTTTATTGAGATTAGGAAGTAAAGAGTGACTCCTAGACTTGATAATTGTGTTATGATTTTATTCTGTTTAGTATAATAGCAAATAATAATATTAGAGAATACATATCCAGAACTTTAGAGAAATGTTTAATTTCTCCAAAGGTATGATATAATAATCTTCATGAAACGATATAAACATCTTCATGTTTACAAAAACGGAAATTATTCAAAACACATAAGGATTTGGATAATGTTCCGGTAACTGCTTTATGAACAGTTTATATCTCTCATGGAGAAATTCTATATTTAATATATGCTTCATATTTCATTTAGGATTTAAAGAACATAGAATTAGTCATTTAATAGTAATTACTTGCATTTGGCATGTACACAAAGTGGAAAATCTAATATTTTTGGCCTGATGTTTGATTTGACTAGGTTTAATAACTACATTTTATATTTTGTTATACTTCCTGTTGAAAGAATGACACCAATTAGTTGTTTCTGTCCTACTCACTTCCAATTTAATGAAATAAAGGATTTCTCAAAAAAACAGAACATTCTTGAATAATGATACTTTTTTATTCTAATTATTTTAGGCATAGAATTCCTTTGAAGTTGACAGCAAAAGATTGTATTTCTGATGTTCTTTTTAGTCTGGCAATTACTGAATCATTGAATAAATGTCATTATAACTATTTGTGGAGAAAAATGGAAATATAATGAGGAAATGGAACAAAAATAGTATTTGATCATCCATCTGCATGTCAGTAAGACAGTTTTTTACTAAAGACCCTTTCTTGGCATATGTGTTACCGTTAATATCTATTATAAAGATAAAAATACACCAAGGTTTACATCTCAGGTAGTTCAAGGAAAAGATAAGTGTTTTTGCTGTCTTGTAGACTTGTTTTTACATTTCTTGATAAATCTGTCACTTAGTACGGTGATCCAATTAATGTTCTTGGGTTAACTGTTCAAATAAACACATTTTTTTTTTTCTAAAGGCAGAGAGAAGAAAGGCAGAGTAGATGGAATTTGAACTTGCCTTAAAGCTATTTTTCCCCCAAAACACAAGCCCCTAAATGTATAAAGTTTATAAAAATACCTCCATTTTTTCCACTGGCATAGAATTCTGCTATAGTAGATTTATAATAATTTATTTTATATATTTCCAGCTATCCATAAAAAACTATCCACAAGGAAAGTTGTATTTATATCACTTCATTTCTTTTGGTAGTCTTCTAGAGGATATTCTATTAATGTTGGCATTCAGTTCCTTAGAAACAATTAAGTCTGCTGTGAAGTAATGCAGGTAAATCAATAGGTAGAGAGATTGATAGATAATAGATAGACAAACAAAAGCAATCATTAAACTATCATAAAACTCTCGTGAAATATTCAAGCAGTTAGCACAGATCTTAAGCCCACTCATGGAAACACTATATCAGGACAGGAAGGAAAAGGAGCAACATCTATCTGATGAGCTGAAGAGTTCAGCAGTGGCCCTGATATAGATAGTGATCAGAGCAAATAGGCCACTTTTATCACAGCCAAATAACTGTTTTCCATGATTGCCAGATAGGAAATTTAAAACAAATAAATAAAAGTTAAATATAAGAGAATAAGTATTATAACCTTCAGTTAATTTGCTGACATATAATAAATATCCATAAGAAAATTCAAAACATGACTTCATTTAAAGATCTTAAGAAAGAAATTTCAGCCACTGGGTGCCTTATTCTAGTAAATCTATCTCATGAGGAGGAACACAAATCTTGATCTTACCTGCTTAGCGGCCCTTAAAACTGCAGCAGAGTAAAACTGGTGGATGTGTACCTCAATTGTGCAACAAGTAGTACATCTTCTTACCTTATAGAAATAGTACAAGGTCTTTATCACCAATTACTTGGTCAGGGATGGGCTCACTGGTTAATTATTTAAACATACACACCCACATACACACACACACACACACACACACAATCTTTTCCTCAATGATTGTTTTTTTATTTATGTCATAGCTATTTGCCATTTTTCCATAATAGCAATGCATATTTGATTCTCATAAAAAGGAAAAATTTGTTTAAAATAATAAAGGCACAGATCCATAGATGTTTTACTACATACATTATATACACACTATGTATATAATCTAAAATAGTGTATCTCCAGAGGAGCCACCAAGACATACCCGATGGTCCAAGAATTTGCCTTAGACAGGAACACTCCTTCAATTGTAACAGTGTAGATGGAGAAAAATTCTTTGCAGAGGAATTAAACTTTTAGTTGGAGCAGCAGGGCATTTCACAGGAAGTTTCTCATGTTTTTTTGTCTATTTATTAGATTCTTGATGCCCCATCCTGTCCCATTCTTCATGGCCAGTTTCTGTAGGATGGATTTCGCGGGAGGTGCCCAGCAGCATTTGCTACTTTGACATTAATAAAATGTTACATTAATAAAAAGCACAGTGTTTTCCAGGCAGAGTTGAGGGCCCAGTTGTTCCTGAAGACAATATTCAGATTTATAAATTAAAATCACAATGAGATACCACTGCATACCCACTAAAATACCTAAAATTATAAATACTGAAAGCACCAAGTTTTTGCAAGAATGTGGAACAACTGTAACTCTTATTTATTGCTCCTGGTGATGTAAAATGCTGAAACCTCTTTGAAAAGATATGAAAAATTCTTATAAATTTAAAAATACACTTACTGCACAACACAGAAATTCTACTCTTAGTTATTTATCCAACAATAATGAGAACACATGTCTATGCAAGGGATTTTATATACAGAATGTTCAAGAAAACTTTGTTCATTATAGCCAAACCTGGACACAATACAAGCATGAATCAAACTATTTCATATTTATACAAAAAACTACTACTCAGCATAAAAAGAATTGAGCTACTAATATGCACAACATAGATGACTTTCATTTCTCTTTCTCTGTGGGAAAAAAAAAGAGCTGGACACAAAACAACATCTTGGGGGTCTCAGGGTGGCCAGGTTGTAGTTGTTGAATGGGAAGTACCACAAGATAAAAATTTTGAGTTTTTCAATATACCATGTTTTGATAAGTATATGGGCTACATGGATGAATGCACTTGTCAAAATTTAGCAAATTATATCATAGGATTTGTGCTTCTTCCCATATATACATTTTACCTAAAATAAAGAACTGTAAACAAAAATGATCCAGGGTTATGTGGTTTTTCTCCCCACTCTACTCAGAAGTTAAGAAAAGAAGCACCAAATAAAAAAACTGGAGTTAATTCAGAATTAGAGTTTGTCAGAGAGCAAGAGAACAACGAGAAAGAAGTTGAAATTATTAGAAAAGGCCTGGTTAAAAGGAAGGGGCTATGGGGGCTTGACTATTGAGGGAAGGAACAGAACATTGGAAGGAAATCAATAGGCAAATGTAGAGGGGTCAAGTCAGAGAAAAGGTTTAAAGGGAGTAGCCAAGGAAAATGCAGGAATCATAGGAAGTCACAGTCAGAAAATTCAAATTTAAGATTTTCATATGATTCGACAGTTCTAAGTTTGACAAGGCCCCGGGTTTGTAGACATGGGTGACGGACTGACATACCATGGTATATTAGTTTCCTAGCACTGCTGTAACAAAGCATTGCAAACAGAGTGGCTGAGAACAGCAGAAATTTATTATCTCATGGTTTTAGAGGGCAGAAGTTCAAAAAGGTAGTAATTCAAAATCAAGGTGTCAGCAGGGCCATGCTCCCTTGAAGGCAGTAGGGAAGGGTGTGCATCAGGCTTCCAAGCTTCTGGAGGCTCAGGGGTTCCTTGGCTGCAGATGGTGCTCTCCCTGTGTCTTCCCATAGTCTTTCTTCTGTGCCTGACTGTCTCTTCACGTGGCATTCTCCCTATGTGTGTGTTTCTGTATGCAAATTTCCCATTTTTTTTAGGACACAGTCTTATTGGATCAGGGCTCCAACTAATGACCTCATCTCAATTAATCTGCTGCAACCTTATTTCCAAATAAAGTCACATTCTGAAGTCCTGCGGGTTAGGATTTCAACGTGTGAGTTGTGGGGGACACAATTCAACACATTAGATGTGGATAAGCAACTGGATTATTAAATGAACTGAGAAGTTAGTGGTGGATACTGAGAATGATGAGGAAGGAATGAAATGGTTATCTGACATGAGTTGGGGGGAGGGTAACAGTCTAGACATGGCATGGGGAACAGAGCAGGTTGCCCCCAAGGAATGGATATGTGAATAAAAAGATAATAATTTTTGAGGGAAAACCATGTTGACCTTATATGCAGGCTGAGGATGCAGAAGAATTGGATTATTGTGAAAGGTGGCACAGTGAAAAGGCCGGGTGGAACAAGGGAGGTCAGAGAGAGCAGCACTACAGTGCAAGTAGAGCTGAGAGAGCCTTCCTGGCAACCCAGGCAAGAGTAGGTGCTCCCTCTGAACTGGATGCTTCCTCACTCATTGCACTTACCATATTTACTTAAAATGACATTGCAGTTTATGTCCTTTGCTGCTTAGGAGGAAAAGGCCAAATTCTTTTCCCTGAAGTGTTTTGCAATAGCTGATTCTTGTGTTTGAAACATGATATTTACATGGCTTAGTCATTCATGTCATCTAATTCCTAGGTTAAATGTCACCAGATCAGAAAAGCCTTTCCTGACAATGCACTCAAAAATGGCTATATAGTAAATATCTATCACATCTCATCATAATTTAACTATTTGCATAGAAGTCATCACTCTGATAAATTTCTAATTTATTTCTATTTTACCTATTTCACCACACCATAATGAAATGAAAAGGAAGCTTAATTCTGTTGATCACTTCTGTGTTCCCAGCAACTACAGCAGCAATTGGCACAGGGAAGTACTTAACAAACGTTTATTTGGTTATTTATTTTTTTGAGGTAACATTGATTTATAGCATTATATAAATTTAAGGTATACATCATTGTATTTCAACTTCTGTATAGAGTACATCGTGTTCACCACCAAAAGTCTAGTTGAAAAGAAATATCTGTTGAATGAGAGATAACGTCTGTTTGGTTCATCATTCCCCAGGCACATAGAACAGAACTTGCCATATAGTAGGTGCTTGATAAATGATTTTGAATTTGTTAATAAATAAATAGATGAATGACCAAATGTAAGAAATCTTCCAACAATTAGCAGAGATGACACACATTGAAAGACATGAAATTTTCCAGCTGAAAGTTTTCAGAATGAATTACTTCCACCAAAATGCTGAGAGATATAGCAAGTGTGGTGGACTAGACAAAGGCCCCAAGGGATATTCAATCCTAATCTTCAGAACCAATGAATGTTAGAAGAGACTTTGCAAATGTGATTAAATTAAGGCCCTTGAGATGGGGAGATTATCCTAGATTATCTGGGTGAGCCGAATATAATCACAAGGGTCCTTATAAAAGGGAAGCAGGATAATCAGTGTTAGAGAGAAAGTGATGCAATGACAGAAGAGAGGGAAGCAAGTTAGAGAGAAATGTGAAGATTCCTCACTGCTGGCTTTGAAGATGGAGGAAGGGACCACAAATTAAGAAATATAGGAAGTCTCTAGTACATGGAAAAGACAAAGAAATCGATTCTCCCCTAAAATGTCCAGAAGGAATGCTACCCTGGTGTACTCACTTTAGATTTCTGACCTCCAGAACTGTAAGAGAGTAAATGTATGCGTTTTAAGCCACTAAGTTCATCATAATTTTTTATAGTAGCAATAGGAAACTAACACAGTGGGTGAGGGACAAAGATGGGAAGGTTAGATTAATGGATTCGTTGATCATGTGAAAGTAATCCTTGGATGGTAAATTTGATTTGCCACATTATGTTTATAATGCAGTTACTATGTCTACATTATAATATAAAACTGAATATATATATATATATATATGCATGCAGGCATATATTTGTGTGCTTTTTTACATAATACCAATCAGGAGAATAAAATGAAATTGTTATTGCCTAATTACTATATATTTGTATGTGAACTAATACTTGAAAAGCCAGAAATGATTTTCTTTTTTAGCCTTATTATGACTGTCCTCTTTATTTACTATCCTTTAGACTGTACATAATTCTATCTCTTACAAAACCGGGAATCCTATAAATGGAGTCCTTTAACGTTGCATCAAGATAGACTAAATCAAAGTCATCAAATGGCAATAAAAAAGCAGTTTACAATTTTTATGTGGTTACTACTTAAATTATGATCCAGAGATCAGCAGTATCAGCATCACCTGGGTACTTACTGGAAATGCAGAATCTTGCTCCACCCAACCCTATAGAAGCAGAATTTGCATTTTAATAACACCCTCAGGTAATTTGTATTCATATTAAATTTTGAAAAGCACTAGTTTGTTTCATCTGATCAAATTTTGTTCTGCAAGTGAGAAACATTATCTAAGAAATTAAAAATCAGGATTAGGAAAAGAATTCAAATCCCATGCTTTTCACCAAGGAGCTCTTTCTTCTAGGGCATTTTTTTCTTTTTTGGCTATAATCTTAATAACACTATTTTAAAATAGTTTCTTCTTTTTTAGAGAATAATTAGCACACATCGTTGATGTAAGTCTGAAGATAACCAGAAGTCATCACTGGTGTCAGGGCGATACTATCACTTTCTGTTACTATATTTGAAATATTTAATCCTTGAAATTGAAACCACCAACTACTAATTTTGACCGAACATTTTATCCTTAATTATGATGACCACTGGGGGTTGGGAGTGGTGTGGAAGACACGCTGTTTGATATATAAGAATTATCTTTATTTCAAAGTGATAGTGGAAATGTCCATAACAGAAGGAAAATGATTCCATAAAATTGAGGAAGTCAACAAGATCCTGAATGTTAACAGGGAATTCAACCTAAAAATCCATATAAAATCCGTGTAAAAATGAGAAAACAAGATGAAAAGTGCTGATTTGATGAATGCTTTGAGTTGTAAATTAAATTACATTTACTGTACTACCAATTTTGCTGATTTCTTAAAAATATTACAGAGGCATTGATTAAATTGTCTTGCAAAATATTAAATAAAATCTCACATATTTCACTTACAGTAAACGTCTTATACTCTGAAGAGTAAGATCCGAAATACAGCTATTTAAAAGGAGATCACTTAAATATAAGTGATAAAAATTTCAATCTAAATAGCTTCCTCTGCTATATTGACTATAATTAATCAACTGGTGACTTAGATGACACAAAATTTAAAATCAGAACACAGTCAAAAAGAAAAATATGGCCATTAAAATAGAGGATTAAATAATAGATTTATAAGAGAGAATCTTTTTTTATTATAATTATCCTGCCTGTGCCTTTTTCATATGTTGTCAAACTACACTCTTTTTATAAGTTTCTACAGAAGAAAAAAATTTATTTATTTTAAGCAACCTAAAACTTAATTTATAGTATTATAGGTCACTGGTATTGAGAGTTCTATGGTAACCTTAAAAGAACACGCACCTAACTTTTAGTTTTATATTGACCACAATTAATTACTTTTTTACTCCACAGTTTCTCTCCTACCTGTCAAACCTGTCACATAAATATACACCACCCAGGGCCGGCCGGGTGGCGCAGTGGTTTAGTTTGCGGTTGGCAGCCCAGGGTTCGTGACTTCGGATCCCGGGCTCCCGCTGACCCACCGCTTGTCAGCCATGCCTTGGTGGCGTCCCATATGAAGTAGAGGAAGATGGGCATGGATGTTAGCTCAGGGCCAGTCTTCCTCAGCAAAAAGAGGAGGATTGGCAATGGATGTTAGCTCAGGGCTGGTCTTCCTCACAAAAAAAAATATATATATATACACCACCCACAATGTCATTCCTTAAGAGTCAAGATGAAAGAAATCACATTTCAAGATAGAAACAAATTCAGGATATTTCACTATTTTCTTTATTGTTTAAGGTATTGGGGAAAAAAACCATTACATTTAAAATTGAAATAATAATGAGATGTATCACAAGTCATCAAATGTGCTTTCTTTTCATAAAATAAAATCAAAACAACAATGACTAGATTGATTAGGAGAATTTGATTTTTCTACCTGTATCATGGGAAATGAAAAACAAATTATTTAAAATTGATAACTATGAGAGTAAACTCATATCTTAGGCAGTATTAATATAGACAGGAAGTAGATTGCTCATAGATAGATGTTTGATGAGTCTCACATTAGAGACACATAAATGGATAGATGATTGATTGTTATATATAACACTCAGAAAATACATTGCTATTTTGAATAAAACCGTTGCACAGATTATAAGGTGTGTATTAAGAATAGCAATAAGCCTTGTAAGTCCAGGTGCAGTGTGAGGTGTAGCTGGCTACGTCAGGAAATCAAGCCCTGACTTCATTACTTACTAGCTGTGTAAAGACACTGAAGTCACTGAATTTCCAAATACCTTTGTTTCCTTTTCTGTTAAAAGATGCAGTTATATAAGCTCACCTCCCAGGGATAAAATTGAATGAATCTATTAATATTTAAGCAATGATTGCATCAAACCAAGCATAGACATCATGTGAAAATAATGTGAGATAAATTTGAGTAGTATCTGGATATCTCAGATTATATCCGCATGAGTATAACAAATTTTGTCGGTATCACATATGTATGAAATAGGCATAGGTCAACAGTTAATTCAGATTAGCACCACCAAAGTGTCAAATTAATGAATCAGTCTATTGTGATATTTTTGTACTGAACTTTTAATTCAAACATAAATTCTTTCATTCCTTTCCAAGAACAGCTAATATATCTAAAATGAGAGATGTCCACTCTTGGATTTAATGTTATAATACAAACATAATATATATATTATATATGTTATGTATATAATTATATATATAATATTATAACTATAATGATTTAATTTGTAAAATGTAAAGGACTTCCACATACTCATAAACATTAATTAGGTAAATAATAAATATTCCATTGAGCATGACAAATAGAATTAGCCTGTTTTGATAATGATTCATCTTTTAATAATTCTCCTAGAGAAAACAAGGATTCTTGAGCCTCTTGTCTGGTCAGGAATTTTGGTGCAGATGCTTCTAGTGAGAAAAGTTAGACATCATCACTCCCCTGAGCCTTTTGTCTCCATAGGTATGAGTGACTTATATTTGACCGAGGGCAAGATTTTGTTTTTTGGATTTTTTTTCAGCTTTATTGAGATGTAATTGACATACAACATTGTGTAAGTTGATACACTTATATATTGCAATATGATTACCACCACAGCGTTAGCTAACATCATCAAATCACTTACTTATCATTTGTTCTTTGTGGTGAGAACATTTAAGATCTAATTCCTTAGTAACATTTAAGTATATAATACAGTGTTGTTAGCTATAATCACAATACTCTGCATTAGATCCCCAGAACTTATTCATCTTCTAACTGGAAGTTTGTACCCTTTGACCAAAATCTCTGCATTTCCTCCACCCCTATCCCCTGGTAACTATCATCCTACTCTCTGTTTGCACAAATTCGGCCTTTTTAGATTCCAATTATAAGCGATATCATGTAGTATGTCTCTCTCTGTCTAACTTATCTCACTTGAAATAATGTCCTCGAGGGCCAAACATGTTGTTACCAATGGCAGGATTTCCTTCTTTCTCATGACTGAACAATACTCCATTCCATTGTGTGTGTGTGTGTGTGTGTGTGTGTGTGTGTACATAGATAAGTGTGTGTGTGTATAAACCACATCTTCTTTAGCCATTCATTCATTAACAGATATATTGATTGTTTCCATATCTTGGCTATTGTGAATAATGCTGCAATAAACATGGGAGCATAGAAATCTTTTCTATATCTTGTTTTCATTTCCTTTGGATATATACCCATAAGCAGAATTGCTGGATCATATGGTAGTTCTATTTTAAATTTTGAGGAACCTCCATACTATTTCCCATACTGGCTATACCAGTTTACATTCCTACCAATAGTGCACAAGGTTCTCTACTTCCTCATCAACACTTGTTATTGCTTGTCTTTTTGATGACAGCCATTCTAACAGGTGTGCAGTAATATCTCACTGTGGTTTTGATTTGAATTTCTCTGATTAGTGATGTTGAACATCTTTTCATTCCCTGTTGGCCATTTGTATGTCTTCTTTGGAGAAACACCTATTCAGTTCTTCTGCCTATTCTTCAGTTGGATTTTTGGGGTTGTTCTTGTTATTGAGTTGTACGAGTCCTTTATATATTTTGGATGTTAATCCCTTATCAGATATATAGTTTGCAAATATTTTCTCCCATTTCATAGGTTGCCTTTTTATTTTGTTGATTGTTTCTTTTGCTGTGCAGAAGCTTTTGGGTTTGATGTAGTCTCCTTTATTTTTACCTTTGTTGCTTGTGCTTTTGGTGTCATATCCAAAAAATTCTTGCCAGAACCGATGTCAAGGAGTTTTTTCCCTATGTTTTCTTCTAGGAGTTTTATGGATTTAGGTCTTACATTTAAGTCTTTAATCCATTTTGAGTTAATTTTTGTGAGTGGTTTAAGATAGAGGTCCAATTTTTTGTTTCCGCAGGTGGTTACCCAGTTTTTCCAACACCATTTATTGAAGAGACAGTTCTTTTCCCATTGAGTATTCTTGTCTCCTTTGTCATAAATTAATTGACCATATATGCATGAGTTTATTTCTGTGCTCTCTGTTCTGTTCCATTGATTTATGTGTCTGTTTTTATGCCACAACCAAACTGTTTTGATTACACTAATTTTGTAGTATAGCTTGAAATCAGGAAGTGTTATGTCTCCAGCTTTATTCTTTCTCAGGATTGTTTTAGCTATTTGGGGTTCCATAAAAATTTTAGAATTGTTTTTTCTATTTCTGTGAATAATGCCATTGGAATTTTGTCAGGGATTGCATTGAATCTATAGATGGCTTTGGATAGTATGGACATTTTAACAATACTAATTCTTCTGATCCATGAACACAGGGTATCTTTTCATGTGTTTGCATCTTCTTCAATTTTTTTCATCAGCATCTGTAGTTTTTATTTTACACATCTTTCACCTCCTTGTTTGGATTTTTTCTAAGTGTTTTATTGTTTTCAGTGCTATTGTGAATAGGGTTGTTTTCTTTCTTTTTCAGATACATCATTGTTAGCATGTAGAAATGCCATCTTTTCTGCATGTTGCTTTCCATTGATTAGTTCTAACAGTTTTTTGTTTTAATTATGTTTGTTGTTTTCTGTTTGATGAAGCACCAAATAAACATGTGGAGCACTAAGGGAGCATAGGGGAGTGGAGGCTGTCTGTCTCTGCCCCATCTGTGAGTCTGGATTTCAGTCCTCGGGGAGAAATGACAAACACTGAGGTTGAAGGACTCGTGCTTAATGTGAGACTGAACAAAAGTAAAGTCAGTGATAAAATATGAATAAGATTTGGGAACAGAATCTTTTAACACAAAAACCTGTGTGCAGTCACAAATAAATGCTCTCAGAGAGCTCACGAGAAAATACCTCTACATCCAGACAAACAAGAGGAAAAACCACAGGACGCCACAGATGAGCTCCTCTTCCACACAGTGGAAGGAATTTCCCATAAGTGGTCTATTGACACTGCCTTTGAGTGAGGAGCCTAGTTTAGAGGAATGTGAATAAACCTGCTCCTGCCCATATATGATACTACCTCTATTTGTTTTCTGTTGCTATATAACAAATTACCACAAACAGCACCTAAAAACAGCATGCATTTATAGTCTCACAGTTTCTATGGATCATGAGTTAGGTCTGGCTTAGCTGGGTTTTCAGTTTCTGATTCTCTGTAGGCTGTAATCCACTTGGCAGTTGAGACTGGGGCCTCATCAGAGACTTGACTGTAAAAGGATCCATTTCCAACCTGCCCCAGCAGGTTTTAGACAGAATTTACTGAGGTTCCCATTTTCTTTCTGGCTCTCAGCTGCCATATGCCCTTCGATCCTAATGTGCTAGTATTCTCCTAGCATGTGGTCTGTTACACAGCTATTTCAACATGGCTATTTGTTTCTTGGAGTTCAACAGAATAATCTCTCTGACCTCAAGGAGGGACCAGTTCCTCTTTTAAGAGCTTTAATCTGATGACATGAGGCCCACACAGAATATTCTTCCATTTGAATACTTAAAATCAACTGATTTGGTATCTAAAGTACATTTGAAAAATATCTTCACTTTTTCCATATTCTACAGGCTAAAAGCAATCATGGATTCCACTTGCATGCAAGGGGAGGGAATTATACAAGTGTGCAACTTATTAGAGAACACCTTAGGGTGTGTCTGATACACTACCATTTGGGAATTTCCAGAAAATGAGTGTGGAGTTGAAGAGAAGACTGATATTTCTGGGAGTAGCATTGAGGAGCAACTTCCAGATGTATCCAGACAGAAAAGTCCTAAACACTCTAATCAACTTGGGTAATAAATGTGTATGTGCATGTGTATGCTGTCCCTGTATTGATATGTGTGTGTATATTGAAATATCAATTCCCTTAGGCACTTTTACAATTGTGGAGACCAGGCTGCTTTGTTTGTCATCCCTAAATTAGTGTATGGTGGTCTAGTTAAGATTCAGCTCTTTCACCACTATGTCTTGGGGTTGTTTCCCAATCAGGGAACTACACCACTTGTCTGTGGGTTGTCATATCATGGCAGCTGTGTGCTGCTGTGATGCTAAAAGCTATGCCACCAGTATTTCAAACACCAGCAAGTCCATGAATGGTGGACAGGTTTCAGTGGAGCTTCTAGACTAGACAAACTATGAAGAAAGACCTAGCCACTCAATTCCAAAAAAATTGGCCATTAAAACTGTAAGTGTAGCAGTGGAGCATTGTCTGCTATAGCGCTGGAAGATGAAAGGAAGGCATGCGCACAGATGCACGCACACACACACACACACACACACAGGCTGGGCAGGGTTTCACTCTCTTGTACACAGGGTCATTAGAAGCTGGAATTGACTCAATGGCATTAACAAAACAACAAAAATTGGTCTAAGATGGAGAGATCAACTTATATTTCTCTCACTTAGCAGAACCATTGTTACCTGAACAAATTTAAGGAGCTTTACCCTGAGGCCAGTGGTTTTGGATGGCTCCAGAGAGCTAAATTTTGCCAGTGACTGCAGAAACCATCCTCAAGGGTGATATTTTATTTTTCACTCCATCAGCAATTAAGAATTACCAACCAGTCATAATTTGTGGATACAGATGACCAGTCTAAGGTTTTTATAATTATTTGGGTTAAAGACTTCCAGGAAGGTATCTAACAAAAAAGATATGGGTTTGAAACATCAAGATTAAATATTGGCATAAGTGTAACACAAAGATTGAGAAATTCTTGGATATTCAATGTATTAAATGATGGTTAATAGCTGAGTGTGTTATCACTCAGTATCAAAAAATAGACTCCCAAATTATTGTAACAAAGACCTCATAGACTGGTAATTCTCATTAGCTATCTTTTGTCTTTTTTATTCACGAGTAGAATTGATAAGATTACAGAGCAAAAAATTAATTTTCAGAATAATTTTCCAATGAAAGCTTTTATGTGATGGCTGCAGAATAAAATTCAGGATCTCTCTTCTTATTTCATGTAAAATAGAAACTAGGCATGTCTAAATATCTTAAATGCAGTCCTTGGAGAAAAGGCTTACACTGTGTCTTCCCTTTCATGACAAATTATTCTACCATGGTCACCGCATGCTTTAGGATTGTGACAACCTAGGATAAGAAAGGTCAGCCCTGTCTCCTCATTTTACAGGTGAGGAAATTGTGATCAAGTGACCCATACCTGGGAGCACAATTCATGAACCCAACTAAGAGCGTGCCTTGTAGCTGTGCCTACATGGTTGCTGAAAACTTAATCTAGCTTATTGTTAAATATTCGATGGGAAAGCCAAGAGCCAGAATGATCAAATTATTCAACCAAGGCTTAATATCTGACTGGTAGTTTTGAAGAGACTAGAATAAATGTATCCTGATTTCATTGTCTTCAACTACCTGTGGTTACTTTTGTAGTATTACTCCCTGTTACTACCCTAAATCTCCTGGAAGGCAAGGACCATGGTCCACATTATGAATATTTCAAATAACTTCTAACAATAGTTCACATCATAGGTACTCATCAGGTGATCATTGAAAAGGTGAATGAATGAGAAGGAAATAATTCAGCCTATAAGATAATGATTAACATAACCAACATTGAAAGACAAGAAAAGCCTCATTCAAATTGTTAAATTTATTTGTGTTAAGGCAAAGAATGCAAAATAATATAGCAGAAATTTCTTATTTGACAGTAAAGCAATGGTGGCTTTCTAAAATAAGGTCACCTAAACCCAGGGTATAACACATGCTTATCTCTAAAATATATTATTCTTGAAGTTTTTGAATTTCTGAAAATGCATTATTTTCAAAGCAGACATAGCACAGCTTGTCTAATACTTTGATGTTGGATGACTAGTTCTTAAGCTCTGTTGTCTTTGTGGTTAAATCCTTGGTTGAGGGGTTTGCAAGTTTGCGAAAATAAAATAAAATTAAAAAGCACCAGATAGGGTACATCTATACCACTACTCACTAGACTAAAATAAAAAGAGATTACAAAAGTATAGTGAGATTTACATTTACCTTTTAATTTCAGTAATGATGTTGGTATTTGTCTTCTAAATGTGAGAATGTTTATTTTCTTCTATAATTCTTGATTTATTGTCTAGCGACAGCTTGGTCACATTAATTTAGTTACTGTGCATTTAACAAAGCCAAACACAGTATAAAGTCCTCACAGTTTTGCTATAATGTCTTATATTTGCAAAAATATTTCAGTCTAAGTGATTGCTTATAAAGAGATATATGAACATGTTTTCATCCGTCCCTTATACAGAATCAAAGAATTGAGGGAAAAAATATGTAATTGAGTATTTTGTGTGCAAGGCTATTATGAGGAAAAATAAATTCATTGAAACCAACCTGAGCATCACAAATGCATAGGCATTCTTTATTGTTCCACCTTTGATCTGATCCGCTTTTAAAATGAAAATGAGTCAAAACAAATACATTTATATGCAAATATAATTCAAGTAAATATTAGCTATGTAAATTATATACATGTAAAATGCAGAAAAGCTGTATTTTTTATAAATTCAACAAAAATTTCCTGACTGCCTACTGAAGTTTAGCCATTATATTAGACAGTAGGAATACAGGTATACAATCCCCTGCCTTCAGTGAGGTGATTTGCAGCCCTGGCTCTGGTTCATTATTACTTATGCAGCTATTAAAATAAAGACACCTAATCCCACTTTTGGAAACAGCGATTCAGAACCTCTAAAGCAGGTCCTAATGATTATATTAAAACGCTGTGATTCAAACATACAAGTATTTTGGAAAAGCCAGCCTTCTCTGTATGACTTCACTGCGTGAGGAAGACATAATTAAAATAATTCTAAGAACACCATAGAAATATGCCCTGGATACAAAATGACCATTGATGATATATATCTAGCTCATCATATCTTTCCCCAAAACTCATTTTATACTTCTCAGATTGTTTGACTTGGGTTTTAATAGATAGAATGTAAGAATATACAACAAAATTTTTGCAAAGCATTAGTTATAGGATAGATGAGGTTGAAGAGGCAACCATAGACAGACCATGAAGTGTGCTGGGCATTCTGGAGTCTTCCTTGAGGCAATAGGGACTCATTAAAGAATTTTAAGTCAAAGAGTCATCTGTATTCTAAAAAGTGAACTCTGGCTGCAGAGTTACCATCCAGAGTCTCAGTTCTTACAGGAGTCGGGGACTACATCTCCCAGCACGCTCCACCATGGCCACAGAGCTAGGCAAAGCTCCTTGAGTCAGAGCCACACAGTAAACATTTGGGGAAAAAAAAGGTCAGAGATGGTAGAATTAGTAAATGAAGACTTTAAAACAGCTGTATAATATTTATAAAGATTTAAAGCAAATCAGCAAGATGATGGGAAAAGTCATGGAAGACATATTTAAAAAGAAACAAATAGAACTTTTAGAACTTGGAGATTGTATATCATATATACATCATATGTAATATATGTATATGTATTCACTGAACTGACTTAGCAGACTAAATGCATAAGAAATGATTAGAGAAAATTAGCAATAGAAGTTATCCAGACAGAAGTAGAAAGAGAAAAGAGAGTGAAAAAATGAACAAGCCCTCAGTAACCTGTGGAATAATATAAAATGGTCTAGCATATATGTATTAGACTCACAGAAGGGCAAGATGCAAGAAGGGCAGAAAAATATGAGCTAGCTAATAAAAGCCAGTGCCAATAGTCTAGGACAGGATAGTGTAGGCAATGGAGTAGGAAGGCAATTGTTGTGTTAATATACACAATAATGTGCCTGCCATTGATGAAGTTGGTGCAAATTGATATTGCGGTCAAATTGGAAATTAAAGTCTATTTAATCATATGGAAGCTATTTATTGAACGCTTACTTCTTGTCACAAGCTTGTCTAGGTGCTGGGTAGTGACTTGAAGTCTAATAAGTGCATTCTAAATGGATTTTTAGAAAGGATTACACCAAAAAAAGGATGAGGGCAGGGCAATTCTTTCGGGGACATCTACCATTGTGTAGTAGTGGAAGACAATGAGAGCCTGAATTTGTCCATTAACATGCTAAATAAGAGGATGGGTTTAAAAAGCTTTATTAAGGTAGAATAGAATTTAGGAACTGACTGATTAAAAGTAAGGAATAATTCATACTAGATTTGAAATTTTGAGACATCAAGGAAAGAAAAAATTCTGTAGAGAAAGAAGATATGTTCTAATGTGTATTTGTAAATAATTGAAAGCACTGACAGGACAAGAAGTTAGACATATTAAGAAAATACATTTTAGGGCTAAACTTTGTGAGGTCAGTTTTGTAAATTTTGATTTGGAAGCTATTTTAATTTTATTTATTATCTCCCTTAATGCCTAAAACTGTACTAGATACTTAGTTTTTTGCAAAAATGTTTGTATTTAATTAATTGATTAATATGATTTGTGTATCACTGTTTGGAGAAGACAGCAGTATTTTTCACGATGAGAAATAAAGGAGAGGAGACCCTAGATGCTTGGAAAGACTTTACAGCATTTACGTAGAAGACTGAAGCCATAAACTCAAAAATGGTGATGAAAATGCACTGCAAGAGTGATTGTAGGATAGAATTTCAATAGAAGATATTTTACATACTATCAAAAAAGTTAAAGGATTGTGCATGGGCAGCAGCTTTTGTTAAGGAGTTTGGACGTGTGGAATTGAACTGAGGACACAACACACTGATTGTTCATTAAGGAAAAGGTGAGACACTGTATATTTAACTAGGTCACAATGCAATGAGAATAAAACCGATGTGACGTAATTTCTCACCATAAACCTAAAATACAGCCAACATGAATATTTCCAAATGTTAATGCTTTTAGTGTATAACATAGCAGTACATGCCATAAAGTATGCAGTGCCGAAAAGAGCATAATTATCTAATAATAAAAGCATTGATTAGAAGGAAGTAAGCAATTGTGGCAAAGTCCATGGAACCGTTAACATTTCAAAGTATTAAGTAGCACTGCAGTCTTTTAAATATGCTGCCTCAGGCAGCCTTTCCATTGCAAAACGTTGGGCGGTGTTTATGAGCTGTGTCCCTGCTACTATCTGCTGTCAAGGTTAATCCATCCAGCTCAATCTTGGGTATCTAGAGGTTGTTTCCTTCCTGTTTATAAAAATAGTGCAACCAAAATCAGCAGTGTTTCATATCAGTTGCATTGAGGACTGTTATTTTATATTGATATGTAGAGCAATTTCGTAGTTTTTTTCAATTTATTTCAAGAGCTGTCAATAGCAAGCATTTTAAAATATTTGAGTTTGTCTTCCCTAAAAGACTCCCAGAACATCTCATTATGTTCTATCAGGATGGAACAATTATGCCAGTGATGAAAGTGTTGTATTCAACTCATTTTCTCTAGCTTTCTAAAGCAGGCATTGCTAATTTGATATGTAGATGGATAGATAGATAGACACAAACTTAAACATTCGCACACATTGTGTTTCACATATACAATTTACAAAGAAGTTTGACAGAAGAGATAACTCTTAATCAAAATCAGAAAAATGTCATCAAAAAGGCTTTGGTCAGTAACTCAAGAGCTCTATATGGATTATGTCCTCTTATTAAATATGGAAGAAAACTTGCAAATAATATAGGTATTTTTACAGTTAGTAAATATATACTGGTGAATGTACTCATTGATAGCTGTAACTGTGTACTATTCATTATTCATTTACTGGGCAATTATTAGATACATGATATGTCATCAGGCTCTATGAATGTGATCAATTTCTCTTCTAAACCAAATTATGACTCTCATATAACTACTGTATAAGTTAGTTTAAATATAAAATTGTTAATGTTTCATTTTAAAAGATGTCATCTAAATGCCAAAAAAAAAAGACTACCAGTTTACATCAGCAATATGTTTAAGAAGAATGTTAATGCATTCTAAACTCATTCCTGGGAACTATAATTATATAGCAACTTGGGAGAAAGGAAGAAAGTAAAACCTAGTGATGGAATGTAGCAGTCCATTCAGTAGATATAGATTCAATTATAGACATTTAGATTCCTTCTGGCATTTTTAGAAACTGGCTGCTACCTCTATAATCCCCTTTATCATCATTCAATGAATTCAAAACAAGAAGAAAATAATGACAGTGGCTATTGTTTTGCTTATACCTTCTCTTACTTTTTTGATGATTTGTGGAAATATCTGTTTGAAATAATACTACTATATCAACAAGAATCTACAAGATTCTGATTATCAAAACCACACATCTGCAGCAACAAATATGACCCAAGTGTTAAACAAAACCAATTTTGGGGTAAATCGGGAAGAAAAATGGTTTTAAGTTTATCTGCAAAACATCAGAACCACTTAACTGCTTGAGAGAGTTCAAAAAATGTTGGGATAAATTGATTAGAGTTAATATGACTCATTATTATCAATATATATTTCTCTTGGCATTTTAATTCTACTTTCAAGGATTCACTTCAGTGTATTATGCCTTAAGACCGTTGCTTAGGTCAACTGCAGATTTTCATACACCAACTAATGAATAGTGAGCTATCACATGGTACCATACAACTAGTCAGTGGTTCATTTGTGGTGCTATGACAATTTATATTATACAACAATTTTGATCAATTATTCAATATATTATTTATCTTTACCATTTCATACAATTAGGTACTGGAAAATAAAAATCACTAACATTAGTAATGATAAGTCTAGAATTCCTATTCTTAATGCAATTATACTAACCTAGAAATAACTAGGTTTTCCAATGCAGCAAATTTTTAATCTCAACTAAAAATTTCACTAATTTTTAAGCATAGTCCCTATGTAATCCATGGTGATATAAAAACATAACATTGAAAATATATAAAAATGGTAGAAATACATTGTCAAAAATTTCATAATATATATCTCTCTTCAAAGCTACATCCTCTTCATAACTCTGACTTTGGCAATTTGATTGGTGGCATTTATGCACAAATCTGTCATGTAGTAAAGAACAGATTTTGATTTTTTTTTCTTAATCAAGTATGGTTTATGTCATTTATCTGTATAACATCTTCTGTTTCTTGTTTTAACAATTAGTTAACTATCTAGTTTAGTCCCACCTTCACTGTTAGAAAAGAGATGGAGAGAAAGCAATAAATGAAGCCAAGCAACTCAAACAATACGCAAAAAGTTAATTAGGATACTGTAGTTGCAACAACACTATTGGTGGCCAGGATTTGGACAATTGTCTTTCTTTGTTTAATTGTGATGACATTTTCTGATACAGGAGACTTTCTGCGGGGTGAAAACATCCTAGCAAACTTTGGGTTCCTTTGGGTATCTCAAATAGTTATGTTAGCATTTATCCATCTGTCCATACCAAATTATCCTCAGGACCCATATGTGGTGATTCTTAGGGCTACCAATAGCTTACAAAATACGTGCTTAAAATACAAAACAAAGACAAATACCACAAGATTCTGGTTTCCTGGCAGTATTTCTTGCATGTACAGTAAACACTATTCTACCATTTTTACTTAAATAGAAAGAATAAAGCATAAGATAATAAGAAACTTTAATGTTTAAATATTTTTACAGTTTAATATTTAAGTAAGCTATACTGTAAATGATCTCATACTAATGATAAACTACCAAGCAAATATATTCAATTATTAGACTGTAAAGCACCAGCATTAGAAAAATTTGATTGTGTCAAAATGCTAGCCTCTAAAGGACTAAAAAAAAATTCAGATTACGTTTTCTTGCCTTCCAATTTCTTGTAGCACAGTGGAGAAAACAAGATCTATCATACAGGATAATTGGAGTATTATATACGGTGGCATACAAACAAGTGCTATAATATTTGCTAAAACAATAATTTATATAGGTGAGTTAGATTAAGAGGGAACATTGTAGGGTGGAAATATTAAGGAGGAATATATTAAAGAGACAGTACCTGTTATATACTTTACAGGATATTTGTGTCTAAGATTCCAGCTAACCTCTCTTCTATTTTCAGAACCATGCATGCTGTTTTTATCTATATCACTCCAAGAATGAATATCAGTCCCTACTTGATTCACCTCAAAAGAATAACAAAAAAATTAATTAGGTATTGTAGACTTTACTAAAGTGTGTGTACAGAGGAAAAAAATATACATTTCTACAAAATAAATTAATTCAAAATCTCCTTAGATATATCTATTTTCCAACATCCAATGCCCCTACTCAAATTTTTCTCACTTGTTTCTTATACAGTGACAGCCTTGCTAGATATGTTTCTTTTCCCCTTTCTCCTGGATTTTCCAGAGACATTCAAATTCTCCTCTTTATTATGCAGAACATTTCAGCCTAAGCCCATGTCTTACCTTTAGGTTTGCATGTCCCATTTCAAACAAAAGTGCTTTCATTTTACAGGCTCCGTCCTCCACCGAGTGCAGTTGTAGAGTCCCTCTTTGTGTCTTTGAGCATACTCATAGTTCTACTCCTACTTCAGCTAATTTCTTACAAACAATTGTATTAGTCTTTTAAAGAGAAATTGGGGGAAGACATATTTTCTACTATAATGTACAGATTGAATCATAAAAGGAGAAGATCAAACAAAACACAGGATAAGAAATAAAAACGGGCTGTGCAGGGTAAGATAGGAAGTTGAAACTTTTGGAATAAAGTTCTTATGCTTGCACATAGAGGAATATAAATTTAAGTTGATAATAGAAAGCCAGGTGATTTTTTTTAAACTTTTGAGTAATAGAAGGGATTAGAATCCAGTGTGATCAGTATCAGCAGCACCTTAGCAATTGTGACAGTTATAAAGTACATGAACTAAATTTAGAATAGAAATGTGGTAACGGGTCACAGACTGGGTCAGAAGTGAAATAGACTGTGAGTTGATAGAAAAGAAGGCTATTGAAGCAAACCAAATATGGGATGATTGGGTTTCACATCTAGTGGGGACAATGGGGATAAAGATGGAGAGTGAGTCTGAAGACTTAGAAGAATCAAATTTCATGCCATACTAAGACACACGTTGGATTTATGTTTACACATAAAATTTAGAGCATTAGAAACATTTCAGTTGCATGCTTGTTAACTCTGAAAGCAGTCAGAGGCAAACAAACAAAAATATCTTGTACTATACTAAACAGTAAATCCAGAAATCAGGTTTCACCAGGTTGAAAATAAGCTTAATCTCTTGAAAAATATAAATTTATTGTATAGGTTCATTCTTATCTGTTTTGTGAATTTTCCTATGATTTTTCACAAAAATGAAACATGTCCTTATTTTTTAATTTTGCATATATAGATACTAGTATATCTGACTCTAATTCTGAATTAATTTAACATAATTTTGATAATGAGTTTCTTAAACTGTGTATATTCTGAGTGGTCTCTAAATGGGGTGGCCATGTCCCAAAAAGCTTAGACAGGCATGCTAGTATCTTTGGAGAGAGGAAACTATTAGAACTTCTACTTATATATGTTTTAAATTTGCTTTTTTAAATATCTGTTTTTTGTATATGTTTAAAATACATACACTAGGGCCATTGTGTGTGTGTGTGTGTATATATATATATATGATTTATAGATAAATATTTTGTTTAATAAATATATATGTATTTATGTGTGTGTATTAGTATGTATATGCATTACATCTTAATTCTTTTGTACAATGAAAAAGATCTGGGATCCACTGTTATAAGTGATGAACTAATCATGACTGAAGATACCCACAGACAAATAATAAACTATATTAAATTATATATATATATATATATTTCTCTTCACAGCATCGTTGTTCAGAGAAGAAACAGTATCTAAGCCCCTCCCATTCCAGCCACATAATACTCTGCCACTTCAGAAAAGAGGAAGTTCCTTAGCTCCTACTGGAAGACAGGCTGTGAGCCACAAAGCAAGGCTCTTGGATGAAAAGGCCCTCAAAAGAACTGATCACCTAAAGAAGCCATGTCTTGAGCAAGCCCTCAGTCATACTCATCACCTTGGCGCCACTTCCCCAGGACAGAAAGGAAAATTGCTCAGAGGCCCCATACCATCCGTACTGAACTGGTTTCCTGCTTTTCTCAAGAAACTACCAGGATGAACTTCATGAACCTCATACACCCCTTTACACCATTAGAAATCCATACACTGTAGATACCTCATACACCTTATACACCCTTAGAAACCCAGGCCTTCAGGTCCACTTCCAATTATACACATCTATTAGCCTGACATAATTCCTTATACTTATACAACCTCCAAAACCATCGTATGATATATTTTGACTGACAAGATCTATAACCAGCAAATTTCCTCAAATTTTCAAACTATTTCTGCATGTCTATCTACCTCTTTATAACAGAAATTCAGTTGTATTCTGACAACAGTGCTATCTCTAAAGCCCTCTCAAATGAACATGTTTTTATTTTCTTATTGTTTTTGTCTAATCACCACCTAAATTAGGACTCAGAGATAGGTCAAAACAAAACAAAACAAAAAACTACTCACTGAGCATGTTTTCTATCATTCGAATTCAGTTTCTTTTCTACCAACATTTTGACCTTACTGAAAACTCCAATTGATTTTTTTTCTATGAACTACTCTTTCTCCAACCTGTCTTCATTTCATTTCCTACTCAACTTAGACTCAATGCTCCTTAATTATATCAGCTCCTTTCCAAACACTTTTAACTCCCTTTCCCCTTTTCCATCTGTTTTACCTGATACCTAATTAAACTCAATTTTCTACCTTCTCCATGACTGCACACATCAGAACTGACTTCTCATCTTAAATTCAAGACTACAAATTTCAATGATCACTTGACACTAGTCAGAAATCTGACTACATTTTTACACTTTTAAAAATTTCCTACTACCCCAAATCTCTATTACTCATGTTCTATACCCCTTTTAATTTTCTTTTTCCCTCTTCTTTCTTCATTCTGAGCTAATGACCTTACTTCATGCTTCATTGAGAAAACAGAAACAATCTGAAAGGACTAATTTCATCTTATCAGGAGCAAATGAACATGCACATGCATCTGTGTTCTCTGCCTTCCGTCTTGCTACCATGGATGAAATATTCCTGCATTTACCAAGCAATAGGCAGTCTCTTCACTTACTCTTGAAGACTCTCCCCTCTCTTTTTTTCTCAAGAGGTTAATTCCTATTCTCTCCTACACTATCAGTTTCTGCATTTCAACTGGCTCATCAATATGACATACCAAATGCTATTTCTTGGTGATCCCTAATTTTATATCTGAAACTCAGACTTCTTACTCAACATGCTGATGTGAATTTCTTATAGTGATTTTAAATTTAGCATGTCAAAAATACCTTGATTCCTGTTCCTGACACTCCCATCTCATCTCTTTTAATCTTTCCCAGTTTAGTGAAGATCATCACTTCTAATCAGTTGCTTAAGTCAAAAGTTGAGGACTTTGAGTACTGCCTTCCCCTCACTCCAATATATCAGTAACTCTTACTCTTCCCTGTCTTCAAAATCTATCTTAACGTCTAATGTCTCCATTTTGCCTTAGCTCTACTATCACTATGCTAACCACTCTAATTTCTTCTCGGATTAATTAATTCGCTCCTATGTGTTCACTCTACTCTCACATTTTACCCTTACAATCTATTTTCCACACAGTTGCATAAAATTATTCAAAGTGTCTTCCATTGGCACTTGAAATAAACTTTCTTTCAGCGAAAACAGCTGTATATCACCTGCCTTATTCACAAGGCCTGAAAAATTCTCTCACCCTGTAATTCTCTTTCTCTTGCTTCTATGGTCCAGTCACACTGCCCTTCTTTTGGTTTCATGAATGCATGGAACACATTCTTATTTTAGAGACTTTCTTGGAATATCATTCCACTTGATCTTTCCACATATAGTTCTAATTTAGAGTATGTGTTTTACCCTCTCAGAAAGGCATTTTTGAACCACTCAACCTCATGGAGCCACATTGTCATTGTACCATATCACCTGGATTTATGTTCTGTATAGCACTTGAATATCTGGTCCAATTTCTTGTGCAGGTATTTATGAAGTTATTGAATTATAAACTGTCTCCTTCAATGGTATGTAACTTGTCTGTTCAAAGGTACATTCCCAATTCCTAGCATAAGGCTTGACACATTGTAGGGTCTTAGTAAACATTTGTTGAAAAAATAATTTTGAGATATGCATTGCTTGTCAAGAAGGGATCAGTAATTCTCAGACAATGAAGATTTACTTGGTTCCCACTTATGATGATAGACTGAGGAACTTGAGTGTAAATCTTGCTTTGGAATCTCACAGCTAATGCCTCCAAAATCTAAAAAGCACTTTGTCACCTCACAGTGGAGACTTCACTTTAGCTGAGTATTTATCATCCCAACAGTTGTGGACAAGCCTACCTGCTACAATGTTCAGAAGAATAGAAGAATGTTACAATAACAGCTCAGTAATTTCCATACTTTCCAAAACTGTGCTACACTACATAAGAGAATAAACATTATGCATAGGATCTAGGGAAAATAAGTTATTGCTAACTCAGAATATAATTTTTCTTTTTTATCCTCTAAGTTAACAAATCTGCATTTAGATACTGTTGCACTGAAAAGACAGTACATAATAAAATGAAAGCAAGTAAAAATATACACTGTCGTCCCACTTTCTGCATGGATTTTGCACGTTTCCCACAAACTATTCTTATTTGTAGTAATTTGGAATAGTAAAAGGAAGAAAAAAATTGAATGAAAACTAGGCAAGGACAAAATTTAGTTTTACTTCAAATAATTTACCAAAATCTTGTCAATATTTTAGGCAATTATTCAGGTAATTTTCTCATCTAGTATGTGATAATGATGAATATTCTGTAGATGCTAGCTTTTTACCATGTGTGTATGCTTATAGAATTGAACACTGTGTTGGGTTTTTGTTTTTGTTTTTAATAATGGATTAATGGAGGAAATAGCAGACCATGTTCCTGTTCATATTATTTTCCACTCACAGACATTACAGAATATCATTTTTGTAACATTGTGCATCTCGTGTATGTATATGAAATAATATGTGAGTTGAAGATTTATGCAATGTGCCTAAAAAGAGGGCTATCTGGAGGAGTAAATAAGGGGATTTCATTAGATGGGTCAGGAAAGATGTCAGTTCTTCTCTGACCAATCCCTTATGGATTTAGTTAGGGAAAAAATTTCAGAAACTAATAGAAAGAGAATCTACAGGGATAAGTATTTTGAGAAAGAGATAAATGGAATTATAGGCATTCTTTTAAATGGGGAAAGAGCACAGTAACTAAGTGTGGAGATATAAGCAGGCACTTTAATAGGCATGGGTCCAACTTTGTCTATGTCTATGTATATGTACATGTATATGGACATTTAAATAACCAACCTGGGACTCTGTCTATATGGACTAACACAAAATCATTATCTTATAAGTCACATAGTTCAGAGAAAGAAAAGATTTAGGGCAAAAAATTTTTCAGATTTTCTATGTAACTTTTCTCTTGCAATATGAGGCCTCTGCTACATAATATTCAATGTCTACTCCAAAAGAATCGGGGTGGGAAAAAACAGGAATTGCTCAAAACACAAAGTAAATGGATTAGAAATGGCAGAAATTTTTTGACTTGGCACCCAGCTATGTGACATCTTTTCATTGGTAGTGTTTCAAAAACTTAAAAAAAAATTATCACTTAAGGAATATTAGAAGATGCAAATGATGAAAGGCTCTAAAGAAAATCAATGGGAAATTAAGCCTACTCTTGGCCTTGCTGGAAGACAGCATCACCATTTTCTGTTTTATGCAACTTGAAAATCTGTAATACCTTTAATATGCTCAGCAACAGCTTGTAAGTATTCATTATGCAACACCGGGCACTCTATATAGATATTCATTTCTATTTCACTTGACTTATCTCTTCCACATGCTGTTTTCTCTGAGGATGTAATCTATGCTTTGGACTTGCTATTCTTTTTGTCAACTATGTTTCATTTTATGCATGCTGACTCCAGCAATAGAGATCTTCTGGAATTGGCAAAGCAGCTCTATAAACAGATACTCAAATAAAAATTGTGAGTTTACCACATGGAGATCTAAGAGAAAAAGGACTGAGAAAGATAATTTTCTCAATATAAATCTAGATGCGAATATTTTTTTATGTAATAACTTAGACTCTGGCTGATTTAAAACAAAAGAATATTTTATCTCTCAATGAATTTTCCATGTTTTACAAAAGACAACAGATTCACTAAATCCAAATCATATTGTATAAGCAGAGTAAATCTAGGTTATTTAAAATAAAATCAAAATATTTTAGCTTAACATTTTCTCCAATTGTGCTAATACATGCTTTTTTACTTGAATTTAACAATTTAATAATAACGATACAAAACTACTAGCTCTTTTAGTTGTAAAAGGATTTTTTTTTGAGATTTTATAAATAGTTCTTCACCTTTGTTAAATCAGACACAGGCTTAAAAACATCTCACAATAGCTATAAGGTTATGAAGTAAACATTAGTACTATTAGAACATTATCATCTCTCTTTAAAAAAGCTTTCCAAAATGAATTTTAAACAATTCTAACGAAATAATTGGCATTACATAAAATATTAGAGTTACATGAGCTACAACAGGAATTATAAAAAGATCACTGCTTTGGACTCTTGGTCCAACTTCAACAACTGTTAGCCCTACATCAATTCCGTAGTCTTTCTCAACCTCAGTGCGTTCAATTGAAGGAGAAAGCTCCCAATGCCAGTTTGTAATGGGTGGCAGCAAATTCTGCTGCACTGAACTAGAAAATAGGTGTGCTTTGCAGCAAGAAATAAAATATGTAGCCCAGAAATGACTGGGCAGTATATTATACTTTGTACATTATTAAACTGGGTTATAGGACTGGAACAGAAAGAAATCATAAATCTCAGATGTTAAACCTGAGTTCGATGGACTGATATGTCTCCCACCCCGTATCACAAGTGGAAAAGAAGACAGCAGGTACCACGCATTTATGGACTCCTCTGTCCCAGCAGGTATCTCTCTCCACGATAGCTGCTGAGACCATTGAATTTCAGAAGCATCCCCTTGAGAGATAAGGAGACACTATGGCGATGCCTTTACTTCCACCATCATATATATTTGAACTTCTATGTTTCTTTTTCATTTTTGCTTCCTAGCTGAGGCAAAATTTAAAAAAAAAAAAAAGTAAAAGTAATTTTAACCAAGCTATAAACATATCTTTATATATTAGACTTCATTTAATAAATAACTCAAATTTTCTCTCCAGTTCTGCTATACAAAGAGACCACATCTTTGACCATTTTTCAACTGAGTTGTTTTCAGTTTTACTTGTTTTCAAGTTTAATTTTCCATGGCTGAAAAGGGAAAGAGAGAATGGCCATCTTCAGCACCATTCACTAAACATTTTGGAGATTATTTTCATGCCTAGCATGAAAATCCATTCCAATTTTTTGCAAGATATGGAAACATAACTCAAATTCTATTTTCCTCTGAAAACTTCTTTGACTATTCCAGCATTTATTTGGTACCATCTTTTAAAAATACGTCATAAGCTTTAATAACACTGATCCTTTGGGTTACATGAATTAAAACTCTAGTGAGACACTTGGAAGCCTGTCAGATCTATTCATGTGCTGGTCAATATTTTTTTCTAACACCTAAAGCTGGAATGAAGACCCCCCAAAAAACACTAACTATATTTGTGGATGATACAGACTTGGGAATATTAAAAACCTGACTAGGCAAGAAGATGAATCAAAACCAATACAAATAAATGCAATAAGAAAAGTAAATCTTCAAAATAAGTTAAAATAATTACAAATTTCAGGACCAGGAGATCTGCCCAGAACTGAGCACTTCACAGTTTATTATCACTCTAGCTTACAACCAAAGAGGGGGGCAAATTACATGTTTCAAGCTACCTGTGCACTCACAATGTAGTTAAGTGGTGTGTCCGTAAAACACAAGGATTCAAATTTAGGCCGGATTTCTCAAAGTATAATATTCAGTAGTGTGTATGATTGAGATATATATACATATTTCTTTATCTGTTAATAATTCTGATTTTTCAGTTGTCTTATTTTTGGTAATTTTGTATCATAATTTTGATGTTGAATTATCTTATTCCTGGGTACATGCCATCTAGTTACCACCACAGGAACTTTGCAAATGCTATTTCTCCCAGCTTTGTGCTTCTTTTCCTTCTGTTTTTGTTTTATTCAACTTTCAGCTCTCAGCTCTATCATCACTCCAGGAAAACCTTACTAAATCAGGTCGCATCCCCATATTTCATTCCATCAGGTCACCATGTGCTGCTCCTGTCCAAAATTAATGACAGTTGTAATTTTACACTTACTTCATCATTAATTGATAAATGTTAAAGATTTAGACTCAGGAATCCTTTCTGGTTTTACTCATAATAATTAGTATTTAATTCATGTCTTTTCACATGTATTTTTCACATATTTATTAAATATATGAGTGGGTACATAAATAAAAATAAATAATAGTACAGATATTCTTATCTTACACTATATCCTTCCATGTTTCTCAATTTTTATATTTTATTTGTAGGTTATTTCATTTTGCTGTAAAAATTCTATTTGTTTTAATGTTCTGTATTACCTTAAGAGTAGAAATGTATCTGTCTTAACTTTTTTTTTCCTTATTATGGAAACTTTTTCTTGTTTCACTGAAGTCATTCAATCATACATCTCTTTAAATATACCAAGCACATGGCCTTTACAATATTTTTTGTTTATTACAAAAAAAATCTCCATATAGAGAGATGGTTTTCTCCTTAAACTTCAGGCAATATTGCTTTTTCTTTATGATATATTATCATTTTATTAGCTCTGCAGTGTATACTTTATATTTGCTCTTTCTTATGCTTACTTATTCTTGAATATAAAAATATATATTCATTATTTGCATCTCTGCCTTCTATTAGAATGCAGGTTTCTTACTGTCTCAGGTTTACATTGAAGTTAGGTATTTCTATTAGCAGTAGTGTTGTCCCAGGAATATTATGGAAATTTGTGGGAGGAGGGATGCAGGGGGAGAGGGTGTGGCACTATTTTTGTCTTCTAGTGCAATGGTCTTCAAACATTTTTGCTTTCATGCTTGCTAAAATTATTTTTAAATAACTATGGTTCCTCATTAGTAAATTGAAATTTCAGATATATAATCTTGCAACTCTCAAAGAAAAATATGTGTCTAAATTTAAACATTTTTTTTCCATTAGATCATAGTATTTTGACTATTTTTCCTGAATGAGTTATTATCCCAAGTATTACTGGTATACAATTAAATATATTAGAACTTAAATATATTACAGATTTGGATAACCAATTATTAAACTAAAAGGAATAACTCTTGGAAATATATTTCTTCATTTGATGATTTTAGCTGTTTCCTCGGATGATTATCAATTGTTGTTTTGATAAAAATATGATTTAGCATCAATTCTTTTTCAGAGGTGGATTTCCATGGATGATTATTTTGAGAAACTTTGTTTTCTCATAACAATGTCACTCAATTTTTTAATTTCTTAACATGCACCAAAAAATCACAAAGTGAACGCAGCACTGATAATTTTTAATGATCTTTAACCTGACATTTTGAATATGTTCACCTTCAATTTTTGAAAGCAAAGATTGTAAACCACAGGACTTTCAAAGAATTTTTATTCAGTTTTAGAACTGCTTTTGTGGTTTCTGAGAAATGTAACAAAAGTTTTTGTCAAGATTTGTAAAATAACAATTAATTTTACCTGTTACTTTTTCACTGAGAGGAACTCAGGAAAGCTTGGGCAATTAATTATTTTTTATTTTAATATACTTTTGCCAATAAATATATTTCTGATCAAACACTTTATCACTACTTATGCTTAGACCTGCTGATTCAGCTAGCTTGACGTATAGAAAATATCCATCACATAACCTAATAAAAAAGCCATCTTCATTTCAAACCAACCAACCAATAAGACTTTCTTTCTGTTGAAATATAAACCTTACTATAGTTTTCTGGAAAAATGAACATATTGATGTATTTTCAAGCATATAATAAAAGTCACTATTATATAAAGGGAAAAACAACTCTATTGAGTGCATTATGTAAAATGGACTAACAAAGACATCTAAGTTCAGGTTAAAATGATACAGATCTAGTATAAGTTAGTTATTGATTATGATATGAGAATAATTAAATAATGCTTTTTGTGTGTGTGAGGAAGATTTGCCCTGAGCTGACATGTGTTGTCAATCCTCCTCTTTTTGCTGAGTAAGATTAGCCCTGAGCTAACATCCGTGCCCATCTTTCTCCACTTTATATGTAGTACACTACCACAGCATGGCTTGATGAGCAGTGCCTAGGTCCATGCCCAGAATCCGAACCCGTGAACCCTGCCCAAAGTGGAGCACATGAACTTAATCACTATGCCACTGGGCTGGCCCCAAATTATGCTATTTTTCATTAATCAACATGTGATAATGAGGTGTAGCTAAAACAATACAGTTTTATAAGGATCATAATAAAATGCATTATCATTTGTCAGTAATTGTGAGTGAGTGCATATATTGATCAGGTGCCTACCTTTGAGACTATCTTTCAGAGATTGCAATTACACATTTGGTTGTAATTCTATTAATTTTATTTCAAATCATGATCAACTTTTCCTAAACTAAACACTAAAATCTTCAGAATGTCTCTGTGCATTTTCAGGGGTATGTCTATTCAGTTTATAGCCTATTGCTCTGGTAGAATTTGCTTAAGTTCACATATTAAATACCTTCATTATACATAAATACTTTTATTTTATTCATCTTCTCTACTGTAGTTAGGGTATTTTTTAAAAATTGTGTTTGTAGGTAAGTTATATTCTCTGTGGATATCATTTCAAGTTATTAAAAGCGAAATCGTAAAATATTTGCTGTATGTCTGATAGGAATTAAAATCAGAAAATTACATAGATATAGAGAAGTCAGGCTTAATTTGTGATGCTTAGCATGCACCTGTATTTCCACTGACCTTAGGAACCGAGATCAGAGTTCTCCTTCTTCTGATCGTCAGATATGCTTTGGATGCATCTTGGGTACTTTGTAATCTGTATTGCAGGAAAGGTTACATCCCTTATCATGTATTGTAATTGTCGTTATTACTAACTCTGCTCAGAGTGCCCATATTTACCTCTCCATGACTAAGGAACTTAGGATGCTTTCACATTTCCCCTTGACCTTTTACATTCTCCTGGATAGTGCATTTTTGCTTTTGGTATCATATAAATGTAAAAATCAGAAAGCTGATGGCAGTAGAATGATGGATAAAATACAAATTTAGCTCAGGCAAGCTCAGCCAATAAGAACTGGGCAATGGCCCCCAATTGTTTAAGTTATTTTCTGTTCATTGTAGCCACTGTGTCCTTGAGCAAAAGGTATATAATAGAATTAGTTTGAAAAAGTTCCTACCTTTTCATGAGTTATCAATCAACTTGGAGTTCAGCATAAAGAGTATGTTTAGTTCAAAATTGTGCTTTGTGATCCATCTATGTGAGTTGTATAATTACTGGAAAATCCCTCTAGAATGTGGTTCATGGTTTTCTATTGATTGTGATTGGAAGACTGATATCAATTTTGATATCTGTGTTTATCTACAGAGGTATTTTCATGAGGGGTTGGGATAAACTATGTTAGATATTGCTTGTTAGTACTCGGCTTGACTTGAGAATTGCTTCTGCTATTAAGAGGACCAAAATTATTTTCATTTTTAAAACTCTGTAGAGTTGTGGATGTGCTTTGTTCCATTATAAACTGTTTGTTCATTTAGTGACTCTCTCATGTCTGTTAGTTCATCTTTATTCAAACTTCAATTCATGCTACTGCTGGCTCTAATCCTCTGAGGACTGATTTATTACTGGGACAGTCACTTTTTTTAATACCTCCTTTATTTCACCATAAGACACACATTTCTAAATATTCATTTCATTTCACAACTCTCTCTTCTAATAAATATGGAACAAAATGTACATCAAAACTAACGCTTTCATCCTTCTCTTAGTGTCTTCCAAATTATCCACTATTCTCCATCATATGTGCCTTCCACCCATTTCAAATTTTGAAAGGATGAGTCAACTTGATTATTGCCCTTTCTACATTTGATACCTAATGTTCATTCTTATTCTCATGTCTTTATAATTTTTAATCAATGTTCAAATGTCTTAGGATGGCTGATGCTAAACTTCATCAAGCAAATCCTAGCTATATGCTTGCTTAGAATGTAAATGCATATTGTTTTGCTTAAATAGCTATATTTGATGTCAGTCAAGTTACAAAGTAATGTTATCTAATTTGTATTAAAGTGTATATTTGATGTTTCTCCATGACTTTGAGTCATGTGCTTATTTCTTCACTCTCACAAAGGAATTGCTGCCATATTCATATGTCATCACAACTGGAATCCAAAAGTTGTGAAGATTAAAGAAGCACTTTAGTCACAGTAAAAAAAAGAATCATACATGAAATTGGTGATGTTAAAAACCTTGAAGGTGTCAGAATGGATTTAAATTACTTGTGTTTTAAATTATTATCATTTTCCTTCCCCTTACCCTCTAAGGGACTCTTTATCATAAAGTAACATATACACATCTTGAAATTGCAGAGGTACTAACACTTAATGTGCTTATTTTTCTAAACTCAAAACATTTATGTCTTGGTCACATGCTAAATTATATATATATGTATTTTTCTCTGTGAGGAAGACCAGCCCTGAGCTAACATCCGTTGCCAATCCTCCTCTTATTTTGCTAAGGAAGATTGGCCCTGAGCTAACATCCGTGCCCATCTTCCTCTGCTTTATATGCGACGCTGCCACAGCATGGTTTGACAAGCTGTACATTGGCCCGCACCCAGGATCCAAACCTGTGAACCTGTGAACCCCAGGCAGCCAAAGCGGAGCACGTGAACTTAACTGCTACGACACCAGGTCCACCCCTAAATTTTATATTTTTAATTGATTTCTAGATTTTAAAAAATTCAGGTCTTAAAATATACTTTAGATGTGTTTATATTATTTTTATCATTTTAGGTGTATTATAACTATCATCTAAAAACTAAAGGTTTTAAGAATTAGCAAATAGTCTATAAAGCTTTTTTCATCTGCATCATAATGAAAATATAAACTACAACTATTAGTATATCAGTTATTGTACTTGTCGAGGAATATTTAAAAATTTAGTTATATGGAATCAGATACTGAGGGGAAAAAAAATCTTTCATATGTACCCCTATTCTCTGTTACAGTCATTCTCCAGATGCCTTTCAATGGCCATGCAATTTCAATTACTGTTGTTCTCTGTTGTTTCTTATTTCACTTACTTGGTTTTAATTCAACACTCTGAAAAAGGAAAGAGGAAGGAAGATGTATTTTTGATTATTTAGGGTACAGTGACTGAATTATTTTCAAGTGCTGTGAATAGTGAATCATCAAAGAAAAAATTAAGAGGCTCTCCAGAAGACGGAATCAGAAATCCTGTCTTTAGCCTCTAATGTGGAGGTTGCCATGATGCTGGCAGGAGATAGAAATGGGAATAGATTGAAGGACTTAGTGAAATTTTAGAATTTATATAAATTCAGTGCCATTTCATAGAATCAACGTTGGACATGGGCATTCTCTGAATCCCATAGTAAAGTAGATGTGTCTCTCAATCTTGCTCTCCCTTTTTAGGGTGTCAAAGGGCCAAAACATCTAAAATGTGTATGTGGAGGAGAGAAGTGAGAAGAGTTAGGAGCAGTGCAAATTGTTTGTCACTTTATTATTAGTCTATTTTTACTAAGTAGTTTCAGGATTAACTCCTAAATCCTTACCTAAGTATCTTCTAGGATCCTGAGCTCCATCTAGAAGAGTCATCCATTTGAATGATGGGGGAGAGAGAGGCATGCTATCGAAGAAGGGTCTGGTCTTTTCTCACAGATGAGAATTATTCATGTCAATCTAAAGCTGACCATGATATAATGTAGCTGAAAATTTAATCCCTGTTGAAGGAGGCTGGTTTATCAATCTGTGTCTTTGACACTAGCTCATATAGTCCTTATTTAACTCCTCAATTTTCTAATCTTAGAACCATAAAATCACTCTTACCTTTAAGTTTGGCTTTTAAGATAACTGAAAAGAAAATCTGTGACTAAGCCACTCTTTTGGATGTATTTGTTGGTTGCAATGCCTAAACTAAGTCATTTTACTTGTTATTGTCTGTGCAACTGTATTTTGCCAGCAAATATTCAGGATGGTAGTCCACTACGTCATGATAGCGGACTAGCAACAATGAAGGAATAGACAAGTGTGTCTGAATAAAGAGCTTACTGCAATCCAACTAGATAATATCTATACAAGATTAGAGAATAGATTTAAAACTCATAAATATCTCCCAGAGGCTGTTCTAAGAAAATTTATGGTATAAAATTTAAAAGTTGCTCTCAAAAATAGTAGTTTAGAAATGTACCCCTAAACTGTTTAACTCTTTTAAAAAACATCCACAAATATTTTAATCAAATATACTTTCTTGATGTGACTGCACATGACATCTTTAATTAAAGGTTTTTAATAACCATTTTATGTGAAATATACAGTTGGGATATTAGGGCATTGTTTCCGATCACCATATGTGCCACTTTCTTTCCTGCCAAAGTAGTTGTGGTCATGTAGTTTCGACCTCTGTTTGGGCCAGATATTTATCTTTCTTTGCTTTAGTCTGTCCTAATTACTTTGGTTTCTTTACCATCATCACTCACAAAGAACCTAATTGCTTTCTTCGAGATGCCAGCCCTACTTGAAATCACCAATATGTTTTGTCACCGAGGGAGAAGTTGAGCATCTGTTACCACATCATCACCTCCTCTTCTCGTGAAAAAGCAGCTGCAGCTGTTTTTAGTAAGATTTCTCATTTCATGTTCAGGGTTATGAAGAGATTAATGTCTTTTTTTTCTATGAGATAATCTACTGAAGGAAGCCTGGGTTTTTAAGAAGCTTCCCCAGTATTCAATGGGGCAACGAGACACAATATGTTTTCTGTCATGGAGTCACGCAGAGGATTTCATTCTAGTCTTCCATGAAGTGATATGCAATGTTTATTGACTACTTCTAAATTAATTCTACTATCTTATTTATGTTACAGTGTGTCATTTCTAACCTTACCTGTCAGTACAAATGTAGAAGACACTCTTATTCTAGCACTTTCATCTCAATTGTAAGTTATATTATACTTCCTCTCTTTAATAAGTCATGATTTGGAAGAGTCTCTCCCTCTATTTTCTATGTTCATCATAAACAGTTGCAGATAACGAATTCTGAGTTCATAAAAAAAGTAAATAAATAACAGATTTTGTGAGGGAAGATCCATTACTACCAAAATGTCTTTAGTCATCACTTTACAGGTGTTTAAAATACCTTCTTTTATATTCCCTTACCAATATAACAACTGAATAAGAAAAAAAGAAACATACACACAAAAAAGCTACAATAGCATAAGCAATTCATTTTCACACCAAGTGGCTTATTCATACAAGCAGTAGCAGGCGGCATATTCTATTAGGAGACCCCAGAGGCCTGCGCCCCTGAACCCACATTGCCAGTAACTTTGATCTTAGGTAAACATTAAATCTCCTTTACCTATTTTTCCAGAATAAAAATAAGACTCCTACCTGCAATTGTTTGAGGCAGACATAAAGATTTTGGTCTCCTTTGATTTTCTTAAAATTAGGATCATGATGTATGAACTCAACCTTCTGTCACCAAACCTTTATTAACCATTAATTCTCCTTTCTGCGTCTAAAAGTCTCAGACTAATATATCTCTCTTTTCCTTTTTATATAAAATCTTTTTGAAAGAGAAGTGTACATTTGTTGCCTCTGCTTTTAGTTCTCAATCCACTGAAATCTGACTTCTACTGAATCTGCTTAGCATGGAGATCATTTGCGGTTAAATTCTAAATCCACTATAACTTTATTAAACACTTCCATAGTGTTTACTATGGACAAGTCACCATTCTAAGAGCTTCACAAATATTCTTTAGTAAGAGAAAACAGACAGGAAATCAGGTTCATGGAAAAATATCATTAACAAACATTGTCAGTCTGTATTCACAATTCATTGCTGCATTTGGCACTGCTGCACACCCTACTTTCTTAAAAATTTTTCTCTCTTGCTTTCTATGATGAAACTCTCACTGAGATTTCCTTTACGCCACCTTACTCCTCTTCCTTAGTCCCGTCCTGGGCTCCTTTTGAAATCTTGTTATCTTATTTCTCTACTCGTTTTCCTTTACATACTGTACTTGGATGGTCCAAACACTATAAGGGCCGCAATGCATCTCAAGTCTAGTTTTCTTTCTTTGGTTTTAATTTTACATTTTCTTTAGGCTTACTTATATTCAACAAACATCTCCACTTGTTCAGAGCTTTCAAAAGCTAAGAATTACAAATTAAAGAATTTAACCTCAAAACTAATCTTCCTCAAACTTCCCCATTTGCAGTAAAGGTATGACTACGAATCCCATTGCAAGGGTCAGGTAGGAGTCTCCCAAATTAGTTGGAGTGACAAGGGACAGGTATTTGATTCTGCATCTCTAATATTTCTAAAACTTTGACTGAAATTTGCAACAGTGTATAGTGAGTGACTATTTACTTGGTTCTCTCAGTCTTTATGACAAAAATAAATAGGGGCCTGTCCAGTGACACAGTGGTTAAGCTGCAGCTCTCCACTTTGGAGGTCCAGGGTTTGCAGGTTCAGATCCTGGGTGTGGACCTATGCATGGCTTATCAAGCCATGCTGTGGCAGATGTCCCACATGTCAAGTAGAGGAAGATGCGTATGGATGTTACCCCAAGGCCAATCTTCATCAGCAAAAAGAGGAGGGTTGGCAACAGATGTTAGCTCAAGGCCAATCTTCCACATCAAAAATAAATAAATAAAAGATAACATCAGCTTGGTGTGTTTTCTAGAGTTTGAAAGCTTTTGTTTTTTTTGAGGAAGATTCACCCTGAGCTAACATCTGTGTCAATCTTCCTCTATTTTCTATGTGGGTCACCACCACAACATGGCTGACAAATGGTGTAGGTCTGCTCCTGAGTTCTGAACCCACAAACCCAGGCCACTGAAGCGGAGTCCACCAAGCTTAACCACTATGCCACAGGGCCAGCCCCTTAAAGATATTTTTAATGTTCAAAAACTACACATTTCACTGTCTGTATAATATAGATTTAGATTTAGAACCTAGTTAATAAATAATATTGCTTCATTATAAATATTTGAAGGCTTATAAGCACAGGAACAAGTAAGAAAACTAAAGCTTAATCTACAATCTACATAAAATCTATTCATGTTGTACAAAGGTCATTTTAATTATATCTTCATTTGGTTAAATATTTCATCTAAAATGTAAATGATTTCCTTTATATCATTACATATGTAGCATTCTACAATATAGATAATACAAGTGGTTACTAAATTTGAAACAATATTAAGCTAAATAACTTAGAATATGGAAAATACTTTTCGGATAGTCATTAAAAAATCATTATACATGTTTTCTAAGAGAGATTTAAATTGGATAGACATGATTACCATGTTCTGATTGATTTAAAATAGGAATACTAAATATTTTCCCCAGAAATCAGTTTCTCAATCAGGTGAATTAGATAGAGAAATTTTCTTACAAAATAATGTCTCTTGTCAAAATAATGTGAAGAACCACATAGGAAATCCTTGTAATATATCCTCAAAGCATGTTTTGGATTCTTTGAATGACCAGAAATATATGAAGCCAGGGTTTATAAAAGATGAACACAATTAGGGGTGAAGTGAGATGGAGCAGTCATCTTTTTTAAAAAATACATTTTATTTTATTATAATACTAACATATACTACTTTATTCTATTAAAATTTTTAAACTTTATAGAATATAAAGAAAATATTAGAAAGTCCCTCTCTACATCTATTCTCATTTGTAAATTCCTAGAGGTAATTGCAGTTTCTGGCTTTTTCTTCAAAAACTTATATTTAAATTTGCAATCATTAACTTTAGTAATTTATTTTGTATTGTTTACATAGAAATAGGATTATATTAGAAGACCTATTCTAAAATATGCATAGATCATAAAAAGCTTTTCATGTTAACTGAGTATGAATTGCTTTCACTCTTTTTTAGGACTCTATATTACCACATCTTATGGATGTCCCATAATTTATTTAGCAATCTTGTATTGATGGACATTTATTTTGTTTTTAGTTATCTTTTCATTCTATTACCAAGAATCCTACAAAGAATATATATATATGTATGTCTCTCTATCATTTGTTATGCACTGTACAATGTATCCGTAGGAAGGATAACTTTCTCTATTTCACACTGCTTATCTTGTGTTAATCCCACACTCACTGCATGTCTCAAGTTGATTTTTTCCCACTGCTGCATGTATATTCAAAGAGCAATTTCAGACACTAAAAATGCATTCAATTTAGCTAAATCATGAAGTTCTCCCCCAATAGTCAGCTACATTTAATGTTATCCATCCAAACTATTTCTAGGCTTCTAAATTAGTGACAGTATCTCATAACTGGAATTCATGACAACTACAAAGAATTTCCTATAAGAAGTAGTTGTCATATTTATTACTTGTTCCTCTTGTCAACTTTTTTTTACTCTTGGAAATAAACTGCAGTACATATTTATTTCCAGACTCACATATAAAAATAATTAGATGTCAATCCAAGTCTGAGTAAATATAAAATACAATATCTATTTTCTTTTAATGTAAGCTGGACTTATTTCAGAGATTTTTTTTTTTACTTTAATGAAAATCACCTGACAGAATATTTTGAGGATCTTTATTAAAAATATAGCTACATTATATGACACAAGTTTATATCACTCAATTATGATGGGTATTGCATCCTTTTTGTGATGTTATTTTAAATCTATGAACTTATGCTTTGAATGATAATGTAGTGACAAAGCTCATAGAAGGGTATATGCCAGTGCCCTCTCCAGCTGCTTCCTTTCTGACCAGACTCGGTTCTTTAAGTTTGCATGAATGATAACTAGAAATCTTCAAAGCAATTAAGTTTATAGTCACATGCCAACCTAAAAAGTGGCAGAAAAACAAAATTTAAGGTCATATGAACTATCTTTCTTCTTCGTATCAGTTGAGGAATAACAGATTTTTCTTTCCTATGCCAATCTTTTATTTACTTTCAGCTTTATGCTCATTTTCATTCTTTTACACTACTGCTGAATTCTGATGAGGATGCCATGTCCAATCCAATCTGTTCAGCCTTCAGGTAATTACTTTGTGTACTTAAAGTCTCATTCTGTTGAAATAAGGTGAATAAAATGCCAGGATGCACAGTGACCATTTGAGCAGCAACCAGAGGTAATTGTGAGTCTTAACCTTTGCCAACCCAGTTGATGTTGTTTGGTAATATAGTTGTCAAGGATATTTCTCCAATGACATTCTTGCCTGGCTAGGCACTGTGTTTTAAGACTGAACTTCTAACATTATAAAACCCTTTTTTAGAATTAATTTTGAGTTATAGAGATCCCAAATTGGAGAGCTATGAACGGCCAGTAAGATTAAATAAATGTGAATTATTTTAAAACAGATAGAAGTTACTAAAATATCCAAATGACAACTTCAAAGTCTAATTCAGCATAAGTGTGCTGCAATAAAATAATTAAAAGTAGCATAAAATTAAATATTAAAGAAATGGGTGGCCAGATTGAAAAAAGGAGATTACATAAATAATTTATTTATTTTGATCACCTACAGATCGCCTTCAGTAGGCACACATAGAATCTCACACACACAAATGTTTTTGGTTTTTTCCCTGACAGCTAGGCAATGTAGAAAATAAATTGTTTCTAATTGTTTTTCTTTAAAATAAAACATGGGATGATCTAGGCAACTTTCTCAGAAAAAAAATTAAATCTGGCTGTTGATTCAACTAATACCGCCTACAATCTATAATGTGTAACTCAAAGCCCAGGCAACTTCACTGACTCTGTGTCATAATGAGATCAGTTTCCTTCATCCAACGAAGAGAACTTTAACGTTGCATTCTCCCCTGCTGTTGAAGTGTCTCTGTGGCACTTACATTGGTTACCCATGGAAACTGGGGTTATAATATAAATTCTCCACATTTATATAATAATTTGCAAAATATATCTATATATTTTGTATAAAATATATACTATCTCCTTTAATCAACAATCTAGCAATCTCTAAAATTATTCCCATGTTTAAATGAAGATATAGAGACTATAAACAGATATGCCTGGTGCCAAATTAGTTAGTCTTAGAACCAGACTTGAACTTAAGAGTTTCTCTCTCTACAGATGATAACCTTGACCCTGCTCCACAGGGGGTGTACAGATCCTTCACTAACACTAGCAGGCAATTGTTTCAACAATTGAAAAATAATACATAAATGTCTGTGGCTGGCACTACTGTTCTTAGTGTAAATATACTATCAAGATTTTCCTCTTCTTCCTCTTCCAAGACCATGTTTTCACATTATAATTCAAGAACATATAAATAAATTGGCTGTGTACCGAAGTCTGACACTTTCATTTAAACTAGAGGCTATTTTCTAATAATATATCATCCAGAACTATCCCTCTGAGGACATTTAACATTCTTATGGTGTGTCCGTCTTTGTAGAGAGCCAAGTAAAATTAAAAAAAAAAAAAGACTAGATCTTGATTCAATTTTCATAATGGTGCCCTTGAGAAATTTATCCAGGTTCCTACATGTCTTGAAAATACAGAAGAAAGGATGTTATTTCAGTTAAGTCCTCCCTCCTGGATTCCCTTTTTGACTTCCTGTTTTGAGAGTGGCAATATTATTCTCCCATTTTACTAGTCTCAAAAACTCAGTAATCTTTCAACTTTAATTTCTTCCCTTTCCTGTACAACTTAATCAGATACATGATGCCCCATTCCCTATCTGAGAACATTCACATTGCCACTTACTCTTTGTGTGACCTTTGGCAAGTCAAACTCTGTTTCAGTTTAGTCCCTGGTAAAATAGAGAAAATAAAAGTACCTATCTCATATAGCTTTTATAAATGTAAAATATGTTATTATTTCTTATATGTAGAGCCTTTCACATAATATCTGACATACATTAAGTAATACATAAGATTACCAACTTAGCCAAGTGCACAAAATCCTCTGAAAACCTCGCTTCAAAATTACATCAATTCCCAGCCATTGCATTTACTATTTCCCAAATGCCAAACTAATCTTGGCAGTATTTTCTAAATGATGTCAGCACAAATCTGTTGTCACACCTTTCCCCAAAACTATGCTCTTTGTTGATAATGTACTCTTCTATACTTTAGAATGATGAAACTTCGAGTACTAGTAACCAGACACTTAAGGACACAGTTGAAATTTCCCACCTTTCAAAATTAATTTTAGGCCTTTCGTCTGGACTCACAGGACTTACAACATAATTTGTAAGATTTTCGTGGGGATAAAATGATATGAAGAGCTTAGTCTAATGCCTGATAAATAGTAAATATTCGGTAAATGTCAAATATCATACATAAATATATTTTATGTAAGTATGATACATAGAATCATTATTTATTACGTTCACCACTACTTAACTGCCATGCATTGTCTTTTGACAAACTCTGTTTTTCTGTACTGTCTTTTAAAAAATATATGAATATGTACCTTTCATACCCATGTTTATCTTGTTTTCTCAATTCAACTGTAGATTATTTTAGATTATTATTAGATAAATATTATGTTTTCAAAATTTATCAAATATGTGCCAAATTATGAGAAAAAGTTAGAATGGGACCTCTACCCACTGAATTCACTTTAAAATACAGAATGCACTTCATTTCCTAAATATAACAGCATGAAGTTTAAAATAGAATATTAAAGCCGCAGAATTTTGTAAGAGAAGTTTTGCAAGAGGAAATGAACAGCCTTTGACTCCCTAAGACACAAATGGAAGAATTATCATTCAAAACATATCATCCATGTGTTCATTATTCCCTGTCAATGAATTGTAACAACTGTTTGATTAGCTACAGTTGCTGGAATGTGATAGGCTTAGTGGACTGGGAACCATGAGTTCTTGAGTAATAGAATGCTTGGCCTCAATCCTCTTTTCAAGCAGATCAGTTAGATGAAAGAGAACATTAAGGCTGCGTTTCAAATCATCAACAAAAAATCGGGGGAAAAAAAGATTAAATGAAGCCATGACTACCTGAATTCAAGTATGTGTGTTGTAGGGTGTGTGTGTGTGTGTGCGTGTGTGTGTGTGTGTCTTCTCCAACTCACAGATTTAAATAGACATGTAAAAGTTTGGCTTCGTAGGAAAAGGTTGTTAGTTGAGAGAAGGCACTTCTTCCATACATTACCATTTTTAAGTATCAAACATGTGTGAATACCAGAATTGGTAAAAAAAAAATTCTCTTTTTAAAAAATCCTCGATGTTTAGAAAATTTTTCTTCATAGAATGTTCTGTAAAAAGTGAGACTATATTTTTGAAACATTTCTCTCTCATCAATTCTGGCTGATGGCAGTAAGCTTAGCTCTCATTGACATGCATGGCCACTTACTGACAGGCACTCCCCTTGTTCAACAGTTTTAATTATAAAAACTATTAAGAGAGAAGGATTATACCGAAACCATCTAATGCATCCATGCATAGTTTGTTTTACTATTGTCCTTAATGCCAAAGGATGACATTAGTTAATTTTTAATACTTGAACTCCCTCAAAGAGTGAAATTTAAATCAACATTGGTTTGTGATGATTCTTGCGTGTCATTTTCTGCCCTCAGATTACAGTTCAATACTCAGCCCTCTTATCTTTGGTAGTACCTCCTTCCACCTGTAAGGAAAAGATATATACTCTTAAGTATTAAACAATAATTGCACTAATGTGTACTTGTTTTCTAGCCTCTCTTTGAGCTATTCACCACATGGAATGATTTATGCTACATGTAAACTAGAAATGGGTTTATAAAATCTGATGCTTGTTTCAAACTTTTCAGAATCAATAGTGATATAATAGGAAAATATTAGCACAGAAAACACTGCAAGAAAATGCCAGAAATGTGTGTTAAGAACTCTTATTTAGGCTATGTAAAATACTGTTAAAATCCTATATCAACATTAAAGATAGTAGAAGAGAAAGGAACAAAATTAAAGCACACATAAATGAAATTAAAGATAAAGCAAATATAATTAACTCTAGGTTATTCAAAGTGATCAAGAAAAACAGAGGCATGAATATATTTAAACAGTAAATGATAAAATAACTTTCTTAAGCACTTTAATTTGAATTCAAAATACACACAAGAATAGTTTTATACACATGCATTCATGATTATACTTTTCCCAGTCACATTAAATTAATATGTGGATGGTTTGTAGTAACCTAGAATTATACTGGTTGATAAGAGAAAAATTGAATATAAAATATGCTACATATTAAATGTTTATAGATGACTCAGCCATGACTGTACTGTGCATAATTCAAGCAAAAGCAAAAATTTGACTTTACTCGAAGTAGGCAGGTCGACAATAAGGTATTTCACATATTTGAAATTAAAGCCTAAGAATTTAATTTGAGAAAATAAAATGTGGGGAAACATTATCTCTAGAAGTAATGGTTTTCAATAGATTAAATACTAAAATACACCTGAGTAAACTTAAATAAACTGCTAAGTGACGACAGTGTATCCTCTAAGAAATTAAGTCAACATGAAGCCTAGAAAAAGAAGCCTCAAATTCATCAACATGTTTCCAACATTGGTCAAGATCTAATTTGGTATTCTAAGTAGCTCTGTTCTAAAGAACACCTGGTTATTATAAGAGGATAACAGCATTAGATTTTGTGATCATCTACCAAACACCACTTTTTCTGAATGTGTACTACCAAGAACTAACTTAAAACTGAATTTTCTTCCATTTAGGGAAGAGTGGCTTCTCTATTTTAAGAGACTGAAACAAAATCAACCTTGAGTGTAGGATGCGCTGTTTAAACAAGGCATTATCACATTTTACTGGACTTAGTTGTTTGTGGGGATATGGCCTGGCTAAATTCTAAGTCTTCTAAGGACAGGCTATTTCATTGTGCTGTCTGTGTCCACTCAACCTAGGTGAGACCCTGATATCTCAGAATCACTTAGTGTTTGTTGAATAAACCCCTTAGTCTCTTCCTTCCTCTGCAGAATTAAAGTTTTTCATTTTTGGCATGAAATATAGCATTCTAATTCAGTAAAAATCAAGTCTGAATTGTGATTATCTTTTAGGGTAGGAATTACTTATCTAAGGCCTAAATCTCTATATGATGTTATATTATCACCTTTTAATTTACCCCAACTTCTTTATTTAATTAAGAATATATTCAGTCACAATCTACTCTAGAGAAAGTGCTTAGCCCAAGAACTATTTAATCTTGGAGCCTGTATATTCTTAAAACTGGAACTTGGCATGTGTACAGTGTGAGCAGATGTTTATGGGAGTTCCAGAATAGGATAGACTCTTAAAGATATTGAGTGATTCAGTGCACTGATTCTGCAAGCTGCTGTCAGAAAGCTGAAGGGTTCTATGGCCTTTCTGTGTATTGCTGTTTTCAGCAATAAAATTTGCATTTTAATCTGCAGGGATGTTCATATCTTTCTGCCAGCTAGTATCAGCATCCTGTCCAGAATCATCAAACTATAAGCGTGATGGCCTTGACAAATATTTTCATTTCACTTAGCAAATATTTCTTCCATCACTGAAAAGTTAACGCCTCCATAACCAGAACTTATATTACTTTGGAGGGGTCTAAAACTTCATTTAAACAAACAAAAGTGATTTCATAAGGAATTATATTGCCATAACAAATCAACAGTTTGAATAAGGGAATAGTCATAGGAGTCTCCATAGCATCTGGAGCGCATAGAACACAAAGTGCTCAAAGGAGAAAACATTGTCCTTCGTTATGCTTGCTCACTTTAGTGGAAATTACACACGCATATCAGAGGAGCAGCAGTTCCTGCTCAATTTACTGAATATTCTAATTAGAGATCCACAGTGCTTATTCAATTATACCTATGGACTTGCTAAAACCACTTATGTAAGCAGGAATATAAATTAACATGGGTTTCCCAAAAATATATACAAAAAGAAATCACAGCATTGAATTTAGAAAAGAGACCAGCTATTAAATCACTAATACTTTCAGTTGCTAGAGGGATATTAAAAATGAGATCAAAAGGAGAATAAAATAGGTTCTCTGCTTCATTTTCTTTAAAAAATCAGTAAGTGAATGTTTTCCCAAGTTTATCCCTGGAGATGCTTGGCAAAATGTCCCCAAAAGGAAGATATTCTAAATTCCATAAATTTGTTGAAGGTATCCTTTTACTTTCTGATATTTAGGTTAAAAAAATAAGGACAAATTGTACAAAATGTAAACTTAAAACTTTATAGTGCATTATAGTATTATATTATATGAATAAAATATCATCACTTTAGCTCCCATATCACAGTCCTGTCCTGTTTCTGTCACTACAATTCTGAAATTCTACACTTATTTCCTACTTTTCTTCCTCTCATTCAATAACATGTACGTGTTTATAAAACTAGACTATAAAAGAAGCAGAATAGCACATTATTTCAGAGCCCAGCTCTGGAGTCAGAGACAATTGGTTATTAATCTCGGGTATGCCTACTATTATCTCTGCGGTAGTGATCCAGAAAGTCAATACTAATGGATTGGTGTGAGTTGACAAGAAACACAGTATTTGCCATCCCAGTTTTGGCTGTCTTTCTCCCAGCTTTGCAACTCCAAATCATTGACAGACAGCAACACACTTATGGTATCCCTATGACCATCACCTTTCACTGCTTATCTCTATTGTACATAGTCAAGTTGGTAATAAGGAAGCACTGGCTATGATTTTCTCTGTTATTATTTATATAAACACTTCATTTTCTGTACTTTCATTTTTGTACAGTTTATTTTATTAAAATACTGATCAAATATATTTATTTCTCTGCTGTATGATCCTTGAAGCTAGCATCATCTGTTTACTCATCCACAAAACTTAGCTCTGATCTATATAGGCAAGAGATGTTCATTGAATTATTGAGTTAAAGAACTCAATAACTAGAGATACTATACATTGAGATACTATACATAAAGAGAGGTCAATAACTAGAAATATTATACACTGCTAATACCCTTTTCATATTATTAAATATTGTGTGATTAGACATTCATGAAGCTTTGGATCAAGACAAGAATAGTATTCTGGTATTCTTTCTATAGGAAAATACTATGAAAATGACATCATTTTAATTTGCAAGTGATTGCTCAGGATAAAATACACTACATTTAAGTGTCTCTACATTTTTCTATTAAGCAGTTCCTCAGCATTTTAAGATTAATGTACTGTATGGTAAGCCATGTTTTGAATATTTTTGGACATAAGTTTTATTGAATCTTCTCCTTGCAGAATTTGGGTAGCTACTATTTCTATAGAGTATTGTCCATTGATTAATAATCATTCTGAACCTAATTGGGACCTTATTTTTTGTTAATTAATGCTGTCTCAAAATTTCCTATTACTCATATTTTTTCAAAGCTTTACTTCAAATGTAAATCCTCATTATTGAAAACACTTCCAGGTTGTAACTTTTACTACTGATTTTTGCCAGCAAACTAGAGCTTGGTCCTCTTGTTAACATCATTTTCTTTGCTTTAGTTTCTTCTATTTCCACCTCTGATCACTCTATTTCATCTTTTCCAAAGCTGACTCTTGACTATGACTCTTTTCACTTCTCCATCTTATAGGACTCTTTTTCTCTGTCTTTGCTGTCAATGTGCTTTTAGTCTCGGATTATTTATATATTTACATATACTTTTCAAAATGAGTACTCCTTCACCAACAGCAAATTATCTTTTAGGACATATAACTATCATAACTTTTTTTTTTTTTTTTGCGAGGAAGACAAGCCCTGAGCTAACATCCACTGCCGATCCTCCTCTTTTTGCTGAGGAAGACTGGCTCTGGGCTAACATCCGTGCCCATCTTCCTCCACTTTATATGGGACGCCGCCACGGCAGGGCTGACAAGCAGTCCGTCAGCAGGTGCCCCGGATCCGAACCTGCGAACCCCAGGCTGCCAAGCGCGAACTTAGCCGCTGCGCCACTGGGCAGCCCCTAATTATCATAATTTTTAATAACATTAATGACAGAAATGTAGATACATGAGTTTAGGTATTTGAAATGGGACCATCTCCAAATACTGCATTTACTGATGCTGAGTTAAAATAAAAAGTTACCACTGAATTTCAAACACATGTAACAAATAATTATGTGCTTAATATTCCTCACATTCTTGGTAGCAAGATTTCTACCTTCCACACCCCATACAAATGCCTCACTTTGGTTTTTTTGGGAAGTCCCATAGAATTCCTTACCAATGTCTCCTCAACCAATATGTCAGTTAGAGTCTTCAACAGATGTCTGTCCTATTCCTCCTTTTCTACTCCAGCTCCCAGTTTTGATATCTATTTTGTCTGTAAAACTTTTTGAAAAGGTTCTCTGGCTCTCCTGAAGAGAAAGCTTTGTCCATGGTTATGATGTAATTCTTTCATAGTCCGATAGCTTCATTTTCTCAGGGTCCTAGAGAGTAATGAGTTCTGTGCAGAACTAGAGAGAGAAAACTCCTTCATAATTCTGTTAGGCATGCATATTGGGCCCTGATTTTTGCCAGAATTTTCCATCATCTTCTGCTGCTAACCCTTTATTAACATGGGCTCAAAACAACGCCAGATGATTTTATGGGGAGTAGAGGTCATTTCTTCCTTTCTATGCTCCTCAAACTCTTCCACGTTATTTTGCCCCAGAAACATTTTTCTTTGCACCAGGAATTTGACAACTAATAATCCATACATAGGAATTGGGATATACGTATATAATGATGAAGTTGTGCCTACCTTAGCAAAAGCTACACCATCTAAAACAGCAGAACTAGTAACAGGATGCTATTGAGTTTGAAATATGCTTAGTCTGAATTGAGATGTGTGCTGTAACTGTAAAGTAAATCATATATTTGGAAGTCTTAGAACAAGAAAAGTGGAGCTCTCTAATATTTTATATTGATTTACTCTAAAAGGAACACATTTTGGATATATTAAAATATATTATTAATATTAATATCATCTGATTCATTTTACCTTTTTAACGTGGGTACTAGAAAATTTAAAATTACATGTGGCTTACATTATATTTCTATTGGACTGTGCTGATATACAGAATAATATTGTACAAGAGTGACTGAAAAAATTCTAATTTTCCATATGATATATTACATAATGCCACTTAATTCTCACATTATTCATTTAAAATTTGTTAGAATGTAAATAAGTGTGCCATTGCCCAATTATTCAATAATTTTCAGAATAAAATACTCTCAAAATAATTTCCCATATATTTGATATAATCAAATATCAACATTTTTTCTTTTTCCAAGTTAAATTCCTAATTGCAATTGATTGTTAATAGAAATCAATTAGCAAAATGTTTACTCTTGTTTAGAATGTTAAATAAAATATATTTTGCAGAATTTTTTTTTTAATTTTAAGTTGAATTGTTCTGTCCAAATGACCTATTTGGACATGCTAAATAGTATAAGAATTCTCCAGGTAAAACTATTTCTGAAATTCTTTTCCTTGACCCACACCTTGGATTCTCTGATCACTTATAATAAATGTCTGTAGTGTTCTACCATAGAATATGCATGTATAGGTTTTATCTATAAGATAGTAACAAAGGTACCATTTGGCAAAATTTATATGGCTAAATGTAATTACATTAAAAATTTGTTTACTCTATATGTTAAAAATTATAAGATATTCCTTGTAAGACATAAATATGTGGATTGAATATGATTCCCAAAGATGAATTAAATCACCTGGAAATAAAGTAGTCAGTTGATGAGGTATCATTTGATTAAATTCTCTCTTTTGGAGAATTAAGTGATAATTCTTTGGGAAATGCCTATGACTTGTGAAACCTACCTTACCTGTAAAGAGTCATGATAAGATAATTTTCTGTCTGTAACTTTAGGAAGATGAGACACATAATGTGGGAAATATCAGTGAGAAGGGTAAGTAGTCACAAATGTTGGATGACTACAAATAAGCCAAATAATCACTATGATAGGTATTTGTGAGCATCTTTCTCCCAATAATTCTTGTATCTACTGTTCCTCCTCAGAATGGGGTTTATATTTCTGGCTTCAATGAGTTTTTTCATTCTGAAGTCACCGGTTTGTAAGAGAAAACCTAACCCATTATCTTTGTGTTACTTAGTCTCAATATTCAATACCAATAAAGTGTTGATTCTGTTAAATAATTCACTATTAGCTGAAGTTGAGGGCATATCTACATAACACTATACTTTTTAAGGTGAAAATATTACAAATATTTGTAAAATAAAAAACTCATTGTGCATGTCATCTGTTTAACTCATAGGACTTTTTTAGGATGGATAAACTGAATAATATCTTTAGTCTATACACACTTTCTTATAAAAATTATGAAAAAGTATAAAAATACAAGAAAATGAGGAGTCTTCTGAATGTAAGTGTATATGAATTATTTACCCAAAAGCATTTTTATAGATCGTTTCTATTGTGTGTTTGTGGTTTCTCTCCTGATATCACAGCATTTTGACCAGCTTTAATAGCATTAGGGACAGATGGTAAGTATAAACAAAACAAAAGTCAGGTTTAAGAAGTATTATGAAAATGTAACTGAATTTCAGATTATTGCTTCCAATATATAAATGACGTTTTCATAGCAGCAGAAGCAATAGTAAACATGTAGCTCATATTTCATAAACACATACAGGAACAAAGATGTTATGTTCTTCCATAAAATTACTAACAATTTTTCATTAATATGGCATCAAGCTATGGGACACATTTTTTTTTTAAATATTTAAATGTCTGTGAGAGTCATTACAGACCACTGAAAACAGAGTCTCCTGTAATTTGTGTTGGTGTTAGTCATATAAATTTTGTTTCTTTTCATATTTGTTACCCTTGTTACTATTTTATAGATAAGATATATAAATGTGTATTTTATTATAGAAATTGATGACCACTACAGGATTTTAATAATTAAATTTAAAAAAAAATTATTCTTTTGCAAAAGATATTTTATTTGTTATCCTGAACAGGAATAAATACATTGCTAAATGATCTCAATTTGCCACCAAAAATTACCTTCTAGATCTCTCTCTGGATTGCCTGTAGTCAACTAAATTTTAACATGTTCCAATTGTAACTTATTATATTATCCCCAAATTACTCATCCTCCTGTATTCTTGTCTTTACTTTGTAGAAGCACAATTTAGCCATTTTTTTCGAAATGAGAAAACTATTTTTTGCCTGTGACTTTTTGCTAGCCATCTTGATTCACACTCCTAATCTCTCATCCCTATTTATTGAGTAACTGCGTGCTGTTGTTTCTGCCTCCCAATCATCTACCATTATTATTTCATTCATTTTATTTACAATGTCACTTTTCTGGTTTAGGTGGATAGAATCAGATTAGTAACTTAAAAATAGCTGTGATGTCAAAAATGCACTGCAGGATTCTACGTATAATAGGTAAGTTTGGCTTTTATTAAAATACTCTAAGTGAGAGTGTGATGTCCACCTATATTTCATTTTCCTTAAATATGCCACACAGCCATTCTTAACTGAAGGATGATTAAGAAAAAGAGGGCACTAAATGTAGGCATATCGGCTAGCAGAACGTTTCTGCCACAGTTTGTGTTTGTGTGTGTATGCGTGTGTATTTGTGTTTGTGTGTAGCTGTATATAAAAGGAGCAGGGATAGTATCTTGACATGAAGAACAAAAGCGCATAAGTCTAGTTGTTGATCTCACAATGTTAAATGACAATCTTACTGTTAAACATTTTATATATATTCAAACAATACCAAATTGGAGAAATAAAAAATTGACAATCTCTCCATGTTTCATCCTCAAAGACTGAGAATATAACTGGTGCAATAATGATAGGTCTAAATTAGATAGATGACAGAGAGATAGAGTATCAATGTCTATTTCAGTAAAGACTAGCTGTGTCTACTTTTCTGAACATTTTTCTGAGGAATTCTTGACTACTTATTCCTCTTTTTTTTTTTTTTTTTTAATTTTTTTTTTGTGGGGAAGACCAGCCCTGAGCTAACATCCGTCGCCAATCCTCCCCTTTTTTTGCTGAGGAAGACCGGCCCTGGGCTAACATCGTGCCCATCTTCCTCCACTTTATATGGGACGCCGCCACGGCATGGCTGACAGGCAGTGCGTCGGCGGGCGCCTGGGATCCGAACTCGTGAACCCTGGGCTGCCAAGCGCGGACTAAACCGCTGCGCCACCAGGCGGCCCCTACTTATTCCTCTTTCAAAAGCCTGTATACTTCACTCATGATTTCCTTCTCCCTGTTATCAACATTTTAAAAAGTATCAAATAATAATGGTGATCATAATAGTGAATGTAATATAATATGAGGTTCTGGAAATCCCATGTTCTAGTATGCACTGTAGTTTATACAGTGCTCATCATTTTTAGTATAGAATTCCATTATTTCTACATATTCAAAATATATGAAACACAAAATTTTACCAGTTGAGGTTTACATATTGAGTATGAAGCAAATGTGCATTACCTTACGTTTCCAGAATTTTCTAAAGAAAGAAAAAAGATAATAAACAAAGCGTGTAGTATAAAAATAATCCTTCCTCTATGTAAGGACTTTCTTAGGTTAAAAATTAATATGATAGTATTAAAAATGATGTAATTAATTCTACTTTGAAATATCCATCTATACATAATGAATCTGGAGATCTCAAAAGTATGGAGCAAAAGATGGGATTATTTGAAGATAAAGGAGTCAAGGGGACAGCATTTGGAATTAGATTATAACTAATTCTTCATCAAGACTCGTCTAGAGTGGTGTTAAAAAGAACTTTTTCAGCAGTTGGAAAATTAAAAAATATGCTCTAGATTTGATTATGACACAAATGACAAATTTATATCCAAGAATCACAATAAAGTTACTTAACATCATTTAATTTTAAATTTTATGACTAATTAAATATTCTTCCCTTACATGGGATTTACATTTTGTGTATTTTGCTGTTAATAATTTGTATGAGAATGATAATGCATGTTAAAGTTTATATTTCATTGTTAAACTTCTATTTTTTGATTGGAAAACAGAAGATAAAAAAGCAAACAAGGAATAAGGAGGAAGAGATTAAATATTATTTTATATTTCTAAATAATTTTACAATTTATAAACCTTTTTAAAAATAATTATCTTGATAATTCCCTTCAAACCAAATTATTCAACATCTAATTCACCTCAGCAATCCACTGGCAGGGTCACGCATTAACCTTCATATCACTGGAAATATCATTTATTAAAAGATCTCAAGGTCTGCCTTTCCCCTGTCAGGATGACAATTCTTCTCCTTCCAACTCTTTCATTCCTTTATTCCCGATTCGTATCTTTATTTACAATATTCTTATATCTGGTTCTTGATACCTATCTAGAATCAGTATACTAAACAACTTTTGCTTCATTTGTCTCTACATTGGTGGTCAACTATTTTAATAATTTCATGTAGAGGAAAGGAAGTAGTGATGATCAGTGAATGCTGCTCTCTATCTATCCAACTATTATGAAATCCAGATGGACAACAATATACTCCCTAAGAATGGGCCACATAAGGGCCAAATGGGGTTCTTGAGATAAAATCTCTCTGTTATTTCATCTACATAATTAGTAATAGATGCTCCAGGAATGCCGAATATAAGTGCTGAGCACTGATGCTGGAGTTTAAAGTACTTTACTGTAAACAAAACACACAGAGTTGGAGGTAAGTGCATGATGGGGAAAGAGAGAAGGAGGGGTAGGACAAAAAGAAAAGGAAGAAAAAGCATAAGATGAAAGGACGAAGAGAAGGAAGAGGGAATTTCAAACTTTCTAAAGGGTTCATCTGGAGATGAGGAGAGAGAGAAAACAATCATGTTCACAAGGATACATCTTATCTTGAGGGGAGACACACAGAATACTGTACTACTGAGGGAAATACTAGGTGCTTGTTTTAATATTAGAGAAATAAGACTCACACATTGAGAATAGTCATTTGAGTGTATCATTGGTAACAAGGCAAAGGGAAGAAGAAAATAACACATTCAGTCAAGTCATCTATGGAAGAAATAATGTCAGTATGCCATATTGTTCTCGAACTGAAAAGTCTGAGTTTTCCTACTAAAAGAGAAAAATTTGTGAGATTGAGTTTAAAAAAATAACTTCCAAGATGACATTTACAAGAAACATCTTAAATGATGTGATAAAGAAAGGTTAGATGTAAGGCATCAGGTATTGCTTGTTTCACTCACCTCTGATCCCATCCCTTCTGTTCTCTCCTGATATAGCAGTGACTGGAAGGGGAAAAACACATTTTCCATCCTCTCTTGCAGGTAGAGTTCTGATGTACTGTAGCTTCTGTGAATGAAGTGCAATGGCACAGAATTTAGAAGTGAGGTAGGTGCCATCTCCCTGCAGCTGTGGTGTCTGGCAAACAAATTTTAATAGCTGTGAGTTATTGTGGTTATTTGGCTCCAGTTTGAGTGTCTGTACACCAGGATCATGAGCATGAAGTAGCAGTGGTGAAAGTAGAAGCAGCAGCAGTTTCCTAGATCCAGACTGCCACTAGGGTCGTATAACCTCGTAAAGAACAGCCTAGTGGTAATTCCCTGACTTTCCCTCATCTGGCCCTTCCCATCATGTTTAATCACCAAATTCCTTTGAAATACCTACAATGGTTTTCTGCACTGAACTATGATAGATACAGATGAGAAAAGAGGAAAATACAAGTGAAAAGAAAGCAATAAAGAACCAAACAAGATGAATTCCATATAATGGAATTTTTATACCATCATACAAATTACATAATGCAAGAATGCCAGAAGATAACAGCTGCCTTACTTCCAAATTCTGTGCCATTGCACCATATTTGCAGTAGCTATTCCTAGCTACAAAAGAGATGGGAAAATGTGTTTTTACCTCTCCAGTTGCTGCTATAGCAGGGGAGGATAAAGTGGATGGGATTAAGCGCAGACAAAACAAATACCTAATGCATATATACATATGCTCCTTACATCAAACCTTTTTGTCACTTAATTTTAAAATGTTTTTTATCAATATCATATAGCTGAAGTTCATTTTGAATAGTTTCTAGCTTAGTAAGAAAATTTTGAATTTAATAGAATATATTTACATATATTTAATTTTTAAATATACCTACACACGTAAAAGGGTATACTTTTGTGCATGCTTATGGACCATTTAGAATATTTAAATATTCTAAATATTTATTTATTCATTTAAATATTTTAGTACCTGTTTACAATGAAACCTTTAAGGTATTTCCAAGACTAACATTTACAAGACATTTATCTGATCGTAACACATTCCAATGAAAAATAAATAGCAAGACTCAGAACAAAGAATTTTACTATTTGGAAATGAAAAAGTCCATTCTTAAGTAACTTACACCAAAAATATATATACAAAACTAGAAAATTAAAATCATTGAAAAGGAGAGAATTGCATACAAAAATGTTTATTCACAATGGGAAATTAAAATGTATAGTCTTACAGAAGTCAAAATATAATGATGTACACCTGAAAAAAAAAAGTATAGTCTTTAATGCTTTGCCATAAATGAACCAAAGCTAAAAATAAATGAATTTAAATTTAGGACTTATGGTCATCCCCTGCCCCCCAACACTCTGTTCTTCCTTGACAGCAAAGATTCCTTCTTTCTTTTTTTTTTTTTTCCTTTTTGAAGCAACAATTTGCTCTGCCTCAGGGGATGAATCATAATCAGTCCACAACAGCAAAACCTATGGGCCAAAGCTGGCCCATTGCCTGTTTCTATAAATGAACTTTTGTTGGACCACAGCCATGCTCATTTATTTACATACTGTCTATGACTGCTCTCACACTAGACTAGCAGAGCTGCATAGTTGCAACAGAGACTGTAGGGTTCTCAAAGCCTAAAATACTACTCTCTGGCCTTTTACATAAAATATTTGTTACCCCATGCTTTAAACCATTTTTGATAATTGTTCTTTCCTGCCAGAAGCTCAATATGTATGCCTCCTTTGAGTTAGAACTGATTGTGTGAGAGTCTGTGCAACAGGACAAAAGCAAATGTCTTATGGTGGGTTCCTAGAAAAAATAGTTTGCTTTTAAAAGAGACAGAAGCAAGAGAAGAGTTAATGGCTTCACATTTCTTCCTTTCTTGAATTCCCTCAAACTCTGGCAGCTATGTGACACCACAAGATAACAAGTAAGAGAAAAATATCATCCTCAGATCGTCGTCATCATAAGCAACAACAATGCCATATTGAGATTGAAGATCGATAAAATCGTGTTTGGTCCCTGATTTCATAGTTGTACTCCTGCTCTAGCCTTTGCCTGCCTACTTTCACATATTTTTTGTGAGATAATTTGATGTCTTTAGTTTTTAAATCAATATTTATAATCCATTATGTGTATTTTTTATTTGACTGTACTATAAATTCCCCACTAGAATGCAAATTGAATGAAAGCAAAGAAAATGACTATTTGATCTGTTGTTGTATCCCTGCTGCACAGAACATTGCCTGGAACATGGCAGGCACTCGATAAATGTTAGCATCTTTCAGTATTTAATAATATATTGCTACTTTATAACAAGAAATTTGAAAATCTGAAAGATTTCTTGGAAAGTGTATATTGCCGAATTTATCTCAGGAAATAATGAATGTGAATAGACTAATTAGTATAGAAAAAAACAGAAAAAAAGTTTAAATATTTAATAGTACCTAAATAAAAACTTCCAGTTCCAACAACCTGTTAACTAGATAACCAGAAACTCTTCCCACTGCATATATTAGAAACGTCACAAACAATTTTAACATTTCTTCACATGTATGGCTTCAAATGCAATGAAATTAGATTAAACCCTGGTGTCAGGAATATAGAAGAACACAAACCAGTTCAGTCAGCACATAGTGAGGGGATGTGTTGACTAGTCTGGGGTGGGACAAAGGACCACCCTAGCACCTACAGGGGGAAGGAATCGAGACCTGAGCGCATGTGAGATGCAAGTTGAATTAAGACCCTCATGTAAAGCAGGAATCCTCAAAGGACTCCACAATTAGTTAAAGGGTGAACTCGGCAAAACAAAGAATCTACCTACAAGCAAAGGAAGATGACAAAAACTTTCTATCACTATCTGGTCTGTAGGTTGAAGAAAATAGTCTCCTGATAATTTGTAACCATAAGCTATATCATACATGGTTTTGAAGTTGGATTTTGTGACCTACTTATTGGCACAGAATGCCTCATTTCAGAAATTATGGTAAAAATCAGTCCCTGAATACTGACACTCCCTGAGCGCCTAGAAAAACAAATGCAAAGCACTCTTCAGAGATAAGTTCCCCACCAGGGCTGCACAGAATCCCTATATTAACTCCTCAGTTAAAATTGTTCATGTTGTAATGTTTAAAAGCACATAAATAAAAATCAGCATTTCCAACAAGGGCCAATTTAGATTCATAAAGGTTTAAAAATATGTATATAAATTTATTTATACATATTTATTATATATATTCATATATTTTAATAATAGTATATATTTATACATGTATATATGTTTAAATTAGAATATGAATTTTAACTTTCTAAAACTCCCAGAGAGTAATTAAAGAATTCTTTGTAACTTAGAATTCCATGAAATAAAAATTCACTTTATTAAATTGAAGACATTTTAATGTTTTATTTGAAACCCAAAGGAATTAAAGCCAAAATCAAAATATGTCCTTTCTGAACTAAAGCCTCCAAAAATCGAAGTCCAGCATCATCCTTTGCAGTTCTAATTCCACTTGGTCTCAGCCCCAGGCATTTCACACAGATCCCCCGAGGAAATGAGACAGTCCGGGCTGCCTTTTCCTAGAATGGATATGGTGTCTTCAAGACAGTGAAAGTTGAATTAGTCCAACATTTTTTTTTTAAGTCTAAAAAGTTAAAATCTGCAAGACTATCACAAAACTAGTCCCACATTCACAAAATTTAGACACACAAGCAAATCCAGAACTTTTAGAGAAGCTATCTTGGGCCAAATTTTGTTCACTGAACCCAGTATCATATTTAGTTTTCGCAGATATCAGGGCAGAAGTAGATTAATGTAGTAAATGCTGCTTCTTGGAAGGAATGTAGTTGGAGGAAATGTTGATTTCAGTTTTACCAGAATAATAATGTCCATCTTTTTGTATTTCTTTTGTATCTTAGTCTTTCCTGCCTTCTTGATTCTGAAAGTTAAACTACACCATCTGCTTTCTCCTTTTACTTCTGAACTGCCGAGGGCTTCTGGAGAAATCCACAAAACTGTACCAATAGCTTCTGCTACATTTTCATGGTTTCCAACCTCAAGTGACTCATTACAGCTTCATCTGCCAAACTTTTATTCACTTCTAATACTCCTGATGCATGTCCCTCAAAACATTAATTCAGATGTTTTCTCTATATTCAAGCTTAAAATCACATACTCTAACATTTCATAAATTGCCTGACTTTGTATTCTATTAAAAAAATCATACAAACAAAACACAGCAGAAGGTGAAATGTCTGGAAATTAACCCATATCTTTGGATTTCTTTTGTAAAAAAGTTTCCAAATGGTTTGCATTTTCCTCTAAGGTCAATTCTTTAAACATTATAATCATTAAAGTTAGTTATGCATTTTTAATATTTAAGAAATATTGTTATATAAATAGATGCTCATCTTGAAGAAAGAGATTGAGATTAGGGAGAGATAGAGAGAAAGAAATAGAGGTAGAGAGTAAGAAAAATAGAGAAAGACAAATTATATTAAGGGGATTTCAACTATAAATAGCATATATTTTTCAATAGTATTTGCTTGATTAAAATACATTTATTCTAAAATAAGATAGTTGTTTTTAGACAATAGAAATACATGTAAAGAATAAATTATGGCTTAAATACGCTTAAAGATTATAATGGTTAGTTAGAGTCAGGTTTCTAAAATAGTATATGATAAATAGAGCAATCAATAATGCAAAATTAACTAGAAAATAAATCATAATGGTCAGTTAATAGCTACCAAATTTCACAACTTGTTAAATAAAAACTATCCATCTTCTACCTGCACAGTGTTTAGGAAATAATTTTAGTGACCAAGTATTTCTACAGAAATTTGCTGTTCATCATTTCTCATTCATATTAATAATAGAGAAAAGCATGTAGAACTCTGGGGTTTGCATTCATTATAAATTCTATTCCATGAAGATAATGAAACATTTCTGGCAATATAATTCATGGACATTTCACTTTTTTGTGTGTTCTCAAAGTCACTTGGCCTATAGAAGCAGAGGTTATTAGATCTTGCTTGAATGGTTGTTACAAGAACAATTCTCTTGGTCATGTCTATGGAGCTCAATGGTATTCAATTATGCTCTATTATTTAAACATAATTGTCCTTATATACCTCATGATTCTACACGTGGCACAACAAAATGGTTCAAAATTCATTTGATAAGTTATTTTAAACACATAGCTCACACACACACACAAGCACACACACACACCAGAAGATGTTTTTTGCTGAATGTGTGTCATACCACATACTAAACCTAACCAGGATGAAAGAATTTATTTTCACGAAAATAAATATTGTTAAATTGTAGTAGTAAAATTCATTCATGTTACCTATTTTTACTACAATTTCTTTTTTAAGTAGAAAAAACAGGCAAGGTGAACTACATGGGACTTGGTATCCCATACCAAATTATTTTCACTAAAGCAAACGCAAGAGAAAGAAGAAATATACACTCTTAGTCCTTTCAGTTTCCCTGCTTTAAGAAAGAAACAGAGAGAATAAGCATTCATTGAGTACCTGCATTCATGCATTCCCTCGTTTAATCCTCAGGACAACAGTGTGAAGTAGATGGTAGCCCTAACACAAGGAGGGGCATATGGGGGAGAAAAATGAGCCATAGAGAAAATAAGCAACATATCCGAATTATCTAGCTATAGAGTAACAGACATAGAAAGTAAAATTGGAATGTTACCTGACTTAAAAGTCCCAGATATTTTATTATGTTGCAGCACACCCTCAAGAAAGAAAGAGAGAGAGAGAGAAAAATGGAGGGAAGGAGGGAGGGAGGGAGGGAAGTGGGAGGGAAGGAAGGAAGGAAGGAAGGAAGAAAGAAGGAAGAAAAAAAAAAAAAAAGCAACTCTAATGTGAGAATTGTTGTAATCTAGTATTTTAGTAAAAAAACAATGCTAGTTAGTATCTGATTATTTCATTTGATTTTCTACTGCTGGAAATATATTCTGAGTGCTTATAAATATATATACATTTCATTTTTGTCCAAGTGAAAAATAAAAATCAAACTCTCACTGACGTATTTTATTTTAATGTAAGAAAGGTATTGACACTTCAGATAATAGAAATGTGCTGATTTCATTATATTCAGAAACAGAGAGTATAACAGTGCTTGGCCTCCAGTATATTGGAGTCATAGAAATCTTAGTACAACCTCATTCTGACATTTAGTGGATATGAGACTTTGGGCAAGTTAATTAGCTCCTCTAAGTCACAATTTTCTCATTTGTAAAATGGGGTTAGTAAGATTATTTCCTAAAGTTGCAGGAGAGAGTCAATGATTTAATACATACAAAGCACCTAGCATATCAATTATTCTTATCATTGCTATTATTATTATTAGCAGAAGAAATAAACCAGCTTTGAAGTTACATATATAAGTAATTAGTATGCAAAAATACAGTAGTTTCAACCTAAACAAGATACAATTAATGAAAGACTTGTTTGACAGATTTCTTCTACTATAAATTTACTGCATATGAGTATTTTGAAACTAATTTTAAAAAATAATATTAAAGAAATCCAAGTATGTATATAAAGGAACATATTAACTTAAAAAAATCTCTCTAAACATTTGGAATTTCATCACAAAAAACTCTTTGGACTTTAACTTTTATTAATGTTTTATTAATATTTATAATTTATAAATAATTTATAATAATAATATTATTATTTTATTAATACTTTATTTCTAAAACTATGGTGCTTCATTAGTAGAAAATGTTCTCTCATTATCTTATGCCAAAATGTATTACACAATAATGAGAAACCAAAGGAATTTATTTCTTTAGACAATGGAAGTTTATGTGTAGAATTAATCTATACTTTAAAAATTCTATGTCAGAGTTTACAAATGCATATAATTTTTATTAAGTGATTCTAATTTTTCAAACCCCTTGCCAAAAGATATATCCATATTTATTTCGGCAAAAAGTTATTTCCTTTAGCTATAATATCATTAATATTTAAGGCTGAATTAACTTAGAAAAGTTTCTACATGTGTAAAGACTTCCAAAAATGTTACCTCATATTTATATGATACATTTTTAAACCCTCTATTCAAAGTAATTTTAAGCCATAAAAGCAGTGCTCTCTATAAGTGCATTATCTTTAAAGAAATGAGTATTTGACATACTTATGCTTCTGATATATTAGGTACATTAAATGAGAACAATAAACAAATTATTCAGCTTCTGTTCATCGTAAACAGTCGACAGAAAGCAGAAAGATTGCAAATAAATGCAAGTCAAAATGTAATTACAAAAGATGGTTATGCATGGGCAAGGAATAAACAAAAAACTTGGAATCCAAGAGGTAAATATGGAGATTTATTCCTTTGTCAAGTAGAGGGATGTACAAGTTCTCAAGCTTTTCTGTAGTGTGAACACTTTGAATGGGTGTGAGAGTCTCTAACTGGATCAATAGATGTATAGACTTTATGTTAGCTGTATGAATTACAAAATTCATTTCTTTTTTCATCTAGTTTTAAATTGCTGATCAAGAGTAAGAAAGAAATTGGATTAACTACATATGGGCATTCACGCAACTGCCTATAAACATTTAGTCAGAGAGAGCCATGAGCTCTACACTTAGATTCCTCTGTTAATGATGGAATATATGACCATAATTTTGAATGCTGGAGATCAAGAGTAGAGTTTCAATCACAGCCAGATCATGAGCTGAACAAAGGGAAAAAAAATAATAGAAATTGTGGATTTTATGATTTCTGGTTTTAGCTTGGACAAGAGTACAGAAGTTGTCACTCTTGTCCTTATGGTAAGAAAAAAGCTGAACAAAGTAAAACTCGATGACTCTCCTAAGAATTAGCAGAGAAATTAAGTCACGGGGCAAAACAACATCCCCAAAATCTGGAGATAGAGGTGAATACAGAGAATCATATCTGAGATCAGCTTACCTGGAGTAGAAGCCTCTAGAACCATAAACCTGTAGGAACACTTACAAGGTAATTGTGATTAATTGCTGGAGGCAGAACGTAGACCACTATGAGACTGAGAATTTTCTGGTACCCTCTGTCTTAGGACCCCCCACATTTTGTGGGCTTTACCTCAGTTTCTCAAGGTGAAGAGCCAAGAAAACCCTCAGGATAAGTAACTATTTTGAAACACACCCAGAGCAGTGCTCAGAACAAAGGCCCACCCAACAAGTGCAAAGTCTTTATGAGAACCTTACCTAATCCCAAACCCTCCAGCCATTCTTTCTCACCTAAGGGGGCAGGGGGAAGCTAAAAATACTTGTGAAGATCATAGCCCAGGGACATAGGCCCACTGAAAGACTAAATTTATTTTAGGATTATAGAATGCTTCCCTTCCCCCCAAAACTTTATCACTGCCTCAACAGAGCTCCAGTATAATAACAATAAATTACAGCTGAAGAGCTGCAAAATATAGACTTTATGTCTAAAGAAGCAGTTTTTAGGGAAACCCAATGGCAATAGAGAAGACAAAAGAAGAGGAAATTGAAGCCTCTGACACCTACAGCTACAGCAAGTATTAACACAGCCCAACTCCCAACCAGATTAACAAAATCCCACGTTAAATGCCCGTTTAACTTGGTTCATATTACCAGATACATCATGTCCAGCTTTAAACAAAAAATTTCAAGACATGCTAAGAGAGAAGAAAATAAACAGTGTGGAGACACAAAGGGAGCATCAGAACCAGATTCAAATATGACAGTGATTTTGGAATTACCAGACAGGAAATTTAAAATAACTAAGATAAATACGTTAAATACTCTAACAAAAAAAGTAGAGAACATGTAAGAACAAATGGGCAATATAGGCACAGAGATGGGAATTCTAAGAAAGAATCAAAAGGAAATACTAGAAATTTAAAAAAAAAACTATAACAGAACTGAAGAATGTCTTTGATTTGCTCACCAACAGACTGGACACCACTGAGATAAGAATTTATGAACTTGAAGAAATGTCAATAGAAACTACTCAAACTGAAATCAAAAAATAAAAAAAAAAATAAAAAGTAGAACAGAATATCTCAAATCGCTGAATAATAAAAGGTGGCATATACACAGTAGAAAGAAGAAGAAAGAAATAGGAGGGGGAGGACGGGGGGCGAATGGAGGAGGAGGAGGAGGAGGATGAAGAAGAAGAAGGAGAAGGAGAAGAAGAAAGGGAGAAAAGCAAAAGAAAATTTAAGTAATAATAGCTGAGATTTTTTCCAAAATTAATGCCAGACACCAAACCACAGATGAAATTCAGGGAACAACCAAGCAGGGTAAATACTAAAAATTCTACACTTACACATATCGTATTCAAACTGCAAAAGAAAGAGAGGTCTTGCAAGCAACGAGAGGAAAAAAACACTTAGGTACAGAGGAAAAAGTAGATGAATTATATCAAGCTTCACTTCACAAGCCAGGCAAACAGGCAGAGAATAGAGTGAAATATTTAAAGTATGAAAGAAAAAAATCCACCAAACTGGAATTCTTTCCTTTCCAGTTTTAACGAGATATAATTGACATAATCACTGTATAAGTTCAAGGTATAGAGCATTAATGGTTTGACTTACATTTATTATAAAATGATTGCCACTATAAGTTTAGTTAGTATCCATCATCTCATATAGCTACAATACAAAGAGAAAACAAAAAAAGAAAAGAACACAACACATTTTGCTTGTGATGAGAACTCTTAGGATTTGCTCTTAATGATTATCATATATATTATACAGCAGTGTTAACTCTAGTCATCTTGCAGTACATTACATTTCTAGTAATTATTTATATTGTAACTAGAATTGTGTACCTTTTGACCACCTTTCTCCTATGCCCCCTCTCTCCACCTACTGCCTCTGGTACCAACAAATCCGATCCCTTTTTCTATGAATTTGGTTTTCTTATTGTTGTTCTGTTTTAAATTCCACATGTAAGTGAGCTTATACAGTATTTGCCTTTCTCTGTCTGACATTTCATTTACCAAAATGCCCTCAGTGTCCATCCATTTTGCTGCAAATGGCAGGATTTTCTCATTTTTTTATGCCTGAATAGTACTCCATTGTGCATATATACCACAACTTCTTTATCCATTCATTTTTCAGTGGACACTTAGGTTGTTTCCATGCCTTGGCTATTGTAAGTAATGCTGTTATGAACATGGGGGTGCAGATATCTTTTTGAGTTAGTGTTTCTGTTTCCTTTGGATACATCCCCAGAAGTGGAATTACTGGATCATATCATGGTTCTATTTTTAATTTTTTTGAGGAAACTCCATACTGTTTGCCATCATGGCTGTACCAATTTACAATTTCACAAACAGTGCACAAGCGTTCTCTTTTCTCCACATCTTCCTCAGCATTGTTATCTCTTGTCTTTTTTATGATGGCCATTCTATCAGACGTGAGGTGATATTGTGGTTTTGATTTGCATTTCCCTGATGACTAGTGATGTTGAGCATCTTTTGATGTACCTGTTGGCCTTTCTATGTCTTCTCTGGAGAAATGTCTATTCAGGTCTTTTGTTCATTTTTAAATTGGATTATTTGCTTTTTTGCTATTGAGTTCTATGAGTTCTTTATACATTTTGAATATAAATCTCTTACCATATATGTGGTTTGCAAATATTTTTTCCCATTCCATAGGTTGTCTTGTCACTTTGTTGATTGTTTCTTCTGCTGTGCAGCAGATTTTTAGTTTCATATAGTCCCACTTGTTTATTTTTTATTTCGTTGCTTGTGCATTAGGTATATGTCCAAAAAATCATTGCCAAGACTCATGTCAAGGAGCTTTTTTGTAAGTTTTTTTTCTAGGCATTTCATGGTTTCAGGTCTTATGTTTAAGTCTTCAATCCGTTTTGAGTTCATTTTTGTGAGTCGCGTAAGAATTCAATATTCAGCGAAATCATCTTTCAATGTAAAGGAGAAATAAACTGTCAAGCAAACAAACACTGAGGGAGTTAACCACCAGTTTAAATTCTCAAATTTCTTTCTGTGCAAAAAAAAATTGAAAGAAAATATGAAAAATATTTTATTGTTCTAATTTTTAAATGATACCTGCTCAAAGTAATGATAGTAGCAATATATCATATGGGTATATATCATTATACATGTGTTTATATCATATGGATAAATAAAATGAAGGACGGCAATATTACAAGGGATGAGAGGGAGGAGTTAGGAATACTATCTTGTAAGATACCTACACTGCACTTGAAGTTCATAATATCATTTGCCAGTAGACTTAGATTAATTACACATGTATGTTGCTAACTCTAGGGCAACCACTAAAATTTTTTTGAAAGAACTATAATTGGCGTACTAAAAGAGAAGATAAAATGCAATCATCTAAAATGCACAATTAAAACCAGAAAAGACAGAAAAAGAGTGAAGAATAAAGAGTAAGTGTAATAATAAAAAACAATTACAGAGATAGTAAATGTTAAGTTAACTATAGCAACAATCAATTTATATATAAAAGACAGACTGGAAAAGAAGGTGAAAAAACATCTAACTACGCATTTTCTACAAGAAGCAGACTATAAATATAAAGACACAGATGGGTTACAAGTCAAGGGATAAAGAAAGATATGTCATGTCAACATTAATGAAAAGAAAGCTGGAGTGGCCATATTCATTTCAGACAAAGCAGACTTCAGAACAAGGAAAACTATCAAGTGGAAGAGTGATATTACAGAATCAAAAAGGGTCAATTCTCCAAAAAGACATGACAATCATTAACCAACGGAGCATCAAAATATGTGAGGCAAAACTGGTAGAATCGCAAAGAGACGTAGACAAATCCATTATGATACTTACAGGCTTCAATAACTCCCTGTCGGTAATTGATAGATCAAGCAGGCAGAAAATCAGAAGCATTTAGTTGACCTGAATTGCCCCTTCAATCAACTGGATCTAATTGGTATTTATGGAATTTATTCAATCCACAACAGCAGAACACACATTTTTCTCAAGATCACATGGAACATTCACCAAGAAAGACCACAATCTGGGCCATAAAAGAAAATAATAAATACACATTAAGATAATACAATAAATATAATAACCTTAAGAAAATGGAAAGAATAGAAATCATATAAACTATGTCCTCAAACTACAATGGAATTAAACTAAAAATCAATATCAGAATGAGCTGGAAATGTCCCAAATATGTAGAGATTAAATAACACATAAAAAAACATACAGATCAAAGAAGTCTTGAGAGAAATTTAAAAATATTTGCAAAAAAATTAAAATGCAACTGATCAAATATTGTGGGATACAGAGAAAGCAGTGTTTAGAGGGTAATTTAAAGCATTGAATGCATCTATTAATGGTTTTCATTAAGTAGGCAATGTCATTTGTGGAAGTTGAAGTAGAAAAACAACTCAGTAAAATATTTCAGCCCCAAAGTCGGAGAAATAGATTTAAAAGTCTTGTTTCCAAAATAATATTTCTTGAAAAATTAGGTTTGTTTAAGGAATCAAGAAAGAACTAGATTCATTCTAAAAATTTGATTAATGGGAAAGTAAAAGTAAAAGGAAACAAAAATGTATATATATTTTATATACTTATTACAATAATTATTATATTATGATACTGTCAAAGGTTCAGAAATAGCCAAAGTAAAACCAATGAATCACTGAAGTTGTAATTATTAAAAGTTTATTGTGCACACACCAAAATACAGTTTGTACACCAGAACACAAACCAAAACATGGAATGAGGCTCAGGGTTATATTGTTATAAAGCAGCTTATATAGTGAGAAAGCAGTGACTGTTTATTCTTTTCAGTGATTGGTTATAATAGTAGAATTTTCAGTGACTACCTCCTATCAACCTTGGGAAATAGCTCAAGTTTTGCTTATGATTTCAAGAGGCATAAACAGGAAATGACCCAAGTCGAGTTAGTCTGGCTAAATAAGCTAAATTAAGCTTTGTTTGTGTGACTAAACTTGTTCTGTTTACTCAGGGATGTTCAAGGTTGGTCTGCATTTGTTTCTGATTTTAACAATTCCCCCCTTTTGGTCATTCCCTCAGGAGGCTGAGAGTATGACAAACCAGTATAGCATTATTCTTGGTTACCACTGTTGATGTGGTCAAGCCAAAGAATCACATACAGGTTTCCCCACTATCTGAAAGTTCACTTTAGGCCACTTTGCTTTTACAAAAGACCTACATTTGTACCTGTTTTCACTAACTGAAAGAAATCTGAAGATTTTCACTTTTACAAAAAAAGAAAACGTGAAAATAGTGTTCAGCATCTGTTTTGCAGTGAGCCCTTAGAGAGACTAAGCCGTCAAGCACACTGCCCTCCATGTCAGCCACATCAGAGAACAAACCTCAACCTTCGACATCAAGGCAGGCAGACATAGAAGGTGTAGATGTTAGTGACCTGCCTGCCCCAATGGATTCAAATGATGATAAAATGTTAATAGATGACCTTCCTCTCTATCCTACTCCTCTGTCTCCTGCATCTCCCACCACCCCAAGTTCTGATGACTCAGCCTAACACCCCATCATTACCACCACTACCTCTCAGTCTTCCAGGGTGCTTGCTGTCTTCTCAACTCTGGTAAGTGAAACTACACTGTATATGCTTTATTTTTACTTTCTACAGGCTGTGTATTTATCATATTATTCCTGCTTTTACTATATGTCAGTGTTACTTTAGGTCTTACGTGTTATTTGGTATGATATGGTAGATTATTTTTTGGATCTGGGAACACAAAAATTTTTCCCATATAAGTTAATGGTAATTGCTACTTCACTTTACACCATTTTGGCTTGGGAAAGGTTTCATAGGAACTTTCCCTTTCAGATAGTGGGGGAAACCAGTATTCGCTATCTCCACCACTTGTGTCATCAGGCTGGGGGGCCATGTAGTCACTGTCTTCATCATTTATGTGGTTATTGGTGATTTCATCCAGTTGTCTGATCCTCATGGACACCATTTGGCATGTGAGGGGCTGCCAACAGGCATTTGAAACCCTCAAGAGTATATAATATACTAGTAAGGTTAATATGATGACCATAAAGTGAACAATAGCTAAGCACTAAAAAAAGTCCCCAGAGCAGAGAGTCCCAGGAGCCAAGATTTAACCAATTAAATAACTCAACTAGGTTACAATATTTTTAAATTATTTACATATGCACAACATGTTGTATTAGCAAAATATATATGCTCATGATTACTTAGGACAGGGTAAATATGAGAATGTTTTATTTCAAGAGGTGGTGTTACAGGTGACCTTCTGCCTAAATTAGGTATCTTAATGAGTCATTTCTATAGAAGCAAAAAGAAAGGTAAATAGTTTGAGCAAATTATATATACAGTTTCTGAGTTTGGAGAGCAGCCAGTTAAGAAAATTTCTAGATTTCAATTTCTAAGCATCTTTGGATGGAGTGAGGGCATGCCGCGGCAATCTGACAGATTTTCCTTGTTTGCAGTTTGAATATCTCTGGTGATCTTTCTGAGTGGCTACATAGCAACAGGCATGAAGATTTTCTACACATGAGCTATTGTGGTAGTTTCTCTGAAGTTCATATTAAGTTGTCTAGCTTTAGCTTGCATAGTTTTAGGAAAAGGGCAGTTTTAGTTTCATAGTGACACCAAGTCAAAAGAGTGGGAGAAAATTGGAAATGTTAGTTTGTAGAGTTCTAGCCAAATATTGGAGGAAAATAGAACTCAAGATTCAGTCCAGTTCACAGGTAGAAAACAAAACTTTAGGGGCTGGCCTAGTGGTGTAGTAGTTAAGTTCATGCATGCTGCTTTGGCAGCCTGGAGATTGCAGGTTCAGTTCCCAGGCACGGACTGATGCACCGCTTGTCAAGCCATGCTGTGGTGGCATCCCATACAAAGTAGAGGAGGATGGGCACAGATGTTAGCCTGGGGCCAGTCTTCCTCAGCAAAAAGAGGAAGATTGGCAACAGATGTTAGCTCAGGGCTAATCTTCCTCACACACACACACAAAAACAAAAACAAAACAAGACAAACAAACAAAAAACTTTAAAGACAATTAACAGCATTAGAATCTAATATCCATAAAGGTGTGTTACTGAAACATAATTTTTTTCTTTACAATCATCCCCTTTGCTATCAGTAAGACTAATTTCTTCACAAATTAAGTCTAGCTTCAACAAACTTGGCCTGACTATTGACATAAGTGCAGCAAGAATAGTGATTGACCATATAGGCGCTTTTAAATTTGCTGGGCTGGAATTTTTTATAAGGAATCTCAAATTGGACTTTCAAAAGCCTCTTGAGGCTAAGAAGCCAAACCAAGGACTTGTTCATCTGTGTCTTGTTACAAGAAGAACAGATTCTTATTGACCTTTTGCAAACAAATATATTGTCATGAAAAATAAGAATATTTAATAAGAGTTTTAGAATTCTGGAGGGATAAAGTAGGGAGAAAAAAATAAATGTTTCAACCTTTATTGTAAAGATACTCTTTACCAAATTGCTGTAAGTTATAAACAGCTTAAAGGAGGGAAGAAAAGGGAATTTTTCATATCTGGAAAATAAAACATTAAAGAATCAGCAATGTTTTAAAGTCATAAAAATTATAATCATCTTTATCAGTTCATTCAGTTTTACATATATATTTTTTGCTTCATCTTGGGTTAGCAGCTTTATGAATCAGTCAGATTTCCAGTACAGTCTTAGAAATTCTTACCCAGTTCAATGTTATGTTCTTAAAGTTATCAGAAACCTGCATTTTACAGTACTTATAAAGGTCTCTTCTATGAATGTCTTTGAAGATGAAGCATTTTTGCAGGAATACTTTTGCACAAGTATCAGAGTGAAACAATAATTGTCTGTACATGGCAAAAGACTTAAAAATGGCCATCATTAAAGATCTGTTGAGAGTTCACAGGCACACACACAATGATGCATTTGACCAGTAAATTTGGTTATTTTTGTGATATACGATATTTTAAGATAGCTGGAATTATGGCTGCTATCTTTACACGGGGACATAACAGATTTTTAGAAATTTTATAACTTCTGAATTACTTATTTTAGTAGTATACATTCCATGTAAATATGATCTAAGAAGGTTAAACATTACTTTTTATTTGACAATGTTTCCCATGTAATTTAATACATCAAATGAGCCTAAATAAATTAATATTTCTTTTTTTACTTCATTTAGAATTTGATTTGGGGAAATTTGTTTAAAATGTCGAAAGATTTAAAAGACTTGATCGAATAGGATCACAGCTCACTGTGAAATAACACATGGTTATCCATTTAACCAAAGGTACAATTAAAAAATTTTAAAAGTGCATATAGAAAGTTACATAGTTATAAAAAAAAGAAGTTTTGGTTCTTTTAAAATTGAGAAGACTTTTTCTTTTTTATATTCAAAGACCTGATAAAGACAAGGTGGAAAACACAAAATATTTTCATAAGACACAGAACATTTGCTTTCTAGGCAAATTACATTAGAGGTAAAGAAAAATCTTTGTTTATAACTTCTTATTAAGAGTAGACCAATAATTTAAGAAATGTTTGTCTTTTTAACAGAAGGAAGTCAAATTCTAATTTTGTGCCAGTGTAATTCTGATATCAACATTCTTCTGTTCTTTTTAAACTTAAATCTATTCTAATCTTAGTCAGCTTGACCATGCATAAAATGTCTTTCTCAAGATTCTTTTTCCATAAACTGTCTGCAACTTTCCACAAATCTTCTGCAACTTTTTATATCCAATTTTGTTTTGTCCTATCTTTTTCCATCCTGGAACAATCATTTTATTTTAAGACAAAAATCACTTTATTTTTTCTTTTACCAAAAAAAACACTGTCCTTTATATCTTTTTTTACTTAAAAAACACATTCTATTTTTCTTACCTACTTTTCTTACATAGTCCTTTTCTTTTATCTTATTACTAGCAGTTTTTTAAAAAACCTTAGTTCTTTTCAAATCAGTTTTGGCAAGGGAACTTCCATAGCAGTCTGTATTTTTTTAAGAAGTCTTTTTTTTCCTTCAGTTTCTGTGGACAATGTTTTGGTTAACTCCTGGATTATTTACTAACTCCTAGGCATTTTGAGCGTAATTGCTATTTAACATTTTCTTTTGTATTAGGGGTCAGACATTATGGGGCATTTTGTCCCTTTCCCCATAACATCCTCTTTTTTATTTTCATCACTTTCCCAGAGATTGCGTCTCTTAGCATTCTAATCAGACTTTGTCACAAGCACTTAGCTCTTAATCCATGACATCTTTTACCCTCTTAGCTTTGAAAAGTGACATTCTCAATTCTCCAACTTATTATCCTGTTCTTCCACCTTGCCTGCCAGCCCTGAAGCTAGCAGAGTAGTGGACAACCGCATGTCCTTCTCTAATGTCAGTTCCTCTTCCAAGTTTGTAACTTGAGTTTCAGTCTCTGGTTGGGCATCGCTGTCCAGCTGAACTGCTCACCATGGAGGCCAGCCCACTGCAGCAGCCATTCATTTCTCTTCTTTGGCACAGTGTGCTATGTGCAGTTTTTCAAACAAAAGCATTAAAGTGGCCAGCATTTTCAGGATGTTCCCATACTCACACATCAGTCCACAAGCATAGGGAACATATTTTTCTAATATACATGCTATCTCTTCCCACATAAAAATTTTTCAGGGTGGCACAAAACATGCTTATTAATAGACCTAAATACGCATTAAACAGTTAACTGTCATTTTAAGTTTTTTTCCTTGTTGGCAAATTTTGAAAATATGCTTGCTTTTATTAAACCAACAAATTTAAACTAGCTTTTATTTATCAAAGATTATCTTAGGTCATATGAACTTGAAAAACATTTGGGTTAGTTTCTATATTTCTGAAATTTAGAAATACTTAATTTATAAGCACTGATTTTTAAGCTAATTAAACAGAGCTCTTTTACAAATTAGTTTTGGCAATACCATCCAGAGGTAGAAAAATATATCTACAACATACATGTATAGACATACGTAAACACATAGACAGATGCAAACAGAGAGCTTATTGATTTTGCTTTACTAAGTTAAGGTTATCTGCTCAGATGGCCAAAGGCTTTTACTGAAGATTTTTTTTTTATTTGCATGCAGTAGGGATCCTTTTAGAGCTGCTTTTAGAGTCACTTTGCATTTGAGAAGCTCCTGCATACCAATAAAATAATGTATTCTATTGTCTCCAAGAGGTTTGCATTTCTCTCTTTTAAGGGTGCCCCTTGAGGTGAACTTATCCCAGAATGTCCATTACAATTACAAATTGTCCAAAAGTTTACCTGTTTTCCAGAAAGGCACAAGACCCTGGTCCAAGGACCAGGTGGAACCTATCTTGCCTTTGGATTCCCTAAAATATGTTGACTATGAGAGGCTATTTTCCAACAGCTGTTCTACAACACCAATAATCACATGTTTCTCCCCGCTTTTGAAAAGAATGAATGACTGACCAGGAAGCTTCAACAGATAAAAACAGATACAAAAAGCAAAACAGAAACAGAAAGCAAGTGTGCATAATAAAGTTGGAGAATTCAAAATACAAAGAGAGCAGAGCTCAGATGCAAGAGAGACTTACCCTCATATTCCAAGGTTGGCAAGACAGCAGGGAACAAAACGTGGAAACTAGCACCTGTTTCGTCATCAGCCTCAGAGTTTTTTTGGATCCCATTTCTGACTCCATGAAATGTCAAAGGCTCAGAAACAGCCAAAGTAAAACCAACGAATTACTGAAGTAGTAATTAGTAAACATTTGTTGTGCACACATCAAAAAGAAAGTTTGTGAACTGGGAGCATGCAAACAAAAACATGGAATGAGGCTCAGGGGTACATTGTTATAAAGCAGCCTATCTAGTGAGAAAGCAGGGGCTATTTATTCTTCAGTGATTGGTTGCAATATCAGAATTTTCAGTGGTTATCTCATATCGACCTTGCAAAACAGTTCACGTTTTGCTTCTGATTTCCAGAGGCATAAGCAAGAAATGATCCAGGTTGAGTTAGTCTGGCAAAATAAGCTAAATTAAGCTTTGTTTGTATGACTGAACTGGTTCTTTCTGCTCAGGGATGTTCAAGGTTGGTCTCTGTTTCTGATTTTAGCAACTATATATCTGATTAATCTGCAGAAACAGATGTAGCAATCTTCAGTGACGTGCTGGAAAAATATAAAGCATAAAGCTAGATCTCTTTTTCTTTTATTTTTTTCCTAGTTTTATTAAGATATGATTGACATATTACATTGTATAAGGTTAAGCGTACAATATGTTGATTTGAAATGCTTATATATTGCAAAATGGTTACTACCATAGCATTAGCTACCACCTTCATCCATCACATAATTATCATTTCCTTTCTGTTGTGAGAACCTTAAAGATCTACTCTCTTAGCAGCTTTCAAGTATATAATACAGTATTGACTATAATCACCATGTTGTACATTAGATCCCCAGAATTTATTCATCTTATAACTGGAAGTTTGTACTCTTTGACCAGCATCTCCTCATTTCCCCCATCCCTCAGCCCCTCATAATCACCATTCAACTCTCTATCTCTGAGTTCAGCTTTTTTAGATTCCACATATAAGTGATATCACACAGTATTTGTTTTTCTCTGTCTGACTTATCTCACTTAGCATAATGCTCTCCAGGTCCATTTATGTTGTTGCAAATGGCAGGATTTTCTTCCTCTTTATCGCTGAATAATATACATATATATTATATAGAATATTATTTTATATATATCACAATTTCTTTATCTATTCATCTGTGATGGACACTTAGGTTGTTTCCATATTTTGACTATTATGAATAATGCTGCAATGAACATGAGAGTGCTGATATCTCTTCAAGATCCTGTTTTCATTTCCATTAAATATATACCCAAAAGCCAAAAGTGGGATTGCTGGGTCATATGGTAGTTCCACTTTCAGTTTTTTAAGGAATCTCCATACTCCCTTTTGTATGACTAGACCTTGACAGTCATTCTAGGGACAGAAATGAAAGATGCAAGGCCAAGTGTGGAAAATATTATAACTAGATCTGAGAGAACGACTAGGACTCAAAGATATCTAACAGAGGGAAGGAAAAAACCTTGAGAGAATATCCCAGGGTAATTTCCAGAGAAAGAACATAGATTCAAAAGCATACAGTGAAATTATCTCTTAAAGCAATAGATGAAGTGTTCATAATAAGAGCTAATATCAAATTACCATTTAAATTCTGCAAACATTTAGAATGGATACACTTGAGAGGGGCTAGCAGACAATCAGCAGAAAATACTTAATAATTATTGATTAACTATTAAACTTGCATTATTTTAAATATAACGTACTATACTATAGATATGATGTAAATAACTTGTGTGCACCCTGAGCACATGCCCATACAATTAATGAACTTAAAACCTGAATTGTCTAGTTCAGCAGATTCAAGTGTATATTCAAACCACAATAGGTAGAAATAATTTGGTATAACATATCATGAGCAGATGCAAATCTAACCGTAAGTATTGAAATTTGAGATTCAGTTATTTTGAAGTTTCTTCCCTAATATGAAAAAAAAAAGACAAATCAATGGCTTAAAAACATTAGTTGTGTTACAAAACTGAAAATGGCTGCATGGAGCTTGTGATTTTTATCTTAAACATCCAACCAAATAACATAATCTGTAATATGCCTAGGATTTAACTAGCTTTACTTAATTATTTCTGGTCATTAAGTTAATACACAAATTATGATCACTGAAGCTCAGTAAGAAAAATATGACTTTTATTACGTTTTATGAGTAGTTAATTTTTATATTAATATAAAACATACAAAGGAAATTGCACATGCCTATACCTTGTTTAAATATATTATATCATGATATCTTGTTTACAGAGCAACATAATTTTTATGTTTTGCAATAGTTCATGTAAATTACTAATCATAAGAAAATGCATGCCTATGATATCAGATTTCTGAATTGCATTTTACTATTTCAAATAATTTTAATAAATGTAGTGTTTTCTAGTAATAAAACAGACTTCTAAATTTATATCTTACACCAACTTCACTTGAGTTCTAAAAAGCTATATTTTATTTCCCAAACAATTGCTGCATTTTGATTTCTACAGTCACAAGAACAGTCATGAAACATTAATTTCTTTGATAAATATTTACATCTCAATCAAAGTATTGCATGGTTTACAAAGGAAAGTGTGATTGTAGTTAATCAAACTATTGATAAGGAAACTCTTCGTAAGAATCTTAGGGTTGTTATTAGAGTTATATTCATAACAAGCTATAGTAATTTATTAGAAATAAATTGTGGGAAATGAACTCAAAATTAATAAAATCAAATTTAGAAAATTAATAAATATTTTTCATAAAGTTCTTCAAGAAAATGACAATGTTTATAAAGGCGTTAACAGAAACCAATCATTTAAATATTTTTGAGTTTATAGATCATTATGTATTATTAGAAATACAGTGAATCAAATATTAAATGTTAAAAGATTTCTCTGAAGTTGTTATAGATCTTCATAATAGTGAAGACAATATATTTATTAAAGGGTAACGGGAAAAAAAGTCTTAATATGAGAGTCCTCATCCCAGTTGAATTAATAATCTTTTGCCATTGGGCAAGGCCCTCAAAGTATAGACATCTGCATGACACCAAAAGCCAGAAGCAACTCTAATTACCTCCAAAAGAAGGGTGAGTGAATAAATTGTGGAATATTCATGCAATGAAATATTATACATCAGTAATAATGAATGAATTTAAATGATTCACATTAATATGGGTGATGTTTTAATATAATTATGGTGAAAAAATACTACACAAAAGAGTATTAATACATGCTATTCATATTATAAAGTTAAAAACAACCAAAGTACTTATGTATAATTTAGGAATAAATTAAAAATTCAATAAAACCATAACTATAACATGTTTAATGCTCAGCAAATTTTTCTTTTAATGGTCAGATTGTAACTAATTTAGCTTGTGAGTCAAATGGTTGCTATTGCAATTACTCAACTTGAATGCAGCCACAGACGATACATAAATAATATTTTTTTTACAAAAGCAGATGGCCAACTTCCAGGGTGTAGTTTCACAACTCCTGGTTTAAAAGATGGAGGTAAGCAGAGGATGGTGGTGGTAAGATATATACATATTTTTTTTCTATCTCTTATTTTAGAGATGATTTTTGAGTGGCTATTTCATTATTAAACTTAAATACTTAATTAACTAAACAAAAACTAACTAAAAGAATGAGTCATAAATCAAAGATTATAAATGATCCAAACCTGTGCATTTTAGCTTTAATTTTTAAAATACCACCACATAAAAAAGTAAAATATGAAGAGGAAAAGCAAACAGCAGACAAACCACCTAATGAGATAATGTTACCAAAGGTAGTATATATATTTTATGCAGTTGTTTTCCAATGAATTAAAAAGCACTAAATGAATGAAATTGAATTATGAATCAACAGCACAAAACAGAAATAAAAGTTTAGAAAGATAGAACAAAGAGAGCAATTAAGAGAGAAGGATTTTTAAAATGAGATACAGCACAAGTTGGAAGAGCTCAGGACAAACAAGAAGCAAAAAATAAAATATTCACAAAATACAGTAAAACTGGAAAGCTCACAATCAAGGTAAGACCCTACTGAAAACAAAGTGAGGATAAGAAAGCTAAAATATCAAAAAGAGAAAAATAAAATTAAAAAAATAGAACTTTCCTCTTCCAGTAATCATTAGGTTCCATCATATTGATATCACCCCCTCCTATAACCCAAATGTAACAACTAAAATTCTGGAGAAAGAACAAAAAAAAATGTGATGGCTTTTTTGATGTCAACTTCACTAGTCTAAGTTCCCCTGTTATTCAATCAAAAATCAAACACTAATCTTGGTGTTGCTTTGAATGTATTTTGCAGATGTAATGAAAATCCCCGTATAGAAAATTTAAGTAAGGGAGATTATATTGTGTAATCTGGGTGAGACTGTTTCAATTAGTTGAAAGGATTTAAAAGCAAGTTGAGTCTTCCTGGAAAAAAGAGAAGTTACATACATGAAGAGCAACAATCAATGCTGTGAGTTTCATCCTGCTCATGAACTTCCATTGTGACAGACTACCCTACTGATTTTGGACTTGCTTAGTCAGTTCTCATAATCACATAAACCAATACCTTGTACTAAATCTCTGAATATCACTACTGATTCTGCTTCTCTCCATAAACCCTGACCCATACACAAGAGCTACAACAATAAAAGAGTATATACAATGTCTAAAGGTGCTGGAGACTGAACAAAAACAGACAGCAGTAAGGCTGTCAAAGCTTGAACAAAAAGATAAACAACCTCATGATGACCGACATCTTGGAATTAGCAAAATATAACTTTGTCAACTATTAAAATTATGTTGAAGTACATAAAAGAAAATATGTTCATAGATATGAAAAGAGAAGAAACATTATGGAAACCAAATGAAAATTATAATTGTAAATGGAAAATTGAGTTGAAAAATGAAATGTTCGCAATAAAAAATTCACTGATTAGGCTTTATGGCTTGTTGGGGATGAGGGAAGAATAATTCAGTCAATTCGAACATAGACTTAAAAGAAATTATCCAAAGTAATGTACAGAAGTAAAAACAAACAAAAAATGAACAGAGACTCAGAATCACCTGGATAAATATCAAATGTTTTACATAGGGTAACTGGAGTCTCAGAAAGAGGGAAGAGTGAGGCTGGAGGTAATTATTTGAAAAAATAACAACCAAATTTTTCTAATATGTAATGAAAGATATAAATTCAAAAATTCAAGAAACTCAGGATCCTTTATAGGAGGAATATAAAAACAAATCAAGACACACACAAAAAAGACTGAGTTAAACACCATAATCAAACTGCCATAAACTAATGATCAAGAAGAAAATGTGAAAGCAGCCAGAGAATGATATATTACCTACAGGAGAAAATAGATTTTAATACAACTGACTTCTCACAAGAAACAATAGAGGACAGAAGACTGTGCAACAATGACTCTAAAGTACAGAGTGGAAAAAGCAAGGAAAAGAAGAAGGAAACCCTGCCAACCTAGGATTCTACACCTGATGAAATATCCTGTGAGAATGGAGGCAAATTAAAGAGATTTTCAAATAAAATAATTATTTTTCAGATCCTTTGCTCTACAAGAACTGCTAAAGGAAAGTTTTCATACCTAAGGGAAATAATATCTGACATAACGTCAGATTTCCATGAAGGAATAAAGACTATCGAAAATGGTAAATATGTAGGTGAATTTAAAAAATTGCATTTCCCTATTAACTTCTTTAAAATATGATTATTAAAAATCCAATCATGACATTATGTTTTGGATATTAAGACATATAAAGATGTAATATATGTGGCATTGTATAAAGGATGATGATAAATTGACCTCTTTAGTTGAAAATTTATTATTTTTGCATGAGGTGGTACTATAGTAGCTCTAATTAGACTGAGAAAATTTAAGAATGTTAAGAAGAAACTTTTTAAAATTACAGTGTAAAGAAGTTTATTTTAAAAATCCAATGAACCAATTAAAAGCAATTTTAAAAATAATTAAAGGAAGAAGAAAGGAACTAAAAATCAGAAGGAACAAACATAAAAACACATAGTAAAATGGTACATTTAAATATAAAAGCTTGAAAATTACAGTAAATATTTTTGGATAGAGAAAACTAATTTAAAGGCAGAAGATGTCAGAGGCAGTAAAAGAAGACTCAATTACTTGTTACCTAGAGATTCATTTTACGTATAAAAATACACACAGGATAAAAACACATAGGGGGAATTGTTATACCATGCAGATAGTAGGTTCATGATGGCTGCAGTGACCACATTATTAGTAAAAAGTAATATGTTAAAAGGGAATATTACCTGAGATGAGAAGCATTTTATAAAAATGAAAGCTAAGACCATCATGAAGAATTAACAAACTTAATTGTCTGTGTGTCTAATAACAGAGCATCAAATTGCAAGCAAGAAAAAGATAGACAAAACTAAAAAAGGAAGGAGACGTTTTCACAAACATGGCTGGAGATTTGATTTGCACCTTCTCCTGGCACTTGATAGAACAAGAAAAAATTAAAAGAGACATAGAAGAACACTATTGTCTACATTCACCAAATTGATATTTAATGACTACTACACTCAACAACTGCAGAGTGCTCATTTTTCGTGGGTTAGATGATACATTCACCATGGAAACAATATATTCAGTTATAATTCAAGCTTCAATTGATTTAAAAGGATAGAAATAATACAGAGTGCCCAATTCCATCTAAAACATAGAAATCTTGAAAGAGTATCCCTCCCACTAAAACAAGAAGGAAAGCCACATAAACTCTGGAACCATAACTTCCTTGAAGCTATTAGAGAGCTGACATTATAGGCTAACATATCAACTTCATGGGATGCTGTGAAGGTGATGCTTAGAAACAAACTGGTAGCTTTAAATGCTTCTATTAGAAAATTTTGAAAATGTCTAAAAATCAATGAGATCTTTCCACCTTAAAAAGTTAGACAAGAAGAAAGAAAGTAAATATAAAAGAAGTAGGATGGATGAAATAATAAAGATGACAGCAAAATCAATGAAATGAAAATGGGGAGATGGAAAAAATATTTGAAGTACCAATTGCCAAAAAAGTTTCAATACTAATTTCAAAAAACCTAAAACCCACGAGTCCAAGAACTTCAATCAATCTCTAGCATAAGAAACATAAAGAAACACACACCATAGGAAATCATGATCAAATTATTGAAGAGAAATCTTAGAAGAGAACATCTTAAAAGCAGAGGGAGATTACGTAAAAGTAAGAGGAATTAGAAAACCCACAGACTTTTCATGCAATGCTATGCAAGTTATAAGAAAATAGAATAGTACAGTTCTGAAAGAAAACAAAACAAAAATGCTTTAAAACTCTCTAAACCAGTCATTCTAAAACTCCACAAAAATCTTTCAAAAAGGATGGCGTTATTACTCTTTCAGAGATACAAAAATAGAAGCAATGCATTGTCATTCGGTATGCACTACAGGAAATATAAAAGGACATTAACACATCCAGGCAGAAGAAAAGTAACAACACATGTATTATTGGACCTAAAAAGATGAATAGAGAGTAACAGAAATGGTAAATATTTGGGTAGAAATAAAATATTTTTCTCAAATGAAATAATTTAAAAAGAAATTGACTATCTGGACCTATTATAATAGCAAAGCAATGGTTTATAAAATACATCGAAGTAAGGTGTATGACCAAAGAACAAAGGTTGAGAGGTAAATAGAAAAATAATGTGATAAGGTTTTTTAACTATGAGTGAGGTTTATAATATTTTTGAGGCTAGATTATGATAAGTTAAAATAGCATACAGTAAAATATAGGAAAAACACTAAAAAATGTGTATCTAACTCATAGTAGTGAAGATAAAATGGAATAAAAATAATAAACCATAATAGGGCAAAAAACTGGAAATATAGAAGTAAAAAAGGAAAGACTTACAAGACAAATAGAAGCAAATACAAGATGACTGATTTAAATCTAATTGCACTGATAATTACATTAAATATAAATGCTACAGATACTCTAATTACAGTCATGTGCTGCATAATGAGGTTTTCGTCAATGACAGACAGGCATGTACAATGGTGTTCCCATAAGATTAGCATCATATAGCCCAGATATATAGCAGAAGTATACCACCTAGGTTTGTGTAAGTACACTCTGTGCTGTTTGCACACTGACAAAGTTGTCTAACAACACATTCCTCAGAATGTATCCCTGTGGTTAAGTGATGCATGACTGTAAAAAAGAGAGACTGTTAGATTCAAAAACAATCAAGATCCAAACATATAAAACCTCTAAAAAAATCTACAAAAAATATTTTAAACTGCAAAACACAATTAAAGGTATGTTAAAAGAAAAATGATGGGAAAAATATATAGCATGTAAACACTAAACAAAAGAAAGGTGAAATGAATATATCAATGTCAGACAAAGTATATTTCATAATAAGGAATATTGCCAGGGATAAAAAGGAAAGGAGCATTCCACATGATACAAGGGCCAATTCATCAAAAGGACATAAGAATAATAAAGTGTCAAAATACATGAAGCAAAAAACTGATAGAACTGAAAAGAGAAATTTTAAAAGTCAACAATTATATTAGAATATTTTGACATTCTTCTCTCAGGATAGAATAAAACAAGTACACTAAAATTCAGTAAAGATATAAACTACATGAACAACACTATTAATTGGCTTGAACTAATTGATGTAGAGAGAGCACTACAACAAACAAAATCATAGCACATGTTGTTATCAAGTACACCCTAAATATTTTCTGAGATGGATGATATTTTAGGCCATGGAATAGTCTCAACAAATTTAAATTACATAAAATGTGATACAAAGAAATTAAACTGGAAAGCGTTAACACAAATATATGTTGTAAATCACCTAGTATTGGACAGCAACCAACACACTTGGTGGTGGAGGGTAGGGAGATAGAAAAATAAATCCAAAACAAGCAGAAGGAAGAAAGTAGTAAAAGTAGAGCACAAATCAATGAAATTGAAAGCAAATTATAAAATAATACAGAAAATTGAGTACAAATGTTATTTCTGAGAAGAACAGTACAGATAAACCTCTAGCTAAAATGACCAAAATGTATAAGAGAGAAGACGAATTTACCAATATCCTTCAGACATTAAAAAATAATAAGGTAATATTACAAACCATTTCAAAAACATACATTTGACAACAAACATGAAATAGACAAATTCCTTGAAAGATGCAAACTGCCAAAGCCCAGGGAATAATAATTACTTAAGGTGAACAATCTTGTAATTATTCCTTGGGCATTTTTTGGCAATTTAAGGGTGGAGTGTTGAGGTATCTGAAAAAGGCCACACCAGCTTTTTGACAAATTAAGCACGTGTATTCTTGATTACTAATTTATGGAAAACATATCTGAATGTGTGCTGGTATATTTGTGCAACAAACTATGTATTGTGAATTTATAAAGTACTTCACACAGAGGCTCAGAAATGTTAAACCACTTTCCTAATGACACAATTTATGAGCAATGAATGGAGAACTGGATTAGCTTAACAGTGTGTTCTGATGTAAACAGAGATACTCTTCTTCCTATAACCAGATTCTAGTTAATGTCAAGATTGCTATTCTAGAATTTCCACAATTCAGGAGTCTATGTAGCTTGAACACGGAAAAGTTCATATGTCAAAATGATTGTAGCTTAACCAATGTAACTGTGCATTGCATGATAGTAGTAGTCTGCTCTTGCTTTGAATGATTTGCAGGACAGAGTCTCAGTCTCTGAATTTTGGTTTTATAATAGACGAGACTTTGCAAGAATCAAAGAAATGCTGCTGTCATTCTGTTTTCTCAACAAAGAAGAAACTGCATCTTCTAGGATTACCAGTGGACACACAGAATGGTCACTAAATTAGTTTTACGAAAAGTTCACCAAGTATGATTTAAAATAGAAGGTAAACAACATATCACACAGAGCTTTAGCATTATTTTTTTATGAATCCTGACATTTTAGCCCGAGTTTTGCTGTCAAATTTTGGGAACACAGTTAGAAAGCCCAAGCTGTGTCCTTGTAGTAGCGGTTTGGATCTTGTCAGCAGTATGAGGCATCACCTGAGTGTCAGAGGTGATTAGATGAAGGCATTTTAACTGAGCTACTTCCCTGTATTAGTCAGCTCAGGCTGCATAACACAATACCATAGACTGGGTGTCTTCAACAACAGGAATTTATTTCTCACAGTTCTGGAGACTGGAAGTCCAAGATCAAGGTGCCAGCAAGGTCAGTGTCTGATGAGGACTCACTCCTTGGGTTGCAGACAACAATCTGCTTGCTGTGTCCTCACATGGCCTTTTCTCAGTGTGTGCAGGTGGAGAGAGAGAGGAAGCAAGTTCTCTGGTATCTGTTCTTAAAAAGACATTAATATTATCCTGAAGGCCTCGCTCTTATGACCTCATCTAAACCTAATTAATTACCTCCCAAAGGCCAAGACTCCAAATACCATTACTTGGTCATTAGGTCTTCAACCTATAAATTTGGGGGGAACACAGTCCATAGCACTTCCTGAAGTGTTCCAGCCGGAAAAGGTGAATGAAAGCAGAAAGTTTGGGAATAAAACGTAATGTAGAGGTAGATGTCCTACTGGAAAGGGCCACATACAGCCCAGAGACTAACAGGATTAAGTGATAATTATTCTCTAGGTATAAAGGGAGGTAGGCAGGAGTCTATAACTTAAATCCTTGTCAATATTACCTACTCATACACACTCTCCTTGTCTGTCATTTTACATTTGAAAGACCAGACAATTATCAGGCACCTCAATATTAGGAGTCTATCAATGTCGTTAAGAAGCTGATTAGTAGATTAATCATCTAATCAAAGAAGTGTAAAAGCAGAAATGCTCTTTCCTTGCCTATTTTTAATGTTAGGTTTCCTAAGAGATATATTTGCTATGTATGCTTATATTTCTCACTAAAGGAATTAGAAATAAGAAAAGAGATCTTTTGAATTAAATTGTATTTTAAAACTTGTTTAATAAATATTCATAATAAAAAGGCCCATTTCTAGGTCTGCCAGATTTAGCATATAAAACACAGGACACCCAGTTACACTTGAAAAATAGCTCTAACTAACAAATTTTTGTAATCTAATGAAAAAAGTTGAATACAAGACATTTAGGGAGTTCTGGCAAATTCATTACAGAACTCAAGATAATAGCATTAAATACATGATATGTTCTGTCTATTACAGGCAACCCTACCTACGTCTTGCTCTTCAATAGTGTTCTTTAATAAGACTCCAAACCCAAAGTTAATGATTAGCATTAATTTTAAAACAGAAAAAAAAAAGTCAGAGGCATTGTATCCTCCACTGTACAAGAATCTCCGTTTTTAAAGCATTTTTGTTGTTTATAGAATACTTGTGTGAATTTGAAGCTGTGGTAACAGAAATAAAGCTTTGAAAAACTTACTTTGAAAAACATGCTGATACTCAGGGAGTCATGAAGTAATCTTGTCACCAATTGTATTTCTGAATTTGTATGTCTTTTAGATTTTGAGTAGGATACATTGAAGAAATATGACCAAAATAGAAAGGAAAACAAAAGAACGAACAAGGAGGATTGACAGAATCTAAGCAATTCTGATTATATGAATTACAAAACCAAAAATATACTTGATTTTACATCTGTGGCTGTAAAAGAGTGAGGTGATATGACAAATAGATCTGACATTACTTGTTTTGTAAGCCATCTTGCATGTCAGAATTCCTGTGGCGAAAGCACAAAAGCTGAAGTGGACTTGGGACCACAGAAGAAAATAAAGTGTACCTTTAGTATTTACAATAAGTGAAAAGCAGACATTTCGTCTATCCTTCGTTCCACACTTGGGAAATAAGGCTGAAGGCCTTTTATACCCGGGATGGCATGAGAGTGCTCCCAGGGAGGGAGTCTGTTTTATAATTACTCAACACAATTGGGTGGGTGTTACTGGGTGTCTTAAAGGTCAAGCTAATATTGGCTATAAAGGTTAAAAATCCGACATTGCTGGAGGTGAGAGGAACAGAGGAAAAACGTTTACCCTCAGGGAAAATCAAACATTGAAGCAAAAAATATGTGATAGAGAACAAAGGTAAAGGATATTTAAGACAAAAAGTGACCATACAATATTATGTAAAATAACACGGGAAAGTGCTCACTTGCTTTACATGTGAATCCCTTTCTTTAAGTAAGGGCAGTTGACATATTGAATCAAGAGGGGCAAGTCATATTATGTGGACTAATTTGAACATTTCATTTTGGTATTTATATGTTTCTAAAATAATACTACAGCAGAAAATTTGAAAATAAAAGGAAGTACGAGGACAGAATAAATGTCACATTCAAAACAGCTTTCATTCGTTATGTAGAATTTTATCATAATCAATTCCTTGATTTTCAGAAATTTTATTATAAATTGTACTGTAATCATTGTACTTTAATTGAACATAAATATTTTTGAGTGCCGACTATGTGGTACTAACAATAACCCTATGAAGCAGTATTATTACTAGAATCTCTATTTCACAGAAGAAGAAACCGAGATTCAGGGTTTAGATTTAAACCTAAGATGTCTAATTTCTGTGCCTGCACTCTATATTTATATTGTCTTACTTGGGGTTATTTTAGGATAACTTCCAATGAATGGAATTACTGACTCAAAATTATGAAGAATTGTAAGACTCTTGACTGATTTTGCCTTATATCCCTCCAAAGGTGCTGTAGCAATTTATTCTCTTTCTAAGTTTATGACAGTGCATGAAGGTTCATTCTCCCTGCTAGTAATAGAAATTAAAATTAAAAGAAAAAAATCATTTTGCCAAAGAATAGCCACAAAATGGTTTATTATGGAGTACACTTTTATTTCTCCTATTATTAACTTGGTTTGATTCAATATATTTGATTTTATATATATATATATATATATATATATTTGTAAAATTACATATACACATCTATATACCCACTGCCCCTGGAGGAAGACTTGAAAGAGATGCTGCACTCAGAGAACGGAAGTCAAAGCCGTGGCGGAACTCCATCAAGGAAGTCTGGAAGTCAACGGCCTTTGATCTGGTAGAGGAGGACTTGAAGCTGGTGGTGTCCACATTGCCCATGATTGTGTCTTTCAAAAGGAACCGGCCGACAAACATCCCGTGGAGCTCTAGCAGCCTCATACTTGCAGATATTAAAGAGGACAGCAGTGGGCTCAGCCAGGAATTTTTGCAGGCATCGCAGGAGAAAGTGGTGGCAATCTGGAAGCCCTAAAGCCACTTCCTGACACCATGACCAGCACCTAGAAAACAGTAGCCTTCAGGGGAACCAGGGACCAGATCTTCGTCCAGGAGAAAATCCGGCAGTTCCCGGACCACTGGAAGCCCAGCCACATGTGGAGGATGCTCATCTTGTCCTGAAGGGCGTGGATATTCCCATGTCCATTCTCAGGTTTACATGGGGCAATGGAGGGGTTGGGAGAATGCCTGTGAATTTAAGAATCACACTGAGATGACTTGGGCGAGAGTGTGGTGCCACTTCATCCTTTGCAGGGAGTCCTCTGCCTCTAGTCCCTCCCCACACCACTCAGGTGGAAGCAAAGCGGGGCCACACCACTGTAGCCTCCCACTCAGGCTGCAGAGGTTCCTAGCTCAAAGAGAACAAATCCCACCTCTTGGCCTTGCCCCGTTCCTCTCCCCCATGCCACAGGGAACCCCATTAGCTTCTCCCAGGGTCATAGTCAGGCCTGGCTGTGACTCTTAGAGGGGACCTGCTTCAAGAACCTCTGGCCTCAACTCAGATTCAAGGTTAGGACAGAGGGGCATGGCAACAGGTGCCCATTCCCTCAGCCTGTGGTGGCATATTTAATTTAAATTTGCTTTTAAAGACTAAAACTGCTTTTCTAATTGTTAGAAAAAAATGTGTGCATGCATGCGTGTGTGTGTGGTGTGTGTATATGTGGTTTGTGTGTATGTGTTTGTGTGTGTTTGCACGTGTATGACTTGCCTGTGATGTGGCCGCAGCTGGCTCACCCCAGCTCAAGATAACCAATAATTAAATTTTCGCAAGTCTGTTGATTGGTAGTTTGAAATCAGCCATCTTGGGGGTATTTACCTAATGGAAAAGCACAAGTTATAGATCATAACAGTCTACACATCAGGGTTTTTACCTCTCTGGAGAGTCTCTGTCCATTAATTTTGCACAATTATTTTACAAATGAAGAAACTGAGGTTCAAAAGTTACACTGACATCTTTATGGTCACATATGTAGGTAGTGGCAGAGAAGCTAACCATTGAATACTGTCTCTGAACATGAGTCTGTGGTTTCATCTGTGATAACTGATTTAACTTGTTTGTTAGATTCTAAGTCACTATTCGTTTTTGTTTTTTTCCCTTCAAAGTCAGTTCACACCAGTGGTAATGTGCACAACCGGTGTCTGGATCTTGGTTTCTGATACCCTTCTCTCCTAAAAAGAATCAGGACTCCATGGAAAAATGGCTCATTTTAGGGTTAGGACAAGAATAAACAAGATGAGCCTGTAATAGTGCCGGATAACCAGTGCTAATGAAATAAAGGGATGAGAGCATGTTAAAGGGACAGAGGAGTCAGTAGCCAAAGCTGGGACAGTTTGAGCAAAAAAGTAACACAGAACTGGATTATAAACCAAAGTTTAAAATAAATCTTCATGAATCCATACTGAGGTAAATAACTGACTGAATACATAAATAGGGGAGAACAGATCAATATTCCATACAGAAGAATTCCAAACAATTCACGTAGATATTCTCCTCTCAGGGAGGTGCAGCACTCCTTAGGTGTGGGCTGCTCACAGTGACTCCCTTTCAAAGAAAATGGTATGGAAAGAGGGGAAAAGTAACATTACAACGAACAAAAACGAGAAACACTTTTTCTCATCCAGGTAATAAAATTTAACATCATGAGCGATAAGTAATGTTAATAGCATGTGATAGGATGTGATGAAATGGCACTTTGCCTCTGTGGTCTTTCCTCCCCCGCCAAAATCACCACAGTCTAACAGTGAGAAAAACATCAGACAAACCCAAATTGAGGGGTATTCTACAAAACATCTGGCCAATACTCCTCAAATTGTCAAGGTCATCAGAACCAAGGGAAGTTTGAGAAATTGTCACAGTCTAGAGAAGGCTTAGGAGTTATGGCAACTAAATATAATGGATCCTGGATGGGATTCTGAAATGGAAAAAGGACATTAGGTAAAAACTAAGGAAATCTGAATAAAGTGTGGACTTTAGTTAATAACAGTGTATCAGTATTATATCATTAGTTGGAACAGATATACTATACCGATGCAAGATGTTAATAATAGGGGAAAGTGGGTGAGGGGTATATGGGAATTTTCTGTACTAATTTTGCAACTTTTCTGTTGTTATAAACTATTATAAAATAAAAAGTTTATCTTAAACAGCCAGTTTATGGTTTATTTTCATATTAAAAACTTTACCCTGAATTCTTTAAATGGGGCCACTCCATTCTTTATTGAAGAAACTCAAACTGATACGTCAGCAGATTCTATAGAACTGAGTCATGGCTGAAACAGCAAGCAGAGTAGGGTTTTCTAAGACCCTGGTCAAGGAATTTTGAAATCCTACTGATAAACTAAGCATGTACTGTGTCCGCTCAACTGAATATATGGAAACAAAGTCACCAGCAGCAGGTGTAATAGCACCTAGTTTGAATCTTTGCTTGAAAGTTATAACACGCTATTTAAAATATTCTATTTCTTTAATCCACTTTAAATATTCAACACTTGGTTATTTCGAGTTAATTTAAGCCATTTTTTGTATTATCTAACAATACTTATTTTATCTACCTTTTATACATTCATATTTGGCTGGATAGTTGCTCATTAATAAACCCATTTAGAGACCAGTATTTTTGTAAGAGAGGGAAGAACGAAACTAAATCAGTTACATTTACTGGCTCAGAGCAGCTCTGAGGAAAAAGTCAATGGCAGAAATAGGTGGAAGCTATTAGTGAAAAAGGAATTTGAAGAATAACAGCTATTCAATTTTATATATTTAAAATTTCTTCATCTTATTGGGAAAGAAAAATTGACAGACTTCTTCAGGTAATTTTTCTAATATTTTTCAGGTATTGTGATAATTTTTATACATTTTAATGTATATCAAATTGGAAAGCTAAATCCTCACCTCTGAAATCATCTGTAAAATAAGAAGGAAAACACTAGAAATGAATCATGCAAAATGAATACCGTTAAGATTTGGATTAACTGAAAGGTTGGCTCATACATGTGGATATCTACCATGTTTCCTGGATAGGTAGCTAACTGGACTCTTTGCAACTCAAAAGACTGAAGAAGACTGTTAAAATAGTGTTAATTTTTCTGAAGCAGAAAATTTAGTTAAAAGTTTTTATTTATATACCAATAGTCAAGAAACACAGAATAATTTATAATCAAATGAAAACTATACACCAGATTAAATATATATAGTTCTTTGTATATCAATTATACCTTGATAAACCTATTAAAAATAAAAAATAACTTTTCAAATAGAAAAAATTATATTTATCCAAGAAAAATTTTCAAATGATATCTAATGAGCTGATAATTTCAAATTTTTCTTAATCTGAAAATTCAAAAGAATTTATGCTGTGATAGACTGCTCAGAAGGGATCTAGCTATCTCTGTTTTTAAACGTTTCCCTTGACAATATGTATGGGAAATAGGGCATAATCCTCCCATAATCATTGCAGTTTGAAATTTTAAAAGGGCAGAAATGAACATTAGTTTCGGATCCATTACTTCTCCAGAAACTGCAGGCTGCAATCACTCAATAGAAAAAGGGTATTAATAATTGAATTAATAGTGCTCAGTGAAAATGGAGGTCTAACGAGATCGGCAATTTAAAGGAGTTTAATATAGACCCAAGTCAATTGTTTTGGGTAGAGAAATGGCACATTTGTGACATAGAAAGGGGCTAAGTATAATTGACCTGTAGTAGCCGAAAAGTGTTCAGGAGGAAATTTTTATTATACTGTATTATGATAAGCCAGAATGTTTGGCTTCTTTTTTTCTTGTTGCAGACTGGTATACCAACTAGAATATTAAAACAATGGCTTATGATTCAAAAAATTCTTATTCAGTATCACATTTTAGAGCATATAAAACAAAGTTTGGGTTATTTTATATATTCAGTCATATCTAGACAGTTTTGACAATTATTCATAACTTTTATCACTCGTTATAATGATTACTAAATATTTGCTTTATTATTCCCTTTAGAAAGCATTGGTAATAAATTTATTCATCTCTATCAATAGAATTGAGAACTACCTAGTTGGTGGAAGGATATCATAGGATAGTCTTATAAAATACCTTTATTTTCTAGATTCTAGATTAAAAGTGGAAAAAGGTTGCAGGCGACAGAGTTGCTTCTGAACAGGAAGATACCAACCATTAATGTAGTCTTCTTTCTTTGGAAGAAATCCCAGATAGAAATCACGTTAAGAAGCAATATTCCCTGACATGAACCAAGTTCTTCTTAGAATTGTAGAAAGTCGGAATTGCATGAGAAGAATCTTCCAATCTGTTTCTTCGTGTCCTCTGAAGTTCAAAAAAATAGCAAAAGCAACTTTTAAATGCCAAATCTAAGTATAAAAACAGATCTCTCTTTACTAAGTGTATCAGACAGGTCCAATCTGATTTGATAATATCTGTGTTAAGCTTAAAAATAACTAGGGAAATTTATAAGAGTTGACCTTAGAGATAGGAAAGTGCTGAATGCTATATTCTATACAAAAATATCTTCCTCTTTAAGTCACTGAGACTGGAAGGATATGATAATCCCAATATTTCCTGTCATAGATGCCATCTCTGTAAGTTAAATCAAATTCTTCAATCATTCTATTATTTTTAACAAATGTTAATTATACTATAGCACATGAATTAAATGGTCTATCAAAGATGAATGAGAATGATCTGTCTTTTCAGCTACATAGAGTAATATTAACTAGTAGAAATTCAGAACAATGTGTTTTAGGGATCCTAGCATCGAGTGACCTAATTTAACAAACGAAGCATTTGAAGCTTAGAGAAGTCACACTTGTGTCCCTGGTAATTTGCCTAAGGCAGATTACAAATGCTTGCAAATTTGTGCTTATCTAAATTGCTATAGATATTACCTTTTTATTAGCCATTCACTGCCAGTTACTTGGGCAACATAGCTGTTCAAGCAAGGGATAGCAAGTAGTGTCCACACTGGAGTTCCAGCTAATTGACCATTTCCTCCCTATTGAGAGAATCACACATATGGTATGATCATAATGATTCTCCTAAATGTTTTCATAGAAAAGTTAATTAATTTCTAACTTGGGAAGTATCTTTTTTACATTAGGTTACATAACATCTATCCCCTTTTGATGTTCTCAATTAATTATCTTGACTCTTCTTTCCCTTCTATTTCAGTCAGTACTTTATTCCATTTATATATAATTCCCAAACCACTTTGATGATGAAAGATAGTAGTTTTAATGATGGAAAGGAAAACAGTGTATTTGGAAACATATTTTGATATCTAAAATAAGTTTCAATGACCTCTAAAGTTATTGTAAATCCATAAATTCTACACATCCTTTTCCTGTAATAATTTAACACGATTTTTTTCACCACCAGCACTCACAATAAATAGATAATTTGATATGTTTGAATACATAATAGACATTCTTTCTTTCTTTTTTTTTTTTTTGATGAGGAAGATTGGCCCTGCCCTAACGTCTGTTGCCAAACCTCCTCTTTTTGCTGAGGAAGATTCACCCTGGGCTATCATCCGTGCCCAGCTTCCTCTACTTTATATGTGGGTTGCCTGCCACAGCGTGGCTTGATTAGCAGTGTGTAGGTCCGCGCCCAGGATCCGAACCCACGCACTCCAGACCACCGAAGCAGAGGGCACAAACTCAACCACTACCCCACCAGGCTGGCCCCTAGACGTTCTTATTTTTTGTTAAAATTTTTTGTGTGTGTTTGAAGGAAAGTGAGATATCAAGTTTACTGCAAAGATATAGATTGGTTAATTTAGCGACTACAGGAGAGAGTGACCAGGTCAAGGAAGCTTTGAGAAGGAACTAAAGAACAATATGAAGAGACTCCAGATCTTTAGAAGATTTTATGTTCTTCCTACACGTGGAGAGGGACAGCCATGACAGTAATCAGAGTCCTGCAAGGTGGAATGTTATGTTTAGAAACTATGAAACTAGCAAAAACCACATCTTCATGACTTTTTGCAACTAACATTCTAGAGGAGAAGTAGATTGCACGCAAAAGCGTCAGTCTTGAAAAGCAGAACGGAGGCAGAGATCACTGCACGTGAGAATGTGAAATAGGTAGACTCTACATTCCATTACCAAATTACTAGATTGTGGGGTGTCAGGGGCAGTTTTAACAGTGAGAGCTGCAGAAGGAGCAACAGTGACTGCAGTACTTATTGACCTTTCCATATGGCTTGACCTATGGCTTCAAGGATGTGAACTGGACTGGCCAATAGCCCTGATACGGTCCCATGTGACTCTAAGTATCTAATTGCCTTTATTAAATCTCTTTCTGCTAGAAATATCTAAAGTAGTTTTTTATTTTACCTTCAGAATTGAATAATACTGTGCTTGAGACCATCGATAACTGCAGCATGTAACCACTAGGAGCCGAATGGCCATGGCCGCTTTAATGAATAGCAGGGTCAACTCTGTAATCAAAATGGTTTCAGCCGCAAATTCTTTGCTGGGGGCTAGTTGATCATGGTGTCCACGGCACTAGAATAGATGAGCAATCTAAAAAAGTCCTATTGGAACTATGATAAAAAAGTAGGTAGATAGATAGATAAAACTCTCTATGTCTGGAGAAAGTGACCTGACTTAAGTGATTACAGTGGAGAATCAGTATTCTTCACCCAATTTCTGGACCAGAGTCAGTTCATAGACACAGAGGCCTTTGAATAGAGAACTAAGTTCTTCTTGAGGGATAATATTCTGACGTTGTCACAAGTGTGCTTATGTGACTTGTGGCCACTTAGTAGGGTGAATATGTATTACAGCAGAAAAGGCAATGCTTACGGGATTTTGGTTTGTGGACTTTGAGTTGATAAGAATTTCTGGCATTACAGAAAGTCACTGTGATTTATCATTCAGATGGAAAGCTGAGGGAAGCAGAGGATGGCTTCAGTATATCTCAAAAAGCTTTGGTATCTTTGTGAGCCCACCCTGTGCTTATTTCCCCACTTCCTACATGCAAAAATGAATTAACCACCATAGCAACCTGGGAGAATATCCACTTTGACTCCTTGTGATAAGATAGCTTTGATGAAGCCCTTTTCCCTCTTTAGTAAAATAGTAAGAAACCTACAATACCATATCTACCACGGGTTTCAGAAATTAATACCACTATCAAGGAATTAAAATGTTGAGGACTGGTGATTCCTACGACTTCCCCCATTTTTTAGCCTATTTAACTTATGTAGAAAACACAGGAATCTTGGAGAGTATAAATGGATTATTATAAACATAACTGGTGTTAACTCTAATTGCAGATAGTTTCCTGATGTAATCTCTTTACTGGACCAAATCAACACAGATCCAGTCATCTTTTATGAAGCTTTCAGACTAATAATCTATATTCTATCCCAGGCACCCACAAATACTATAAACAACTTGCTTTCAACTGACAGTAGCAACAATATTTCTTTCTGGCTTACTTCTGCTTTCTGTCATAATCTAGTCTACAGAATCAGTGAGTACCTCTCAGCTTAGGAACATCATCAAGAACCACCATATTGAGTATATAGCAGGCTGATTAAACCTACAAAACCAGAAGTAGCAGGTACCATCGGTAACCTGATAATACATATATGAGCCAGGTGATGGGAGAAATAAAACAAAAACATTAAGATACAGTGAAGCTTCTGAAATGCAGTGTTTGGCATGTGTCAAAATATCGCCTCTAAAATCGAATAGCAATTGTTGAATTGTACTCTCTACCCCTAAGAAAGATATGCAACACTTGGTCGACCTTTTTGAATTTTAGAGGAAATAAATATCACAGGTTGGCATGTATCTCCAATACATTTTAAGGAAGTCTTTAAAGCTACAGATTTTGAATAGGGTTCCATATTTCAGCTGATCCAGGATGCAGTGCAAGTCCTGCCACATGAGTCATATGACCCAGCAAACCCAGATCCCCCTTTCCTACTTCCCTATTATCATATATAAAGTATATATTTCTATAAACTTTATACTTCAGTCTTTTATTTCAGGATATAAGTGGGGGATTGAATTAGAAGACAAATGAACATCGTCACCAACGGTTGGATATAGTGACTGCTGAGGAAAAAGGGACGTGGCCACACACACAACTAGCACCCTAAAGTTCTAATATGAAATAGAGTTAATTAAGGGAAAACTTGTAGGGAAAGAAGTATCAAAATACACACAATCCTTGAATTTTATTATTCTTCAAAGAGGTGTCTATGCTGCATATTCCAGGATTCTAGTAAACAGCCACATATACCTTGTATTGCTCTACACATTTATAAAAACAGAGGGCAGGGAATATCTATTTGACTGTGTTCAGGAAACTTCCCCCTAAAGCAGAAAAGAACCTAAGATTTGAGTGCAGATATTTTTTTGGAGGTGATAACAGGAAGCACTTACAGAGAATATAGCTAGTGATGTGTGTTTTACGGGCATTTTTCCACTGTAGGTATTGATCATTAGTTCCTATTAGTTATTAGTTGAGAGGGGCTCTGGGGGTCATTAACAGCTTGACACTTCTAGCCTGCCACATGTACAGGTTGAGCCTACTCTGGCATCCATAGGCATCTTCTCCTCAATAATGAGCAGGTGCTTGCAGTAGGAAACAATTAGGTTGGCCTGTACAAGGGACTAAGTGACAAGGCAATATAGAGGGAGGCACCAACAGGGACTTCCATACTCTGATCTACTCCTTCTGTAACAGGGATCCACTTGTTATGCTAAGTTACTAATTCTCAGTGATGACTGGTCACAACTTCTGGAATAATAATTACAACAGTAATGTTAAAAATTAAAGGGCTACAATGCCATAATTGCTGTTTATCATCTCTTCCTTATACTTAAAATACATATATTTCTACTAAAGACAAATTCCTGTCCTTTCCATGGTGAAAGCAGTCAGTCTCATGAGTTAGTTTGCCATCAGGTGAATAGTTAGTCTTCTAGAGAGATAACAACAAAGTGAGGACTCAGAATTGGTCTCTGCTGGTAATGTTAGCCCCAGCAGTAACTAGATCAATCTTGGTGAGAAGGAGCTCACGCTGTTGGACCCAGACATTCCCTCCATACTTGACACCATGACAACTCTGTTCATAGGACTATCAGGCAAGCACAGTAGTGACCAAGGATTGAGAGTGGTTAATATCCATGAACACTTGTGTGTGTGTGTGTGTGTGTGTGTGTATATAAATGTGTGTGGTTCAGTATCTGCTCTGCAGAAGATGGTGCTCTCAGGATATGAGACACAAAAGTTCACATACTTGTGCTGATTTGCATAGACCCATTCACAGCCTTTTTCCAAGATTTTCTCGTTAATGATAGTACAACCTCGCTTTGTTTAGGACCAGATGAAGTAGTCAAGACATTCACATCTGCTCATGAGTCTATTTACAACATTACCTCTAACCACTTCTTTCTCTATACAAAGATGATGGTTAGGTGTACTGCTTGAAAATCTATGTACTATTTTCCCTAACCATTGTTTTTCAGTGTGGGAATGTCAGTGGCAGCATCCCACTTTCGTCCTATAATAATATATGGAGATGACTCAACCTTGCACCTGGCCTGATTTTTTTCCTGCTCATAAAGAAACAAATTATGCCATAGGTATGAGCCGAGGGAGAGGTGTTAATGCAGGAGAGGCAGTTGACATGGAATCTGGGACATTTGATCGTGTAATTTACTTGTACCCTCTGAACCTACTGAGAATCAGCTATCAAAAACGCTTATTTTGACTTACCGCGTCACTGACATTAATATAGCTATTTCTAGCCTCCCAGCTTCTGCCTTTTCCTCCTTATACCTTTTTCTCAAAACAGCAGAAAAAGTAACTATTTCTAAAAACATAAATTATAGTGAGACACTCTCCTGCCTAAATCTCTCCAAATTATTTCCATAACATTGAAATGAAGTCCAAACTCGTTAAGAGGACTGCAATGTGTTACCTAATATGGCACCTGACTCTGACTTATTTTCTACTCCCTTTCTCTCGATAACTACTGTCCAGACCTATTGGTTTATTTGTTTGTAATATTTTGGAGGAAAATCTATATTGATTTGTTGATTGGATCAACAGTCTGCATTAAAGTTCAGCACGGACTTGAGTAGACTAGCTCTGCAGATTTTATAAGCTGTTTCAGGATTAATCACACTAGGACAGTTTTGAAACTGAGTATAACTGTTTTTTCGTACTTGAAAACCTCAAAGCTTTAACCCACATCTCTATTTAGGGAATTATTCTGATTCCTGAAATACTTTTCACAACTCAGTATAGTGTCCTATGATTTTATATCACCTAGTGTCATATATCCTAATTAAAACAGATACTGTGCCATAAATAACCAATAAATATTGAATAGTAAACTCTAACAACTTAGAAAATGCCTAAGTTTAGAGTTCTTAGATCAATGTTAACTCAATCATATCCTATGCGGTCAGTCTGATATATTTAAGAACGAACAAGCACTACAATTGCTGTGCAGTATAACATACAAAAAATGGATTTTTGGAACTTTAATTTTAAAAGTAGGTGATTATAAAGAGTTGATTTCATATTTTAGTACTGAAATTATTTTAAAGCAATATTTGGAGACGTGAAGATTTATGGAATGCTGAGAAATAGAAATAGGTCTTGAGAAATAGAAATGAGACAAAAAATGAATTTGCTGAACCAGGAAAAGAAAGTAATTTGCTCCTTTTTGGTAACTGGGAAAGTCTGAGACAGTTGGAATAATAAAGAATAATTCTCAAAAGAATTTTTCAAAAAGGAATTTTGAATTACGTATCTGACACAAATATATTATTTTCATCGATTCACTGCATAATGATAGCAAATTATATTAAAACCTAATGAAAATAATGTCTTATAAGATAAGAAATGCCTCCTTTTAGCAGAGAGTCCAGATGTTTTTTGGAACTGTCTTGCACTTCTGTGAGAATGGGTGGTGAGTAAAAGATGTTTCATCATATAAATTAGTGAAGAATTCTTTTTGGCAATATCAGAACAGATGAGGATTTTAGTTTTGATGGTAGCTACCAGCTGTGATTCTCCCTAACCCACCACAAATCATACACATGTGACATCTATGGATGACATAGAGTGAAAAGAACTGGCAAAGACCTCCTATAGCTATTATTAGGAAGATACTTTCTTACTTTTTCTTAGAAGATGTGAGGCCTTTGCTCTAGTGTGTGAATTTTTTAAATAAACATAATTATAATGATCTCTAGTCTAGTGTGTAAATTCAAAGCTTATGTCTATTTCAGTAACATCAGGTTTCTATCTAGTGATCCGTGTTTTTCCTCTCACACATCTCATGTAGAAGCTAAACAGTTTTTAACATACTTTGAGATTGTTTTTGAGATGACTGATCTAAAACTTTTACTATGTGGCATATAAAAATTCACTTCAGGATTCCTTGGTGCATTTCCAAGGAAGTGGCAGTCTAGACATCTAACACTGAAACAAATTGAGAGCCTGTATAATCATGATTGGAAAAAACATTTGCAAGTAGTGGGATACTTGGACAGAGAAAATTAACACTGGCCTTGAATGCAAGCCCCAAATTAAAAGTCACAAAGGAAAACATTGCAAGTTAATTTGCAACTTGCATCTCATATGAGCAACCCTAAGAAATATACTCTGTGATAAATGACTGTAGGGATTCATTAATAAAACAAAAGTTTAAGATTCACACTGTTTTTTGAACTAGGCACTTGAAGTATATTTTAAACGGAGGTAGACACTTCTGGAAAGCAAAACTAAGATACCCAGAACTTATTGAGGAAAGTAAGAGAAAAAGAAGTTTTAACTGAGTTGTTTGTGCTTAAACCCAAAGACATATCTATCAAGAAGTTGATGTCAAAAATTGAGCTACAGCCAATTAACATCAAAATATTTGGGCATAGGAACACATTTATAACACTTTGTTCACAAGACACTGATAGCTCCTATGTAGGCAGGTACTGTGGACAAAACAATAAATAGACTCATGAACAAATTATTTTTTCTTTGCAAAGTTATCAAAATTTGATTCATCTACAATATTTCTCCTTTGCATCCCTAAAATATATAAAAAAATAAATAATAAAATAAATTTTGAAATGAGAATTAAATACGAGATGCAATAAGCATTTGCATTTTATCTTATATATTATAAAATAAGTGCTCACATCTCTTATTTAATACGGTTTTGTGTATTTTTATTATCTGCTCAATATTCAAAATAATTGTTCAAGAAGATATTTATTTTCATGTTGCATCAAATGCATTTCTATATTTTGGTTTGTTTGAAGCATAACAGAAAAATTCCATTTCTCACAGATATAATGCAGCAATGGAAAAATATTTTTACTACAAGCTTTGCAATATTTGGGAAATATTAAACTTAACTAACATAACATCATTTTTTCAAATATTGGAAAATTTTATCTCATGCTCTTTAAAAAATTGATAGACTATTTTATGAATAGTTTCAAGTTTATAGAAAAATTGAGCAGATAGTACACAGATCTGATATAACCCCTTTCCCACATTTTCCCCTATTTTTGACATCTTGCATTAGTGTGGTACATTTGTTTCAATTAATGAATCAATACTGATACATTATTATTAGCTAAAATCCATAGTTTACACTAGGGTTTGCTCTTTGTGTTGTGCAATTTCATGGGCTTTGACAAATGCATATATTTTATCTTTACAGATCACTACAGTATCTTCCAGTAGAGAATCACCCTAAAAATACCCTGCACTTTATCTATTCACTCCACCCCCTCCCAGACCCCCTGAAAACCACTGATCTTTTTACTGTCTCTATAGTTTCGCTTTTTCCAGAGTGTGATATAACTGGAAATATACAGCGTGTGGCGTAGCCTTTTCATACTGGCTTCTTTCACTTAGCAACATGCATTTAACATTCCTCTATATCGTTTGTGACTTGATAGCTCATTTCTTTTTACTGCTGAATAACATGCCACTATAAAGAAGTAACAAAGTTTGTTTATGCATTTATCCATTGAGGGGCATATTGACTGTTTCCAGTGTTTGGCAATTATGAATAAATCTGCTGTAAACATTCGTGTGCAGAATTTTGTATGGACCTGTCTTCAACTCATTTGTGTAAATGCCTAGGAGTTTAATTGCTGGATCATATACTAAGACTATGTTCAGCTTTGTCATAAACTGTCTTCCATAGTGGGTGGACCATTGTTCATTACCCCCAGGAATGAATGAGAGTTCTTATTGGTCCACATCTTGTGTATTTTTAATATTGTCAGTAGTTTGGATCGAGGTCATTCTAATGGACATGAAGTGGTATTTCAATGTTATTTTAATTTGCACTTTCTGGACAACAAGATGTTGAGCATTTTTTCATATGCTTATTGACCATCTGTATATCTTGTTAATGAGGCGTCTATTCAGATCTATTGTCCATTTTTTAATTTGTTTTTTGCTTTCCTATTATTGAATCTAAAGAGTTCTTTGTATATTTTGAATACATGTCCTTTATCAGATATGAGTTTACAAATATTTTCTGCCAGGTTGTGGCATGTCTTCTCATTATCTTAAAAGTACCTCACACAGAAGTCCAATTTATCACCTTATTCTTTCATAGGTGGTGCTTTTGGTGTTGTATCTAAAAATTCATCACTAAACCTAAGCTCACCTAGATTTCCTCCTTTGATATCTTCCAGAATGTTTATAGCTTTGCATTTTACTTTTAGCTCTGCAATCTCGATCTAAAGGCTGTGTCTATATTCAGTTTCTTTTTATATATGGATGTCCAGTTTTTCCAGCACCGTTTGTTGAAAAGTCTATTCTTTCTCCATTGAATTGTCTTTGCTCCTTTACAAAGATCATTTATCTATATTTGTGTGGGTGAATTTCTTGGGTCTCTACTGTGTTCCATTGATCTATTTGTCTATTATTTCATTATACTACACTCTCTTGATTACTAGTGCTTTATAGTAAGCCATGAAGAAGGATAGTGCCAGTCCTCCAACTGTGTTTTTCTTTTTCAGTCTTGTATTGGCTATTCTGGGTCTTTTGTCTTTCGATATAAACTTTAGACCTATTTTTCAAATATCCGCCAAATAATTTGCTGGAATTTTTATTGGGATTGAATTGAATTTATATATAAACTTGGAAAAACTGACATCTTAACAATATTAAATCTTCTTATCCATGAATATGGAATACCTCTCTATTTGTTTCTACCTTTAATTTTTTCATCAGTTTTATAATTTTTCTCATATAAATTTTGTGTATATTTCATTATATATATACCTAAGTATTTCCTATTTTTTATTGCTAATGAAAGTGGTATTCTGTTTTAAATGTTAAATCCAATTGTTCATTGCTTGTATATAGGAATCAACTGACTTTCATATGTTAACTTTGTATTCTGCAAACTTGCTATAATTGTTTAATTGTTCTAGGAACTTTTGTTAATTCTTTGGGATTTTCTTCAGAGATATTTGGGTCATGTGCCAACAAAGACAGTTTTATTTCTTTTCTCCAATCAATATGCATTTAGTTTCCTTTTCTTGTCATATTGTACCAGATAGCACTTCCAATATGATGTTGCCTTGTTCTTAATTAATCTTAAGGGGAAAGCCTCTAGTTTCTAACCATCAAGCATGATGTGAGCTGTAAGTTTTTGTAGCTGCTCTTTAACAATATGAAGAAGTTTCTCTTTGTTCCTTGTTGGATAAGAGTGTTTACCAAAAGTGGATGTTGGATTTTGTCAAATGTTTTTTTCTGCATCTATTGATAGAATTATATGATTTTTCTATTTCAGACTGTTGATGTTCATTAATTGATTTTCAAATACTGAATTAGTTTTGTATATCTGGAATAAATTCTGCTTGGTTGTGATGTATAATTATTTTTATACATTGCTAGATTCTATTTGCTAGTATTTTGTAGACAGTCTGCATTTATGTTCATGAGAGATATTGGTCTGTAGTTTTCTTTTCTTGTCTTGTCTTTCTCTATATTTGTTATTAGTGTGATTCTGTCTTTATAGAATGAGTTAGAGAGTATTCCATCTGTTTCTGTTTCTGGATGAGATTGTAGAGAATTGGTCTAATTTCTTCCTTAAATGTTTTGTAGAAGTCAATAGAAAATCCAACTGAGCCTAGTGATTTCATTTTGGAAGGATATTAATCATTGATTAAATTTCTTTAATAGACATAAACATATTCAGATTATTTATTGCTCCTCATGTGAGTTTTGGAAGATGTTAATTTGTCAATTATAAAGATGTAACAATGTCAAGAAATTGTTAATTTTATCTGAGTTATCGAATTTGTAAGCTGTGATTCTTTGTATTCAGCTGTATCTCCAGTTTTAGGGGCAGCAATTTTGTCCTGCGACCTCAGTTCTCTGATGGTCTAAGAAAAGTTGTTGATCTTCATTTCCAAGCTTTTTACAGATCAGAAAGGAAACTAGAAGCCACCTCATGCTTTGTGTTTAAAATAAAGTATACAATTTTTCATCTTTATTTAAGGTATTCTAATATATTTCTTACTTCAGGCATAATTTGAGAACAAAATATTTAAAATTTCCTTTTAAAACTTTCTTTATCCTACCGAGAGCACTGGGCAAAGGTGGACTGAATACAATGTTATTATCTACTATTGAATGAATCATGAAATATCCCCCAAAATATGAAAATTGTAAAACAAGATAAGTAATATAGTCAAATGACTACCAAAAAGACAGTTTTTTTTTTAATGGAAATTGAGCAAAATCTTTTTTTGGCACTCAGAGTTTTTAAATGTTCTTATATATCATAAACATTTATTGAGTTCAATATTTAAAGTTTTGGAGTTTTGTTTTCTGTTTTGTATATTTTTCCACTAATTTTTTCTTTCATATATAGGAAGGTGCTCACAATGCTGAATTCTCACATTGTTCCTAACGACTTTTCAGCGGATTTTCTTGGGCTTTGCAGCTAAACATTATGTGATCTGACCATCTCATCTGAAAATGACATATTTTGCTTCATTTAATAATGTGAAATATGATATTCATTTTTGCTACATGTTTATCCAATGCACACACATGTTTTAATTTTGATCATTGCATTTACTAGTACATCCAGAAAAATATTACGTGAACATGCTGATAGTAGTCATCCCTGCTTTGTTTGACCTTTAATGAGAGTGTTTCTCTACTAAAGATTATGTTTGCTATTGCCTCCCTCTGTTTTCTGCATATGTCTTTCCTTCCTTCCTCCTCCCTCTCTCTCCCACTGTCTCTAACTAGTTAGCTTTCATGTTAGAAAAGGTTCCATCTATTTTCATCAGAATGAAATTTAAGAATTTGTCAAAAGCTTTCAGACTTTATAGAAACAAAATAATATCATTCTCTTCTTTCATCAATAAAACTATAGAAACAGAAATATAAGTATCCATTTAATCAGATAAAATCAGCATTAATTTTTAAGTGGTGATGTATTTTACTTAGATATAAAAATACATTCCTCACAGTCTGTTTTATAAAACTTTTCCTTTAGCTGTTCAGAAAAGCTAAGGATCAGAGTGTTGACAAATCATGGAGAAAAAATATTAGAGTCTGCCTGCTGTCTAATGAGGTTGAGACAAACAATTAACTCTAAAATTGACTGTGATCGATTGTAGTGGCAGAGTGCTTGTACTATAATTTTTTCTCATTCAATGTAAGAGATAAGAATGATCTTTCTTCCAAATCATTTTATTACTGAGGCTGTCTTTAGACATCTTAAATTTAAACTTTAACATTGGGGTTTATATTAACTCTAAAGGCTTCCACTGTTTTGTTTGAGAAAATTTTCAAGGGTTATATTTTTAAGGGTTGGAGTGGTAGGTAAGATGTTAGTTAATAAAATATGGTACCTGCTATTATTCACTTAACTTGTACATGAAACCACCTGTCTGTGTTTTGCTGTATTTCTTGTCTTTGTTCTAAAAAAAAGAAAAACTAAAATAACCCTCTGACATTTTTTGTATTTTTGAGATGGCTGCAATATTGTGCTTTTTTCCTTTGTCAAAAGCTTAAAAACAAAACAATAAACATGCTTTTGACAGTTTCAGAACCTAAATATATATGAGCTTGGTTTATATTTTATACTGTAAATCTAAGAATAACTCAGAGCTGAGGATTTGGCCCAATTTGAGTTTCTATCTACCCATTCTGTGTAAGTTATCTCATACAGTTACGTGGCTTGGAATACCATTTGTAAACTGACGATGCTAAAATATCAAATCTGGCCTGCTCTCCTGCATTTCAGAATTACACATTCAGTTGCTTATTTGTCATTTCGGCATGGATATTTAATTACAGTCTTACACTTATTCTGGCCAAAACAAAATGCTCAATCCATTGCCCCATCACCAGCAGTGTTACAATGCTCCTTCATCAGCATCACTCCATTGTCTAACTAGTTACTCAGCTCAAAACCTCTAGAATCATTCTCAATTCCAATCTTCAGGTATTTTCTACTTGATGTTTAATCCTGGACCACTGTCACTTGGGAAGTTGTTTGAAAGGCAATAATATGTACCCCAATTCAAACCTATAGTTTCAGAATCTGCATTTTTAACAGGATCCTCAGATTTATATAAGCATCAAAGTTTGAGAAACACTACCACAAATCATCCCCTACATCCAATCTATCAGTCATTATTATTACCTCTACATCCAAAACAAATGCAGAGGAGAATAACTTTTATCATCTTCATTGTTACCACTCTAATTCTTCATCTCTCAACTGATCTACTTCCCACTTCCACTGTGTTATCCCATGGTCCATTTTTCCCACAGCAGCCAGGGTGTTGGTACAGAATTATATATCAGACCCTGTTGGTTCCCTGTCTTCTCGTTGCATTTGAAGTTCTTTAGCCTGTCCTATAATGTTCTGTATGATCTGTCCCTATCTGCCTTTCTTGCCTGCTGCTTTAATCTCATTTTCTATTATTTAGCTGCAATAGCCTATTATGGAGACATAACCATGTGGTACCCCATGATCAAGTGTCCTGTCTCTACCAGGGCCCAGCAACATGCTGGAAGCTATTTTTCAAAAATCATAAAATCCTTCACTGCTGATGGCATGACCCTATCCCAGTACCCTAGGGATCTGCTTTCTAATTCTTCCACTGGAATTTGCCGTAAACCCAAACTGCAACTTTTCTCATCATTGAGACCTACAGTAACACAGTGTCAGGCAGATGATACAACCCGAGCTTCAGGGGTGCCAGCACTGCAGCCTGGACCTGCTGCTGAGCACCTTATTGCTCTGGGCCTCACTCATATTTGTCAGCCTTTATGTCTCCCAACGTATGGGCCTGAATAGTATACCTATGGTGGGATGTATTGTCTCCAGAAGCAAAAGAAGTCTACCAGGTGCTTTATCCTCTGTAGTAAAGATAGGTGAGATGCAGCAATTTGTCCTTTATTTGGAAAGAATATTCTTACATACACCTGACCACCAGGCTCTAAAATTTTACTGAGTGCCAGGTCCCTGAAACATCATAGAGCTCATCTTCCAAGATCTGGAGGATGTGCATTATCAAGACTTTTGGCACACTAGCCACTTACCGTTTGTCTTGTCTACAACATGATGCCTCGCATCTGTGTGATGGTCTCAGGGATGCCCAGATGGCCCAGATCTTTTTGGACTATATTATTACAAAAGGCAGGAGAGTTAACATAGCCCTGTGGAAAATCTATAAATGAATATTGTGTACCCATTCCACATGAATGTGAACTCTTTCTGATCCCCTATGCTGATAGGAATAGGGGAAAAAGAAACACACTCACTAAATCTATGGCCAATATTTCATGTGCTGAGGCTTTATTAATCTGTTCTGGCAATGATAGCACCTAAATATAGCAGCTACTCTGGTGGCTTCTGATTGGTTGAATCTATTGTCATTCTCAAAGATTCAGTAGTTTTCCATCAGAGCCAGATTTATGAATTAAACTGAGATGTAACAGGGACTACTTCTCCTGCATCCTTTATATCTTTAATGATATCACTCGTCCCCACTGTCCTTCCAAGGTTGTCATTTGATTTTTAATTCACTCTCTTGGCTGCAAGGGGAGGAGGCAGGAGGAGGACAGCCTCAGAGTCTCCACTCAGCCTTCCCCACTATAATAGTTCTTACCCCACATGTTAAGGATAACATCCAGAGCCATTCCAATTCTCAAATATGTCAAAGCCAATTATATACTCAGTGCTGTGGACTGAATTGTGTTCACTCTAAAATTCATATGTTGAAGTTCTAACCACCAGTGCCACTCTATTTGAGGATAGGGCCTTTAGGAGGTAATTTTAAATGAGGTCGTAAGACTGGGGTCGTAATATGATGGGATTGGTAGCCTCATGAGATAAGGAAGAAAGAGAGATCGCCCACTCTTTCTGCACACACACACAAGGAAAGGCCATGTGAGGACTTACCAAGAAGGTGGCTGTCTACAAGTCAAAAAGAGGGACTTCATCAGAAACCAAATTGACTGGCACCTTGTTGTTGGACTTCCCAGCCTCCAGAACTGTGATAACTAAGTTTCTGTTGTTTAAGCAACGCAGTCTGTGGTATTTTGTTATAGCATCCCTAGAAGATACTCGGGAAGAGAAGAGATGACCATAGGTTGGGACCAAGGACCCAACGGATCTGTCATCACTTGACCCCTATTACTTCAGCCTCATTAGCCCTATTGATATTGAAGAGGCCAGCTCTGTGACCGCCTCTGCTATCACCAGCCCTGGCTTTCAGAAAAGATCCAACAATGAACAGAATAGTGATACTGGTTCACTTTTCACCAGCACTTTTCTGATAGTGTGGTCTTAGCACACATAATGTTTCCAAAATGACAGCAGCTGTGGCTGTTAGTTACCTATTTTCCTGCAGCGGTTTCTCTTGAAGGATTTCTGAGTGGCACACATCCATAGCCAGCAGACCTCCCAAACACGCTACTCAAACCAAAGTCCTTCTCTCCAGGTCTGCTTTCACAGGAAAGCAAACTAAGCATTCCTTTTTTTTTTTTTTCTATTTTCTCAGTGAATTTGTATAATAGTGGTATGATCTGTGAAAAAATGGAGAACTTTTGAGGAACAAGTTTTTCCTAGTATTTTCTTGTAGGAAAGTTTAAACTAGTAATTTTATTTCTTTAATGGTTATAGGACTATTCATATTTTTAAATATATCTTTTAGAATCAGTTTTGATAACTTATTTTATCTTGGAATGTGTACCATTTTGGGTATGTTGTAAATATTTTTAGCATATAGATGTTTATAGTATTGAAATTACAGGTGCCATTAATCCCACTTTGTCTTGCTAATATAATTTATTTTTCTTCCTAACTTTAATTCTTGGTCAATATTGGCAGATATTTGTCTACTCTTTTAGTCATTTTAAAGAACCAAGATTTAGCTTTACATATCTTCTCCATTTTATCTTTCTATCATATTAACTTTTGTTCTGACGTCTATCTTGCATCTTCTAATTTTTTGATACATTTTGCTTTCAAATTTATTTTGTAATTTTTAAATTGGAAACTATACTTATTAATTTTTAATCTTACTTCTCTTCTAAAAAACATTTAAAATAATAATTTTACTTGTAACTACTACTTTAATATTCACTTCTAAATTTTTTAAATTATGTATATAGTGGTTAATCTGTCAACTTGACTGGGCCAGGGGGTGCCCAGATATTCAGTTAAATATTATTCTGGGTGTGTCGGTAACAGTATTTCTAGATGAGATTAATATTTGGATTGATATACTGAGAAAAGCAGATATCTTCCCCAATGAGGGCAGGTCTCATCCAATCTGTTGAAAGCCTGAATAGAACAAAAGGCTGAACAAGAGAGAATTCGCTCTCTCTGCTTGATGGTCTTCAGGCTGGTACATCAGTCTTCTCCTGCCTTCAGTCTCAGGCTGGAACTTACACCATCAGCTCTCCTGGTTTGCAGGCCTTTGGACTGCAGATCAGCCTACATAATTGCCTGAACCAATTTCTTATGTTAAACTACATATATTCTGTTATATATATCATATATATGTTATATTGATGTGACAAAGCCTACTGCCTATTAAGGCATCTGGATGGATATATATATAATCCTATTGGTTTTTGTTTCTGGATAACCTTGACTAGTATAGGGTTTGGTACTGAAAATTATTCTAGAGGAATGGAATTTTAAGAGTAAATTTTCTGAATTGGATCTAGGGTTTCCAGAATTCGTGTCAGTTTAGAGCCAGTGTCCAGTAGTCCCTGAAAGGTCTGATCATTTCTTTTTCCCAGCCTACTGTTGCCCTGGCAAAAATAAAAGCCTGTAGGTCCCTTTGGGAAAGGCCAGGAGAAAGACTAACAGTGTAAATTTTTGAAAGTGTACCGGAGTCCTTCCTCAAGGGGACCAGGCTTCTCTTTTATTCAAGAGATTCTGCGTCTATAAACTAGCTCAATCTGGGAATGGATTAAGGGGCCATGACTCTGTTTTTATCATTCAGATTAGACTTTTATCATGTGACCTAGAACTTTTCTGCTTATACAGGTCAAGAGAGGTTCTATAACAGATCTAAGCTGCTGTGCAAGCCTGTCACTTGGCCCTATGATCTGGGCAATCCAGTGGCACTTGAAGTGTCAGTAGCAGATGGGGAGGCTGTTTGGAGCCTTGGACAGGCTCCTATAGCTGAGTCACAGCCCAGGCCCTTAGAATTTTGAAGCAAAGCTCCACCATCTTTAGGCAATGACTATTTTCCTTTTGGGAAACCTCCTCTGGCCTGCTACTGAGCCTTAGTAGAGACTGAACGTTTACCCATGGGCCACCAAGTTGCCATGTGACTTGAGCTGCCCATTATGAACTTGGTACTATCTGACCCACTGAACCATAAAACTGGGTGAGCACAGCAACACTCCATCATCAAATGGAAAGGGTATAGGTGTAATCCTCCTGGGCAGGCCCTGAAGGCCTAAGTAAATTACACAAAGTGGCTCAAATGTCCATGGTACCCATTCCTGCTACATTGCCTTTTCTCTCCCAACCTGTACCTATGACCTCCATTATAGGGAGTTCCCCATGATCAGTTGACAGAGGAAGAGAAGACTCCGGCCTGGTTCATAGACAGTTCTGCATGATATACAGATATGCATGCACTACCTGAAAGTGGACAGCGGCAACACTACAGCCCTTTTCTGGGATGTCCCCAAAGGACAGTGGTAAAGGGAAATCCTCCTGGTGGGCAGAACTTTGAGCAGCACACCTGATTATTCACTTTTCTCTGGAGGAGAAATGGACAGCCATGAGATTATATACCAATTCCTGGTCAGAGGCCAATGGTTTGGCTACATGGTCAAGGATTTGAAAGGAACATGATTGAAAAATTGGTAACAAGGAAATTTGGGGAAGAGCTATGTGGATAGATCTTTCTGAATGGGCAAAAAATGTGAAGTTATTTGGGTCCCATGTGAATGTTCACCAAAGGGTGACCTCAGTTGAGGAGGATTTTAATAATCAAGTGGATAGGATGACTTGCTTTGTGGATTCCAGTCATCACCCAATGGGCTCATGAACAAAGTGGCCATGGTGGCAGAGATGTGAATTATGCATGGGATCAGCAACATGGACTTCCACTGAATAAGGCTGACCTAGCTATGGCCACTGTAGAGTGCCCAATACCAAGGCCCAAATATGGCATTATTCCCTGGGGTGATAAGCCAGTTACTTAGTAACAGGTTAATTACATTGGACTGCTTCTATAATGGAAGGAGATGCATTTTGTTTTTATTGCAATAGACACTCTGGACATAGATTTGCCTTCCTTGCATCCAATGCTTCTGCCAAAATGACCATCCATGGACTTACACAATGCCATATCCACCATCATGGTATCCCACAAAGCATTGCTTCTGATCATAAAACTCACTTAACAGCCAAAGAAGTATGGCAATGTATGGCAATGGCATAATCATGGACTTCACTGATCTTACCATGTTCCCTACCATTCTGAAGCAGCTGGCTTGACACAATGGTCTTTTGAAGACTCTGTTGCAGTGCCAGCTAGATGACAATACCTTGCAGGTGTGGGGCAAGGTTTTCCAGAAGGCTGTATATGCTCTGAATCAGCGTTCAATGTACAGTACTTTCTCCCATAGCAATGATTCATGGGTTCAGGAATCAAAGGATCGAAATGGGAGTGGCCCTGTTGCCCCAAGTGGCCCACTAACAAAAGTTTTGCTTCCTTTCCTGCAACCTTATTGCTATGCTGGCTTGGTTATCTTAGCTCCAGAGGGAAGAATGCTTCCACCAAGAAACACAACGATAATTACATTGAACACTGCTACCTGGCCACTTTGGAGTTCTCATGCCACTCATTCAACGGGCAAAGAAGGGAGTTACTATGCTGGTTAGGGTGATTCATCTTGACTATCAAGGGGAAATTGGAACACTACTTCATAAAGTACCTAAGGAAGAGTATGTCTGGAATACAGGAGATCCCTTAGGGAAAGTAAACATCACACAGGGATTTTACTTCCCCTTCTGGGGCAGGGGTAGTGCGTTTTTAATTGTATGCAGGATGCTTGCATCATTTTAGATGGAATTGTGAGGTCGTTATTGTCTTTATTTGGAGATGAAGTATAGTTTAAGGAGATGCATATGGGTGTCAAGTTGACAAGGGGTGGACTTGTGATAATTAACTTCAGATGTCAACTTGACTGGGCCACTGGGTGGCCAATATCTGGTTAAATGTCCTTCTGGATGTGCCTGTGAGGATGTTTCTGGATGAGATTACTCTTTGAATTGATAGACTGAAAGGCCAATTGCATTCTCCAATGTGAGTGGGCCCCATCCAATTTGTTAAAGACCTGAATAGAACAAAAGGCTGAGCAAGACTGAATTCGCTCTTTCAGCCTGATGTTCTTCAAGCTGGGACACCGCTCTTCTGCCTTTGCACCCAGACTGGAACTTGAACCACAGGCTATCCTGTTTTGCAGGCATTTGGGCTGAAATTCTTGGAGCTTCTCGGCTGCCCCAATTGTATGAGAAAATTACTTATATGGAATCATATACACATCCTATTGGTTCTGTTTTCTCTGTGGAACCCTGACTAATATAATCCATCATGCTTGCTTTTTTGATTTATGAACTTTTTTACAAGTGTGGTTTTAGAATTCAAAATGTATGAGTATTCTTATTAATAATCTATTTTATTGACTTCAAATTTATTTCACTGTGGTCAAAATACATGATGTACATATTACCTTCTTTTTAAAAAATTATGTCCTGATATATAATCAACATTTGAATATTTCACATATGCTTGAGAAGAATGTCTAACCTCTAATTTTGCAGTGATAGATGGATAGACAGATGTCTAGGAATCAAGTTTGTTAATTGCATTCTTCAAATTAACTACCCATTTATAAGCTTGTCTTCTATATGAGATACCTATAATTGCATGAAATGTTCTCATTGTGAGAGTAGATTTTTCAATTTCACCCTCTTGTTTTATATGGTACATAAAATGCATTATTTTTCATCTTCTGGATGAATTGTAACCTTTATCATTATAAAATGACCTTTTATACCTGATAATATGTTTGTTATACGATATATTCTGTCTGATACAATTAAAGCTATGTGAGATTTCTTTTGGCTAGCAGTTGCCTGGTATTTTCTTTTTCATCCTTTTACCATATTTCTAAGTGTTTATGATTTAGGGTTGTTTTCTATTCAGAGCATATTGCTGTATTTTTAAAATCCATCTGACACTTCTTTTTAAATAGTGTATTTACATTTTTCATGTTTGTGCACATACTGGAACTTAGCTTTAACTTCTTACATTTTGGATTTTCTTATCTTGCGTATCTTTCTCCTTTCTTACCTGTAAAAATGTTTAGTTTCTTTAAAAAAGTTATTTGTGTTTTTTAATTGAATTTTCCTCTTTACTCATGTACAAGTTGTACTCTCTTTATTCTTTATCTGGCTATCCTTAAAATCTTACCAAGCATAATTTACCATACGCAGTCTAAATTTAACATCTCCCTCCCAAACAAAATAAATGCTTTAGAAAACTCAAACTCGAATAAATACTCTCTTGACAATTTGTCCTAGGTTTTTAATCCTGTCATTTTTAATAACATAAATCAAACTTTTAAGAAAATCAAAACAGAATTTTATTTATTTTTATTTTTACCACTCTCTGCTTACCATTCTTTCTTGCATCTCGGAGTTTTCTCCTAAATCCATGGGTATATTTTACTTCTCATAATGAACTTCCTTTGGAGATTCCTTAGTATATATTGGCTAGTGGTAAAGTCGGTTTTTGTATAGTTAAGAATTTTCTTAATTTGCCTTTAAAAAATAATTTTTCTGGTAAAAAAATTTTTGGTTAACAGTAATATTCTCTCAGCATTCTCCTTCAAAATATAGAACTCTGTCTCGGGCTTTAGCTGCTGAGAAATCTGTTATTGGTCTAATAGTTGTTCCTGTGTATGTGATCCTCCACATCTCCCTGGCTACTTTTAAAATATCTTCTTTATGTCTGGTGTTACTCAGTATTCCTATAATGCCTTTAGATGTGCATGTCTTTGTATTTATCCTGTACGTTTTAAATTATGCTTCATATACCTGCAGATTTACATCTTTAATCTCTTCAGGCAATTTTTCAGTCATTCTGTTTTCAAATATTTTATTTCCACCCATCTCTCCAGTCTCCACTTTTCCATATTTGATTAGACATATGTGCTAGACTTTCTCAGTCTATCTTTCACATCTCCTAAGTTCTCTCATGGGTTTTTGTTACCACAGAAAGATGGGGTTCTCCCACCTGATGCACATTTTTGGGAAAAGCAAACAGCCTTATTGCTAGATCTATCTGCAAGGAGACAGGAGGCATATGCTCTCAGATCTGTCTCCTAGTTCCAGGGCTTGGGGCAAAATTTATGGGATGAAGTGCAGAGCAGTCTAAAGTATGGAGATAGATGACTTGAGGTAAGGAGAAGTGAGGTAATTGATCATCTGCGCAAGTGTAGTCAAGTTTCACGACTCTTCATAGGAACCATGTTACAAGATCCTGGTGTTAGCACGATCTGAGGGTGGAGTTTTCAGCCCCTTGACATCCAAAGGGTCGCTTATTGGGCATTTGTGCAGGCCCAGTTGATGGGTTGGTGGTCTCAACCAGCTTGAACAGATCAAGGGGCACTCTCAGATCCTGGAAAACAATTCTTAATTACTCTGTTGATAAGATGGGGTCAGTTGAATGGGTCCTAGTAGACCCATGGTTACATTTTTCCTTCCTTTTCTATGTAGCAACTGTCTGGAGCCACTTTAGCGCCCTTCAAAGGGTTCTAGTTTAATTTAAGGGTCTCTAGTTCAATCGTACATTTTGCTGCTGACCAAAAACTTAGTCTGCTAACCGTGGCACTGATATTGGGGATTGTCCTCTGGGTAACCCCAGCTTTAACAGATGCTTTCCTCTATCAGTTTCAATTCAAGTCTCAGCTCACAATTTCTTCCTCCCCACCTTTCAATTTTAGGAGGGCCTTCCAAATATCTGGATTGTCATACTTCTTTTGTCAATCCTTTTATGCAAAATAGTTCCATTTTTGGTTAATTTCACTTTTAACCAACTTTATGGAGATATAATGTACACATTATAATATCCAGCCATTTTAAGTATTTAAGTTTATGAATTTGGACAAATGCTGATAATTTTGTAAACATCACAATAATAAAAATTTAGAACATTTCCATCACACTAAAAATTCCCTAGTTGTCCTTTGTATTCTATCCTTTCTTTCCAGCTCTCTAGCCCCTGGCAACTAATGATCTGCTTCTTGTTAGTATAGGTTTTTGGATGTTTCTCTTTTGTAAAACTGCGTGCCATTCACCTGGAAGATCTAATTTTTCCTGGGATTGTATTCCCTCTTGCTTTCTATAAGGATTATTGTTATTGTCTCTTTTGTTTTCAGTATTGCTAAAAACAATTACCTCTAGATATATCCAAACAACTTCCTTTTTGCTTAGTCATCAATTGAGTGAGATCCAGCATTTGTTTCCTCCCTTGAGTAGGATGCAACAGTAATAAAGAAAGAATGTCTGCTCTTTTTCCCAAGGGTGTTTATTGCACCTCTTGGTCTATCTCTGCAGGAGTGTGTGTGTGTGTGTGTGTGTGTGTGTGTTGTAAGATTTTTTTCAGGATTTCTCTCACTTACCTTTCATTTTTTCACTCTTTCCAGGTAAGACAGAGGAAGAAGATCTGAAATCTGCATAGAACTAAATTAGAGAGACTTGTTCAAATGTAAAAATACCTCTCTCAGTGAGCACTGCTTTCAACAAGATTAGAACATGACCCTTTGGACCTTCTGGGTCTAACTGCTGCAGTGTGTTTTCCTGACTTGTTTATTTGTTTACCTTCTTTATTCTTCTTAACATTAGTTTCTATGAAGGGGAAATTTAGGAGTCTAGCTTGACTCCATCTTACTACTCCAAAATTTTAATTCAGTAGTTTTGAAACCACATATATTGAAGTAAGAAGGACTATTGTTATCTCTAGGAAGTGATATATCTTTAAATAATGGCTATGGAGATATTTTAAAATAACATTTAGATCAACGCTATTTAGTTTTGTAATTTTGTCAACAGAGATTATTAAAATACTCCCACCTCATAAATCCAAAATAAAACGATAATCAGAGAATTTTAAATACTTTGTCTTCACATTACTTTCTAATCAGTCTATAGGCCTGTCTCCATGTTATACTGTAATTTCTCTATAGCATGAATCCTTTGCAGCCGTAGGGCCTAGTAATGTGCATGGCACACAGTATAAATTAAATAAAGGATTTTTTATTGAATGAATGGAATATTGGGATTTAAAAGAAATTTCCACCTCTAATATTTCATATATTTGGAAATTATAGCCACACACATAAAAAAAGGAATATAATTTCTGTTAAATAAAGACTAGAATTTAAACTGGACTTGATAGAAATGTCAGTTCTTTGCAACTTGTATATCAGCTCTGACATGGAAATAAACAGTTTAATTGATACTCAAACAGCTGATTATGCCAGGAAATACCACATGGGATCCAACAGTCAAACAACAGATCACACCAAAGTAAGAAAATGGCAGAAGAAGCAATAGGACAGACATTATATAGCTATGTAAGATTTTCCTGAGTGTCCTACTGAGGATGAAGGGATGCTTAATAATAGAGCCTCACACTTATGCAACATTTGTAGCTGTTTTAAATATATTTAAATTTATTAATCCATGTATATTGCACTATTCCTAATGAATGTGTTTGCAGCATATATAAGGCTCACATACGGATAAGGCCTTAAGGAAAGATACTTAAGCAGAGACTGCTGACTAATAATCAAAATGAGTTTTCTCTTCTTTATAGATCTGGAACCCGATTCCACGTGAGTGGAAATGATAAGTGCCGCCTCCACATCATGCCCTTGGAACCCTCCATGTGCCTGTCACCAGTCTTTTCCATTTCCGGATAATTTAGGGGCAGATCCTACCCTCAGGGAAACCTTCAAAGGCATGTGTTGGAGATGTTAGCACTTCCGTCAGCCTGGGTTCCTGAATCCTAACATAAAGAAAAGCCTCCCCATTCTCTACCCCCAGGATATGGACCAAAAATAAATGTGTTGGTTTTGAGCCGTTATGCATTTGGTGGCTGTTTGTTACCCCAGCTTGTCTTAACTAACGCTATCCCTAACCCTAGTGTTATCAACCAAGCCTTGGAGTTGCCATCTTGTTGTAAAAAATTCTGAGTTAAGTCTATTCTTTTTTGGACACATTAATCCATAAAGAAAAGCCATCTCTCTTGTCTCTCTTTCTATATTATAAATGAACAACACATACATATTTATACATTCAGATATTCCATAGAGCCATTATTTCAATACAGATAAATTATGTCAAAAAATATAGAGAAAGAGTTGTAGAGATGAAGACAAATTTTGCCTTTTTGGCCTCATACTCTTAGAATAAATTAGAGAACTCTATGTCATTTCTTCTTACACAAGTGAATTGAGGTATATATGTGAAATGTGCTATTTATGTTCCTTTAAATACTTGCTTTACATGAAATATATTTTCTCCAATATTAGAACTACGACAGGAGTTAAATGAACTGATGCATTGGTTAAATTCTCAGGCAAACTACTTTTGCTCCAGCTGAGAGATAAAAAGCAGTTTCTTTGTAGTATTTTCCAAATCCTTATATAATAAAAATGTGTCAAAAAGCTCAGAAGGTAGAAAATCAAGACTTAACAATAGCCTTGTCACTAAACAGTTTCAATACATCAGTGTAACTGTGATCCCTGTGGGGCAACAACAAGACACTTGGCAGGAAATTGTATCGTCGTTAAGGTCTTATGGAAATGGTCATTAGAGCTAGCAAAGGACTCATGTTCTGTGGAAGAGTGCCATCCGAGGTGTTCTCAGCAGTTTTCATCTCACTTTTTAAAGAGGAACATGCAAAATGACACGTGTACACCTTGAAAACTTGCCCACAGGGGCTTCATTAAAAGAATTTACTATGAAAAATCTTGATAACAGCCTTTTGTCGGAACAGCAGGCTGAAAGCTGTCAAATTCTGGTCTTTTGTGGGGCATAATGAGCAACTGACATTGCTATATTGTTCTGACTAAAGCAGGGTTTTAAATGGTTCTTTAGGAATAACCTCCTACATTAGTCAAATTTCATGTAATTTGGAAATTTTGCTCTGATTGTTTATGATGTGCTCACCTAAGCTCTGTAAGTTGTTCATCCTAGGCTCATCCCCAGCACAAAAGACAAAGATGCTCTTCCAAAAATACACCAGACTCTCCACTGGGGTTCTCATCTGAGTTAGTGGTTTGCTCCATATGTCCTAGCTCCTGTTGCTATAGAGTTTGAGTTTAAATTGTTCACTTTTCTTTGGAACTACCAGTATGTTTATAGTTTTATTGCACTTAATCTTATAGATTCACAACTAACACCCCATCCTCCCAGAAACAAATTTTTTTTCCCTTTAAAATGGAAGTAAAAACATTCTATTTTAATTCTCAGGCTATGGCAGTTGGTACATGCTTAAAACAGAATGAGTAGTTTGAAACTGTATGTGCTGAGTCCTTTATATACATCTTACTGTGAGTACAAACAAGTTTAAAAAATATGTATTTTTATGCTTTTTGGTTGTAACACACAAACTGTGGATGTTAAATGCTAAGGTATAGCCAGGGGAGGAATTATTTTCTTGTACTGTAAATATTCTTTCTATCCCCTCATTCTTTTCTTGATCATTTTCTTAAGATAGACCTGATTCACTGTCATTGGATTTCTCTGGTCATGTCTGTTCAGAGCTCAATCATCTCCTGTGGTGCCTTGACTCTACTATTATTTGTCCCCACAGGAACTGATAATACATTGATCCTGCCACCTATTTTCCAGTCCTCATCTCTATCCTAGTCTCACTTTTCTCCACTTCCAGATTGGAATTCACAGCCTATCATTATGACCACTCTCTTGAAACATTCTCAGCAGCCTACATAATCTATTTTGCCCATAAAACTGCCCAGAGAATCCCCAGTCTGGGAATCTTCCACTAATTCTGTCCTTGAAGAAAAATACCCAAACCTTGTTGACTGGACTCATTTTAAATCATGACAACTAACTTCAGGTGAAACCCTAATGTGGCTTGGCAATCCTCTTAAATTCCCCAGTCCAGTAACTCTCCCAATCTCTCCAAAAAGTATTTTACATCATCTTCTCTTTCCCTAAAATGCTATACCACCAGTACTCCTATCCCACTTGTATTTTTAGTTCCATTTCACACAGAAAATATAAATAATCACAGAAAAGAAATTCTAGATGTACTCAGCATCCCATTTCCAACTCACCCATCGTTTTCATATACTCAATCCTTAATCCTGGTAAATAATGATGGGTGGTTCCACTTCTTCACTAAACACAATAACTATCCCTACCTACTGGACCACTTGACAGGAAAACTGCTCATTATCTCCATGTCCTCTCAATCTTTCTTGAACTCACTAATTTTCACTCTTATTACCCAACAAAATATCTTCACTTATATCCACTTTGCTAAATTCAAAGGGCAAATTTCTGTTCACATTTTACTTAATCTGTCAGCTTCACTCAATTTGACAGGCTTTAAATACCATCTCCTTGAGGATGATTGACAAATACTTCTAGTCGAGATATTTACCCAAAATTCTAGACTTGTAGGCTAAGCAGTTACTTCATGTCTCCACTCAAATGCATTAAACTTTACTCTTGATTTCTATCTTCAAATGTACCTCTCTCATAGTTTTCTCCACTTAGTAAATGGAAACATCGTCTTTCCAGTTATTCAGGCAAAATAAATCTTGAATTTATTTTAGAATCCTCTCTTTCTTTTTATACTTCATGTCCAAATCATCATTAAATATTTTCTTTACACTAAAAAACATTCAAAGTCTGTCCTTTTCACACAGCCTCCACCAATAACAACTTGGTCCAAACTCTCATGTTTTTCCCCCGCCTGGATTGTTGCCATAACCTCCCAAGTGGACTCCCTACTTTCACCCTTGTCTTCCAACATCCCTTTTTAACACAAAACCCAAAGGAAATGATGCAAACCAAACCATTTTTATCTCACTTGGAGTACAATTTAAAATCCTTATCTTTGTCCTATAAAATCCTATAAGATCTGGCAACTGCTACCACTCTGACGTAATATATTGCTTCACTCAGCATTGTTCACCGTGCTCTAGTGACACAGATCTCCTTGCTGTTCTTCAACGTGTTAGCCCCCACACCTCTACCTTTGCAGCTGCCTTTCTCTATATCTGGAATCTTCTTGCCCCAGAGTTTATGCCCTCCCTTCTTTCATTTCCTTGATGAACATTATACTCTCCAGCCTTTTGTTAATATCCTGTACAAGAAATTCGATTCTTTGTTCTGTTTCATCCCCTTCCCTTGCTTTACCCTTTTTCATATTATTTATTGCCATACATCATAGTATACCTTTTGTTTATTGTATTTTCCCCAACTAGAACATGAGTTCCTTGAGAGTAGTGTCTATATTACATTTCCAGCTGCTACAACCGCTAATATGTGTTCCATTTAACACAGATATTCAATAAGCATTTGTGGAATGAGTGAATTAATGCATTTTCTTGCAAATAAATTTTAACAAGAATTGTAACTTCAGTTGTTATATCGGACATGTATGTCAACTTACATTTGATTCACCATCAGCCAATGGAGAAAATGTCAAGTCCTTGATTATATGGATTTTAGATCAGGAGACTGCACTATGAATCAGCATTTGGTTTAACTTACATTTTTGATTACTTTGCCCACATAAATTTAAGCCTTACTCTCCTCCTATTATACAGTCTTTTGATGTTTTTGAGATACAAACTGTTAGACATTCATTAGTCACTGAAACACACTGAAGTCTTTTTCAAATCATCTATGTTCTTATTCTATTTTTAAATACAAGATATGACATATACAAATCATAGTAAATATAAATTGAAAAGATATATTTGATTCTGCCGATTTTTTTACCTTAAAGTTTTTCATTTATATTTATTTGATAGATTTCTTTTGACACGTTACGTTTTATAATACCAAATGTCCTCATCATTTATTAGCTTTGATATAAAATCACCTTCTTCATTACAGGTAAAATATCTCACTTTGCATTCTGCTTTTATGTGTTTCTAATTTTACCCGTCTTATTTATTTGTCTTTTTTTTTTTTTGCCTGGTATGCTTTTCCATTTTTAATGTTTAATTTCCTTCTGTCAGTTGTTTTTAAACATTTTTTTCATGTGAGAATCTTAATTTAATTGCATACTGTTTTAAACCACTCTGTGGTTATTTTCCTATTAATAGGAGAGTTTATGACACATATTTATTGTCAAAACTAATATAAAGCTGTTTTTGTTTACTTGAAGTTTTCCTCACACCTTGCTACGTGGATCATATTTGTCTGATTTTATCTTGCATTCTTTACAAATTAAGACATATTTTAAATTCCACTGGTTGTTTATCTTTAAATTTATTAAAGGAAAATATGACATCCTATTTCTCTAATTATCAAAAAAGGAAAGATATTATTTGATTTTAATAAGCCATATGAAATATATTCATAATTTTTTTTTCTTTTTTCCTCCCAGTTTTCATGACTGTTGATTTATTCCTGGAGTTTTAGATGATATTATTATTTTTACTATACATGAAATCTACTAAAATTGAGTAACTTGGAACATCTAAAGAATATTAATGAGGTATTGGTATGAAAAAAGTATGTATGAATATACTAATAATGTTTTGATTTTGCATATGGAATACATGAATGAGAAATATTTTCTTAACTGGTAAGTATTAACTTGCAATGTAAATCTTTTAAATTTCAGCATAGGTTAAAATTTATGTCACAAGTAAGGTAGAACTGTTGAGCTATTCGTAATTACAATTCAGTTTTTCTGAGTGGTTGTAGGAATCGATCAGGAAGTCGAAGATAAATTTTCATTTATCACAACACAGACATAAAAAAATGTGGATTATTGGAGAGCCGGCCTCATCTGACAGAGAAGCTCTTGAAGGCAGAAATGTGGAGCCATACTGCAAAAGAACTGGATGACCTCCTTAGGCACTTCAACTTTCCAGGTAGAGGAGTCTTGGCATGGATACATTTGAGTCAAGTTAAAGGCCAAAAGAGGTGACTCTTGGTTATTATCATAACTTTTCCGATTAGTGGGTGAGCAGATATAGAGGAAATGAGGAATTGAATGCATTTCATTTGTCGTCCAAAACATTCAGTAAATAGTCCTTAATTTTCTAATGTTGAATAGTTAATTAAATTAAACTATGTGCATGATTTGGGACTATAACCTGGATTGGGTTTCATTTCTGTGGCTAACGTGGGCACTAGGGGGAACAATGCATGTAATGTGCATTTATAAATTATTATTTGTCTCTCCATACACACATATACACACATAACACATATATACACAAATTTATGTTGTTTGTTCCCTGTCAATATTTTTATTCTATGCATTTTCTATTCCTCACTTAGCAATCTCAGTTTTTCTTTCAGTTGGCTGGAAACTGCTTTCGAGTCGTTTACTCAGGAAAGTATATATTGTCTCCATCTTTGCAGTCCTGACACTTTTTAAAATTATTTCATCACATAGATATCCTTGATTACCTGCAATGACCCTCCGACAGTCACCTTCTACTTCCAGCTCTATCACTTCTTAGGGGCTATAGCCTCTCAGCCCATGTAGAGAGAAAGGGTGAAAAACTTCGGGAGGTTTATTCTGGGTCTTGAGTTCAAAGTGAGATCCTGAAATATTTGCTGACGGCTTGCCGTTTTTCATTTGATTCAGCCCCTGTATCTTGACATAATGCCTACTCATATGTATGTTATTTTCCCATTTTTAAAAAATGTTATCTTCCCAGTTCTGTTTAAGTTGATGGAGTTTTCCTTTTTATGTACTTCATTTATGATGCAATTGAAGGATATGAAAGAGAGCACATATGTTTGGAATGTGAAGTTGTTTCACGTGTACAAGAGGTAAGGCACACATTGAAAAATAAAGCAATCAAATTTCCAGTCCAATATTAAAATAAAATTGAAACAAATAAACAAAAATGACTTTCTAGTTGGTGAGCCCTCCACCCCCATCTGAAAGTAACTCCTAAAAGAAGTATCTTTAAATTACTTTGAACGGTCATTCATTTACATAATGATTTTTCTCTCTTTCCTGAACTCTTTCTGCTGCCCTGACTAGTTGCTTCAATAATAATTTTCTATAAGATATAATCTTACTGATATTTAGATAGTTTGCTCCTCAAAGCATAATGCTGATTCTATTAGTATATGCTAAGGAATATCAGAAGATACATAGCACTCACACAAGATAGATTAAAAAATTCTTATCTCTCTATACCTCATGTGTTTTACTTCAATAACTTTTCTCCTTTTGATTCAGTCTTGAGCCAGAACTTTGCCTTCCTTCCACAAGATTATAAATGCTATTTAATATAATTCTTCTAAGATATGTGTCTTAGTCAATGTTTTGCAGAGAAGAAACAGAGCCGAAAGGATGTGTGTGTGGGTGTGGGTGTATATATATGTGTATAAAAAGACTTATTTTAAGTCATTGACTCATAGGATTATGGGAGTTGGCAAGTTCAAAACCCACGTGGCAGGCTGTCGCAGGTGGGAAACTCAAGCAAGAATTGATGTGGCAGTTTTGATCTGAAATCTGTTAGGCAGGCTGGAAACTCAGACAGGATTTCTGTTACGGTCTTGAGATAAAATTCCTTCTTATTGTAGATGCTGATCAGATCTACAAAATACCTTGACAAAAATATCTAGAGGAGGATTTGACCAAACAACTGGCACTATAACCTACCAAAGCTGATGCATAAAATTTCACCATCAATATGTCTTGCAAATGTCTGAGTCAGTAGAACCTAGCATTTCAAAAGATAACTTCTCAAAACTTATAAAATATGTATACTGTTAAAATACTTTTATTTATATAAAATAATAATCATTATAATATTTTCTATATTGCTAATATTAAAGTATAGTAAAAAAAATAGACACACATAGCAATCCATCAGTAAGGATGCAAAAAATAAGTTATGATGTATTCATACAGTGCATTACTGTGTCTGTTTTGGAGATCCCTTCTGCAGAGAAAAATTTAAAAACTGGGACACAACATTTAAAAAAAACAATTTGAAATTACCAGTTATCAAGGAAGTGACAAAGGTGGAACAGTATAATATTTAGAAAAAGAAAGAAAGGTCTTTTATAGTATAAAATCAATTGGATATGCAGTCTAGAAAGAAACAAAGCATGGAGTTGACCCCAAATTCACGCTGTTCACAACTGTAGATTACAATTCCAAGTTATAATTCACATTACAGATATAAATGTAAAGATAAAATAATAAAATCCCTAGAAGATTTATCAGAATAATATCTTCATGAGTTTGCTGTTGGGAAAGCATTTACCATAAAGGAAAAGATTAATAAGTTAGATGATGCTAATATTAAGAATTTCTGTTCATCAGAAGATACATGTAAAAACAAACAGGCAAACCATAGACTATGAGAATGTAATTGCAGCACGTTGCAACAAAGGATTCTTATCTAGAATATCAATATCTTCTATAAAATAATGCGAGAAAAGGCAACCCAATAAAGACTTGAACAAGAATTTCACAGTAGAATGTCCACATGACTAAAAACTTGAAAATGTGCTCAAACTCGCTAGTCACTTGGGAGATGCAAATGAAAATTACAAGTGATATACTTTTAGAGACCCTCCAGAATTGCTTAAAAAAAGAAAAAAACACTCAATTGAGGACATGGAATAACTTAATTCTGATACAGTACACTGAAGGTGGTAAATTAATACAAACACTATGAAAAAAATGTTTGGAATATATGAAAAGATTTAAAATGTTAGTTCATTGGGCACCTTAGACACATATTTTTTGTGATTTCATACTTCAATAAAGTTATTCAACATAAGAATACATGTGGCCCAACATAAGTCATGGGCTGCACAACAATATTTTGGTCAACAACAGATCGAATATACCACAGTGGTCTTATAAGATTAGTACCATATAGCCTAAGTGTGTAGTAGGCCATACCATCCAGGTTTGTGTAAGTATATTCTATGATGTTTGTACAATGATGAAATCACGTAATGACAATTTCTCAGAACGTATCCACGTCATTAAGTGACACATGGTTCTAAAAAGAAAGTGGTGGGGCCGCCGGGTGGCGCAGCAGTTTAGTCCGCGCTTGACAGCCCGGGGTTCGCTGGTTCGGATCCCGGGCGCCCGCCGACGCACTGCCTGTCAGCCACGCCGTGGCGGCGTCCCATATAAAGTGGAGGAAGATGGGCACGGATGTTAGCCCAGGGCCAGTCTTCCTCAGCAAAAAGAGGAGGATTGGCGACGGATGTTAGCTCAGGGCTGGTCTTCCCCACAAAAAAAAAAAAAAAAGAAAGTGGTATATGAGGTGCTGTATGAGGTGATATAGAAAGGCTATACTTTATTTTTAAAAGCTAAAAAGTGTTAAAATAAGCACTATATTGTCTCATTTGTTTATATAAAATTGATAGCCTTTTCTGGAAGGAAATATAAGGAATTTTTTAGTACTTGGTAAGTAGAAAAGTGGATGAAATTCTCTTTTCACTCTATAAATTTCTATCTGAACATTCTACTATGTATATGAATTACTTTTATATTAAAACAAATAGAATACAAAAGAGGACTATGTACTGGTAATATTAAAAAAATTGCAATATAATTCTATAATAATGTAAATTAATTATAAAAATAGGTGATTCAAAATGAGATCAGCTTAGTTGCTGGAAGAAAAGTGCCATAGCAGTATTTCCAAATTCTTCTTTGGTTTCTTTGTGTTTTCTACATTAATAAATTCTTTAATATTCTACTTATTTAGATAAATATTAAAGTTATATTAGTTATTTGCTTTATATGAAAATTATATTTTTATTGGGGAAACATCTTGAGGTTTAATTAACATTTAATATAAGCAAAGGGTAATATTATTGAGGTCTAATTCTTGCACTTGTCACTTCCTTGAAATATAACATTATGTAAGTTACCTAAATTTTCAGTTTGCCACACAATGGATAGACAATATTTTCCATGTCATATGGATATTATTTGCTGTAATTAATTATTATTTTTAAAGCCTCAGACAATTCATGTTGAGAATTTCAGAAAATTAATTTTTATTAATGTCGCTAATAGTCTTTTTAAAAAATTTTCTCTGCTCTCTTGTGCTCTGATGTTACTCTATAATTACATTGACTTGAGTGTTGTGTTACAGATTTTCATTTGCTGGTGTGCCCTTGCAACTATTTTCCTGTTATGTGACCTAATCAAAAACATATTTTCATGTTCTCAAATATGATAAGTAAAGAAAGAAAGAGAGAGAGAGGAAAAGAAAGAAAGAAAGATGGAGGGGGAGGGAGGGAGAGAGGAAGGAGGAATGAAAAAATAACAATAGGAAAAGGACACCTTAGAATATGTAATTGTGAATATCACCACATAAACTGAGAGCAAGGAACTTGGAAGCTTGTTAATTTTTCTTAATTATTTTTTAATTAGCATTGACTTCCTTCTCTGTATTTTCCTGTAGATGCTGAAAGTCTTAGAATTATGTTTTCCAGACTTTCTCACCTCTAACATTCTAGTTGCAGTTTGCAATCTGTCAGTGATATACACATATAAGAGATTTGACAGGCAGTAACAGATGAAATGGACTTTGACAGATAGGGAGTTTTTTGGTTACAGCCTCTGCCCGACAGTCACCCACTTCTGCTGTGCAGATGGAGTCAGCAGAAGATTCCTGGGGCATTCTGACCATGGCAAACAACAGCAATCTCTTCCTCTCTGGCCCATAGCTGTAGCAGTTAATATGAAAACGGGTGGTATCTTCTCTTTTACTCCTCCAGCCTTTCCAATGCTTTTGTGGGCACCACATTTTCTGTATTGATTCCTTTCTGCTTTAAATGCCTATAACAGTTTCTGTTTTACTGACTGAACCCTGACTAGCAAAATATTCCTGAGATAATGTTCATACTCTTTTGATATCATTTTCTTGGTCCAGGAGATAGCTGTTTTTGATGATATTTGAAGTAATTCTATTTCATTAAACCATCTGACATTATACCATTAATTATTTCCTGTGTGTAAAATCCTGTTTCCAAAATTTCAGGCTTTAGGGGGAAAGTGGAGGCCACATAAACTTCTTTTCAATCCTAGATGAAATTATCTTTCAATCACTACATATTAAAATTTCTATTCTTAAACTTTATTTTTGTCCTAAAGTCTTTTTATGTATGATAGCACTATTAAAATAACTATCTTAGATATTTTGGCTAGCATTTGTTGGTTATGTCTTTTGCATCTCTTTACTTTTCAGCATTTTCTGTTTAATGATAGATATGTCTTTGGTAAATAACATAAAGTTGGATGTTTAAAAAATGATCAAGTCTGATAATCTTTTAACTAGGAATTTTAATCCATTTTCATTTATTGTGATTAACAGTATATTTTGACTTGTTTTTATTGTCTTATTCAGTGATTCCATATGATCTGATGAACTAGAAACAAAAGAAAAGTAATGTGCTTTCAACTCATCCATTATGCAGCAATGGAAAAGGAAAAAGATTACTAAAATTTAAGATTTGAAACACCATGTCCTTTGGGCAGAAATAGCAAGGATGTCCTACTCAATGAGTGGATTGAATACTTGTTTAGCCCCTCTAGCAGCTACTAATTCAATTTAGAATGGTCCTCCTTTAACTTTGCCCTTTGGAGAGTAGATTCCTTGTCCATTTTCCTGTATGGCCAGATCTTACTCAGGTATTGAGAAAGATTCTTCTCCTCCTCAGACACGCAAAACATTTACAACTCACTTTTTTGATACAAGTTTAAGAGACAAGAGTTAGGATCATGGGTTGAAAAGTAAAAGTGAGCGATCATTAGACCTTATTTGGCAACAAAATTTCCTCAATTATTTTTGTGTAAGTAGGTGGGGAATGAGTTCAGTCTATTTAAACAAAATTGTAGCCAAGTGTTTTATCCATACATAGTCTTTAAGATTTAGGAGTCTTATATTTTAACAACAGGCCTCTATGTTTAACCCAGCCCCCTAACTTCTATCTAATGACCACCGCCTTGAGAAAATTTGAAACAGTAGTGTCAGGAGGAGACACCTTAGACACTCACTTATTTGACAGATTTTTATTGGGCATTACCTTGTTCCAGATACTTTTCTAGATACTGGAAATAGAATAGTAAACAGAAGAGAGAAAAATTACTTTTCTCCTGGAGCTTATAATACAGTAGAGGGAAATAATAAGAATTAAGCAAGTAGCATACATTTTGTCAGATTGCAAAACATGTAATAGAGAATAATAAAGAAGGATAGGGAATGAGGAGTGTGTGTGAGAGGGAGTTGTAATCTAAAATGCACATTCAAGTATGGAGCCCAGGATCACTTCAGTGTGAATAGTTAGGATGAAGGAGAGGAACTAGCAAAGGAGAACGATGAGAAGTTACCAGTGAAGAAGGAGGAAACTAGGATAGTGTGGTATCTGTAATTCAAGGGAAGAAGGTGTTCCAAGCAAGAGAGTGGCATCTATTGTTCCCTATGCTACATGGACATCAAGTGTTAACATTCACTGGACAGTGTTTATTCAGCTGTAGGTAAAAAGAACTGATTGCACAAGGTTTACAAGACAGAGAGGAGAATCAGGGGAATAACAATTATGGGCAATTCTTTCCAGATGTTTTCTACAAGAGAAACATAGGATTTATCTGGTGAGAGAAGTGGGGTCAATAGGGTTTATGATGATGAAAGAAATAATAGAATTTATTTTTTTTTCTGATGAAAATGACAAAGCAGAGAGGAAAATTTGATGATGCAGAAGACTAGAAAATTAATATAGTTCTGCCATTAAGTGGGTGAAAGAGGACGAGACAGAACACCCAACTTGAAGTTGAGACCATAAATAGATGAGTACAGACAAGTGATTATAGTGTCAGAAGTGAAAGATGAGTGAATGTATCAGGGATAAGTGATTGTGGAGGTGTGTAGGATTATTTTTCTGATTTTTTTCAATATTTTGAGTGAAATAAGACACTAACCCATGAGAAGAGAGTGAAGAACAAGGAGGATGTATAGGGAAATTTAGGAAACGAAGAGATATGGAACATTCTTCTAGGAGAGTGGGAGCGTGAACAGAAGTTCAGGATGATTGCCAGATTTTAGAGTCCATTGATATTCATTGTTGTGGATATAAAGTAGACCAGTCAGCTAAGGGACTGGCTAATACCAGCTATAAGACTGATAAAAGGGATTGATATGTATATATGGAGAGTAAGAAGTACTTACATAGTGACACAGATGCACTATAGTTTACAGCAGACTGCTTTGATCCAGCAGGCCAGCACAGAGCCCAAACTGCTAGGTATATCACAGAACACGCAGGGTTTATGGAGGAACTTCCAGAAGGGTCCAGTTCTCTCCCCTGTGGTGGCATCATCACCATTTGTGCATACTTGAATAGGAAACGTGATGATGGCCATGACAGCCACACCTCTACTTGGTTCAATGGTTCTGTAAGTCCTATTGTGCCTAATCATTTTTGTACATGCAATATAAGTTCTTAATTTCTTAAATCCTAAACTCACATTAAAATTACTCATTTATGTTTTGTTTGGGTTTCCTTCTGTCAATCACTGTCACTCTCATGACAATCATGACATCCCTATGTAAATATCCAAGGTGTTTATTGTAAGTTATATTATAATTCCCACAGTTGTTTATTCTTTATTCTATATTTAAACTGATTCACTGTTTACCACCAGTTATTTGATTCTATGACTTTTCTATTCCATAGGTATTTTTAAAATGTTTTGAAATATTTGAGACAAGAGTTAGAAAGGCCAATATATTGAGTAAACATGTGCTCATCACATCACACAGCTTAAGAAATAGAATATTGATACAGTTTAAGCTCTGTTTATCCAACTCTCTGCTCATATACGCTTCCCTCTGCAAAGTTATCGTTATGCTATACTTAGTGATTATAATATCCATGTATTTCTTTATACTTTAACGGCATATGCTTTGTATTTTATATTTTAACAACAAATGTTAAAAGAACTTAAGTATAACTCTACTGTTCAATCATTTCTGTGCATTGTTTAGTAGGATTTCAAACTTTATATGAATGATAGTGTACTGCATATCTCTTTCTTAACTTTTCCCCCACTAGTGTGCTAAGAAGGTTAATTTCAGCACTCCTAGATTACCTGAACTATTTTGCTCAAGTTCCGGCATGGCACACCCCGGCGAAGTCATGGAACATACTGATTGATAGTGTTTCTTTGAAATCATGGGTACAAGGAGTTTCAGGGTGGTTTGTACCAGCTTGTCGTCATTGTTTATGGATAACATTAAGATTGATAATGAGGGGCCGCCCGGTGGCGCAGCGGTTTAGTCCGCGCTTGGCAGCCCGGGGTTCGCGAGTTCGGATCCCGGGCGCCCGCCGACGCACTGCCTGTCAGCCATACCGTGGCGGCGTCCCATATAAAGTGGAGGAAGATGGGCACAGATGTTAGCCCAGGGCCAGTCTTCCTCAGCAAAAAGGGGAGGATCGGCAATGGATGTTAGCTCAGGGCTGGTCTTCCCCACAAAAACAAAACAAGACAAAAAAAAAAAGATTGATAATGATAAGCCAGAAGACTTTACTGTTAAGCTGGTTGTATAGCAAGAACATGCTTGCGTGAGCAGTATGGTATAAGAAACCCTGACTGAGGTTCTTTTTGCACTTCTTGGTTCGGAGGTATTTTGTGCACACCTTGATGATTTCTGATCCAAGGGAAATACATAGAAATATATGTATATAATTTCTCTTTTTGGGGGGAGGAAAATAGGAGCCAGAGCCTAGCATTTCAAAACCTCATACTGTGAAATAGCTTTGGGTTATGAAATAAACCCTTAATTTAATGTTGTTGTGATATCGTATCCTTTCCCGTAATAAACTGTAGATTTGTAAACATTGTTATTTGGGGCCCTGTAAATCTTCTTTAGTAATTGAACACTGTCTACCTACCACTGTGCACCGAGCAACATTAGATTTGTGAAACTAATTCACGTTGATAGATACAGCACTAATTACTTCGTATTTCCTGCCGCCTGAGTATTTCCTTTGCAAGAAAATACTGTAGTTTATTTTTCCATTATCTTGTTGATACATATTTAAGTTGTATTTTATATTGAAAACAATGCCTCAATTAGCATTTTAGTAAATGTCTCCACCTGACTTTGTGTATGAATTGAGCTACTAGGTCAAAGTACACAAGTAACTTCAATTTCATTTAATTTTGCTGGAATGCCAAGTTCTTATATCAATTCATGTACACAGAAGCAGTATATAAGTGTTCTCAGTCTCCTTATCCTAGGAAAAATTTTTTTCATTTTTAGACTTTTACATGTTGGCCAGTCTGTGAAATGGTCATTGGGTTAATACTGTGATTTTCCTGGATTGCTAGTATCATTTTATATATTTATTGGCCATAAATGTTTCCTGTTCTGTGAATTACCTTTCACAGAAAAAGTAATTTTTTGCTTATTTATCACCTTTTTTTCCTACCTTTTGCTTATTTTTCTCTACTTGGGTTATTTATCTTTTTTTATTCCTTTGTACAATTTTTTTACATAGTCTATATAACAACACTTTTGTTTACATATACAGCAAACATTTCCTGTAAATCTGAGGTTTGTTTTCACTTTTTATTGTGTCCTTTGAGGATTTTTAAACTTATTTATTTTATAAACTTTTCATTTGTTTCAACTTGTTTTATGTCTTGTTTTAGAAAGACATAGATACTCTAAGATCTTAAGAATATTTTCCTAGAAATTCTAAAATCTTGGAGTTTCACCTTTACATTTAAGTCAATCTTCAATTAACTTTATGTGTGGTGATAAGTAGGAGTCACTTTTTCCCCATATTTATAATGAACTTTATCAGATTTTTTATTGGCATTTCTCCTTTAAAGATATAAATCATATTAATGTATTTTGTTTGTTCGTGGGTTTTTTTTGGACATTAATGTATATTCTTTTTTGTGTGTGTGAGGAAGACCAGCCCTAAGCTAACATCCATTGCTAATCTTCCTCTTTTTGCTGAGGAAGACTGGCCCTGGGCTAACATCCGTGCCCATCCTCCTCTACTTTATGTGGGACGCCGCCACAGCATGACTGACAAGCAGTGCATCGGCGGGCACCCGGGATCCGAACAGGCGAACCCTGGGCTGCCAAGTGCGAACTAAACTGCTGTGCCACCGGAAAGGCCCCTAATGTATATTCTTTTGTTAAAATATTCTTGCATTCTTGAAATTAAACCCACCTCGGTCATGACTATGGGTTAGGTGCTTTTGTTGTAGGAAATCTTCAATATTCAATTTATTTTATGGTTCTAAGAATAGTTTAGATTTTCTATTTAGTATATAATCTCTCTTAGGAGATGGTTTATTTATCTTGGTTTTAAAATATGCATCACAAAACTTTTCATAGAATTTTCTTAGCTTCAGCTACTCTACCCATACTAGCCCATCTGATCTTCTAACATATCATCCAGACTTTCACTTCTCCAGATTTTTGACTAACTCCTAACTGATAAAGTGCAAGAAGTGGTTATTGGGAAAGAGAGACTTGAGGACAAGTGAATGTTTTTCAAGTAAGATAGAACAAGAAAAAAGAAAAATCAAGCTATATGCTTTTAATTAGGGACACACTTAAAGTATGAGGAGATAGAATACAAGAAAGCCAAACAAAAAAGAGGATAATACCAATGAAAAACCATTGTAGCTACAGTAATACCAGTCATTATCAACTACTAAAGAACAGCAGGAAACTGAGGGTACTCAAGGATAATATTAACCAACGGATAAATCCTGATAGCTATATTAGCATTAGTTAAAATAGGGTCACCACTTAATAAAAAATTCACCAGGTGGATGTAAACATGTTAACTTGCATGCAGTTGGTAACATAATCTGAAAATAGACAAGAACAAAATTACTAAATTGTGATAAATAAATCCAAAAATAAACAAGAAATCTGCCATTAGTGGAAAGTACTCTTCCCCATTCCAATTATTTAAGGAAACTGTGTTCTTTTATCTATAAAATTTAAATTGTGGTGTTGTTCATTTGCCCCATATTTCAATAATCTGATAGTTATGTATAGAAGTTTGTTTAGATTCAAGTTTATTTGGGGGGGTAAAAATACATACTTCCTATTATCATGTTTGATGAAATATCTGGTTGTCCTATTTTAAATAGTGTTAAGATTGATCAAGTTTTTAGCCTGATCAATTTATTACAAAGCTCTTCATAAACGTTTTATCTAATTATTTCATCATCGTTGATGATTATTGTTCCAATTCATTATATTAAATGTGGCAAATGGTATTTTAAAAATTCTATCATTCCTTCTATAATTAACTGAAATTGTTCTACATCAATCTCTGCATTTTTCAATACGCTTTTTGGTTGCTTTTGTTACATGCATTTGAAATAGTGTTGCTTATCATTTAGGAGCTTTTCTATTGATAAAACACAAACCAAACTGACTCAAACCAAAGAAAAATGTATCACCTCCTGAAAGCTGTGTAAAAGGGATACTTCTGGATCAGCTTTATTCAGTGCTCACATGAAATCCCCAAGGTCTACCCTGTGGCTCTAAATTTTGGGGTCAGTTTTAACTTGATGCCTTACTTGTGGGCTCCCTACATAGACAGGTTCACATTTCTATCACATCCGCTCCAATGCAAGACTTTGCTTCAGCAGTAGGTCAAAAAGAAGTCCTAAAATTGAACTTCATCGGCTCTGATTGACCTTGCTCTGGTCAAGGACTTATCCTGAAATAATAGGGCCATTGGTGTACTAGGTACTTATTAGTTCAGCCTAGGTTAATTATTCTCAAAATTTAGTGTGCATGGTAAAACAGATTTCTGGGCCTCAGTCTCAACGTTTTGATTCGGTAGTCAGGGGTACAGCCCAAGAATCTGCACTTCTCACAGGTTCCCATGAATTACACCTTGAGAACCACTGGTCTCATTCTTGTTCTATACCCCCGGGGCCAGAAGATGGATTTAGCATCATCTAGAACACATAGGCTTTCCTGCCTCACCTGCTTCATATCTTTGCTCAAATAACACCTTCTCAATGAGTTTTGATCATCCTATTAAAAATTGCAACACACTCCCCACCATTCTTAATTATCTCTTTCATCCTGGTCTTTTTCTTTTACCAAAGAATTTATGAATAAACTTCAAAGAAACCATATAATTAATGTATATATATGTATTGTTTCTTGTCTCCATTACCCGCTCCATACTCGCTTGAATTAGTGAGTAAACTCCATGATGGCAGAAATTTGTTTGTTTGTGTGTGTGTGTGCTGGTTAGTTTTTAGGTCTCCTAAGTGCCTAGAGCACTACCTGAAGCATGGGAGATAGACAATAACTATTTCTTAAAGGGATAAGTAAATGGGCTGATGATCAATGTGTTAAAAAACAAAATTCAACCAAGCAAATTTGAAGATTTAATTGGCTTTATTAAACTATTCATTAATCAGGCAACATTCCATCTATCAAGTAGCAGAGCCTCTGGGTTGTACAAAATGAAAGATTTTTATAGGAAGAAGGGTAGGACAAGAGAGGTATTGGCAAAAGAAAAGAAAGGATTATTTTTAGTCCATGCCATTCCTCTTGGGGGAAGGAAAGAGCAGAGTTCTTTTTATCATGCAGATTGCCTCTTCTTTCTCAGAGTCTTGGGGGGAAATGGAGAGGGCCCATGTGACACATTACTTGACTGGTGCTTGACCAGAAAATTCCAGACTGATGAATTAAGATTACTTTTCTGGGAGAGGCTGAAACTGCAATGAGATCAGGCATTAAATCTAGGTGTGGTATCACGAGCTTTGGCACAAGTGATGCCATTTGGGGTCTGTGGTTTTCTTTTTAATAATTGAAGGGTGATTCCTCCTAAACATAAGCAGAATGCTATCTCCATGAGTCTAAAAAAGCATGATTGTTAGGTCCTTACAAAATAAACACATCACAGCTTGTTATTAAGACATACGATTTTGGCTTTTTTATCTCAGCCAATGGTAGTGAAAGCTAAATGTCTTCTTGTGTCCAGCATTGCTAATTTAAAATATAAAATGAGCAAAAGTTATATTCCACATCATATCTGAATGTCTCATACTGTCCTTATTTTTTAAAATCAGCAACATCGATTTTGTATATTCTGTGTCCATTGTCTGTTTTGTGTAACTAAAATCTTCTCTCTAAACAAGTTTAATCCCTTTGATCTTTTCTCTCTGTGTGAGTTTTCACAGCCTGTGCTCTATGTTGGGGGCTCTGACTTCGTGCATGTTCATTCTTCTTGTTTCTTACTTATTTTTCCTTTACTATATGCTTAGTTTGTTTGTTTGTTTCACAGCCATTTCTTTCCTTAGATCATCTTTTTTTGGTTTTCCTATAATCTTGTTTTATCTTTTCTTAGTATCTCTATAACCACAGGCCCACTTAGAGCCAGTTTGAACAGACCCCATCTCTTATCAACAAAGTGATTAAAGATTGTCTTTCAGAAAAACTGCAAAGTCACGTAGCCAGGGCATGCACAGAAGAAGAAATAGTGACCTGAAGCAACCTCGGAACGAAAGACCCTCCTCCCCACAGAACCCAAGGAGTGGGACATGACCGGAACTTGAAAGCCAGATGCTTGTCAGAAGTGAGGGGGTCCCTTATCCAGGAAGATCCGGTATTAGAATTCCTCCCTTACCTCATACAAAAATATTTAGAACCCCATCATAAATGTTTAAAATCTCATCATAAATGTATAAAACCTTACCATAAATACCTGAAGCCCGCCAGTCAAGAACCTGTCCCACCAGCATTTCCACATGCCAACCTGTTCTCCCTAACCTCTTAAATTTTCTTCCAAGTCCTGAATCAGTGAGACAGATCTGAGGACACACACCCTCTGTGTCCCTGGAGATTCGTCTCCCAAAATAAGGCTCATTTCTCCCCTCAAAGGCTGGTGGCACAATTAATTGGCTGCTTTATGCGCATCGGGTGGAGAACCCCAATTTTGGAAGGTAACATCTCTTATTGTACTATATTTGTCCAACTACTTAATGTACTTTAAAACCTAAAATTTAAAGAAAATTTTCTGTAGTATTTTCTTCTGTTTCTTAGAATAATCACTTTTTAGCATAGTGTTTGCTATATGATTTTTAATGACAAAGAATAGTAGAAGGTAGAGAATTTAGATTAGGGTCTGAATAATGGCATTTCTAAGATGATAATAAAAACTACATTTTTGGAATTAAAGTTAGGTCAGTATGGTTTGAGCATGCTGAGCCAGGCATCGATGGCCTGAGATACAGTTACATAAGTAAAAAGCAGCCAAACAATGCATGTTGTTGTAGGTCATATGAAGTCCTACATAGTTAAAGATGGAAACTCTATCTCAGTCCTTGGTTACCTTAAGAATATTTAGATTATTGGAAGTGACCTAGAAAACTAGCCTTTATTTGGGTATTTTCTCTTACTAAATCTCTGGTACTTTCTCTGCCATTTAAGGCCATCACACACAGTCTTACCCTCATACAGAGATGAGTAAGTCATATTGGAAGGAGAGCCATAGGACTTAAGTGGAAACACTGTGGGTCACAGCTATTTGGAATATGGTTTGGTAGATTAGTGCTTATTTATCCCTTCATAATTGTCTATTTAATACACTTTTTGTTCTTCCAGTTTACCTCACTGCCCTGCTAGTTTTCTGGATTTTTTGTTTTGGTCAGAGAAAATAGATATGATGCTAGTAGTTATATCGTATTACTCATAGTTTCTCAGATCTCTTTGTTTCTCTTTCCTTGAATGAAAGGTAGCTTTCAAAGTTCTACCACTGAAGGGAAGCATGGTTGTTCTCCAATCTGAAAATTCTTACACTGGTGTTTCTTTCCCAGCTCTCAGATAGTCCTCAAACACTAAAGCCTGTTATTCCAAAGTACCTTTAGTAGGACTTTTCTAGGTGTTATTGCTTTCTTGAAATCTAGTCCCACTGACAAATGGAAGTGTATTTTATTGACTTTTTGTGACTTGATTAAAAATTTAATTATAAATATTTTTCATAATATTTAATTTGGTGTCACCGTCATTTTCTATCTTATTAAAGATGGAATTTTTTTTTATTTTTATGTCCTTTTGGTTGACTTAACAGGTTTCAGGGTAAGGAGCACAGTACATTTATTTACCATTATTTTTAAAAGTACACATCACAAAGGTTGTAAATGATATTGTCACCAGCCCTGGTCAGATAGGTGCAGTGGGGTCCCAGATTCTTGGTCCATAAAAGAATTTGAGAGCAGACACACAGTGGAAGTTTTAACAGAGGAAGATTTATTTTGTCTATATATCTGTCATGAGAGACTGATTTTAAGGAATTGGATCACTCAATTCTCAAGGCTGGCAAGTCTGAAATTTGTAGGGCAGGCAAGCTGGAAATTCCAGTAAAAGGTGATGTTGCAGTCTTAAGTCTATATTCCTCAGGGTAGTAGGCTAGAAATTCAGGCAGACTTTCTATATTGCAATCTTGAGGAGAATCCCTTCTTTGGGAAACCTCAATCTTTGCTTTAAGGCTTTCAACTGATTGAATGAAGCCCACTCACATTAAGGATGGTAATCTACTTCACTCAGTCTACTGATTTAAATGTTAATCACACCTTTAAAAAAACCCCAAAACCTTCACAGCAACATCTAGATTGGCATTTGACCAAACAACTGAACACCATATCCAAGTTGATGCATGAAATTAACCATCACAACACAGAATATGGAGCTTTGGGGAGTTATAGAGAAGGAAGATTGCTGATTCCAAATAAATTGCTAAATTAAAGTATCACTGTCTTAGTAGGAGAGGAAGACAAACTGACCTGCGAGAAACTAGAGGTGAGGGATAGGATCTCTAGGATTAGCTGATCCTCTAGATCAGTTGATCTCTAGGATTTATTCATCTTGTATAACTGAAACTTTGTATACATTTGCTACCTGACCTGAGAGAAGGGCAATTAGACAAATAAAATCCCTTCTAGCCTTCCTGTAGCACAAAGAAGAGAAAAAAGTAAAAATGTAAAATGTTTCTGAAGGTCACAACCCAGGAACTGAGACCAGTAAAAAAATAAACATTTAATAACAAGAGTATAGGATGCTTGCCTCTCCAACACTTTACCACCATAGGAACAGACTCCAGTATAATAACTGTGGATTACAACTGGGAGAATTGCAAAACACAGACTCTAAGAAAGCATTCTTGGGAATAACCAAAGGCAATGAAGAGAAAAACAACAAAAAGACTGGAGGAAGTTAAAGCCTCTGGCACTTCCAGCTACAGTCAACATTAAATTCTTGCCTGTTCTTACACAGATTAATATAAAACCTCACACTAAAATCCTGACTATCTTAGTTCCTATTACCAGATACATAATTTCCAGCTTTCAATAAAAAGTTACAAGATATATTAAAGGCAAGAAAAAAGACAGAAAAGACAGAGCAAGCATCAGAACAAGACTCATATATGACAAATTTTGTAATTATTAGCTAGAGAATTTAAAATAACTATGATTAAGTATATTAAGGGTTCTAATGGAAACAAGAGACAACATGCAAGAATGAATGGATAATTATGCAGAGAGATGGAAATGCTGTGAAAGAATCAGAAGGAAATGCTAGAAATCAAAAACACTGGAAAAGAAAGAAAGAATGCCTTTGATGGTCTAATCAGAGGACTGGACACATATGAGGAAAAATTCAGTGATCTTGAAGATTTGTCAATAGAAAATTCCCAAACTGCAATGCAAAGAGAAGAAATGAGTGAGGAAAAAACTTGTTGGTGGAAAATAATCAATAAGCATTCTATAGATAAGAGAAATAAGGTGAGTTTCACTTGAGCCAGAGTAAGAGTTATAACCCAGAAGGCCTTAGAAAGCATTCCAAAGAAGCATGGTTTTCAGTACAGTCTTATATCTTTTTAGAACAAAGAACATACATTAAACACACCCAGGATATATTTTCATCAAAATTTCTAAAGGTATTCAGTTGCAAATTAGCAGGTCAACATGATCCTGATGTCAGGAAAGTGACTAATCTAGGCATTACCAGTAGGGTGTTACCAATAGGGTGCAGGAGGGGAAGTATGCATTCTTATCTAAGAGAGTACATTCTTTAATGGTTAAGCAGATGTATAATGTATGTTTGATAGGCCATAGGTCAGGCTTTTTAGTTCAAGCTGAATCAGTTTTGAACCCAAATGGTTACCCCATATACCTCAATATGTGAGAATCTCTTGTCAAACTGGTAGAACTGCAAGAAGAAATGGACAAATATATTAATATACCTGGAGGTTTAAACATACCTCTATCAGTAATTGACATATCAAGCAGGCAGAAAATCAGTAAGGATATAGTTGAAATGAATCTCACCATTAATCTAGATCTACTTGACATTTATAGAATACGTCATCAAACAAGAACAAAATACTCATTCTTCCTAAGCTCACACGGGACATTCATCAGGATAGACCACATGCTGGGTCATAAGACAGACATCAACAAATTTAAAAGAATTGAAATCATACAAAGTATTCTCTCAGACCACAGTGGAATTAAACTAAAAATAAAAAAAGAGAAATAACTGACAAACTAAAGAAATACTTAAAGATAAATAACACATTAATGAATGTGTTCTAAATAACACATTAATCAAAGAAGAAGTCTCAAGAGAAATTTAAAAATATTTTAAACAAATTGAAAATATAACTCATCAAAAATTTTGAGATGCAGCAAAAGCAGTGCATAGAGGGAAATTTATAGCATTGAATACATATATTAGAAAAGAAGAAATATCTAAAATTCATAATCTGAGGCTGACCCAGTGGCATAGTGGTTAAGTTCATGTGTTCTGCTTCAGCAGCCCGGGGTTCGCCGGTTCAGATCCTGGGCACAGATCTACTCACTGCTTATCAAGCCATACTAAAGCAGCATCTCATATAGAAGAGCTACAATTCTATAACTATGATACACAACTATGTATTGGGGCTTTGGGGAGAAAAAAAAAAAAGAGGAAGATTGGCAACAGATGTTAGTGCAGTGCCAGTCTTCCTCAAAAATAAAAATAAATAAGTAAATAATAAAAAATAAATAAATAAAATTCATAACCTAAGCTTCCATCTTAGGAAACTAGGGTAATAAAAGTAAATTAAAGGACAATACTACTGATCCCATGGATATTAAATGGATAATAAATGAATATCATGAACAACTCTATACTCACACATTTGATACCTTAGATGAAATGGTCCAATTCCTTGAAAGACATCAATGACCAAAATTCATACAAGGAGAAATAAATAATCTGGATAGGTCTATTGCTATTAAAGGCAATCAATCAATAATTTATGAAGTTTCAAAAAAGGAAGTCTCAGGCCCAGATGGTTTCACTTGTGTATCTTATCAAACATTTAATGAAGAAATTATACCAATTCTCTACAATCTCTTCCAGAAAATAGAATTAGAGGTAGCACTTCATAACTCATGCTATAAAGATTGCATTAACAGATAAAGACATTATAAGACAGGAAAACTAATGATTAATGACTCTCATGAACATGGATGCATAAATCATCAACACAATATTAGGAAATCAAACCCAACAATGTACAAAAAGAACCATTCTCCAAGGCCAAGTGGGATTTATTCAAATATGTAAGTTTTTTTCATCATTTGACAATCAATTAATGTAACTCATTGTATCAACAGGTTAAAGAAGAGAAGTCATATGATCATCCTAATAGATGTGGAAAAATCATTTGATAAAATCCAATACCCATTCATAATAAAAACTCTCAGTGAAGTCAGAATAAAGGGAAACGTCTTCAAGTTGATAAAGAACATCTACAAAAAGTCCACAACTCACATCATACTTAAAATTAGAAATTAGAAATTAGATGCCTTCCCCTACAATCAAGAGCAAAGCAAGAATGTCTCCTCTCACCACTCTTACTCAACATTTTACTGGAAGTCTTAGCTAATAATGAGACAGTAAAAAAAAATAAAAGGTATATAGATTGGGAAGGAAGAAATCAAACAGATGTCCACAGATGGCATGATTATCCATGTAAAAATTCCCAAAGAGTTGACAAAAAACTCCTAAACTAATAAGCAATTATAACAGCAAGGTAACAATACATAAGGTTAATATATAAACTAAATTGTTTTTCCATAAACCAGCAATGAACAGCTGGAGTTTGAAATTAAAAACACAATACTAATTACATTAGCACAAAAATAAAAGAAATACTTAAATATAACTCTAACAAAATATGTACCAGGCCCACATGAGGAAAACTATAAAACTCTGATGAAAGATAGCAAAGATCTAAGTAAATTGTAGATAATTGAGATTCATGGATGGGAAGACTCAATATCATTAAGATATCATTTTTTTCCAACTTAACTTATAGATTTAACACAATCTCAGTCAAAACTCTACCAAGTTATTCTGTGGGTATCAGGAAACTGATTCTAAACTATATATGGAAAGCCAAAAGATCTGGAACAGCCAACACAATACTGAAGAAGAGATTAAAGTTGGAGGATTGATGATACTACTTGACTTCAAGATTTATTATAATGCTATAGTAATCAAGACAGCATGGTACTGATTCAAGAACAGACAAATAGATCAGTGGACAGAATAGAGAGTTGAGAAATGGGCACACAGATATATAGTCAACTGATTTTTGTTTGACAAAGGGGAAAAGACAAGATTTTCTCAGTGTTGCACTGCACTTTGAGGCTCTTCCAACTCAATCCTCCTTCTTTCCCCATCTCCCTTCACAGGTGTCAAACCTGGGTCATGGACTGAGGCTCTCTCCAGCTACTCTAGTTCCTTGCCTTTTCATCCTTCACAGATATTTCTCCAATATGTCTTTTGTGTTTCTTGGCATCTGCTTCCTTGAGGACCTGAACTGACAGATAGTGCCTGCAATTGTGTTGGGCAAGCAGTAGATGATCAAATATTTGTTAAATGATTAAATAAATTATTGATCTGGCTACACCACTGGAGAGTGTTTTAGTCACATAAACATAAAGCAAATAGCTTCTATTGTTGAAAATGGAAGAAAAGGGAAACCAAATAGAACTAAAGTTAATTTTCTGTTTGGTAGTGCAAACTGGGCTCACATTTTTAACAGTTATGTTTAAAGATTTGTTGCTTTTTACATGCAGAGTTGGATTTTTCTAGCCCTGAGCACTACTGCTCATGGAAATAATGTGCATGTTTATGTTCAGCCAGTTGCTCACAGAAAATTTAATGAGCAGACTTCAGACTTGAAGAGAGAAGTTACAGAACACTGTATCAGCCTATCATGGTCTCACATATGGCATTATGATGACAAACTATGACGGATATGTATTTTTATGCAGCTATTATGTTGTGTTTTTGTTGCTGCCACTGCTGCTGCTATTGTTGATGTTAGATCCATATGGTTAGACAACATCTGTGGTTAATAGATGAAGCAAGTGAACATTGCCATTCTCAATTATATGGAAGAATGGTGAATCTTGGACTAGAGTGTGGGTTGGAAGTGTAGCCTTAGGCTGGATTGAGAAGAGAGATGTCAACTCCTTACTTATTTGTATATGATTATGAGACTCCCTGTTGGATATAAACTTGCTCTGGTTACCTGGCAGCAGTTATGATCCAGGGGGGTACCTACTCAGAAAAAGACTCTATTGGTGGGGCCTTGAGACTGGGAAGCAGGAATCCTTCCTCATTTTTGGTATTAAATATTTGATATTAAAATTGCCTTTAATTATTTCCAGCTTGATCATATCTTTGCCTTGGAATATTAAGGAAGTGTCTTTGATCATACTTTTTCTTCATCACACAAGAGGTGTCTAGCATAAGGGAAAATAACTAGATAGTATAATGTTTAATACCCAAGGCTCTGGAATCAAGCTAGCTGGTTTCAAATCCTTGCAACACTGCTTTCTAGCGTTGTAAACTTTGCCTGAGTTTTTGCCTACAAAATTAAAATAATGGTGACATCTAGAAGTAGTAATGACCTTTATTTAAGCTAATCAACACAATATATTCAACCTGGCCACAGTACATTACTACAGAAATGGGTGTGAGGCTTATATTCATAAGTCAACTCAAAAGAGAAACAATTTTTATTACTTGTTATAAACATGGGAAGATGTAACCCTGGAAAAATGGCAACAGCCTTCTTGAGAATATGAAAGAAGTTCCAAAGCTGTGAAAGCGAAGCTGAGAAATATTCCATCATGGTTATCAAACTGCATCTAAAGCCATTCTATCCTAAATGTTTTGTAAAATAATCTATTTTATTTAAGAAAATTTGGGCTGGATTTCATTCATTTTCAGTTAAAAATTCCTAACATTCAATTATGTTTCATTAAAAATAGGAGTTAGAGGCAAAGAGCAATGGTGACCAAGGATTTTGAATATCCTGATAGCAAATCTAAGTTATTCAATGTAACTATGCTGTATTAAAAGAAAAAGGAAGAAATAAAATTTAAACTTGTGTTCCCAATGTTTTTCACATCCTGACATAATCAGAAAATCATAATATTTCCAGTAAAACTGAGGTAAAAGGAGAAGACTTCTCACCACCAGAGAGCTAGGAGTTCTAGCTGCCCTCATCCCTGCCTGGGATCCCTTGATGGAGATAGGGATTACCACCTTGTTCACACCTGTATACCATTCATACCACATCTTCACGGAGTGACATAAATTTTGGGAAGTTCTATTCTAAAAAAACTATCACTTAGGAGGAAGTAAGCATGGAAAGAAAGGAAAAACATGCAAAAAGTTCCTGCCTCATGCATGAGGAGAACAGAAACACCAAATAATTTAGTCTTTATTAAAAAAATGACTTACTATATAATCTAAAATTTGTAGATAACTACTAAAGACTGTAACTGGAATTCATAATTTCCAATGGGCTGAAGCTCTAATTAGTAGAGGAAAGGAAATAAGTAAGAGTTGATTACTTGAAAGAAGAGGGGAGAAAAAAGACAATGGAAAAAATAGATCAGAGAGAAAATGTAAAATAAGATAACAGAAATTAGTTGAAATATATCAATGATCAAAAAAGTGTAAATGAGTTAACCTTACCAATATTAAAAAGCTGAAATTTTCACATCAGCCACAAAAAATCCACTCATATGTAATATACTAGAGCATTATGTAAAACAAAATGAAAATGATTAAAAATAAAGAGATGAGAAAAATATTATTGTAAATACCAACCAAATACAGTTGTCATGATAACATGATATCACATAAAAAGACTTAAGATAGGAAGTGGGATATCACTTTACAATAAGAAGAAAATCCACAAAAAATATAAATATAATTAACATTTATGAACCTAACAATATAGGCTCAAATTTTCTAAAGAGATAAGTAACAACTACACAGAGAATTAAAACAAGGACAACATAATAAATGTGATTAATACAATTTTCAAAGGAAATGATAGCTCAAGAAGGCAAGAAATAAGTAAGTAGATAGAAGATCAGAAGAACATGATTAACTATTCTGATATAATAGGTACAAGAGAACCTTTAACCCAATAAAGAATATGCGTGCTTTTCAAATAGGCACTGAACATTTGTTAATATTGACATCTTATAGTCTAGAAAGGATGGCTCAAGAAATTCTGGAGATGAAGTTTTATATCCTCTGAAAACAAAGCAATAAAATTAGAAATAACTAAAATCAGATTGTTATAACACAGTTATACCACGTTTAAAAAGTGAAAATATTGCCATAAATTGTCCATAAGTTATAATGGTATTTAATATATATTTAGAACTAGGTCACAGTGAAATCATTACATCTGAAAACTATGGGAAGCAGACAATTTGTTACTTATGAATAATTTATTGCTTTTCATATACATACAGAATGCAGAAAAAATTAGGGGGCCGCCTGGTAGCGTAGTGGTTTAGTCCATGCTGTGGCAGCCCGGGGTTTGCCGGTTCGGATCCCTGGCACCAGCTGATACACTGCTTGTCAGCCATGCCATGGTGGTGTCCCATATAAAGTGGAGGAAGATGGGCATGGATGTTAGCCCAGGGCCAGTCTTCCTCAGCAAAAAAAAGAGGAGGATTGGCAGAGGATATTAGCTCAGGGCTGGTCTTCCTCAAAAAAAAAAAAATTAAAAATAAGTGAAGTAAACATTCAAATCAAGAAGCTAGAGTAAGATATATGCATAAATGTGATGAGTTAGAGAATAAATATAACAAAATCAAAATACAGTTCTTGGGAACTTATAATACAGTAGAAAAAAGAAATCATGGGATACACTAATCAAAGCAAAATCAGAACAAAACAAAACACAGAAAAGACACCAACAAAACTAATAATAAGTGTAAAATAAGGACATTAAATTAATCTACCTACATACGTGGGATTTAAAAGTCATAGGAAAATTTTATGAAATAATTTAGGAATCTAAATTTGAAAATATAAATAAAATAGATACATTTCCAGATAAACATAAATGACCAAATTAATTTAAGAATGTAAAATATTAAAAATAGCCCAATAAGCAGAAGTTGTATAAGTAAGCAAAATTTCACACACACGCATGCATATACATAACCGAATTTTACTAACACTTCAAAGAAAAAATAATCCTTAATCTTTACCTTGCACAAACTTTTGCAGAGAATAAAAGAAGGGATAGCTACCAGATTCATTTGTATCATTTATATAGTCTTTATTCCAAAATTAGTGAAAGATTGTACAGAAAATAAAATTACATAGCTCAATCTCACTATATTAATATAAATGCATTCTTATAATTTAGCAAATTAAATCCAACACTTTATCCAAGATAAACCATAATCATTAGGTTTTGTCCATAGAATGTTAGAATGACTTATCAAGATATCTAGTAATGAAATTTACTACATTAACAGATTAAGGGAGAAAAATAAATATGATTGGCTCAGAGGCAGAAAAACATTTTCTAAAGTCAGAATCAGTAAGTGGCCAAGCTAGGATGTATGAGTTTAAACCTCAGCTTTTTTCACTGTGCTTCCAACACGCTACGGGAACTCAGAGGAAAAACGTCAAAATCCTTCTATTTTTATAATGGCATGTATTGTTTTACATCACACGCTGATTAATGTGAATCTCCGAGTCCTCTACACTTTGTTCTTTTAATCATCTCATTTGACCTTCCTTTCTCTCTCTCCATCTTATGGGATGTAATTGTCTGCCTTATTCTGACCTCTGCTGTAATTGACCTGCCAGGCCTCTGAGCCATCTGTAAATAACAGGTTCCGTACACAATAGTCCATGTTATAAAACTATTTCAGGAATGCACCTAGAAGGTAATGCAACATCAAACTACAAAATAGTTGCTGATTTTCTTAACTTCTAAAAAGAATTCCAGCAAAATGAATTATAATTAATTAGAAATTGAGCATTGTATAAATCATCCACAATATAAATATAGTCAAATCTTTATTTCAAACCAAATTGAAAAACTATATAGTTACTATATAGGTTTTTATGTAAATTAATATTTATTTACAGATACATCTGACTTCCTTAGAGAGTAGTATTGTTGGGAATTTACACTTCAGAATTAATAATCATGTATTTCAGCATAAAATTTAAAACAACCATTTGGAAACAAACCAACCAACAAATTACAACAGAAAATAATCCCCCCATTTCTCTCACGGCATTTCCCACTATGGAAATGTACCCAGAATCAAGAAACAATATTTTATGTAGTTGAATTTGCAGGGAGAAAGTGCAACAGTGCCTAAAGCCATAATTTGTAATAGCGTACTAAAAAATATTCATCAGCCACAGATGGAGCCCAAATGATCTTCAGAACAAAACTGGAAATACCTGACTTAGAGAGAGTTTGGAAGGTAATAAAGGCAGTTGGTAGATTCTTCACCAAATGTTCCCTCTGGAGCTCCAGTCAACTCTTTTCAAAGATGACATCATCCTGTTGCCAGATTTGACAGGCTGATTTGGAGAAAACCTCCTGGTGTGTATGCCTGTACTAGCAGGAGTTTGAAAGTGACCACACATTTTCCAGAACAATGTAACTCTCTTTACACTGCCATTAATGTTCCAGTACAGATTTTTCTTTTTTTCTCTAAGGGCTAAAGATGAATAAGTATCTGAAAGAGTAATTGTTGTTCGTTGTTATGTTGGTTTGCTTGGGAGAAGTTTTCTTTCTTTTAATATATTGAAATTGATTTGCAGTTTTAGACTAAAAAAGTAACATAAACCTTATAAATTATTTTTAAATATTCATAATTATTACATGATCATTTGAAAAATTAGTAAAAAATCATGAGAAGTAGTTCACTAAACAAAGCTTTGGCTAGGAGAGACTGGTAAAAATGATGGGGAAAGTGTTTTTTTTTTTCTACCTTTTTATAAAAATAACAGTATGGGTTATGTGTTCATCTCAAATCCTTTAGGGGAAATTGTGGGGAATTTCAGATAGATTAACATTAATATATAAATTAATATGTCATAAATGAAGTAATTGGTAAATACATGACATGCAGAGAGAGAGTCTCAGAGAATGAGAACGAAAGATAAGGGGGAAAAAAGAGATGACATGGACTTAAGACTATCTTAAAAGAGTGGATCTCCAAGTGTGATCACTGAAACAGTAGCATAAGCATCACCTGGAAATTTGTTAGGAATGCAACTTCTCAGCATCCTCCGCAAACCTACTGAAACCAGAACTCTAAGTGTGTGGCCCTGTAATCCGTGTTTTAAAAATATCTGCAGAGGATTCTGATGCACGGTCAAGTTTGAGAAGCACTGCCCTAAGATCACCATCCACAGGTCCTAACATCCCTCCCACAAACTAGAATCCATGACCCTTCATTAAAATCTCATCCTTGCAGAAACTCTAAATTCCCTTGCTCCTTTATTGTACCTTTCCAAACAGTAATCATTAAATCCAACTCACTGCACAGCTGAAAATGGCAAAAGAAATACCTACAAACATGAAGAATGGTCTCATTTTAAATTCATAACCACTAATGTCAAGTGCGCCTTTAGTGCTGCGCCAAGATCCTACTACATAACGTAGCCTATTCACTCTTCCATTCTCCTAGAGTATTTCATGCCTTTTCCTCATTCCACACACCTCCAGATCTCTTCTGCCATTCTCATTCTAATTGGCTAAGCATGGAAATGATCAGAATAAAATTTCCTCTTGATAATACCAACAGGTTTAACTTGCATCTGTCCATTTACTCTGCTGTCCTGCCTGTTGCTATGGAAGGACTATGTAGGCCCCTGTTTAAGGCAGTGGTCACTTTTGTGCATTTGGTCCCACCTGCTCTTACCTGACCAAGGACAGAACTCCAAAAACTATTCCCTCTCCCTTGCATCATTTTATTTTCCTATTTACTGGAATGTTTTTATCAGCATATAAGCATCTTATAATTTCTTCTATTAAAAAAAATTGGGGAGGGGGGCAGCCCCATGGCCTAGTGGCTATGTTTGGCATGCTCTGCTTCAGAGGCCCAAGTTCAGTTCCTGGGCTCGGACCTCTACCACTTGTCAGTAGCCATGCTGCGGCAGTGACCTACATATAAAATAGAGGAAGGTTGGCACAGATGTTAGCTCAGGGTGAATTTTCCCCAGGAAAAAAAAAAACTTTCTCTTGACCCCACATGATAGTGTTCTCTACTTCCTCAAATATTTATTTTCATCCCTTATTTCTCTCTTTTCTGCTCCAGTCAGTTTTCTTTATGTTTCCTGAAGTACTCCAGGCACACTCAAACCTAAAGATCTTTGCTCTTAGATCTTTCCCCAGAATGCAATTTTCTTTCCCCAGATAATTGCTTGGCTGACTTCCTCCTATTCAAGGCTACCTTACTTCTCACTTTATCTGTGAGACCTACATAGAGAACCCTATTTAATAGTGTGCTATCATCCTGAGTGTTGGTAGTCCTTCATCCTCTTATACAAGTTTTCCTTGTTTCTACATCATTTAGCATGTTCTAAAGGTATGCAATTACTTATTTAATATTCTATTAAATATAAGATAGAGTATAAATTCTAAGATGATAATAATCTCTGTGTTACTCACATGTGCATCCTATATCTGGAACAGGTCTGACCTCTTGCATGATTAATAACTATTCATTGAATAAATTAATGCAAAGAAATGAAAAACACTAGTATCAGGATTTTTTTAACACTTGTTAACAGAAAATGGGAATATTAGAGAGCTTTGGGTTGAAACAGATGTTTGAAGAATAAGAATTTTATATTCCAGGAATGTTCAATGCTTTTACTATGCTTTTTTCACAACTCTTTGATGGATTCTCTCAAGCCTGCCTTTGCCTTTGTAATTATTCCTGGACCATGAAGGGAAAGGACTTCTGGGAAATGTAGTTCTAACTTATCTAAGTTAATATAAGACTTAGATGATATAGCCTGTGGAGACATCCACAGTCTACCTCTTACCAACTAGATATCCACACTAGATATCCTCTTTTAAGTATTTTGTTGGTGGTGGTGGTGAGGAAGGTTGGCCCTGAGCTAACATTCATTGCCAATCCTCCTCTTTTTGCTTGTGGAAGATTGTCCCTGAGCCAACATCTGTGCCAATCTTCCTCCACTTTGCACGCGGGACACCACCACAGCATGGCTTGATAGGTGCTGTGCAGCTCTGTGCCCAGATCTGAACCCACAAACCCTGGGCTGCCCTGGGCCATTGAAGAAGAAGGGGCAAACTCAACCACTACACCACCAGGCTGGCACATCTTTTAACTATTCTTAACTTCCAAAAATGGATGATATTTAAATCATTTCCACATAAAATAATGCAATTATCCCTTGTACAATCAAAAACATGCTAATTCACTCCTCAAAAGAGGATGTGGATCCCCATATATCATATTATTTATCCTTGATTAAAGTTTGAGTCCACTTCTAACTGAGTCACAAACCCTTTCATATCCTTAAATCCTGTTATATAATGTTAATCTTTACTAAAATATTTTTACTAAAATATTTTATTTCAGCTGATAAGGCAATGGAATGGAGGAAGGAAACAATTACTTAATATGTTTACTGATGTATTCATATAAAAATAAAGAAGGAAATATAATAACTACTATTATAATGATTACATTCCTCATTTGATATTTCACTGCTGGTATTTATATTTGCTTCTCCCACTATCTATTTCATATCCCCTTCACCCTCAGCAAGCAACTTTCCTGTTCATGATTCCTCAATATCCTTCATTGCAGACATATGGCTCCTTGCTCCCATTATATAGAAGCAACCCAATTTCTCTTTGAAACTGAGGGTTAATTGCCCTCTTCAATACAGCAACTCACTTCTCTGCCTGTTGGTTTACTGGAATGAAGAGTCCCAAGAGGCTATATGGTAGTCTAAACTCCAGTTTAATGAAACCATTGTCATCTCCTCTGCTGACAGCATTCCTTGCATTGAAACTAAGTCCTGTATATCTGCAGAGACCAAAGTTGTGGAAATCGCAAATAAAATGTTTGCTGAGAGAATCTGTTCCCATTTTATCCCTTTGAGTGCCGGACCCATGACCACTAGTTATTAGATAAAGAGCACCATATGTTGGTTATTGATTTAGAACATATACATGGAGGAAGGTCCAAGATGGCAGCATAAGAAGACCCTGAACACACCTCCTCCCATGGACACACTGAATCTACATCTAAATATAGAATAATTTCTCCTAAGAAGAACTGAGGGCTGATTGAACAGCTTCTGCACAACAAACAATAGAGGGACCACATAGAGATGGGTAGGAGCAACAGAGACATGGTATTGACAGGAACCCCCCCCCCCTGCCAAGGTGGCAAGCTGCTGCAGGGAGAGATATCACTGAGAGGCCCACATGCAGGCTTGCCCACCCTACAGTACAGTGAAAAAACAGTGGTTAAAAAGGCACCTAGACTAAATGGGAAGGAAATGTGTTTGCTAACCCTAGAGCATCTGCCAAAGGGATAGAGAACTGCTGGAGCTCTCTCGAAGGTCAGAGGTGCCAACAAGCACCATTTTTTTGCATTCCACCTCAACCTAGATAGTGCATGTGGGAGCACAATTCAGATACTCTAACCAGCCTGCTATGGCTACTCAAGTGCACCATATACACCTGACCTACACAAGCTTCAGCCATCCCCCCAGGTGGCCCTGGCATGGTGCACCCAAGGGACACCTGGCCTGCACCTACTCCAGCCCCAGCCAGACTACCAAAGCTGCCTGGCACATGTAGTCTACACAGGGGACACTCTAACACAAGGCCACTCCTTCAAGACAGGGAGAGATAGCTGTTTCATCTCTCATAGAAACATACATGGAAAGTCAAACAATCAAAACAGCAAAAAGAGAAGAGAATTTTAAAAATGAGAATGATTTAAGAGACCCCGCAGGACAACATTAAGTGTAGAAGGGAAAAATCTTACAAGATTATCTACCCAGCAAGATTATCATTCAGAATTGAAGGAGAGATAAAGAGTTTCGCAAAGAAGCAAAATCAAAAGGAGTTCATCACCACTAAACTGGCCTCACAAGAAATGTTAAAGGATCTTCTTTAAGCAGAAAAGAAAAGGCCATAACTAGAAATAAGAAAATATATGAAAGAAAAAATCTCACTGGTAAAGGCAAATATTTAGTAAAGGCAATGGATCAGCCACTTAAATTAGTATGAAGTTTAAAAGACTAAAGTAGTAAAATCAATTAGAACTAAAATAAGCAGTTAAGGATACACAAAATAAAAAGCTGCAAAATATGATATTAAAAACATATAATGTGGGTGAGGGGAGTAAAAATGTAGTGCTTTTAGAATGCATTCAAACTTAAGCAATTATCACCTTAAAAAAGACTGCTATAAATATAGGTCAATGTAGATGAGCCTCATGGTAACCACAAAATAAAAACTTACAATGGCTACACAAACAACAAAGAGAAAGGAATACAAACATAACACTAAAGAACACCATCAAACCAGAAGGAAAGAGACTAAGACAAGAAGAAAGGAACAGAGAAGAACTACAAAGACAACCAGAAAACAACTAACAACATGGCAATAAGTACATACCTATCAAGATTTACTTTAAATGTAAATGGAATAAATGCTCCAATCAAAAGGCACAGAGTGGCTGAATAAATAAAAAAGCAAGACTCATATATATGCTGCCTACAAGAGAGTCACTTCAGATGTAAAGGATGCACATACTGAAAGTGAAGGGATGGAAGAATATATTCCATGCAAATGGAAATAAAAAGAAAGCTGGTATAGCAATACTCATATCAAGAAAAATAGTCTTTAAAACAGAAACTGTAACAAAAGACAAAGAAGGGCATTATATAATGATAAAGGAGTCAATCCAAGCAGGGGATATAGCATTCATAAACACTTATGTGCCCAACATGGGACCACCTAAATAGATGAAGCAAATATTAACAGATAAAGGGAGAAATTGACAGTACTATAATAATAGTAGTGGACTTTAATACCCCACTTACATCAATGGATAGATCATCCAGAGAGAAAATCAATATGGAAACACTGGCCTTAAATGACACATTAGACCAGAGGGACTTAATGGATATATACAGAACATTTCTTCCAAAAACTGCAGAATACAGTTTTTTGAGGTGTACATTGAACATTCTCCATGATAGATCAAATGTTAGGCCACAAAATAAGTTTCAATAAATTTAAGAATATTAAAATCATATCAGGCATCTTTTCTGACCACAGGGTATGAAACTAGAAATCAATTACCAGAAGAAAAGTGAAAAAAACACAAACATGTGGGGAATAAAAAACATGCTACTAGACAACCAATAGATCAATGAAGAAATGAAAGGGAAAAAATCAAAAAAGTACCTTGAGACAAATGAAATTGGAAACACAACTTTTCAAAATCTATGGAACACAGCAAATGCAGTTCTAAGAGGGAAATTATAGTGATACAGGCTCACCTCAAGAAATAAGAAAAATCTCAAATAGCAATTTAACTTTACACCTAAAGCAACCGGAAAAAGAACAAACAAGGCCAAAATTAATAGAAGGAAGTAAATAATATAGATTAGAGCAGAAAGAAATGAAATACATCCTGAGAAAACAATAAAAAAGATCAATAAAACTAAAAGCTAATTCTTTGAAAAGATAAACAAAATCAATAAATCTTTAGCCAGACTCATGAAGAAAAAAAGATAGAGGGCCCAAACAAATAAAATCGGAAATGAAAGAGGAAAAGTTACAACTGACATTACAGAAATACAAAGGATCATGAGACTACTACAAACAATTATATGCCAATAAATTGGAAAACCTAGAAGAAATTAATAAATTCCTAGAAACACACAACCTTCAAAGACTGAATCATGAAGAAATAGAAAACCTGAATAGATCAATTGTAAGTAATGAAACTGAATCAGTACATAATTTAAAAACTCCCATAAAACAAAAGTTCAGGGCCAGATGGCTTTACAGATGAATTCAACCAAATTTTTAAAGAATTAATACTGATCCTTCTCAATTTATTCCAAAAAATTGAAGAGGAAAGAATGCTTCCAAGGTCATTTTACAAGGTCAGCATTACAGTGATACAAAAACCAGACAAGAACAATAGAAAAAAAGAAAATTAGAGGCCAATATCCCTGATGAACATAGATTCAAAAATCTTCAGCAAAATACTAGCAAGCCAAATTCAACATATGTTAAAAGAATCATACACCATGATCAAGTGGGATTTATTCTCAAGATGCAAGGATGGTTCAACATCTGCAAATCAATCAATGTGATATATCACAATAACAAAATGAAGGATAAAAATCATATGATCATCTCATAGATGCACAAAAAGCATTAAACAAAATTCTATGTCCATTTATGATAAAAACTCTCAACTAAGTAGGTATAGAAGGAATGTACCTCGACATAATAAAGGCCATATATATGACAAATCCACAGCTAACATCATACTCAAAGGTGAAAAGCTGAAAACATTTTCTTTAAAATTAGGAACAAGATGCCCACTCTCTCCACTTTTATTCAAGTCTTAGCCACAGCAATTAGGCAAGAAAAAGATAAAAGGCATCCAAATTGGAAAGGAAGAACTGAAACTGTCACTATTTGCAGATGACATGATACTATATATAGAAAACGCTAAAGACTGCCAAGAAACTATTAGAACACGAATAAATGAATTCAGTAATGTTGCAGGACACAAAATTAATATACAGAAATCAGTTGCATTTCTATACACTAATAACAAGCTATCAGAAAGAGAAATTAAGAAAACAATCCCATTTATAATTGCATCAAAAAGAATAAAATACCTGGGAATAAATTTAACCAAAGAGATGAAAGACTTGTACTTTGAAAACTATAAGACACTGATGAGAGAAATTGAAGATGACACAAATATACAGAAAGACACACGGTGCTCAAGGATTGGAAGAATTAATATTGTTAAAATTTCCTTGCTACCCAAAGAAGTCTACAGAGTTAATGCAATCTCCATCAAAATACCAATGGCATTTTTCACAGAACTAGAACAAAGAATCCTAAAATTTGTATGAAACCACAAAAGACCTCAAATAGCTAAAGCAATATTGAGAAAGAACAAAGCTAGAGGTATTACTCTTCCTGATTTCAAACTGTACTAAAAGCTATAGTAATCAAAACACCATGGTACTGGCATAAAAACAGGGACATAGATCATTGGACTAGAATAGAGAACCCAGAAATAAACCCAAGCACACATGGTCAGTTCATCTATGACAAAGGATGAAAGAATATACAATGGGAAAAAGACAGTCTCTTCAATAAATGGTGTTGGGAAAGTTGGATAGCTACATGCAAAAGAATGAAATTGGACAACTCTCTTACATAATGTACAAAATAAATTCAAAGTGAATTCAAGACTTGAATGTAAGACCTAAAACTGTAAAACTACTGGAAGAAAACATAAGTAGTCAGCTCTTTGACATTGCCAATCTTAGCAATATTTTTGGACCAGTCTCCTTAGGTAAGGGCAACAAAAGCAAAAATAAGCAAATAGGATACATCAAACTAAAAAGCTTTTGCACAGAAAAAGGAAACCATCAACAAAACAAAAAAGGAACCAACTGAATGGGAAAATATATGTGCAAATCATACATCAGAAAGGGATTAATATCCAAAATAATAAAGAACTTACACAAGTTAATATCAAAAACACAAACAGCCTGATTTAAAAAATGGGCAGAGGACTTGAATAGACATTTTTCCAAAGAAGGCATGTAAGATGGACAACAGGCACATGAAAAGATGCTCAAAGTCACTAATCATTAGGGAAATGCAAATCAAAACCACAATGAGATACCTCCTTACACCTGTCAGAATGGCTGTTATCAAAAAGACAAAAAGTAACAAGTGTTGGTGAGAGTGTGGAGAAAAGGGAACTCTTGTACACTGCTGGTGGGAATGTAATTTCATGCAGCTACTAGGTAAAACAGTATGGAGGTTCCTCAAAAAATTAAAAGTAGAACTACCATATGATCCAGCAATTCTAATTCTGGGTATTTATCTGAAAAAAGAAAACAGTAATTCAAAGAGATATATTCACCCCTACATTCATTGCAGCATTACTTACAATAGCTGAGATATGGAAGCACCTAAGTGTACATTGATAGATGAATGGTTAAAGAAGATATAGTGTGTATATATATATATATATATATATATATATATATATATATATATATATATATATATATAAAATGGAATATAACTCAGCAATAGAAAAGAATGAAATCTCACCATTTGCAACAACATGGATGGACCTAGAGGGTATTATGCTAAGTGAAATAAGTCAGACAGAGAAAGACAAATACCATATGGTTTCACTCATATGTGGCATCTAAAAACCAAACCAAACCAACAAACAAAGCAAATCAGAAACAGACTCATAGATATAGCGAACAAACTGGTGGTTACCAGAGGCAAGAGGGATTGAGGGAAGGTGAAATAGATGGAGGGGATTAAGAGGTACAAACTGCCAGTTATAAAATTAATAAGTCACGGGGATGTAATGTATAGCATAGGGAACATAGTCAAAAATATTGTAATAACTTTTTATGGTGACAGATGGTAACTAGACTTATAATGGTTATCATTGCATAACGTATATGAATATCAAATCACTATGATGTACACCTGAAACTAATAGGATATTGTATGTCAATTACATTTCAACCAAAAAAAGAACATATACTTATGCTAGATTACATTATCCTAGTCCTGCAAGATATTACCATCAGTTTGTACTCTACACGGATTTTCAAAAGGACTTTTGCTATTCTACTGGAAGAGCTATTTCAGGATGAGACTGAATAGGTAAGACCAGTCAATTCCATGAGCATGCGTTCCTTACTAAACTTCATCTTATATAAAATGGGTTCCTTGGTTAGAAGCAATGCAGTGTAGAATACCAGAATGGTGAGTAAGTCATTCTCTAACTACATCATAATAGTTTAGGCAAAAGCATTTCAGGCAGGGAAGGTAAATCCATATACAGCATAAGTGAAAACTCCTTCTTCTAAGACAGGGGGACTCAGGGTAGACAACCTGCCACAGGTAGCTAGATGAATCCCTTGGAGAATGGTGCCATATTGGAGGCTCAGTGTGCCCACTGAGTGTGCACACAGGAAGTGCCAACTTGCCGTTGGCAAGTCAGACACAACACTAAGTATTGTTTAGTGAGCCCATGAATAACTTACCCCCTGCTGTCACAGTCACTTTGTTCATGAGCCACTTGTGCAAGGACAGACTGGTTGGTGAAAAGGGTGAATGATATCTACAGAAGAGAACACTTTTTATCTACCTAATTACTAAGATCCTCTTCTGCTGAGATTGCTCCTTGATTAACATTTATGTTGGACACATGTCTTTACATTCTATGTGAATTCGGAGAAGTCTATCCATACTTTTACTGAGCAAAACCCTTGTCTCAAATTTCCCAGTTTTATCCCTTCTGAGTTATCCACTATCCAGCCATTTTGCCACTGCTCGTCAATGCAGATCTATATTTATTAATCTCTCCTTCCATTGAGGAAAAATGAACAATCTAGTACACAGCTCAAAATTCTTCATACTGGGAAGATTTCCCTTTGCTTCTGTCCTTCAGAAGCATCCTTGTGTGGGGCTGTGGTACTGCAGACATCCACTTCAGATGGTGTCAGCATGTCTTCAGAACCATATGTAAACAATGCCCACCTTTTATTTCTTCTTAAGTCAACTGGTCATAGGGAATTCCTTATGATTATACAGGTGTAGATTGAGAAAGAAGAGGCAATGTGGTAGCAATTAGGTCCATAGGCATTTGGGTCGTTTGTTCTTGCAACATACTTATACTGCTAGAATCTGCCAGAGCCTATTATATATACCACAGCCATTTGATGATGGAGTGCTGCAGTGCATGCCCAACTTTATGACTGGTAAATTAGACAGTACCCAGTTCATGACAGAAAGTTCAGGTTGCATAGTAATGTTTCATGGTACATTGGGCTCCCTGTGATGAATGTGAGCCAAGACTTAGGTTCTGTCCTCCATAAGCTTCTCATTGGTGGACCATATGGCATTTGGGTTTCTAGGAATTGGTATCAGTTGAGAAGCAGTATATAGTTATGATTATGTCCCTTTACCAATGCTCAGTCACTCTGGTAACTGGCTACATGTACCCTTTGGATAAAAGCTAGAATTTCATACTACAAGCATTTTGCAGTGTAGCAGGAGCCTTACTCAAGGATTAACTAGCCAAAATCAATGATTCCTACTGGTCAGACCATTTTGATTACCGCTTCTATTCTGCCACCTACTATAACCATGCGCATCTTGTCTCTGGCAATTAAGTATCACAACTTGGTCATTAACACTCTAAAATATCATCTTCCCCAATGGATTGCGGGAACCCAGTGGACTGGAAGCATATCCCGGTGCCATTTCTGGACCTTTAGAGAATAACCACCACAAGGTTTTTCAACAATGTCAGGTTCCCCTTACAAATGTATTTCTTATAGCCTTGGTATAGGGAATGTCCTCTGGATGTTGTCACATGACTAGTTAGGGAATGAAACAGAAGTTTTCACATAACCATTCTGCTCTAGCACTCCCACTTCGCTGTGCCTTTGGATACCTTCTTTTATAGTATACCAAGGAAGTTCTGTCATTTCCATTTTATTCAATGTAGGTCACCTTTGGGTCCATGTTTCAATCAAACAACCTAAAAAACTCTTAGAATCTCTCCCAACTGCTAGAGCTAATACAGTGAATCCAGAATATCTGCTAACAAATATGACTTGATCCAGCATTATTTTATTCCACCCTCATTCACACTTAGGAAGCATTGATAAAAACTCAGAAAATCTTACATTCTTTTCACTCTCCTCACAGGATAAAATTATAACTTACCACCTTCAGATTTGAATCTAATTTAGTTCTAGAGCAATGAGAGGTGGAGGGCATAGTCTTTAGGAAAATCAGCAATTCCCTTCATGGTGATTGATTCTTCAGGCAAGGGAGACCAAACCTCTCAGGGGAGGAAATGCTGCATCTGTAGGCAGAGAAGGCTCAGCAGAATTAGGAAATAAAGATTCCTAGTTTTATAAGAACTCATGTGTATGACTCCATCTCACTTTTCAGTGTCCCACTCCTATAATCAATGTCTTAACTTTAACATAACAGTACTTATGAGATCGTGAATTCAGTTTGCATTGCAATTCAACCACCCGTAAGATTAGACTGTAGGTTTGGCTTCTATAATCTCGGCTATGTGTCTACAGAGGATAAGGATTTATTTTGTAGTCATCACAAATTTTTCTGATCACTTTCCCAGACCTCTGGTTGTGAATTTAAAGTCCTGAACCAATTATGTTTTTGTTTCCACTAAGTACTGCAGCACAATTAGAAATGACCAGTGAATCACATTATACTTCTTATTTTCACCAACATATTTATGGTGGCAACCACTTTGTCACCATAAGCCGTGCCTTCCACAGGCATTTTATTATGAGTTTTAGTATGATAATTATGTGACTGTTTTGCCACACCTTGCCATGGCCTACCAGCACCCTTTACCACTGCCAACAGTGGCATTAATGCCATTAGAACTAATCATATCAGAAAAATATGTCCGAGAACTCTTCATGAATGTTGTGTTTCCTATAACCACTTACAGGACAAGTGATTGATCAAGGATGCGAAAATAGTATGACTGATACAGAGTTAGGGATATATTGTTGTGATTAGCCTTTCCACAATTGTGGGAGCAAGAGACAAATTGTCTGGAAGGCTCTTTTCTCTGCACCTAATCATGGGTCTGAAGTAGCTGGAAGGTAAGACGTCAGTAACATTCTGGATATGAAATAGACGAGAGCAAGGACACACTAGACCCCATGAGGACAAGCCAGAATTCATGAGTATAAACCTTCAAACTTGATAATGTGGGTGGTCTGAGAAAGAAGCTGGCACCTTGTAATCGTGCTGCACACATCATGCCTGGCCCAGAATTGAAACACATGAATGAGGAGACGTGGAAAGAGCTGGGCACCTGGGCACCTGAGTGCAGCCCCATGCCAACAAAGTGATCCAACAGATAAGTGACAATGTACATGAGATACACTGGCAACAGGCACCCTTCATTCAGCTTCACAGTATACTAGCTACTGCTTCACTTCCACGTTCCAAATCCTACACAAATTCTTCTGTTGCCAACTGTAATTCAGATCCGTATGGGAAAGTGATTTCTGGCAAATGTAATTCCAATTTAGCTAAGTTGACAAGAGTACAACTTCACCACAACCTACGTCAGACATCACTGTGATTGCATGCTTAATGCCTATCTCCCTTACTTCACAACATCTTTAAAGGCAAAGACAATATCTTGTCTGTTAATTTGTCTATAGAGCATAGTCTAATGATTAAAACTGAAAAGATTCTAAATAGATGTGTTATGTAAGAAAATATATACATAATCTTTAAAAAGTGAATAGAATTGGAGTAGCCATGGAAAAGGGATACGTTTTTAGAGTGGATAAATTGAGACGAGTAAAAAGGGTAAAAATAACAAAATGCAAAGTGTGTTTTGGAATCAGTGAGCATATAAATTTAATTGGAGGTAGGGTTAATATAAAGAGAAAAATGGAAAATTACTTTGGAAATATAGCTTAAAAAACAAATTGTGAAGGGCTTTTAATGACAAACTGGAATATTGAACCTGATATGTTATATTTTAAAGGATATGTTATGTCTTTCAAAGACAGTTTGATTTGAAAATTCCTACATTCATAGATAAATATGTATTCTCAGCCAAAAGACATTAGAAGTTGCTTTATCCAATATTAATTAAGCCTGTGAGATTTGTTTGTAAGTATCTCTTAAATGGCCCCATGATTTACAAGCCTTCTATGTATGCTCTGGGCTTTTGGCTTTTCTGATACACTCATAAGAGTTGTGAAATTCTTCGGCATTCTTTTTTCTAATCCTCATTGGATAGGTTATAATTTAATTTCAAGTGCTAAATATCCATTTAGAACATACTTTCTGTCTAGGGAATCCCTTGTATTTGTATCTACTCCTTCAAAAAAAAAAAAAGGTTTAGATATTTTAATTAACAGTGATACACTGACAAATAATATAATTTAAATGACAACTATTTGCTCTTTTTTAAGCCAGTTCTCAATCCCAACGTTTTTAAGCCAATTCTCCAATGGAAATCACCAATAACACTAACACTCCAACCTCAGTAAGGGCCTATGGTTCTTCACTAAGCTCCTCCTAGGTAAGGAGGCTTTCCTTGATAATCCATAAAATATCCAAGGCCAGGTTAAATTTTTTAAAGATGCTTTTGTGAAAGCCTTCTGTGCTTGTCATTAGCTTACTCACTTCCCTATCCATTTCTTACCTTTCTCTTGCAAGCTACATTTCAAAGGCTCCCTTGCACCCTAGCTATCCAAGATTTGGTAGAAGATAGAAGATTTGGTAAATCTTCTCAGTCCATTCATTTTATTCACCCACTGTTACACCTCTGCTGCATTATGCCTAACTGCTTTAAATATGTTAACTCCAAAAGGTGAAAAAACATAAAATCACAAATAATTTCTTTATTATTTCCAAGGGAAAGAAGAAAATGATACATTTTCTTCTAAAATTCTTGTTTCAAGGACATTGTCAAGTCTTGGTAATTCCTTCATGAATAGGCTCAACTATTAACTTGTTTAATATGTAGGGCATCCTTTATAAGTGCTAATACTATGTTGCCAGGACCTTAATGGAGCTTATGTTCTAGTTTTGAGTGACAGGAATCAACAAGTAAATAAGGGAACAGTATTACCTCATAGTATAATAATTGCTCTTTTAAAAATATTGTAAGATTTGATTCAGAAAAACTGAAGGTGTGATGAAAAGAGGGAACCTTTAGACATGCTGTTTCTGAAGAGGTCACATTCAAGCTGAGGCAAAGAATGAGAAAGGGCCAGCCACTGAAGTTCTGGGCAACACAGGCTCTTGATAGGGAGGAATAGCTTGGAGTGTCAGAGAAACAAAATAAATGTCAGGGTAGTGAAGACACAGTTATGAAAGGTAAGAGTTGTATAATAAATAATTTAGATATAGGCTGAGGACAGACCCTACAGATTTCAGACTTGCACAGAGTCTAGATATTTTTCCTAAGTGTCATGGGAAGCCATTGAAAGATTTTAAGCATGATGGTGACATAACCTAATTTATGTGGAAGATGAAAAACAATTTAAGAGGCTATTGATTGCAGAATTGTAGGTAAAATATCTGGGGATTGTACTATGGTGGTGGCAAAAAAGATGAGAAAAATAGATGGATCTAAATTTTATTTCTGGAGTAAAGTACACAAATCTTGCTCCAGGGTTGGAAGAGGGTTATGAGCATCTGTGAGAAATAAATAGCTATTAAATTACAGATAATAGCATTATTTGGTCCTGTTCTTGCTGTATCTTGCATATGCTTAATATTTTCATGTACTGTCCCTTAATATCTATGGAAAGTGGAGTCTCCCCAACAACCACTAAAGTTTATTTATATGCATCCATAAATATATTTATCCATTTGATTATTATACATTGCCCTGCACATTAGGTTATTTTCTTTTACATTATATAACAATTCCTGTGATGCAGGTCCAATTTGAGACAATGAACAGAGTAGAAAAATAAGTCCAGTTCCAATAAATATAAAGTAATTATCTTGGTGAGATATCTTATAGTATGCTTTTCACAGAACATATTTAAAATTTTACGCTCTTCAACAACCCATATCTTATAGGGGCCAGTGGACTATAAATCTAGAAAATAGGGATTCAGAATTTGACAAGACAAAATTAAAACTAATGAGTTAAGGGATAAAGAAAAATTTCTTTAAAACCTAAAAATGATTTGAAAGAAAATAAATGGAGTCTTTGCAAATGATTTTTAATGCAACTAGTATTTAGAATTGGAGGAAATTAAATTCAAAATAATAAGATAAGAAAATGAAGCACTTCAAAAGAAGGTTTATGCAACGGAGAAATGAATTTCTAGAATTAAAAATATAGTTGCACTCAGGAATGACAGCCATGATGAATTCTTGCCCATGGGCCAAGAATGAACCTGGTGGATTAGCATATGGCAAAATTCATACCAAATGCAAAGAAAAAAGAAATTAAAAGGTCACTATTTATAATATTAAGTATGATAAAGCCTAAAAGTAAAAAGAGGTATAAAAAAGACATAATTTGCAGCCGTCATTATTTTATAAACTATAACATTATTCAAAATTAGGTATTTTAACAAATGTCCCTCTTTGTTTTTGTTCTCTTTCACCACATGCTTTTATTCTCAAAGCTATTGAGTTATATTACTCGTGTCACCTGCATTCACATTATCTGCTTCAGTATTTCACAAATTTCTTGACTCGCAATTAATGTTCACAATAATATATAGAATTTCAACACTTTGTTACCTTATTTAGTTATTTAATCACTTTTATGAGGTATATAAGATGATGTTTTCCCTACCCCAAATCTAGACTTGGTTAACAAAAGATAAAAATTATTATTTTTAAGTTCAGCATCCATGGATCATGTCTACTTTGTCTTTACCTTTTCCTCCATGAATAGAAAATAAAATTGCCTTGACAATTTTTCCATGAAAGGATGACTATACTTTCTATAAAAGAAAATTTGAAATAATTTAACACAAAGGCAGAAAAACAATTATGCTGCAACTAGAGAGAATAATGATCATGTAGCTCTCTCTTTTGTTAATGTATTGTGATCATAGCATAATATGAATATCCAAAACATTTCTCATGGCTTTGGAGGCTTAGTGTTTATATCCAGACTGAAGCAAAACATGTAATATATTCATCTCTTCACCTGTAATCATATATAATAAAATGAAAAAAAAGTCGGAACAATAGGCAACAGTATTCCTTTTAGAAGAGGTAATATCACTGTAGAAAAAAACACATACAAATAAGTGAACAAATAAAAATCTTGATAAGCCTTTCTTATGCATGGTGTGAAAGTCAAGATCTTTTAGTTAGAGGATCAAAGAAGAAAAAGTTAGGTGTAACGATTTTGTAGAAAAGTTAACACAACTTTCTCTAGTCCTAGTCTTGTGACTTATTACTTAGTTATTTAATCTATTATTTACTGTATCTGGACCTTATTTATCACTTGTGAAATATGCATAATTCTTGTACCTAACTGATAGAATTGTATGAGAAATAAATGAGAAAATTAAGGCAGAGCACTTAAAATCACGCCTAGCACAGAATAAGTGCTCCATAAATGTTAGCTCTCATTCACGAATAATGAGCACTTAGGCTTCTTGCCTCAGTGAGTTCTGAGAACTCCCAGAACAAACACACCAGGTTAAGTTAGTACATTTCTGGCAGATGGAAGACATCTTCACTGGAAGGAAGAAACTGCCCTGGAGAAAAGACCTAAAGATACTTTTATTTTGATTTTCTAAATATAGTAGCCCTGCTAGATCATCCTTCAATCAAATTCACAGTTGATAAAGCACCATTAACACACATGGTGATCCCAAACAGCTTTTTAGTGAGTAATTCTTAAATATGTTGAGACACCTAAGGAATCCCAAGGATTTGAAGAAAATAAAGTCTAGTAATAAGACAGAAAACAAAAGAAGCAAACAGAAAATAGTAACTTTTAGAAAATATATAAAAACAGGGAAAAGGAATCGTCAAAGGTACTATTATTAATATAACCTTTAAGAGCTAAGACAGCATTGCATCTACAATAAAAACAGGTTACTGCTGTAAAGAAAGACCATTCATAGAAAATAAGAACACTTGAAAACAAAAATATTTTAGCAAAAGTAAAAATTCAACAGAAAGATTAGAAAATAGAGATGAAGAAATAGAGGAAAAAAGAAAAAAGATTAAAAATATGAGAATACATACAATCGAGCTGTAGAACCAGTCTGGAAAGACTAAGCTTTATATAAGAAAAGTTATTAAAAAATACAACACTAAAAATGCGGAGAAGGGATTGCCAAAGAAATTATTCAATACAATTTTCAGATTTAAGAAACATTTTCATGACGGCAAGGATCCACCAAGTAAGTACCTAGGATAGCAAACTGAAATGTATCCAAATAAAGGCACATCTTTGTGAATTTTAGAACATTCAGAATGATGAAGAAACCTTAACAGTTCAGAGAAGAAAAAGAAATTACAGGGAAAGAATCAAGTATGAATAAGACACCCATATTCTCAGCTGCAACATTGGAAAGTAGAGAAACTAAGTGATGTCTCAAACTTTTCCAAAATAAAATTTCATATCTAGCCTAAATTTTGATTAAATGTAAAAACAAATTAAATAAATACATTTTCACAAGCGCAATGTCTCAATGTCACTACCTCAAATTTTTCTCAGAGAGAACTAGAATATACACTTTACCAAAACAGGAGATAGAAATAAGAGATCCAGGAAATAGAAAAATATTACAAGAAAAAGGTGAGAGAAATCCCTATGATGACAAAAGGAGATCCCAAGATCTACAGCAAGACTAGAAAAATGTACATATACACATTTACTAATATGTACATATACATATAAACACATATATGTATGTATGTATATATAACTCATAATATACAATTATATATTATTATAAATATATGAATTTCATAATAATATAAACACCAAATGATCACTTATCTTAAAACATAATGAAAGTTTTGGGGACTAGAAATGACGAGAAAAAGGAAATAAAATTAGCAAATTTTTGTCTTTTATAGTGAAGCAAACTCATAGACAAATGCTTAACATGGAAAAAACATAAATAGTATTATCAGGGTTTTATTTAGAAAAGTGAGAGTAAAAACCCTTAGCATTTGCTAAAAGATTTGAAAGCAATTATTTCTGGGGAGCAGGAAATAATAAGTGGGAAGGGAGAAGATAATGGGTGTTTTTTTTTTCTTTAATATACAATGAACGTTATAAAATTTTAACTCTTTGAAATGAGTATATACAATTGTGTTAGTCAAGGACCTTCAGAGAAACAGAATCAATAAAACAATAGGATATGTGTATCTATATCTGTATCTGTATCTATATCTATCTATCTATCTATTTATTGAGAGAGATTTATTTTAAAGAACTGGTTCACATGATTGTGGGGAAGGCAAGTCCCAAATCTGCAGGGTAGGTCGGCAAGCTGAAACCCAAGAGTCAATGTTGCAGTTTGAATCAAAAAGCAATATGCAAGCAAAACTCCTTCTCCTCAGGGAACAGCAGTGTTTTTCTCTTAAGGCCCTCAACAGATTGTATGAGCCTCACCCATATTATGGAGGGTAATCTGCTTTACTCAAAGTCTACTGATTTAAATGTTAATCTTATCTAACAAATACTTTCACATCAACATCTAGAATGATGTTTGATCAAATATCTAGGTACTCATGGCCTAGCTAAGTTGACACATAAAATTAACCATCACAACAACTTTGAGGAATATAAAACTTAAATTTAAGAAAATAATGAATTACATATGTTGTGGAAAAATTCACTGTGCAGAGCTTATCTTCTGAGAGCCCTAATGAATAGAGTCAACTTTTATATTTCAGGATTGTTCATCCTGAATTCATCATCCTACATTTGGATTTAATTAGTATTGGCAGTTGATGGAGTCCTCAAACTATACTCTTGCAAAAATTAGCCTTTGATAACTACAAAAATTTGAAACCCACTTTCCTCAATATTAAGTGTTAGTATAATTGTCTTGTGTACTTTACTATGCATTATAAGAATAAATAAGGAAGAACTCATTCCCTATGCTCACTTCTTAAAATTACAGTGTTTAAGAATGATGATTCAAGTCCTTTGCCCACTTTTAATTGGATAGTTTGTTTCTGTTGTTGAGTTGTAGACGATCTTTATATGTTCTGGATACTAAAAATTTATCGATACTTGATTTGCAAATATTTTCTCCCATTCCGTTCATCGTCTTTTCATTCTCTAGACATTTCCCCAAAGAAGATATACAAATGGCCAACAAGTACATGAAAAGATGCTCAATATCAATGATCATTAGAGAAATGCAAATCGAAACTACAATGAGATACAACTCCACACCTACTAGGTTTCCATAATAATAATAAATGAAGAATAACAAATGTTGTAAAGGATGTGGAGCAATTAGAATCCTCATGCATTGCTGGTAGAAATCAAAACGGTGCAGCCACTCTGCAGAAGAGTTTGGCAGGTCCTCAAAAAGTTAAACATAGAATTACTATATGATCTAGCAATTATGCTTCTAGGTATATACCAAAAATAATTGAAAACAGGTATTCAAACAAATACGTGCACAGGAGTCTTCATAGCACCACTAGTTACAATAGCCAAAAGATGGAAACAACTCAAATGTTCATCATGTGATAAATGGATAAGCAAAATGTGGTATTTCCATGCAATGGAATATTATTCAGCCATAAGAAATAAAGAACTACTGATGCACATTACAATGTGGGTAAACCTTGAAAATATTATGCTAAGTGAAATAAGCCAGACACAAATGGTAACATGTTGTATGATCCCATTTATATGAAACATCCAGAATAAATAAATCTATAGAGATAGCCAAGTTTGTAAGGACCAGGCAATGGGGAGTGACTGCTTAATGAGTATGGTGTTTCCTTGGTGGGGTGATGAAAATGTCTTGGAACTAGATAGAGGTGATGGTTGCACAACACCATGAAAATACTAAATGCCACTGAATTATACACTTAAAAAGGTTAATGATTTATTTCATATTATGAAAATTCTACTTCAGTAAAAAAGGGAATGGTAATTCAAACACCTAAAATAAGTGTGAAGTTGTATAAAAACCAAACACTATAATACAAGTAGAAGCAAAGATGTATGATCACAAAGAAAATAATTAATACAAATAAAAAATTAAGAACAACATCATGATGGAGAAGTAGCTGTGTTGAGATTCGAGAGATAAACAGAATATTAATGATAGAGAAAGTCACGTGACTCTCAACCTTTGTGTTCAGTATGAGCAAAGGCATGGAAATGTGACAGTATGTAGAAGATTCCAAGCTTTATGCAGAGTTTGGGATGATTAGAGGATACAGTGAATGGAACAACACGGTTAGAAATGAAGGCTCTCAAATAGGCCTGAGTCAGATGGTAAAAGTAGACAAATGTAGGACATGGTATTTTGCCTTAATTCTGTAGATACTGGTAGACTATTGAGCCATTTTGAAAATAAATTAAATATGAGACGTTCTGTGGAGTTAGATTGCTCTGCTCGTCAATTGGAAAGAAGTATTACATTCATTTAAATTATTTTAAATAGTTTAGGCAAAAAGTTGTAAAACTCTAAACTAAAAAGGGGAAAGAAAGGGAAAAAACAGAAATAAAATGTTTTGCATGGGTAGCAATGATTAAATTTGGTCCTTAAGCGAATATGTTGGGACTGGGATAAGGAACAAATTTAATCTGTTTTAATAGTTTGGATATTTCTAGGTATTTTCTGAAAGAAAGATAGCATTTCTTACTGAGAACAGGGATATGGAAAGAGGAGAATAGTGGATAAAATAGTTAATTTTGATCACAAAAACATATGTTACATATGTTACGTTTAGGATGTGTTTTATTTATTAATGCAAATGTCACCCGCTTTCACCATTCAGGGAAGATGAGTGAAGTAGCTTTGAAGTAACTTGATTTCAAGAATTCATTCAGAATCTCCAAGTTTGCCTTCCACATTTTAGTTCCAAATTCAATTTTTGACATTTCCTAAAATCAGTTTTTCATGTATATCACAAACCAATGTTTTGGACAGTCCCCAGCAAATAGTCATCAAGGGCTTGCTTTTTCAGCTTCACAACCCTACTGTTGAAATTTATTTCTCATATAATCACTGAAGGAGCTCCATTTTATTTTATTTATTTATTTTATTTATCTCACTGAAGGAGATTGCTATTGTAAATCCTAGGTTACCATATCTTGAGGTTTCCAATCCACTAGATGCCAGAGAGGGACTGGGTTAAAGCTACAGATGGAGAAAGTAGTCCCCTCTCCTCCACAATGCTAGGCTCTTGTCACCTCAGAACTAAATGGCAATGAATGTTCTCATTAAAACTTCAGCTTTCCTCTCTCCTCAGACTTTCGCTAGAAGTTTCAGTTGTGTTCCAGGATCAGAGAGGGCATACATACTTCGCTGTTTCTGTGGCACCTGTCACACTCAATCTTTCTCTTCTGCCTTGGAGCACAGAACAGGCTTCCTTGCATACTAAGCATGCAATATACAGGGACTTCCCTGACTTAAATATTTCAAAGGTTAGCAGGATTTAAAGCAAAGCATTTGCTCACCACCATAGAATAAACAACCTTTCCCTTTGTCAAGTAAAACCATAATTTCATAAAAAGACCATTTTACCCCCAAATTTTAAAGGATATGATCTTAGAATACAAATATTAAATTCTTTGAGTGTTAAAAAATTAATTTACTAATATATCTGTAATTTCCTTACGTTCTTGAGTATTGGGTAAGATTCTATCAAACGCTGCCCCAGTCCTTAAGAGTAATGCTTGAACAGCCCTGCGTTAGAAGATGGGAGAACATCTGCCCAACGGTGCTGAAAACAGCCAGTCTAAATTAGGGTGCTCCACTGTTAAGCATGAATATAAGTTATCCTATTCATAGATCAAAATGAACAGCTTATTTTCAATTACCCAATCCTCACGTGAAAATTTTGTTTTACTTATTGTTGCTCGAATTTAATTGCCTATACCTCGTGTTTCCGGAATACATGATGCTCTCAGATAAGTTTGCCACATCTTTCTGGAACATGACTTTTCTTAGAGGTTTGGAGTATAAAAATGGAAATGAATAGATAAATTATGGTTTAATTCAAATTCACAAGCTGTACTCATATATAATATATTCAAGAGCTTCCTCAGATTATTTTCACATATATTTGGGACTGGGGTGACGTAGAAAAGAATGCCTGGAGGGTACAAAGTCATTCTTTTTTTCCCCATGGGTATATTTTGATGAAAAATCTGAGAAACATTGCACTTAACCCCAAATCAAAAATTATACCTTTAATTATACCTTTACAGAGAAAACTGTGACATATCAACTTTCTTATTAATCCAAGCACATCTGAACATATACTATGCACTTAGTAATTATAAAAGTATTTTTATTTAAAATCAAAATTCTTAATATAATATGTAAATTTAATTTATGATTTCATTATGAAAAACTAAAAATGTTCTGAACTTATTCAAATATATGATTTCTGGAATGGAATAGACATTTTTCAAATCTCAATATTAGTACACTTTTGTTCTAGATAAATTGTTTAAATTTATACAGATAATTTAACATCCTCCCTACTGTATTGCTATTTAATCCTGGTCTTATTTTAAACTGTTGGAAATAATTTAGTTTAGGATTTTTAGGTTCCTACACTAAGTAAAGAACATTTTTGTCAGCCCAGATAAAAATTCCAGTAGTGAATGTCCTACAATCATTGGACTGATGAACTGCCAGAGTGAAGGCTGAGGTTACCAAGCAGACATGGTTTATAAGAGAAATTAATAGTCCCTGAAAGTGTTTAGAGAAAACCTGTACATTGTGTTTAACTACCAGATAAAGTAGTCCACGAGCTCTTTCTCCAGGCTGTGAAAGGTGTAGTGTAGTTTTCTGTTAAAAGGAGCACAGCCCATGCTTCATAACTTCTTACACTTGTCATGCAGCACCAATTATAATCCCTAAGTTCCTCAAAACACTTACTCCTCCTCCCACATTAAATCAGAATAAAGCAACACCATGGTGAGAAATGAATTTTATGAATAAAAAGATATTTATGGGGGAGGGAGAGGAGGCACTTAAAGTGTTTTTGGATCCTCCCTCATCCAGAGATCTTTAATATAACATATTCACCTTATCTGTTTTATTTCAGGATACCAAAATCAGTTGGTCACAAACACTTAAGTAGTGTCAGGCATATGCAGAACATCAGATGAGTCACTTTGAGATACATTTTTCTTAGAAAAAGATTTTGTTTAAGTAATTGATGGTAACCGGGCTTACTTCCAACCAAGTGGTATAATTAATTGAGTAATGTCTTGGAAAATAGAAAGGGAACATGTCTCTAAAGTTGTCCTGATTTTTAGGCTCCCAGAGATCATAATGTATCATATGATTTGATGAGAGAGGAGTTCTCAAACAAGTCTTATATCCAGAGTAGTAGAATTTGATATTCTTCCCAGAGTTTTTGGCATCCTGGGGCATGTTCATTTCTTGTCCACATCACCATATGTCTGCACTGACAATGCCACAAGAATAATTTCTTCTGTCATTAAACATGCAAACAGACATACAAACCAAAAGCCTGAGATTATATAGTTTCGACATAAGTAATAAGTTACAATGAATTTCAATGTGGGATTTTCTTGCATAAAATATTTTCTAATGTAAATTTTAGCATATATATTGAAAATGATATAGGTCAGTTGAAAATTTAATTTTTATCCCTACCTTATAAACTCTGTTACTTTTGGAAAGTTTGTTAGTGTATATATATTTTTTTCTTTTCATTAACTATCTCTTAATTTTCAACATTTTATTTGAAATTAAAATTGGTAATGTGATTGGTACTTTGTTAGTGCTCAATAAAAATGTATTGATTGAATAAAAAAATACACTACTTCACAATGTTTAATTAGTTTAATTACTTATATGAACCTCAATTTTCATAAGTGTTTCTCATATGACAAGTTATTTGAGAATATGTATTATATTCATGTCTATATAATGTTAAATATGCTAATGTCTAAGTTTAATTCAGGTTTGCATTCCCTCATTTGTAAATTGAGGGCTTGGGATTAAACACCCTCCAGTAATTTTTAAAAATTATTTCTGATACTTTATATTTAAGAGGAAATATGGAAAGAGTTTTCAAGTCTGCTATGGTATGTTCTTATAAGCTCCCCACAATCTGTACTTTCTACTGATGACATCAAAGATCTCTGTTGTTGTTTTAGTGCTGTCTAGTTGATTTCAACTCCAAGGGTCCCTGTGTACAGCAGAGCAGATCCCTGCCATCTTTTTGTGCCATCCTCTCACTTTCTGGTGCTATATCAGACAGTGCTCCACTGCTATTCATAGGGTTTTCATGGCCAATTTTTTGGAAGTTGGAGGCCAGTCCCTTTTTCCTAGTCTGTCATAGTCTGGAAGCTCCGATGAAACCTGTCCACCACGGGTGACCTTGCTGGTATTTGATATAACAGTGGCACAGCTTTCAGCATCACAGCAACAGCAGCTGCTACAGCATGACAACCGACAGACAGGTGGTATGGTTCCTGGGAAATGAATCTGGGCCACAGCAATGAGAGCACCAAATCTCAACCACTAGACAATCAGGGCTGGCTAAAATCTCTGCATGAAATACGAAAAAGCAAGTGTCTGGGAACTTTAAAGAATGAACAAAAGCAGATTTGATTGTGGAGGGCTGTTAAAACTCATACTGGGATGAATTTTTCATTTTCATGGTTGTTTTCATTTTCTCTCTCATGGCTTTACCCCAAGGGTGAGACTTAGTTTCGAGAAGTGCAGCAGTGTGGAGAGAATGAAACAATAGAAATTCCATCTTTCAATCCAGAGGAAAGAGAGAAAGGATCCTCTGCAGGCATAAAGTAAAGGATAATCAATCTCATAAGGAAGAGAGCTGGAGGAGATTTCTTTAATTCTACGTAAAAATCTTACATGTATTAGCCTAATGCCTAAGTTGCACAGCATGGGACAGCCCCAAACAGTATAATGGAGACTTTAAAAGCTGATCTGACATTTGAACCACCCACATAAGTCTCAGACAAACTCCTCAATAATGCATGAGTATGCAGACCAAAACCAACACAGCAACGATTTAAAGCAAGGAAATATGAAATTAAGAAAAAGGAAAAGAAAAACAACAGGAATTCTCATCAGTGAAAAAGAAGCTATTAAAAAACAGCCAAATGAGAAAATTGGATCTGAATAATAGAATACGTTGGGGTGGGATGGGGGACAAAAACCTCACTGAATGGCTCAATAATAGAATGTATATGATGGAAGAGTCAGTTAACTTAACATTGACCAGCAGAAATTTTGCAGTTTGAAGAACAAAGAGAAAAAATAAAAGACTGATAACAAATGAACAGCTTTTAAGACACCCATGAGGAACTATCAAAAAGTCTAACATGAGTAATTAGAGTCCCAGAATAAAATGAGAAATGCATTGGGGGGAAAGTGATATGTGTGTATATGTCTACATATAGATTTATTTTTATACTTATATATACATGTAAATACATACATGGCAAACACAGACTTACATATGTGAAACAATGGCTGAAACTTCATAAATGTGGTAAAAAACATACATTTACAGATTCCAGTAGCTCAGGATTCCAAACAGGATAAACTCAATGACAACTTTTTTATATTATAAAAAAACTGCTAAATTATATTATTATAATATTATATTATTATATTATAATTATTATAATTATATTATAATCATTATATTATATTAAAATATTATAATATATTATATTATATTATTATATTATATTAAAACTGCTAAAAACCAAAGGAAAAGAAAAACTCTTAAAAGCAACTAGAAAAAGATGAAAAGTTACAATGATTGTGAATTTCTCATCAGAAACCACTGTGGCTGGAAGACAGTGGAACATCTTTGTAGCGCTTAAATAAGAGTACTGTCAATCTAGATGCAGTGAAAATGTCCTTGAGATGTAAAATGGAAGTAAAAATATTCTCTGATGAAAGGAATTTATTTATGGAAAACCTACCCGATTGGTAATGCAAATGGTAGTCCATCAAGATAAAGGTAAATGATACTAGAGGGAATCTTAGATTTTCAAGAATGAAGAGAGAGAAACAGAAATAGTCATGAACTACGTAAAGATAAAAGACATTTACCACTTATGTTCTTTAAAATATGTATGAAGTTTAAAGTAAAAATGATAAAACCTTTTTGTGGAGCTTTCAATGTATGTGGATTTATAATTATAAAAACTATAACATGAAGGTCAGTGGGGGAATAAAAAGACCTATATGTCTTCAAGGATTCTATATTTTAAGTGTGGTTTTACAAAATTAACCTTTAGTAGACTGTAAAACTTTACATGCGTCTATTGCAATCTCTAGAGCAACCACAAAAAATAAAAGCCAGTAGTTACAAGGAAATACTAAAAAATATATACAAATAACCCAAAATAAGATAGGAAGAGAGCACAGAGGTACACAAAATAGAGGAAACAAAAATGAAACAAATAATAAAATTGTAGGTCTAAATCTTAACCTACTAATATTTACATTAAATATTATTATTTAAAACTCCAATTAAATTGCAAAAAAAAGTGGATAAAAAAGCAAGATCCTACAATATATTGCCTAAAAAAGACACACAAATAAAAGGGAAAAGATAAGTTGAAAGTAAATGGATGGAATGTAATATAATTAAATTTCTCTCTAATGGTGGCTTTGTAGAATATATGATTCTGTTAGAATTATACCGATTATAATTAACTTTCAAAAATTCTCTCATTTATTTTCAGATTACAAGTTTGCCACATGGGGAAATGTAGAATAATATCAAAACAGCAATGGAAAGTAAAAATCTCATATAGCCATAGTAGATATAGAGAGAAAAAGAGACAGAGATTTACAGTGTATCCATTACTTGCTAATTAAACCAGCAATTTTACATTTTGATAGGGAAACATAAAAATTTCCTTCCTAAAATAATCTCGTCAAATTCTCTAAATTAAAGTATGAAGACTAATAAGATATTGTGAAAAATTCAGAGGAAATTTACTTAAGTATAAATCCTAAAATAATTTTCACAGTGCAGAAGATGAAAGCACCGACCCAACTAAAATTAGTGAATTACTGAAAAGTAGTGACAGTCCATTTTTATGTACTCATGTGATGATTTCAAATATGATATTTAGTACTAGAAGTAGAATTGTATATACAAATCTGAATCTTTTGTATGAGTCACAATAACCGACTACATGAAATCAAAACTCTTGGGGCTTTATTAAGATGTAAATAAAAATCACCAAAACTATTTTGAAACACATAAGAGATATTTGTTTTCCAGGAGCAGTATAATGAAAAGTATGATTAAATAAGCTATAAAGTCTATCTCAAAGTTTGCTTCAAAATTAAATTTGATATCACCTTGGAATTTGAAGTTTAAACAATTGATGAAAATTTATTGTAGCCATAGGCTAAAGCTATGAACAAATATATTTCAGGTTGAAAAAAGGTGGCCAAGCTTGAAAATGTGCCCTTACGGAATGACAGAATCAAAAGATGTCTTTTAAATTTTTCAAAAGTCCTATGAGAACAAATGAATTGAGAAAATGATGGTAAGCTGACAATTTTCTTTAAAGTTGGTTGATAAAATTGGAAGAAAGTAATTTGTCCATTTCCATAGTGTTTTTCCTCTATATTTGTAAAGATAATGACTCTAAAATTATTTTATTTACACAGCATTGACTAGTAAAAAATTCATGAGGAAATTTTCAAAAAGAGATGTGAAGTTTTGTGTTTGGTTGTTATTCTTTGACATGGTATCAATTAGAAAAAAAAATATGTTGATATGTGCCAAATATGGGGCCAACATATTTGTGGTAGAGCTTGATTTTCATTTTAGCAAAAGCAAATTTCCAGTAGACAGTTACATGTATTAGTCTAGTGGTCTTGGCTTAAGATAACAAATTTGGAGTATGAGGAAGACCTTTAGAGATTGTTTTAAGACCACTGAAATGAAAAGTAAACTACAGAAAATGTGCAGAAAGAGAAGAGTACTGAGGAATTAAAAAATTTTAAATTCAAGTAAAGGAGAAAAGTGAAAGAGACTGAAAACTACCTGCCTATAAATCTGGAGGAAATCCAGAAGACTGTGGCAACATGGAAGAAGCAAAATGAAAGATTTATGAAGAGAGAGATAGTGTCTTAAAATCTGATTTCAATGTCTCCTTTATTCAAAGGAAAAATATACATAAATTATTGCTATAACATAGAAAAATATATCGACAATAATCAAAGAAGATGTGTTGACCAGAAAAAAAATTAGGTGAAATAAAACTCTCTAATAATCTGCAGGGCTAGGTTTGGAATGACTCCATATTTTTATTAATTCTGATTTCCACAGAAACACTATGGAGGGAGAAGTGAATGTACAAATTCCCCAAATATCTAATTAACAAATTCTTACTTCAAGAGGATATAATATAATACTTAGGGTTGAAAGGAGAAATAGCAGAAGAACTAAAACTAAAAGCAAAGGAAAAAAAAATGGGCAATTAAGGAAAAGTTGAGAGGAAAATTTACATGTGTTATTCTAATATTTAAAATTATTAAAGTAGCCATTAAAAGAATTAATGCAGTGGACTTTCTTCCTAACAAACCACCATTTAACTGGAGAAAATTAGAAAAAACAATCATTTAAACTCTCTGGGGATTTTAAAGTCTTGAAAAGAGTCTATAGCAAATAGAGAAACATTCTTTCAAGAAGATCTACTAAATCTCAGTGAAAAGTGGGATTTTGTGGCAGTTGAGCCACAGTCTTCGATTGTGTTTTCTTTGGGTGGGATTTCTATTAGGGTTTGATTTTAGGAAGCAGGGAATGCTTTCTGATTGACTTTTGAGTACATTTGGTAGTCTTTGATTGTGTCTCTATCTCCTGCTACACACCTGGGGCTTTCCTGGCTGAGCAAGGTCACATGGGTTTTCCTGTTTTAATGGGAACAATGTCTGGTCCATGGCTTTACGTCTAAGTCTTACATAAGCAATTTCTCAGTTCCTACCTTGCTCATTCTCTCCATTGGATTTGAGAGGTTGACCATCATTTGGGTCTTGTGGTATCTCCAGGTTGTGAATTCTGGGTCTGCTAACTGAATTAAAATTTGGGAAAACTGGGTTCTAGTGCTGGTTTTTTGGTATTGGCTTTTGCTGCTATGAAAAATTTGAGTAATCTTGTGAGGCTCATCTCCTCGTCTAAGAAATGAGTAGTTGAATGAACTGATCTCCGTTCAACCTCCTGAATTTAAAATTCAAAGAATCTATCACCTGACAAATTCAAGGAAAGTTTAGTCCTAGATTTCCATGGTAACCTTATTGTGCAAACAATTTATTAAAGATGCTGCTAAATGTAAAACTAAGCTTTTACTGCAGTATTTTCCAGCAGATTTAATTTGAGCAGTCTAAGTTGCACAGTTAACTGATCTTTTCTCTGAAATTTTCCGCTCTGTTTAATGATTTGACATATTTTAACTCTAACTTCATTTGCTAACGGGTAACAAATCATTCTAATTATTATGTAAGTCAAGATGATTGTATTCTTTTTATTCTTTTTGTTTATTGCTTTGCTTTGAAACACTATCTTTTATATGCTTTCTTATTTCCACTCATTACATACTTCTAACATGAGTAAAACTGTTATAAAGACTTATTTTTCATGCTAATGAGCAACTCTGATCAGTGAATCAGTATAAGGAATGGTGTCAATTTAACATCTAATTCAGCAATTCTAAATCTTTTACTGAACCATGTCAAATTTTTTTTGCTTTTTAAGAATCCCCGTTGAATCCATTTTGCTGCATTTGTTACTTTTTGAATCTTTGTTTTAATATGAATGTTTAAATGCCAAGCAGTCATTCTTTTATAGATTATTCAATTTATATTAAATCTATAAATACTTCTCTTCCTTAAGATCAAACTGGCATGGTCATCTCAGATGAAGAAGATATTCATGCAGATATTAAAATGATTACTCATATTTGCAGGTAGAATATGAAGTAAAAATATTTTTATATTTTACTAACATTTCTCACAACATAAAACTCAAATACAGAGGCAGCATATAAAACTAAATTTTCTCTTGCCACCATCCATTTTTAATAACACACATATCTATGATCCTTATAATTGCAGACTTAAGTAGAATCAATCAATTTTCACTCAGAGAAAAGTGTATCCAAAGAGAACATCAATCTACATCCATTTAGGAGTTTTTCCCCTTTTAAGTCTAGAGATAAATTATTAAAGTCAAACTCAAAAATTCACCAAAGGCTTGTCAAACTGAACACTGAAAACTCGGTATATTCTGCAGAATGAAATTTATATGTTGGATTTGGTTTCTGACTTCAATGCACAGTTAAACTGCATTTTTACCTTTTAAAAATAAATATAAAATCTTTTGTCTTTTTAGCGAGAAAAAATACACAGGATAGTGCCTATCAAATTTGTATTTAAGGAATTATATAACTTTGCATCGCAGTGAGAATCATTCACTTGGGAAACAGTAAAATATATTAAAATATTTTGACATAGCTTTCCATTGTCTGTAATGAATTCTAACTTCATACTCTTTCAGTATTTTGATTCCTTCTATTCCCTCAAGTTTTTCATTTTATTGTTAAGGAATACAGTGAATTAAACATCAATATTGCAGCTGAAATCTAAGGAGGAAAGCTGTTTAGATAAAAACAACTAATTCAAAGTGTCATGAGGTGGGAAGAATGAGTTCATAGGTACATGGTGAGATGAGCCCTAACAACATTCTCTGAGACTCTAGGCGAACATCTTGATCCTCGGGTTAACATTAGTTCCTTGACTGACGTCATGAAGCCTGAGCATGTCATTGGTGATGTCTGTGCTTTCTTTGATTAGACTCAGCTAGTGGACCATCAAGCTATTGATAGACCAGAATCAGTCATGCTGTTAAAATATGAACACATTACTTCTCCTTGGGAAAGCACATGTCTACGAAAGTAGTCTAAAAGTCTTAAAACTATTTGACCATTATTTTAGACAATTATCTACAATAAACAATTGATTAAATTTTTTAATGATTTTTTTCCCAATAGAGGTAAATTTCAGAATCTTCAATGACTTTAAACCTGAAATGGCTCCTTTAGGCAAAATCATAAATAATACACTTTAGAATGACATTCTAATTTCCTCCACAGTGTATCTCTCTACTTACTTATATATGTTCTTTATCTTTTACCCCCTCAAACTGTCAGAAATGGACACAGGATCAACTGAATTAATAGTCATAATTCCCTAGAGTCAGTTGGGATTTTAATAGATGATGAAAACATATCCTTTTTACCAAATCAAATTCTGAAACAAATGAACAATAATTAGGAGTCAGGCAGATGGTGAGTAAAATGCTAGTGAGTTTTTTTTTTTTTTTTCTTTTTTCTTGATAGTGCTGTTTTAGAACAAAGCTTACGTGGGCAGTGAAAATGGGCTTGGTAATGCTAAACATCAGAGTTATAAAGTTTTCCACTCAGTCACAAGCAGCTCTATCTAACCAAATGAAAGACATCTCCAAAGATTAGGTCCTTTTAACTGCTAAGTTTAGTGCAAGTCCAAGAGCAACCCAGAGCACACGGTTTCTGCAGACAGACAAATCCCCCATAAGGGAGGATCTGAGTCATATTTACTGTGAAACTTGTATTATCCTCACTAATGAAGTAAGTCATCACCTGAAAAAATAGAGAAAGTCCAAGAGTCTTTGATTAATGGATCTCTCATTTACTTGGAAGTAATCATAAGGAATGAAAAATATGTACCCCCTCAAAAAGCCTCAGCTTTTTGTTTTTTTAATCCACTGTGCTAAACCATTAAAGCTATGATCAAAGAGAATGATTCAGTCTCTTGGAATGGAGAAGAAAGGACCCCAAAACAAGGACTGCTCCTCTATAAATGCTCTTGGAAAACATAAGAGCCTGCAATGGGTTATAATAGTGCATTAATTAAGTTAGCTGCAAGGCCAGTCTGTATCCAAAACTGAAATTTTATCTTTCTTTTACTTCTCATTCTAATTTTTTTTCTAGTCATATTTTTCAAGATAGCGTATCAGAAATCCTTCAATGAGATCAAATGACTTTACAAAGATATTTCAATACAATGCATCGAAATGTTGCCCCACATTTGAGTTAACTGCCTCCTATTATCAAAATCGAAATTAAAGCCACAAATTCAATTCTATTGAGAATTAAAGCCCAAATTAATCAAAGTTCAGAGACAAACCCTCTTCCATATTGATTTGAAGTTAAAAAAAATAAAGTCCCAAATGTAATCTACCTAATTTACCAATAAATTATTTGTCTTCTAGAAAGATTATCAATGCTTAAGTAGGTTTTTTGTTCTTTTCAGGCATCTGCTGCATAAGCTGTCTCTAACTGACACGAATGTGGTTCACTGAGAGCTTCAGAAGTGATATTAATCCAATGGTAAGGCTCTAATATACTGACTATTAGAGAAGACATGCTGATAAGAGCACACAGGTGGAACTCATACTACATGCACTGAATTTAGAGCATAAGCCAATCTCCAGAGCCTAGAGCAGTTGTGTTACCAGGATTGTGTTATTTCATATTGTGTTACCAGAATTCAGTGTTTGGTGATTTTAGCTTTGTTAGGATACTGTCTATCAATGCTACTTAACCAGAATCCATCTTTATGATATTTGTGTGTGTGTGTTTGTGTGTGCACATGTGTGTGTTTAGAGGTGAAGGCTAGCACTCAGGGAGTAAATTAGAGCCATTTCTGCCTTCTTTTAAAGTTAGTTCAGAAATTTAATATGGAGACAGTTCTGGTCACGGGGGCCTTAACTAAGGTGTATTTCAATTTTTTTCTGTATATTCAAAATTCTTAACTTGCATTTTCCATTTGAGCCTTGTGTTTCTGGCACTCAAGTGTTGTGTAATCCCGATGTTTCTTTTAGCGTAAGAATCATCCCAGAGGTTTCTTGAACTGAATCTTCTATTGATGCTTCTGAAGCTTATGCCCCAGAATCATAAGGAGAACCAACATCCTGGCCATGTGCTCTTCAAACAGTTTGATTTGGGTCTTTAAACTCCAAAGTCATGGTCATAGTTTGTGTAGTCAAAGTAAAACCTAATTAATTACAGGCCATGTCATAAGGGTGAATCTTGAGCCTGTGAACAAGACACAGAAATCCGAGGTCATCTCAGAGTGTTCACACATCCCTGAATACAGAACGCAATACAGTCATGTGCAACATAACGACATTTTGGTCAGTGATGGACCACGTATGACAGTGGCTCCATAAGATTAGTATCACGTAGCCTAAGTGTGTAGCAGGCTGTACCATCTAGGTTTGTGTAAATACACTCTGGGATGTTCACACAGCCACAAAATTGCCTAAAAAGGCGATTCTCAGGTGTTTCTGCCATTAGGTGATACATGACTGTATGTGAAGGCCTTCTAAACACTTTGGATCTAGAAGCTCACTGGTGCTCTGTGGCTCAAGCAGAAGTCAGCTGCCTTGATGTTTGATATCCCATCCTGCAGATGTAGTTAATAATAGAGGAAGGCAGTTGATTTTTTTTTTTTTTTGCCAGTGTGTATCAAAAAATTTCAACTCCAAACTCATCCTCACTTACAAAATAGTCCAGGCTATGGTTGTTCAATTTAAGGTTGATCTACAATAGTCTGCACCATAAAGCCCTGAGCCTGTGTTTTGACCTTCTTTCCATTTAACTCTATCCTCATGCAGTCTTTTCTTTATAAAAATGAACACTGGGCCATCTAAAAACACTCATAGGTGTAGGCAACTGCCAACATCAAAATCCCATGTGGTCCATTGGCTTCAAGTCTACAGTTTAAGGCTGCAGCGGTTAAAAGCCAACCACTCCACTGAGAAAACAGTCACATGGCAAATACAGGCCACCGTAAACCTTCTGGGCAAAGCAACAACCATTACTGCTCTAACTATAACAACAGATGCTCATTGCACTTCTTAGTTGAGTGCCATCAACATTTAAAGTACCTTGCTTGGCAGCACTAGGGCCTCAGTCATGCCAAATCACTTTGATCCGTACAATTCTCCTCTTAAGTCCTAAACCTCCTTGATCCATACACGAGTTACTAACCCTTCACCTCTAATTTGAACTTGTCTTCCCCAAATTGCAGGCCTCCCCTGCTCGAGGCCTTTTCCTCTAAAAACCCAGAGCAGTAAAGAACATAACGAAAGTGAGATCAAAATAGCACGTTTAATACTGCCTAGTTATGAGGCAATTATGGACTTGCAGTAGTGAACTGTAGAATTAGACAGACAACCCACCCAGACATGGTCATGCTGAGAACCTCCAGGTATCTTCCAATTAGACAGAGCCTTGACTTCTGAGCCTCTTTTGGTTGGGAGAGAATCAGAGGACCTGCTCTCTGCAGGCAGGAAGCTTCACAGAATGGAGTAACTGAAATACTTGGTTCTCTGTACCAAGCTCAAAATAGCACAACAATTATTTTACTTCCCTGGGGGAAGAGTGAGTGAGGAGTGAGGCAGTAGAGAGAATAGATGTTCTTCTACATGGAAGAAAATATCAGTAATTGAGAATTAGTGGTTCTTCTAATAGGACTGATGGAAATATGTCATAGGTCAGATCTTTAAACAGGGACTGCAATGACCACTCTAGGAGAGTCATTTTACACAGCCTAGACTTCACTGAGTTGCCGTAACTCAAAGAGAGCCCAATTCAGTTAATAAAGTCCCACTTAGCTCTCACCTTCATGTGTCTGTTCTTACAACATTTTATTGTTGGGAGCTGGCATTCCAAAGATGAGTAATGAATGGTCTTTGATCTCTAGGAGCTCATGACAAAGATGAAAGATAAATATATGCAGTCAAAATCAAATGTGCTAAGATATGTAAGAAGCATGTATAAAAGCACCAAAGTGGGAGCACCAAGACAGGAACTCAAGCACAGAAGCAGGTGGTTAGTTTCTTTACAAAACGAAAGCCTTAATCACTTTAAAAAATAATATAATATTACAAGAGGATATTGAATCATAAAAAGACTCTTCATAGGTTTACTATGAATATTTTATATTTAACACATTAAATAGTTGATGTTAGAACATGTATCCTAATTCTTCTGTCCCAACAAAGGCATATACAAACATTCCCAGTGTCACAAAAGTAATAGACAATTTTGGAGTTCCTGGGTAGTAATCTTATGTATGGGTTGTCTGCCGAATTCTGTGGTTCAGTATTATAGAGGCTCATTGTTACTTTTTTATATCTAAGCCACATCTTCCAACCAAGATAGTAAAAAATAAATAAAAAGAAATATAAGATGTTAGAATTATAAATAGCAAAAATAATAAAATAATTTTTGGAAACTTAGTACTATTATCAAGACGAGTAATATGATAATTTGATATAAACATTACTGTTTCACTTGTACATATGTCCAGAAGACCTCTTAATACTAAAATCATGCCATAATTATGCCATTTATTTACTTTTTGTCAATGTATATGTGCTTAAGATAGTTGCTAGTAAATCATATATTCTGTGATTTTTAAATAATGTTTATACTTTTGTAATTTTAAACTTTCATAACCCTTAGTAACTCTTTTGCTAACCTTATAAAACTGAGTAAAAAACAAAAACAAATTAAAGTTTCTAATATGCTAAATGGAATTTACATCAGATAACCATCTTTTGCAGCTAAAAATTACTTCTTCTTATGAATGATAAGAAGGGAAAAAACCTAAGAAGCTTTTATATAGAAGATCAATCCTTCGAAATACAAACTTTTTCTGCTTAGGCAAAATCAGATGCTATTTTGAGGAAAATTTCAAGAGACAAAAATGCTATTTGCGAACCAATGCTCCACCATTCTAGAAGGAACTTAACAGGATCTTTCTCTTCCCATCAATTGATTCTCACTTTTTTTCTGAAGCCAGGACATCTTAGAGACATAGAAGTCAATACTAACCTCAATCATTTAACACATGTTTACTGAACATTATTTAAACCAATAAGGGAAGGAGAATTTCTGAGGAAAAGGATAGAAAAAGTAAATGACAACTTCCTTGCTCTCAAGATGCTTTAACCACATAATGTAGTTGGGAGAAGAGCTATATTTAATTGGCAGAATAAATAGCCCAGGGGTTGCAAAATCGCATGTGTCTCTGATCCAGGCAGTTTACATAAAAGAAAGAAGCAGCTGGACGTCACACACAAGGAACAGTATAAAATATGATAAATTGAGAGTGTGTGCCCATCCTAAATTATTAAGTTTTATTTTTTATTGTTGCATTAGCTGAACAAACAGATCTGCAGGCTTCTTCCAGGTTGTAATTCTGGGGACCAGAGTTCTATTCACTAATGATTAGACATGGCAATACATATTCCATGGACAAGTAGAGTAGACCTGCCAAACTTCTGTTTGCATAAGAGATTTAAAAGACTTTGATGAAGAGCCAATCATAAGGAAAGTTATGGCCAAATAAAAATGCCCAAGTTGTCGCCAAAAAGAAACAAATCCAAACAGAGACTGATATGCTGACGTCTCACTTAGATCTGTCCCGCTTCTAGCCTCAAACACTGCCAACGCGCCTCAGCCCATCTTCAAATCAGCTAACCAATGGAGATGAATTTGTCCATCACTCTAAATTGTGATTGCAAGGAACTAGGAAATATGCTGATGGTAACTGTCATTAACCCACTGTACAGTAATCAGCCCTACTCCTTCTAGGACAAAAAGTCCTTAATATTTGCTTAGGTGAGAAAAATACTTTTTAGTATGTGGTTTCTTTTCTTGACTCCCTTCAGAACAAAGAGATGATTTAAGAGAACATTATTCCAATGAGTTTTTGAATTAGTGGGAATTAAGCAGTATTTTATCACCTCCATTCCAATCAGGATAAAATACATATATAAAACATCCAATTCTGACCCATAATACATTATGTAGCATTTTAGCCATAGTAAAATGCTCAATTATATCACTAATGTACAATTTCTGTTGCTGATAGGACTAATGCTATAGACTCCACACCAATTTTTTATATTTCAATGGAATATCTTATGCTCTTTGAATTTTGTTTTGGAATGGCCTCTTGGAGCAGATGGTAGACCTTATACCCCAATTCTGTAAAAATAGAAGATGGTTTCTGAAAGATTTAATGACAAGCCTACAATAAAATTAAATATGGTCACGGTTCCAAGTAGATCAGAGTATAGTTTGTTTCTGAACAAATTGATAACTCCTTCTTAACTATATTAGTTTCCTATTGCTGATGTAACAAATTACCAGAAACATAGTGTCTTAAAACACCACAAATTTATTCTCTTACACTTCTAGAGGTCACAAGTCTGAAATCAAGGTGTCAGCAGGGTTGCATTCCCTCTGGAAGCTTAAAGGGAGAATCTACTTCTTTGCTTTTTTTCAGCTTCCAGAGGCTGCCTGCATTCCTTGGTTCGTGGCCCCTTTCTCCACCTCCAAAACACATCTCTCCACTCTCTGGTTCCAGCCTGATGTCTTTCTCTGATTCTGATCTTCTTGCCTCCTTCTTGTAAGTACTCTTGAGATTATATTGTGCCCATCCAGATAATTCAAGGGAATCTTTCTATCTCAAGATCTTTAAATCCTATCTGCAAGATCCCTTTTACCATGTAAGACAACATAGTCACAGATTCTGAGGATTAAGACATGGACATCTTTGCAGGGCCATTATTCAGGCTACCACATTAATACCACATTAATTAATAGATAGCTATCTTCTTCACTGTTTTATTTTAGGGACTTACAAAGTGGATGGCAAATTGTCAATGCTCACTACGTATTTGTTGAGTGAATGAAGTCAGCCATATCCCTGGGGGTACTATGGTTAGTATCATCACATGTAATGGGATCCAAGCAGAAGGAGGAATTGGTCCAATAGGAATCTTTCATTAGGAGACTCTGTGATGTGAAGAAGCCCATATCACATCGTAACCAAGCTGGTATGTACTTCCTCACAGTGGGAATGTAGGACACATTTTACACGACTAGACTCAGGATTGTGAAAAATAATAATAAATATAATGAAACAGTGTACCTGAAAGAGGAACCATGCAGCCAATTAATTTTTACTTTCCTTGACCCAGTTTCTTTATTTGAATTTCTTTAGTTTTTTATTACAGAACCTTATAATTACAGGAGCTTTTTATTAAAGAAGCTTATAATTACAGCTTATAATTACAGAAAATAGAGTCAACTCTGCTCACCCTCAAAACAAACCATATCCTCCATGATCATCTCCTTTTTTCTTTACTTTTCAGTATTAACATAAATGATGTTCATTTAAAATTGCAAATAGTACATAAATGTCTAAAGTAAAAATAGTAAAGTCCTATATAATCTTTTTGTCCATTTCCTAGTATCCAGACAAAAATCGCTTTTAAATCACTTTTAATTATTTGATTAGTATTCTATAAAATGTTTTCTGTGTGTATATATATATGCAGACATTTTTGTCTTTTTTTTATAAAAATAGAATAAAACAATGCATTCTAATTTAAACAGTAGATTTTACAATAATCAATTGATCCTAAATATATTCCCTTTCCAGTACACTTAGGACTACTTCATTCTATTTCATGGACATCTAGAATTGCATGATATAAATAGAAAGCGATATGCCTTATATTATGATTTTGCTTACCTTTACGGTATCCTTACTTATGTTGGATATAACAACACTAAAATAATATACTTTACAATACATTTTAATTTGCGTTTTTTTTAATTAACAGAAAGTTTGAACTTATGTGTGTGTGTGTTCAGTTTTGGAATGAAACAAATAAGCATAGATGTTAAATACCAGTGTTAATACTTGATGGGAATGAAATCCTGTGAGAAACATAATTTTCTGGAAGAGAAAGGGGCTTCACAGGCCTATGGAGATGGAAATTTGTAGCGGATATGTTGATCAAACTGTTTCTGCACTTTGTTGCCTGTTAAGGAGGAATTGGGAAAATGGTCATTAGCCAGATCCTGGGACATAGAGCTGCAACAAGAAATCCAGATGATGCTTTCATTCTTTGGTCTCTCCTCTAGAAGGGAGGGGAGAGAGTTTGGGAGTTCTCAAAGCTGATGTAGGACTTTTGGAAGGACAAGAATACTAGAAGATTGTGTTGTTCCTTCCTCTAAGAAGGAGAAAGGGTTTCAAGAATCCTCAAAGTTGAGCCTTGGGTGGGCCAATCATATTAGGTCTGTGTATTGCTCTCTCCTCCATGCAATAGGAGCAAGATTTAATTAGTGTTCAAAGCTGAGTAAGGCTTTGGGCAGAGCAACTTCTATGCATCCCAAACCTGCATGCAAATATGTCATGCCTACTGGTGCAGAGATGCCTTCTCTGGTCTCATGAATTTCTCACTCCCCTTCTGCCCTGACCTATGGATTAAGGATGGAGTTGAGGTCAACCTGTTCCAAAGATTCCAGCACTGCCACACAATTTTGGAATCAGCTGGGGAATGACAAGGAGGCTAGAGATTTGAACCAAAGATTTGAAGTTACAGCTCTGTTGGATATAGACACCTAACTACCTAGTCCCATGAAGGAAGATGGTGCTAGACTTAGAGATGACCCCAAGTGCTGAGAAATGTAGAGTAGAACCATGGTGGCATGTGAGGGGGCAAAAAGGGAGAACCCTTGATCCCTGGGCACTTCCCAGACTGCGGCAAGTATCAAGGGGGAGAGGTGAATCATGAGGCAAAGAAACCAAAGAAAAAATGATGCAGCCTTTCCAGCCAACCCCTGTCACCTAATCTCACTGCAGCCTCTCCCGTGTTCCCAGATTCCCAGCTGGGAGATACCAAGCAGCTGTGATTTCAATCTCTGAAATGCTGACTAAACAGCTAGAGGTTTGAGCAAATGTGTATTGAAGAAAACAAATGAGGTTAAAAAGATTTTGTGTTGTTTTGTTTCTTCTGTATGTGAATGTTTGGTAGAAATTGATGTGTATCATATGCTTGTAATTCCCCAGCTCACAAAACCTGAGCAGACCAGTCCAATTGTGAAATACATTATTGGGAAGAACTCCCCTGTGGTCTGCCACCAATAGGTGTGTTAGGATACAGCACAATTGCCTCTAACCTTTCAAGTTCCCTAGTCAGAGAAAACTGCTGTCTTTTTGATCTCTCACTGCCAAAAAGAAAGCAGTATGTAAAGAAGACAGCATGCAAAGGAAAACAGCCTTCAGCTAGAGGTACCTTTTTGGAGTGTTGGACATGGCGATTAGCTTTTGAAAAGCTTGCCACTGAGCTCTTATTGAAATTAAATGCTTGACCCATTGAAGCCTGGTGACTCTCCAGCCTGAAAATCCATTTTTGGGTGGACTCTATGGCTGGCAACGTGGAGAGCAATTTTAAAAAGCAAAACAAAATGAGTGCCTTCCCTGTCAAATGGACTTGGTGTATTAAAGACTGCAGCTCTCTGTCCCAGCAGTTATCTTGTCTTTATATGAGAAAGTGGTCCTGATCCCTGTAGGGGAAAACATTATCTCCCACCCCAGTGTCTGAAACAAAATGAAAGCCACTGGCTATTTGGCGGCCTTCAATTCAGAGGTTCCACCGAAGTCATGGGTCTGTCTCAGAAATGTTTAGTTAAGCTGAAACCCCATAATATATGCTGTAGCTGTTCTAGTCCTCAGAATTAGCTGTGATTTGTACCTAGGAATAGTTATCAGAAACATTTAAGTATGTAAGGAATCACCTCAGACACATACTCTGTGGGCAGTTTTACTTATAGTGGGAGGTGTTTCATTAGAAAGGGTGATATAAGACGGGGCCCTAACTTTAGCTGAAGTGATAAATGACAGTACCTCTGCTCTTGAAGCCATTCAGATCAGCCTCAACTCTCTGGTCAGGTTTGTCACTGGTGATAAAATCACCCTAGAGGTCCTCCTTGTAGGCCAAGGTGAAGTCTGTGCACATTTACTAAAATATCTTGCTGTATTTGCATTAACACCTTGAGCCAGGTGGACAGGTAGAAAGCCTTCTGGCTTTCTAAAATAGACTCTGAAAATTAACGGAATGTGTTGACAATCTGAGACCCCTAGGGGCATACAGAGATCAACACTGCTGGGTGGTCTCACACTACTGCTCTGCGTTTGGCTGCTAATGGCCTTGAAAAGTGCTGTATAAGACAAACCAAACAGATTGGTCCTATCCCCTGTTGGTAAGAGTAAATAGGATGGCCAATGGAGTGGCATATAAATGGAAAATTTGACATAAGCTATACTGTGAGAAACAGAGGGTGAAACTTTAGGGAAAATATTTTCATGTTTCATAATGGTCAGGGCTTTTTGAGTAAAAATTCCTGACAACCTGGGTTAAAGGATGCTTGAATGGTAAGCATGCCTTGCAAGTTGGAGACCTGCAGAGAGATTTATAGGTTTATTTTTCCCAGAGCCATTTATTTATTTGTCTTTCAAACATTTAAGGACCTTCCCCTATTCTGCCAGAGAGGATTCCTTTACAATAACAAGATAAGGACTTTTCTCCTTCCAAGCTGCTGTGTAGCAATTCTTGTGTAAACTCTGAAATCCATAATTTCAGACTTCTCTAGCATGGACTCCCTATGGACGTGTAGCGTCCATCTGCTCCCATCATGTCACCCCAAGGGGGAAAAGGGGTTATGACGAACAGGCGTAGTTATTGCTCTAAGCAATAATAACTCTGATCTAGGGTCCAGAAACTTCTTGATTGCTTTCAAGATAAGTAAATATAGATATAAAAACCCTTCATTCAGTTATTTATTCCTGGACACTAAGTTTTCTATTGATGAGAGGGTCTGTGAAACACCATCTTAAAATTTCGGAGGTTTTAGAGTACAATTTATATTTGAGTTTTTGCCCTGAGGTCTTTCTTTGAAAAATTTTTGCTGGCTAGAAAAGTTGAAAATGAGAGTTTTATTTTCCAATTCAGCAAGTTATTGAAAATTTTCTTGAAAATGAGAGTTAATTCTGTTTTTTTAATTAAGAACTTTTACGTGTACTACATCATAATTCAACTTCTGTATACACTACAGCATGCTCACCACCAAAATCTAGTTTCCATTCATCACCGTACAATTGAATCCCTTTTCCTTTATGCATTTTGCCATCCCCCCAACCCCCCAACAAGTAACCACCAATCTATTCTCTGTATCTATGTGTTTGTTTTTGTTTGTTCATTTATGTATTCATTTATTTATTTTTATATTACACATATGAGTGAAATCATATGGTATTTATCTTTCTCTGTCTGACATTTCACTTTGCGTATTACCCTCAAAGTTCATCCATGTTGTCGCTAATGGCAAGATTTCATTCTTTTTCAATGACCGAATAGTATTCCATTGCATATATACCCACTACATCTTCTTCATCTACTCATTTTTTTTTTATGGGCAATTAGGTTGTTTCCATACTGTTGCTGATGTAAATAATGCTGCAGTGAACATAGGGGTACACACATCTTTTCAAATTAGTGTTTTTGCATTCACCAGCTAAATATCCAGAAGTAGAAAAGTTGGATCACATGGTAGTTCTGTTCTTAATTTATTCAGGAATCACCATACTGTTTTCCATACTGGCTGTACCAATTTACATTCCCACCAACAGTTGGATGAAGGTTCTCTTTTCTCCACATCCTCTCAAACACTTGTTATTTCTGACCTTTTTGATAATAGTCATTCTAATGAGTGTGAAGTGATATCTCACTGCGGTTTGATTTGCATTTTCCTAGTAATTAGTACTTTGAACATATTTTCCTGTGCCTGTTAGCCTGTTTTCTTCTTTGGAAAAATGTCTATTCAGATCTTCTGCCCATTTTTAATTGGGTTGTTTGTTTTTAGTGTTGAATTGTGTGAGTTCTTATATTTTGGATATTAACCCCTTATCAGATATATGATTTGCAAATATCTTCTCCCATTCAGCAGGCTGCCTTTTTGTTTTGTTGATGATTTTCTTTGCTGTGCAGAAGATTTTTAGTTTGATGTAGTTTAATTTGTTTATTTTTTCTTTTGTTTCCCTTGTCCAAGGAGACATATCCAAAAAGATATTGCTAGAGACTGATGTGGAAGAGTGTATCACCTATGTTTTCTTGTGGAAGATTTATGGTTTCAGGTCCTACATTCAAGTCTTTAATGGATTTCAAATTAATTTTTTGTGTGGTATGAGATAATGGCCTAATTTCATTCTTTTGCATGTGGCTTTCCAGTTTTCCCACCACCGTTTATTGAAGAGACTTTTCTTTTTTTTTTTGTGAGGAAGACCAGCCCTGAGCTAACATCCATTGCCAATCCTCCTCTTTTTGCTGAGGAAGACTGGCCCTGGGCTAACATCGTGCCCATCTTCCTCTACTTTATATGGGACGCCGCCATGGCATGGCTGACAAGCAGTGCGTCAGCAGATGCCCGGGATCCGAACCCGCAAACCCCGGGCTGCCAAGCACAAGCTAAACTGCTGCGCCACTGGGCCGGCCCCTGAAGAGACTTTTCTTTCTCTATTGTATGTTCTTGGCTTCTTTGTTACAAATGAGTTGCCCATAAATGTCTGGGTTTATTTCTGGGCTCTCAATACTGTTCTGTGATCTGTGTGTCTGTTTTTCTGCAAATACCATACTGCTTTGATTACTATAGCTTTGTGGTATAATTTGAAATGAGGCAGTGTGATTCCTCCAGCTTTGTTTTTCTTTTTCCTCAGGATTGTTATGGATATTCAAAGTCTTTTCTGGTTCTATACAAATTGTAAATTTTTTTGTTCTATTTCTGTGAAAAATGTTGGAATTTTGATATGACTTGCATTTAATCTGTAGATTGCTTTAGGTAGTATGGACAATTTTATTTATTTATTTATTATTTTTGTGTGTGTGAGGAATACCAGCCCTGAGCTAACATCCGTTGCTAATCCTCCTCTTTTTGCTGAGGAAGACTGGCCCTGGGCTAACAGCCATGCCCATTTTCCTCTACTTTATACACCGCCACAGCGTGACTGACAAGCAGTGCATTGGCGGGCGCCCAGGATCTGAACCCGCAAACCCTGGGCTGCCAAGCACGAACTAAACCGCTGCACCACCGGGCGGCCCCTGTAGTATGGACATTTTAACAATGTTAATTCTTCCAATCCATAGACATGTGGTATCTTTCAATTTTTTTGTGTCTTTTTCAATTTCTTTCAACAATATCTTATAGTTATCAGTGTACAGGTCCTTCACATCACTGGTTAAATTTACTTCTAGGTCCTTCATATCCTTGGTTAAATTTATTTCTAGATATTTTATTCTTCTTGTTGCAGTTGTAAATGAGATTGTTTTCTTAATTTCTCTTTGTGCTAGTTCATTCTTAGTGTATAGAAATGCAACAGATTTTTTTTATACTGATTTTGTACTCTGCAACTTTACTGTATCCATTTGTTATTTCTAATAGTTTTTTTGTGGAGTCTGCAGGATTTTCTTTACATAAAATCATGTCACCCACAAATAGAGACAGTTTTACTTCTTCCTTTCTAATTTGGATGCTTTTTATTTATTTTTCTTGCCTAATTGTTCTGGTTAGAAATTCCAATACCATGTTGAATAAGAGTAGTGAGAGTGGGCACACCTGTCTTTTTCTTTATCTTAGAGGGATAGCTGTCAGTTTTTCACTATTGAGCATGATTTTAGCTTGTCATGTATGTCTTTTATTCTGTTGAAATACATTCCTTCTATATCCATTTTATTGAGAGGTTTTATCATTAATGAATGTTAAATCTCATCAAATGCTTTCTCTGCATCTATTGAGATGATCATATGATTTTTATTCTTCATTTTGTTAATGTGGTGTATCATATTGATTGATTTGCAGATGTTGAAACATCCTTACATCCCTAGAATAAATCCCGCTTGATCATTATGTAAGATTCTTTTAATGTATTGTTGTTTTCAGTTTGCTAATATTTTGTTGAGGATTTTAACATCTATTTTCATCAGAGATATTGGCCTGTACTTTTCTTTTTTTGTATTGTCTTTGTCTGGTTTTGGTATCAGGGTAATATTGGCCTTATAAAATGAGTTAGGAAGCATTCCCCCCTCTTTAATTTTTTGGAAGCGTTTGAGAAAGATAAGTCTTAAATCTTCTTTGAATTTTTAGTAGAGTTCACCAGTGAAGATATTTGGTCCTGGACTTTTGTTTGGGGGAGGTTTTTGATTGCTGTTTCAATCTTTCTACAGGTGATCAGTGTGTTAATGTTTTCTATTTCTTCGTGATTCAGTCTTGGAAGGTTGTATGATTCTAAGATTTTATCCATCTCTTCTAGGTTGTGCAATTTGTTGGAATATATCCCTTCATAGTATTCTCTTATAATCCTTTGTATTTCCATGAAGTCCATTGTAACTTCTCCTCTTTCATTTCTGATTTTATTTATTTGAGCCTCCTCTCTATTTTTCTTAGTGAGTCTAGCTAAAGGTTTGTCAATTTTGTTTTTCTTTTCAAAGAACTCGCTTTTAGTTTCATTGATCTTTTCTGTTGTCTTTTTAAGTTCTATTTAATTTATTTCCACTGTGATTTTTATTATTTCCTTCCTTCTACTGACTTTGGGCTTTGCTTGTTCTTCTTTTTCTAGTTTCTTTAGCTGTAAGTTTAGATTGCTTATTTGAGATATTTCTTTTTTCTTGAAGTAGGCCTGTATTGCTAAATACTTCCCTCTTAGTACCACTTTTGCTGCATCCCATAGTTTTGGTTTGCTGTGTTTTCATTTTCATTTGTCTTCAGGAATTTTTTTATTTCTCCTTTGATTTCTTTGTTAACCCAATAGTTGCTTAGTAGCATGTTCATTATTCTCCACATATTGGTAATTTTTCCAAGTTTCTTCTTATAATTGATTTCTAGTTTCATACCATTGTGGTCAGTAAAGATGCTTGATCTGATTTCAATCTTCTTAAATTTATTGAGATGTTTTGTATTCCAACATATGATCTATCCTTGATGGTGTTCCATGTGCCCTTGAGAACATGTATTCTACTGCTTTTGGATGGAATGTTCTGTATATATCTACTAAGTCCATATAGTATAATATTTTATTTAAGGCTGCTGATTCCTTTTGAATTTCTGTCTGGATGATATATCCATTGATATAAGTGGGGTGTTAAAGTCCCCTATTATTATTGTGTTGCTGTCAATTTCTCTCTTTAGGTCTATTAATAACAGCTCTATATATTTTGGTGTTCCTATGTTAGCTGCATATAAATTATGAAATGTTATGTCATTTTGATGAATTGTCCCCTTTATCTTTATATAATGTCCATCTCTGTCCTGTTACCTTTTTTGGCTTGAAGTTTATTTTGTTTGATATGAGTATAACTACACCCACTTTCTTTTGGCTGCCATTTGCTTGGAGTATCATCTTCTATCCCTTCACTTTGAGCGTATGTTTGTCTTTAGAACTGGAATGAGTCTCCTGGAGGCAGCATATAGTTGGGTCTTTTTTGGAAAATCCATCCAGCCACCTGTGTCTTTTGATTGATGAATTCAGTCCATTTAGAGTGTTCATTGATATATAAGGATTTAGTGCTGCCATTTTATCTTTTGTTTTCTGGTTGCTCTATATCTCCATTGTTTCTTTTTCCTTGTGTTTCTGCCTGCATTTTAGTTTGGTGGTTTTCTATGATGTTTTTCTCAGTTTCCTCTTTTTTCGTGTGTTTTGTGTCTCTGCTCTAGTTTTTTGTCTTGTGGTTATAAAGAGGTTTGTTTAAAACATCTCATAGATAAAACAGTCCTTTTTCTGCTAATAGTATCTTATCGTCACTTGCCTATACAGGTTCCATCATTTTCTTCTTCCCTTTTAATCTTTTTATTGTCACAAATTATCCCTTTTTATGTTGTGGGTTTGTTTATGTTGGAAGTTTGGTGTCACTGCAGTTGCTGGTCTTGCCACTGGGGGCACTGGGATGGCAGATGCCTCCACCATCCAGGGTCACCTGAGTCACAGGCACTGCCTCTGCAGCAGGTAGGGGACGGGGAAGTAGGAGGGGAGCCTGGTTCTCATGCACTGCCACTGCAGGCAAGGAGGTGGAGTTGCAGGTGCTGCCGTGACTGGAGAGACCAGGGTCATGGGCCCCTCCTCTGCTGCTGCTGCCCAATTTCCTGGGGCCACAGGTGCTGCCGCAACCGGGAGGCAAGGTTGTGTGTGCTACCTCCACTGCTTCTACTAGGTTCCCTAAGGCTGAGGGCTCAGCCAGGGGACTGGGATTGCAAACACTGCCTCTGCTATGCCTCCATTCCACTCCTCTATGTGTTCCAATCCACCCATTTTCAGATGTATAGATGTGTCAATTTCTATGGCATCCTGGTGTGTTGAGCAGAGGAACCTTTGTTACGTTATGGATGTTTTACTAGTTGTAGATTGAAGAGGAATGACAAAGGGAGTCTTATGCACCATGATGCTGACGTCACCTTCTCCGAGAGTTAATTCTTTATCTCATATTTCTGTTGCAATATCTTATCATCCTAAGAGAAGCCAATTAGCACCTTCAACATTCTTCCTGAAATTCTTCCCAGTCAAATCCACGAGTTCATTGAGTAGGTTTTCTATCTCCTGTTACCCAAGGCAACATTCTTGAAATTGTTTCATCAATACGCAAAATAAATCTCCTTTTCCCTAGTCTGCACTAGTAATTTACTCATTGCAATTCCAGTCTTTTTCCACTATTCAGTCCCAAAACTGATGCTGTAATTTTTGTAAGTGAGGTTTGGTATTCTCTTCACATGCTTATGAGAAGCTTTAATGTCCTCTCTTTTTTTGAGAGATTTGTTTTAACTCTTCACCCATTTTTCTATTGACTTGTTCATCATTGTTTTCCTTATTGATTTATGGTAGCTGCATTTCCCTTTATATATATTTGCCTTATAAATGTTGTTCAGAAAATACCTTTAAAAAGAGTATTACCCACAGGGTCAGTAGCAAAGTCAACCAAATGTTGGTTATTTCCTTAATTGGAAAGTTGACTTTTAAGTAATATTACTAACATCCAGAATTCTTATTTTATAGCACAAAAATAGATGCATTAAATAGCTATATCCTTAAAAATTAAGAATATATCTAGCTGTACATGTTATAGAATTTAAAAAGTGAGCTTGTCATTTAAGAAACAATATTTTTTGTGTAAAACTTAGAATTACAAATCTTCTAGTGTTGAAGCTCAAAGAGATGACTATCCTATATTTATATTTAACCATTTAGTTTCTCATGCTTATTTGTAGCATATTAGCAAATATTTATCAAATTCCTTTAGAAGTATAAAGAATATATATTTTTTTGTTTTCTTAACAGCTTTATTGAGATAACTGATACACAGGAAACTTCACATACTTAATGTATACAATTTGATGAGTTTGGACATGTGCATACACCCCTGATACCATCACCACAATCAAGATAATCAACATAATCATCACTGTCAAAAGTTTCCTCATGCCTCTTTGTTTTTTGTCTTATGTATGTGTGTGTGTGTTAAGAACATATAATAAGAAATCTACCCTTATAACAAATTTTGAAGTATACAATACAGTATTGTTAACTATAAGTACTATGTTGTATAGCAGATCTCTGGAATATATTCATCTGGCAAAACTGAAACATTTTACCCATTGAGCAACACCTCATTTTGCCCACCCCCATCTCCTGAATTCTATTCATTACCATTCTTCCTTTGTTTCTGTGGGACTCCAAGAACTATGGATGTACACTACAAGGTACCAATCCTCAAGGTATAAACTATCTAGCTTAAAACTAAACTAACACTCATGTAGCAAATGCAAAAATAGATGAATGTGAAATGTCATTATGACAGATCATCTGAACATAGTCAATTAAAGGTATAGGCTCATTCTAAAAGAAAGATTAAATGAGGTTTCAAATGTTGCAATGAGTTATAAAGCAAAAAGTTTGGGAATATCCTCTACACAATAAGGAATAGACTGCTTATGCCAAAGCAATTTTTACTAGCCCTACCTAGAAGCAAAACATACTCTCATCTCTTAATGTGCTCAAAGAGATAATATATTAGCTTACTGACATTTTTCCAAAAGTTTCAACATAGTAATTAATTTAGTATTATTAAGCTTTTGGAATCTATACCATTATTATCTACAATGTTTAAGTTTTTAAATAAAGAAAACTACAGAAACAACATACACATATAGACAAAAGTGTAACATAGCTATGTCTTCTTACTCTTATTCACACATTACACTCATTAAGACAAAGATCATTTCTCATAAAAATAAAATATTCTCTAAATAATTCACATCTGATTAATTATTTGCCCTTCCTTTCTTATAGTCCATATATGAAATTCCTTCATTACAAATAATAAACTTCTAATGCAATAGATGCAGAAAAAAAGGAGAAATTAAAAGCCACTTTTGATTAAAAATCTGAAGAAACTAGGAAAAGAGGAAATTTTCTTGTATTCGTTATCTATTGCTGCCTTCTAAATGTCTCCCAAAGTTCCAGCTTAAAACAATAAACATTCATTATCTTATATAGTTTCTAAGGGTCAGGAATCTCAAAGATGCTTTGCTGAATGGTTTTGGCTTAGGGTCTCTCGTGAAGTTGTAGCCAAGCTGTTTGCCAGTACCGCAGTCATCTCAAGGCTTAACTGGAGTTGGAGAATCCTCTTCCAAGATTACTCACATAGGTTTTGGCAGGTCTTAGCTCCTTGCTGGCTATTGGCTGGAGACCTCAGGTCCTCAACATATGGATCTTTCCATAAAGTATCTCACAACATAGCAGCTGGCCTCTTCTGGAGAAGATAATCCAATAGAGAGCAAATGTGACCTCTTATGACTTAGTCTCCAAGTCACTTCTGCCTTATTCTATTAATTCGAAGTGAGTCAATAAGCCTGGCCCACACTCAAAGAAAGAGAAGTACTCGAAACTATAAATATGTATGGATAATTAGGAGTCAGCTTGGAAGCAAGTAAACACTTTTTTAAATTGTATAAATAATATCTACAAAATGTTAGAGCAAAATCGTATTAAATAATGAACTATGTAGAGTTTTCTCTCTGCAATGGCTAATTTTATGTGTCAAGTTGACTGGGCTAAGGGGAGCTCAGATCGCTGGTAAAATATTATTTCCGGGTGTGTCTGTGAGGGTGTCTCCAGAAGAGATTAGCATTTGAATCAATAGACTAAAGAAGATCATCCTCACCCACGCTGATGAGCATCATCCAATCCATTGTGGGATTGAATAGAACAAAAAGGTGGGAGAAGGGTGAATTTGCTCCCTCTGCTTGAGCTAGGACATTCTCTTGTTCTTGGACACTGAAGCTCCTGGTTCCAGGGCTTTCAGACTTAGATTGGGACTTACACCATTGGCCCTCTAATCCGTGGGCCTTCAGACTCAGACTGAATTACACCACTGCCTCTCCAGATTGCAGACAGCAATACTAGGACTTCTCAAACTCCATAGTCAAATGAGCTAATTCCTATAATAAATCTCCTCTTATATATACATATATATCCTATTGGTTTTGTTTCTCTGGAAAACTCTTACTAATATACCCCCTGACATCAGGAATGGAACAGTGATGCCATCCATCATCAATTCTATCCAATATTGTACTGGAAGTTCTGACTAGTGCAATAAAAATAAAATAACAATAAATGGCATAAGCATTAGAAAGAACACAATAAAACACTCATTATATGTAGATAACAGATCATTTAAAATAACATGAAATACATAAAAATCTAGAAATTAAACTTCAAAAGATGTGTATGATCCATACACTAAAACAATCTATTGTAGAAATAAATTAAAGAGGACCTAAATAAATGGAGGAATATGCTATGTCCATGAATTGAAAAACCTAATATTGTAAAATTATCAATTCTTTCTAAATTGATTTACCTATTTAATGCAATTCCAACCAAAATATTAGAAAAGTCTTATTCCTTTAAAAATTGACAAGCTGATTCTACTACTTAATACACAGAAATACAGGTAAATTTGAAGAAGAATGTGATTGGAACACTAATCTAATTATATCACGACTTGTTTAGTGACACAAATTAAACAGTGTTGTATTTGCACAAGGATGGAAAAATAGATCAAGGTCCAGAATAGACAGCCCAGATATATACCTGTCACCTGAATGATTATAAAGGTGGTAATGAAGTAAGATACAGTTGTCCTGGGTCAACTGGAATTCATTTGAAAACAAACTAAAAAACAAGAATCTTGACACCTACTTCAAAACAAAAGGCACATACAAGTTATTCATAGCAGAATTATTTTTAATCATGAGCAAAAATAAAACACATGTCCATGAAGCCTAGAATGAATAAGGACATGTTAATATATTAATAAAGTAGAATTTATACACAGCAATAAATATTAACAAAATACAACTGTATGCAAGAATGACTCTCACAAATTTACATTGAGTGAAAGAAACCAGAAATAAGAGTATAAACTGCTTAATTCCGCTTGTACAAAGTTCAAAAATAGACAAAAGTAATCTGTGGTGTTAGAAATAGGATTGTTATCTTTGGCCCAGCAGTGGAGAATGGAAAGGAACTCAAAGTAGGCTTCTGGATTGCAAATAACTTTTTTTTTTTGTAAAAAAAAAAGCCTAGATGCTTATTAAAAGCATATTCACTTTACAGTTTTGAGTTGTATATGTTTACATGTGAGTGTTCTTTGTCAATTATATTAACAAAATAGACTCCTTTTGTAAAGGCTGTAAAAGGAAAAATTATTAATACAAAGAGAATCATTTTAAAAGTCCTATCTTTTGAAGCACTTTAAATTTTTAGTTTGAATTTTATATAAAAATTCTTGCTGATAGTTATAAAGTCAGAAAATATAAAATATTCATGGGATTTTATTGCTTGTGTCTTCAGGTAAAATCAATAAATATGAGTAATTGTGAAGTAAGGGTGGCACTATGCAACTTTGAGTGAACAGAGAATCAATCCTGAAATAATAAAAAAGGAATAACTCCTTGTCACATTCTTAGTGTTCTTCAAGACTTTTCTTTTAATTTCATAAAAATCTGCAGACATTTTAAAAATAGATTGCTGTAATGTATGAGGTATTTAGTTTGGGGATTAAGCTGTTAGAAATTGGGTTCAGATAGCAGAAGTACATGTTTAATTTAAGTAAAGCCAATACTAGAAAGCTAAATATTAAAAACAACTATCAAATCTACTTGCACATAATGGAAAGAAGTATAATATTTTGAAATAATGGCAATTATGGAAAGAAGTATAGTATTTGGAAATTATTAGGCTTAGCGAAAGATAGTGGAAGATTACTTGGTGGAACACAGTAAAAAATAGGCACAAAAATCCAGGCAATTAGGTGTTCAGTGTTTAGATCTTGTGAGTATTTCTACTTCTTAAGAAGAAGGGTAGAAGTTACAGGCAAGAAAGCACTTATAAATGAGTTTAGGGTAGAGAATATATTGAAAACTAACAGTAACGGAGCAATAGCAAAGTTCAATTGAAATTAAATTTAGTGAGCAAATAAAAGCCACCTATTTTTTAAAAACAATCATTAGATTGGTGCCATATCTTGAGATTATCCTAGATATGGTAGTCAACGTGGCTCTACTAGTGGAGATTAGAGGGGTGTGGGTACAGAGTTGGGGTGGTTCACAGAGATTCAGTTGGATCACGACAGTGACTTGGGATAGACTCTTGACCAGATGCATTACTCTCCTGAGAAGACAGAGAATTCTGTTTTGCTTAAATGGGATGTGCTGCTTGCAGAGATTGATTAGTTCACTTTGTAATCTTCTCAAATTACCCAATTTATTTAATTTTCTATATTTTATAGCAGAATTGTCTTAATACTAATTTATAAACATTATTGACAGTCTACCTCTGAGCACTTTTATGAAGTTATCACATTTTATCATGCAGTATTAAGTTGATGATATTTTTAAAAAGCTAAGCATCTTATGAGAGAAGCTATGTATAGGGGCTTTTCATATTCATAGATATAGCATTAATAACTATCCCATATGTTGAGTTAATAATTTTCACTTTATCTTGATTGAGAATCATGTCTTTGTCAAAATTTCATGGTCAATGTATATGGAATAATTTCAATTAAAAATTTAGCTTTTTGTTCAATTGTGTTGGCCAAGAAGCAGATTGATGTTCTTAACAATTGCTGCAAATCTAAATATTTTCTTCAATAAGCTTGACTTCAAATGTACTAGCAAAGTAAGATGCATTCTTTATCCTATAGCCCAAGGCAAAACTCAGCTTACCTGACTGATTTTAAGATTAAATCAGTATATCTACTTACAAGCAACACTGCCAGAACATTGATCTGGTAATAAATAATGTAGCTTGCACTTGAAGGCCATGGAAGTTTCCTATTGCAACATTTTACAAGTACAATTTTCTCAGTCCTCTAGGGAATATGATGGGCAAATTGCTCAAGTGAAGAAATAGTTAAGATGGAGGTAAAATAGAACAGGTATTTCACACATTTTATCAGCATCTTCTTTAATTCAGACCTGAAAATACTTTTATATTATCTGTGCAATCAGTAATTTTTATAAATTATAAATGTAATAAAAAAATAAGCTACTCTCAAGAGTATGAACACATTATGTATTTACATTTTTTAAAAAAAGGAAAATAATAATAGAGCCTCCTTATTGGGCATCTACAGAATATACGTCATGGGGAAAGGCTTCTTATACAACTATTTCAGTTCTCATATGGTAGGCAGAATTCTAAGATAACCACCAATGACTCCTGCCCTTGTATAATTCCCTCCCCTTGAGAGGGAGTGCGACCTATGCATATGATGGTCATCACTCCCATGATTATATTACATTATATGGTAAAATGAATTTTGTAGATGTAATTAAGTTTCCTACTTATTTGACTTTGAGTTAATCCAAAGGGAGATTATCCTGAGTGAGCATGACCTATTCAAGTGAGTCCTTAAAAAAGACAAGCAACAACACATTCTACTACTGGACTAGGTGAAAGCAAAGAGCCATGTTGTAAACTGCCCATGGAGGGGCCATGCAGCTAGGATATGAGAGTTACTTCTAAGAGCTGGGAGTGAACCCCAGCTGACAGCCAACAAGAAGAGACACATCCCAGTTCTACAACCACAAGGAACTAGATTCTGCCAACAGCCTGAATGAGAAGAGAATCAGAGACCCAGATGAGAATCTTAGGTCCAGCCAACAACTTGATTTCAGTTTTATGAGAAATGAGCGGCGAATCCATTACACCATGCCCAGATATATGACACACAGAAACTGTGAGATAACAAATGTGTTGCTTTAAGACACTAAATTTCTGGTAATTTTTTACACAGCAATAGAAAACTGGTATATCTCACAACAGCCTTGCAATGCAGGCATTATTATCCTCGTTTAGGACAATAAGAAAGCTGAGGGTCAAAGAGGTTAAGTGAAAGAGCTGGGATTAGTTCAAAGCTTTATTTTAAATACGTACATACCTGTATTCTCTTCACAATCACATTATTGCCTAACTAGCTCACAAAATTTTATTTCACTCAAATGTGAATGATCATGTTACTATAATTTTGTAATTTATAAGAGAAAGAAGACAACAAAAAGATCCCCTATCTTTCAACAGATAGGGTTAACCTTAGAAAGAGTTGTGAAATACGGCAACCATTGACCTTTTTACTGACTCCAGATTTGCTTTTTCCACAATGTCATATAGTTGGAATCATACAATATGTAGAAATATGTGCCTTCTTTCACTTAGTAACATGTATTTAAGTTTTCTTCATGTCTTTTCGTGACTTGATAGTTCATCTCTTTTTAGTGCTGAGTAACATTACACTGTCTGGATGTACCACAGTTTATTTATCCTTTCACCTACTGAAGGACATCTTGGTTGCTTCCAAGTTTTGGCAATTATGAATAAATCTCCTATAAACATCCATGTGCAAGTTTTCTGTTGAAATAAGTGTCAACTCCTTTGGGTAAATAAATACCAGGTAGCACATTTGCTGGATTGTATGGTGAGAGTATGTTGTTTTGTTAGATACCACTAAAGTGTCTTCAAAAGTGACTGTACCATTTTGCATTCCCGCCAAAATGTGAGAGTTCTTGTTGTTCCACACCATCTTTGCTGTTGTCAGTGTTCCAGACTTTGGCCATTCTAATAAATGCATATTGGTATCTCGTTGTTTTAATTTGCATTTCCATGGTGACATATGATGTTGTGTTATCCACTCCTCTTTTCATGTGCTTATTTTACACCTGTATGTCTTTGGTGAGGTGTCTGTTAAGATCTTTGGCCCATTTTTTAATTAACTTGCTCGTTTTCCTATTGTCAAGTTTTAAGTGTTCTTTGTATATTTTGGATGACAATACTTCAGCAGATGTGTCTTTTATGCTAATGATCCATTTTGAGTTAATTTTTCTGACAGGTGTAAAGTCTGTGTTCAGATTCATTTTTTTGTATGTGAATGTCTAGCTGTTAAAGAACCATTTATTAAAGAGAGTATCTTTGCTCCATCATATTACATTTGCTCCTTTGTCAAAGACCAAATGACTATAATTATGGACATCTATTTCTGGGCTCTCTTTTCTGTTCCATTGATCTGTTTGTCTATTCTTTCACCAATACCACATTGTCTTCATTACTGATGCCTTACAGTAAGTCTTGAAGTCAGGTAGCATCAGTTCTCCAACTTTGTTCTTCTCCTTCAACATCATGTTGGCTATTCTGGGTATTTTACCTCTCCATATAAACTAAAAGTCAGTTTGTTGATATCTATAAGATAACTTTCTGGGATTTTGATTGGGATTGCTTTGAATGTGTAGATCAAGTTGGAAGAACTGACATATTGACAATATTGAGTTACTTTTTATTTAGAGTATAAATGAAAAATTTCAATTGCAAGGTGATATTTGAACAGAGACATGAAAAACTTAAAGACAGAGGAAAGGAAAATGGCATGTCTGGTAAAGTGCAAATGAAAAGGAGGTGCAAGAATGCTTGTCATACTCATGGAACTTCAAGGAATTCAGAGTGGTTGCAATTCAGTGAACAATGGTGAGGGAAATACAAAGTGAGGTGACAGAAGTAATGAGAGTCCATACACTATAAGATTTGAAGGGCATTTTAAGGACATGTGCTTTTACCTTGAATGAAATGAGATGCCATTGGATAGATCGAGCACAGAGGTGAACTTATTTGCTTAAAATTTTAAAGGTTCATTCTTGCTTCTGTGTTAAGAATGGATTTTTGGAAAGAGAAGGAAGAATTCGGGGGAAGGAGGTAAATTAAGAAGGTATTATTGTAATTCAAGCAAGAAATGATGGTGGCTTGGGTCAAGATGATAGAGGAGGGGGTGGATAAGAAAACTTCAGACTGGAGATATTTTAAAGGTAGCATCAACAGTAGACAGATTGAATGTGAGATATGATAGAAAGATGAATCTTCAATGGCTCCCAGTTGCTTGTCGCGAGCAATTGGAAGGGTGAAGTATCTCTTTTCTGAGGTAGGTAAGAATGTGGAGGAGCATATTTGGGGATGGAAACAAAAAAAATATTTTGGGGACATTTGTTAAGTTAAAGATACCTACTAGACATCAAAATAGGGATGTTAAGTAGGCAGGTATATACACATTTGAAGTTCAAGGCAGAGGTAGATATTGTTTGTGAATCAACAGCATAAAGATGACATCTAAAGACAAAGACTGAATGGAAATTCCAACAGTGTGAATGAAGAGAGAGAAGAGAACATCTGAAGTCTGAGTCCTGAGATGTTAAAGTGATGAAGTAAAGTTAGCAAAGAAAATTGAGAAGGAGAAGCCATTGTGGTAGGAAAACCAATAGTAGTTTCCCAAAAGCATGTGAAAGCTCAACCTGATTTTCAGTATTCATTGAAAATCAGGCTAGTGGAACACGACCTCTGAGAGTGAGGGGTGAAGAGTAAGAATAAGGTGAGAATTGAGGGCAATTAAAAATGAAGAGCTATATTTTCTTAAAACAAAATCATTTCTGTGTTGTAGTTGGGGTGTATCTTGACATTTACCAATACTCTCATTCCTGATCTCTACATTTAAAAAACGTAATCTTACTCCCTGTTATTTATAACTCTGGATTCTGAAGACCCTATTTACAAATATTGTTGACTAAACTCTGTCATAGTTTAGTGATTCAACTATACCCTCTGACCTCCATGTGTTATGACTTTAAGGTCTAGCATTATCTTGATTCTACTTATCAACCTGTTTGGAATGAAAAGACATGGAAATTTACATTGATTTTTTTTGATGGATTATCTGAGGATAAACTGAAGGTTATGTCCAAGTCTAAATAATGAGCTCCTTTCATCTTACACTCCTTATTGACCACTGATCCTTCAAAAATAAAGTAAAATGATAATAATAATAACCCCAAAAAATGATATACATGCAGCTGCTTAAAGCACCTGGTTTAAACTGTAGAACACATATTTGCATTCATACTGTAGTTAAAAACATATTTATATGGAGTTTGAAAAAATACATATACTTTTAAATATTAAAAGACTTATCTGAAGTTATGAAAGGTAAGCTTTCTAAAGTAATACCTTTCCACCTTACTGTGAGGCATAATATTGACTTTTCAAATATGGTTGTTACTGTCTAACATGAAAAAAAAGAAAATGCATTTTAGAATTGACCTGGGAATTAAAAATTCAGAACAAGCCTTAAATATGCAATAGGTTTACCCTATAATTCTGAATAATGCATTTAACCTATAATTTCAAAAAGTATTGAGCATGTCTTCTTCAGAAAAATGTCTATTCAGGTCCTCTGCCTATTTTTTAGTTGGATTATTTGTTATTTTGATATTAAGTTGAATAAGTTCTTTATATTTTTCAGATATTAACCCCTTACTGGATGTATGATTTGTGAATATCTTCTCCCATTCAGTAGATTGCTTTTTTGTTTTGTTGATGGTTTTCTTCACTGTGCAAATGCCTTTTAGTTTGATGTAGTCCCGTTTATTTATTTTTGCTTTTGTTGCCCTTGCCTGAGGAGACAGCTTCAAAAAAAATTACTAAGACTGATGTCAAAGAGTACACTACCTATGTTTTCTTCTAGGAGTTTCATGGTTTCGGATTGTATATTCAAGACATACAGATGGCCAACAGACACATGAAATGATGCTCAACATCACTAATCATCAGGGAAATGCAAATTGAAATCACAGTGAGATATCACCTCACACTTGTAAGAATGGTTATTATCAAAAAGACAAAAAATTGGGGCTGGCCTGGTGGCTTAGTGGTTAAGTTCGTACACACCACTTGGGAGGTCAGGGGTTCTCAGATTCAGATCCCAGGCATGGACCTGTGCACTGCTTATCAAGCCATGCTGTGGCAGACATCCCACATATAAAGTAGAGGAAGATGGCCACAGATGTTAGCTAAGGGCAAATCTTCCTCACCAAAAAAAAAAGACAAAAAATAAGTCTTGGTGAGGATGTGGAAAGAAGGGAACCCTGGTGCACTATTTGTGGGAATGTAAATTGGTGCAGCCACTATGGAGAACAGTTTGGAGCTCTCCCCCAAATTAAAAGTAGAATTACCATATAATCCAGCAATTCTACTTCTGGGTATTTATCTGAAGGAAATGAAAATACTAATTTGAAAAGATGTATGCATTATTTACAATAGCCAAGATATGGTAGCAATCTAAGTGTCCATTGATAGATACATGGATAAAGAAGATGTGGTATGTGTATTTATAATAGAATATTACTCTGCTATAAAAAAGAATGAAACCTTGCCATTTGTGACAACATGGATAAACTTAGAGGACATTATTGTAGGTGAAATCAGACAGAGAAAGAAAAATACTATATGACTTCACTTATATGTGGAATCTAAAAAACAAAACAAAACAGAAACAGACTCATAGATACAGAAAACAAACTGGTGGTTGCCAGAGGGAGATGGGAGTATGAGGTGGGTGAAATAGGTGAAGGAGATTAAAAGGTACAAATTTCCAGTTATAGAATAAATAAGTCAAGGGGATGTAATGTACAGCACAGGGAATATAGTGAATAACATTGTAATAACTTTGTATGGTGACAGATGGTAACTAGACTAGTCGTGGTGATCATTTCATAATGTATATAAATATCAAATCACTGTGATGTACTCCTGAAACTAATATGGTATTGAATGTTGATTATACTTCAATAACAAAAGAGAATTGAGCAAAAGCAGACATTAGTCACTTCTTTGCCGATGCTTAAATGTATGACTCTATGTATATATGCATGAGTAAAACATTTGATATTTTAAATCTATAGCAGTTCATAAGTATAGTCTTATGAATTAAAAACTCAAATCTTAGGTATTTCACAAGTTTATGCAATTAGAAGCAGCAAAACATTAAATAGATCCTTAAAGAATGTAGAAACATATGTAGAGGCATAAACTAAGACATTTCATGGCAGTACACCATGTGTTTGGGAGAATGCTAATTTCAGGAGTGCTAATCATTTTTAGGTATATAGTCTCACGATATCTGAATGAGCTCTCCTCACTGAGTGTTTAAACCTTGTTTGCAACTTTTTGTCACAATGATAAAGCCTCTAATTCACTACAGTGAGCTATACAATCTCAGTCACAGAGAATGATTGGGGACATTTATTAAGTTAAAGATATGATCTGCCATATCACTTTCTTTTGTAGTGACCTCTATGATCTCTCAGGCATCGTCATCATCCATGCTTGTGAAACTCTTTAAAAACACTTCTGGTTATGAGCAATTTCAAACATAAACAAAGTAAAACAAATAGTACTATAAAACCTCATGTACCCATCTTCTAGCTTTAATAACTCAATACTCTTGATTCATCGATACTTAACGCAATTCCAAGCTCCCTTACTGAATTATTACTATTTTACAGTTTTTTTGAGGTAAAATCAATGGGTATTGAATTTCACACATCTAAACTGTATAAATTTGACAAATTAATACATTTATTTAACCCAAAGCTCTAATTAGCTATTGAACATTTCTATCACTCTAAAATTTTCTCTAGTGGCCCTAACTGGTCCATCCCTCTCAGTGGAGGCAACCATTTTTTTTTTTTAATTTTAATTTTTTTTTTTTTTTGTGGGGAAGACCAGCCCTGATCTAACATCTATTGCCAATCTTCCCCTTTTTGCTGAGGAAGACTGGCCCTGGGCTAACATCGTGCCCATCTTCCTCTACTTTATATGGGACGCCGCCGCGACATGGCTGACAAGCAGTGCGTCGGCGGGCGCCCGGGATCCGAACTCGCGAACCCCTGGCTGCCAAGCGCGGACTAAACCGCTGCGCCACCGGGCGGCCCCGGAGGCAACCATTTTTTGATGATCTTCACTATGGATCAGTTTTGTCAGTTCAGGAATGTAATAGAAATGGAATCATACAATTCTTTTGTGTCTAGCTCCTTTCACACAGCGTAATGTCTATGAGATTCATGCATGTTGATGCAGGTAGCAGTATTTTATTCCACTGTGTACATATATCACAATTTCTGCATCCATTCCCCCTGTTGATGGATTATTTGAAGTTTTGGTCTATTATAAATAAAGATCCTGTGAACATTCTTGTATGATTTTTTAGTAAAAATATGCTTTTCTTTCTCTTGGATTAAAATACCTAAAAGTGGAATTGCTTGCTCAAATGGTAAGTTGTTGCTTAAAGTTAAAAGAAACTTCCAAAACTTTTGACAAAGTGGATTCATCATTTTATATTCCTATCAGCAATATATGAGATTTCTGTCTGTTCCATATCTTAGCCAATATTTTGTGTTTGTCGGTTTTTTATTTAAATAGCTTCATTGAGATAATATATGTACCATAAAATTCACCCATTTATAATGTACAATTCCATTATTTTTAGTATATTTACAGAGTTCTGTATAATAAAGAGAAAGACTGTATTTTGGACGTTTGACTTGAAAACTTTCGAACACTAGCCCTTTTCTCCCTTTCCTTTCTCCTTTTGTCCCACATATGCGCAAAGCAACAAGAAAGTGCTTACCCTCCTTCCCTTGGCACTGGTCCAAAATTCAAATGCATGGAAATCTTGGCCCATGAGCAAGAACCCTCACTTTGACCCCACCTCTTAGCCACAATAAAAGCCAAAGTCACTAGTCTCTCTTCACTCTTGTCACCTGGACTGGCTTGTGCCAGCCCTGCTCTCCCTGGAGAGTCCCATTATGTGAGTAATAAAACTTTTCATATCCTCTTGGTATGTGTGGCATAATCTGTCTCAACATACAAACTATTTTTGTGTAAAAGGTTGATACCAGCATCCATGGGGAAACTACAAAACATTGTGTAACCACAGAGTCTAACTTTAGAAAATTTTTACCACCTCAAAAAGAAGCCTCACAGATGTTAGCATTCACTTCTAATTATCTCCCCCAACATTCCCCCCAACCTTAGGCAAGCACTAACTTATTTTCTGTCTATAGATTTGTCTATTGTGCACAATTCATATAAATAAAATCATGCAAAAGGTGGCCTTTTGTGACTTCTTTCACTTAACATAATATTTTTGAAGTTCATCCATATTGTAGCATGTATCAGTACTTCACTCTTTTTCATTGCCAAAATATATAGCATATGTGAATATAGCGCATTTTGTTTAACTACTTATCAATTGATGAGCATTTGAGTTTTTTCCAGTTTTTGGCTATTATGAGTAATGTGATGAATATTCATGTCCAAGTCTATTTGTGGAGATATGTTTTTATTTCTCTTGTGTACGCTTAGGAGTAGAATTGCTAAGTCACATGGTACTCTGTATTTAAAATTCTAAGGAATTTACCAACTTTTTTTCAGAGTAGTTGCACGATTTTACGTTCCCGACAACAACGTGAGGGTTCCAATTTCTCCACATCTTTGCCAACACTTATACCGTTTGTGTTATTATAACTGTTCTTGATCATTGTTTTATCTTTATTTGCTTCTAAGATTTTTGACAAACTATCTATAAAATACATTTTATCTGTTTACTTATGTTTTTATTTCTCTTGTGGTAGTAGAGAATGCAGAAAATTAACTTAATCATATCTATAGATATAATGAAGTCACACACAGTCTATTACTTTCTGATATCTTACAGAGCTAACAGATGAGAGTAAGAAGACCCTAAAACGCCACCCCATAACCAAAATAATATCTAGATATGATAAAGAATGGATTGGAAAGAATAGATTAAGAGCAACTTTGTGAATCACTAAAAAATTTTAAATGTGGTAAGAAAAATCAAGTTAAAAATCATAATACTAAAAAGAAACAGCTCAATTCTCCTTTAAATAAAGTGAGCAAAATGAAAGAACATCATTGTCACTTTCCATTTAGTATTAAATTTATTCTGAATTACCAATGTCTAAATAGATCTCAAGACAAAGGGAGAAAAAAAGACAACTATGGGTCTTTAGCAGCACTTGGCAAAAAGAAATACTATTTAATTGGATGTCTAAAAATCATTTTTTCTTCTAGGAAACAAAGCAATACAGCAAGAGTACAATACACTGGGATAAAACAATCCTAAAAGTATTCTTTACTGAAGCAAAATCCCTAAAATAGACCACCACTGGTAATCCAATGGCTAGTAGACTCTAATATCTAAACTGCTCTCAATCAATAGCTTAGAATATTTCAATAAGGCCACAAATATTCATGTGTTCCTAATGAGATGAGTTTATGAACTTGAATAAACAAAGTTCCCAGATTCTTTGTTTCATGTTTCAACTTAGATATTTTATATTGCATAAACATCCTAGATACAATAGAGAAGTAAAATGCATTCTGCCTTGTGTTGCAAGATTTAAGAACTCAAGTCGTACCCTTACACGTATATATAGATATATACGTATATGACATTTATCATACTATGGGAAATAACTAAATACTAGTTAAAATAATGTAAGACTTCGTGGGGTTGTAAATCAGCTAAAATGTTAAAGTTTTTACACAGGTGAAAAACATTTGAAATATAACTAAATTATTTTCTATTTTTAAGTATCTTTGAATATTAAATTATTGTTTTTCTTGCTCTCAAATGTACCTAATTATTCCAGGGAACGCCTTAGAGCCCAGCAGATCTATATTTAACATCTGTCTTAAGAATCAGTGCCTGAGTTTTAAGTTTAAAAAATAGTCAATTGTTAGATGTAATACATTCATTACAGTACATAAGTGATTCTTGAAGAAAAAAAGTGTGATAAATTATTGTCTGGAAATATTATTGTTTATCACTTATATGGTAAGAGACATTAATATGATTTATTTAAAAATATTCAAAGGACACTGAATACTACCACATTTATTTAATTTTTAATTCAACTATTTATTTTAATTATTTTTCCATAATGAATGACACCTGTTTACCCAAGAGCAGTGATTAGATATTTCAAATTAAAATTGTGTATGTGTGTACATCTGCACTTGTTTTATTTGAAAGGTAGATTTTTTTTCTTTCATTTTTGTCATAATGAAGCTGTGAATCAAATCTGGTGGATACCCCAACAATTCAGTTCCCTTCAAAGGGTACCAAATGCTCTTCGATCAAATGAGAAATGATCAAAGGCTAAGACTGCTTTAAAAACTCATGAAAATATTAGATTCGAGGGCTTTTCTTTTCATTTCTCCTTGAGTTGGCCCTTTGAGGATCCCTTTTACTAAAAGGAAAAGGAAGAAAACTAATCTAACATAGAAAATAACGCTATGGAAACACCATGTGGGTGATATTTCATTACAGGTAGATTTATCAGCATTTTGAAGTGAAAGTCATCAATGATCTAAGGACATATGTTCCCCTCAGAAGTCACAGTCACTTCATTTATGTCAGTCAGGGAATTCATTTTTTATGGTTGAATTTTACAGCTGTTTAGATGCTTGTTTGATTTGAGAACATCTTAAATTTAAATGAACATATCAGTGCTGAAGCAGTCAGAAAAGATTGAGTTTATTTGTAGATGGAATGGCAAAATTTCATATCAAAGTGCAGACCACAGCTTCCGGCAGCTCTCTATCAACTCAGAAAATTATCAAAACCAAGAATGATCCCAAAATGTCTTTGCTAATATTATAGCACATTTCCGTGTCATCAGCAAACCCAATTCTGTGAATAGATAGCATTCACTGTTGTAAAACTAGCCCACACTGGATTTATAAAATACTTTATCCAATTCAAGTTTTTTTTCTTGCTATCAAAACACCATCTTGTTGTCCTCCCTAAAAGAGAAATATGCATCTGTAATGGTACAGTATATATTACAGAGTGAAGAATAATCCTCACAGCTGATATAGAGATAGGGGAACTATTTGTAACATCTTAAAAGATAGAGTGCTCAAATATAGATGCTTCCAGTGCTACATTTGACTTACGTTCTCCTAAATGATAGAAGCGAAGTTTATGGCTTTATCACTTTGGGAAATGAGAAAACCACAAATCTTATCTACACAGTTTCTTAGAACAAATAAGGAAACTATTAACCACTTATGAGGTGATGGAATTCTATGAAATAATAGCTTACTTCTATCTTTCTACTTAGACATATCATTCTCTTCTTTTTCTGTGTGTAAGCCCATAATGTCATGTTCATTATATAAATTTGCATTACCAATGCTAACTCCCAAATACTAAGCTGTCTCCTGTGTCAGCACAGTGCTAGTGTGTGCACTTCAGTATGTCGAGGAGGAAGCAATAGCAAGAGCTGAAATTCATACTTTTTCTCCTACTAGAATATAGACATTATTAGACTCATTTCATGACTCTCAAGAATAATCCTATTCTTTGGGTTAGTAGATTCTTAATTGTGTTCTGTGAAGCTTTAATGTTCATGAAAGTCTTAGGGTCACTGAGCGGGATGTGTAGAATACATAGAAATTCAAGCAGGCTGGGTAGCAGGCCCAAAGTTTTTACTTTACACAAAACAAACTTATTTTTAACTCTTTCATATATAATTGAGTTCCACACAATTTTGTAAATAAACTTTTGAATAGTCTTAAATTTACTGAAAAGTTGTGAAGATGGTACAAAAGCACCAGACCCAGTTTTCCCTACTACTCACATGTTACTGTAGCATGGTACATTTGTCACAACTAATGAACCAATTTTATACATTCTCATGAACTAAAGCCCATACTTTATTCATGTTTTCTCAGCTTTTACCTAATGTCATTCTCTGTTCCAGAATCCTATCCAGAATTCCATATTAGATATAGTATTTGGTATCCTTAAGTTCCTCATATGTGACAGTTTCTCAGACTTTCCTTATTTTTGATGACCTAGACAGTTTTGAGAAGTATTGATCATATGTTTTCTAGAACGTCCCTCAATTTAGGTTTGTCTGATTTTTTTTTATTATTATTAGCCTGGAGTTATGTATTTTTGGGTAGAAAGACCACAGAGGTAAAATGCCACATTCATAACATCACAGCAAGAGTAGATTCTACCAATATGACTTGTCAATGTTGATGTTAACCTTGATCAGCTGGCTGAGGCTGTGTTTGTCATGTTTATCCTTTGTAAAGTGACTTTTTCTCCATTTTAATACTTTACTCTTTGGAAGAAGTCACTGTGAGCAGCTCACGCTTAAGGAGGGCCTCATCTTCTTGAGAAGGGAGTATCTACATTAATTGTTTGATATTCTGCATGAGATGTCTATTCTCATTTATCCAATTGTCGATTCTCAATTTATCCAATCAATTATTTGTATCAGAATGCACTCATAAATATTTATGTATACTTTGAGTTATAAGCCAATACTGTTTTTATTTTTGCTCAAACTTTTTCAGCTTTGGCAACCAAAAGCTAGTTCAGTTAGCTTCTATGTCCCTTTTTTCATACTCACATCAATGTGTGTTTGTGTGTATATGTGTGTACTTCCTTACTTCCTGACACTACAGGAAGCTACAGGCTCATCTTGAGAATTTCCTGCCACAGTCCTAGAATCATCCAGGAGCCCTTGTTTCCTTTAGGGGGAATGATAGTATAAAACCTAGATGTGTGTGCTGGATATGCTTGTTGCTACTGAAAGTCCACATTCAATTTCAATAGGAAAAAAATTACTACTGCTGATATAAAAGTTAAATCATTGCTCTATATGAACTTGATCTATTCTCCCTCTCTCTTTCTCTCTGTCACTGTCAGACGCTCAGTTTGTAATGTCTCCTCCCATTGTTCATTAATTCTGGGCCCCAACATAATCCAACCTCTAGATTTTTCTCCATTGTCTATCCTTAAAAATTTCAAGTTCTCTTCCTTCAGGGCCACATTTTCTTCTAAATGTCAACAAATAATGTACAAACAAGCATTTATTGATATGAATATTATGCCAATGTGTTATGTAATGAGATCTACTTAGACATATCATTTTTTGCATATTACATAAACCTAGAAAAAATGATTTAAAAGGAATTAAAGCAAATTTATTAGGTTAAAAATTTATCCAATAATTAAGAGAACACATTTTTTTATAAATGTCAACAAAAGCATTAAAATAATTCTAGTATAGAAGCTTAGAATTTTTAAGAAAAGGAAATTTGGGAGGAGGGGAAGGTCCCAAATCTATTTCTTGTTACAATAACCTGTTACAGTTTTCTGTGTCTTATATAGTCATTTTTTCTTTTAAAACTAATATTCAAATAACTTCTATTCTCCTCTTCATTTCTACTTATTAACATAACTTTTAAATTTATTTTACCTATTCTTAAAAAGTCCCTAGGCTTTCTAGGGCAAACACTGAATTGAAAAGAATAAGATCTATCAGTTTCAGTTCACAACATCTTTAAATCTTATTACAGTTATACACCACATTACAACGTTTTGGTCAACGACAGACCATGTATACAATAGTGGTCCCATATGATTAATACCATATAGCCTAGGTGTGTAGTACGTTATACCATCTAGGTTTGTGTAAGTACTCTCTGTGATGTTCACACAAAGAAATCGTGAAATTGCCTAAAGACACATTTCTCAGAACGTATCCCCATTGTTAAGCAACACGTAACTGTATTAAGCTTTATTCTCCAGTGGCCCTAAACCCTTCTTTATCCCTTCCTTCGCGTTCTTGGTTAAGAGAGTAAGTCTTAGAATCTAGAAGAGTAAAGAACTCCCTAGTTTTCTGATGGCTGTAATAAACCAATTATTGCAGGGAGATAATTTTTTTCCTAGTTTCTTAGGAATCTAACAGTTTGAAGGATTTGGCCATACATTGCTCCCTTCCTTCACATATGAGCAGTTAGAACAGCTGTTATCTAATAAGGTGGCTTAAAAATACATATTCATTATTGTTCTCATGTCTATGGGTCACTTAGGTAGTTCTGCTGATCTAGACTAGATTCATTTGATCTTGGATATGCTTGTTCATACACCTGTGGTCCACTGCTAGGTTGACCAGGGACCACCTATTTTAAGTGGGCTTCTTTTACATTTTAGATGGTTACTTGGTACTCAGCTGGGGCAACAGATATAATTGAACTAGGTTTTTCCCTTCATCCAGCACTAAGCCAGCCTCGTTCACATGATGGTCATAGTGTTTCCAAAGAGAAAGTAGAAGTGAAGTCGGACACTTGAGGGGTACTGTAGATATGAAACCAATTTGCTGTTTTCCTGTTTAACTTGAGGAGTGACTCAGGGGTCTCGATGACTTGTGAGCTTGGTTTGCAGAAGAAAGAGAATGCCTTCTGGAGGGTTGCAATCGCTGGATGGCTAGTCCTCTGCAGCCCAGAAGTCAGATTACCCAGGGGCTTATCAGGACTGACCCTTTTGTTTCCCTGAAGCTCCTCCTGCCAAGCCCCATAGCTCCATAAAACTCCCCTGATTTCTGTTCTTGGGGAGGTGGATTTGAGTGAAGCCAGGCTCCCAGCTATTCATTTTGGCCAATTTCGATAAATCTTCCTCCATCCCCAAGCACCAATGTCTCTGTGCTTGGCTTGCTGTTCATTGAGTACACGAACTTGAGATTAAGAGGTTCAGTATCAGACATGTACAAGGTCCCTTGAGACGTAGTTACAGGACTGGCACAATATTATTTCTGTCTCACTCTTAAATTCAACCCAATCTAAAGGGCTTGGGAAAGAAACCCCACTTTTTGATGGTAAGACCCACAGCATCACACTGCAGATGCATGGAAAATAAATGGAGAGGATTTTTGCAACCAATCTGCCACAGCATCTAAACAGAAAATCAAAAAAGTCTAATATCAGTGTACACCAATATTTAATTGTCAGAGAGAGGTGTCAGAACTATCAAAGGAAGTTGAAAAGCAGAAGCCAATGAGATAGAAGAAAAACAGAATAATAGTAGAGTCCCCAGAGATGAGTAAAGAATGGGTTTCAACAAGAGACAAGTGATCAGCCTTTCAAATGGTGATGATAGGTCCAGTAAGACGTGACCTAAGAAGTTATCATTGAATGCAGCAACATAAAAATCAATACTTGGGCAGAGTGGTAGAAATAAAGTCTACCTGGATTAAGTTTAAGAGAGAATAAAAGCTGAAGCATCAGATCTCGCAGGTTAGGGACTCAGTCCTGCAAAACTGTCTCCCTCCCCAACTTCACCAATAGCAAGTCCAGGTTATCACCTGTTCTTCTGACCTACAGGCTGTAAATCAGAGTTTCCAACAACCCCCTTCCTCGGGGTTGATTAGTTTACCAGAGTGACTCACAGAACTCAGAAACATTTTACTTACTAGATTACTTGTCTATTGTAAAAGGATATGACTCAGGAACAGCCAGAGGGAAGAGATGCACATAGGGCAGGGTATGGGTAAACGATGTGGAGCTTCCATGACCTCCCTAGGCACTCACTCTCCCCAAATCACAACCTGTTCACCAACCCAGAAGATCTTCAAACCCCATCCTTTTGGGTTTTTATGGAGGCTTTATTACATAGGTGTGATTGATGAAATCATTGGCCATTGGCAATTGAACTCCATAATCAGTCCCTCTCCCCTTCCTGGAGGTGGAGGGTGGGGGCGGGATTGAATGTTCCAACCCTCTAATCACATGGCCAGCTTCACTGGCAACCAACCCCCATCCTTAGGTTCTAGTCCAAAAGCCACCTCATTAACATAACAAAAGACGCTTTTATAGCTCTCAATGATGAGGAAATTCCAAAAGATTTAGGAGCTCTGTACAAGAAACAGGGATGAAGACTAAATATATATTTCTTAATAAAAATCACAATATCATAGATGTAATTATTACTCAAACCACCACCCACCTGAGAATAAGTGGATCTGTCCCACACAAACCTAAATATAATGCCCAGGTGGAGCAATTGAATCATTCATTCATCTTTCAGGATGGAAGTCATGTTGTATGGATAGATATGATGATATACGGAGAGTTGAATGGTGGCAGAATGCTGATATTGTTTTCTGATTGCTTCTATTTTCTTGAACATAAAAAATCAAGATAATTAGATAAGAGTAAGGATAAGGGAGGATATATTGGAAGTTTAATGAAAGAGGAGAGGTCTATTTAAGTGAGCAAGTGAGTGGGCTAGATAATAGCATAATAATGCTAAGCAGCACTAGGGCTCCACGGGGGGGGGGAGGGGTTGCAAATTTAATGTCATCTTAGTGAGCTGTTGTTGGTTGTATATATTTTTTTCAGTCATACTAGGCAGTGCAGGCACAGATTATTCAGAACATTGGATTTTATTCAGAGCTGGCATTTCTGAAAAAGAATACAATGAAGTGAAAAAGGAGCAAGGAAGTTTAAGAGTAGCAAGAAAGTGACTATAATAAAAGATCAAAGAATCTAATATCAGTAATTAGGGGAATGACAATTTGAGGTGGTAGAAGCAGTTAAGGGAAATAAGATCAGTAAATTATATATAGCAGTGGAGTCAAAGAATTGTCAGGGTACGGAGAGTGAGTTGAAAAGATGAGAGGTGGAGGCAAAAGAGTGAAATAGAATGATGGAGGAGTTCTAGTTATTTCCAAGGGCAGAGAATGGGAGTGGCTGAGACAGGGTGGTGGGCAGGTCATTGAAAGACAGGAAGTGAAAAAATTATATATTAGAGTATTAAAACGGTTATCTACATGGATATTAAAATCACCACTAATCATGACAGTAGTGCTACAGAGAATGGCAATGAGACAGGTGCTAAAATTTTAAAGAACGAGAGTGAGTCATCAGTAGAAGATGGCACCAGGCAAAGACAGCTTAGACATAACTTGAAGACAAGAGAGTTAGATCTGAGTGTGTTACTAAGGTGGTAAGGAGAATTATCTAGAGATGACAATGAGATACAAGAAGGATACAGATCAGTCATCTAGCCATTATGTGACAGGGGTACAAGGGAAGCAGAATCTTCACAGGAGAAGCAAGTTTCAGTTTGTAAAAACGTGAAGGTACAACTGGAGAGGATAACAGTTTTACTGATGATAGACTGTGAATTGCAGGGGCACAGAATATTTTAGTATTTGGAAAGGAATGAGAGATGGGGCCAAGTAAAAGATGTAAAAAGTGTTTGGAGTGAGGACCTAAGCAATGAGGGGTGACCTGGGAATCTTGGATTTCTTGTTTTTATTGATGTAAACAAGGGTAATGGACCTAACAAGGTTAGTTCTGATAGCTCAAACAATTAAATAGTAGTGAGGGTGTGAATAAGAGTAGAGGGCATAATAGGTATTCACTGTTACTTAATTTCTAAAAATCATATTAAGTAGAAATGATACCAAATGAAATGAAAATTAATTATCCTAACCACTCATATGTAATCACTAAGAACAGTTTCTTGTGTATCCATTCAGGAAAGTCTATGCATATGTGAATATATCAAGTTAGACAATTAGATATAATTCAAGTATATATAAATGCATGTCTGGAAGTATATTTATACAGAAAAAAGATAACAGTCTGTATTCTGTTCTTTGTACCTTTTGTCTCAATAATTTATCTCGGCAATCTTTTTTCAATAAGCATATATGGATGCACTTTTTGTTAAATTCCTGCATTATACACATTTGCATTAATTTATTTAACCTTTTTCTACTAATGAACATTTAGACTGTTCACGGTTTTCTTGGACTTGTAAGCAATAAATACTGGTGCACACTGCATATCACAATGTGTAAGAGTATAGCATGTATTATGAAAACCTTGAAGCCAACTTATATATGATGGTATATTCATTTTAAATTTTGGTACCTTTTGCTGTTTTCCCTCTCAAAAACTATGAAAACATGCATCAGCCATGTATGATAAACACTATGCAAGACAGATGTTATCAAATTTCTTAAACTTTGTCAACTTTCTGTTTGAAATAGAAAAATATACTGCTTTAATCCAAAGGCTTCCAATGTCAAAGATGGGAATTTGGGCAACCATACACCACACGTGTGCATGCACACACACACACACGTTTTAAGAGAAGTATTCGGCAAAGTGAAAGTATTTGATATTCCATAAATTATTCCACCTGAACAATTTCTTACATGTTTTCATAGGGCAACCTTGCCTGTGAACAGGAAATATCATCCTTACCACTTGCTGTGAAGGAGAGAAACAATTTATTTGGTATTTATTCCAAATATGCACAAGCCAACTAGCGAAACAGCTGGAATTTGACTTGAATAATTGCAGTCTTTTTTCTCTTCTCTCAGGCATGTAATATTCAAACCTCTGGCACGTGTCAAAGAGTGCTTTACCTCTGGCAATCTGACCGGGTCCTTTGAGGGATGCTTAACTTGGAACCCAGCCCTAGATGTCACATCGTTATAAACTCAATTTCCATCTTTTCATTATCCTCTGAGCATGTAATGAAACCTTCAATTTTCTATTCTTAATATGAAGTGTCTTAGTGATATATTTCAATTTTTTCCAAGTATTTAGGATTTCTTATTTACCTTTTTTATTACTTTTTATTCTATGTTATTTGGTTGAGATGGAGAATTAAAATAAAGATTGCCTGATAAAAACATATCTTTGTTTAAATAAAAAAGGGAAATTAACCCATCCATCACCACACATAGTTTGGTTTTGGTGTTTTTTTTTTTTGGTAAGAATGCCAAGATCTACTCTCTTAGCAAGTTTTAAGTATACAATACAGTATTATTAACTATAGTCACCATAGTATATGTTTTAAAAAGTCTGTTACAGGAGAAAATCATGAAATAAAATTTAAAGGATCTGTAAAACGATTTCAGACTTTAAAATGTGTCTATTTTAATTTGATTCGTATACGTTATTCTCCAAACAGTTGATGCAAAAATCAAAGATTTCTCTTTGACTATGCATCCTCTGATTGACATTCCAAATCCTTTTTATAAATCATATCCTTAGTATATGATAGGCAATTAAATTACTAAACATCAATGCAGATTCCATCTAGAAAAATAAAATATTTTCCAATATTTAAAAAGTGCCTCACCTACTCCTAATTTTACATTTTTAAGAGATACACCTTTACCAAATCTTTCCAAAATATTCAATTTAGTTTTAACAGAAATTATTGTTTACATAAATTATTTTCTGTTCAATTTTCTTGAGTTAATTAAACTATATAATTATAATAAAAAGAAGAACATTTTATTTTAAGCAAGCACAATGGTTTCTTGATAACCAAGTAGCTCCCCTGGATAGAATGATGGTGCTTGGATGTACTAGAAAGAACACTACCAGTCAACTTATTTATTTAATTAAAATTTTTTCTTAATTTTTATTATTTTTACAGAGGGAACAGTGTGCATAATTTTTTCTGGAAACTCATTTGAGTGAAGGGCATTTGAAAAGAAGTCATCTTCTATTCTATTACATGTTATTTGTGATGATAAATGCTTTCCCATTACTATTATCAATTCACAAACAACCTTAAGAAATCAGTATGAATTCCCAATTTGCAGATAATGAACTTGAAGTTGAAAAGGATTGAGCAATTTGATTAAGTTTACACAATTAATATGTGTTGGAGTTAGAATTCCAACCCCAATTCATTTCACCCTCAAAGAAACCTTCTCTTATATTGAATGACTTTCTGAAAGACAACATCCATAAGGTACTGAATAAAAGCCTATGATCCCAACGATGAATGTCTGGTGTAATTTGCCCTAGATTGCCCCATATATGGACTCTTAGATCTAAAAAACATATCAAGCTCTGCACTTTTAGGTTGTTTCTTAGATAATGGAGGATCATCTGAAAAGAATGATAATTTACATCTAAATATTTGAGCTTATTGAAACTATCAGGGTTTAATGATTATTGTGTGACTTGATTCTCTACAAATAAATATTAAGAACAGCCAGAAATGAAGTTCAGACTACTAAAAAAGTTTTCTTCTGAACATTCTAATCCATGGTCTTAAACCTAGAAAATTTTGAATACTAACCATACTTCACCATTAGCCCGATAGCAAGAAATGACTAGAAAATCTGGCTCAGGAGCATTAATGTTCACTAGGGGGCTAAGTTATTCATTGCACTTTCATGAGTTATTAAAATGGATATGGAATGCCATCTCTCTTTTTTTCTTCCTCTTACATGATCTAACTGGGAACGTGAAAAGTGTCTCTTCCTGCATAGACGAAGTTTAGGTCATCTCTTCTCTTCCATTCAGTCTTCATATTCTGCTCTGTTAAAGCAGAAAACGGATGGGCCTCTCTGGGCTGAATCTTAAAATGGGTCATCTGTTCAAGTATATTAGTGTTATTTGCCTTTGGGGATTTGAGATGCAAGTCTAGCTAAACACATAGCATATCATTCCTTTCCTTTATGGTTATCTATTTTTCTAGAAATCTCTCTTGAAGTACTATAGAGAGAGGAGGATGACTGGCATGCCAGAATTTGGTACTTTTGGTATTAATACCATAAGAATCCTTTCAAAATCTGCTTGTTTCTTTCTTTCTTTCTTTATAATTTACACCCAGTGGCATTCACCCTTTTCAGTGTATAGGTCTGTGAATTTTAAGAAACATATACAGTCATGTTACTATCTCAAAAATTCCCTTATACCCCTTTGTACTTGACCCCTGCTCCCCACTCCTGTGCCTTGACATGTTTTTGTCCCTATAGAGTTTCCACTTACAGAATATGATATGAACTGAATCAAATGATATCAAGACTTTATTTCTATTAACTTGTCTTTCCAATCTAAATCTCTCTTTTCTCAGATATATTTTTTATTGAAGTATAATTGACATACAATATCATATTAGTTTCAGATGTAATCATAGAGAATCAATATCTATATACATTGACAAAATGGTCACCATAAGTCTAGTTATCGTCTGTCACTATACAAATTTATTACAATATTATTCACTGTATTCCCCATGCTGTACATTACAACCCCATGGCTTATTTATTTTATAATCAACTAGAAGTTTGTACCTCCTAATCTCCTTCACCTATTTCACTCACCCCCAGCCTCCCTCTCCTCTGGCAGCCACAGTTTGTTTTCTTTATCTATGAGTCTGTTTCTGTTTTGTTTTGTTTGTTCATTTGTTTTGTTTTTTAGATTCCGCATGTAATTGAAGTTATATGATAACTGTCTTTCTCTGTCTGACTTATTTCATTTACCATAATACCCTCTAGGTCCATCAGTGCTGTTGTCAATCTAAACCTCTCTTTTCTCAGATATTGCATGATTTTCCCAAGCAGGTCATACTTTACTTCAGCTTCATTAATAGTTTGTAAGACTACACTTAACGGTATTTCTTCCTATTCTGAAAATAACCCTTTACTTCCCAATCTCTGGTTTCTTGTCTTTTTAAGTCAGTTCATAAAAGTGAACTGCAGGATTAGCTGAAGAATCACAGAATCTTCCATCTTAGTATTTCAGGATGTTTGAACTTAGAGAAAAACTTCAAACAAAGACAGGAAAAGAGGGGAGAGAGAGAAAAAAGGAAAGCGATGAAGAAAGGGAGAGGGGAGGGGAGCGACTGAGAGGAGAGAGAGAGAACGAGAGAGAGGAGAGAAAGGAAAGAATTAGAGAGAAGAGAAGAGAATTTCTTTTCTTGGTGGAACTGATTTATTACCACATATTTATAATGTTGGAAGTTAAAAAACTGGGTTTTTCTTAGACAAATTAACTGAAATTTCCTACCAAATTGACATTTTTTACATATTGGTCATCAATAATATCTAATTTTGTTGAACACATCTAATGGCCTTATGGCCATAATTCATTAGAATACAATAAATTTAACACTAAAATCCTAGTATTGCCAGTAGTTATTTGGATGCATACCCTATTCCTTCTATTGAAATTCAAACTCCTTCAATATAAACTTTTTCATCAACCAAAACAATGTTGTCCATGTCGCATGTGATGTGGGGATTTAACTCAGTACATATCTGTTGAATGAATGTGTGAATTTATTAACTAATTATAGTATTGAGCCCTAATTATTCAATAAAAATGGGAAACATAGTAAAACATATTCACACAAAGGAGCTTTGGCTCATAGAGTATAGATATGCACTAGAAATTAATTATATCCCTTCTGTGTCCAGACACTAAAGAGGAAGCGGCTACAGGGCATGTCTTAGTACTTGCAGTAAGATCAAACAAGGTAAAATTCTATTTCTGTTACAATTCTGTTCTGTTAAAATTCTTCTGGTTAGTCCTGTTATGAAAGCACTTTTTTTTTCTTTTTGTTGTAAATTTTAGTAGAGTTACAGCTCAGTGACCAGGCTGGTAATCATTTTGGAAAAGACTAGAAAAGCAGAGATGTAAATCTGAAAAGTTTGGATTGTAAAGAAATTTAAGCTGGAAGAAGAGAATTTGGTGTGGTTCCTCATAGTGAAGAAAATCTTATTTAAAAAAAGAAAAATGGGCAGGTAAAATTCGGGCAGCTCTTGAATATAGACTTAAGGAATTGAAAGGAAATGTATAAACTTGAGGAACTAGGAGAGAAAGAATCATTTAAAGTTTAAGTAAGCAATAAAATATTAATGTTGAGAATGAGATTTGTAGGAAGTTACAGACTAGAAAAACAAAAAAGTGTGAATCTAAGAGAAAGAAGATATCAGGTTCTAGAGTGACATGTCCTCCTAGATGACTCTTTTCTTCCTAAATACACTCACTTTTAAAAATTCACCCTCATTTTCATTGCTTAAATAAAGAGAAACAAACTGTTACTATTAGAAACTTCAGAGAGCTGGACATAATACATACATAGTGTTTTTAATAACATAATCAAAATAATTAAGGATTTCAGAAGGTCCCTTTTCTTTGCATCCACCTCTCTAAAACCTCTTCCTAACATTGGAGAGTAATGAAGACAGATACACATTTCCACAGTCTGTTACTCAAATTTGGGTGATGTTAATTACTACTTAAATTGAATGCCAGTTGAATTTGAATATTCCTTAACCTAATGACTAAGTTATAAAGTTAATCACCAACAGTAATCTTTATGTAAAACAATAAGGGGAACTAAATAGAAAGAGAATAGAAATGCACACACACATTTAACAAGTAAGGGAGACAATATGGATAAGTGTTATAATTCTTTAACTACCCTTGAATGTGCATTACTTTATTATTTCACTTTTCATTTCATGTTCCTTTTATCCTAAACCACAGCCTCAGTGGTTGGAAATTTGCATCTGTTTGGGTGACCCAAAATTTCACTCCTCAAGAGTAGAAATCCTCAGTAATCCTGTCTTTTTTCGGTCGTTGTGGTATTCCTTTAACTATTATTATTGGACACAGAGGAGCTGAGACACAGCGCAGAGAATCACCTGTGTCCAAAAAAGGCCTCCCTGTACCCTTGTATAATAGAAGCCTGATTTCCCTTGGTAATCGCCACAACCAATATAGTAATACTCATATTTGCCTGTAGAAACAAAGGCATGAGATCCTAACAAAGTCAGGTATTAGTCTCAGTATTGAATTTCATGGAATCATAAATTACTCCCTTGGCTAATACCTCCAGTTCACCAAATCCCAAATTTGGTGACTAGAAACAAAATTTTTTGAGAAAGTCAGGAGGAATGATAGTGAAAGTGGCCAATCCCTCTTTGATTCCTTGTTTCCTAAACTCATACATTTGGTCAGGAGGGAATAGTACCATTTATTTGTCAGTGGTTCAAAGAAAATATGGCATTATGTGATAGAACCTGAAACTTTCAGGGAACTCAATTTCCTCTTCAATAGAAAAGCTCTGATCTGTTAAGTGACTTAGGATTGGAAACCTGGTAAAAGTTGTGACGTTTGACAACTCAGGTTAAGTTTCTGGTATTGGACCTGGAGTTTTTTCTGTTATGGAGATTGAGGAATATTTTGGTAAGGTGCCTGTCTGTTTTATTCTCAAGGACACCATATTCAATTAACCACTAGCAAGAGTCCCAGTAGATCAAAACATTCTGATCACTACTGTCTCCCTGCTGCACGTTATGGTAATTGTAAGAGTTAAGTACTAACACATGACCCTCACTACTCTAAGATCCCATCACCCCTACTAAAATAGGGAGGTCATCTTAATGGCAGCATTTCCCATAGTCATATCCAGCCTACAGAGGACTGCCGCCACAGAAATCTTCAAGTATTCTGGTGTTCCCTTCACTAATGAATTTATCAATGTCTTAGTGAGTGGAGTGTCTTCTAGGCCCTATTAGGGATGTAATGGAGGATGGTATGGAGGTCACACATGATAAATGCACTCCAACATTTCTTTCTCCCAAAGAAATTCTTTCTGCCTTTGAATTTCTTATAGCATTTCAATTATGGTAAATCCTAGTTTAAATGAATTAAACAAGTAAAGAATTGAGGCAATTTCAGGTGCTTGAGCTAATCCATCAAATCCAGAATTCATGGTAAGGGCAGCTATATCAATATATTTGGAACTTGGAAACTAAAACAACTACTGCTGAAGGAAGAAGGAGCTAGTGCTAAGGTGATACAAAACAGGAAAAAGCAAGTACTTTTTCTATCTTCACGTCTTTCAGTTTCTCTCTTGCATTTCTTTTTGGCAGAACTCTTTAAGAAGTCAGCTAACCAGGGAGAAGCGAAATTGGCAGTACCTCACTCCCTGTGTAGAAGAGGGAGAAAAAGGGAGGACATGGAAATGAGAGACAATAGCTTAATTAATGATGCAGTTTCCTAAAATAACTTAAAACAATTACATACTACTTTCCATGTTATTAAGCTGACGTTTGAAATTTTCATCATGGGTTTAAATATATTTAGTTTTGCGTGTATATGAGTTAGAAATCTTCAACATTTTATAACATGAAATAAGATGAGGATTCAACCATAACTGGCATATCTGTGCCACAAAATGATTTATGAAAATAACTTTAAACTATGTTATTCCATGTCTCACAATGGATTTGAAATGTTGTCATATGTAAAAATTTTATCGTAAAAAGTTTCCTATATCTGGAAAATATTCTAGTTAAGTTTTTAAAAATTAGCCTCAATATCTAATCTATAATTTTGTTTTGAATTCATAATATCCCAACATGGGCCAATAAATATGAATAAGAGCATGAATATGAATAAGAAAGGGAAAACCAAAAGTACTATAGGTGGTTTAGTTAATTAATTGAAGATGTTTCCTAATGCAAATACCATACTTTTTTTTTTTTTTTTTTGTGAGGAAGACCAGCCCTGAGCTAACATCCGTCGCCAATCCTCCCCTTTTTGCTGAGGAAGACTGGCCCTGGCCTAACATCGTGCCCATCTTCCTCCACTTTATATGGGACGCCGCCACGGCATGGCTGACAGGCAGTGTGTCGGCGGGCGCCCGGGATCCGAACTCGCGAACCCCGGGCTGCCAAGCGCGGACTAAACCGCTGCGCCACCGGGCGGCCCCTAAATACCATACTTTTAAATACCATACTTTTAAATACCCATTTATTGGTTCTTGAGATATTTTTATGTTCTTGAGCACTGTACTGCAGTGAGATTTGGGATAAGTAAGGAGTTTGACTTCTGTGTTAGATCTTATTATTGTCTCCTAAGATGCATCCCTGCCAGTTTCCACGTGAATCATAGGTCTTCATGTAGAAGAATATCTGTTTACCCAACTTTTAGGCTTGAGCACAAGTCTTTTTTGGCCAGTGAAATATAAATGGAGATGACATCTGACAAGACCACACAGAAATTTTGAAAGCCACTGTACATTTCCACTAGTTTGTTCACTTCTTCCCCTCATCATGTCCCAAATAGGTGCTACTCCTTCAGCCTGAATCCAGAAATAAGACACTTTAAGAAGGTTTAAAGATGGACCTTTCGCTTGGAGCTCAGCCATAGCTAATCAATAGGCAACATGCAATGTAAGTACAAAATAATTTTTTTATTGCAAGGCACTGAAACTGAGGAGGTTTTTTTTTTTTTTTTGCTAGAGCACAAATTAGGAAAAATCGAATGACAGCTCTATTTTGATATAGGAGAGAGGATATTTTGAACTCAGGAAAATTCTAATGCAGTTTTGGTAAAAATAATATATGGAAGTTGAGGATGTGGAAAGTAATTCTCTTGAAATAAGCTGGCTGCACTTAGTCCTTGGAAAGACTTAATGGACTTCCAGGAATATATATCTTATTTTGACGACTACTTAATTATATAACACGAACTAAAGAATACCATGAATCCCTCAATTGTACCTTGTCATACCCCAAAGAAAAAAGACTACATCTCTCTCATAACCTTGCTAATATCTAAAATTCATTTTGCAGGCAAGATATATTTCATTATATTTCTGGGTTTTTTTTTTTTTTTGGATGATGAAGATTTGCCCTAAGCTAACATCTATCGCCAATCCTCTTTTTTTGCTTGAGGAAGATTAGTCCTGAGCTAACATCTGTGCCAATCTTCTGTTTTGTATGTGGAACACTGTCACAGCATGGCTGGTGAGTGGAGTAGGTCCACACCTGCGATCTGAACCTGTGAACCTGGGCCACCAAACCAGAGTGCATGGAACTTTAACTTCTTGGCCACCTCATCGGGCCCTCATTATATTTCTGAAAAGACAGATAAAGCAAGAAAGCAAACACATACCATAGCTAGGGAATAACAAATTATAAACCAATAACAGACTATTTCAAAGCTGCAGGTTTTGATTGAAATAAGATTGTCTCAAAAAGCTGTAGCATTCTAGAAGTTGAGAAAGGTTATATGATTTGAAACTTGGTATTCCAAAGAAAAAGCTCTTTTTCACATTTTTGTCCAAGAAAAATTCCAAGACTTGCTACAGGAATAACACAGGTTTATACATCATTATTTAATTCTTTATTGTGAAATTGCATTTTAAACTATGGGAAATATTCAAGATATTTCATAAGATAAGCTTCATTTCCATCATTTATTTATTCTGTTAAAGTCTAGCATTTACTATTAAACATAAGCTTTTTCCCGCACAACATTTTCAATGGCAATTGAAACAGGTGCTCATTTAAACTTTTTCCATCTTTAATTTAATACTTTCTCTCATTTCACTTTTTTTGTGTTCACAATACATACTGAAGTGAAAAAATTGTGCAGGTATAATTTTGAAACAGGTTTGAGTCACTTTTTAAGAACATATTTATCTTTCATTTTGCCGTTGTTGCCATGAAACTATGACTAGACCATTCCTTGCAGTACTGAGGCCACTCTCTGAGCTAGTTTAAAACTGAAAAAATGGGAAAAATTATTTCAGATTAGTACAACATTTCTAGAACAATCCTTGTAAGTCAAGGCCTAATGCAAAATTATATCTTTTCCAGAAGATCTTCCCTAATGCTGTGAAAATATTTATTTTTATCTACATTTTTATTGCATTTTTGTCATTCCAGTTCCTACAACACGCAGCATTTTCTAATTCTATTATAGAGCTTCTGAAATGTAAAGACCACGTCTTTTTCATTTTCACATAAACCTGATTTTAATACTTCTCTTATAGTGTGTGACAAATTGTAAAAATGTGAGTAAATTCTTTCATCCCTTTAGCCATACGTTCTTGAAATGAGACTCTGAAGCTCTTCCCATTAAAATATAGTCTGTTTCACTATTTATTCTGGCCTTCCTTTATGATATTTTTTTCCCCAATAGAACGTGGTAGAAGTGGCCTAGTTCTAATTATAACCTTGGTGTCAAGAATCTTAGCATGCTTAAATTTTGCCTCCAAGCTTGTCGGAGGAGAAGAAACCACATGAAGTAAAGGCAGGCTATCACATCTGTGGCTGTCAACACCAGACATCCCTCAGCTACACCAGCCATTAACTATGGATGTACGAATGAGCCCAGCTGAGACTCTGAAAAGAATCATGACCTAAACTCAACCCAAACTGTTGTCTTATGGAATTGGAAGCTAAATAAATGATTGTTTTTTTAAGCCCTAAATGTTGGGGCAGTTTGATATGCAGGAAAAACTAACAAATCCGTGGAGCAAATGAAGTGATAACCAAGTGGCATAAGAATTTACCTTCTCTTCTCTATACCATGCTTAGTGTCCTACAGCTCTTATTTTTAAATTCTATTTTTATTTTCTTGTTCTATTCCTCTGGTACATATAATTTGATTGATTCAACATGTCCCACAGTTAGCAATATAATGTCATAATCCATTCATATTTGAACTCTACCTTTTTTTTTCCATGTCTTATTTTCCACTGAAGATTTCAAAATTATCTTAGATACCCAAGAATTATTGGAAAAAAGTATTCAGTCTCCAAAGTGTATTATGGCTGATACTATTTGTGTCCTGAATTAAATAATATTATATGATATCTTAGATATAAGCATGGTTTTGAAAATTTTAAGGAAATATTAACCACCACTTAATACACACATCTGGGAATATCTTGCATCATGTAAGTGTGTCACAGACAATTTGATGTTGGACAATTACAGTGCAAGTCAGAGCTCTCTGTGTTGGGGTCATGTGTATGAGGAGAGTGATTAATTCATAGGTTGCGGTGAACAAACATGAAAAAAGGCATAGGGATTTCTTGAGACAACAAGAATATCTTCATATGAAATTACATTTATATAACTTTTTTTTGATCATGATAAAATATACATGACACGAAACATATTATTTTAACCATTTTTAATTGTACAGTTCAGTGGCATTGAGTACATTCACATTGTTGTGAAACCATCACCACTTTTCATCTCCAGAACTTTTCATCATCCCAAACTGAAACTCTCATTCAACAATAATTCTCTCCTCCCCCGGAGTCTGGTAACCACTATTCTACTTTCCATCTCTATGAATTTGACTATTCCAGATATCAAATATATGTGGAATTAAACAATATTTGTCCGTTTGAATCTGGATTATTTCACTTAGCTTAATGTCTTTGGGGTTCATCCACGTTGTAACATGAATCAGAATTTCATTTCTTTTTAAAGTTGAATAATGTTTCGTTATGTGTACATACCACATTTGTTTACACATTCGTCCTTCAAAGGACATTTGAATTGTTTCCACATTTTGACTATTCTGAATAATGCTGCTGTGAACATGGATGTACTGACATTTATTTGAATCCTTGCTTTCAATTCTTTGGGATATATATCCAGAGTGGAATTGCTGGATCATTATTTACTTAATTTTTAAAATGTATTTCTATATATCCATATATGACTATAAAACATTGAGAATTATGCATAGATTATTGAGAAATCCATCCATCAATGTCCTAAATAAGATAAAAGAAAACTGTGCTTCAGGTTGTTATGGTTGAACAGTTTCACACCAAATAAAAGAAAATTGGGCACAGATCATTCCTTACTGCCCATACTCCCATCCTCCTCTGGAAAGTTACCTGATCACATGTTCAGAAGCTCAGATGCAGGTTGATAGCATCCTCTTTTAGAGTCTATATGCTCAAAAGTGTCTCATCATGCTCAATAATTCATACTCAGTAATCAGAAACAATACTCATACTATCAAGCACTGTGTCTAAAAGAAAATAAAGAGAATAAACTCCTAACTGGACATCGTCTCTTGTCTGTCTTGTATTTATTATATTATAACCTGGAATCAAATATTGTCACACATAAGGAGCAAATTAAGAGGATTTATTATTTAAAAAAAATAAAAAGTAGTGCAAGGCTCAGAGTTTGCTTTCTTTTAGTTTTTCAAATTTCTAGCATAAATAAGGCATTCACAAATACAGAGGACAATATGATTTTGAAGGAAAAAAGATACAACCTTGGCTCTGAGATACACTGTAATAAAGACCAATGAAAACTCATATTGAAAAATTCTTAAAAATTTTTTGAAATGGTTATTATTTTTCAAATTTTGTACTAAAAGTGACTCTACCTTTGTTTCAGAGTTATGGAGTAGGGATGAATATGGAAGGAACTATGAACTTCAATTATATTCTACAGTAACTAGTAAAACCTAAATCTTTATCAGAAGACACAGAACACAGAAGAAGAAGGAATGGAGGAAGGAAGAAAGGAATGGAGGAAGGAAGGAAGGGAAGAAGGAAGGAAGGAAGGGAAGAAGGAAGGGAAGAAGGAAGGAAAGAAGGAGGGAGGGAGAAAAGGAGAGATGGAAATGATACTTGCTGGGGTTTATAAAGCATTTTGGGAATTAAATCAATAGGAGGAGACTGTGGTAATGAGATAATAAAATAATCCAAAGATCAAAGCAAGAATTTTCAACTTTCCTTAAGAATAATAATAAGACATTAAAAGATTTTAAAAAGGGGTTAGCAAGATCAAGTTTTTGTTTTAAAAAATATACTCTAATTTGGTGAAGGAATGAATGAGAATGGCCAAAAGTAGACGCAGAGAGGCCAGACAGGAGGACTTGCAGTAGTCTTTGTGGGAGGTTATGCTATATGGGACTAAGGAGGCAATAATGAGAATAGAGAAAAACGATTTTAAAGTGTAAGAGATAGAGGAGAAGAATGGAGGAGTAGAAGATGTGTGTGACTCTCAAATTTCTGGCGTGAGCAAGTGATGGCGGTAATACTTACTAAGATGGCAAACAGTGGAGGTGACAAACAGGTTTGGACTAGACGGACATTAAGACTCTTTGGGGATTAGCAGTATCCTACTACAATGAAGAAGCACACCCACATGCTCTAATTTTATTGCATGAAATGATGAAATTCCCATTATCAGAGTAGAAGAACATAATACCCTGTTTGGCTAAGAGATATATAATTATAATGTATTTTAACTGAGTTAATCAAATAGTAAGATAGACTGGGCTTTTGACTTATACCTTCAATTTCACTGTAAGTCTCTTGAGTCCAGTGATTTCATCTTTTTCTTTTGTAAGTTGTGCCCTCCAATCATCTTCTTAAGCTATGAACTGCCTGTATTTTTTAAAAATTAAACTGAAAATAGAAACTTTTTGTGATAAATGTGAATTTCTTTGGTGTTAAATGGGCTTGTTATTAAAGAAAGTCAACTAACTTTGGGGATAATAGTGTTTTGTTCTCAGTGCTTACAGATTAGAGGAACAAATATGAGTACATTTTTTTTATTCAATTCAGTTTTTAAACCATCTGTGATTCAGCTTACTTGCTCACAGCATTATGTACATATTTTGAGGAATATATCAAGCACAAAATATAATAGAAGAAAATCCTTGGCAAAGAATATTCACACAAAGATAAAAACCTAAATGGTAGCTGATTTTATAATTTATATAACTATAACTATGAAAGTATATTTCACTAAACTGTATTACAAGAAAATATAATTATAAATATAAAATGATTAACAGAATACTAGATGTATTTTTAACATGAGGTTTATATATATATTTTTAAACACAATATATTGAGCTGAAATTTACATAACATGAAATTTACCAAATTAAACTGAACAATTCAGTGGCATTTAGTACATTCACAATTTTGTGCAATCACCATCTCATTTACCTTTAATCACAATCACCTCCTGACTTACTACGGCTTGTCATCCTTTTTTTAAATTTTTATTGAAGTAACATTGGTTTATAACATTACATAAATTTCAGATGTATATCATTATATTTTGACTTCTGTATAGACTGCCTTGTGTTCACCACCAAAAGTCTAGCGGCCATCCGTCACCATACACATGTGCCCTTTTACCCCTTTCACCCTCCCTCCACCCCATTCCCCTCTGCTAACCACCAATCTGTTCTCCCTTTCTATGTACCTGTTTATCTTTCACATATGAGTAAAATCATATGGTAATTGTCTTTCTCTGTCTGACTTATTTTGCTTAGCATAATACCCTCAAGGTCCGTCCATGTTTTAGCAAATGGCAAATGTCAACTTTTTCTATGGCTGAGTGATATTCTATTATGTATATATACCTCATCTTCTTCATTCATTTATTGATGGGCACTTAGGTTGCTTCCGAGTCTTGGCTATTGTGAATAATACTGCAATGAACATAGGGGTGCATACATCTTTTAGAATTAGTGTTTTCATGTTCTTTGGGTAAATACCCAGAAGTAGAATAGCTGGATCATATGGTAGTTCTATTTTCAATTTTTTGAGAAGTCTCCATACTGTTTTCCATAGTGGCTATACCAGTTTACATTCCCACCAACAGTGTCTGAGAGTTCCCTTGTCTCCACATCCTCTCCAACATTTGTTATCTCTTGTCTTGTTAATTATAGCCATTCTGACGGGCATGAGGTGATATCTCATTGTAGTTTTGATTTGCATTTCCTGAATAATTAGTGACATTGAACATCTTTTCACATGACTTTTCGCCATCTGTATATCTTCTTTGTAAAAATGTCTGTTCAGATCCTCTGTCCACTTTTTAATTGAATTGTTTTTGTTGTTGAGTTGTACGTGTTCTTTTTATATTTTGGATTTTAACCCCTTATTGGATATATGATTCGCAAATTGGTAGATTGTCTTTTCATTTTGTTGATGGTTTCCTTTGCTGTGCAGAAGCTTTCTAGTTTGATATAGTCCCATTGTTTACCTTTTCTTTTGTTTACCTTGCCTGAGGAGACATAATATTCAGAAAAGATACTGCTAAGACAGATATCAAAGAGTGTACTGCCTATGTTTTTGTTTTCTTCTAGGAGTTTTATGGTTTCAGGTTTACATTCAAGTCTTTATTCCATTTTGAGTTAATTTTTGTGTATGGTGTAAGATAATGGTCTACTTTCATTTTTTTTAATGTAGCTGTCTAGTTTTCCCAACAGCATTTGTTGAAGAAACTTTCCTTTCTCTATTTTATGTTCTTGGATCCTTTGTCAAAAATTAGCTATCCATAGATGTGTGGGCTTATTTATGGGGTCTCATTTCTGTTCTATTGATCAGTGTCTTTTTTGTGTGCCAGGACCATGCTTTTTTGATTACTACAGCTTTGTAGTGTATTTTGAAATCAGGGAATGTGATACCTCCAGCTTTGTTCTTTTTTCTCTGGATTGCTTTGGCTATTCAGGGTCCTTTGTTGTTCCACATAAATTTTAGGATTCTTTGTTCTATTTCTGCAAAAAATGTCATTGGAATTCTGATAGGGCTTTCATTGAATCTGTAGATTGCTTTAGGTAATATCAACACTTTATGTATGTTAATTCTTCTAATCCATGAACACAGTATATCTTTCCATGTTTTTACATCTTCAATTTCTTTCAACAATATCTTATAGGTTTCAGTGTAGGTCTTTCACCTCTTTAGTGAAATGTATTCCTGGGTATTTTATTCTTTTTGTTGCAATTCCAAATGGAATTGTATCCTTGAGTTCTCTTTCTGCTAGTTCATTGTTAGTGTATAGAAATGAAAATGATTTCTGTATGTTGATTTTGTACCCTGCAACTTTATTGTATTTGCTAATTAATAGTTTTTTGGTGGGTTCCTTAGGATTTTCTATATATAAAATCATGTCATCTGCAAAAGTGATCGTTTTACTTCTTCCTTTCCAATTTGGATCCTTTTTATTTCTTTTTTTTTTTTTTTTTCCTAATTGCTCTGGGTAGGAATTCCAATGTTATGTTGAATAAGAGTGGTGATAGACAGCATCCTTGTCTTGTTCCTGTTCTTAGAGGGATGGCTTTCAGTTTTTCACTGTTGAGTATGATGTTAGCTGTGGGTTTGTCATATATGAACTTCATTATGTTGAGGTACTTTCCTTCTATAGTCATTTATTGAGAGTTTTTGTCACAAATGGATGTTGAATATTGTCAAATGCTTTATCTGCACCTATTGAGATGATCATGTGATTTTCTCCCTATATATCTATTAATAGTTGCTTTATATACCTTGGTGCTTCTATGTTGTGTATATATATTAATAAGTACTATGTCTTTTTGTTGGATTGTCCCCTTTATCATTAAATAATGTCCATCTTTGTCTCTTGTTATCTTTTTTGGTTTGAAGTCTATTTTGATCCTATGTTTGTCTTCAGTGCTGAGATGGGTCTCTTGGAGGTCACAAATTGTTGGGTCTTGTTTTTAATCCATCCAGCCATTCTGTGTCTTTTGATTGGTGAATTCAATCCATTTATATTTTGGGTGATTATTGATATATATCTTGATATACTGCCATTGTACCTTTTGCTTTCTGGTTGTTCTACATTTCCATTGTTTCTTTTTCCCTGTGTTTCTGTCTGCCATTTCAGTTTATGGTTTTCAGCGATGTGTTTCTCAGTTTCCCCTTTTTTATGTTTTGTTGACTTTGCTCTGAATTTTTGCTTTGTGGTTGCCATGAGGTTTTTATAAAAGATCTCATAGGTGAAATAGTCCTTTTTCTGCTGACAGCATCTTATCTCCATTTGCCTATGCAGATCCTATCCTTTTCCTCTTCCCTTTCAATGTTTTTGTTGTCACAAATTATCCCTTTTTGTATTATGAGTTTGTTACCAAATCAAAGTGGTTATAGTTATATTTAATGCTTTCTCTCATTTTTAGCCTTTATGTTATAATTAAGTGTTTACTAACATATTCTGGTATAGAGTTGCAATTTTCTGATTCTATCTGTCTATTTATCACCTTTCTCAAAGTTTTGTATACCTTTGCCTTTTTGTTTCAGGTCAGAGATCTCTTTTCAAGATTTCTTGTAAGGCAGGCCTAGTGGTGATGCACTCCCTTAGCTTTTGTCTGGAAAAGCCTGTGTTTCTCCTTCATATTTGAAAGATAACTTTGCTTCATAGAGTATTCTTGGCTGATAGTTTTTATCTTTCAATATTTTGAATTTATCATTCCAGTCTCTCCTGGCCTGTAGAGTTTCTGCTGAGAAACTGCTGATAGACTTATGGGGATTCTTTTGTAGGTTATTATTTTCATCTCTCTGGCCCCCCATAATATTCTTTCTTGGACATTGACTTTTGACAGTTTTAAGATACTGTACCTTGGAAAAGGTTTTTTTTGCATTGAGATAATTAGATGTTCAATTAATTTCATGTGTTTGTATATCTATTTCCTTCCCCAGGTTTGGGAAGTTCTCAGCTATTATTTCTTTAAAAAAGCTCTCTGCTCCCTTCTCCCTCTCTTCATCTTCTGGGTTACCCATTATTCTTGTGTTACTTTTCCTAATTGAGTCAGATATTTCTTGTAGAATTTCTTCATTTTTAAAAAATCTTAGTTCTCTCTTCTGTTCCACCTGAATCATCTCTAGATTTCTATCTTGAAGCTTGCTCATTCTCTCTTCAACATATTCTGCTCTTTTTTCCAATGCTGTCTACTTTATGCTTCATCTCATTTATTGTGTTCTTTATCTCCAGAATTTCTGTTTGATTGTTTTATAGGTTTCAATGTCTTTGGTGAGTACTCCTTCTGTTCATTAATTTTATTCTTGAACTCATTGAACTGTTTTTCTGAGTTTTCTTGTAACTCTTTGAGTTTCTTCATGACAGCTATTTTGAATTCTCTGTTAGTAAGATTTCAATCTTCCAGGATTTCAAGTTTGGTTGCTGGAAAATTGTCATTTTCTTTTTGTGATACCATGTTACTGTAGTTTTTCATGGTGCTTGATGAATTGTTTCTGTGCTGCCATATTTGTGGTAATAAACACCTTTTTTATTTGGGTAAGGCTTTGTTTACTTTGATCCTGATCTGCTTCTGCTCGTATTTGAGAGCCTGTGCTTTCCACCCCCCACTGCCTCTACCAGAAGTGCTGTCGGTGCCCTCCTTGTGCTGCTTGTGCCTCTGAGGTTACTGGTGCCTCACTGCTTACAATGTTGCAATAGTCGTGAGTGTTGCCACCAGAGTCACCAGGCTGGCAAGCACCTCTGCTGCTTCTACAGTCACTTGTGTTGTGGGTTCCCCCACTCCCAGTGGGGGAAATGGAGAGAGTGGGGCAGGAGCTGGGATCATGGGCACCTCTGTCACATCTCGGTTTGTTGGGTCTGCAGACACCACTGCTAGAGTGGGGGTGCAGTGCAAAGCTTCTGGCACTTCTGCAGCTGGGGCGACTGGAGTCATGGGCACCACTATTGCTGTTATCTGGATCTCTGTGGGCCCTTCATGGGCTCAGGTGCTGCTGCTGCATGTGCCACCTCTGCTGCTGCTTCCAAGTTTTCTGGGTGTGCTGGCACCATCACTGCTGAGGGCACTGGGTTTTTGGGTGTTACCCCCACTACTGGGTAGCCCAGGGTCATGGGTGACACCACCACTGCCACAAGGGGAGGGGTACCTGGATCTCGAGCACCACCAGGGTTCCTGAAGACTCTGGTCTCGAGCACCAGTGCAATTCCTGGAACCTCAGGTCATGGGTACTGCTACCACTGCTGGGGGCCTGGGGTCTTGTATGCAGCCTCTGCTGCTGAAATGGCCAGTGTTAGGGGTGCAGCCACTGGGAAAGGGTGAGGAGGCTGGGTCCTGGGCACTACTGGGGTTCCTGAAGCCTCAGATTGTGCATGCCACCCATCACTGCTGGAGGAGGGGGCGAGCTGAGTCATGAGTGACACCGTGGTTCCTGCAGCCTCTGGTCTCAGGTGCCAGTGTAATTTCTAGGGGCTCAGGTCATGGGCACTGCTGCCACTTCCAGGGATATCAGGGTCTTGGATGCAGTCTCCACTCCTGGGAGGACTGGGGTCCAAGCCACCACCAACCGGGGGAGTTGGAGGGGGCTGGGTCACAGGTATCATCAAGGTTGCCAGAGCCTCCAGTAGCGGGCCCTGCAGTGGTTCTTGGTAACTCCAGGAGCATGGGCTCCCTGGCTTCTGGGGGCCAATACTTACAGGATTTACCCACAGTTTCTGAGACCTCTGGTCACAGGCAAGGCTGCAGTTCCTGGAGCCTCCAGTCTGGGAGCTGCCGCTGCTGCCCAGCCCTGGCTTCCCCCTCCTCCAGGATGTCCAGTCCACCCAGTTTCAGATTATAGATGGATCTCTCAGGCATTCTAGTGTGCTGTACAGAGAGCCCTTTGTTGGCCTATGGGTATCCTACTGGTCATATCTTAGAGGGGAGAGACAAAAGGAACAACTCACTCAGACATGATGCTAATGTCACCCCCTAGACCTATATTTTTATAAAAAGAGCTATTAGTTTAATCAGTATGGGTTTAAATATACCCCTGTATTAATCTGAAGATAACAGTAATTGTCTATTGAGAAAAAGGAAGTACTGACAATATATGAAAATACCACTTTTTCCTTAGATTGAAAAGTGTTATTATTGACTATATTTTATTTATCTCCAAATAAGACCCTATATACTTTATTATGCAACATTTTAAGCAACTGTGTTTCTCAGGCCTTAATGTCACAGGTTGTCAAGGGCAGATAGAATGGCTGCCTGTTTAAGAACTTTATTGCATTTCAGTGTCTTACAATCAGACAGGTGTCATGTCCATTCTAAGGAGATCTATCAAAATATGCTGCATTTTTTTCTCTGTTTTTCCTTGTCTTCTCAGTTTCACAGAATTGACTGAAAGGAAAGTTTAAATGAAGAGACATGTTTGATTTTTTACTTGAGCTACTGCCAAAATAGAAAAGCAAAAGAGAAATCAAGGGATAAGTAACTGTATAACGGGTAATATTTACCCGGTAACAAAACTTCATTTGCATGATGGTCCTGCCTGGGACATAGGAAAGCCTTGGCCCTGATTCTAGCTACCACTTATACAGAGATTAATGTTTATGTAGCTCAACTGGATCATCTCTAAGACCAGTCATTTTAGCTTCAGTAGATATTGACATAGAACAATCTTTGTAGAATTAATGTGTATGTGGTAGAAGTAAATGGTGAAAATATGTGTATGAGAATTTAATGAGAGCTTTTCTATTTTTTTTCTCTTCAGCATCCTTTTAAATACTTATATCAAGCTCTTGTTCTAGAGTGAAGTTTCCACAACAGAGAAATAGTGTGTGTACAGTGTATGTCTAGAAAAGACATATTCTCATTCAGAGAAGTAGCCACAGTCATGAATCTTCCTTTCATAGATTTTCTTTTATAAGTAGTTTTACCTAAGTTAACTTAGAAATAATCTAAGTGAACCAAGTAATCAAGCATTGAAACTAAAAGTTCTATGTGTTCTTTTATAGTGGCAGTGATGCACATAAAATAGCTTAATTGCATAATTCACTAGCAATATATCTTTCTGACTCTGGGTTCCTCTAGGAGCAGTTTTCTTCTTCTTCCTGTTCTATTTTCTCAGCTGAATAGAGAGGGGAAACTTTAATTATTCCATCTTGTCTATATCTGTCTTCTACAATATAACAATACAATTTCTGTATTCTGAGGAACATGGGAGAAGATGCCATATTTTTACTACTAATACAATAATCAGTGTATCATTTTTTATAAATATTATAAAGGATCACCTGAAGCTTCCACACAGCAAGTGAATAATTTGAATGATAAATCACATTACAGCACTTATAGTGCTCAAAGAATGATTATTTTAAAAGTTCATGCAATGTTTAATGTTTTAAATCTTGGCATTAATGGAAAACTTTTTGAGTTGTGAGGTACAAATAATTATTGTATCTTTAAATATTTATAGAAAAATTTATTCTCTTATTCATTCCTTCTAAAAAAATATGCTGGAAACTGAACTAGTTTTTTTCAATACAAAAGTAAACAAGACAAAAAAACAGAAATTGATATTCTAATGGGAGTAAATACGTAAGAAGATACATACATTCAATTACTGTTAACTGAAATTATACAGAAAGTAAATATAGAAAATAAACCAGGTTATGGGAGAGATGGTCACTTAGAAAGCTTGTTTAGTGAGATACTCAGAGAACATCTTCCAGAAAGTAAAATCTGAGCTAAAAATGAGTATTCGGACAAGTCCAGCCTAGAATAACCTAGAAGAAATGGAGATTTCCTAGAAACATACAACCTACCAAGACTGAATCAAGAAGTAGAAAATCTGAACAGACTTATATTAAATAAGGAGATTTAAGTAGTAATATAAGATCCCAACAAAGAAAAACCCAGGACCAGATGGCTTCCTGGATGAATTCTACTAAACATTCAAAGAGGAACTAATATCAATCATTTTTAAACTCTTCCAGAAACTAAAAGTACAGAGAATTCTTCCTGACTCATTTTATGTGGCCAGCATCACTGTGATAACAAAGCTAGACAAAGAACCACAAAAAGAGAGATCTACAGGCCAATATCTCTGATGAATATAGATGCAAAACTTTTCAGTAAAATAATAGCAAACTGAATTCAACAGCACATCAAAAAGATTGTATAGCATGTTCAAATGGAATTTATCCAAGCTTGGTTTAACATATGTAAATCAACCAATGTGATACACATTAAAAGAATGAAAGATAAAAACCACATGGTTATTTCAATAGATATAGGAAAAGGGGTACCAGCCTCAGGGCATAGTGGTTAAGTCTAGTGCACCCCACTTTGGTGGCCCAGGTTCATGGGTTTGGAACCAGGGCATGGATCTATGGTACTCTCAAGTCATGCTGTGGCAGCAACCCACATACAAAGTAGAGGAAGGCTGGCACAGATGTAGAAGGAAATTACCTCAACACAATAAAAACATTTATGAAAATCCCAGAGCTAATATCATAATCAATGGGAAACACAGAAAGCTTTTCCTCTCAGATCCTGTACAAGGCAAGGATGCCCACTCTTGCCATTTCTATTCAACGTAATACTGGAAGTACTAGCAAGAGCAATCTGACTAGACTAAGAAATAAACGTCATCAAATAGGAAAAGAAAAAGTAGAATTATCTCTGTTTGCAGATGACATGATCCTGCATGTAGAAACCCTAAAGACTTCATAAAGAACTGTTAAAACTAATTAATGAATTTAGTAAAGTTGCAGGATACAAAATATACATACAAAAATAAAAAATCAGTGTGTTTCTTTAATCCAACAACAATCTATCTGAAAAGGAAACAATCCCAGTTATCAGCATCAAAAAGAATAAAATACCTAGAGGTAAATTTAACAAAGGAGATGAATGATCTGTACACTGAAACACATAAATCATTGAAGAAAGAAATTGGAGTAGACACAAATAAGTGGAAAGACATCCTGTGTTCATGGATTGGAAGAATTCATATTGTTAAAATGTTCATACCACTCAAAGTTATACACAGATTCAAAGTAATCTCTATCAAAATTCCAATGGCATTTTTCAAAAATATAGAAAACAAAATTCTACAATTCATATGGCACCACAAAATACCCCAAATAGTCAAAGCAATCTTGGGAAAGAACAAGCTATAGTAATTAAAACAGTGTGGTATTGGCATAAAAATAGAAACATAGACCAATGGAACAGAATCAAAAGCCCAGAAATAAACCCAGGCATATACAGTCAACTAATTTTGACCAAGAATATACAATAGGGAAATGTTAGTCTCTTCAATAATGGTGCTGGGAAAACTGGATAGCCACATGCAAATAAATGAATTTGGATTTCTAGAAGAAAACTATTAAGAAAAAAATCTATAAGACAAAATCTTCTCAACATTGACCTTGGTGATAAATTTTTGGATATGACATCAAAAGCTCAGGCAACAAAAGCAAAAATAAACAAATGGGAGTACATCAAACTAAAAAGCTTCTGCAAAACAAGGAAACAATCAATAAAATGAAAAGGCCATGTATCGATTGGGAGAAAATATTTCCAAAACATTTTTCTGATAAGGGGTTAATATCCAAAATATATAAGGAACTTAAACAGTCTAACACAAAAAAACCAATCTGATTAAAATACGGGCAAAGACTTGAATTTCTCAAAAGATACACCAATGGCCAACAGGTACGTGAAAAGGTGCTCAACATCACTAATCATCAGGAAAATGCAAATCAAAACCAGAATAAGATATCACCTCACACTTTTTAATATGGTTATCAAAAAGATAATGGTGACAAGTGTTGATGAGGATGTGGAAAAAAGAGAAAAGTCTTTTGCACTGTTCGTGGTAATGTAAATTGGTATAGCCATTATGGAAAATAGTATGGAGGTTCCTCAAAAATTAAAATAGAGCTACCACATGATCCAACAATCCCACTTCTGGGTATATATCCAAAGGAAATTAAATCAGTTAGTCAAAGAGATATGTATGCTCCCGTGTTCACTGCAGCATTATTTATAATAGCCAAGATGCGGAAACAACCTAAGTGTTCACTGACACATGAATGGGTATAGAAATTATGGTGTATATATATACAACAGAAAATTATTCAGCCTTAAAAAGAAGGAGATCTTGCCATTCGTGAGAATGTGGATAAACCTAGAGGACATTACACCAAGTGAAATAAGCCAGACACAGGAAAAAAGAAAACACTTCACAATCTCACATATATATGGAACCTCAAAAGTCTAATTCATAGAAGCAGAGAATAGAATGGTGGTTACCAGGGGTGGGGAGGTGGCGAAAATGGAGAGATGTTGGTCAAAGGGTACAAAGTTGCAGTTATGTGGGATAAACACATTCTAGAGATCTAAAGCATAGAATGACGACTATAGTTAATAATTCTGTGATATGTACTGGAAATTTGCTAAGACAGTAGATATCAGGTGCTCTCATCACATCCAACCACAAAAGGTAACTATGTGAGGAGACGGATATGTTAATTAGTTTGATTGTAGTCATCTTTTAACCACGTGTGTGTGTATTAAAACATCATTTTGTACACCTTAAATATAAACAATGTTTATTAAAAAATAAATAAAAGTTTAAAAAAGGACATACTAGTCCACTCTGAAAAATGAGCAATCTAATTTCAAAATACACATCTCTGTCCTTCACAGCTCATCTGTTCTCAGGTCTGAAACTGATCCACATGTGTTCACGTACTCAATCTTTGAGTGCTCTTGAGTGGCTGATCTGTGCCATGCTCGTGGCTAAGTATAAGGGATTCACAATGTATCAGAAGAAATAAACATTTCAACAAATCACTGTGATGCAATATATAGTAAGTGCTACAATATATATGTATACGTCAATTTAAAATGTATATGTTCTAGCTCAGCTTAGAGTAGCCATCACCATATTAAATCAAATATGCAAAACACCAAAATTAACTCTCCCTTCTCCCCATTCTTACTCCTCACAAACTAGACAATTGATTCCTTGTTTCAAATTCTTTATTATGTTTAATATTCCCAATCCCTAAACATAAACCACAGAGTCCTTTGATGATTCTCCTCCATTTCTCTCACATATAGAGCTACAAATGCTTATATTATGGCATACTTAGTATATTTGACACCCAAAGCAGATTATTATCTAACACCCACCTTTTCTATACAGGAAAATTATTTCCAGCAATAATTCTAAAATAAAGCAAATGATAACAACAGCCATGAAAAAAATGGTGAAAATTTTGTTTCATTGAACCTCATCATTCAAAAATATACAAATTAATAATAAGTAAATATTACAGAAATAAAATAACTCAAATTCTGTTTATTCATTTTTAAAAGTCACTGTACCCTCTTTGCTTATTTCAAACTTCCTACTTTTCATTGAATAAATATCTAATACTATAGGGCTTTGAAACACAAGCTCTACCTGAAATGAGCTCAAAGGATTCCGATTTCTCATGAATTGACTCTTAAAATGAACTGATATAGCTGAGGCCACATGCAATGAGAGTTGGTTTTATAACTAGGAGTTTTTTGAATTAACATCTTTGCACACACAATGTTTATTAAAGGAAAAGTAATTAAAATATGTTAAGTTAAAGCTTACAGATATATAAGTAAAACTCAACAGTGACGATGGCAATTGTTTGGTACTTAGACCAAAAATAAGACTGTCCTCAGGAAAAAGTATTTTATCACTTATATTAGAAGCAAACTTTTATTGTTTTCTTAATCCCTACAAAGAATACATCTTCCGGGGCCGCCCGGTGGCGCAGCGGTTTAGTCCGCGCTTGGCAGCCTGGGGTTCGCGGGTTCGGATCCCGGGCGCCCGCCGACGCATTGCCTGTCAGCCACGCCGTGGCGGCGTCCCATATAAAGTGGAGGAAGATGAGCACGGATGTTAGCCCAGGGCCAGTCTTCCTCAGCAAAAAGGGGAGGATTGGCGACGGATGTTAGCTCAGGGCTGGTCTTCCCCACAAAAAAAAAAAGACATCTTCCTATTGCCTTCAATCAGGCCAGAACACTGATGCCACTTGGCCCTTGGCTTGCCACTCCATTATTTAAATTTCATCTGTACAGAAACCAGGTGCTCACACTCCTACCTTAAAATTATTAAAATAGTTTCTTTTTTCAGTGTTTTCTGGTGATTGTTTTTCCTTTCTCAGAGTCAGCCTGAATATTGCTCCAAGATTAACCTTCCTAAAATAATATCTACATCACGTCCCTATCCAGCATCAAAAAGCAAAGATCAAACACATTGACTACTTATTTTCTTCTACATTAAGCCTAAACAATTTTACTTCTCTCTTAAAAACTGAGAGAATCTGTTCACCTTTTGCCACCAATCTTTTCTCTATAAATCCTAATTCTGTCCTCCCTAATTCCTCATTGTTCCTACATATGCCATGCTAATTCCCACCAATATGCTTATTCTGCTTCTCATTCTCAGGACACGATGCTCAGTTCTGATAAATCCCTTCCTTTAGGGTGAACTTAACTCTTTTCTCCACTAAATTTTCTCTGACTACACTAATCTGTAATAATCTAACTTTACCTTGAACCACTAGAATCAATTTATATTTTATTTCTATTCTAAATCTTATCTACTGAAAAAGTATGCATATCATTAGTATAGAAGGATACATGGGGGTTTACAAAAATAAATTTTAGAAATCCAATCATTTCTGAGTAAAGTTTAAAGGTTTATAAAGCAATAATGTATCAGATAGAGTTGTATCTGAAAATGTAAGATTTCCTGCACATCAAGAAAATAGCATTTATAGATTTTTTTATATGAGCTTTGAAGGGCAATTTAAATGTGATATTATGTTTGAGAAATTTTTCACAGTATTTTAATAAAGTAAAAGGTAAAGGTATCTAGTATAAATACTTTAAGTTTAGATGTAGTCTTTGTTTCTCAAAGATATCAGTGATAACTTACTAAGAATTCAACTTTTTGTAAGGCTACTTTTCTATTACATGAATAGCTCTCTAACAATGAAATCAGTAGTTCAGTTTTAAAATCATTCTATTTCAGGTAGATTTCCTAGGTAGATTACAGTTTCATAGATTTAAAAATGTGTTAGAGTTGAAATAGATATATTTTTTTAGTAAAGAAAAAATAAACTTTTTTTTTCTCAGCAGGTGATAACATTACAAGTTCTATTTTATGTAATTCCTTCATATCTGTGTAACATTTATTGTTGAATTCCCTATGGCTTTCAAAGTCATTATTTACTTGCTTTTTTGATGGCAGCAATGCAGCTATAGCTTCTTGCTGATTTCTGTTGGTTAGATGGTTCCTCTCCGTGGTAATTTCATTGTCTTCAACCTGTGTTCCAACTTTCACTACTGCAATTACATGTGAAATTTAAAGTTACCAGATTGTGAGGTTATGCTGTCTACTACCAGCTACCTAAGGGTAATTTTCCCATTGATTTCTGGACCTAGACCAAACTTTCCTTTATACAAATTTTAAAAACAAGAAGAAAAGAATTCCTTAAGCAAAAAGAGTCCCTTATAGCTGAGATTTCTGTTGAATTGAAATTGGGATTTCAATTTCTGTTGTAAATGAACATCTAGGTCTCTGGCAAAATCGTCCTTGCAACCATGAAGCTCTTTTTTAATGCTAAGTAAAATTATGTCTAATCTCTTCAGTCAAAATTCCTTTGAAATTATGTTATGCTCTTTCAAGACAAGTAAAATTTCCCAACAAATGATACCAGTTAGTATAGAGTGTTTTCTAACAGACTTCATTATCCAAAAGATAGCCCCAAACCAGGGAATCAGATAGAGCTCTAACCCATCAAAAAGGATGCCATAAGCTCATATCCTAAAGCTTAAAGCCTATGCGCTGAGAACTAATTTCACCTATGTGGATCAAGCTAATTCTCAGCTATGCCAGTTAAATGAGGAGTTACTCTACTTAACAGTCCCCTGGCATAGTATGATGGTACTCAAAAGCTTTGAAACAAGCTACTGTCTTTCCAAAATGCTCAAGATATTACTTGGAAGGTCACAGTCTCAGGAAAAAAAAAAAAAAAAAAAAGATGACTGCTAAAAAATAACTAACTAGAAGTCATGCTGAATCTTTACTCCACAAGGCTAGCTATTAATCCATTTTCTTTCCATTCAGAAATCAGTGAAGCTACAAAGAAGTATATGTTGCCGACTAGAACAAGGACTTTGTTATTTTCTTATTCTTAGTGAAGGTGTTGAAAGAATAACTGATCATCCTTAAAAAACAAAAAGAACCACATGCTGTCCCAGATGGAAAATTCCATAGCAATCATTTAGTTCAACTTCCCTCTTCTTTATCTGAGAGAACTAAGGGCTAATAGGTAAATTGACTTGCTAGGGCCAGAATTTTTATTTCCTGAATCCCAATTCAGGGCTATTTTATCTTCACCAAAGAGTTTTAGCTTTCTGGTGGCTGGGGATCAATTGAAGATTACCTGCTGATGAAACTAAGGATATTTTCACTGGGATGTATACACACGTCCAGTGCTTCCATAATTTCAGAATCTGACTTTTCTTTCTCTACAATGCTACAATTAGAAATGATTTTTTTTGTAATTTCCAGAACTACTCATTTTAAAATTATGTGTTAAGGCATCAAACCAGGCCAGTTTTTTTCTCATCCTATAAATTGCTCTTGTAGAGATGCCTTTTGTTGATTTTGCTAACAACCACATGTTACCTTGTTTAAGATTAGTGGAGATTTATGTGGAAATAATACTAATAGGCATTGCCTGCATTTGTTTTACTAATTATTTACTTCTGAAGAAGTCTGAGGTTTTTAAGTTTCCATGTTTGTAATCCAGCCAGAATGTCTATGTGTTAGCATGTGATCGGGATTAAAATCACATTAATTTTTAATAATAACCAAACTAGGATAGATTCCAGCCTTGCTGTTTGTATACACCCACACATAACCATACACCACACAAAGTAGCCTTTTTCAAAAAATCCCCAGTTATTACTTGGAATCTTTTAAAGATCTGTCAGCATGTGAGTTCTATCCTGCTCTTCTTTATCTCCTGCTCCTCTCATTGAGGCTGCTTAAAGAAACTTTACCTCTGCCATGCAGGCGTCCATTTTTAGAAGTCCAATATTCATGCCAAGGATGCTTAGTTCTTGAGGTGTCAGAATCTGTTGGCTTGAATACAGATATTGTAAGCATGATCTTCCCCCAATCTATGCCTTGTGTACTGTTTCCCAGGACAACTCTAAATGCATTAAGCATCTCGTAGAATTATCTTGTCAATATCTATGTCAGGTGCCAGCCCTCTTCCTTCACTCAGAATCTCAAAATTACTCTCAAGAAAACAGATCCTTCAATTTACCCTAGAGATTCAAGGTTCGTACCCTGGCTCAAGTCCATGGAGTTTCTCTGTCTCTGGGATTTTGCTCAAATCTCAGCCACTTTGGCAGCTCTAAACATCAGCTCCTGTGTCTTCATCCTACTTACCCCTTTTAAATCTTTGCATTCTGTTCCCACCTCTCTGTGAACTGGCAAATGTCCTCAGGGGAAAACAAAACAGGGTGAATGTCACTGTCCTCTGAGCATCTCTCTTCTCTCAGGAATTTTATCCTTGTCAATTCTGGCTGCATTAGCTCCTCTCCAGTGCCTTTAAAAAGAGGTTTTATGTATTTAGTCTAATTTTTGACAGTTCTTTTCAGTAAGCAGTTGAGTCTGTTACAGGCTATTCTGTCATGGAGAGAACCTGTGGTCTCTACTTGCTAATGTTCTTTTCCTCAACAAATTTCTTACCCTATCTGATTTCTTAAAAACTGGTCTTTTTGCCACACCAGTGAAAGCTTTCCAGATCAGTTACTCCTTAGATAAAAATATTATCTAACCTGGTTCTTTAGTGTCATTTTTTCCTCACCAAATTACATTTAATAAATAATGGAATATAAATATTCACCTGTGCCTAATTTCTTAGTAAGCCTCTCTTCTTAAGTGATGTACCAGACTAAATATACTATAATTCCACAACCAAACAAAAAAAATATTTTCTATTCTAAAGTTTCAGTCAGACTAGTCAGACCTATCAAATTCAAGGAGGGTTAACCCTCAGTTACAAAAGAGTAATAAAACCACCTAGCCCCAAAACAAAAGGTAGTGTGTTTCTGGCAATAAAGATATTTTCAAATACTGCTCCAAATATCTGAGATTTCTTCTTTCAATATAGCAGCCTGAGTAAAAAAATAAAATTATATTGACCGCTTGACATTGCTGCCTTTAACTTCAGTTTCATTGCTACTTGGCTATTTTTAAATGAATCGTCCTTTGTTTAATGTTTTATGCCATTCTTTATTCAGATTTCAACTAAAGTAAATTTGTCAAAGCAAGTCATACAATTTCTTTTACTTTTTATGTGTCAGATTCTTATCTGCCTAAGATAATTGCTTATCTACTACAATTTTAGAATGATCTAGGTATTCTTTAGAATATATCATTCTTACTGGTACATGTAAGAATCCCTCAGATGTGTCCAGAGCCATAATGACCATCTCCTGAGCACTTATCACCTGAATTTTAAATTTGAGGGAACTTGAATACAAACGATTCTATTGGTTTGTCAAAAATATCATTGTAGGAAATATGGAGTTCCCCATACATATTTATTTCAACATGAGAAGAATATATTTGTTCAAGCTAATTTATCTCAGACAAATATCATTCAGTGGAAAAGTATATGACAATTCTTGAATTATTAATTTTATGTTTGTAATCAAGGGGTTCGTATTTCTGTTTATTCTTTGCTTATCTTTACTTAGTGATGGATGTTTTAGAATAAGTTGAGAATATAAACTTTTCTTGCCTTAAATATTGCTCTCCCCCTGGGGACCATACTCAGTAAAACATGGAGACTGGAAAAATAAGAGGAGAAATAATAAATTTTTCCTTTAGTAATAAGTTTCTGTAATTTAAGACATTGCACTATTTTATTCAGAATTTTTAAAAAGATAACTCATTTCTCTCCAGCAATAAGACAACAGGCTTACATAAATTATTATGTTTACTTACAGGTTTGTGAATGCCACTTAACATTTATTGTATAATGAAAGAGATGTCCTATCCTAAGTCATATACCTGGGACAATAAAATAGCATACAAATCAAGAATGTTCTCTTGTGTGGGAGGACAGAAGCCAAGAGAGATGTGAGGGACTGAATATGTATCACCTCTTAGGGCACTGAAAGGAGTTTGGTTTTTATTTCGAGTTTCAAGGAGAACCTTGACAGGGCTTTAAGCAAGTGGAGAACATTATCTGATTTAATGTTTTTAAAATATCATTATGGGAGCTGTGTGGAGATTAGATTGCAGTGGAATAAGAGTGCAAATGATGAGGCCAGCTAGAAAGGCTCTGCAGTCAGGCAGGTGGAAACGATGCTGGCACAGCACAGAATGGTAGCTGTGGAAATGGGGAGAAGTGTATAAATGTGATGTACATTTTGCATATGGAGCCAACAAGAATGCCTGATAAATTGGGTGTCAGGGGTGTGGAGAAAAAGTGATAGATCAAAGCTGATATCTAGATTTCTGGCCTGAGCAAGTAATGATGTGAACAGCTTGCATTCTGGATTTGAGACCCTTGTTCTTTGGATCAACAGGAAGATACCTGGGCGCTTCCGAGGGACTCTCTCTAGACCCAAATACTTGCATGGAGAACTGCCATTACGGGTTTTCCGCTTCATTAGACTAGTTACGGGCTTTCACCTTATTAAAACAGTCCTGTCTTTCAAGAGGGAACATAATCTGCAATTGGCCCCTCTAGGAGAGGCCCTTGTGCAACTGTGTCATATTTCACTCACTAAATTCTTTTCTGAATCAGAGCTTCTCATCTCCCAATGACTGAGATAGTATTGCCCTCCCTTCCCCACTTCCAGGATTCTTTTGAGAAAAAAATCACTCTGAAGTCTGCTCTTTTGCTAAGTGGGATTGCAGTTTTTATTTCAAGACTCTTATGTAATTATTTATACTTTATATTTTTCTGCTATTTCAAATAGATTTGGGCATGAAGGAAAGATGAACGTACACGTTCATGCACAGAACTGAAATTCAGAGTCTATAAATACACTTATCATCCTGCACTTTGATCAGTTTCATTCTAGAAATCTCAGTTTAGGTAACATATCAGAGTTACCTTTGAAGTTTTGTTGTTATTGTTATTTATTTGTTTGTTTAACTTCTAATTTTATAGGCAAAAGATTCTACATCCTCCTTGAATAACAGTTTTCATGACCATTTATGCTTTCAAATCAAGTAGAGTTCTACAAACATATATACTCCCAGGGCCTTCTCAGCTATGCTGAGAATTGTAGAGATGTAAATCTGATAACTGTATTTTTATTAATTCCACAAGTGACTTAGATGAACAGTCTGATCCGAGAAGCATTACCTTAGAGTAATATGCCCTCCTTCTTCACCACTTTATAATGATTCTATGTAATGAGTGATGTCACCCATAGACTATGTTTGTTGTAAATATGATCAATGTAAGGCAGAAAATAAGTTGGATAACTTATCTACTGATTTAGATAATTTGGATGCAGCCTTTTCTAACACCATAAATTAGAAGATAATCATTCTTTTATGTGCAGATGACATGGTTTCATTATAAAGACGCTTTAAGCAATTGAACCTTTGACTAATTATGGTCAGAGTAATAGCTTAGAAGCAGTTGAGCTAAAACAAAACTCTAACGTTTGCCAAATATTTTCTAAGTTTTCACTGGCTAATGTTACAAAATCTCACTCAGAAGTCAGATTCTTTGTGACTGAATCATTGTCATTCTACAGGGGTGAAAATAAGTTTCTACTGGGGTCAGACTGTCCAATCGGTAACTTCACCCTATATAGTTGATTACCTGAAAAGAATCCCAGTATCACACTGATATTTTCACAATTGCAACGTGAATTTATTGGCTAAGTATTTAATATGGAATATACTTTCTACACAAAAAACTCCTAGTTATTCATTTTATACTTTGTGATAGCAGTGGCAATGATTTTTAATTCTCTGTGTACAAAATCACAATTTTGCTACCTAAATAAACTAGATGAGCAGAAGAATTACAAGAGAATGATTGAATATTCTACATTTCTAAATAACATATACTGGCTGGAATCATACTCCAGGTACTTAGTCACTATGTGATTCTGGGCAATTAATATACGCTTTTCAATCCAGTCTTCTTTTCTCTAAAAGGGAGTGGTAATACATTTCTAAAATTATTGTGAGGATAAAACGAAATAATCTGATAAGTGGCAAGCAGAGTTGCTGGCATATTATTAGGCTCAATATATTATTTGCAGTTGCTCGTGCTTAAAACACGATTGCAATACCTACAGATCCATGCTTATTTTTCTATTCTATGCAGCCACTTATTTTTCTAATGCCTTCTTTCCTCTTCCTTATACTATTTTTCATTACCACCTTCTAGAACCCACACAGATCTATTGCTGCAAAACCTAGCAACTAGAAATAATAGTTCCACTTCTCTTCCTTTTCTCATTATTACTCTAATGTGGTAGTTCTATTTGACTCTGTTTATTAACGTTGACATTCTAGCCTATTGAGGTGTCCCTTTTTCATGAATTTGATTTATGGAGTTCCGATAGGTTTCTGCAGCAGTCTTTCTCTCTAGGAAAACGTTCTGCTTTATTTTGTAGGAGTTCTAGTTCTGACATTTGGTCACATTTTCCCTTACTGTTGACAGTTTTTTTAATTTTCTTTATAGTGAACCAGATTGGTGAGGTGTTTCGTTTGTTTTATCCGGTCTGTTTTATATCTCACAAAGCCCTGCAAAGTTCTCATCTCACACTACGTTCTTGTTTGGTTTTCATCGGCACTACTTTTGGCTTTACCTTGAATTATTCTGTTGTTTACTAGGATATGGGAAGTTGACTATTTCCCCTAGGCATCAGGGAATCACATTTTTGTTTACTTTTATAAGAAATTGTCCTCCTTCCATGATCATTATGCTGTCTGAAGTTATTTATTTTTTCAAGCACTGCAAAATAAAAATTTCTTAATTCAACTAAAACCTAATTTGGTCATTATTTTGCAACCTGTTCGATGTTTATTTATATTGTGTCACCCAGTCAAAAATTTTTGATAGAATCCTCCTGTCTTTCAGCAAATTTTCTATCTTTATCTATTATTTGCAATAAACATTACTGTCCAAAATTACTGATGGAAAAAAGTCTTCATTTTCATAGCATAAGAAGTATATTTTTATAATTGTTAAAAAGAACACGATTAAGGCAACACTTTCTGGGTACTGGTGGGAATTACTGACAGTAATTGGATAGCTCTTAACCGGATTGATGCTCCGCCACACAACTATTTCCACTACACCTGACAAAGCAACAGTAACATTTCTTCCTACAGCGCCCATCATAAAAAATCACAGTGTGTAACGTTCTTGTAAGGCTTGGAAGTTTGAAGTACTTAGTCGTATTTTTATTTGCATGTCAATCATGCCCTATTGCTGTCTCAAATTTTAAATTTTGGGTGCCTCCAGCTATTTAACCCACAGCCATTAAACTTACTTTACTATTGGACTTGTACATTGTTAGGTTAGATTCTGTGTGAATTCACGTAAATAATCACACTCTCACACACACATGCACACAGTTCACCATAATGAATTATTTTATGGTACTTTTTCAACACCAACTTTTTTTTAAAAGTAGTTAATACAATTTTGGTAAATGTTAGAGCTAGAATTTTCCACTGTATGTTGGAGATAAATAATTCCTCTACATAACATGTATTTAAAAGATGCAGAATAGGGAAGATTCTATACATTTTTACGGTATAGCTAATTCTCCACAGAATATATTCAAACATAAGATCAAGAGCTATAAAGAAGAGATGGCTTAATTAAAGCACTATATTTACAGCTCCCTATTTAAAGAATCTCTCAAAGGAAAGGTTAGAGCATATTATAAAAGATGAACAGTCATCACAGCAATATTAATTAGCCATAGACCTTCTTAAAGAGCAGGGAAACACTCTCCCAATTTCTTTCAAGGAGAATTCTGGACATTTTGGTTGAATTTCTTCATGCACAGATAACCTTAACAAGATTAGCTTTGCCCTTCTCCTGTAGTTTTTAATTATTTCAATTTGCCAAGTCCTTTTTAAAAAATCACTTCTGTCACATATGGTAATTTGTGTGTTTAAGGAAATGAATGGTAAAAGCCAATTGGGGGCCAGGCTAAACTCCCCTACCTACCACCCACATCCCTTAACATCATTATTGATATTCTCTTGGCAAAGATTTAAACTCCCTAATCATTTCATTTCACCCGTCCTGTAGAACTCCAATCTTAGTTGAAACCAAGTGTCTTTCTTGTGCCTGTCCAAGGTAGCTGAGTTCTGCCATAGGTCATCACATTGCCCAGAGGAATGACACTGCTGTAAACTCCTGGTCACCCACGACAATTAGCTTCTCGGGTTTGATTAGCAACATTACAATTTCCTTTTTCAACTAACTCTCTAATTCTCTTCGATCACTATTTTAAACTTCTTGACTTTCTTTAAAGCTCCTTAGCAGATGACCTCAGATCCACTTTAAAGAGAAGAAATAAGTCATCTGGTCAAAAGGCTTTCAACTTGCCACCAACAAATTAATAAATGTATATTTACCTGAACCTCTTTCCCTACTGTTCTAATGTATGAATGACTCTGGTTTTATCTACAGCCAATTCCTTTGACATTGCCATTATCACATCCCGTTCTTCCTCTCAGCTGTCTGGTTATATATTTTCTCTCATAGACTCTGGATACACATTTGTCTTTTTATAGTGGACTTTTCCTTTTAATATTGTTATATGTTAAATTCTTTCCCATATGAACACAGACATTCCCTTGACTCTGTTCCTCTCCATTTCACTCTATCTCATATTTATTTTACATTTCATTTTTATGAACTTTTGTATGCACTTTCTGTTTCTAGTCCTTATTTTCAACTCACTCCTCCGTTCAGTTTAATTTGGCTTCTGACTCCACCACTCCCCAGAGACTATTCTTGCTAAGGTCACCAAGACACTTCTCTGGGACAGCTCTTCTTAAAATTCTCACAAGCATTTCAAACAATCTATCCAAAATTGAACTTACAATTTTTCTCCCTAAACCAGTCCATTTATAGAGTTCCCTAATTATGCCATCATATACCCAGTTTCTCAAGCCAGAAAACTAGATGGCACATTTGCCCTTTTTTCTAGCCCCTACATCCAATTAGTAAAAGTTATAGTGGATCTTCCTTGCATGAGGCTTACAAGAAGCACTCAGCAAATGTCAAGTATTAAAAATAGTAATCGCAGAAATTATCACATTTGGTTTCCCTCAACTATTTGTGCAAATTTGTGTTTTACTTGTGTTTTTTCCAAAAGATTTCAAGTTCACTGGGGAAAAACTTTTTATACTCACTTCTGAGTCTCCAATTCTTATCACAATAATATCTACATCCCAATTTTAATGTGCAGAAAGAATATTCAACTGTACTTACCTTTCAATAGATATAAAACAACTGGCAAATGGATAAAATGATAAATATAAAACCTAAAATCATAAGAGATGAAGAGAAAAGCTGAATATTTAATAAACCTCAAGATAGGAATGCATTGTCTTAATATAAAACAAAATGAAGAAGTTACACACATATCAATAGATTTTACTACTTATAAAGTCAAAATAATTATGAGACAAATTAAAGAGTAAATCACAAATTGTTAAAATATTACAAAAAAGAAGTTCTTCCAAAAGATCTTTGCGAAAAGAGTTTGGCTTTTGCCAGGACTATACATACTTACACGTTACAACCTGGTATACCTCCCACAGAGGCCTAACCCAGGCCCACCACTGGGATTCAGGCATTTCTTCACATTTTCGGCCAATATTTGGACTCTCCAAATCTCTCTGGATGATGGAAATACATTGGAGGCTTTGGTGAAAGCAGAGGTGGGTGCATCCGTGGGTGCATCCATGTACACTGGGGCAAAATTAATGGGGAAGTTGGTAAGCCAAGACATCCAAAACCAGCTCATGGTAATAATAGGGGGAAAATAGAAAGAGCTGCCTTTTAGACTGTACCAGGAAGAGATTCTGAAACTGGCAGTAACACTGCTCTGGTGCCAGCTGACAATGTGTGATACAATGTGAGAAGGCCACTCAACTTACCTCTGCATCAAAGACAGAATGGCTTTGGAGAAATTCAGTATCTAGTCAAGACAGAAGTCATGCCCATGAAAAATTGGATGGAAGATGGAATAGCATTGCCAAGTGGATGCAGCCAACGCCTGTGAGGACTATTGGTACCAGAAAAAGCCCAAATAGCAAATAATTGAAAGTAAGAAGGAGAAAAAAACATAGAATATGGATATACTTTGTAGTATATAAAAAGAGAATTTCTCTAAATTTATTGCTGAGCACATGGGAGACACTCCTGAAGATGACTTGATATAACTGAAAAAATAAACAACCGAATATATTTGGACTTATAGTGGTAGCTGGTGAGAAAAAAATAATAAAGTTATGCTTATTGGCACTTGTGTATTTTATTTGTAATCATTGCCTGATGAGGTACAGAGAATTATCACACAAGTACATGCAAAATTATAGCCTAAGAGTTCTACATAGAAACACAGGAAAAAATTTACAATTAATATAATAAATAGATAACAGTGGTTAATTCTGTATCACGAAATTTTAGGTCAGTTTAATTTTCATTTACATACTTTTGGCATTTTTCAGTATCACCACAATAAAATATATATGTATAATTTTTTACAATAAATAAAAGAATGTTATTATTCAAAAGGAAAAGAAAGATAAGCATGTATTTATTCAGTTTTCTGAGTTTTATTTATTCTATTATTACTAAACACTGTAATAACAATTTATCAAAATTTCTTATCTCTGAATCTGAATTATTGTCTTTTGTATCAGGAAATGTATTGTGTCCTCAATATTAATGGACATGTGGAAAGCAGGCACTTCAGAACAGTGAATAATAAGAATAAATGTACTTGTCACTTATTAAAGGAAGAGGCTCAAGTCAGCTGCAGATATGTACACAGAAAAAGTTGGAATATGCGAAGCTGAAAACAGTGAGACCTAAATGGCTTTGGATGACATACGTGATCTTTTCTCTATCTGGAAGTCAGCATTTCCTCTCACAAGTGTAGGCTTCACACATAGACAAGATCTATGCATATGAAAAGGGAACCTTAACTTCTGGTGCTAAGCTCCCTTTTCCATAAACCAAAAGCATAGTCTTCTCAGGCTGCCTATGAAGACTTGTTCTGGGCTATATTCCTGTATTTGAAGGCACAGCTCAGGAGTGCTGAAGCCCCTATAGGCTACTAGAGAGTTTCCAGAACCACATAAGACCAAATATTCATCTGCTTTAGCAAAGAAATAAAAATATTTGGTGGGAGAAGGAGTACCACATGTTTCTGAGTTCAGAACTGCCATGCGGCAAGGAAATACAATTATAAATATCTGGATATTTCCCCGAGATCACACACTAAATATATGTCACACACATTATATGTCTTAGGTATATAGATTCTTATATACAAAGAATATATAATGTATTTATTTATATATTAAAAATGCTTAGTATTTATAATATTTATTTAAATGTACAAATATATTATAATACATTATATATATGTGTATGTTATAGCTTTCAAGTGAGAACATACATATTTAAAGACTGAGGGATGAATTATAGTTATTCAAAGTGCAAAGGTAAGAGTTAGAGCAAGTTAACAGAAAGAGAAATGCGATAGGGATTGGAATAATAAGACATTTTGACTAAAGTAAGTAACTGATTTTTCCCACAATTACTCTGACATAATTTATTTCACTTTTTTCTGTTTGCTAAAAAGACAGGATAATGTTCCCCGTCCTATTTTATAGACATATACACCTACATATATATTTATATATAGACATACATATAAATATATGCATATATTTATATACACCCACATATATCTGTGTATGTATATGTGTGTGTGTATTTAACTTCCAGAGGTATATACATTGACATTTTGCCATTTGAAGTTAATCCTAGTAAAATCCTGCTTTTGTTGAAAGACATTATAAGAGTACAAAACTCTGTGTGATAATTGGAATCTCATGTAGTGTCCTAAAAGATACCATAAACCATAGAACAAACCAATAGTCTAAATTCAAGGTTTAAGCATTCACTTTGCTTTCAAATTGCTTAAAAATTATTAAATTCATGTAATTATGCAATTTTTTTATATTCCAAATTTTAAGTGCATTTTTTTTTTTCTGAGGAGGATTTGCCATGAGCTGACATCTGTTGCCGATCTTCCTGTTTTTCACTTGAGGAAGATTCACCCTGAGCTAACATCTGTGCCAATATTCCTCTATTTTATATATATGTGGGTCTCCACCTCAACATGGCCACTGACAAGTGGTGTAGGTCCGTGCCCGGGAACTGAACCCGGGCCACCAAAGTGAAACATGTTGAACTTAACCACTAGGCCACAAGGCTGGCCTCATGAGTGCGTTTTTTTAAATGACTAAAGTTTATACACATTGACAATATGTAACCTTTGTAATTAGCTTCTTATTTCTTATAAAATCCCATAGACTCCATGCAATCTATTTGAATTACCTAAATTCTAATGCTCAGGAGTAGTGAGTTGCTGAAAAGTCATAAAGCTGTTGAATTGTAATCAGATATATAATAGAGTACTCATATATTCCCCAAAGTAATGATGACTCCAGTCACTGGGGACACTATTTTGTCAACGAAATCGTTTAAGTTTTGTTTAAGCACTTGCAGAAGTATGCACTAGGCAATTGACAATTTCATAATGTTTAAAAATCAATGCCTACTAAAAAGCTATATCTATTCTAGCATGAAAAGAGAGACTAACAATTAAAACTTGACATATGTGTCTATTATTATTGCATTAATAAGGCAGCTATAAAGCAGTGCAATATGGATGATGTGTACTTTAAGTACTCGTAAGAATATAAACCTCATATCACTTGGGTGGTCTTTTAAGTTAAACACATACAACTTAAACGTTATTCTGTATTTTCTATTAATATTGGGAAAATTCTCAACCAAATCCTAAAATTCAGAGTCTCCAACTTATCTCTAATTGTAGCGTGTTCTGTGATTCACTCTGCATAGAGAATCAGAAATATAGCTTCTATTGCCTCTAACAAGATTTGTGCACCTTATCCCCTAAGAACTAGAAATGTTTCCCACAGTGACTTCTTAAAAGATGCCATTTAGGAGCATGAAACATACAAAATTAGAAATTTTTAAAAAATTGCTGGCATTTACAAATGCTTGTGCATCAAACAAGGATACCGAATGCCATTGGTGTTTTCAATAACTTTCTTGTTTCTTTTTCCTTACTAATTTGTTATATATAGAAAAAGACCATGGAAAGACAGCTGCGTAAAAGTTAGCTGTATTTTGTTAAAACTGTCAACATGAAAATCAGATTTCATTTTCAAGATCATCTTCCTTGATTTCACTTTTTAGAAAATGCTTCTTAATGAAGCTTTATGGTGACCATTTTATGCTGATTAAATACTATAATCCTCTTATTTGTACAGATTTGTGCAGGTCCCTTGTGCTCATCACATTTATTAAACATAGGATCTAATGAAGCACATGCAGTGTTTCTGGGTAATTATTACTTACAGTCTGAAGTGAATTTCAGTTCCAATCCCTTTACATTTATGTGCTGAAACCAAATGATTAATGTGAATTTTTACGCATTTTTAGATTTAATTTTTCAGAGTAATGAAACTATAAATTTCAAGTTCTTAGAATCTTCTTATCTCTTATTTAATTCAGTATGTAATTGAGAACAAGCTTTTAATATAGGTGAGATGACACTCCAAATTTAAATTGATTAGCTGTTAAGCTACACTAATAAATTTAAAGCCAAAGATTTGACTGGTGTTTAAAACATAAAAACAATTTTGAAAAAATTGAAAACTCGTAGCATAAATTTATTTCCCCAAAATAGTATTACAATATTTTCACCTCTTCCGCGTGTCTATGTACCTATTTCAATCTATGCAATACTTCTTAGAAAAATAGATTTATTCAATGCTTATCAGTCATCTTACAAATGTGGTTAAAACTTGTATACTCTTCATTCAATCAGCTATAGAGAAATGGAGAATTCTTGATCATAACCAGACTGCCCACACTGAACTAATTCTTTTCCATAAAATGAGAATAACCATAGATTTATCCCAATCTTTATTTAAGCTTCTAATTCTTATTTAACTGACAAAGCATCTATAATTAAATTACCAAATGATTATTTTTATTGAGTTTAATATATTAATTATTAAGAAAACAATTATAGGATTTACAAAGCATTGTATTAGCAATAATACAAGCAATTAAGCATAGGAAATAACTTTCTTTTTTAACAGATGTTAGTTTTCAGAACAGTTTTAGTTTCACAGAAAATCGAGTGTCAAGTACAGAGAGATCCTATACACTCCAGCCCCCACACATGCATAGCCTCCTCCATTTTAAAATCCTCCACCAAGTGGCACATTTATTCCAATTGATGAACCTACATTGACAGATCCTTACCATCCAAAGTCCATAGTTTACATTAGGGTTCACTCTTGGTGTTGTATGCTCTATGAGTTTGGACAAATGTATAATGACATATATCCACCATTATAGTATCATACTATATGAATTTTTACTGCCCTAAAACTCCTCTGTGTTTTGTCTATTCATCTCTCCCCACCCCAATGCCTGGAAACCACTGATCTTTTTACTTTTTCCATAGATTTGCGTTTTTCCATAATATTATATAGTTAAAATAACATAGTACTGTCTATTCAGATAATCTTTCACTTAGTAATAAGCATTTAAGCTTTCTCCATGTCTTTTCACAGCTTGACAGCTTATTTCTTTTTGCGTTGAATAATGTCTGGATGTACCACAGTTTATTTATCCATTCCCTACTGAAAGACATTTTGTTTGCTTCTAATTTTTGGCAGTTATGAATAAATCAAAGCTATATAAACCAAAGTTTATGAAACTCCGTGTGCAGGTTTTTGTATGGACATAAGTTTTCAACTCCATTGGGTAAAGAGCAAGGAATGTGATGGCTGAATTGTATGGTGAGAGTATGTTTAGTTTTGTAAGAAAGTGCCAAACTGTCTTCTGTGATGGCTATACCATTTTGCATTCCCACCAGCAATGTATGAAGGTTTCTGTTGGAACACATTGTTGCCAGTATTTGGTTATGCCAGTGGTTTGGATTTTGGCCATTTTAATAGGTATGTAGTGGTATCTAATTGTTGTTTTAATTTTCAATTCTTTCATGACATATGGTGTGGAGCATCTTTTCCATAAGCTTATATGCCATTTGTAAACCTTCTCTAGGGAGGTGCCTGTTCAGGTCTTTTGCTTTTTTCTCAATTGGGTTGTTTGTTTTCTTATGTTGAGTTTTTAGAATTCTTTTTATATCTTGGATAACAGTCCTTTAACAGATGTGTCTTTTGCAAATATTTTCTTCCAGTCTGTGATCTGTCTCCTCATTCTCTTGAGCTTTTATGTTAAAATTATGAACTATTTATGATATCTAAAAAATGGCATTTATTCTTCCTCTAAAATTTTAAACATAAGATTCCCTTGGTAGTAACATAGTTTCCATTTATAAAAACATACATGAAAAATAATGCATATTTCAGAATTGGTTGAATTATTTTTTACTTTTTATTTAGAAATCATTTTAAACACAGAAAGATAATTATAGTGAGAATTACACAAAGAACACTCATATACCCTTTGCCTATATCAATCTAATATTCCATTTTCTTTATAATTTGTGACATCCACTCTCTTTCTCTCCACACACACTCACACACACACGTACTTTTTTTCTGAAATATTTGAAAGTAAGTTACTTATAGCATTGCACTTTAGCTTAAATAATTCAGTATTTCCTAAGAATAAAGATATTCTTTATTTATAAATTTATAAATAGTGTCCTATATAGCATTCTTTTTTCTCCCGTAGAGGATGGAGTGCTGAAGTTGAGTCAGAAAAGTGACATCTGTAAGTGTATTTCCTAAAACATACCTATGTCAGTAACTTTGGATCCCTTCACTTTGTTTTTGTTTTAATATTGAGTAGATTTTTTTTTTTTGGTGAGGAAGATTGATCCTGATCTAACATCTATTGATAATCTTCCTCTTCTTACTTGAGGAAGATTGTTGTTGAGCTGACATCTGTGTCAATCTTCCTCTACTTTGCATGTGGGACAGCACCACAGCATGGCTTAGTGAGTGGTGTGTAGGTCTGTGCCCAGGATCCAAACCCACAAACAGCTGGCCACTGAAGCAGAGTGCATGAACTTAACCACTATGCCACTGGGCCAGCCCCAATATTTTGAGTAATTTTAGATTCACATGCAGTTGCAAGAAATAAGATGCAAACCAGCTCAGCTTTAACCAGCTCAGCTTCCCCAATGGTAACATCTTCCAAAAACTTAGTCCGATATAACAATGTGTACATTGACATTGTATGCAATCAGAAGGTAAAATATAATATGATTATATTTATATAACATTCTTGAAATGACAAAATTATAGAAATGATTTTTCAGGCTCTAGAGACAGGTGAGGTGAGAGGTGAGTGTTGCTTATAAGAGGCAAGAGTAGGGATCCTTCTGGTGATGAAACAAAACAGTATTTTTGAACGATCAATAAGTTTCTCCAAAGAATATGTCAGTAAGTCTGTTATTCTCAAATGCCACAAATCTCAAGGAGGTTCTCTAAGGGCAGAAGAGTCTTTTTGCACAGAAAATTGAGTTGGTTAGATTTACCCAGATGTCTATGCCCTATAGTTATTGAAAGCAAATGACCCACATTGGGTTAAATGAATATGACTTTACAGTTGCAACCTGCTGTGGTAGTAAGAAAATGTAGATGAATAATAACTTTTACTCTTAAGAAGGTAAAACAAATCCATCTCTCCTTTAGAGGAGATAGTAAACTCTCATAGAGAGCTTACACATGGAAGTTTACTGCGATTACTTATTTTTCTCCCTGATAAACTCAATCATGGCTTTATTCGTGAAACTTCATATAGTCACTACTGTAAATTAAGGATGATCTAACTGCCCATGCATGCACGTCATGAGAACTAAGTACTTGTGTTAAACCTTCTAAGATCCAACTAGAAAATACTTGAAAGAGATCATGGTCAGAGGAAAGTTCTCATTGACAAAATCAAATTTCTTTCCTGATTGCCTTCATGGTATAGTATTTAGTATTATCATCTAATCCTGGAGATGAAAAACTATAATTGGATAATGTGTTTTATTCCCTTTCCTTTTTAAAGAACTTTAACTATCCTTGCATCTTATTTTTAATTCACTCATTTCTACTTTTAATGTATATGAGAGGATATCTTAGTAAATATTAATATACATAATCATTAATAATAATTAAATGATAAATCAGAGTGGCAATAAATTATTGTGTCAGTAGTAAAGAACCAGGAACCAAATTGCATATGTTCAAATCTTGGCTCTTCCATTTAGTAACTGTGTAACCTTCAGCAAGATATTTAAGCTCTTTGTGTCTCAGGTTTCTCATTGGAAAAACAATTTTGCCATCTCTGAGGATTTTTGTGAGAATTAATGGAATTGATGATGAAATATCATTAGATTTATGCTTGAGGCATAACTACTGCTCAAAAATGTACATTTTTAAATCAGAAATGTAATTGATTTTAATCCAGTATGTAAATTAAATGATAAAATGAACTACTTTAAACATTCATACAGACTCAAATGTAACTTAATGCCCAGGTAAAGTAACTTACTGAAAACACACTCACTGTTAAGACAGTAGTACTATTACTGTTATTATCATTATCACCTCCACAAAACTTTTTAAATCAAATTGAGAAAATCAATTATGAAGTCTTAAAATGTTTAAAAAGCATTTATATATCTAAAATGGCTGATTTAGTTAATGAAACACTAAAGGGTTTGATCTTGGTAGTTTTTTGTAAGTTTGAGAGTTAATGACCATACTTTTCACTTCCTTAAGAAACAGCCGTCAGATGGAGGTAGAATTTTCTTTAAGAGATTCTTAAAGATATTATTATTGCTAATAGCTGAGCTTATCCACCATTAAAATAGACAAATTTCTTCAGGTCTTATGATGCATTGAACTAAGTTCTATTAATAGAATTATATTGAGAACTATGGAAATCTCTTTTTATTTTTTCTAAAAGTTATACTTTAAAAGTCTACTCCTACTCTCTGGCTTTGGGGAATCCAATTCTTCCATGGCCATTTCATATAGTAAATGATTGGAAAATTATAAGAAAAAAATTAATCACAAAAAGTGTGAGATATTTTTGACTGTAGATACAATATATTAAATGGATTGCCAAGATGTATAAATATGTTATATGTGTAATAAAGTGGATAAAATTTTACCTGGCAGATTTCATCCTTGGAAAAGCCTATATATTTATGGAAGAACTACTGTGATAAATTGCCTACATAAGAGATGGACCACTAATGGTATCCTAAAAGACAAAAGCTGCTCCCTAAACTTACAAGCACAGGTGCTCCCTACCTTCTAAACTTATAAGACAAGAAAAATAATTATTTAATTTCTGAGAAAAGTAATGGAGAGAGAAGCAAAGGAGGAAGAGAGGGAAAGGAAAATACAAAGTTTGCTACGTGGTATGAGATTGGAAATTAGATCTCTCCATACCTCAACCTCACAATACCACAGAGTTTCCTTCAAGTAAAATAAACTTTGCAAAAGTGATAGGATGTTATTGTCATGATTAGGTTACAAATGCCTGTGACTTGCTTCTTGCCTGCAGCCTCTCTTGACCTCTTACTTGCTCCCTGCCATGTTGTGAGGTGCTGTAAGGAGAGGCTTTCCAGCAAGGAACTACCAAGGGAGCCTTCACCCAACATCTTCCGGAAACTGAGGCTTCAGTACAATTGCCTGCAGGGAACTGAATCCTGACAAAAAAAGATGGGTGATCTCGCAAGTGCTTCCTTCCCAGGCAAGCCCCACCCCCAACAGGAGACTGCGCTTCAGTCAACCTTAATTGCATCTATGTAAGATGTCCTGAAGTGGAAGATCCGGCTAAGCCATACCTGAATGCTTGACTCAGAAACCGTAAGACAATAAATGTGTATTATTTTAAGCTGGTAAACTTTGGGGTGATTTGTTACACAGTACTAGATAACAAATTACATATGTGTGTGTGTATAATTATAGTTATAATTATGAAGTTATGAATAGTTTTATGTATATATATAGTTATATATGTAGTGGCACACAGATATATAATGAGTTAAATGTATCTAGTTAGATATATATACTTACATATATAACTACATAAATATATACTTAGGTTTATAGTAATAATTAATAACTCAAAGCTCCCAAGGTTTTGACTTTATTTTGAAAATGCAATTCTTTTAAAAATTAAACAAAATAAAACAAATATTTATTTTATAAGAATATATTTTCCGCAGCCGGCTGGTGGCGCAGCGGTTTAGGTCATGCTTTGGCAGCTGGGGGTTCGTGGGTTCAGATCCCTGGCGCCCGCCGACGCACTGCTTGTCAGCCATGCTGTGGCAAAGTTCCATATAAAGTAGAGGAAGATGGGCACGGATGTTAGCCCAGGGCCAGTCTCCCTCAGCAAAAAGAGAAGGATTAGCAACGGATGTTAGCTCAGGGCTGGCCTTCCTCACACACAAAAAAAGGAATATATTTTCAACAATTATGTATATTTTTGAAAGATTTTCACTCAGAAAATCTTAATTTTTTTCTAAGTCCATATATAATAAATAGGACAAACGTGACTTACCTATTTAGTAACTCACACTAATACAGGTTACACAAATAGGAATCATTTTTTTTTTTTTCTCAGAAAAACATGATTATATTCATGAGAAGGAGGAAGTTATATATGTACAAGTAATCATAAGAAACTGAGTGTATTTATTGTATTATTGCTTTAATTAAGCTGGTATTGAGACTGGATATCAAAACTAGCAGGTTTTTTTAATTCTATGACTGCATTAAGTAATATCTAAAATGTACTTATGATTTAAAGACACTTTGAAGGCACAGCAATTAAATCTGAATAATAAAAATTAAAATATGATGATTATAATTAGAAATTGATTAAGTTATGGAGCAGTAGGAATGTTTCAAAGCTTGATAAAATGTTGGCTCTTATTTTTGAGTAATATAAAACAACCCAGAAATAAATGAAATAAGTTAAACAAAATTTAAAGAAACTTAGAGTTGAAAATGTAATCAACCAAGAGAGGAAGATTGTATAAATGCTTCTAATGGTAGCATTCCTAATATTATTTAATAATTTTAAATATATTTTAAAGATAGCAAAATTATTTTTATTAAGCACAGTTTATGTACTCCAATTATGTGATAGAATATATAGTAGAATTATGTATAATATATATCACACTTTGGTTTTAAATATACTGATTATGTTTGTAATTATTCAATAGAAAAAAATGAAAGCCAAAGTTGCTTCATAATTAACACAATTTGCTAAAAATTCACAATGTATTCATATTTTTACCTAACTTTCATTTTAACAAGTGTCTCTAGCATTTTCTCAGGTTTTATATCTCAATTCATACAATTTTATTTCTTAGAAAACAGTTATCTGCCATCACATTTTAAAGATAATTTATTCTTTCCAAAAAAAAAAATACCATTAATCCTCAGATCAAACCAAATATAACAGTGTTGACAGGAGTTGTAATTCTTGACCAAGGAAAAGAGTACATTCTGCATTAGTAATTTATCTGTACATTTCCATGACTATTTTTGTGTGTGTGTGTGTGTGAGGAAGACCAGCCCCGAGCTAACATCCGGTGCTAATCTTCCTCTTTTTGCTGAGGAAGACTGGCCCTGGGCTAACATCTGTGCCCATCTTCCTCCACTTTATATGGGACGCCGCCACGGCGTGGCTGACAGGCAGTGCGTCCGTGGGTGCCCGGGATCCGAACTCGCGAACCCCAGGCTGCCAAGCGCGAACTAAACCGCTGCGCCACCGGGCGGCCCCTCCACGACTTTTTTTAATGCTGTAAATCTTGAAAATCTCCTAAATGCTCACACTCACATACCCCTAACACAAATTCACACACATCACTGAAGGATTCTGACTAGTTTATTTATTTATTTTTTAGTGATGACATTTTATATAAGTGCTTTTTTTTTTAACTCAAATAATGAATTTATAAGTATAAAAATATGCCTGGCACTTTATAAAGATTCTCTATTTGATATCATTATTATTTATTTTAATTATGAAGGGTTTCAGTGGCACCTCCAAGGCCAGTGATGTATTTTAGGTGATTATTTTTGAAAAATATATATTTTAAAAAATCTTTTATTTAATAATCATTATGTCACTAAATGAAATTAAAACCTGACAATTCTTAAAATATGCTTAAAAAAAGTAAAACTGCAGTCATTTGTTTCTTTAGTAATAGAGAAATGCATATTAAAACCACAACAAGATATCATTACATGCCTGTTAAATGCCTAAAATTAAAAAGACTGATCATACTAGTGTTGGTAAAGATGTGGGTCAGTGTGAACTCTCATATTCTGCTGATACAAACATCTTGAAAAAAGTGGGTTTTTTAAAATTAAGGAATTTTCACTTTTATTTATTTATTTATCTATTCTATTTTTTGTGAGGAAGACCAGCCCTGAGCTAACATCCGTTGCCAATCCTTCTCTTTTTTTGCTGAAGAAGACTGGCCCTGGGCTAACATCGTGCCCATCTTCCTCTACTTTATATGGGATGCTGCCACAGCATGGCTGACAAGCAGTGCGTCTGTCTGCACCTGGGATCCAACCTGGGAAACCCCGGGTCGCTGAAGCAGAGCGTGAGAACTTAACTGCTACACCAGCTGGCCAGACCCTGTTTTTGTGTTTTGGGGGTTTTTTTTAAGCCCAAACTGTCAGCTTCTGTCTTCTCTGAAAACTTGATCTATTTTAATCTAATGTTTATTTTTAAATTATACTTTTTACCTCCTCTTTAACTTGCTTTACTCTCTGCTTGGTCATGTTTCAATTTGTTGCTTTTTTTCCTACTCTTTCTGTAAATGATTTCTAATTTAATCCTACAGTGTTTAGTAATATACTTTGTATATTTTTTAGTCATTTTAAAATTTACTAAGACATTCTATAGCCCAGCATTTTGTTTATCTTTGTGAATATTTCGTGTGAAACTAGTGCCATTCAAATCTTCTATTTGATAACTTTTATTATTTGTTTACTTACTCTGAGAGAGTAGTGTTGAAATCTAAAATTGTAATTGTGGATTTGTCTTTCTCACTTTATTTCTATCAGGATTCATATTTTCTTTGAAGCTAGGTTAATATGTATATATGTATATACATATTTAGAATTGCTATATGTAGTTAATGAATTAAACCCTTTAGCATTATTAAATGACTCTATTTCAGTTATACTTCTTGACCTGAAGTCTACTTTAATGTGAATATAGCCACTACATTTTCTCCTATATTTTTTCTATTTTCCAACATATTTGTAATTTTATATTTAAATTGAGTTTCCTTAAGACAACAAATTGGTGAGTGTTGCTTTTTTTTAATCCATTCTGAAAGGCAATTTCTGCCTTTAAGAGTGTTTAAGCAAGTGCTGTCTAACAAAACAGTGATGTAGGAAATGCTCTATAATATTGAGCACATGAAATGTGGCTAATATGACTGAGATATTGAATCTTTATTTTTTAACTCATTTAGATTGAATTAGATGCAAATGCTTAAAGTACTGGAAAGTTCAGATTTGGGACATTTACCTTTTGTGTAAATATCGATATGTTTGGATTTAATTGTGCCATCTTGCTATTTGTTTTCCGTTTGTCCAATATATTCTTTTTTACATTTTTTTCCTCTTTTCCTAGCATCTTTTTGGATTGTTTGAATAGGTAGTATTCAATTTTATTTTCACATTGGTCTTTTAACCCTAAAGTTTTGTTTCATTTTTGGTTTAGGAAGTTTATCTTTAAATTTTCACAGATTTTCTTCATATACTATACCACTTCATATATACTGTAAGAAACTTACACTAGTAGATTTCAATTTTCTTCCTTCCAAACTTTGTGAAATTCGTGTCATGATTTTTTCTACATGTTATAAACCTCACAATACATTATCATTATTTTTCTTCTAAACAGTAACTATCTCATTAATTTTTTAAATGAGAAAACATTTGTTGTATATTTACCCACATATTATCTGGAAATCGTTGCAGGTAAAAATATACAATCCAGAAGGGATAGTGAGCACAAAAATGCTAAGTATGTGAGTAAATAAAACAACATTTACTGTGCATAGCAAAATTGTACATCTTTCACACTTTAAAATGTACATATAGCTAAAAGGCATGATAACAAGAACAGGCATAAAGGGATTAAATAGAGTTAAGTTTCTGAGGTTCTAGCAGTTTTGGTTAATGATAAAATAATTTGATTTAATGTAATAAATAATAAATTGTAATAAATAAACTCTAAGAGAATAATCAAAAATGTATAACCAATAAGTTAACAATAAGAAATAATCAAATATTTTTAAAATAAATAAAAATACAGCGAGCAGGGAGAAAAAGGGACATACAATGTATGTGCTAAATAGAAACTAGAGAAAAATACAGAAGATGTAAACCAAACTATAATAATAATTACTTTAAATGTAATTGGAATGAATACTGCATATAAAATAATATTGAGGCTGATTAAAATATTAAAACCCAACTATAAGATAAACATCTGTATATAAGAAAACTGAAATTTTGAAAGTAAAAGATGTAAAAAAATTACTCCATAAAAATACAAACCCAAAGAAAGCTGAAATAGCTGTATTAATCTCAGATAAAGTAAACTTAAGGCAAAAATATTAATAAAGATAATCGATAATGACAAAGAATTTATTCCATTAAGAATACATCACAATTCTAAATCTTTATGCAGTGAATGACAAGTTTCAAAACACATAAAGAGAAAAATGTCAAAACTAAAAGGAAAACTCAATAAATTCTAAATTATAGTAGGAGATTATAACATGCCTTTCCTGTAGCTGATAGAAGTAGACAAAAATATTAATAAAAATATGAACAAAGATATAAAAGTATGAACAACACAATTAACAAAAGTGACCTAACAGGCATATCTATCACACAGCTCCAAACACAAACAGCATTTATATATTTTCAGGTGCACATAAAATATTTACTAAAATAGACTATATATTGGGTCACAAAGATATCCTCAACAGATTTTAATTTCTAAAGAATTTTCAAGAATGTTTTATCTGACAACATGCAATTATGCTATGAATTAGTAGCAAAAATATGACTAGAATGTTCTCAGCTTCCTGGATATTAAACAATGTAATTCTAATTTCAATAACTAGGTAACATGTGGATCTGCTTCCATTGACTCTGTTTTCTCTTAATTAAGAGTTATATTTTTCTTTTTTCCTGAACATATTATAATTCTTATTGTACTTCAGACATTGTGGATATTAATAAAAATCTGCAGACTAATGCATACATATTATCTATATATCTATACAGATACAGATATATAGATTTCCAAGGGAACTTCTATCTGAAATTTGTGTGAAGAGCCAATTATTCATATTCTTCCTAGAACTGGGTTGAGTTGTGCCAGGCCTCATTTTTAATTGGATTGAGTTCACCTGTAATTAGCACAACTCCTAACATCCTTTGTAGCTTCTAACTTCTTGATTCTGTCAGTACTTTTCCGAGAGGCAGATGAGCTGCAGTTTCAACTTTTTGATTCAACTTCAGTAGATTCCCAAAACCCAACTCAAACGCTGTGAAAATGCATGAGAGGATGTGATTTGTCCCTTTTTTTCTAGCCCCCTCCTCCTTTATGCCATTTTCTTGGGAATAAATTGTGTGTGGGGGATAAAGCCAAGATATTTCCTGTTACTTTTGGGACTGATCCAGATTCCAAGCAACTCCACAAGCCTGTTATTTTCTTTTTTTTTTTTTTAAACTTTATTTATTTTTTCTTTTTTTGTGGGGAAGACCAGCCCTGAGCTAACATCTATTGCCAATCTTCCCCTTTTTGCTGAGGAAGACTGGCCCTGGGCTAACATCTGTGCCCATCTTCCTCTACTTTATGTGGGACGCCGCCACGGCATGGCTGACAAGCAGTGCGTCGGCGGGCGCCCGGGATCCGAACTCGGGAACCCCGGGCTGCCAAGCGCGGACTAAACCGCTGCGCCACCGGGCGGCCCCAAGCCTATGTAATGTTCAAAGGCACTGTTGATTTATTCTATTCTCTGCGCCTGTGGCTGGCTTACTTCATCCTCTTGTGCTTAAACCAAGTATGGAAGGTGTCATGGTTCATTGGGACTTCCTTTTGTGCACCAGTCTTTGCTAGCCTATTATGAAGAGTTAGCTTTTTAAAAATTGTTATAACTTTATGTGGTTTTTGTTGTTGATGTTGTTAAAGGAGCAAAGTTCTTTCATGCCCTATATACTAAATGGACATGACTAATATTGTTCTAAATGATTAATCAAACAGGTTATCAAAACAGACATTAAAAATAAATTGAACTGAAAGATAATATATGGCCTAATCAACATTTGTGTAACACTGCAAAAACAATGCATAGAGCAAAAATTCCAACCTCAAATGCATGTCTTAGACAAGAAGACGCTGAAACGCAATGATACTAGTTTCTTCCACCTAAAGAATCTAGATAAAGAAGAGCAGATCAAACCCAAGGAATAAATAATAAAAATAAGACTAGAAACCAATAAGATAGAAAACAATGTATACTAAGAAACATTTAAAAAGCCAAATGTTATTAGTATGAAAACTTTGATAAACTACACAGAATAATCAAAAAATAGAGAAAACACACATTATTCACATTAGAAACTAAATTAGAGTACCAATACAAATCCTACATAGATTAAAAGATGATTAGGGCACATTTTGTACAACTGTATGTCAATAGATTAAAAAATTTGACTGAAATATACAATTAAAAAATACAGCTTAACAAAAGTGACAAAAAAGGAAATGGAAAATCTGAATAATTTATTATCTTTAAAGAGATTGACTAGTTTAAATTCAAGAATGTGAATAAATGCTTCACATTTTTGGGAGAAACTGCAAGTGATAGTAGCCAATTTTATAGTCTACTACAAATCTTTTGTTTCACTCCACACAGCTTGTTAATTAAGCAAATATCTTGTTGGGAAGATGAGCTTATTTTGAAGATGTATACCTTTCCTGACAGGTCATTCTTTTCTCCTAAACTTTTTTAGATATTTCTTTAATACCTTGTTCAAAAAGAATTTTTCTACCATTATATTTCCAAAAGTTTTCCATTTAATTTTCAGAGAAAAAGCAACCATATTTTTGCATGAATTTAGTTAAATTATTGCTATAACAATTATTTCAGTACTATATCTTTTTGTTAACAGACAATTCTTTCATCTGATCAATACAGAATTGCATAGGCTTACTAAAGATTGTCCTACTAATAATGGAAAAAGAGTACGGTAGGTATCCAAGTCTGTTTTACAAAAGGAATAGAGAATATCAGTCAATCCTCAAGATTGGCCTGAACAACTGGAAAGATAAGATTGTATTAACTGAGTTGGGGTAGAATGAAAGTACAATAGGTGGGGGCAGAATAATAAGAGATTCCATTTTATACATGCTAAGTTGAGATATTGTTCATCAAATGGAAATGTCAAGTAAGCAGTTGGATATTTGAATTTTGCTTTCAGAAAGGATGCTTGGGATGCAGATAAAATTTGATGATGTCACCTTATTGATGTTGTTTACAACCATGAAATTTCATTAGATCCCTAACAGAGTGAGTGTATTTAGGGAATATAAGCAGGTCAAGAAATAGCCCATGGACCGACAGCATGAAATGATCATAGATAAAAGGAAAACCAGCAAAGGAAACAGAAACAGCAGCCAGCAAGGTAAAAAGAAAACAAAGGAAGTTGTGCTGTAAGAAAACGAAGAAGTGTTTCAAGGAATTGGCCATAATCAATTATTTCACATGTGCTGATAATCCAGTAGGATATGCCCTCTTTAACATGACAATGTAATGATACAAGAGGAATCGAATTATTTAATCAGTGCTATAGAAGTATTTATAGATTCTACATCTTATTTCATTTGTTTTAGTGTTGCATAAATTTTGTCAACAGTTTTTACTAAGGACTTAAAACCTTGTTTCACTCCTTCTAAAACACATCAGAAAATACTAACTAAAAAGATCTGTAATTTTATTGACTTATTCTGGAATCACAGACCAGAAAACACATCTTTGTCCCTGTGTGTTCTAAATCATTATTTTCAAGTCAACTCATTGAGGATGAGGGAGCAGAATTTTCCAATTTCTTTTCACTTAAATGTAGACAAGTTATAGTAGAAATTATCAATAACAAACTGAAATAGAAAGATCATTTGCAGAACAATCACTATGAGTTTTACGTATTTACAATGTTCATTACTTTTAATTTTGTTAATATCAAAGAGGAATTATGATTTTCATGCTTTTCCAAAGCACTTTTATTTCCATTTGAGGTGTTTAATAATACTAAAATTGATTATATAATAATTAAGATAACATCTATTTTGTAGGTTTTATGTAGTAACAAAATATACAATACAGACATATATTATATATATATTATGCTATATATAAAATAATATATTTATTGTATCTGTATAATATATATAAATATACTATTATATTATTATATATGCAATATGTAATATATACAATGCATTTCTTTTATTAAGGTAACATTGATCTATAACACTAAGTAAATTTCAGGTATACCATTATGTTTTGATTTCTGTGTAGACTACATCATGTTCACACCCAAAGTCTCATTGCCATCTGTCACTGTATACCTTTTACTGTATACCGTCACTGTGTGACCTTTTACTCCTTTTGCCCTCCCCCTCCCCTTCCCCTTTACTAACCACCAATCTATTCTCTGTATCTTTGTGTTTATTTGTTTCTATTGTTGTTTTTTATCTTTCACATACGGGTGAAATCATATGGTATCTGGCTTCCTCCATCTGACTTATTTTTCTTAGCACAATACCCTCAAGGTCCATCCATGCTGTCGCAAATGACAAAATTTCATCTTTTTTATGGCGGAGTAGTATTCCATTGTGTGTGTGTGTGTGTGTGTGTGTGTGTATACTATATAGATATAGATATCGATATCTATATAGATATCGATATCTTCTATATATATATATATAGAAGAAGGTTTGCTATATATATCGATATATATATATATAGCAAACCTTCTTCATCCATTCATTCATTGATGAGCACTTAGGTTCCTTCCAAGTCTTGGCTATTGTGAATAATGCTGCAATGAACAAAGGGGTGCATATATTTTTTCAAATTAGTGTTTTCGTGTTCTTTGGATAAACACCCAGAAGTGTAATAGTTGGATCCTATGGTAGTTCTATTCTTAATTTTTTGAGGAATCTCCATACTGTTTCCCATAGTGACTGCACCGGTTTACATTCCTACCAGCAGTGTATAAGAGTTCCCTTTTCTCCACATCCTTTCCAATACATTGTATTTCTTATCTTTTTAATAATAGCCATTTTGACAGTATAAGGTGATATCTCATTGTAGTTTTGATTTGCATTCCCCTAATAATTAGTGATGGTGAATATCTTTTCACGTGACTGTTGCAAGCTGTATATCTTCTTTGGAAAAAATGTCTGTTCAGATCCTCTGTCCATTTTTTAATTGGATTGTTTGGTTTTTTGTTGTTGAGATGTATGAGTTCTTTATATATTTTGGATATTAACCCCTTGTCAGATTTATGATTTGCAAATATCTTCTCTCAATTGGTAGTAGTATTTTCATTTTATTCATGGTTTCCTTTGCTGTGCAGAAGCTTTTTAGTTTGATCTTTTCCCATTTGTTTATTTTTTCTTTTGTTTCCCTTGCCTGGTGAGATATGGTATTCAAAAAGATACTGCTAAGAATGATGTCGAAGAGTATACTGCCTATGTTTTCTTCTAGGAGTTTCATGGTTTCAGGTCATATATTTGAGTCTTTAACCCATTTTGAGTTAATTTATGTGTACAGTGTAAAATAAATGTCTATTTTAATATGGCTGTCCAGTTTTCCCAACACCATCTACTGAAGAAACTTTCCTTTTTCCATTGTATGTTCTTGGCTCCTTTGTTGAAAATTAGCTGTGCATAGATGCGTGAGGATTGTTTCTGGGCTCCTGATTCTGCTCCATTGATCTGTGTGTCTGTTTTCTTTTGCCACTACCATACTGTTTTGATTATATAACTTTGTAGTATATTTTGAAATCAAGGCATGTGATACCTCCAGCTTTGTTCTTTTCTCTCAGTATTGGTTTTCTGTTCCATATAAACTTAGAATTCTTTGTTCTATTTATGTGAAAAATGTCTTGGGGACTTTGATAGGAATTGCATGGAGTCTATAGATTGATTCAAAATGTATGGACATTTTAACTATGTTAATTCTTCCAGTCCTTAAGCACAGAATATCTTTCCATTTCTCTGTGTCTTCGATTTCTTTCAACACTGTTTTATAGTTTCCAGTGTACAGGTCTTTCACTTCTTTGGTTAAATTTATTCCTAGGTGTTTTAGTCTTTTTGTTGTGAGTGTACACAGGATTGTATTTTTGATTTCTCTTTCTGCTCTTTCATTGTTAGTGTATAGAAATGCAACAGATTTTTGTACATTGATTTTATACCTTGCAACTTCACTGTATTCATTTATTATTTCTAATATTTTTGGTGGATTATTTAGGGTTTTATATATATAAAATCATGTCATCTGCCAATAGTGACAGTTTTGCTTCTTCCTTTCCAACTTGGATCCCTTTTATTTCTTTTTCTTGCCCAATTGCTCTGGCCAGGACTTCCAATACTATTTTAAATCAGAGTGATGGCAGTGGTCATCCTTGTCTTATTCTTATTCTTAAAGGGATAGCTTTCAGTTTTTCACTGTTAAGTATAATGTCAGCTGTGGGTTTGTCATATATGGCCTTTTTATATTGAGATATTTCCTTCTATACCCATTTTATTCAGAGTTTTTGTCAAAAATGAATGCTGTGTCTTGTCTAATGCTTTCTCTGCATCTATTGAGAGGATCATGTGATTTTTATTTTTCATTTTGTTAATGTGGTGAATCACGTTGATTGATTTGTGGATGTTGAACCATCCCTGCATCCCTGGAATAAATCCCACTTGATCATGGTGTAGGATCTTTTTAATGTGTTGTTGTATTCAATTTGCTAGTATTTTGTTGAGGATTTTTGCATCAATGTTCATCAGTGTTATTGGCCTTTAATTTTATTTGTGTGTGCTGCCCTGGTCTGATTTTGGTATCAGGGCAATGTTGGCCTTGTAGAATGAGTTAGGAAGCATCCTTTCTTCTTCACTTCTTTGGAAGAGTTTGAGAAGGATAGGTATTAAATCTTTGAAGCTTTGGTAGAATTCACCGGGGAAGCTATCTGGTCCTGGACTTTTGTTTTTTTAGAAGGTTTTTGATTACTCTTTCAATCTCCTTACTAGTGGTTGATCTTTTCAGGTTTTCTATTTCTTCTTGATTCATTTTTGGAAGGTTTTATACTTCTAAAACTTTACTCATTTCTTCTAGATTATCCAATTTGACAGCATATAGCTTTCGTAGTATTCTTTTATAGTCTTTTGTCTTTCATGTGTCCATTGTAATTTCTCCTCTTTCCTTTCTGATTTTATTCATTTGAACTTCTCTTTTTTTCTTGGTGAGTCTACGTAAAAGTTTGTCAATTTTTGTTTATCTTTTTAAAGGACCAGCTCTAGGTTTTATTGATCTTTTCTATTGTATTTTTAGTGTCTACTTCATTTTTTTCCACTCTGATTTTTATTATTTCCTTCCTTCTACTGATTTTGGGCTTCTTTTGTTCTAGTTCCTTTAGGTGTATTGTTAGATTGTTTATTTGAGATTTTTCTTGTTTCTTAAGGTGGGCTTGTATTGTTATAAACTTTCCTCTTAGACCTCTTTTGCTGTATCCCATAGATTTTGGTATGTCATATTTTCATTTTCATTTCTCCAGATATTTTTTCATTTCTCTTTTGATTTCTTTCTTCACCCATTAATTGTTCAGTAGCATTTCACTTAATCTCCACATATTTGTGGCCTTTCCAGCTGTCTTCTTGTAGTTGATTTCTAGTTTCATACCATTGTTGTCAGAAAAGATGCTTGATATTATTTCAATCTTCTTAAATTTATTGAGGCTTGCTTGGTGCCCCAATATTTGATCTATCTTGGAGAATAGTCCATGTGCACTTGAAAAGAATGTGTATTCTGCAGTTTTTGATGGAATGTTCTGTGTATATCTATTAAGTCCACCTGGTCTATAGTGTCATTTAAGACCAATATTTCCTTATTAATGTTCTGACTGGACAATCTATCCATTGATATAAGTGAAGTGTTTCAGTCCCCTATTATTATTGTGTTAGTGTCAATTTCTCCTTTTATATCTGTTAATATTTGCTTTATGTATTTAAGTGCTCCTATGTTGGGCACATAGATATTGACAAGTGTTACATCCTCTTATTGGATTGTTCCCTTCCTCGTTAGGCAATGCCTTTCTTTGTCTCTTATTCCCATTTTTGTTTTAAAGTCTGTTTGTCTGATATGAGTATTGTTACCCCAGCTTTCTTTTTGTTTCCATTTGCAGGGAATATCTTTTTTCATCCATTCACTTTGTGAGTGTCTTGAGGTCTGAACTGTGTCTCTTGTATGTACCTTATATATATGGATCTTGGTTTTTTATCCATCTGGCCACCCCACGTCTTTTGATTGGAGAATTTAATCCATTTACATCTAAGTAACTATTGATAAGTATGTACTTACTGCCATTTTGTTTCTTTTTTCTGGATGTTTTTGTAGTTCTCTGTTACATTCTTCTTCTTTTGCTCTCTTACCTTATAATTTGATGGCTTTCTTTAGTGTTATGTTTGGGTTCCTTTCTCTTTATTTTTTGTGTATTTATTTTAGGTTTTTGGTTTGTGGTTACCATGAGGTTCATATATAATGACCTGTGTAAATGGCAATCTAAATTAAGTTGATGGTCTCTTAAGTTTGACCTCTTACTAAGAGCCCTACACTTTAACTCTCCCCCCAATATGTTCTATATTTTTGATATCATAGTTTTACTTCTTTTATTTTTGTGTATCCCTAACCTCTTATCATAGATATAGATGATTTTAGTACTTTTGTCTTTTGACCTTCATAGTAGCTTTATAATTGGTTTATTCACTACCTTTCCTGTATATTTGCCTTTACCAATGGTATTTTTTCCTTGATAATTTTCTAATTTCTATTTGTGGCCTTTTATTTTCCACTTAAATAAGTCCTTTAATATTTCTTGTAAAGCTGGTTTAGTGATGATGAACTCTTTCAGGTTTGGGTTTTTTGGAAAGCTCTTTACCTCTCCTTTCATTCTGAATGACAAGCTTGCTGAGTAGAGTATTCTTGATTGTAGGTTTTTTCCTTTCAGCACTTTGAGTATATTGTGTCACTCCCTTCTAGCATGTAAGGTTTTTGCTGAAAAGTCAGCTGATAGCTTTATGGGATTTTCTTTGTTTGCTACTTGTTGCTTTTCTTTGCAGCTTTTAGGATTCTCTCTTTATCTTTAATTCTTGACATTTTAATTGTAATTTTTCTTGGTGTGGGCATCTTTGGGTTCATCTGTGCTTCCTGTACTTGGATGTCTGTTTCCTTCCCCAGCTTAGGGAAGTTTTCATAGATTATTTCTTCCAATAATTTCTCTTCCCCTTTATCTCTCTCTTCACCTTCTGGGGCACCTATAATGTGCATATTAATATGGGTGATGTTGTGCCAGAGGCCTTTTAGACTGCACTCATTCTTTTTAAGTCTTTTTTCTTCTTTCTTTTCAACTTGGGTGATTTCCTCTACTCTTTCATCCAGATCATTGATCCATTCTGTGTCATCTACTCTGTTGTTGATTTCCTCTAATAATTTTTTCATTTTTATTATTGTATTCTTCAGCTCTGATCATTCATTTTTGTATTTTCTAATTCTTTGTTGAAGTTTTCACTGTGTTCATCAATAAGCATCCTTATGACTATTAGTTTGTACTCTTTATTTGATAGATTGTCTATCTTTGTTTTGTTTAGCTCTTTTTCTGAGGATTTGCCCTCTTCCCTTATTTGGAATATATTCCCTTGTCTCCTCTTTTTGCCTAGTTCTCTGTGCTTAGTTCTATGTATTACATAGATCAGCTCCATCTCCCAAATTTGGAAATGTAACCTTATGTAAGAGATGCCTTGTGGGGCCCAGCAACATCACCCCTCTGGTCACTTGTGTCAAGTGCTCCAGGGATGTCTCCTGTGTGTGCTGCATGTGCTTTTCTGCTGTGGCAGGGTTGCTGTTGCAGCAGGTGCACAGGTAGGCTAGGCTGGTCGTGAAGCTTGGCCATGTGTGGCTGCTATGAGCACTTTATTGGGCAGGCAATCCCCTGGCAAGCTGGTTGTGAAATCAGCAGCACACAACCACTGCAGTTTTTCTGGTAAGTGAGCCAGTCCCCCAGTATGGCTGGTTGGTAGTCCCAGGGGCATACAATTGCTGCAGGCCTTTTGTGCTGTTCCCTGTAGGTCTTGGCTGCCTCTACATCAGTGTGTGGGGTAGGCTAGCTACACAGCATGTGGCTGTTGTCAGCCTGGTTTGGGGCAGGGCAGGCATCTGGCAAGAACAGGCTATGCCATGCTGATGGGTGGAGCAGGCCCCAGGCATGGCAGCACACAACAGTTTCAGGTGTTGAAGGCAAGGCATATCATCTGTGTGTCTGTTTGTGATGACCAGCAGCACAAGTCTTCCATGAGCCTCCTGGTGGGTGGTGCCAGTCCCTGGGGTGGACTGCCTGCTGCCAGGCTGCGCTTGATTGTCTCAGTTGCTCTAGTGGATGGGGCAGGCCCTAGTGCTAACAGACTAGAGGGAGGATTCCAGTGGTACCTGCCAGCCTCTGTGTCAACACAACTGAAAGCAGTCACAGTAATGGCTGCTGCCAGTGTCTCAGTCCCTGAGGAGTGGGTCTAGCCACCTCCTGCCTCTCCTGGATGCACTCTGAGCTTAATAAGTGAGTCTCTTTTACCAAGAGGACTGCACACTTTTCTATCTGGTGTTTTTGTGCTTGTTTCTGGGTCAAGTGAGTCTGTGCATGGGCCCTTTAAGAGGAAGTTTTTCTTACCCTGAAGTTCTGTAGTTTTCCTGGGTGTAATCCCCATTGGTGTGCAAAGCTAGAAAAGGCAGGCATTACAGGATGTCATCTCTTTCCTGGATCTAGGGGCTGTGGTGCCTAACATGAAGTTCAAATCCCCTACTCCTCTGGAAAAAGCTCCATACTTTTCAGATCACTCCTGGCCATGAAGCACTATGGCTAGGGTGTGGTTTTTTCCTCAAAGGGGTTGTCTGCCTCTTCCACCCCTGTCTGTGTTGTCCTTTTTTGTGGAGGTTCTTTTCATCCAGTTTCCAGATGTCTCTCAGAGGAAGTTCTTCCACAGATAGTTGTAGTTTTGTTGTGTTTGTGGGAAGAGGCAAGCTCAGCATCCTTCTACGCTGCCACCTTCCAAACTCCTATACAGTATATTAATATATAATATATATTGTATATAACTATACATTATAAATACATACACACATAGTTCTATATACACATACAAAGATACACATATTGCACAAATGGTAAAATGTAAAGAGAAGACCTAGAGAGAAAAGGAATAAAGAAGACAGAGAAAACGGGAGGAATGTAAGTAGTATAAAAAGTATGAGAAAAATAGTAAGAACAAATAGAATAAGAGAGAGAATATGTTGCATTAGAAGTTAATTGAGAAAATTACATGGCTACATTCTGAACTCTAAATAAATGTTAATCAACTTCATACTTTAAGTTTTATTACCGATTTTAGCTAAATTGGATATTAAATACAAATTCTCAGTTCCTTTAAAAAGATGAAGTCAGACTGTATCAGTGCTGAATAAAGTATTAAAAAATAGCTCTAGTCCCTTCCAGTCTTACATTTTTTTGTTTGTTTATATTCATTATTCCCCCTTCTTTCCATTTCAATGCGTGTTCTGCATTTAGAGATTCAGATTATGCCTTGGTTTGTAGAGATCAGCATTATAAAATGTTCGAATTTATCCAACGTTTTCCCAGGGCCTGCAATTTAAAGTTAGTAGTTCATAGGTGATTACTGCTTAAGTGCCTAAAGGGGTCACAATGGAAAGGATGTCCCTTTGGTGTACTGGATAAAATAACTCAGCTGGAGTGCCACACTTGCTGTGAATTGTACCTGAAAAATGGTTTATGTACTCACCCTTCATTGTACTGCTTCCTAAAATTTAATTCAAATGTCTGAGCAGAAGAATATAAAAGAGTTCCATACCAGAGAGCATTGGTTGAGAATGAGCAGAGCTTTCTCAGCAAAAGCAAGTCCCTTGACTTTAGACGTTTAGATTTTTGAATGCTTTTGTAAGATTGGATCCTTTTTCTTAAATTTTTTTTGAAAGCATAACAAACTGAGCCAAAAAAGGGCTCCACTGGGAGCGACGTCAAGGTTTAGCGTTCTTTTTCACTGGTCGATCTTTCCAAACAAAAGGTTTACAGCACAGTGACACAGTAGGATTGAGCAAAATTTTGCCTTTGCTGCATCTGTTTGATTTGTATTTATGTTTACCAAGGGTAGATATTATGTTAGCATAAGCAAAGTAAAACTTACAATGCATAGCTCTAGGGTAATTTGATTCCATTCGACTTCATGAAAAAGATGTAGTACGGACTAGATTACTGGTTTTAACATTTTATTCAGCAACTGAATAAATGTATGTGAAAACAAATAGTAAGTGGCATGTAGGTTAATAATATTTAAACTAGTTTAGACTTGTAAAAACCATTACTGTGCAGAGGAAAGAACAAAAACTCGAAGAAAAAAAACATGGGTTCTAATTATGACTCTGTTATGGGTCGATGTAAACAAATACAAACCTGGTTATGTGATCTGAAAATTAAAGGGTCATTTAGCTCTTCCAGATATACTTTTAATGTTCTAGTTACCTTTATTTTTCTTATTATAAGATAATGTACATTTATTGCAAAAAAATTAGAAACTGCATATAAGTACAGAGCAGACCGTACTAATTCATTACTTACAGTTAACCAGTGGTGATTTTTTTTTGTTTTTATATTTTTTAATCTTTTTTCTAAGCATGTTTATGTGTGTTGCTTCCTTATCAAAAGGAGGTCTTAGTGTACTGTTTTGCACATTTTTTCACTTGAAATATAAATTATAAGTATTGATATTTATGTGTTCATTTGTAATGACTGCAGAATATTCTGCTCTAACAAAGTCAAATTTCATAGATTCTTTACTGTTGAATATTTAAATTATTTGCACTTTTTTTTTTTTTTTTTGTGGGGAAGACCAGCCCTGAGCTAACATCCGTCACCAATCCTCCCCTTTTGTGCTGAGGAAGACTGGCCCTGGGCTAACATCCGTGCCCATCTTCCTCCACTTTATATGGGACGCTGCCACAGTGTGGCTGACAGGCAGTGCGTCGGCGGGCGCCCGGGATCCGAACTCGCGAACCCCGGGCTGCCAAGCGCGGACTAAACCGCTGCGCCACCGGGCGGCCCGTTTGCACTTTTTAACTGTTGTGTAAAAACTTCAACTAACATCATTAAAAGGAAATTTTTTCAAACATCTTTATTTATTTCAACTAATTTAATAAAAGTGGAATTTCAAGGTACATGATTATGTAATTTTTATTGGATTTTTTAATATGTACTTAGAATTTCCCAATAAGAATTACAGTATTTATTTTGTACTCTTATTTTAAGTAGTAAGGTTCAAAAGTCACAGTTGCTTTGATGAATATTTCATCTTTTACTTCTGTAACATTAGGTATTAATGCAGTTTTCATAATTATACAGGAAATGAACTGTCATAGAAATGTCCACTTCCACATTTTCTTCAGGTGATCTGTAAGTATTTAACACATTTTATTAGACTAAGCTACTACAAGAAGATCTAAATTTTGGTGCCAAATTATAAATAAAATCCAGAATCATCTGGAAAACTTTTAGTTTTCACAGGGATGTGTTTGCCTTGGAAAATGAGAATTCACAGAAGATAAAATTTCTGGGGACAAATGTCCTGTCTTTGGGCTAAAATCAGTGTTGAAGGGACACAAAGAAAGATTATGAGATACTGTAATAGGAAAAGGGATTTTCATCTAGACAGCAAATATCTTTAGCTATTTTCCTATGCTTTTATTATGATATCATTTAAATTTTTTATGAAATGTCAAAAAGTCACATCAGCCTCTCTCTTTTCTACATTACCTCAAATGTTGTGATAGTAGTGTTCTAGCAATGCTTACAAAATATTTTCCGAAATTATTCTCCAAAGGCTCTAAAATTGTATATTCCCATTAAAATGTGTCAGAGTGGACTTCCTCCAAAACTTTTGCCAGCATTATATTATCACATTTTAAAAAATCTGTCAAATTAAGAGCTCCCTTATATGTTTACATTTCTAAGAATTTACCCCCAAAATGCTACATTATATATATAAATCAAGCTTCTTGAACATGGGGCAAATGTATTTATAAAGTTCAATCTATAGCCAAATTGTTTTTCTTTTCTCATATTAAAATTTTATTACTAACATACATCAAGTAGAGCCAGTAAAACATGATACTATCTCTATGATTAATTTCGCTCCTGCACATTCCTATGCAGAAAACTTCACAACAAGATGTGAAATAAACAGAGCCAAAGTGCCCAACTGTGAACATACTAAGAGCATGTAGTAAGTAACAATAGTGGAAATATATGTTAGGGTAAAAAGAATAGACATCCTTCTAGCTTATTACCATTGCAGCTATTAGATGATTTACTTATAAATAACTCTAATTAGGAGTTATACACCCTAGAGGAAAACTTTTAGAGTAATAAGTGAAAAAAATGGGAAAAATAAATTTATTTGATGACATAGGTATCAATAATCTCTGAAATTCTGTAACTATAACAATATGACACAAATATATGAAAAGACTCACCTATGAATATACATAAAGCTATGTTGTAAATTACTTTTAAAAATTCAAACACTCCCCCAAAAAATAATAAAGAAAAGCTTGAGAAATTTCACAAATAAAAATATATAAGACCAAAAGCAATATAAAGAAAAACATAATATGTATAAAAACTTAAAATAACAGAATGCCAGTTTTTTCTAAAAATGTCCTCCAAAATATTTAGGAAAATGGATTATCAAGACCATCGCTTGTGTCAATTTAATTTACTATTGCAATTCTTGTATAAAAACCATTAAAATAGTCATAAAATTTGGCCAAAGATTTTATGTGCAAGGATATAGACTAATACTAACAAAAATATATGCCAAGAGATCTGAGTTTACTGTATTATCACCTCTAGTATCAAAAAATAATACAGTAGTAAATTCCCCTCTATCTATGGGGAATACATTCCCAGACCCCCAGTGGATGCCTGAAACTGTGGATAGTACCAAACCCTATATATGCTATGTTTTTTTCCTATACATATATGCCTATAATAGAATTTAATTTATAAATTAGGCACAGTAAGAGAGTAACATCAATAACTAATAATAAAATAGAAAAATAATAATAATATACTGTAATAAAAGTCACCTTGGATCTTAGCAACCTCAGCATATGATTTTGTTTTCCTTTTTGAGAGTTTTCACCTTTTCACTTAAAGAAAGCACTTCATGTCTTCTCTTTAGCATATCTGAATTGCCAACATCACTACTCTTGCTCTTTGTGTATATTATTAAGTAAAACTTCTTTTTCGTGTGTGTGTGAGGAAGACCAGCCCTGAGCTAACATCCATTGCCAATCCTCCTCTTTTTGCTGAGGAAGACTGGCCCCGGGCTAACATCCATGCCCATCTTCCTCTACTTTATATGGGATGCCACCACGGTATGGCTGACAAGCAGTGTATTGGCGGGCACCCGGGATCTGAACCCGCGAACCCAGGCTGCCAAGCTTGAACTAAACCGCTGCACCACCGGGAGAGCCCCAAAAGTAAAACTTAATTGAACACAAGCATTGAGATACTGCAACAGTTGATCTGATAATCTAGATGGCTACTAAGTGACTGACAGGCAGGTAGCATGCACAGCATGGATACACTAAGCAAAGAAATGATTCTCGTACCAGGTGGAATGGAGTGGGACAGCACGAGATTTCCTCATGCTACTCAGAACAGCAGGTAATTTAAAATTTAAGAATTGTCTATTTCTAGAATTTTCCATTCAATGTTTTCAGACTGTGGTTGACCATGGGTAACTGAAATCACCGAAAGCAAAACTGTGGATAAGGGGGGACTATGTAATAGAAACCAAAATATTAACTATAGGACATTACTAGGTTGCATGTGTCCATTCATTGAATGCAGCTCTGTACAACCATTAAAATGTTGATATAAATTTTCATTGAAATATTAATATAGAATATTTTAATCATCAATATTTATTATCAAGTGAAAAGTGGATAACAATCTAGTATGTGATACAATTCTAATGTAAAATATTTAGACAAACACATAAAGTTTTAAAGAAGGAAGACTGTAAGAACATATTCCAAAATATTAATCATAAACATCACTTCATGTTATCATTAGAGTCTTTTCTTCTTATTTGCACTTTTCTATGTTGTCAAAACATTCAATATAACCATGATTTTCTATTATAGATTTTAAAGAAAGGACGAATGTGTTTTAGACAATAGCAACAAGAACAAAATACACCTGTAAGTTGTTTAAAGTTTTGCTTTTACATTTGGAATTTACGTTGACAACCTTTAATATGAAATGCTAAAGACATGAGAACATTAAAAATACATTCCCTCTTATATAGACTCTGAGAATTGCTACCTTTTTCTGCTCTAAGAAGAATTTGTGAACTGAAACATTCTTCACAAGTATGAGCCACTATGAAAATAATTCACGGGTCAAGCAATAGCACACCTGGAATTGTCCCTATCAACTTGATTGTCAGTTTTAGATCATTAAGCTCTGTTTCAATGTATCTACAATGCTTCCTTACATACTAGTTATCTGAAATCCTTTCTTGATTTTCCTATCACATCTGTTCTTTTCCAATAGAATTTTCATTGATTTGAAATTTTTCAACCAATTCAGTCTTCAGTATAAGGATATAATGCTTGGCCATTTGCTTTTAAATGTGGTCCTTGTAGTGGAAAATAAAAATTGGGAGAAAAAATGTTGGACAAAATTAAATCTCTAAATTGAGGTTAGAGAATGTTTTCTTCCTTCTATGAATATAAAGTAAATTAACTTTAAAAATTTCTGGTACAGGGGCTGGCCCAGTGGCATAGTGGTTAAGTTTGAGTGCTCTGCTTTGGCAGCCCGGGGTTCACAGGTTCAGATCCTGGGCACGGACCTACGCACTGCTTATCAAGCCATACTCTGGTAGGTGTCCCACATATAAAAAAAAAGTAGAGGAAGATCGCATGGATGATAGCCCAGGAAAAGTCTTCCTCAGCAAAAAGAGGAGGATTGGCAACAGATCTTAGCTCAGGGCTAATCTTCTTCACCAAAAAAAAAAAAAATTCTGGTACAAAAAACAAAGAGCAATTTCTCAGAACTCTTCTTTTAATTTAATATTCTTATACTTTCCTTCTTAATCAAATTAACTGTATTACTAAAAAGGAATAGAAATATGCCTTTAAATTAAAATTAGGCTTGCAATACTGGTACCAGATAAGTGAAATTTACTGAGCAATTCAGAGTAAAGATTACCAATCCTTTTGTACATAAAAATGCAGATTCTCAATCTCCACCTCAGAAATACTGATCCGATAAGCCGGGGATTAGCCTAGTAATCTGAACTTTTTAAAAACTCCCCAAGTGTTATTGGTGAAGTTAAACCTTTATTCTGAGAGAAGTTGACTTAGAAAATTATTGGTATTATCTTTATGTTTTATAGGAGTATCAGAAGTAAACATTGTACATAAGTAAAATTGTACATCCATCTATTGGTCTCAGCAGCCTTCATATTCATTGAGCAAGGTATCAAATAATGTGAATTACTGTTTTACTTTTTCTGATAATCACAATGGCCTGTCTGGCACCAAAAACACAAATATTATAACTTCATTAATAACTCTGATTAACATGTCCACGGTGTCTAATGAAATTAGTTGATCAAAGTAAAATGTTAATGCTCATATGCCATTCATCTATTTGGGTACTGCCTAATTTCTGGATAAATGGGATGGCATCCCATGAGAGAAAAACACAACAAAAAATTTTCAATGAACCTTATTAATGAAAACATATTTTATAAAACATTTATTTATAAGTCTTCTCTTGCCTACTATCTCAATTCCTAGAATGTAAAGTAAATTAAAATGAGAAAATGTTCTTCCTGATTTTACTCTGTTAATTCAGAATTAGAATGGAAATAAGTATAGAACTAAGAATGAAACTTCCAAAGAATCATCATAACTTGAAGAGCAATATCTACAGTCGTACGTCACTTAATACGAGGGATGCTTTCTGAGAAATGCGTCATTAGGCTATTTCATCCTTGAGCAAACAACATAGAGTGTACTTACAGAAACCTAGGTGGTATAGCCTACTACACACTTAGGCTATATGGTACTAATCATGGGACCACCATCGTATATGCAGTTAGTCACTGACTCAAACGTCGTTATGCAGCACATGACTGTATATCATTTCACTCTGTTTCCTTTTCATTAATCCATTCTTTTGAATAGAGAAGTCTTTCATCTAGAGTAAGAACAACAAAGGATAGTTCTTCACATTCAGTTGTTTTTGGCTGCCCCTCACTGGTGGTTCCACTGTCTCTCTAATCTTACTTCTCCTTTTTATTTCTTTTTCATATATTTTCATATACTGAGAACAAGTAAAATTTAAGAAGACAAGTCAGAATGAATAGTCTCTGTGATTATAATTCCAAATAGACAGTAGTGTAAAGAGATACTGATTGAGAATGTTATTCAATCAAGGGCAAGACTTCCCCATACAACTTTGGCCTCATTCTGCCTACAATCTACTCTTGTCAATCAAGATTCTTAGATCTGGCAAAGAGAATAAAACATTAAAAGAGCAATCAGTCTCTGTTCTAGGATCAACTGTCCTATCATGCTGCTTTTCTTATGCCCAGACTTCAGATCTTGCCAAACTATTTGGACTTTTTATTTGACTGTACTTGTGCCATCTGTCAGATTGCTTTTATTTAGCAGGACACCTGGTCAGTGTTGTCTTGCTTCTACTCTCACTCCAGAAATATGCAGAGAAAGGAAAGCATTTCAGTCTATTACTCTTTGTTAAAACCATAAGAATAAAAATACATTCTGTAATAAACCTGAAAATGTATTTAAAATAAAATTTTGAGAAAATATGAAGCTAATTTCATAAATAACATATCTATGAGCAATTAGAAGTACATTCTAGAAAGTCCAAACATAATAATTCTCTCTTATTATATAGGAAAGATGAGATATTCAATAAATGAAGAGTACATTCTTGAGGTAGGCACAGGATGAGCCACATATATATATATATATATATTTCCATATTTATATCCATAAAATTCCATATATAAATATATATGTTTCCATATATAAATTTCCTCAATACACATGCAATTTCCCTTTTTGGGTCAAAGAGAGTATTTGTTACTTCGAAGTAATCCAAGTTCAGATTGAAAGTACATACTTTATGTCTAATATTCATTGTGACTGATATCTGCAACTCACTGGTTTCCTAAACAACTGACTGAGAAGGGGGAACAAATGATAGAAGAAAATTTGCACTGAGTCACCTACTTAATCCAGGGTTTAGGCACAGCCATCCCATTTAGATATATATATTTTTTTAATTTAGCAATTTCCTGTTAGATTCCATTTAAACATGAATTCCTTTGTTAAAATTTTTGAAAATCTCTCTCTGATTAATCAAAAATCTTAATCAGATTTTATTTGTGCCCACAGTGGTTATTTTTCACTAACTGGAAAATTAAAGAATGCTTGTCTTCAAATTATAAAAGACATTTTAAAGTATGGTTTAACCCACAGTTACATTTGGACTTTACTGCCATTAACCAAAAGTATGCACGAATATAAAATATAAGCTCTCTTTTGCTGTCATCAGTGAAAAGTAAAGTTGGTAAAGTGTCTTTTCCCACTCCTTTAAAATGCTAAAGCTATTTTGACATTGATTTATATGTCTTTTCCCATTTTCTATTAAATTTTAAATATCAAAGTCCCAGAAGCAGCAGTTTTGCATCACTGACTAAGACTGGCAGAAGCTACAAATGTTCATTATATGTTCTTTCTGTTTTCTCAGTCTTCATGTCATCTTTTTAATCCTTACTTTCTGCATTCATGATATATATTATTCCTGCATTTGAAATACATACAATGCCAAAATGGCAGTGGTTACAGTCACAAGAATTGATAATCAAGGACTGATATAATGAAAATAAATAAAATATCTTAAAATACGAAAAAATATAGACATAAAGATTTATGATATCAAAAAGTGTTTCAAAAAGTGTTTGAGAGGGCTGGCCCAGTGGTGTAGTGGTTAAGTTCATGTGCTCTGCTTTGGTGCCCTGGGATTCATAGGTTCAGATCCCAGGGGTGGACCTATTTATCACTTATCAAGCCATGCTGTGGCAGGCCTCCCACATATAAAGTAGAGGAAGATGGGCACAGATGTTAGCCCAGGGCCAATCTTCCTCAGAAAAAGAGGAGGATTGGCAACAGATGTTAGCTCAGGGCTAATCTTCCTCACCAAAAAAAAAAAAAGTTGTTGAGGACTTCAAGAAATATGGCTCTATAAAATCCACAGTAAATGTTTCCTAAATAAGGTGTTGAAAGAAAACATATAAAATAAACATTTATTAATAACAGTCAGAAGCCACAGTGATTGATAATTGTATGAAGCCCTGTGACAGTCAAGCTCTCACTCTGAAATGGGCAGCAACTGACTACAGTTGTCAAATCAAAAGTACCTACTTGTAGAGTGGAGAACAGCAGATAAGAGCCAGGGAAGTGATCTTAAACTGAGAACTGCTCAGGAATGGGGTTAAATAAAAGTGAGCATTTTTCTAGGTCTATGGCTGATATAGAATAGCATACTTGCTAGTAGATGAGAGTAAAGAAGTCTAAGTATACAGGACTGAGAGAATTATCTCCCAAATCCCCAATATCTCCAAGCAAAGAATATCTGACTGACCAGCATACCTTGCTGTTCACACATGGCCTCTCAAAGAAAAAAGTTGACATAACTGCAAAACTGCCAGACAGGAAAGAATAAGCATAGACTGGAAAAAAAAAGTAAAACATAAGAAGATCATGAAGATTAAAATTAAATAGAAGATGAAAACAGTAGCAAACACATAGATACAGAGATTAGATTGATAATTACCAGAGGGGAAGGGGGAAGGGAAGAGGGTGAAAGGGGTGACTGGGCACATGTGTATGGTGGTGGATGGTAATTAGTCTTTGGGGGGGTGAACATGATGTAATCTACACAGAAGTCAAAATATAATGATGTACATCTGAAATTTATATAATTTTATAAACCAATGTTACCTCAAGTAAAAAAAAAGCACATGAGAAAAAAATGAGATTACAGAAAAACACCCAACCAACTGAACAATCAGGAGATGAAGTCACTAAAATTTGTACATGACATTGCATTTTCAAAGAATGTTAAAAATAAGTACAATGAAGACTCTCAAAGAAATGAAGGAAGAAAATATTTATAAAAACAATAAAACATTATAAGACAAAATAGGCTATATAAATCAAAACCAGATAGACGTCCAAAAGAATTGACTGGAAGTACTGGAGAAATATAATTCCCAAACTAAAAAAAATTCAACAGATGTAGTACATCCTAAAATGAACACAATGAAGAAAACAAATGATTTGGAAGAGAATGCTGGAAAATTCATTCAGAATTTAAAGAAAAATAGACTAAATATGAGAAATTTAAAAGATATGGATACTTGATTGAGAGACTTCAAAATACATTGCATAGACTCTCCAGAAAGAAAGATTAGAGGAAATAACAGAGAGCAATTAATGACTAAGAATATTCTAGAACTGAAAAAACATGTGAGACTTTGGATTTAAAATGCACATGAATTGTGAAGCAGTATATTTAAAAATATAACCTAATTATATTGAATCTATAGAACATCAAGAACAAAGAATGTTAAAATGCAGTATAACAATAATTTCAGAAGCGCTAGCGACAAGAGATAGATTTAGTATTAACTTTGCAAATATTTTTCAAGGTGCTTATTTCACTTGCCAAGTATACAGTTGCAGAAAACAATCTGAAAAAGGAGAAACTAGATTGTGATGTAATGAAACCAAAATATTCTTAACAAAGAATATACAGGTCAGAAAACTTCAGAAAAATTCTAAGATGAACGTAGATAAAAATAAGTTGAATTTAGACACAGATAATGTGATGATTCATGTGCCAACTTGACTGGCCACAAGGTGCTCAGATATTTGGTTAAACGTTATTCTGAGTGTGTTGGTTGAGGGTGTTTCTGGATAGGACTAACATTTGAATCTGTAGATTGAGTAAAGCATATTGCTCTCCCTAATGTAGGTGGGCCTCATCCAATCCATTGAAGGCCTAAATAGAACCAAAAAAGCAACATAAAGGAGAATTTGCTCTCTCTTCCTGACTATCCTAAGCTGGGAAATCAATCTTCTATCTTTGGATTTACACTCAGGCTGGAACTAGACCATTGACTCTCCAGCTTTCCAACTGAGATTTTGGGACTTCTCAGTGTCCATAATCATGTGGGCCAATTCCTTACAATAAATCACTTACAATAAATACATATAAATATTTAGATAGATATTAGATGATAGCTAGCTAGCTAGTTAGTTAGGCAGTAGGATATATATAGATATATATATCTATATATATCCCAGAGAACCCAGACTAATACAGATTTTGCTATGAAGAGTAGTTCTAAAGGAACAGAATTTTAGTGATGAATTTTCTGAATTGGTTCAGAGGTTTCTGGAATTAGCTCTCCAATCTGATTACATTTAAAAATGCTAATTTTTCTATTTCCAGTAGTAAAGAGAGCACTGATAGTCCATGGTATGACCTGGCAATAGAAATATGCAAAACAATTCCATTGGATATTCCTAACAAACCATTTATAAGAAGCAAGGAGGTGGGTAACTGTGTACATGATACTTACTAACATTTTGGGAAAACTAACAGGTATGATGAAGTTGGCTGGTTGCTCGTAATGTCTTTGGACAAAGCGGTGAAAGAAAAAGATTAGCTCAGGGATTCAAATTTCCAGCTCAGGTGACTGAAATGACTGAAAGCTTCTATGTGTGCCCTGAAGGAGACACTTATGTCCTGTAGCTGCAGGGCTGAGAATACTGAAAATAAAATACAAGATCTCACCCTGTGACTGGTTGAACTATAATGCAATTGAACTCCCAGCCTTGCAAAGTGTCTACTGTTAAAAGTGAGAGCATCGATTGGGAAACAATGGGATCCTGTAAATTGAGATGGGGACTTATTGGAAGACCCTAATGCGAATGCAACATTGAGACCCTAAATTCTGTGGGTTTTTTTTTTTACAGTTATGGATACACAGCTTATTTTTATAAAATAAATGTAATAATAATGTGTGTATTTTTCTTCCTTACTATGAAATATTTGATATACAAGAAAAAATATACAAAATATATGTGTATAAATTATAAAGAACAATAACAAATAGCTTTGTAATCACCAGCCAGTTGAGGAAATGGAATGTTGCCTATACCCTGAAGCCTCTGTGTGTCTTCCCCGTCACATCACTTTCTCCCTTATGGAGACCCTAAATTATGATGAGTCTTCTTTGCCACATGCCTCCTCAATCTCAGTAGAAGCAACATCCTCACTCAGAGTGTTATCAGCCTTTCCCCCCCTCAGGGGGATTAAGCCTTCATTGCCTGAGGAAACTGTAATAGTCTCCTTTGAGACAATGGCCAAGCATGATAATGTTGATATTCCTCAGGACCCACCCCCAGCACCATTCTTTGCTTCTAGACCTATAACTAGACTGAAGCCCAGCAGGCCTCTGAAGGTTAGGTACATAGCATGACCCAGGAGGAGACGTCCTACAGTACAAAAGAACTACTTGAGTTTTCTAATTTATACAGACAGAATTCTGGAGGGCATGTGTGAGAATGGATACTAAGGGTATTGGATAATGATGAAAGGAACGTAAAGTTGGACCAGGATGAATTCATTGATATGGACTTACTCAGGAGAGATTCTGCATTTGTGTTGTAGCGAGCGAGGAGAATTATGAAGGTATCTAAGAGTTTATTTGTTTGGTTGAATAAAACATGGATCAAAAGGTGGCCCACTGTGAGCAAATTAGAAATGCCCAAGCTGCCTTGCTGTAATATAGAGGAAGAAATTCAAAGACTTAAAGGAGATTGAAGTGTTAGCATGGATTTATCATTTAAGTCCTATTCACTCACACTGGCAGGGCCCCGAAGACATACTTTTCACTACTTCTATGAGAAAAACAACTTGAAAGGGTAGTCCCTGCATCACTGAAGAGCTCTATGATCACTCTTCTCTCGAGGCCAGACCTCAGAGCGGGGATTGAAGTCACTGAGTTGGGAAACCTACACACAATTAGAGTAATTGTATCTCCGGGTAGCAGGGGCCAAGTGATAGCACTCAACCACCAAAAGTAAGGTGGGTGTGCTAATGGACAGCGGAGTCAAAGAAGCAATCAGAACAACCAACTCACACAGACCTAAGGCACTGGCTAAGTTGATCATGGTGTCTCCAGATGAAATAAATAGGAAGCCTACTAAATTATTATGTCAAGTGAACAAAAGTCTAAGCTGAACCAAAGAACAGAGTCACAGCCCCTCAATCAATTCTCAGACTTGAGCCAGTTTACAGACCCAGAACCCTTTGAAAGAAGAGGAGGCTGGGGCCCCTTGAGGAAGGACCCTGGTACATTGCCAAACATTTATGCTGTTAATCTTTCTCCTGGCTTTGCCTAAAGGGACCCATAGCCTATACCAGGGTAGCTGTGCATTTGGGAAAGCAAAATAATTTGATTTTCAGGAACAATTGGACACTGGCTATGAACTGACAGTAATTTCTGGAGACCCAAAACATCACCGGGATTCACCAGTCAGAGTAGAGGTTTATGGAGGTCGGATGATCAAGGGAGTTTTATCTCAGGTTCACCTCACAGTGGACTCAGTGAGTCCCCAAATCCATCCTGTGGTTATTTCCTCATTTCTAGAATGCCTAATTGAAATAGATATACTCAGCAGCAGGAATAATCCCCATATTGGTTCCTTGACTTGTGTGGTGAGGGCAATTATGGCAGGAAAGGCCAAGTGGAAACCAAGGAGGTGGCTCCACCTAGAAAAAGAGTAAGCCAAAAGCAATACTTCATTCTTGGAGATACTACAGAGATTACTGCCACAATTAAGGACTTGAAAGAAGCAGAGATGGTGATTCCCTTCACATCCCCATTCAACTCGCCTATTTGGCCTGTGCAGGAGACAGATGGTTGGTGAAGAACAGAAGATTACTGTAGGCTTAACCAATGATGACAGTTGCAGTATCAGATGTGGTTTTATTGCTTAAGCAAATTAACACATCTCCTGGTACCAGGTATGCAGCTATTTATCAGCAAAAGCTTTTTTCTCAATACCTGTTAGTAAAGACTACCAAAAACAGTTTGCTTTCAGCTTGCAAGGCCAGCAATCCACCTTCACTGTCCTATCTCAGGGGTATATAAACTCCAGTCCTATGTCATCTTTCAGTTCACAAGGATCTTTATGATCTTTTCTTTCCACAGGAAATCACACTAGTCCCTTACATTGATGTCATTGTGCTGACTGGACCTAGTGAGCAAGAAGCAACAACTGTTCTGCACTTACTGACAAAACATTTGCATGTCAGAGGGTGGAAAATAAATCTGACAAAAATTCAGGAGGCTTCTATCTCGGTAAAATTTCTAGGGGTCCAGTGGTATGGGACATGTCAAGTTATACCTTCTAACGTGAAGGGCAAGTTGTTGCATCTGGCCACTCTTAAAACCAAAAATAGGCACAACACTAAGGCAGCCTCTTTGGATTTTGGAGGTAACATATTCCTCACTTGGGTGTGTTACTTCATCTTACTTACCAAATGACCTGAGAAGGTGCTAGTTTTGAGTGGAGCCCAGAGCAAGAGAAGGCTCTGCAACAGGTCCAGAATGCTATGCAAGCTGCTCTGCCAGTTGGGCCACATGGTGTATGAGATCCAATGGTAGTGAATGTGTCAGGGGCAGATAGGGACGCTGTTTAGAGCTTTTGACAGGCCCCTATAAATGTATCACAGCCCAGGCCCTCAGGATTTTGGAACAAAGCCCTGCCATCCTCCACAAATAACAATTCTCCTTTTAAGAAACAGCTCCTGGATCTTAGAGACTGAACGCTTAACCATGGGCCACCAAGTTACCACATGACCTGAGCCACCCATCATGAACTAGGTATTATCTGACCCACAAAGCCATAAATTTGGGAACTCATAGCCGTGCTCCATCATCAAATGGATATGATTTATATGTGATTGGTCTTAAGCAGGCACTCAAGGCACAAGTAAGTTCTATAAAGAAGTGGCCCAAATATCTATGGTGCCCACTCGTGCCCCTTCCTGCTTTCTCTCTCCTAGCCTGTATCTATGGCCTCATGGGGAATTCCCTACAATCAGTTGATGGAGAAAAAAGACATCCCTGAAAGACAGTGATAAAGGGAAATTCTCCTAGTGGGCAGACCTTTGAGCCCAGCATCTCAATGTTCACTTTACTGTGAAGGAGAAATGGCCAACATGTGGTTATATACCAATTCATGTGCTGTGACCAAGGGTTTGGCTGGATGCGCTTGAAGAAACATGTTTGGAAAATTGGTAACAGGAAAATTGGGGTAAGAGGTATGTGGTTAGATCGCTCTAAATGGACAAGAAGTGTGAAGATATTTATATCTCATGTGAATGCTCACTAAAGGGTGATCTCAGCTAAGGAGGATTTTAATAATCAAGAAGACATGGGCTGGCCCAGTGGCATAGTGGTTAAGTTCACATGCTCCATTTCAGCAGCCAGGAGTTCATGGGTTCAGATCCCAGGCATGGACCTATGTACCACTTATCAAGGCATGCTGTGGCAGGTGTCCCACATGTGGAGGAGGAAGCGGAGGAAGATGGGCACAGATGTTTGCCCAGGCCCAATCTTCCTCAGCAAAAAGAGGAGGATTGGCAACAGAGATTAGCTCAGGGCTAATCTACCTCACCAAAAAAAAAAAAGAAGAAGAAGATATGATAACCCATTTTGTGGATAGCAGCCAGCTCCTTTCCCAGTTGCCCCTGGGAAACATCACCCAATGGGCTCATGAACAAAGTGGCCATGAGCAGGGATGGGGGTTAGGCCTGGACTTAACAACATGAACTTCCACTCATGAAGCCTGATCTGGTTATGGCTGCTGCTGAGTGTTCAATCTGTCAGCAGCACAAGCCAACACTGACTTCTTGATATGGCAGCATTTCCTGGGTTGATCAGCCAGCTCCTTGGTGGCAGGTTGATTATATCAGATTATTTCCATCATGGAAGGGCAGAATTTTGTTTTTACTGTAATAGATACTTACTCTAAATACAGATTTGCCTTCCCTGCACACAGTGCTTCTGCCAAAGCTACTATCCATGGATTTAAAAAATGATTGCCATCATCATGGTATTCACAGCATTGCTTCTGAGCAAGGAACTCACTTCACAGCAAATGAAATGTGACAATGGGCCCAAGCTCATGGAATTAACTAATCTTACCCTGTTCCCCACTATTCTGAAGCAGCTGGTTTGATAGAATGATGGAGTGGCCTACTGAACACTCAATTATTATACCAGTTGGATGGCAATACCCTGAAAGGCCAGGCCAAGGGTCTCCAGAAAGCTCTGAATCAGTTTCCAATAAATGGTGTTGTTTTTCTCATAACCAGGATTCAAAGGTCCAGAATCAAGTAACATGGGAGTGACATCACTTAGTATTACCCCTAATGAACCATTAGTAACATTTTTGCTTCCTGTACCCATAATCTTATGCTCTCCTGGCCCAGAGTTCTTATATCCAGAGGGAGGAATGCTTCCACCAGGAGACATGACAATGATTCTGTTAATACTAACAGTTAATACTAAGTTAATACTAACCCCAGCCACTTTGGACACTGCATACCTCTCAATCAACAAGCGAAGAAGTGAGTTACTGTGTTGGCTAGTGTGATTGATCCTGACTACCAAGGGAAAATTGGACCACTACTCCAAGTGGAGGTGAAGAAAAGTATGTTTGGAATACAAGAGATCTCTTAGGGCATCTCTCAGTGTTACTATGCCTTGCAAATAAGGTCAATAGAAAATTACCAGAACCCAACCTAGGCAGACTACTAATGGCCCAGACCCTTCAATCATGAAAATTTGGTCACTCCACCAGGTAAAGAACCATAACCAGCTGAGGTGTTTGCTGAAAGCAAAGGAAAAACAGAATAGATAATGGAAGAAGGTAGTTATAAATACTAGTTACAACCACATGGCCAGTTACAGAAATGAAGACTGTAATTGTCAGGAGTATTTCCTCCTTATTTTGTTATGAAATTATTTGTATGCAAATATCTTTGCTTTCTTCTCTCCCTTATTATGTAACCTAAGATATATTGCCTCTATATCAATAGTATTTAAGTTATAGAGTATCAAGGAGAAGAGTGAATACAACTCAAGGTCTTTACCTCTTCTGGGAAAGGGGTTAGTGTGTTTTCTGTTGTATGCAGGATAGTTGTCTCATATTAATGGAACTACAACTTTGTCATTGTCTTTATTTGAAGATTATGTTTAGTTTAGAGAGATGTATATTAGTGCCAAGTTGACAAGACGTGGACTTGTAATGGTTAATTTTATGTGTCAACTTGACTGGGCCATGCAATGTCCAGATATTTGATTAAACATAATTTTCCAAAAATAACATTGAAAAAATCCTAAATATCATCCTCCAGAATCCATAAGAATATTTGGAACATTTTTTAAATTGATAAGCAATAAGTTGGCCCTTGCTTAAAAACTTAAAATGTTATAAAACTATAATAATATGAATTATGTTAATTTCATAAAACAAAACAACCTAATAAAGACAAAAAGGAGAAAGCCCAGACACAGAGTACAGCATGTGTAATAACACTACAAATAAAAGGAAAATTTCCACGTACCAATCTTAAAAGCTCAAATTAAAAAATTTCCTTTAAATCACCTTTAAAAATGTAAAATAATATTTAATTCTCATCATACACAATTACCTGAAATAAATTACAGTAATATATTAGAACTATGAAGTTATCTGAATGTGACACATATTTTTGACAGTTGTAGGAGTGGCTGGTCATTCTTTTTCAAGCAACCTAGACTTTACTGCAAGCACTTCTGTTAATTCAATTGTAATACCACTCAAGCTGTGTACTTTCTATATCTATATCCTAGTCTTTGACAATCATTGTTTTACACCTGTTCAAATGAAATTGTTAAAATGATTGGAAAGCGTTTTCCTTACTCTTCATCACCAACAGTGAATTAGATTGTGACTTGATCAAAAGTCACTTGGACATCAAGAATAAATGAAATAAGATATAGAGACATAAAAAATTAGATTTATTAAAATAATTATATCATTGTCATCTGCTACTAGAATAAATTGCTCAAAGAGCAAGTAGTAGTTTCATAAAAATGACTGTACCCATTTGACCAGTTGTTTCCTGTGCTTATAATATAAAATGTGTTATTTCAAGCTAGCTTACACACAGTGATGAACGTGGTCTAAGAGAAAAGCATTAAAAGTAAATATCTGCTTGTAAAATAATTTATAAATCTTTATGCAAGTATATTCTGGAGCTAAGCAATCTTAGTTTCAGCAAACCTTATAATTAAGACTTACAAATAAATATATAGTCAGATAAGGAAGGTATTAAATAGGTAGGTTTTATTAAAAATGTTATTTCTAGATTTTTTCAATTGCATGTCATTCTGGGTCAGGATTTATGTGATTCTAACTTATACACACATAAAAAGTTAATAATATTCAATAATAATCCTTATTGTGGAACAATAATGTTACAATAGTACTTTTCTCATAACAGATTCCTAAGACACTTGCATTATTTATTTCTGAATGGTATTACTATATAGGGGAAATATATTACAAATAAAACCTATTTCAGCACTATTTAAATTATCTTTATGACCAGTCAATTCTTGTATTTAAATTAGTTTGAAAGACCAATTTCTTGAACATAAAACTCTCTTCCACTCTAAGAATGTTTTAGTAAGATTTATTTTGTTTTTCAGAGGAAAAAAAACCAAATTGGTCTGGTTAATACATAATGATTGCAAAATACTCAGGAAATCAAGGGGTAATGGGAACTATTTCAGCAGTCATACAGCCAGGCCTGAGGACTATGATAAAGTTGGTCACTCACTTTAGGAAACCAGCAATACGTTGAGATTCTACTTTACTATGGAGGACTCTATCTTGTGTCTACTGCATAGCTTCAGCTATCATTTTTACAGCATCATGCCTTTTGCTGACAGTTTTCTCCTTTTTTTCTATGTATTTTTCCACACGTTGCTTTGATTTGAATATCTCTGCCTGTCTTAGACTCAAGGTCCCCAAGAGAGATCACATTGTTGAGTCAAATGTTCAGTAGGAAGTAAATTTCAGGACAGAGCTCCTAGGTGCTCCCAGGTGTTTTACAAATGGGTGCCGTTAAGTGAAGTGCTGATTCCCAGTCTAGTCGATTGTGATCTTCACAGTAGAATAATGAGGGACACCTCAGAAAGAGGATCTAGGTGGATCATAATCTCTTAGACTTTGCTGAAAGGGCCAGTGTCAATGATGAGTACCTTGAGAGCTTCTCCAATACAGACATGATGTTTTCGATATGACAGTGTACAATCTGTGGTATGTATTGGTAAAACTACCTTTCTGTATTCCATTCATAGTGGAATGGAATATAATATCCAGAGAAATATCTAAGAATTGGGAAAGAGCAATCAGGTACAGTCGACTTCAATAAAAGTAATAGAAGAAGGCTTTGAAAACTTATCTAAAATTGTGATGACTTTTTTTTACATACATAAAGAACAAAGTTATACTAGCATGAGTCATATGATTCTTGAAGGCAAGCATACCTTACAGCTTTAGGTAAAAGAATAAGCCTCTTGAGGGCCAGCCTGGTGGCATAGCAGTTAAGTTCGTGTGCTCTGCTTTGGCGGCCTGACGTTCATGGGTTCGGATTCTGGGCATGGACCTACACACCACTCATCAAGCCATGCTATGGCAGCATCCCACATACAAAATAGAGGAGGATTGGCACAGATATTAGTCCAGGACTAATCTTCCTCAAGCAAAATGAGGAAGATTGACAACAGATGTTAGCTCAGGGTCAATCTTCCTCACCAAAAAAAATTAACCCTCATGAAAAGAAGTATATTATTTTTTGTAAATACTTCTGAGACAATAAAATAAAAAAAAATCGCAACTTGAAAAACACACAACTGAGAATCATTCCAAAGTCTCTCATTCTTGTTTCTCCTCTAGAGCTCTCAGGTTCTGTCGTCCTCTTATCCAAAAACAGATATTAGGAAGTGGGGGAAGCTCTAAGTAATAATATTGTGAGATATGATAAGGTTCACATGACTCAAGAGAAGATAAAGAACTGGATGATTTGGGGAGGTAGGAATAGTGTGCCAAAAAAAAAAAAATAGGGCAAGGAGAACTCTAGGAAGAGGGACTGATTTTAAAAAATGGAAAGTAATGAGGAGAAAGGGACAACATGAACAAGAGTGAACATATATAGCATAGTCATAATCTGCATTTGTGATGGTGAGGTCCTGTCTTTTTATCTGGCCATTGAGTGATTTTGCATCATCTTTTGACTCTGCATGGCTTAGATTTGATATCTGAAATAGTTAATAAAGATATGCTTAAATGCTAAATTTCCCATATGGTATGTTTGTGTCTTCGACTGACGTAGAGAAGAAAATATTTCCCTCTTCTCTCCAGTAATGGTAGTCAATAGAGACAATTTCTTTTGGGGATATGTTCTCAGAGATCCACCAAATAAACATGGCTGGAGAACGAAAAAGGATGGTAGTCCAGTTTTGCCCTTCCAGTAACTGATGAGCCAATAAGAAAAGAGCCCAGTGCGTAGGTTACATGTGCACACACAGGTGTAAATAAAGTTAGGATTACTTCTTTAAAACAAGTGCATTTGTAGAAAGTATAGTCTTTCAACCTTTCCTTGTAAAAGATAAAATCCTTCTATATCATCCTTTTATTTATTAACTATATTATGATTGTAAAAGGCGAAAGATTTATGCTATCTGAAGAGAAACCAGAGTATTGATTTGACACTTGTTTATCTTAGCTACCCTGATGCATCCTAATCATACACTCAAAGAAATCCCCTATTTGGAGATTATAAAATCTACTAATTGTATTGCAGCTCGAGCTTGGAGGCCAGTCAACATCCGAAGTGATTTAAAACATCTAACAACTGTAGCTTTATATTCCATCACATACTCCTTATCTTTCAGGTCTTTAATTACACTCCTAAAACAAATGGTTTGTTCATTTAGGGCTTAAATATTAGAAAGTTCTGTTTATTGAGAATATGCCTTTCAAATCAAACACCAGCATCACTATTACGTATTGGAAACTATGTTCCCAAGTGAGACCACAGCAGATAAACTCCATGCCCATCTAGCCCCTGGTAAGCACGAAAGAGAATACATGATTAATGTACTCTCAGCATCTAGATTAATCTGTGAGATGTACACAAACTTTTTTTTAAAAAGTGTGATGAAACATATTTGCATAATCAATACACATGAAAAAAGTTTTAAAATATGAAATAAGGAAATATTGTTATATTAAGACATAAAGGGAAAATATACCATTATTTTTGTTGTGAGGGATTAATATATATTAAATATATTTTGTATATTTAATATATTTTATATAAATTTTTATATATAAATAATTAAATATATAAAATATATATGTATATCTTCAATATACATTATATATTCACCCTAATGCTTTGAACTTCTGAACTTCTAGAAATAAGAAAGAACATTAATGGACTGCTGTGAACAATGTTAATGGAAACACAACTGAAAAGTTTAAATATGAGTCCTGGTTGCTCTTCTCACCCAGATTCGTAGGATTCAGTATTTCAGAAGAGCGATCGTAGTAGTGATCACAGACACTAAACTCAGAGCCAAAGGAAAATTTAAGCCCTAAAATCCAGCTTGGTTTTAAGCTGAGGCACCATTCCTTGATAATGGACCATTTGCTGTATGGGGAAAAATACCAGAAAAATCTGTCTTACAGGCCATAAATGTTAGGCATAGTAGTCAAAACATTCAGTTTTTCCGCACTTAACAATGCTTATTGTTACCAGAGCAACCCAATACACTATATATAAAATAAGAATATACTTCTCTATTACAGCAGTTAGTTTGATGACTGTTCTGTAGCCCAGTTTATACTTAGTTTTCCTCCTCTCCAGTAAAATTCCTTTGGTGTTCTATAGATAGAGTATGTGTGGAGAACTGTCTCATTCTTTTCAACCACCTAATCTTTGTGTGTAAAAATATTGATTTAAAGAGAAATTTGTCCATTAAATATGTAATCCACTATGATGAAGCAGTGCTATAAACCTTATTTTGAAAAATTATGAGCATTAGATGAAGCAAATTATTAGTGTAGTCCTTTTAGTTAGTGAGACATTGGAAAATAACATATTTAGTTGGTGGAACTATATATATATCAAGAATATTAAATATGAAGCATTTAATCTATTTATGGCCTTGTTTGTGTGGATGTTATTTGTCCTCACAATGCCTGGAAACAATAATAAAGAAAAAAACTCTCCCTGGCAATGGCAATATCACACATCAAACTCCTAGGAGTGCTAAGTGAAGAACATAGTAAACACGGATGGGCAGAGGCTACATCTACAAATACAATTTGAAGCAAAAGTTTGAGTTGTCTAGACAACCAAAAAATACTTCTATTTTTTAAAGAATATCAAGAACCAAGGGTAGGAGTAAAATTTCACTTGCATTATAAAGATACATGCTTTATATTTCACCTGTACGGATAACATCAATCGCTCCCAGAAAACATTGCCAACCTTTCGAAATACTGCTTTAAAAATAATCTCTTTTATATTTGAAAGAATTATTCCCATTTCCGATGTGTATATTTCTCAATAATCACAATGAAGCATTATATAAAAAGAGGTAAATGATTTCAAATTTGTAAGACATTTAAGGCCACTTTGCTGCTTCTAGGCAGCACATCTTTTTAGATAGGAAAGGTTTATGAAACTTTGAAATTTCTGCTATTAAGTAAGAAATCATAATCTTATTCTTGAATTCCCCTAGCATACTCAATAACATTGCTAACATATTGTCATGATGAAATTCTGTCCTATAAGAAGATCTTAAGCAAGAAATCACCTCCTCTAACACAGTTGACTTAGCAAGTGATGGCCTGCATAAAAAGCAAAGGTTAAAAATGCTAAATCCTTGTCATTGCCAGTCCCTAGAGTTAAATATTTCTAGAATGTTACATTACAGGAAAGAGAAAATAATGATGTCAGTCACATATTTATAAAAGAAATATTTATATTTCCCAGAAATATATGACATCAAAATTAAATATCTGTTTGACAGAAAAGAAACAGAAATTTTGGCAGCTGTGAATATCTACTCCTTGCAACACCCAAATCACCCACCTTAAGGTTGTTTTTATTTTCCCCAGCCAACAATAAAGGGGACTTAATATTTATTCATGGAAGTCAGAGGAAAAAAGTTTTGGCATCATTCATTTAATGTGCAGATTTTCTCTTCTACCACACTTATGGCTAGACTTCCATCATTCTGTTATGAGTCTCTATTATGAGATGAAGATGGAATCTGGCCTTAAAATAAACAACTCAAATATAAAATTGTGCTTGATCCTTCCTTCTACTTGTATTAGCAAAAGAACATGAAAGAATACATAATCTCAGACATATAACTTGCACCTATAGAAGAATTTGTTTTAGAAAATAAGCTGTATTTTGTTCATGTTGAGGGACCACTTTTGATAATGGACAATTTGCTTGGTGGAAAAAAAAGAGCTTGAGATTTGTAGCATGTATTCATGTTACTTTGTTTTCAGAGTCAAACAAAGCAGCGTTGTATGCAGTATATTTTCCTATCAAGAAAAAGAAATTAGTCCAACTCATTGTATGAGCCATTATTACCTTTATAGCTAAACCAGACAAAGACATCACCAGAAAAGAAAACTACATACCAACATCTCCTATGATCATAGACACAAAAATGCTCAATAAAATACTAGCAAAGCAAATCCATCAACATATAAAAATAATTATACAACATGATCAAGTAGAATATATCTCAGGAATGCAAGGTTGGTCGAACATCTAAAAATCACTTAATCTAAATATACATATCAATAAAATGAAAAGCAAAAAAATACACAATCTTTTCATTAGACGCAAAAACAGCATTTGACAAAATCTAATACACTTTCATTATTAAAAACAATCAACAAACTAGGAATAGAAAGGAACTTCCTCAACCAGATAAAAGACATCTATGAAAAATCCACAGCTAACATTATACTTAATGGTGAAGTACTGGATCTTTCCTCCTGAGACCAGGAAAAAGAAAAGGATATATGCTCTCTCTACTCCTACACAATATCGTACTGGAGGTTCTAGCTAGGGCAATTAGACAAGAAAAAGAGATTAAATATCCATCTGGAAAGAAAGAAGTAGAACTATCTCTATTTGCAGATGACGTGTTCATATATATAGAAAATCCTAAGAAATATGATAAAAAATGCTTAGAACCGATAAATGAGGTCAGTGCATTTGCAGGATATAAGATCAATATACAAAATTCGATTATACTTCAGTACACTTGTAATGAACAATCTGAAAATGAAATTAAGAAAACAATTCCATTTACAACAGCATCAAAAAGAATAAAATACGTAGGAATAAATTTAACAAAAGAATTGCAAAACATATTCTGAAAACTGGAAAATATTGTTGAAAGTAATTAAAGATCTAAATAAATGAAAAAAATATCCTATCTTCATGGATAGAAGATTTAATATTGTAGATGGCAATACTCCCTAGATTGATGTATAGATTCAATGCAAACCTTATCATAATCTCAGCAGGCTTCTTTGTAGAAATTGTAAAGCTGATCCTAAAATTCGTATGGAAATGCAATGGACCCAGAATAACCAAACAATATTGAAAAAGAAGAAAAAGGTAGGAGGACTCACTTTTCTTGATTTCAAAACTCAGTACAAAGCAAAAGTAAGTAATGCAGTACTGACATATTAATGGGCATATAGATCAACGGAATAGAATCAAGGATGAAGAAGTAAAGGATGTGTCTGTGGTCAACAGATTTTCAACTAGGGTGCCAAGACTATTCAATGGGGAAACAATAATCTTTTCAACAAATGGTGCTGATATAACTGGATAACCAGATGCAGTGAAATGCAGTTGGACGCTAACTTCATACCATGTACAGAAATTAACTCAAAATTGATCAGACACCTCACTTTCATAGCTAAACAATTCTTAGAAGAAAACTTAGGGGTAACTCTGCATGATCATGGATTTGGCAATGGATTTTTAGATATGACACCAAAAACACAAGCAATTTTAACAAAAGATAAATTGTACTCCATCAAAATTAAAAACTTCTATGCTTCACAGGGCACTATCAAGAAAGTGACAAGTCACCCAACAAATGGGAGAAAATATTTGAAATAATATATCTAAATAGGGACTTGTATCTAGAATATATAAAGAATTCTTATAACTCATAATAAAAAGATAAGTAACTCAAAAATGGGCAAAAGATGTGTATAGATATCTCTCCAAAGAAAATGTACAAATGATATTTATGTTCACTCACATATAGTAAAAAATTACGTTAATATGTGACCAAAATTTTCAACTAGGCAAAAGGGACGCTAATATATAAACAAAAACTTAGGTAAACTCTATATTCCTAAAATTAAACTCATGAAGTATTTGTGGGGTTTTTTTTAATACAGCTTTTTAAAAACCTCTGTCCACTGAAAAAGATCAATCACCAATTCAGTAACAAGGAGCACCCCTAGTGTCTATGTTGTGGAATCTAAATCATACTTTCCAAAAAGAAGAGCAAGGACTCTCTGGAAAAATAGCTAATAAATCTGTCGTACCAGAAAGCAAAACCTGGAGCATTATTTCATATAAGAAAACTATCAGTGACTACTAGCACTACTTCATAAAGTCTTTGGGGCCAATATGAAGAGGCTCCATTAGCCAATGTCAGGAGCATTGGAGTACCAATGAGAATAATAAATGCGGTGACTTGAAACATACCAAATATTTTAAAATTTTAAAGTTCATAACAACACTTAAAATATAATTATTGGTGACCTTTAAATACTGCTAAAGAAACAATGCGATATTATTAAACTTATAAATGAAGGGAAAGAATAAAGCATATAAACATCATTTCCTAATGAATCTTATAGTTCATTTATGGTAACTTTACCATGATAGGACAATATTTTCCCTTATAGGAGGAGTCCAGTGAAGAAATAAGTTAAAAATAATAGAATTATAAAATCAAAATTTTTACAAACCTTTGAAAAAAACATGAATCTAGGTAATGATCATCAGTGGTTGCCAACCTAACAATAAGACTGGTCATGATTTAGCTCTAAATACTATTTTACAGGAAATACAAGACTGAGAGAAACAGGCTAACACAATGGAGATGAAAAAGCCAAGTGCAGAAACATTTTGATGACTAAGTTGTTTTTTTAAATGAAGCAGAGAAAGGGAGAGAAACTATAGATTGAGAGACTTAAAATTAACTTAAATGTGTAGAGCATCTTTAGATTCTAATTCAAACAAAACAAACTAAAAAATTTAGGAGACAATTGGGGATATTTGAACACTGACTTGATAAATGACAATATTAGGGAATTATTGCTTCTTTAAAAGGCATAGTGATATTATTGTGATTATATTTTTTAAACAATTGACTTTTGTAAAAAAAATATATATATATATATCTCTACATATTTATAGATCAAATTATAACCCCACTGAGATTGGAGGTGTGGAGAGGTATAAAGAAACAAGAATGGACATAAGTTAATAATTGTAGAAATAACTGTAGAAAAATTGTAGAAATTGCCTTCAGTCTTTTCCTGAGTTGACTTACTGCTGTGATACACAATTTCCTGCTTTCGTGTTTAAAGTTTTGCACCCTAGGTGCAAGTATCTTTTTCTTCTCAGCCTGAAGGCTTTCTTCCACACAGTAGACACTTCTCTGGTCCTCCTGTGCAGAACCCAGAACTGTGTGGAGCTAACGACTTCAAAAACACTTCTCCATTAAACCAATGAGAGATGGGAATAGGTGAACCAGTGCCACACCCTCCCCAAACACATTTCTCAGAGAGTCCCAGTAGGGTAGTCAGTAGCTCAGAATAGGAAATTTCTAATTTAAGTAATAACAGTAATTTCTAATTTCTCATTCTTTTTTTTTTTTTTTTTTGGTGAGGAAGACCAGCCCTGAGCTAACATCCGTTGCTAATCCTCCTCTTTTTGCTGAGGAACACTGGCCCTGGGCTAACATCCGTGCCCATCTTCCTCCACTTTATATGGGACGCCGCCACGGCGTGGCTGACAGGCAGTGCGTCGGCGGGCGCCTGGGATCCGAACTCGCGAACCCCGGACTGCCAAGTGCGGACTAAACCGCTGCGCCACCGGGCCGGCCCCTAATTTCTCATTCTTTTGCACATCCTTAGTGTTACTCCCTCCCTAATCTTTCCTGGATGCCTCATTTGTTCTAGGCATCATCTCCCAAACAAACCACCTGTGCTTGAAGACTTCTTGAAGGGTCTGCTTTGGAGGGACCCAATTTAGTACAATTCAGAAGTAAACCTAGAAAGCAGAAATTCCACATGGAATTCTGGAATTAGGTCAGTCACTAGTCAGATAGCAACAAGGACCTCACAGCTGATGATAAGTGGGATGGTGATAGCCTATCTCATGATATGGCATAACAATTACTAAGACTTTCATCCTTAGGAAATAATTTGTGAGTGAAGTGGGAAGCACTGGCTTGTGAAGTACCACTAGCACTGGAAAGATACAAGGGCAAAAAATGATTACAGAGATTGTGGAGGTGCCTTAGCAATTTTGAAGGAAAATAAAGGCTAGGATCAGATAAGTATGAATTCAGGGAATGTTTTAAAAGCTAAGTGTCCTATGTGGCACCATTTAAAGACATCATTTGCTGTGAAGAATTCAGGCCCAGAATTTTGATCGTAAGTATAGCAAAGTTCCAAAGGAGAATGAATGCAAAGACTGGCAAGTCTTCCATGCTAATGTTAGGTCCCAGATAAGGAAGAAATAGGAAACAGAGACTTGAAATGGGAACTCTTAAACCCTCTGGTCCAGAAAAACTCCCATTAGAGGAGAGAAGACTTCCTTTAGCAGGAGAAGATGCAAAGTGTTCACCTGAGACAGACACCTCGTATGATGATGCTCACGCTCCTTATAGTGTGTCTTTGCCTATTTTGATTTCCTCTAGTCCAGTAACTAGGTCAAGACTCATCGTGGACAATACAGGGAAATATGGCTCTGAGGCAGAGGAAATAAATTCTTTACCCAATAACTGCAGGTCCTGGACAATATAAACCAGCAGAAATTTGGAGAACATGTTTGGGAGTAGATCTTGATGGCGTGGGACTCCAATATTGGGACATAGAATAAAATGACTGGATTGATGAGACTTTACTAATATAGTGACACTTTCCTATGATTCAGGAAATAATGTGCTAAAAAAGACATTTAAGGTTGACCCTAACTCTTGCTGAGACGGCTCATCGAAAGTCGGTAGTGACAGTAGTTTACAGTAAATGAGGTAGAGATGCCAAAATTGCCTTCCGAGTATCAAAGTAGGAATTAGTAGGCTCGAAGATTTGAGCACGTTATAAAGGATTTATTGGGGGATACCAAAGTCCACCAGCTTGTTATGTTTCTCGAGAGGGCCCAGAGGACAAACTCTTTGCTAAAGTAAGAAGAACACTAGTAAGAGAGCATTTCATGAGAAGCTCCTTGGTGATCTTCCTCTGAAGTCCAGGAATAAAGACAGGAGATGGTTTCCCGGAACTAGGCTCCCTAGTGCCAGTGGGACGAGAGGACTACAGAATATTGGAGGCCAAATGGTGGTAATTAACAACACAATTAACTTGTCCACAATTACCTAAATGGAAAGTCGTATTGGAGAGGTAACAAAAGGTTCTTGACTCATAAGTAGCTGTGGCAATGTAAATAGACCATAGTGTTCCTAAGAAACATAAAAACGGACAACACAAACGTTACCGTGCAAAGCTCAAGAGCGGGAGGCTGATGTCAGCCACTGCAATGGAAAACTTGTAATCCCTTTCCCAAATTCTAGACCGGAGCCATTTCTCTGATACAGAACTCATCTAGAAAAGCTAGGGAACCTTGCAGGGGATGCTTACAACAACACAAGTGTGTGGGTTCACCCAGTTCTTTGCACAAAGGGATCTTTAGCCATTTTCTCCAGGTTGTGCCTTGTCTTTTCAGTCTTTTGAGGTATCTAAACTCATATATGTAAAAAGTATATATATCATGGGATATGCTTTAAGTGGAAAAGGAAATACATTTTTTAAAGTATAAACTCAATTCTGTAAAACAGGAATGTATATAAGATTGAAATGGTCCTATAACTCAATTTTTATTGTCTTCTATTTCAACTCATTTTTATTTTAATAACTGCTTTCCAAAGACTGTGCATTATCTTTTTTATATTGTATTGTCAAGTGTTAAAATACAAATCTACCCCTGCTACATTGTCATGAGGAAAACAAAGTCTCAGAGCTATTTCCAGAAGTGAACTACCAGGTTTGAAAATGAATGCTGAAAATGTAGCCAATGAAAAGTAACGATGTCACAGAAAAGGCAGGAGCAGATTTCCTGTGGGCACCTCTGGAAGCAACTATCCAACTTCCTGCTCCTATCTTTGGCATCAGAGTTGGAAACCTGAGAGCAAAAGTCCAGACCAGCTGGCCATTTTAAGGGTTTGTAAAGATCTTTTATTACTCTTTGAAGAAATATATAAACTGAAACACTGTCATTCTTGAGGATAGGAAACACTGTCTTCCTTGGGGAGAGTCTGAATCTCCTATATTTATCTACTCTATCCATTTTTTACTTTGCTAGAATGTCCAATGGATTATTATAATAAATACAATGATTTCACAACATTAACTATGCACCAGACAATTTTTGAGGTTGCTTACATAAACTTATTTAGTTATCTGATTTAATTAATGGCAGGGATTTTTCAGACCAGAAGGTAGAGAGTCTAACACTGGATTATCTCTGCCTGCCAATAGCCCTGATGACCAAGATTTCTTATTCTTTCAGTCTATAAATGAGTCTCTTTGAACATATAGAGACACTAAATTATGATAGGATCTTTGTTCTGTCACAATCTATGCAGTAACAGATGTTCATGCCAAAATTATAACCTTTATTTTCTCCATTGCAATCACCCACAATCTGATTCCTGTCATATTATGTGTCGGTGAACTCTTTCATATACATGAGCTATCCCAGTCACCAGACTTCCAGATATGGTCATTAATTTATATTCCATTTTTGGAGGAGACTTCTTAAGGCTCTCCATATTTTTATCTACCTAATCATGACTTGTGACACTTTCTGTTATGACTTACATTTTATGTCCACAGATACGAAGAGTATTTTAATCAAGATCTAGAAGTATTCCTTTAGCAACCATTCAAACCAGTATTATAGATCCCACCTTTTTTTCTTGTTAGTATCTATTAACATAGCTGTTATACTGGCAGCCAGATAGAAATTAAGGATTCATGGCTACTCAAGTGGTCCTTCAGAATATTCTGTTCATAACAGTGGATCCCCATTGATTACAGGTTCATTTCAGCATCTTGTCTAATGGGAAAGTTACAGAAGAGAAAAGTTCTCTTAATGATAGGTCCATCTATCAAAGAAATCCCAAATGTTATTAAACTGGATTACTCTAAGAGGAGATGAAGGGCATTATGAGCAACAGTGGGATAACAGATACCCATGCGATCCTTGATATGTCTGTGTGCATAATTATGTTATCACTCCACAACACACACTCCCCCCAACAAATCTTATCCCACAAGTCTGTAATCAGAGTTTACATAAATTTCTGAGGCCAGGGACCACTCAAATGGCATCTTTGTCTCTTCAATAAATGGTGTCGAGAAAACGATATCCACATGCAAAAGAATGAAATTGGACCCTTATCTTGTACCATAAACAAAAATCTACTCAAAATGGATTAAAGACTCAAACATTAAAGGCATACCTCACTTTATTGCGCCTCACTTTGTTATGCTCCAGAGATGTTGCTTTGTTTACAAGACCCTCCTCTAGCAAAAAGATTATAATTTGCTAAAGGTTTAAACGATGGTTAGCATTTTTTAGCAATAAAGTATTTTTTAATTAAGATGTGTACTCCTTTTTTAAAAAAAACATAATGCTATTGCACGCTTAATAGCCTACAATATAGTGAAACATAACATTAATGTGCACTGGAAATCCAAAAAATTCATGTGACTTGCTTTATTATGATACTTGCTTTATCACAAAGTGGTGGTTTAGAATCAAGCCTGCAATATCTTCAAGATATACTTATTCCTGAAACTGTAAAACTCCTAGAAGAAAACATACAGAAAAACCTTCTTGACATTGGTCTTTGCAATGATTTCTTGGATATGAAATCAAAAGCATAGGTAACAAAAGCAAAATAGACACATAGAATTACATCAAACTAAAAAGTTTCTGCACAGCAAAAGAAACAATCCACAAAGTGAAAAGGCAATCTACTGAATGAGGGAGACTACTTGGAAACCATATATCTGTGAAAGGGTTAATATCCAATATATATAAGGAACTCAGACAACTCAATAGCAAAAAAAAAAGTAACCTGATGAAAAAGTGAGCAAGGCACCTAAATAGACCTTTCTCCAAAAGAGACATACAAATAGCCAACAGGTATATGAAAAGGTGCTCAATATCACTAGTAATCAGGGAAATGCAAGTCAAAACCACAAAATTATATTCCCTGATGCCTGTTAGAATGGCTATTGTTAAACAGACAAAAGATAATAAGTGTTGCCAAGGGTGTGAAGAAAGGAAATACCTGTGATCTGTTGGTTGGAATATATATTGGTGCAGCCACTATGGAAAACAGTATGGAAGTTTCTCAATGCCAAGCAAGAACATTATGCACCAGTTACCAATGTCAGGGGAGGACTCCAACTGCATGGAGGATGGCAAAGATCATTACCACACCAACTACAAAGAATAGAAGCCCAAACATTTCTGTTCACGGCGTCTTGATATTGGAATCACCAACAAAAACACAACATACTCAAGCATTAGATGGAACAACTCTTTTACTCACAGAGAAGAGACAGAGCAAGGTCAGCTCCAGTAGTGTCCATTGGTCCCCCAGGGCTATTGGTTCCTCTGGCAGACAACATAGGACAATTGGCCTATGGGCTGCAGTAGAAGGACCTCTCCCCTCTCCTTCCCCAGTGAAGTCTGAAATAATGGAAGCTTGGGGCATGCCTGAGGGCCATTGCTGCACACACTTAAAATGAACAAAGGAGTACACTGAACCTGAACAGAAAAAAATATTCCCACATAAAGCGATAAGTCCCAGAAAGTGTGTGTGGGCTCTTTATCTTTTGCTTAGGAATTGTTCCAGGTCCAAGTCTAATTCTTATCTGGCAGAGCCAGGGTAGAAAGACTGTGCTCATGAAACTGCTTTTCCCAACACTCAAAAAATTAAAAATAGAACTACTATGTGATCCAACAATCCCACTTCAGAGTATATATCCAAAGAAAATGAAGTCAGGATCTAAAGAGATATCTGCACTCCCATGTTCATTGCCATGTTATTCACAATAGCCAAGACGTGAAAGCAACCTAAATGTCCATTGATAGATGAATGGATAAAGAAAATATGGTATTTGTAGGTAAACGGCTATTATTCCACCTTAAAAAAGAAGGAAATTATGCCATGTGTGACAACATGTATTAACTTGAAGGATATTATGCTAAGTGAAATAAGCCAGATGCAGAAGAACACATACTACATTATCCCATTTGTATGAGGAATCTGAAATAGTCAAACTCAAAGAAGCAGAGAATAGAAAGGTTGTTACCAGGGGCTGAAGGGAGGGGAAGTGGAGAGGTGTTGGTCAAAGGATACAAAGTTTGTCAAACAAGATGACTAAGTCCTAAAGATCTACTGTACAGCATAGTGCTCATGGTTAACAATACTGTATTGTACCCTTAAAACTTTGCTAAGAGGGTATATTTTATGTTTAATGTTCTTATTCCACAAAAACAAATGGGCAGGAGGAAACTTTTGGAGGTAATGGATATGTTTGTGGCATTGATTGTGGCGATGGTTTCACAGCTATGTACTTATCTCCAAACTCATAAAATTGTATTCATTAACTATGTTCAGCCTTTTGTATGTCAATCATACCTCAATAAAGTGGTTTCAAAAAAAAAACTATTCTGTCCTGTACATAGAAGCAATTGGACAAAAGCTGAATAAATAGACAAAAACCAAGCCAGTTCTTTTAAGGTCAGTAATCCAGAAAAAGTGTCCAAAAAATATAGAGTGTAAGGAATAAGACTTGAAAAATACCACAAAGTATAGGCAATCAAGCTAGAGAATTAAATTTCCATGTAGAAGAAAGCAAGAAATAGAGAGTTTGGCAGGCAAATAACAGGCAAAGCCTAAGCCATTGCTAGCTTTAAAAAACAAACAAGGGGCTGGCCCAGTGGCACAGCGGTTTAGTCCGCGCTTGGCAGCCCGGGGTTCACCGGTCCGGATCCCGGGCGTCCGCCGACGCACTGCCTGTCAGCCACGCCGTGGCGGCGTCCCATATAAAGTGGAGGAAGATGGGCACGGATGTTAGCCCAGGGCCAGTCTTCCTCAGCAAAAAGAGGAGGATTAGCAATGGATGTTAGCTCAGGGCTGGTCTTCCTCACAAAAAAAAAAAAAAAAAAAAACTCCACAAAAGTAGCTCTTTTGCAGTATAATGAAAGTGGTCCAGGTTTAATTAAATAATTGTGGAAGAAAAAGAATGGGAACAGTTATATTCTAGAAAGACAGGCTAAAGAGTATCCTTTGAATTTACAATCCTGCCATTAATTTCCTCTTTGATCTAGGGAAAGTCCCTCTATCTCCTTGGGCCTCAATTTCCACATTCATGAGAGAGTTAAACAATATGGCCATTGAAGTTTCCTTTGAGACAAAACGTCTATGTTGTATGATGTGAATAAAGTCCATTTGGATTTTCACTTGTATCACTGGAAGAACCTTAGAACAAATAACTACGGTCATGAGAAAAAATATTCCAACAACAACAAATCTATATAAAGGGGAGAAGAACATCAGAGTCTGTATTTGGCACTCTATTGGCAAGGATATATTACAGTGTATTGAGTGACATTGAGCACAGAGTTGAGTGAGCTCAATTTGTATAATGGATAAGAGAACAATCACCTATATCTTGTAAAACATAATGCATGGATTCTTAGAGATTGGGCACATTTTTAGCACAACATATGAAAGTTCTAGTGTTCAGCCATAGACAAATGATTTCTGTCTTTCTCAATCAAATGTTTAAAAATCTCAGAAAGAAATCTTTCTAATATTGGTCATTTATTCACTTGCTGTGTAAAAATGAATTGTCTATTTCATCTGTCTCTAATTTCCTTTTCTAAAAAATTAGTAATTGCAAAATGACAATAAAGTATGTGGAAACTATCTAATGAAAGGTGCCATATAAATGCAAAGTGACATTAGCCACATTAAAATATTGTTACATCTTACTGAAACCCATCAAGTTACATGTTTTCCAATTTCTTGTTACCACTCACACATATTATCATGACAGAAAATGCACTAAACTAAAATTCAAGACATCTGAAAAACTATTTGAAACTTTGCAAAACTGTCATTATTTAAGTAGTTCAGAGAAAACTGTGCTTTAAAAAATGAAAGCAGCCAACACACATAAAAAAGAATTAGGTTGGTGTAGAGCACCTCATCTGAATGCAGAGAGAGGGAGGACACTAAACAAGTCAGATTAATGTAGAGAAATGGGTTGTTTTCCCAGAATCATTTTGTAATCAGGTAATGTATCACATTATCCAATCATCTCTGACAGGAAGGTTGCTTTATCCTACCTTGACTAAGAAGAGCAGTCTAAACTGTATCACTTGAAATTATAGCTTTTCAAATTGAATTACATTATTTTACATCAACCATGTCAGGGCTTTTACAAATTGTTAATCTCCTGGTAAACATTCTCACATCTAAAAGACAATTACGTTTTATTTACAAGCAAAATGAATGTGTTAGGGAAATGTAACAGATAGTTATTATGCATAAATTGCCTCCTGTCCCTTGGGACCAGAAAATGAGACACTGCATCTCTTAGGGACATCCTAAAAGAAATATTGATAAGTAAATAGAATCACTGAACATTTGGTAAATTGCCATCTCAATGAATCATGTCCTTCCTAAATCCAGGAGGTAGCACCTTCAGAAAAGCAGGAAAATTGGGAAATGGATATAAAAGCATTCTAAAAATGAATTAAGAAAACTTTGACCTTTAATACTGAGAGTTCACCCGGGGCCACCCGGTGGCACAGCAGTTTAGTTTGCACTTTGGCAGCCTGGGGTTCGTGGGTTCAGATCCTAGGCTCCCATTGACACACTGCTTGTCAGCCTTGCCGTGGCGGCGTCCCATATAAAGTGGAGGAAGATGGGCATGGATGTTAGCCCAGGGCCAGTCTTCCTCAGCAAAAATGAGGAGGATTGGTAATGGATGTTAGCTCAGGGCTGGTCTTCCTCACAAAAAAAAAAGGTGGTACATTTAGAAATAAAAAAGGATATATTTTTCTTCACATATAGCAAACTGTCTAGTTCATATTATATGGGCATGAGTATCACAAAACATAGCACTTAGCCTTCTTCTTGATCAAATGTGGACACAAAGAAACACAACAGTTCTTCTAAGCCAGTACTAGACCTAGAGAGGCAACCAGGACGCTACCCAGTTGTGATTCTTATGTGAACATTTATCCTAATATACACAAAAAACAAAATATCCTATGTGCCAGAAAGTGAATAGAATATATTCAGATTATCATCAATCAAAATTTAATTGTTATGGTTTTCATATACTGAAAATGCATTATTTTTCTTATTTTCAATTACATATCTGGTATTCAACACTTGTGTACTTTTAAAAGCAATTATTTTAAATGTTTATGAATTTTCATGGGCATGTAAGTTCATTTTTATGACCCCAATTTTTCATTAACTTTAATAAAATGCTAATGAATGTTATTGAACAATTTTTCAAGAATTCTGTACTTCACCTTGGGAAGTACATTGCCTAAGTTTTCTAAGGAAAAACTTTGACATCTTCCCTATAGTTTAGTAGAAATTTCGTAGACAGAATTGTGATTTATTTGATTTCTGATGTTGAATTGAAACCTTAAACACATGTTTGACAAAATCTATCTGAATGTTTAGATAAGCCACATCAGGCACGTGTTACTCTTTACTCTGTGTCTTTTTATTTTCACACCATATATTATAGGAGATCCTAAGTAAATCAGGATCTAAGTAACTCAGGGTTTTAGCTTTTCAATTAGGATGCGATAATCCTAAACAACTGTTTCAGGCATTTTATTGGTTTTTAAGTCACTCAAATAGAGAAATAAAGTATTCTACATACAAAGGCTCCTCAATAAATATTTTTGGAATGAACTGTATTGTAATGAAGAATTTCACCCTCTAGATAGTGGGTTATATTCATTTTTATTAATAAATTAATTCACTCAGTCAATAAAAATTACAGTGCACTTCGTGTGTCAAGCACTGAACTCAGTTTTGGAATTGCAGAGATGAGGATTGTCCACTACTTTCAAAGAATTCACAAGAATGACTAACCATGACATGACTAACCATGTCTAACCATTTCAAACTATGCATACCAGAGCATGAAGTGTAGAACTGTTTAATTGCAATGACCCCCTTGTCTTATTCCACCAAACTATATCATCCAACCAATAGTCTATGTTTCTTATAAATGGCAGATCAGCTATCAAGTCAAGTCTTTAGATCCCTGCTTTTTCACTTTTTTGCTTTTTCACTTGCCTGCTTCCCTGCAGCTTCACTGAGTCCTCTGAAATTTAGTATGTTAAACGGATATTCAGTGAAATCCAGGCTGCTATAATAATAAAGTTATGGGGCACAAAGCAGGCACATAAGAATCAGTGCTTTTTAAAATCATCTTTGATATCCCTCTGACTACTGTTGCAATCAAAGCAATTTGACACAGCAACAATGAATGCAATGAACCAATTTGTGGCAAATAAGGAATTATCTTCTGTATGTAAAGCTTAAAGAATTATTCTGGGACTTTGGGCAGGTGACAAGTACCTTCTTGGTGGGGGAAGAGTTAGGCTTATCAGAGTATGAATCAATGAATGAATGGGATGTTTATTTATCTTTCACTTCCCAGCACAAATTATTAAGCCTGGCATATAGTTGATGCTTTCCTATTTTCTTACTTTGAAGGCCATTTGAAAATTAAAACATTCAACCCCTATGAAATATCACTGCAGTATAATAAAATATCCTTCTCTGACACCAAAACACCTATTCTCATATTTATTTTTCTTGAAGTTTTGCAATTTGAGAGAACTCATGCTTTATCCTTTTTTTGGAATTGCTTCTAATATTTTTTTAAGTTTTTTTTTTCATAAAATAGAACAGGGCTTCAAATAATATTTCATTTCTGTTATAAAATCTAAAGAATACAAAAAATAGAATCCAATTTGAAAAGTCTTCAAGATAAACATTTTCTTGTAAACAGAGCCATTCCTTCAGGGATAGTTCTATAACCAGGAGAGCATGAAACCCTGGGGATAATGAAACTATTTCATTTTCCATTTGTTTAGGAAAGGCCAGAAGGCTATTTATGTACTAATAGGTTTATTAATAAAACTGAAAAAGCAATAACCTCACCTGTATAGTGATCAATGAAGCCAGAGATAATGGAAAACCAGCTTTATATAAAGGAAATTTTATGGCTCTCACGACTACCTTTGATTTTTTTTAATAATGATTCCATTTGATGAGTCTCTCTTTTTTTCTGTTTATACATGTCTCTCTACATTTCATTTCAAACTAAATGAAAAAATATTTAGATAAAGTATTTTTTCTTTGCATGAATATTATCAAACACAAAAAAGCTTCTTGTAAATTAATAAAACTCCTGCACATTAATGTTGCTCATTATAATCTTCTTGTAAAGCTATTAATTTGGTGACTTTGCTAAGTTACGTCCTCATCAGCATATGTCCTTAGCCAAGTTTGCAATGACCATTATAATCTATCTTTTCAAAGTAAGTTATGCATTTTAATGAAATATCTACAAGGAAGATGAACTGGCTAATTCCAGCATTTGTAACTTTGTGGCTGGGCTATAAAAGGAAAAAGAAAATGGGGAGGAAGGAATCTTGAAAATCAGTTATTGTATGTGTGCTAAAATTAAACATAGATTCTACAGTTATGTTTATATGCCTGAGAATGACCACTATGAAAAAAATGTATTTAAACAACCTATTGATAATACTCAATTTATTTTCAGTAAAAATGTCATTGTATATTGAAAGTATCATTTTGCCAGATGTTTTTTCCTCTTTGATAGGAAATATAATAAATAGTTTATTGTTTTCCTTTTAAAATTAAATATGGATTGTTGGCATCAGATCTAGATCTCAAACTCTATCCACTTTTAGGCTGAATGTGTCCAAATAAGGCTCTGTCTACATTATCTGATAATTTAATTAGACTGCGTTTAGTAAAAATGATCAGCCTGATGAAACATACCACAAATGCCTTTCAGCGATCAGGTCATTATTAATTTGATGATTCCATATACACAGCCTAAGACAGTGTTATGGCTAAAAGTTGATAGATTGCTGAGAGTTTAGATTAAAAATGATTGAAGAAATAAATTCTGACGAATTCAATTTTGATAAAATTTAGACATGTTACAATGAGTGAAAGAAGCAGCTTAGAGATATAAGGAATCCAGGAGAGCTAGAAGACAAAACTGAGTTGAAGTGTAGAAAGGAAGAAAATGGCCATAGTTGGCTAACCAAAGTGATGCATAAAGCATGAGACAAAATGGATTCTGTCAGAAAAATGGTAGAAAAGAGATCAGTTTAGATAAAAACGCCATGAGATACTTTTGAATAACTTTAGTGTTAGAATATGAATTGCAAATGTATCACATAACATGAAATCTGCATGAAAGATTTAAAGAACTATTTAAAATAAATACTTATTAAAACTTATTATTTAAAATTGTTTATTAAAATAAAAATAAAAACAAATTTGATCCTTTTTAAAATTAGGAGTGAATGTAAAAAAAGTACTTTTCTATAAATGGATCTAACAGCAGAGTATTGCCCACTTCACAGCGTGCGAAAGGAGTGCAATATGGATAGTTAAAGGTAAGTCAAAACTGTTATGAAAACTGGTAAAATATATAAATTTACTTTCTACATAGAATAGATGTTTGTCAGTAGACTGAGTGATTCTTTATCACAGAAAATGTGAGGGAAAATTTTTTCAAGGTAAAGAATTCTGTATACTAGTCACTGGAAAGGAAAATTCTGAGGCTACAAGGAGTACTGGATTATTTTATAAAGAAAGATGCTTAGATTTAATTTCCAATACTTGAAAGAAAAATTATTATTCACTTTTGGGAATACTTGATTGCAGTTTTTCTTGATGTCTATTCCAGATCCATGATTCCATGATTTTATGAAAAAAGAACCTTAAAAAATGTAAGCGTGTAAACACATGGTCCTTTTAAACTCATGAAGCAAAAGTGTTCTTTTCCCTTTTCTAAAATGGTTTATTTTTAGTTCCTAGTGGTTTTCAACACTTTTTGGAGAATCATGGATGCCATTTATGAATCTGATAAAAATATCCATCCTTTCCCCAGAAAATCCTCTTACTCATTTCTCAAAATATTTTGCAAATAAAGCTGGAAATGTTCATGAATTTTGTGAAGTCATGTTAATAACCACTTATGTAAATTATGCTTTACATCAGTACAATTTAGGAACAGGATTATGAGCAAATGCCATACTAGTTTTGCAGAAGCATCAAAGTATCCACACTGATTTTTCCCTGCTGCCACACTGGTGGCCAAGGATGCTGTTTCATTTGGGTCTACACAGCAAAGAAAACGGAAGACTCAAGAATTGACCAGTGATTTAGGGTTGTTTGCAGACTACCGTTCTAGACAATTCACTTTAAGATATCTATTAGCCTCCTCTTAATCTTTCAATTTATTTCCTCCAAATTGTCTAAATTATTTAGACAAAAAATAACCACAAGTGGGTTTTCAGATTCTTAAACATATTCATTAGTAATCTAAATAGTTGCAGCCAGGATATATTTTAAAGCCTGTATTTTGGAGAATAAATTAAAACAGTCATTATGTAGCAAGGTACGAAAAGCTGAAAATTGGATATTTGCCAACTGTACAATCCTGTATTACAAAAATGAGAACATTCAAGTATAGCCCTAGATGAGAGTTTGCCTGAATAATCTAGATTTTTTTCAGAATAATTTTATATCCCTCAGACAATGCTTATGACTATACTGCATACGCAACAGCCACAAATCTGGTCAATTCAAAAATAACTAGTGAACACTGTTGTAAACCTGATAAATCTTTTCAGTGTGATGAAAATTATTTTTAAAACTTTCTACTTTCTGTTTTGAGCTGAATAGTGCAAAATATATTTGTTTTCAATTGAAGCTATAATAAATTGATGGCGTTATTATTTTACCTTTATTCAGTATGATTGTAAGTGTAGCAATGCAACACTTCACTTTCCTAGCGGTCAAATCGTTAAACACAGTTAATACTCTAAAATTTGAAGATTCTATGAGTTCTACTCAAGGTTGAGAGGTATTATTCTTTTGAGTTTTCATACTGTATTTTTTTCTAAGTCTAAAAAACAACCATTCAACTATACACTTTCAAATAAACTCTTTCAAATAATTAAGAGATGCTTGGACAAATTACATTTGAGTTAAGAATCTTCAGAGTCAGGTTAACAGCATAGTAAAATACTTCACTTAGCTTCCTTTTTCATTTTGCAATTTCTATGGCATCAGTATTAGTATTACACAATAGGATGCTGGTAAATGGTTTGGATACTCTGGTATTATGAAACAGCAAATGCAATTAAGCTTGGATAAATAGATCATTCTCCAAACACTTGGCAACCTTTTTAAGGAAATTAAAAAGTAGAGAACAATACTTGGGGAAGTTTTCTCAATAACTTTGTAGGAAAACTGGGGAAGAAAAGACTTTACCAAGTAATGGAGGAGTCCTCACATTGCAAATCAGTGCATTTATTACTTTCTCTTACCAAAAATATTCTGTAAAAAAGTGTTTTTCAGAGTACAATAAACTTCATTTTTTATGACAAACTTGACATGATGAAAGATCACTTTTCAAAAAGATATATTACTTTTACAAAAAATACCTATGTAAAAATGTTTTATTCACACATCTGAGTATCAAAGATCATAAAGATAACTAACTGTCATTGGTGAAATCTATTTCCCATGGGTAAATTGACATTAGTATGGAGAATTTCTTTTTTTAAATTAAACTTACTGAACATTGGCTTTATGCTAAACTACCAATGGTCTTGGGGCATTTTAGCCAAGTGGAACTTCTTGTCCTTTGGGAATTTCACTGTGAATATTAGTTTCCTCTAGCATTCTTAGTATTTACTAACATTGTAAGAAATATTTTTGGAGCATTAATTTTAAATATATTCATTTAGCGACAGTTAATATAGTGGAAACATGAGTGAGCTCATTAATAAAATCAATCAAATCTTTGTTGAAAAACAGAATTAAAAGTCCAGTGGTGAGCTATGCTCATGTGACTCACTGTTTTCATGGGTAAAAAACACATATTAGCATCTGTTAGAATCATCCAAAAATTCCAGGTTTCTATCAGAGATAACAGATGGAAAATATCCCTTTAAAAACTGTGACATTTGCTTTACAGTATCTGTTTGTTCTCGTTCATGAGACTGTAAGGATCTGAGGACACATGGAGCCTAAATGTAGTTTAGGTAAATAATTACCCAATAGCACGTATTTAGCAAATACATATTACTAGCCTGTTGTATGCCAACGGTGGAATTTAGATTCTAGTGGAAGAGACGTACAATAAACAAATTAATTAAAAAATTAATAAATAAAAAATTGGGAAGTGTTAGGTGGCCGACATGGTGTCATTTCAGAGAATAACAGGAATAGAATTAGCTACTTTATATAGGAGGGTAGAGAAAGCCCTATTTAAAAAAATAATTTTTAGGCTGATTCCTGATTCTAGGTGAGAACGCTAGACATAGACAATGGTGGGGAAAATCATTTCTGTACAAAAGCCATCATCCAAAAGAGCATATAGTATCGGCTACATATTGCTGTGCCGGACACAATACAAGGTCAATGCAGAATTGCTTTTCATTACACTTTACTCATATTTTTTATTATCTTATGTAGCAAGTCAAAAATGGAACATTAGATTTAAGTGATTCTGTCTTCACAGCTTTGTAGGGAATATTTTCTTCTATCCAGGCCACAAATCCTCTCTTCTTAGCATCATAGACTATCAATTAAAACTAGGTCAGCAACTACAGAGGTTTAAAAAAGTCACATTAATATTCCTGACATTTCTGCTGATGTTAGTTGTACTTCTTTTTGCTCTGGTGCAGTGGTGAATGCATTCTGGAGTTTCAAATCATTAATGTCTCTGAAATTAATAAAACAGGTAAATGGTATCAGATATTAGAATCTAAATTGTATGCTTTGTAAAACTATAATTCACACCAACATATATCTTGTTGCATTTACATTGGAGTCACTTTCTATGCAAGAAAAAAATATTCTCTATTTTAATAATCAAATGGGGATAAGATTCAGGATTAGAAAGTCTATCATCCCTTCTACCATTTAATTAAGTTATTACTTCTTGGATTCTATGGTTACATGAGAAGAGTAAGGTATAATTATTATGATATCAACCAAAATAAGATCTGATACCAGTTGTTCTACTGAATTCTCTTACCCTACACACAATGTTTCAAACCTTACTCAATTTAGATAACATACTTTTGAGCAAGAAATATAATTCTATGCTCCCAAAAGTAATGAATACTCAATTTTTAGTCATGAGTACCCTGATTTTTGTCATTGTCCTTTTCATATCTAACTCATGCAAGGGAGATGAACAATGACACATAAGACCTTGAACTCTGCTACCAGACAGACAGATTTTTATTGGTTTTGTTTGTTTGTTTTTTAGGTAACATTGGTTTATAACGTTATATAAAGTTTAGGTGTACTTACTTCAGTTTCTGTGTAGACTACATCATGTTCACCATCCAAAGACTAATTACCATCCATCACTGTACACATGTGCCCTATTACCCCTTTTGCCCTCCTTTATCCCCACCTCGCCTCTGGTAAACACCAGTATATTCTCTGTATCTATGTATTTGTTTGTTGTTGGTGGTGTTTTTATCTTCCACTTATAAGTGAAATCATATGGTATTTGACTTTCTTCATCTGTCTTATTTTGCTAAGGATAATACCCTCAAGGTCCATCCACATTGTCACAAATGTCAAGATTCCATCTTTTTTATGGCTGAGTAGTATTTCATTGTGTGTGTATATATATATATATATACATACCAGATTTTCTTTATCCATTTAACCACTGATGGGCACTTAGGTTGTTTCCAAGTCTTGGCTATATAGGGTTTTGAAGCCTGGCTTTGTCATTTACTATCTGTGATCTCAGGTGAACTATTTAACATCCCTAAGTCTGTTTGCAAATCTTTAAAATGGAGGTGCTTGTTTCATAAGATTGTTATCAAGGTTAAGTAGTATAATATATCTGAAGTACTTAGTACAGTGTTGGCACATGGTAAACACTAAAAATTGAAAGTTATTATCAATTATCATTACTGTTGATTAAAAGTAAAATTGTGTTTTGCATAAAATAGTAAAGTTTTCTTGTATTTTTCAGAACTTTTCCATATGTTCTAACAATCCAAATCCTATCCATTGTTTAGGATCCCTAAAATTGTAAACTTGAGTAATAACTTGGGTCATCCTGCTGTGTTTCAATTCAATGTGGAGTCGGAATTAATGACTAAGAAGAGATTAATTAAAGGGTTCCCACCAACCTAAGAATAGATTCAAACTAAACAATGGTAATGCTTTAACATGTTTTCAAAGGAGATGTTAGAAGAAAATATTATTCTCAAAAGTTCTGTCATTTCTTTCAATGATTTTTCAAATGTTGGGAAGACTTATTCTTTCATAGAAAATTCTAGGATAACAACTCATGGAATTTAGTCAATAAAACAAATGGGGGCCATGAGGAAATACTTCTGGAAGAAGTTTAACTCTGAGCTACTGTCAAAAATTTGTTGAATGTGCCTTTTCAAATGGCATAAAATAATCCTAAATATGCAATCTATTGCTAAACAAAACTGCAGAATTTTACTTACTTTTATTACCTAATTGAAGCTTATTTTCATCATAGTGTCATTCCACTCAGGACTTTTTCACTTTCCCTCTCCTTGACTCCTCCCATGGCTCTCATAGGATCTGCCTGAGTCTTCAGAGTTCAGCATTAATACAGCCTTTTCAGAGAAGCCTTCTCAGTCCACCCCATCGAAAGTACCCAAAACAAAAGGTATGCTCTATCACAGCGACCCAGTTATTTCACTTCATCCCACTTATAAACAGTTGTAAGCTGGAAGTTTTAGTTTATTTTGATTTATGATTTAGTAATCTGGTCTTCTCCACGCAGACAGAGACGACAATTATCTCTTCCACTGGTATATTTTTAGTGCCTAGAAGGGTACAAGGGTTATAGTAAGTACAGAAAAAAATTCAAATTAATGAATGGAGAAAGAGGCAGTTTTTTTAGCTTTGTTCTGTTGAGGGAGGGTGCAGGGAAAAATATGAGTTAAATTTGAATCAAGAAAAGTTTGAGGTACTTATAAAACATCAAAGGGAGACTACTACATACTGGGCTGGATGCGTAGGCTTACGGCAATGAAAACTGCAGAGTTTGGATATATACGTTGGGGAATGATTATTCAAATATAGGCCATGAGTGATGATAGAACACTCATGTTTCAAGAATATAGAATAATAGTAAAGAAAAATATTTAAAGAACACAAACCTTCAGAGGGTAGGTGGAGGAGAAGCCTGTTTAACAGACCAAAAAGGATCCACAGTGACAGGAGGAAGGCAAGGAAGAGTGTCATGGAAACCTGGAGAAAGAAGAATATTTCAGGAAGCAGGGAGTGATCAACTGAGTCAAATGTTGCTGACAGGTCAAGGAAGAAAAGAAACGGAAAATGTCATTTGGATTTGTCGACATGGAAATTCCTAGCTATCCTAGCAAGAATAGTCAATAGAGAAGGCTGGAGCAAGCTGAATCATGAATTGGAGGCAATAAAGTGGAAATAAGGGTGAAGGGAACTATGTTGAGGAGCTTGACCAAGCAGGAAAGGACGGGCCCCTAGTCCCTTATGTGAAAATTTGGGGCTCAGGTGTGTTTTGGAATTCTGAATATTTCACATATAAGAAAGGTAAAGAAACATATATTGTATATAAGTAACATCTCAATGACATCTTAGCAGCACCCCAAAATCAAATCGTATATTAGAAATTCCATTAATTTTTCTGGAGTAAAATGCATGTATACACGAATATTTAGGCCGTTAGATAAGACTATAAATAGTCTTTTCTCTACTAAAGTCTGATAAGGACTTTAAATGAAATATAAAAAATGACACACTAAATGAAATTAAAAAAAAAAACTTTTGGTGTTCAACCTCTTTGGATATTTGGATTGTGGTTGAAAAATTATGTAGAAAGATAGGGTGCTAGGTGAAGAGAGATTTGCCTATAAGACATTTGTTTTGGTTTGGTTTGGTTTAGTTTTCTATTATCAAAGTTATCAAAACATATCTAAAAAATGAAACTGGGGATCCTATTAAAAAAGCAAGCTAAAGATTGAGGAGAGATAGATTTCTAACAGAATTCAAGTCCTTGAGAAGTTAATTTTTAAGAAAATCCAGAGGACATAGAGAAGGACTGGCATTTCATAGAGAGATGGCACACCTTTAAATTATACCCAGAGAAAAGGAAAGAAAGGGTATAGATGCAGAGAATTTATTCATTTCATAGAGGGAAGATAATGGGATTCATTTTTAATAGTTTTTATTTTCTCTGTGAAATGTGATAAAAAGATATTGTGAGAAAGTTTAGAGAACAGAAGGAGAATCCACTGTTTGAATGTAAAAATATTTCTCAAAGAAATAGTCTTTGAGGAATGTGAAAGAGTAAAAATTACTATAAAAACGCTACATTTGCATCAATGTGGTTAAATTTGTTAAGATTAATTCAATCATTCGCTATTTATAAGGGTCTATAATGTTACAGATCCCTTCTAGACATTAAAATAGAGAAGGAGGTAAGACAAAGTCACGCTCGCATAAATTAAATCCTAGTGGGAGAGAAATTTCAATGTATAGTAACATATTCAAAAATTAAACCCTCAAAAATAAACTAGGCATATTTCTCAATTCATTTAAGCTTATTGTGCAGAAGTGTATGGGAATAGACTTTAGAGTCAGGATTTTCAGAACTAGTGCTGAAATATCAAATTATTATAGCCAAATTAGAACAAGAGAAATTGGTAAAATAAATGATAAAAATCAACTTTTTTGACATCACATAATCACATGATAAAAATTTCTGTAGAATTATATGTATTATTTAATTTTTAAGATAAAAACAAACTGAAATATCGATATAATGAATAGCTCATTTTTCACAGAATAGTCATTGTCTTTTAAAAGTTACCGTAACCTTCCATTGCTGTGTGCTGATCTAATAGTTTTTGAACCATGTGATATAGAAGACTGGTTTTATTTCACAAATTCATCTGGGGCAGGCGCTTGAATCATATTAGCAATTACAAATCATGTAAAACACATTGCCTTCGCTAGTCATGGCATTTTCTCTGTAAGAAACATCTTTCATCCCCCCTCCTGAGGGAACAGCATAATATAAAAGAATCTCACTGAAAACATGCATCAAGAATTGTTTCTTGATTACAGTGTCATGCATCATGGTGCTGTGCTTTGAAGTCTTTGTGCTTCCCTTCAAAACACTAGTTTTGAGCACTTTTATATCAGCAACTCAAAACGTAATGTCCTGAAACCTGGCACTCGAATTGCAAACTGAGATGAATACTTTTTTACAAGAATTAGTGCAAGTCGGTCAAGCCATTTCATTTTTTTGTGTAGTTTCTAGGACTTTTCTAGTCATCCACAAATAAAACACGTTCTCTGTACTTCTGAAGATTAATAGTTCAGCAATATGTTGTGCAACAGCAAGATAAAAATTAAATAAAGGCTGGTGCCAGGAAAACTTTTTTATTCTGGGATATAAAGAATAAAAAAGACTGAATGTTGGTCTCGAGTGCTTTTCAGCTAGCAATGGGACAGCAACTATTCTCAACATACATTTGATTACAAATCAAATTTATAATCTCTATTTCAGATCTTCAAGTTATTTAGGTTTTAGTATACGGAGTGCATTAAGGCCTATACACACACGTTACAAAAGCATATCTGACTCAAAGATTCAGGTAATCTATGGTAGGGTGAACAACCCCTGTGTGAAGGCAGCATTTTAGGTTCTCCAGTGTTTTCCTAGCTATGGATAGAGAACAAAATAGACACATGGAAAGTTTTGGACTATCATCACATGTTTACACACCCTGACTATTTTATTTTAAATATAGAGAAATTTCAACAGTGTGTTTCACTTCTAAGAGTACCATCCTTCTGGATGTGATGTGTTCAAAACCACAAGTCACTCTACTGTCTTGTGTCATCTCCTAATGAGGTAATATGCTTCCAAATGAGGAGACTACCTTAGACATCATAAGTTTTTAAACTCATCACGTGGCACGTCAACTCAGTTGGGACTTAAACCTGCATAAGGAAGATGAATGAAGTGTTGAGTGAATTGTCTTCATTCAAGACTATAAGTCTGGGGCCGGCCTGGTGGCACAGAGGTTTAGTTCGCGCTTGGCAGCCTGGGGTTCACGGGTTCGGATCCCGGGTGCCCACCGACGCACTTCTTGTCAGCCATGCTCTGGCGGCGTCCCGTATAAAGTAGAGGAAGATGGGCACGGATGTTAGCCAGTCTTCCTCAGCAAAAAGAGGAGGATTGGCGATGGATGTTAGCTCAGGGCCAGTCTTCCTCAGCAAAAAGAGGAGGATTGGCAATGGATGTTAGCTCAGGGCTGGTCTTCCTCGCACACACACACACAAAAGACTGTAAGTCTGATACCAATGGGTGATCTCAAAGAATCATTAAACAGATAAATGCCTTTCATATCTAGGCTACTGACTCTTATCTGTTTTACTTAATTAGACTTCTAAATCTCCATCAATGATTGGTTTTAATCATATTGATGGTCTTATTCCATTTCCTTCTACATTAGAAAAACACTACACATTGGCATTCTTTAAAAAAGGAACACAAATGAAAAATTAAGCATACATTGTGAAAAACTACAACTTTTAATACCCTCCATGTGACCCCGGAAAAAAAAAGCTTTGAAGTGGAATGTTTCATTTATTTACATAGTTGTGAAAAAAAGTATCAAATGAAATATCAACATAAAAACAGATATTTTAAATAAATCTATGAAAAGCTGATTCCTTTATTCTTGCTGCCCCCTTTCCATGAGTGCAAGCACTTTAATCTTTAATAATAAAAACATTTATGGAGTCTTTACTCTGGGCCTATAACTTGTAGAGCTGGGATTTGAACCCAAGCAGTGCGGCTCTGAAGTACACGTTCTTAACCAGTAAGTTCCTTCAAAAATACTTTTTAAGTATTTCATTAAAACCTGCTGCATTTTAACCCAAAAATGTTATTGAGCAATGACTATAAAGCACTGTGCTAGATGCTTTAAAGTCTCCAACATGAAATGGACTCCAGAACGTCATTGGCCAATGCAAGGAAAAGCTGTGATAAAATTCAGCCTATAAGTAGTAAAATTAGGGTATTATTTCTTGATATTATAAATAATTTCAGCTCAGAATATCCAGAAAGAAATAATTATTGGTCTTAATTTGTGCCTACTTTATAATTCTGTCACCTATGGACTGTCTGCAGTGTTATGAAAAAACACAAAGAGTCATAGTCACACTTGCTTAGAAGTATCACCACACAAAAGTACAGGAATAGCCTTTGACCAAAATTGACTGACTCGCTAAAAGCCATGTCGTAACGGTATTTTAGCAAATTCCCCTTAGGAAATTAATTTTACTCTTTTATTTTTAGGATTTAATGAGAAAAAGAATGTGCAGTTACTATAATTTGCATCAACCGAAGCATTAAATTTCATGATTTACTTGTTCATGGAGGCATATGAAATCAGATGCAATATTCCTACCAAGAAACAATTCTTACTACCATTTAAAGATTCTTATTCACTAAAGCAATTGGAAAACTGAAAATTAACCTTAGTACTTAATCTTTATTATCATAAATCTTGCCTTCTAGGTCATGACCTTCTTTTTTTCAGTTGAAATGCAGTTTCCAAATGCACCATTGATTTTTCTTATAGCATATCAACTCATCTGTACATGAACTAATTGGCAAATGAAATCCTAGCTCTAAAATTAGATTTGGTGCTCCCACTTTAATAGTTCCATTACCATTCCTTTGCTGCCAAAACACATAGCCTCAAAGCTAGAGCACATAATGATTAGAAATCGTTACACCAAAGCACATTTGTCTTTATTTGGGGATGCTCTTGTTTTTTGTTGTTAAATATTCATTTTTTGACAGAACATGTGATTGCTTCTCTGGCAATATTTCCAGTAGATCTTCAGTTTATACTATTCCATCACACTTCCTGAATCAAACATTTATCAGAGCACTTACAATATCAGAGACAGCATTTTATTTCCTACAACTCTGACTGGCATCCTTGGATTTGTATGGTGTACAGCCGTGATATGCATCCTGTCCTCAAGTAAGTAATCAATATAATTGAACACAAAATGGTTTTTTCAAAATATTCATTTAGTGTACTTCTGTTTAATTCAACAGGTTTTTTTTTTTTTTTTTTTTTTGTGGGGAAGACCAGCCCTGAGCTAACATCTGTTGCCAATCCTCCCCTTTTTGCTGAGGAAGACTGGCCCTGGGCTAACATCCGTGCCCATCTTCCTCTACTTTATATGGGACGCCGCCACAGCATGGCTGACAGGCAGTGTGTCGGCGGGCGCCAGGGATCCGAACTCGTGAACCCCGGGCTGCCAAGCTCGGACTAAACCGCTGCGCCACCGGGCGGCCCCTAATTCAACAGGTTTTTTATTTTGGTCACTTTATTTTCTCGTGACTGTTATCTGCATAATTATTCAATAAACACTAGATGAAAGCATACAAAAAGATGTATTAGAAGTTGTTATTGATTCCAGATGCTTCAGATTATAAGAAATTAACAAAATCAGTAATTAGTAATTTATGCTGTGATATGTTATGTGCAATATATACTATAGAAATTCTGAGAAAAGAGAGAACGTTGAGATGACGAGGAAAGCTTTCATGAGGAATTTGAGATGATATAAACAAATTGTGTAATTAGGAATGCTTAAGCTGCATTTGCATAACAACAATAGAATCAGAAACATAGACTAGAGGCAAGGAGATAAAAATAAATGTAATAAAAACAAGGCCAAAAAATGAGTTTTGGCTGAATGTCAAATATTTTTAACTGGCGAAGTTAAGACAATTTGAAATTTAATCTCTAGGCAATGATAAATTTTTGAAAGATTTTCAGCACCCTCCCCATTAGGCGTAAGAAGAAACTAGAGACTGCAAAGCCAGTTAGGAGGCTACTATCATATTCTATATTTGAGCTAATGAGGCCCTAGTGGGGTGGAGGCAATGCATTTGGGAAACAAAAAGTTATTTGCCTTGAAAAAGACAAATAATTGTACTTAGTAAATTAAATGTCATGGTTATAGGAGTATTGTGTTGCAATTAGGAGCACTGTAGAACTCAGAAGGCAGGTCGGTTAAGTGGGGACAATGGTGAATTTTAGGTAGGATGACCATACATCCAGTTTTCCTGGGTCAGTTCAGGATACATCTGTTGTCCAGATATAATTATTAATAAGGCTTAATTAAAATATTTTCTTTCTCAAAAATGTCATGGTTTGGATGATAAATTATATAGGAAGCCTAATTATACTAATAGAGTAACATCCGAAATAAACTGTAGAGTACATAATAAGAAAAATGAGAAATGACAATAAAAATTAAGGTTAGAAAGAATAATTTGAGATTCACTTATATAGAGAGGGGCTTTATTCATTGGAATAGACTAATTTACTGAATGGGAAGATGAAAAAGTAGAGCTTGAAAAATTGCTTTTATGGTATGAAAAAAATAAAGGTATTTAAGGATTAGAGTAGCTGTCAGTTACAAGAGGCAAACCAAAATGGTGGAGTTTTGTGGAAATCAAAGATAAAAGAGATTGGAGATGACATAGGTAGACCTCTCTGTCAAATAATGCAGATATTAAGGAGATTAAAGACCAAGATAAATTAATTGATTTTTATGACTCAAAAGCTGTAGAAGTAGAAGTCTTTGGAGTCTAAAGATTATGCTATAGATAGCATTATATCCCACCTAGTGTCTACCACCATGCTTGATAAAAAAGAGCTGAGAAGCTAACTTATTGCCAGTGTAAAGTAGATATTTCTTCTTGTCCAGTCCCTCCCAAAGAGTACGATAATACTATCTTCTACTATCGCAAATGCCAGCAAAGTATACACCACTGCCAAATATTTCCCATTCTGAAGGTAGTTTCTTGGGATAGGGTTTGTCTTTCATACAGGCACTCTGATAATATTTGTTTAAAGAATAGTATCTTTTTCTTAAGAATCCAGATTTTAAGTTGTTACTCAGTGAATAGCTAGTGGTGAATTTGAAACAGCAATTTCATGCTTTGAATTCACAGTTTGGATTCATCAAGGTTAAAAAGACTTATGCCTGCTTGAAAGAAACATATGTAGGAGAGAATAAGTCAACAATGAAGAAAGAAAAGCTGGTACCGCTGAATGCTTGAGGAATGGAGGTCTCAGAGGAGGAAGGAGAGAAGGGGTTCAAAAGCTGGGATGGAGAGTTAAAGGAAATAAGAAATATGGAAAAATCTTTCTCTAAAATGGGAAAAGTGAGAATGCATAAAGATACAGGGGAGAAAAACGTGAGATGAGGATGAGAAAACTCCTATTTAATGGAGTTAGGCTTTTTCAACTAATTGAACAGACCTTTTGAGAACTAGAAGCTGCATGTTATTTAGAAGATGAAAGAAAACACTATATACAGTTTATGCTTGGTAATAATAACTTTACATATTCCCAAACACTCCAAACATATTTTACATGTTGGGCAGCTGTATCTGGCACGATCTCTCCATCTATCCATGTGTTAAATGTTCTTTAAGATTCTTCTCAAGTCTTATGTCCTTCCCAAAACCACCTTGACTGCTGCAGTGCACAGAGATCTCGCTCATGAATACTCAGAGATTGCTCCGAGCCTCACACGTTTGATCCTTCACCATCTGTGGCTCTGCACAGCTCTTCCAAATTATAAATATGGCTTGCTTATATTGTCAGAACGATTACAACCTCATATAGGTTAAAAACTATATAATTTTTTGTTTTACACTACAGTGATTCCTCTAACTCTTCTTATGTGAACTAAATAAAAATGTAATACACACGTGCACGCAACTGAATGATTGGGAAACTATATGAAAACGAAGATTTAACTGTGCAAATATTGTTAACTAACATGAAGTAAAATAGAAAATTCATTTTTGTTATTCAAAAGCAATAAATAATTTAAAAGACATCCATAAAAATGACACTTGTTTTGTTTGTACCCTAAGAATTCTTAAAGCACTCGATCATGCTATTGTACTTTATGTAGGCATTTAATAATCTTTTACAAAAGAGCATTTAATCACATGAGATAATGTTCGAGACATTGCTTTTTAAAGAAGGTTATAAAATATTTTATTTCATGATCATTTTGGTATGAAAATAAAAATATGCCTAGAAATGAAACTGGAAAATATACAATACAGGTATTAATATTTGGTATCTTAGGATGGTAGGATAATAGTTGCCTTTGGGATTTTGTATGTACCTTTGATATTTTCTAAAGTGAATATGTAATTAAAAACAATCATATACATTTTTTAAGGCACTTGATCTATCTTATAAAACAGTTATAAAATTCATCAAGTAAACGAGATCTATGAACATAGCACAAATAAGTTGTACTAAATACTGTAATTGTATGAAAACACTAGATTGTACCACAATGTATAGCTAGTTTTTGTTGTTATAATGTAATTAATCAATAGCTCATGAATTTTATTGCTTCCAAATATATTAAAAAGAGATTTGGTATGACAGATTTTGATAAAGCACTTGATCGTTCATAGAGTTACTTTTTTTATTTTTTTTTTTATTTTTTTTTTTTATTGATGTCTTAGTTTATAACACTGTGGGGTTTTAGTTGTACATTTTTGTCCGTCACCTTGTGGATGTAACCCTTCACCCCTTGTGCCCCCCCCCCACTCCCCTTCCCCTTGGTAACCACCAATCAGTTCTCTCTGTCCGTGTGATCACTTATATTCCATATATGAGTGAGTTCATGCAGTGTCTGTCCTTCTCTCTCTGGCTTATTTCACTTAACATAATACCCTCTAGGTCCTTCCATGTTGTTGCAAATGGGACAATTGTGTCTTTTCTTATGGCTGAGTAGTATTCCATTGTATGTATATACCACATCTTCTTTAACCAATCTTCAGTTGAGGGACACTTGGGTTGCTTCCACTTCTTGGCTATAGCGAATAATGCTGCAATGAACATAGGGGTGCATACGCCTCTTGTGATGGTTGATTTCATGTCCATTGGGTAGATGCCCAAGAGTGGTATTGCTGGATCATATGGTATTTCTATTTTTAATTTTTTGAGGACTCTCCATACTGTTTTCCATAGAGGCTGCACCAGTTTGCATTCCCACCAGCAGTGAATGAGGGTCCCCGTTTCTCCACAACCTCTCCAGCATTTGTTGTTATTTGTCTTTGTGATTATAGCCATTCTAACTGGTGTAAGGTGATATCTCAGTGTAGTTTTGATTTGCATTTCCCTGATGATTAGTGATGTTGAACATCTTTTCATGTGTCTATTAGCCATCTGTATCTCTTCCTTGGAAAAATGTCTGTTCATATCCTCTGCCCATTTTTTGATCGGGTTGTTTGTTTTTTTGTTGCTCAGTTGTATGAGATCTTTGTATATTACTGAGATTAATCTCTTGTCAGACAAACGATTTGCGAATATTTTCTCCCAGCTGGTGGGTTGTTCATTCATTTTGATCCTGGATTCATTTGCCTTGTAGAAGCTCTTTAGTCTGATGAGGTCCCACTTGTTTATTTTTTCTTTTGTTTCCCTTGTCTGGGTAGACATGGAGTCTGAAAGGATCCCTTTATGTCCAATCGCAATAGGTGTACTGCCTATATTTTCTTCCAGGAGTTTTTATATGTAAGGCACTGTGATAGTTACTGAGAACGTGTCAAAAGAAAGGGTTCCTGACCAGAACTTATTTAGAATTTGAAATGATAAAACACACACACACACAAATTAGCTCTTCAATATAGTGTGATAAATACCATGGCCACAAATTGTAGGATATAAATGCATAACATTTTTAAAAAGGATTCTTTTAAAAAGATTTGATATTCTTTATTGGATTGTAAAGATTTTTTTCTTACAAAAAAATCCAGTTTTATTGCAGTCAAAAATATTTATTTTCCAACACTGCAAATTCTGTAGAGATGCTGAGGTCAATTATATCAAAATATGAATTTGGAATTACATATTGGTAAAAGATACTGTTAATTACACTGAGAAGTTACATGAGTTTGGAAAATTCAGAAGCATCCAAATTGTAAAGGACAGGATACAGGGGAATAAGTTATTTTTACATGTCATATAGGGAATAGGAAATAATTAGAGTAATTTAAGCAGAATAATCTTAAAATATCACTCTTTTGGAAAGAGCACTATGTCAGTGGTGTGGAAGATAGAATGCAGAATCCTGAAGCTAAAGTAAGAGAGAGCAATTTGGATGCAATATTGAATGGAATAGAACCTATACCCTCATGAAGTTTATTAAATTTATATTGTAAGTAAAGTTTGTAATCTAAATAAAACATCAGAAAATGATTAAGGATCTAGACAAAAAGAAAAAATAGTGATGACAGGAAATATGGGCTTGAAGAGGAAGACCCAGTTAAAATAGAGCACTTGGGGGAGACCTCAGTTACAGTGGGAGGTCTGAGCAAAAACCTATGGAGATGAAGGAGCAAGCCAAATGGACACAACAGGAACCATGCTCCAGGCAGAGGGAACAGCAGTAGCGAGGCACTGAGACAGGAGAATAGTTGGTGTAAAGAACAGCAAAGAAGCCATAGAGCTGGGTTAGAGTGACTGAAGGGGAGAATTATGGCAGCTAAATTTCAACATTGAGAATGTCCATCAGATCACAAAAGTCTGTCATCATTGTAAGGATCGTGGTCTTTTCTCTGAGTGAGGTAGGAAGTTTTGGAAGATTTTAAACACGAGTAATGCAATTGTAATCTGATTTTGATTTCAAAAGCAACTCTCTGACCTCCTGAGGGGAGGATGGGGACTGGGAGCTGTGAAATCAAGGCATGAAGCAGGGACACCAGTCAGGAGGTGTAGCAATAGGTCAAGGGAAAGATGGCAGTGGTGTGGATGGCAGCAGTGAAGGTGGTGAGAAAAATTCTTAGATTCTGAAAGTATTTTTGAGAAGACAAACAGCAGATGATTGTGTTTCAGAGAAAGAGGGAGAGAATATTTAAAGTAGTAAAATAAGAACTTTAAGTTCATTATTTTACGTAGTGTTTCAGAGGTCAATGTTTTCAGAGGAATATAGGAACAAAAGCTATATATGTATAAGTTGAGAACAAATAAGAATTTGTAGTAAATGACTTTTACCCTCTCTATCTAGCTCTATCCCCTATTCTAGAGTCATATATCTCAGTTATCACACAGTTTAGGATAAATATTTTGTTTATTTGGTCTGATTTCAGTTAGTTTTGTATCATTTCTAATTTTAAAAAAGCAAGCAAGCAAGAAAGAGTGAAGAAAGAGGGGGGTGTAAAATGCTATAGAGGAGAGAGGACACAGAGTGGGTGAAAGTTGATTAAAATCAGTCTGTCAGCACTCTCTTATAAGTCTGAGAAATCAGGTGCTAGTTAACAAATCTCAGGGGACTTGGCTAACTGTGTGTTGGGGAGACATACTACGATGAGGCTATATGTGGGAGCAAGCAATCTAAGGAGATGGCATTTAAGTCAGTCACAATATAGTCAGTTTAAGTGGAAGAACCTTATTCTAAGGATGCAGGATGAGGGGAGAATGAAGTTGTGAAACATCAGAGGTAGGAATGACCAAGTGGCGAGAATTTTGTAGGACTTTCCCGACAGATCCCTCCCAATAACAGAAAAGAGTGTGCTGGAGTTTAAAGGGTAGTTCCTTTTCCTTTCTCTCAATTCTGGCTTTGGAACCTGTGATAGGCAGAATAATGGCCCCCAGTGATGCTCACGCCCTCGTTACTTGCATGGCAAAGGAGACTTTGTGGAAGACCGTCAAAGACCTGAAGCTTCTATGCCAAATAAGGTAGATGCGAATATGGTAATTGATATTTCTACACTGCTCCAGGGACAGGGGTTTTAATCTACCCCAGCTTGTAAGGCATTCTTGAAACAAGTTACTAGATGATTCCCCTGATGACAAACATCTTCCAACGCGTCTTCTTTCTGTTTCAGAGGCGTCTAGCACATATCTCTGCTGCTGCATTGTTGATGCATGAGAGGGATTTTGAGTAACTCAATATAGCTAGGATTTAAGAAGAAGGGATATAAACAATAAACGATGAGGCTAAAGACACATGGAGAGGCCACTCCACACGGCCAGGAATAGCAAGCTAAGGAGTTTGTAGGTGGTGCTCACACAATGGGGAGCCAGGAAATGACTGTAAACAGGAAGCACTGTGATCACTAACATAGGACAGTAAACAGAGAGTAGGGGGACGAGTTCAGTTTTGTACATGTTGAGACTGCTGTCCCTAATAGGACATGCAAGTGGAGTTGCTCTGAAAGCAACTGAATAAATAGTTTTAGAGCTCGAGAAAGTGTGGTAGGCTAGTTCAAGACGGCGGAGTGGTGAAGTTCACATGTGCAGAGAGCACACAGTGGGAATAGAAAGGGCCTAGGACAAAATCCTGAGGAATACACAGGTTTAATGAATGTGGAAGAATAGCGATTCATATACGGAACCATAAAAGAGCAGTCTGAGAGGGAAAATCACAGCCGGAAAAAAGTCTCTCATAGAAGTCAAAGAGTTTAAAGAAGAAATCTTGATTCATAGTGACAAATAACCAGGGATGTTTTTGGACGTGTTGACGACCCACTAGGGAGTGGGAGGAGACCCATAATTTGTAGAGTTTGCTGATTTCTGTGCTATAAATATTCCCAATATGATCAATTTTCAAACTATCAGCATGATGTCAAGTGGCTCTCAAAATTCCTGAAATTTTAACAATTGGCTCTTTTGGGTGGATAAAAGCTGGCTTCTGCATACCACTACATCAAGTTTAACTAAAATAGACTTGAAAATTCATTAGATTATAACCTTGGGTCATCGAGACACTTTTCTATGTGTGTGGGGGAGAGAGGGGGAGGCAGAGGGAGGTGTCTAAGAGGCCTGAGTACAGTGTCCTTTTGCTCCACACAAAATCCTTTTATTCTGCTTTCTCAACCATAGCGAAAAACTGACTCGGATAGAAAGTATGTTGATGCCCTATCGCACTAAACAAATATTGCTTGACCTTCTAGCTGCTTGTAATTGTATAAACATCTTTTCTGTCCATTGACTAAGAGATGGGCAAATTTTTAATTCCATAGATATGTAAAAATACAAATAATGACGGTTGTGTTAGAAATAAGAATACAAAAGAAATTGTATCTCATTTCAAAGTTCAGTAATAGTACACCAAGTGTAATTAATACCTGAAAGAATAAAATAAAGGCCTGATGTTTTGGTTGCTTTTTATCTGAATCTTTTTCATAATTTGGACTAAGTTATTCACATATTAGAAAAAACTAGAATCTAAAAAGTATATTTACTCAAACAACACCTGCCTATAAACTTTTTTTAAGACAGAGACCATATTCTCAATGTCTGAATACCACTAAACAATAATGTGTATTATGGAGATTTTCACCTATCAATTAATTATGTATGCCTCACTTAATTCTCTTTGATATCTAACAAAAATTTTACAAAGTTTTCTACCAAAGGTGTTCAATAAAATTGCAAAATGACTGATTAGAGGAAGAAAAAGGAAATAACAATTTTAAAAAATGAAATATTTACCCAGGAAGATAAATATTTATACAAGTTTGCATATTCTTCAAGAACATTTCATGTATATAAGGTCATCTTTTATTAAAGCTGAATATTTGACGTTTTCAGGTGTATTCATTCCATTGATTTAACACATTTAAACAAAACCCAACCCTTCAGTTTCTGTTGCAGTCAGTCAGCCCCACAATGTTGTGAGAATTTATCATTTGGAAGAATGACTGGTTTGACACTATGACTTAATATATACATCACCTACTTGGCTCATTTCCCTGGCACTAGCTCACAAGGCCTCCTGTCACCCGACTCATCTTCACGTACTTTATCTTTTACCAGAGTACATTTTTTCCTGCCTGGAAAGAGGGACAAAATACATTTCACATAAGCTAGAGTTTTGTGTATGTTATTTTCCTTTTTCAAAGCACTAGGACAGCTTTCTGTGTACTGTACTGCAAGTGAGTCGACTAGAGCTTTCATCATGGGCCCAAAAGACAGTGGGATTTCAGTTACATCTCTTCAGATATCAAAGCCTGTCTTGTAGCCACTATAGGAAAATATCCTTGTCTGTTATTACAAACATCGTTCTTCTGGATTTCTCATCCTTTTAGAGTCCTACTAAAATTTCAAACATTGAAGTTTTTCTTTTGTTTTGGGATAAGTTTTGTTTGGATTATATTAGTTGACTTGTTGAAAATTTTTCTTAATGTTAATATGTGATTTTCCACCTCGACTTAGTTAGTTATTTACTGGCTGGCCATACCTTTGTTGCTTGAGAAATTTTTTTAATCTACTGTAAATAAATACCTGCTTTTTGGTACTTATTCTGAGTTATCCTGCATAGAGTCGACCATGACAGTGAAATTTGGTCATGGATAAATATCTGAGATTCAGAATGTTTGACCTCATGAATTTTTTTTTTAATTTATTATTACTATTTTTTTTGTGGGGAAGACCAGCCCTGAGCTAACATCTGTTGCCAATCCTCCCCTTTTTGCTGAGGAAGACTGGCCCTGGGCTAACATCCGTGCCCATCTTCCTCCACTTTATATGGGACGCCACCACGGCATGGCTGATAGGCAGTGCGTCGGCGGGCGCCCGAGATCCGAACTCGCAAACCCCGGGCTGCCAAGCGCGGACTAAGCTGCTGCGCCACTGGGCGGCCCCCATTGACCTCATGATTTTTTATTTTGGTTTATGTTTGAAACTATTGTTTATTTCACTCACTCATAGATTCTTATTTGTGTAGCATGTTTCTCATGATCAACAGTTGTATAAGTGGTTATAATTACTTATTAGTGGCTTTAGAGAATTACTACATCTTTGCCCCAAAAGGTGAATTTCATGTGCATTTCTTAAGCTCTACTTTCAGATGAGCATGCTTCCTAAATTTATTGAAAACGTGTTTCCATTGGATCTAATAATAGATAAATAGTCCAAAACTTATTTTCACAAATTTAGATTAATAAATCTTGCTAATACATGCCCTTTAAAGACTTGTTTTGACTACCAACCATCACTTTCCTGGGCCTAATACAAGAGAATATTCAAATATCAATTTAATTTCTTGCTGTGATATTTTCTTTGTCACACTAACCATGAGATAATTTTCTATGATTTTTCTCGGCAAATAATTTGTACATCAGTAAACTCTCTCTGACATTGTCCAAAATAATATTTTAATTTTGCTGGCAAGTGAATTCACTAGATTTTTTGGTTTGGTCTCCCAAGGATATATCTACCACCAAATCAATCTTTGCTATGTTCTGTCACCAAATAAACCTTGTCCAATTGTAAACCAAATACACAATGATCACAGAAAAATGTAACCTGAAAGCTAAACAGCTGTTTACAGCTACAGTGCTCAAAAGAGTAGGAAAATGATCTATTAACAGAATGTCCACCAAGTAGACAAATAATATTGTAATTTGGAGCACTTTACTAAAAATTTTATCCAGGCAGAAAAGATACTTTCTATCATCAATTAGCATATCCATGCTCTAAATCGGAATCTTCATATGTAAGGTACATTGTCTTATGAATATTAGTTTATTGACATCAATAATATTTTTTCAGTCTTTCATGCTATTAAATGTTTCAATTTAAAAATAGAGATCACTTTTATCAACTTCTATATCCCTGAAATAGAATACTTGTACCACACTGACAGGCAGACAATATCAGGGGAGTTATTTACACATTAGCTATCAAATGTTTTGTGAAAAAAACACAGTTTTTATTGTCAATGTCAATTATTTATTATTTTGTTGTCACAGCCATCATGTATCACAGCTGTGAGATTTCTTTCGCAGAATATGGCCTGTTTTATGATTTAATGTCAAAGCAAACGTCATAGATTAATACACATGAGTAAATGTAACCCTCAATAAGAGATTTAGTACTTTGAACCTGTTATCTGCCTGATTTTCCCCCCTTTCCAAATATCAATAAAGTAGTTAGTCAACTTTGTTTGTAGTCCTTATTGAAATGTTTTGAAGTGGCTAGTTTTTTTCCACCTTCTAAGAGTATGCTGCTATACATGATTTAAATACATTTGCCTTTTGAGACCTTCTTATTTCTATACATTTGGGATCATAACTTTACATCTTTAAAGCACTAGAACAGAAGTCAGACCAGAAAAACATCACAGAAGATCATAAGTTGTGGTTATTAATTGTCCTAGTCTTTTTCAATACCCTTGTAGCCACCAGAGTCAATATGGTCAATGTAACAATGTCTGGAACTCCATCCCTACAATCATCTTTTATCAAATATAACATCTTTCAGAAACAGAAGCATTCATATTTTTCAATAGAAGTTAACATGCTATAAAGATCCATATATATGTGTTTCACATTTTTTAAATTCATAAGTCAATTCCATAATTGGTATACTAAGACTAAAACGGATTCAAATATAAACCAAATATGTTAAGTTTTATCCATACCTGTTTTTATTTTGTTAATTATAATCAGTGTAAAAGGAGTAGTGGTTCAGACAGTTAAGGCCTCTTGTGCAACCATTTCATAAACAGTGCAACATATTAAGTAATTCATGGTCTATGAAAAATATATCAGCCTTTCATAGCCTTGTATCAGGAAAACCATTGAGGATGACAGGCTTCATATCGGAATTGCAAATGTGGAGTTTGTTTCAGAAATCAAATCTTATTATGTAATATGACACAGATCGGTTTAGAAAGTATATATAGTCTTAAGCAATAGCCCAAAGACTTCCTAAAGGAAATAAGTAGACATTAAAGCAAATATAACATTGGATTCTTATGAAGAAATTACCAATTTAGGAAAATAACCTGGAAATGATGGGTACATAAACAAGAACAAGGTAAGTATTGAGATTGGATCATAGTAAGAACAATGGACTAAAACCACAGAAATAATGAAACAAGTATTCACAGTAGAGACAAGAGAGAGAAAGCAATTAAGACTTAATCCAGAAATTTTTTTCCAACTGGGATATAGAAGTATATGAAAGACTTTTACATCTGCTAAAACAAGATATTACCAGATTGACCAAACTATCACACTATTTTTAAAGCCACCTAAAAGTTTTGGATAAAGAATTTCAAAGGAATAAAACTCTGCATGAAATTTTCCTTCCTGGATAAGAACACAATGTAAAATCTTTCATACCTAGGGATTATAACAGAAGCTGGAGGCAGGGCATGCAAAAGAGTGTGAATGTTTCTCAGACATGGAAACACCAGGCAAACCTCTGACAAACCTATGGGCTGGCATGTCAGATTTCAATCTGAAGGAAATTAGATGCAAGGAGAGTTTTGCTGAGTAAGCAAAGGGTAGAGGTGGGGCTGCACAATCTTGCAATTGGATAATCATTTAGTCTAGCAAGCTCATGGTTTTGATGCTTTGTGACCTCAAATTACCACGGTCCTAAGAAGCCCTGGTCTTGCAATCTCAGAGTCTTAAAATCTCATGGCTTCATGGTCTCATGTTCTCTTAGTCTCCCAGTCTCCCATCTTGAAGAAAAATATCTTGAGTTTCCAAAGTTTCAAAGTAGTGAGTTGTGAGTTCTAAGAGTATAAGCTATTCTCTCCTTAAGAGAAAAGCCTGAACTTTAAAGTATTTTAAAAGAGAGGTGAATTTAGTCTAACCAAAGCTGCAAGTAAATTACTCCCCAATTAAATTTCTGATATTAATAAAATTATAAGCTCTTTGGCAGTGCAGAAAGTTGAGAATGGGTTGAAATCATAGATCTTCTTAGACTCCTTGTGCCTAAACCCATAGCAGAACTAAAACCACAACCCACTCCCAAACTACTCAATATCTAATTATCTGGCTGGATCAGACTAATCATTCTCTTATCTTAGGTCTTAAGTTGCCTTAAACAGGAAAGGAAATCAGAAGAATGTGACCCCTAGATAAAAGCAAAATTAAACAATGCGAACAGACCCACACACAAATGGTGCAATCATCAATAAAGAATTTTAACATATTTATGAAAAATATCTTGTAAATTAATATAAAAATAGAAATGTCAAGAGATAAATTTCAGAAGAGATTTGGAAACTATAAAAGAAGAACCAGTTGAAGTTCTGGAATTGAAAAATATATCCAAAATTTAAAAGAAAAATTATAGGAAGAGATTAACAGCAGAATAAACACAACATGAGACCAGTCAATAGAAATGTTTAAACTTAAGAACAGAAGAAAAAAAGATTGAAATAAAATAAATAGAGTCTTTGTGACTTGTGAAAGAATCCAACAGTCAAACATATAATTGGAGTAGTAAAGATATAAGAGATAATGGTGTAGGAAAAATATTTGATGAAATATTAAACGAATGTTTTCCAAATTTGATGAAAATTGCTAGTCTAAGAACTAGCAGAAGTACAAACTACTAGTAGAATAAATATAGACAATATCATCCCTCAGCAAATCATAGTCAAAATGCTGACACCAAAGTTAAGAAAAATAATCTTAAATACAGAAAAAAATTGAACATGTTATGCAAAGTGGAACAACAGTAAGCAAGACAGCAAATCAGAAACAGTAGACTCAGAAAAAAATGGAACAATATCTTTAAAATGCTCAAAGGAAAAATACAATAAAATAAAAACCTGTCAACCTGGAATTCTATATCCAAGAAACATATCTTTCAAGAGAAAAGAAGAAGGCTTCATCTTTTACCAAGATGGAGTGTTAGGAATTAGATTTCTTTTCCAGTCTGAATCAACTAAAACAGTGGTTAAAATATGATTCATAAATAAAATATATGACACAATGGTCATCAAGTCATTGTATATCAGGAAGGGAAGGGCTATGATCCCTAAGAGATGGGAAACAAATAAAATGAGCTTATGATTGCCTCAACTTACTGACTGCAGAGAGTTTACAGGACATGGTACAGGGAAGCGAATCCCAGGCAGAGCCTACCAATACTCTGGGTTAGGAGATAGAGCTCATTTTGCTGTTTGAAACAAAAATAATAACAATATGTTGGGGATGTATAACATTTGTAGAAGGAAAATACAGAACAACTATAGCACAAAACATAGAAGGAATCTAAAGGGAATTATACTGTTATTTAGAAAAGGAATAAAAGTAAATTTAAACCTAACCATATTAATTATTACTTTAAATGCAAATAATCAAAATGTTGGAGTTAAAATGAAAAAATCATCAAACTGTATATAAAGCAAGATTCAACTATATGCTATTTACAAGAGAAATATGTTAAATAAAGCTCAAACAGATGGAAAGAAAGAAGATGGAAAATGAAAACACTAAGTGCGAGAATGATAGTGTATTTTTGGAATTTTTATTTTATTTATTTTATTTTTGGAATTTCTATTTTTTTAAATAGACTTCAAGACCAGGAGTCCCGTCAAAGAAAAAGTATATCTTTTTTTACAATGATAATGGTTAATTTATCAGGAAGACTTAACTATCCTAACTGTGTAATTACTAATGACAGAGTTTAAATAAGCATAAAGTAAAAACTGACAGAAATAAAAGGGAAAAAAGATAAATCTATAATCTTGATCGGAGGTTTATAACCCCTGCATCACTGTAAGTGAGAATAAAAATAAAAATTTTAAAAGTAAGGATACAAACAACAAACAACACTTCAACAACCTGAGTTAACTGACACTTATAGAAGATTACACACAAAAAATACAGAATATACCTTCTTCACAAGTGCATGTGGAATGATCACCATATTTTGCACCTTACAACAAGTCTTAATATATTTAAAAAATTGAAGTAAATATACAGCAAGATCTCTGAACACAATGAATTTTAATCAAACAGCAATAGCAATAAGATAACTAAAAAACTTCCAAGTAATTAGAAATGAACAATACACTTCTAAATCATCTGTGGATCAAATAATAAATTACAAAAGGAATTTTTAAAAAATGAAATTAAATATCATGAAAATGCAACATATCAAAATGTGTGTGATTCAGCTAAAGTAGAGAGATTTATAGCTTGAAATGCATATATTAGAAAAGAAGAGGGTCTAGCCCTATGGTGCAGTGGTTAAGTTTGGCACAATCTGCTTTGGCGGGCTGGGTTTGTGGGTTTGGATCCTGGGTGTGGACCTACACCACTTGTCAGCCATGCTGTGGTGGCAGCCCACATATAAAATAGAGGAAGATTGGCACAGATGTTAGCTCAGGGCTAATCTTCCTCAAGCAAAAAAACAAAAAAGAGGAAGATTGGCAATGGATGTTAGCTCAGGGTGAATCTTCCTCAGTAAAAAAAAAAGAGAAAGATTAAAATCAATAATCTACATTTCAACCTAAAGAAAATCTATATAAAGAAGAGCAAATTAGACAAAAATAGTAAGTGAAGGAAAGAAATTTAAAAAGATAAAAGGAGAGCTCAACACAATAGATAACAAATAACAAAAAAGTCAAAGCCAGCATTGGTTTTTTAAGCAAATTAATAAAATTGTGAAACCCATAGCTAAAATGACAAAGAAAGAAAATATATTATCAAAATCAGAAAAGAAAAATGTGACACCACTACAGATCCTAGTGGGCTTTGGGATATAAAGGGGATATTATAAACACCTTTATGCCTATAAATATGGCAATTTAGATGAAATGGATAAGTCTTTTGAAGGAAAAACATACCATAACTGACACAAAAAACCTAAGTAACTATCTTTTCTAAAAAATAAATCTGTAATTTAAAAATGTTGAAAAGAAAAATTCAGACTTATGTGGCTTCAATAATGAGTTCTATTCTGTCTTCTAAGGATCTTTATTCTACACAGTTTTTTTCAGAAAACAAAGGAGAAAAGAACAATTTCCTTCTCAATTTATGAGGCTGTCTAATCCTAATGCTCAAAATAAACAAATCCATTAAAAGGGAAAGAATTGATAGATTGATATTATGAACAAAAATGCAAAAAACTGCAAGACTATTTCAGCAAATTGAATACAGAAATATATAAATATTATGCCACATTCTGACCAAATTGGGTTTATCCTATCAATAGAAGTTTAGATTTTACATTCAAAAATAAATAAATGTGAAGTTACACCTCCAGAATGACATGTGAGGAGCTCCACAGACCCATTCCCTATAGAAACAACCATAAGTGGTGAAAATTATTTTTAAATGACCAATTTAAGTTTCTAGAAATTGTCCCAAGGTGATAGAGCCAAAGAAGAAACAGTGATTCAAGAAAATCTGCTAAATATCAGAACAGCAAAAATCTCTGGAACTTGAGCCGAATCTTCTCATCCCTCCCTCTCACCCAGCTCAATGACAGAAACTCCACTCTGAAGGTGTGTGGCCCAGAAGATAAGCTTCTCTCTTCTCTCAGCTCCCAGTCAATGGATAAGGTATCTCAATGGGAAGGAGAGATATTTTTTATCTCCTCCATCTTTAAGTTGCAGAGGTAAAATTCCCAATAAGAGTGATTGAAAGGTTGCAGTCTCCCTCACTCCATCCAGTCTCCACTCATAGCATGGAGGCATGACTGCTTGTTTGTTAGCCTGTGGATACTGTAGCTTCAATAACCTTTGCTCCAGTTCACTTATAGAGCAGTGGTTATATTCCAGCAGAGGAAAGACAAGAAGACCAAAGTCTACTGTCGCCCTGCTTGTAAAGCAGGGGTGTTACACTTGCCCCTAGCTCCAGAATAGTTACTCAGAGATTTTATGTAGGGTGAAAAGAAGTCCTTAAGAACAAAGAACTCTCACACTCTCCATAAATACATTGAATTTACTTGAAAAAGTGTGTGGGAAACTGCATGCCTAAGATGCTCTTGAAAATAATGGAATGTTTGATTGTAAACAACCAAAGAAAGTGGCTATGTGAAAGTGGCAAACTAAGCATAGGTCAGCTAGTTTACTAGAGAAAGATAGGGAAAGAGACAGCAAGAAGAGTCCTCCTGGGATAGGAACAAATCTCAATGAACCTCAAAAAAAAATCAATGTCATTCTAGGATGATTGTGTGAATGTGTAATGCTGTACCTTTAGAGAAGAGATATAACAATATAGAGCTAACTAAAAACAGTCCAAATAAGTCAGCAACCAAAAATATAAACAAACAAGTGCAAAATCAAAGCCTAGAGGGAGAATCAGTATCCGGGGTTACTGCTACAATATATAGCATAAAATGTCCAGTTTCAACACAAAATTGTGAGACATCTAAAGAAACAGTAAAGTATGACTCATACTTAGAGGAAAAAAGCAGGTAACAGAAACTGCCAATCAGAGGGCCCAGATGGTGAGTTTAAGAGACAAAGACTACAAAGCAGCCATTATGAATAAGTTCAAAGAATTAAAGACAGCCAAACATTAAAAAAAGTAAAAGAAAGTATGATGACAATATTTCATCAAAAAGAGAATATCAGTAAAGAGATAGAAATTATTAAAAAAGAACCATATATAAATTCTGAAGTTGAAAATTACCATAAATGATAGGAAAAATTCACTAGAGGTACATAATATTAGATTTAAACTAGCAGAAGAATCAGCAAATATATAGATAGATAAATTAGAAAGTAGACAATCCAAGGTATAAAGGAAAAAAAAGAATAAAGAAAAATAAACAGAGCCTCAGAAAGACATCAGAAACTTTTAACACCAATACATACATAATTGGAGGACCAGATGGTGACAGGAAAGGAAAAGAAAAATATTCAAAGAAATGGTGGAAAACTTTCCAAATTTGATGAAAAACATTAATATACATATCCAAGAAGCCAAATAAACTGAGTAGGATAAAAATAAAGTTACACACATCCAGACATATTATGATAAAAATACTGAAAGACAAAGAAAATATTTTGAAAGCACAAGAGAAAAACGATTCATTAAGTACAAATAAACTATATTAAGATTAACAGTTGACTTCTCATCAGAAACCATGTAGGACAGATGACACTGGGATGAAATACTCAAAGTGCAGAAAGAAAAATAGAACTGTCAACCAAGAATCGAATATCCAGTAAAAATATTTTTCGTAAATGAAAAGACATAAAAACATTCTCAGAATAAGAAAAACAACAACACACAGAAAATTTGTTGCCAGTAAATCTGCCCTACAAGAAATACTAAAGAAATTTCTTAAATCTGAACGCAAGTGATCCCAGACAGTAATTTGAATCCACAGGAAAAACAAATAACACCACTAAAGGCAATTATGTAACTACAAAAGAGAATATAAATGCATATTTCTTCTCTGTCTTCTCTTAACTTATATAAAAAGTGATTTCATAAACAATAATTGTATAATTGGATTGTTGGACCTGTAGTATACAGAAACGTAATATTTTTGACAATCACAGCTCAAAGGAGATGGGTTGGAACAATGATGTATTAGAGAAGGAAAATGACACCAGATGGTAACTTGAATTCACAGGAGCAAATAAAGAGAAACAAAACTGGTAAAGAAAGTTAATATGACACACTTTATAAATATATACCTGCTATCCCTTCTTCTCTTAGCTTCATTATTGACATATTACGTAAAGTAGTAATTATAGTAAGGCAGTGTTCAGTTTGTAACTTATATATAAATGTAATATGTATAAATGTAGCTCAAAAAAAGGAAAGATAAGAGGCCAGCCCAGTGGCGTAGTGGTTAAGTTCATGTGCTCCACCTCAGCCGCCCAGGGTTCACAGGTTTGGATCCTAGTCATGGACATACACACTGCTATCAAGCCGTGCTGCAGCATCATCCCATATAAAGTAGAGGAAAATGGGCATGGATGTTAGCCCAGGGCCAATCTTCCTCAGCAAAAAGGGGAGGATTGGCAACGGATGTTAGCTCAAAGCTAATCTTCCTTGCAAAAAAAAGATAAATAGAGCTATATAAGAGTAATGTTTCCATATATAACTGGAATTAAGTTAGTATAAATCTGAAGTAGATTCTGGTAACATAAGATGTGTAAATTAAGCCTTAGAGCAGGCAATAAGAAAATAATTTTAAAAATATAGTGAAAAAATTCTTAGAGAAATTAAAATGTTACATAGAAAATATTTACTTAGTGCAAAAGAAAGCACTAAAAGAAGAATATAGAGGAAAAAACAGCTTGACACATTTAGAAAAAAGTAAAATGACAAATTTAAATCCAACTGTATTGATAACAACAGTAAATGTGAATGAATTAAACAATCCAATCAAAAGATTCATTAAAAATGAGAAAAAAAATCCAACAATATGTGATATAGAGGAGACACACTTTAGATTAACAGATGAAAGTAAAAGGATGGAAAAAGGTATGTCATGCAAGAAGCAACTATAAAAAATCTGGTGCAGTCATAAAAATATTAGATAAAATAGATTTTAAAAATAATTATTACTAGATATAAAGAGGAGCATTTTATAATGGTAAAATAAAAGATGAATCCATCAAAAAGACATAGCAATTATCTGTGTATATGCACCTAGTAACAAAACCCAATATACATGAAACAAAAACTGGCAAAATTGAAGGAAGACATAAACAATTCAAACATAATAGTTGGAGACTTTAATATCCAAAATTCAATAATGGATAGGAAAACTAGAAAGATGATCAACAAGGAAGTAGACATTTGAACAGCACTATAAACCAATCAGACCTACCAGACATTTATAGAATATTCTTCCCAACAACATTAGGATGCACATTCTGATCAAGAGTCGATGGGGGCTGGCCCGGTGGTGCAGCAGTTAAGTTCATGCTTTGGCAGCCCGGGGTTCATGGGTTCAGATCCCGAGTGCCTACCGACACACCTCTTGTCAGCCATGCCATGGCGGCGTCCCATATAAAGTAGAGGAAGATGGGCATGGATGTTAGCCAAGAGCCAGTCTTCCTCAGCCAAAAAGAGGATGATTGGCAATAATGTTAGCTCAGGGCTGGTCTTCCTCACAAAAAATAAAATAAAGATGAGAGTCGATGGGCTACTCTCCAGGATTGACCATATGTTTGGTCATAGAACAAGCCTCAATAAATTTAAAAGACTTGATATCAAAGTGCATTCTTTGATCATAATGAAGTAACATTAGAAATCAAGAATAATAAAATTTAGGAAACTCAAAAATATGTGGGAATTAAACACACTCCTAAATCACCAATGGGTCAAATAGGAAATCACAAGGGAAATTAGGAAATCCTTTGAGGTGAATGAAAACACAAACACAACACACCAAAACTTATGGAATGCAGCTAAAGTAGTGCTCAGAGACAAATTTATATTTGTAAATAACTATGTCAGAAGATATATCTCAAATCAATAATCTAATCTTCATCTTAAGAAACTGGAAAAAGAGGAGCAAACTATATCTACAGCAAGCAGAAGGATGGAAATAATAAAGATTAGAGTACAAACTAATAAAATAGAGAATAGAAAGATGTCAAAAAAATCAATGAAAAAAATAGGTCTTATAAAATATCAACTAAATTGTTAGTCCTTTAACTAGATGAGCAAGAGAGAAGAGGGAGAAGACTCTAATTACGAAAATCAGGCATTAAAAAGGACACATTACTCCTAACCTTACAGAAATAAAAAGGATTATAAAGTGTATTAGTTTACTGGGAATATCGTAAGAAAATACCACAGACTGGATGGCTTAAGCAATAGAAATTTATTGTCTAACAGTTCTGGTGACAGCAGGTTTGGTTTTTTCTGAGGCCTCCCTCCTTGGCTTGCAGATGGCCACCTTTTCACTGTGTCCTCACATGGTCTTTCCCCTGTGCATACACATCCCTGGTGTCTCTGTGTGTGTCCAAATTTCCTCTTCTTATAAGGACGCCATTCAGATTGGATAAAATCTCACTCTAATGCCCTCATTTTAACCTAATCATCCCTGTAAAGGTCCTATCTCCAAATACAGTCAGATTCTGAGGTTCTGGGGATTACGACTTCAATTTATGAATTTGGAGGGAACATGATTCAGACTACAACATAAGGAAATACTATGGAGATTGGTAATACAACAAATTAAATAACACAGATGAAATGGACAAATTCGTAGAAAGACACAAAATACTAAAACTGACTCAAAAAGAAATAGAAAATCAGAATATACCTATAGTAAGTAAAAAGGTTGAATTAGCAATCAAAAACTTCCCACAAAGAAAATCCCAGGCCCAGATAACTTCACTTCTTAATTCTACCGAAGATTTAAGAAGAATTAACACTAATTCTTCACAGACTCTTACAAAATATATAAGAGAAGGGGCCACATTACATCTCATTCTCTGAGGCCAGTACTATACAGATACCAAAATTGGACAAAGACATCACAAGACACGAAAATTACAGAAAAATATCTCCTATGAGTATAGATGCAAAAATCCCAAACAGAATACTAGCAAACCTAATCCAGTAACATATAAAAAGCATTGTATACCATAACCACCGAAGATTTATCCCAGGAATGTAAGCTTGGTTGAATATCCATAAGTTAATTAACATAATAGACCACATGAATTGAATAAAGGACAAAAATCACATGATAGTGTCGACAGACACAGAAAAAGCATTTTGACAAAATTCAATACTCCTTCATGATAAAACACTCAGCAAACAAATAACTTATGCAGCCTAATAAAAGGCATCTGAGAAAACCCAAAGCTAACATTACACTTAATGGTAAAAGACCAAACACTTTCATCCTACAGTCAGGAACAAGATAAAGTTGACCATTCTCAGCACTTCTATAAAACATTGAACTGGATGTACTAGCCAGGAGAATTAGGCAAGAAAATGAACTAAAATGCATCCAGATTGGAAAGTAAACAGTAGAATTATCTGTATTTTCAGATGATATGGTCTTGTATTAGAAAAATCATAAGGAATTCACTTCAAAAAAATCCTACTAGAACTAATAAGTGAATATGGCTAGGTTGCAGAATACAAGACAGTACACAAAAATCAATTGCATTTTAATACACTAGCCATGAAGCATCTAAAATTGAAATTAAGACAATAACTCCATTTATAATAGCATCAAAAAAGATATAGGAATAAATTTAGCAAGAGAAGTGCAAACTTTGTACTTCAACACACCATGTTGAAAGAATTGAAAGATCTAAATATGTGTAAAGATATATAATGTTCATGATTAGAATAGTAAATTATGTCAAGATGGCAATACTCCCCAAGTTGATCTATAGATTAAATGCCATCCCTATCTAACCCTGCCTGTCTTCATTGCAGAAAGTGCCAAACTAACCTTAAAATTCACATGGAAGTTCCATAGACCCAAAATAGCCAAAACAGTCTTGATAAAAAGAACAAAGTTGGAGTGAGCATGGTTCCCAATTTCAAAATTAACTTCAAAGCTGCAGTAATCAGGACATCATGGGACTGGTATGAGGATAGACATATAGATTGAGAAAATAGAATTAAAAGTCCTGAAATAAATCTTCACCTTTATGATCCATTGATTTTTTTTACAAGGTTGCCAAGGCCATTCAATGGAAATGGAATAGTTTTCAACAAATTAGACAGTAACAACTAGATATCCACACTCAAAAGAATGAATTTGAATGCTCGCCTCATATCATATAAAAAGTTAAATAAAAAGAATCAAAGACTGAAATGTAAGAGCCAATGCTATATCAATGTTACGGGAACACATGTAAAATTTTTTAACATGGATGTAAAATTTCATTACCTAAGATTAGGCAATGAGTTCTTAGATTTGACAAAAAAGCACAAGCAATCAAAGAAAGAATCAATAAATTGGACTTCATCAAAAGTAAAAACTTCTGTGTTTCAAAGGATATCATTAAGAAATGTAAAAACAACTTATAGAATGGAAGAAAATATTTGGAAATTCTAAATCTGAAATTTGACTCTAGAATAAATGCAGAACACTTACAACTCAATAATAAAAAGACAAATAATCAAAAATGTGCAAGGCATCTGAATAGACATTTATCCAAAGAAGATATACAAATAGTCAATATGCACATAAACAGATGCTCAAAATCATTAGCCATAAGAGAGTTAGAAATCAAAACTACTATGATATACCTTTTCATACCTATTAAGGTGACTATAATTAAAAAGACAAAAAAATGTTGGTGAATCTGAGGAGTAATTTGAACCCTCATCCATTGCTTATGGTAATGTTATATTAACCATGCCATTTTCTGTAGCCTGATGCTGTGCCATCTTGGGCCTTGCCAACCCTGGAGGGACTAGCCCTCCCATGGTTAGCTAATTTCTAAAGATAGCAAATAACTTGCCTGGGAGTATACCTTTCATATGCAAATCAGCCACTCCAGAGCCTGTATCCCCAACTACCTGCTTTATCTGGTAGGCCACTATCCAGAGCCACTGTCCTAATCACCCTAGGGCTACATTCCAGAAAACCAAGGACAGCCCCTATGCCCCAGAGAGCACTGAAATTATTCAAACGGCCAATCCTAAGCCTGTTTCACTTGTTCCTTCTCATGGAAACTACCAAAAGTCTCTCGCACACATTTCCCCTCACTCCTTTCTGGCTCCTGACCAACACTGGTGCTTCCCCATGTGCCCCCCCCCATGATGTGGCATGCCCCCTCCTCTTGGGATCTGTAAGTATAACAAGCTATCTTTTCAATGGCAGTCAACACCTGATCTATTGGCGTTGCCATACCTAAATAATATTAAAACGTATGTTTAGAAATAAGTGTAAAGTGGTATGGCTGCTTTGGAAAATAGTCTGGTGGCTGAACGTAGAGTTACCATATGACGCAACAATTCTACTCCTAAATATATATCTGAAAGAAATGGAAATGTTTGTTCACACAAAAATTTATACACAAATATTTATAGCAGCATTACTTATAATAGGCAATAAGTCAAAACAGCTCAAATGTCCGCCAACTGATGAACGAATAAATATGTTATATCTATACAATGGAATAGTATTTGTCAATAAAAAGAAATGGAGTTCCAATACATTCTACAACATGGTTTACAACATGGTTGAACCTTGAAAACATGCTAAGTGCAAGAAGCCAATCATAAAATACCATGTATTTTGTGATTCCTTTTACATGAAATGTCTGTAAAAGGCAAATCTACTGGGAGAGAAAGATTTGGGCTGAGGTGGTTGGGAGGAAATGGAGATTGTGTGTTAATGACTACAAGGTTTCTCTTTGGTGTTCTAAAATTGTAGTGATAATGAATATACTAAGACCACTGAATTTATATTCTAAGTGGGTGAATTATATGATATATGATTACATCATAAATCTGTTATAAAAACATGTTAATGTAATTCACTACATTAAAAGAATAAAGGAGAAATATAATAATCTCAACAGAAATAGCATTTGACAAAATCTAGCTCCCATTTATGATTTAAAAAAATAGAGAACTCACAGCAAACTAGAAAAATAATGACAGTTCCTTAATTTGAGAAAGTGTCTACAAATAATTACAACTAACTCATACCTAATGGAGAAAGAAAAAAGATTTGTATAAGATAACACATGGTAGATTGATTCATAATATCCAATAACTGCATAGAACACAAACGTCCATTAAGGAGAAAAGAGATGCAATCAATTGTAGTCTCCTCATGTAATGTAACACTACTCAGCAATAAAATGTAGAACTACTTACATATGCAACAATATGGATGAATCTCAAAATCATCTTTAATGAAAGAAGGTAAAAACAAAATGAGTACATGCTGTAAGATTCCACTTACACGAAGTTCCAAAACAGGGAAAACTAAGGTATAGTGATAGAAATTAGATTAGTGGTTCCCTGATGTGATAGCTGGGATTAACTTGCAACTTTGAGGAGTGCTTGAAATATGTTTTGTTTTCAGTGGCAGTTACATGGGAATATACATTAGACAAAATTCATCAAACTGTACACTTATATATGCATCTTCTTGTAGGTAAATACACCTAAATAAAGCTGACAAAAAATAATTAATTCATAATAATCGAGCCTGGAGGACAATGAGAATGGCACAACAATTTGCTGAGATAGGGTATTTACAAAGTAGAATTAACTTTGGAGAGATTCCTTTTAACCTCAGGATCCAAGGACATAATGGCTGAGAATACGGTCCGGTGAAATATAGTTTCAATCTCTTCCTTCAAAATTCAGTCTATCAGTGCCATTTATATTACTATTCACTTGATAAATGCCAGCTTTAATTTAGTTATAGAAAATATTTTCCAGTAAGTAAATGTGTGTGCTTTCTATTCACCTTTCAGAAAATAAAAATAAATCATGATTTCTTTTTACCTTATTTCCTAAAAAGTGGTACAACTATACGGACCACATATTTTAAAATACATTACTTGAGTGCTTCAAATACCTTCCACTTCAGCTTCCCTCAACTGAATTTGGCATTTTAATGTATAATGTGCTTTGATTCCTTTTAGAGAAAGCAAAATACACATCTTAATACTGGCAATAGCATCAAAACAATGCTCATCTCAATGCATTGTTCAATTTCAGTGAAAGGGAATATGCTTGAATAATGTATAGTAAAATGCCTGAGCAGTACCTCTCTGATGTTTTCAAGTGCTGAGATTGTAAATAAGGAGTCAGACGCATCCTTTGAAGAGGTTTACACTTAAGCTTAGTTACGGTCTCTGGTGACTAATTATGGTGGCCCCACTAGCCTGATAGAAAGAACTCAGGGGAGAGAAAGATGATTTGTTTTTGTTTCTTTTTCTTTTCCACTCTCATTTTAGACAGAACACAAGCATAAATAGCCACATCTGAAGACAACCAGGTGCTGCTCACAGGAGCTGCGGCGACAAAGTCAGAGGCCAGCAATTCTGGTAGGAAAAATGTGAAAGAGCTACTGGTTGTCAATTAGAATCCTCAGTACACACTTTACAGATGGATAATGAGCATGTTGACCAGCATCAGCTTTAGGAAAAAAGTACAAAATATACAAAACATAGCATTGGGAAGTCTTGTTTATCCTCTTTATTCAGACACCTGGATTAAAGACACATCAAAAGAGAAAATTACAGTTGGTGATTAGAACATCTTACTTGGATTTTGAGCCAATGTGAAAGTGTTTGAAAAAGCTAAATGTTTTATATATACGTATATATATGCAGTATATTAAAATTAGTGTTCAAATATGTTATTGGTTTTATAATTTGTAAGCACGGACAAGTGAGTAAAAGACTTCATTTCTGCTTAATCAGTTAGTATTTGATTTCCCATTAAGAAATACATAGGGTCTATAATAGGGCCGAGCTGGTGAATTTTGTAAAATCAGCTTCATATCTCTGAAAGGAAGAGTTGTAATGCCACAACAGCTTTTATAGTCTTTCTAACTCCTAATTCTGTCGAGTAATTTACTAATAAACCAACAGTTTTGTGAGCCATACATGAGAAAGCTTTGTCTCTTTTCTTCCACAAAGCATTTATTCAATATTATTTCTATATTGTGAGTGCCTTATATAACTTAAAGACAGCAATTCCCTAAAATGGTTTCTTTCCCTAAAAAGTAGGTTGATCAATAACGTGCCAAGCATTGTTTAGTCTTCTATTAGGTTGAAACTTGAAACAAGTATCACGTCTCACTGATGAGCAATCTTCTTCAAATAATGAATTTTTCCTATCATATTTTATGTGAAACAAGTGCAAGAGAAAAACATTTTCCCTAAAATTACTCTGCAAATCTAATATGAAGAACACACTAATCTTCATTACATGGCAGGTTATTTAAGCTACTTAGCTCTTAGGATAACAATGATTTGAATTTGACTTTAATGTAGAAAACAACTACAGTACATTTTCCATTTAGAATGAATGTAGTTTAAATGAGGTTTAATTTTAGAACATAGCTATAAGGCACCTTCTGTTTAGAAATCCTGCTGTTTGGATGTGATTTTATTTCAGAAAATCTGCAGTTACAAATTCCATTTTCTTCAGAATTCTGCCACGTGAATGAGGCTTTTGAACAGAACACTTGCTGTTACCGGCTACCTTCCATTCACAGGACTGCCTTCTGAATATGCCTTCAATTAGGCAATTTCAATAAGTTCATTTTAAAATCCACAAAAGCTGATTCAACTCTGCCACTTTGAATTATCAGGTCATTTTGAAACCCAGTCCCTACTGTTCTTGATGTTGGCAGTCGTCCAAATAGGAAAAAATAAAATAAAAATCACAGCCAAAAAAAGAATTTTAAGAATTATCCATTTTTAAAACTTTTATGCTGAAAGGACAGATGGTGTAGTCAACACACACAGGGTCATGCATCTTTGGAATTCTAATCACAATACCCACCTCCTATCGTAAATAATTCTATCTGTAAGCACTTGTAACGGTATTGAAAGAAACGAAGCAAGTAAATATATATCTGTGTTGTGATCACTCAGAACACAGAGAAGGTAGCCTGAAAAGTTAGCAAATGAAGGAAAGAATGAAGGGCAATAACGAAGTGTCACAAGAATATTATCCTTCCATTCTAGCACGAGGATTTACAACGTAAAAATCTATGCCACATTCAATTTGTTGTAATTCCTTCTTCATCTAGTTCCAATAAGCCCTGTTTCAGAAAAATCTCTAGTAATCATCATATTGACACTTCATCTAGACTGAGTGCTAATGAGCCAAGATTTGTCTGCCATAATTTTTACCCAAGAGCTCACACTGTCACAGCCCATCAAAGAAACAGTGCCAGGCACACTTTCAATCTAAAAACACTTTCCTCTTTCAGAAGCTTCTGTTTTCAAGTGTAGGGGGTTATTTGTTCCTGAAAATCTTTTTCCTTACTCTATTTCAATTGTCTACATGACTTGTAATGAAATGAAGCTAGGATAAAAATGTTCCCTTCACTGTCAATTTGTGTCTTTCTTTATCCTTTCCAAATCTGATGATTTTCATTTAGACCAAGCCCTTTAGGAGGAATTCTCCAAAAGCAGCCATGTATTTTCCTGATCTTAAAATAAATTATGGGAACTTTCTTCGATAGAGGGGAGAAAAACATTGTGATGAAAGGAAGACCAATTAAAGAACTTCTAGTTAAAAAAAAAAAAAGAGGCTCAAACGTCGAGAAAGTACTGAGCAAGTCTATTTCACATTAATGGTACTTAGCTGTATCTCGCTGATGTCTTTTTTTCCCCTGACTTCATAAGAATCATTGCTGTCATACAATATTTCCTTCTCTTTTGTTTGTTAGTCTCTTTAGGCTCTGAAGCTGACTTTTAATCCTAATGGAGATAGTCAAGTCTTACTTTTAGGATGAAGACTCCTGTTATCCTCTATTAGGATATTTTCACTGTTTACATGATAGAAAGATATTACATCCAAATAAAGAGGACATCATTAAGTTGTGTCATCATTACTCCCTGTACTTCCAAGAAATGACAATGTAGTCATATAACTGATATGTATATCTTGAATTTTATTGCCTGTTGTTGGGGGCCACTCCCAAATAAAGAGATCAGCATTTTGTCAGTCTGCAGATGTTTGTCCCTTGTCTCTTTTCTGTCTCTCTGGGTCACTCAGCTTGGATCACAGCTATTCTGGACGTTTTGAGAGGAGAGCCAATTGCTTTTCCCCAGAGTTCAGACCACATGGAATTGAGAAGAGAAAAAGAATATTGTTTTTCCACCAAGCTCTCTGCCAGCAAGATCAGAATTGGACAACATTTCAGCTAAGGAGTTGAATTCTAGAAATAGAATTGCTTCTATATATTTTTGTACTTTTTTGTTGTTTTTCTTTTACTATCCTAGTAAAAATTTGTATCAAAATATTTCAATCTTAAACTCTGTAGAAACGAGACTCCTCTTTATCCAAGTCTGGATAATTTGGAGTGGAAAGACATCAGAACAGCAGAGTGTTCAAAAACTTGCTCAAACACACACACACACACACACACACACACACACAACTGCCAAAAAAATAAAAGGATGGTGCTAAAGCAGGTAGAAATAGGAGGTGGAGAGGACAAAATACATATGTAGATTGATATAGATTGCTCCATATATTTATCTTTTTTCTCTTGAAATCCAGTGTAGTGATATTGCTAAAATAATGTATCACCCATATCTTAATGAGTTAGCCCACTGAAATAATGTCAGATATTACACTATGTATTTTTTTCTAAGTATTTCAGATACTGACTACAGGACTTGACTCATAAGAGGATTGCTGTGCCCTTATATACAACTTCTCAAAAGACTTACTATATTTGCTACTTCCACATCACATCTGCCTGTTCTCTCTTAAACGTACTCTAAACAGGTGTCTGGTGCATTACTCCACAAAACTGTCCTTATTAAGTTCATATCGCACACTGAAAGATCAATTCTCTGAATTCACCTTACTCCACTTAGCAGCAATATTTGATATAGTTGATTACTTCAGCCACAAAATGCTTTCTTCTCTTAGCCTCAGGGAAATGACACTCTTTGTTTTCCTTCACCTTCACTGACATCTTCTTTGCTGTTTCACTTCATCCATTCAACTTGTAAACACTGAAATGACCTAGGTTCAAGACTTGAATGTTTTCTCTTCTCAACCTACACCCAACTCCTAGGAAACTTGATGAAATCTCATAGTTTTAAATACCATCTATTCACTGAAGACTCTTCAATTTATCTCTTCATCCCAGACATCTCCCCTGAATTCCAGACCTACATATAGTCAATTGGTTTTTCGCATCTCCACTAGGATGTATAACAAGAATCTCAGATTTAACATGGATGCAACAGAGATTACTTGGTGATTGCCAAAGCTTTGTTCTTTTACTTATAGTATAGAGCTAATGAGAAATAGGTGCCCAGTCAAGAAGTACATTTCCCTATAGCTCCTCCTAACCTAATTTCTAGGTGACTTATGTGAGTAAGTCTCGGTGATAGAATGTAAGTGGAGCCATTGTGGTTCTCTTACAGGTTAAGAGTAGGTATAGAATGTGATTTCCTACTCTGTCTGCTGGTAGAGGACAATAAGATGGTCTTAAAGCCAAAGGATGGTAGAACTATGAGATAGAGGCAGCTCAAATCTCAGCCAAACTTAAGGAAAGAGTATCCAGAAGAATTGTCCAACTAGTACATCTACATTGGATTACATGTGAGTGAGAAAGAAATTTTTGTTGTATTAAGTTACGAGATGGTTGGGAAATCTGTTACGGCATTAACAATAACACTCTAATCATTACGGTTTAATGCACATACAAAAAACAAATTCCTGATTTACTTCCTCATCCAACCCACCCCAAAACACAGAAACTCTGATGGTCTGTTAGTTGCTCAGGTTAAAAATCTTGTAGCCATCCTGGACTGCTCTCTCTCTCATACCTCACCTCCAATTCACCTACATGTTTTACTGGAATAACCACCAAAATAAATCCAGACTCTGAGAATGTCACCACATCCTTTGATCTATACATCATCATACCTTGCATCAACTACTGTAACATTTTTCTGTTCATTCCTGTTGCTTCCACACTTGCCCACCTATAACAGCCTTTACATTTAGTGATGTTTTTCATAAGGAAGTCAGATATTGCTGGTCAGCTTCTCAGTGAAGCAGACTCTGCTACAGAACTGAATGTGAAGGAGATTTATTAGAAAGTGTCCTGGGCATCATCACCGGTGCAGGAGAAACAAGCAAGAATGGGCAGAGGGAGAAGGTGAGCTGCAATGCAGTCTCAGTGAAGGCCTCAGCTTACTCCATAGGAGCTCTGAAATTGCTCTGTTCTTCAATCATTGTTCCAAATTTGGGCAGTAAAACTGAGGCTTTATGTTCTCACATCAAACAATCATTGTTGCAGCCTGCCCCAGGAATGAGGCATGTCTTGGCAAGACAACTTTCTTCAGTTAAGGCAATTCCAGAACGGGTCTGATGGCTAAGGGTTTTCTGCTTGCCAACATTTTCATCCTCTGAGGAAGTAATTCCTTCAGTCCTGAAGGGGGATCTGGGAAGTACATTATAGTGTGCACTACATCAAATCATATCACTTCTAAGCTGAAAATCTTGCAATGGCTTCCCATATTACTCAGGATCAAGTTCAACATCCTTTTCAAGGACAGTTAAGACCCCTAGTGATTTTGCTACTAACGTTTTATATCATCTCTCAATAATACCCCCCTCATTCATTTTGTTTCAGCCCACTGGACTATTGCTCTCTCTTTGATATCTCAATCACAGGTGTACTTCAGGACTTTTCCAGTTGTTTTTCCTTCTGCCTGGAAAGTTTTTTTAATCAATATGTCACAGGGCTTGGTCCCTTTACGCCACTTTAGTTCAAGGAGTGGCAATTATTTTTCTGTAAAGAGCTAGGTTATAAATATTTTAAGATTGTGGGCCATATGGTTTTTGCCACAACTACTCAATTCTACTACTGTAACCCAGAAGCAGCAATAGACAATATGAATGAATGGGTGTGGCTATGCTCCTATAAAACTTTGTTTACAAGAACAGTTGGCTGTATTTGGACTACGGGCAATAGTTTGCTGACTCCTATGTGAGTCAAATCTTGGCTCAAATATGGCCTCCCCTGAAAGCAGGATAGCAAGTTGACTAGGAAGTTTGGATTAGAATCTACTTGCTCCGGGTCTCTTCTGGCTCTGACAGTTATTATCTGTATAACTTTAAGTTTCTCTGTGCCTTAATTTCCAAAATGGGGATTATAATAACTCCTCCTACTTAAGGTTGTGCTGATGGTCAAATGAGATAGTACACATAAAGCAATTGTAATAGCGCATGACACAAAATAAGTGCTCACTAAAAAGCACCTGCCCATCACTCTCAATTTCCTCATATTTCTTAGTATTTATTACCAAACATTATTTGGTTAGTTATTGTTAGTTATTTTTCAGATATTACCTCCTCCCCTTCCCCCACTATAATAAAGCTGTGTGTTAGCAGGGACTGCCTTCTTGATTCACTGCTGAATTGCTTGTTTCTCCCAAAGTACCTTACATATACGTGGCCCTCAATAAATCTTTTTGAGTAATACATGAAATAAGAGAATTCTATACTTTGAGGGCCCTGAAGTTAAATCCATTCCAAATACACTAGTAGTTTGGGTTTTGGTCAAGTCACTTATCTGAGCCATACTGTCTTTATTTGACAATGGAGAGAGAAGACCAAATGCTGAGCAACCTTCAAGAAACATCAGTGCTATGCCTCAAAATGGTCTGCATTTTCTTTAAATTGTAAAGTATGTGAAATATTGCTTTTATGTTCACATCAATTCCCTTTCTTCATTAATTATTGAACTCTGAAGGAGAGAGAAATCCAGTGACCTAAAGATAAAACAATGGTATAACTTTGGGCTTACTATAGTTTAAAAATAATATGCAGCCAAGTTTAAAGGTAGTGACATAGGTGCAAATTGCAAATATATTGTTTCAAATGGCAGCGTAATTCTAATAATCAGTTCTATGAGAGTTAAAAGATCAATATAAATTTGTTTACAGAATGTTAAAATTTTCCCCACACAACTGCTGAGAGTGGTTTAAATCATGTATTTTTAAATAAACTTTAACATCATTAAAAAATGTAGTCTGCATTTTAAATTATTAATATTTCATGTCTAAATTAGGAGATGTTTCTTTTTCCCCTAAAAAATGAATTTTTCCACGAGTATAATAAAATGGACTCAAAAGCACAATATATTCTAAAGGTTTTATTTAAGTGAAAGTCTAAAATTCAACACCTAAACCTTCCACTTCCAACATTATGTCCTACCATTCTATCTACCCACGGTGTTAACCTGAGCAGTTTCTCCAAGGTGCCCTAGTCCCTGAAAAAGAAAAGTCCCTTAATAGTATCTTCATATCCTCACTTTTAAGTTCTAGTTTAATATGAACTTCCAGACAATCTTAATTAGGCAAATTTACAATGTTCACTAGTATTGCATGTAAACAAGCATAAACTATGTACTTCTGCCATAACATGCAGAATCTAGGCAGATCTTAAATGTTATAAAATATATTCACTCTTCTTTTTCCCCACCTTCCCTCTTCTCTTCTTCACTCTACCCATCTGTCTCATCCTCTCTCCCTTCCTTTCTTCCTTCTTCCTTTTTTCTTTTTTTTTGATTCGTCAATTTTATTGTAACCACAGTTGACCAACTTATCCTTTTCAGATGCAACATTTAATAAGTCCAATGTTTAAGCTCTGGAAGGGGCATTTAGTTTATTGTTATTTAGTATAGGTTTCAATGTCTATAAATAGATTCTAAGTGTGTCATTGTGATAGATTTAGAAACAAATGCAATTTTTACTACATTTATGAACTATAAAAAGTTCAGAACAAATGATAGCTTAAGAAGTACACGTAGAAATACTAGGATAGTTTTCTTATAAATACCACAAATAACTACTAAAAATGTGCATAATTCTTATATAAAGACATTACCTGTCTGTCACCTGTCAACGTTAATATTTATAAATAAACAGGCTCATGCATTAATTGATGCATTGAATAGCAAGTGAAAATTATCTCCTGAGGAGATCTGGGAAAACATACATAAGTATTTAGTAAGGGTAGATAATAGAAAATGGCAAACTAAAATCTGGAAGGAATCGCAGATCAATGTTCCTTCCCTACAACACACACACACACACACACACAAGTACACACACGTACAGTAATTTGGCATGTACAGGAAAATCCCATGGTAATTAATACACAATAAGTACCCCCTTGGTTGGCCACTATATATAGGATAATCTGTTCATTTATTCTGCTTGGTAAATCTGAGCTGCTTAGTATGTTTGAATAGTACGTCTGGATTTGACCTTGTCACTCTGTCCAGGCAATCAGTATTTCAAGACTATTTCTTAAATATGAGCTGATCAATGGGTCTTAAGTGGCCAGTCTCTCTCAAATGGCCCATTTATCTGAAGGAGTCCTTCTGTTTGAAACTTCGGTTCCCAATATACAAGCAATGTTCTTTATTATGAAAATTCAGTCTCATCCCAAACTCCATGATTGAGTACTATATGTTTGCTCTTTGTGTATCTTAACCCTTCCTCAGCTATTCCCAACAATCAAGAGATAACCTACAAGTATAGAGTAGGGATGGCTCTGGGAAGAATCTACCATGAGCAGTATGGGTCTTCTTTGTCTATCGCATGACCTGTCTTTACTTCCTCACGCCCACAGATTACTACTCACAGAGCAGTCCTAATATTTCTCTAGTCCATCTTCTTGCCTTTGCCATTAAGGCCTGATAGGAGGTCTTACATCCAGCAGTTTAAAATCAAAACAACAACTTGAATTCCAGAGTCAGATATTTAGGGTTTGATGCCCTTGTTAACTCCTTACTAGCAGTCCTTGGGCAAGTCACTTTAACTCTCTAAGTCTTAGCTCTCTCATCTTTAAATTGGTGATAAAAATACCTATCTCAGGTTTATTGTGAATTACATGATGTCTGATTAGTAAATTTCTTAGCATAGAGCCTGAAACAGGCAAAGCACATATAAAAGGTAGCTGGTATTATTTTTAATATGCCAAATTTATATTATTTTTGCTAGATGCTTAAATATTAATTAGCTGGATTGATCAGGTACAAGTCAAGGCTAGTAAAATTGTTTTAAAACATCAGTGAAAATTACATGTAGCTAAACTTATGGACATGACGTAAAAACATATCCAGTGGAACGTCAAGGAACTATATCTAAGCATTTTATAAGTGGACTGGTAAGGGTCAGCTCTCTTGAGCCATTCCTCTATTTCAAATTTATTCTACCTATTGCAATAACATAATCAACCTTGAGTTTTTCACTGAGGCAGTGGTATGATTTCTCTGCCCTTGATCACTAGTCTTTCTCGGCGCTCTTGCGGCCTGAGGCTCTTTCTTTTACTACATGATTTAGGTCCCAATATTGTCCCTTCCACTAATTCTCCTCAAATTCACATGAGCAGATATTTAATTAACCTTTTTTTATAGGTAAAATCCATTGTAAATTTGTGAGAAAGTATATTTTTTGTCACTCTTCCTTCCTCCATCCCAAAATGAGAATTAGAGAAAAGAACAAGCATATTGGGAATTTTATCAAGCATAAATAAAATAACCTAGCAATATTTAGACCTGTGTGATTAAGTTTTTAATATTTCCACTGCACAACCCCACTTTAGTCAAGGATATGTTAAGTGAGAATGTGGTTTATAAATTTTTGGGGAACAAACCAGAATAAATAGTTCAATATTCAATATTAATTGAACATTATAATTAATTTGAATGTTATTCAAGACTTTATCTCACATAATAAAAAATGTACAAAAAACACTTTGGAAAATTATGCTTTATTTCCCACTGTCTTATAGGAACAATGGTTAGTTTCAATATAAGTTGAGAAATTATGAATTATAACTCATATAAATTAAAATATGCAGTGCTTGATATACTATTATGTAAGAATTATAGTCATGCTGTCATTTGCCAAATTGAAAATCCAATATTTTTTGTATTTTTAATTAAATTTATTGGATTATTATTTTGATCTTATTTTGAATATCTGAAAGATTTATGAGCCAAAAATGTAATCTTTTTGTTCTAATATTTAACTTTTAGTAAACAGTTTGTGTTTATTTTGTGTAAAATTTAAGTAAATTTAGTATTTAGTAAAACTACAATTGTTCATGTTTTTACAACTATTAATGAACAAATTATCTATGTGCTATACACAAATAAAAGTGAATGACAGTTTAAAAAATACATTAAAACAAATGCAAAATGTGTCTTTCCAGATTTTGATTTAGCTAATTAGAAACACTATGTATCAGAAGAGTCATTTAGCAATCAAGGAAAAGGCTTAGTTTTAAAAGCCAAACTATCTTGATATTTAGAAAAGCAGCAGAGCAGTAATTTCACTTCTGTCTTTATTAGTGTCTTGCTTAAATTGGGTATTGATGGTTTCAGTCCCCATTGCTTAATGGAAAAAGAAATCTTTGCTCAGAGCAATTAAAAGGACTGAAGGTATGATAAATAATGAGGTGTCTGCAAAAAAGGGAAGTGGTGTCTAACAGGCCTGCCAACTAACTCTACTCCATAATAGCAGTCCTGGCTGGAAGATTTGATTATGTTGTTATACAACAGTGATAGTCCCTGAAGACTGAATTGCATACCTGCTTTGTATTACCATTTAGGCATTTAATCACTGTTGATGTTTTGTGTTGCACCATTTTCTGGTAATCCTGTTCAAACAAGTTTAACAGAATTTAGACAAGTCTGGTTTCATGCAGAGTTTCCAGTCTCCCTGTCAAAGCAGTAGTAGGTCTAGTTACCAATGTCAGAAAATAGATGTGAGCTAGTTTCCCTACAGGAACATATGGATGAATAATGTGATGATCAGGAGCAGGAGTTGCTCCTGCCCAAAGACTATGCCCTTGATGCTGCAATCCACCCAGCAAAGCAATCCGTGATACACATCCCTCTCTACAATGTTTGTCCACGAGGACTGGCTTTACATCACCCTCCCGTATCTCCTCTAGGAGAACATTACACTGTTATCCAATCTGTCTTTTCAACTCCCTGAGAACAAATTACAGACCTGAAAATTGAGTCAACCTATAAAGTAGTAGCTCAATTCCAAGCTCTGTTAGTCACAGAAAAACTATTTCCCAGTTTTGTGATGTTGTTACTGGTGCAGTTTTCCTAAAGCAGAGCAAGAGGGTTATACATTTGTGTATGCCCTCAAAGAACTTCATCTAGGTGCACTGCACAAGCTCACCTCTCTTAAGTTAACCTGAAGTAGTTTGTTTATCTGGCTGTTAGCCAATCTCTTGACAATTGCAGCATAGCAAAATTGAGTTTTTAAGACCAAAAAGAACTGAGTACATTCCAGTTTATTGTTTTTGAGGACATTGCCTTCACAATTCTTTCAGTACTAAACACAGGGTCTAAGAGGCTGGGCTGGCATTTGTTGAGTAAACGAACATAACGGCAGTCTTGTAATGTGAACTAGATTGTCTGTAAAGCTATTGAAGTTATGGGCACTGGCTACCATAACCTGGTTCTAACTCAGCATCATACTGGTGGGAAGGGGAGAAAAGCATTCTCCAAGATTCTCTAAGGATCTCTAGTTGGTTCAGACAAATGCCAATCAGGGGAAAATTCTAATAGTCAAGAAGTGAAATCAGTTAGAAAAATGGGAGGTGTCTTAGGGAACAAAAAGTAGCTGAGGAGCATGGCTGCTGGAATCATTACAGAGCACATTTAGATTTATGAGAAAGTCTCCATACAGGCTAATTAGTGCTGGCAACTCCCATCCTCTTCATACCAGGCCCCAATGTCACCTATTAGTATCGTGACTAACAGGTTACATTGGTATTTCCTAGGTTATTAAATCTTAGGATATTCTCTGAGATAAATTTATATTCTTATTTTTAAATGCTTAGAATAGAGTCAGAAACATAAGGTGATCAATAAACATTTGTGTTGATCCTTCCTAAGGAATATGCTAGAGATCAAGTATCAGACAAGCAAAATGATCAGAGAGAAGGCATAATATAATGACTTGAAAACAATAAATATTTACTTATAGAACTAAGTGTTGGTTAGAAGGGACAGGGTATAGTATATAATGCCATATGCTCTGGCATTGTAGATATACTACACTTGGAAAACGATATGCAAGAAATGTTTAAAATTTTTTATTGGGGTGCCGGCCGGTGGTGCAGCAGTTTAGTTCACACTTTGGCAGCCCAGAGTTCACTGGTTCGGATCCCGGGAGCCCGCCGACACACTGCTTGTCAGCCATGCTGTGGCGGCGTCCCATGTAAGGTGTAGGAAGATGGGCACGGATATTAGCTCAGGGCTGGTCTTCCTCACCAAAAAGAGGATTGGCAATGGATCAATGGATGTTAACTCAGGGCTGCTCTGCCTCACAAAAAAAAAAAAAAAAAAAATTGGTAATTGTATTAAGGATGGTAGTATTTGTATTGTTAACTGAGGCTATTATGGATGTAATGTGGCACAAAACAAATAGGTAATTATGTCGTATTCTAATTGCATCATCCTCTGTGTCCTTGAGAAGGAAGATTCTCAGTGTGGAAAAAAGAACACACAGGTGTTAGGTGAGGTTATGTAAAAACATGGAATTCTTGAATTTGAATTATAAGGATCAACATGAACTCATAAGGTATTTTATCTTCAAAAAATTCCATCCATCATCTATCTTCTATTTCTCTCTCTCTTTATCTATTTACCTCTGCATGTATATATACAATTTCCTTGCTCCATCCACTGAAAACTTAGAAAAAATGAATGATCATCCTTAATGCCACCCAAGCGGAGCGTGTGAACTTAACCACTATGCCACCAGGCCAGCCCCACTATTATTATTTTTAAAAGCTGTTAAACTAATATTTATCAAGATGTTGCTATATTCCAGGCATTGTTCTAAGTGTTTAATTGTATTAACACTGTTAAAATTCTCATCAACCTAGAAAATATGCAATACCATTATCTAATTTGCAGAAGAGGAAACTAAGGGGCAACGAAGTTAAGTAACTTGCATCTGTTCCCCAGCTAGTGTGTGGTAGAGACACACACCACACACTATGGTGTGTTGGGTGCAACAAAGAAGAGATGACCAATCTGGAGATGCTTTCAAGGAGGTGACATTGCAGGAAAATTCAAAAGATATTCAGCAAATACTTTCTCTCCTTACAGTCCATTATTGTAAATTATCTAAGTAAGCATATTTTCTCTTACATATCCCTCTCCCAAATTCATCTTATCCTTATTTCTAAGGCTTCCAACCTATTAAGCCTGTTTATGATGGTGTATACCGTGATCTCTTTCCTGAATCCAAAAGTCAGAACTTGACAAGAAGATGATCACTTTAGAAATTTGAGAATATAATGTATCCTTGTCTCCTGCAAAGATTTGCTTCAAATTAAGCTTATAGATGTCCCTTTATATCAGAGTAAGAAAATTATCTTTTCATGCAAATACTCTATGTGGATAAAATTAAATGTAAATCTAAAAGACAATCTGATACTCTTATATCACATGGCATCCGCATGATGATTCCCATCCTAAGGAGAAAAAAAACAAGAATTTTCCTGTTCATAATTGTGTTCTAGAGACTTCTCTCTAACTCTGATGCTAAAATAATCAAACTTCAAGGTTTTTGAGCTTTATAAATTCACCTTGTTTTCTAATAACAATCTGATTAGCATCGAGAGTATTTATTTTACTAAAAGCTGCATTTAAAAAACTCTAGCAGCTTCCAGCAACATTCTGACATTCATTTTCACATGAAACTTGCTTGAGGTTTCAATGTATAGCTTCTGTTAGAGTTTTAAAATGTTATTTTGCAGAGTGTAACCTCATACATATTCTAAAATATAGAATCAAAAATACAGAATGTGTATCCACTAAATATCTATAATTTGGGCAGTAATAGCAGTGCCTGGATTTTCTAATCTGTAAATGGCAGTACTTATTTTGTTTATGACAATTGTTATTCAGAGGAGAAAAAGTAATAAAAAAATTAGCAATTGCAGAATAGTGATAGAAAAGTGATATAAAGTCATATTAGGGTTAAGTCAAAATCCTTTTGATCTTTCTCATCCATAAAAGGAGAATTAAATATCAAATAAATGTTTCATTGATTGGTATCATTCTATAATTATAGGTATCATGTATAATTTGTATTTATAGATATTTATGTATAATTTATATTTATTATAAAAATATAGAAAACTAGAGATATTTATCTTTATAGATATTTTAGATTCATATATATATTGTTTTTCAACTGTTAGAGAATAAACATTACATTTAAACAAATTAATTGAATTTTAACTATCTTCTGGTTATTAGATTCCTCCTGAAGATATAGAATGAAGAATTTAATTTCTCTATACACTTTACTGTTGACTTTTTAGAATATATTTTCTTAGAGAATTATCTTCCCAAACTAACATAACAAATTAACAAATTATTGTACCATTCCACAGAAGGAGGATGAACACCCTTCACGCTCAAAATCTGGTTCCTGTGTTGGGACTGATGACACTGTAAACTCACCAAGAGTGTATGAAAAGTTTTATTACTTACATAGTGAGTCTTTCTGGGTAGAGGACAGTGGCTCCCAGGCAGGTTCAAAAATGGAAAGGAGAGAGGCTTGGGGTTTTTATGGTGGAGCAGCGGTGAGGATTCCCACATCTGAGCAGTGCTTTGAACCTCTTACTGGCACTAAAGAGAAAATTACTCAGCTTTCTCAGATGTGGGGACTAGGGGGAAGAGGAAGAGGTGAGGCTCAAAAGCTCTCAGCGTACAAACATAAAAAAAAAAAAAATGGAGTCACTCTCTTTTTTACACAAATACAAATTACTCTTGAAGTGAGGCAGGAGGAGCTGTAGGATGTGATGTCAGTAGGGGCCAGATCATGGAGGCCCTTGGAGGCCATAGGAAGGGGTTTAGAATTACACATAATTGGTATAAGAAGATATGAAATAGTTTTAAGCACAGAAATGGCAGAAGGTGATTTACATTTTTTAAAGATGCCTTTGGCATAAAATGCTTGGTATAAAATAAGATGCTTGGCATAAAATGGGCTCTCCAGAGGCCGTGGTAAAATCAAGGAGGCAGTTAGGACTGCAGTAGAGCAGGTGTAAGGAGACAGTGGTTGCCCCTGAGTTGTGACACCAGAGACAGGGAGAAAACTAGAGATGCATGTTTGTAGTTAGAACCTAGAGGACCTGTGGAAGGATAGAGGTGGGAAGTGAGGGAAAGAGTGGGACATGAAAGAACCTTCCATTTCTGGCTATAGCAACCAGATTTACAGCTGCACAATTTATAGCGATGAAGGTTACAGAGGAGTAACTGTTCTGCAAAATAATCAGGGACATTGCTCAAATAAATACCTGTTGAAATGAAAAGGCAAATTAAATATTTGCACAGAGACAGATTCTCTAAATGTCACTACTGATGTGCATACATTAAGGAACCAAATTTGTAAATCTGAAAATTACTTAAAGAGGTTTTTAGGTATTTTAAATTGTTAGTTTCTTCATAAGTGTGATATAATTTATTGTTTCATAGTAGTTCTCCCAATTTTCTCATCTCTAAAAATAAAAGAATTGTGGTTGTTTCTAACGCCATTTTCTACTCAAATTGTATGTCGTTCTGATTCTAGGTGTACAAAGAGTGGTTGAGGTATGATGTAACGAATACACGTGTTGCCATTAGAAGGGGAGCTTTGTGTACAAGAATGTTGACTAAGTCTAGAATTCTTTCTTGAGTCTTGATTATTTAGGTCTTTGATGTTTCTGCATTGTCAGCTAAGAAGAAAATTCTGTTTTTTACAAACAGTTCTCTAATGATAACAAATGGTCAAATTCAACTTGGCAAAACTCCTTCTTTCAGAGCATTCTTTCTGGAGATTGATGGCACAATAGCTTCCATGTGCCTACCCGCTCGACAAAAGATATAACAACATGTAAAATGACGAGTTAAAAGGAACAAGAATCTTAAACAAATTTCTTTTCACTTAGGTTACTCACTTTCTAAAGGCCACAACACCTTACATAACATTTTAGCTGATTGCACCACCCCTGTTTATAAGGAAATCAGAAAGAGTATAACCAAAGGGATTGCAAAGGCCAAATAGCTTGACCTTAAATCATGGTGAAGACCTCTGAACCAGTTTGTCTCCTATCTGTCCCTGAAAGTTGCATGAATAATAAATAAAACTATATCACCAGAGGTCCTCACAGGTGCTGTGTAAGCCAAAGAATGTAACAACACAGCAAAGTTTGAGTCTGAAAGCTAATAAATCAAGAACTAGTCTACGTAGTAAAACCGCACAATCGCGTGGCTGGTTGATAGCCATGACAGCCAAAGTGAATTAAATCAGGAAAAAAAAGAAACAATTCTGCTCCATTGTTTTATCCCTTTTAAATCTAATAGAAGCAGAAATACAAGTGTTTACCATTCTTTTAGCAAAATAGACTTTCAAAAGATGAATGTATCCACCTGTGTTATACATAAAACATACATCATGTCAGCAAGCACTAGATTTCTCTCATGGTTTGAAGTTATGTGATTTAAAACTTATTCCCTAAATTCAGCAGTTAAGGTAAGTGAATCATTTCTCTGCCAAAACATAAAGAAATAGAAGTTGTTTTATTGATGCATTCATTTAGTAAGCCCATGATACCTCATTAACTAAAAGAGCCATATAAACCTGCAACAATTTGCAGACTATTATGTCAGACTCATTAGGGATTAAGTAAAAGCATTGCAAACCAATTCCCGAGGATTGCTAGAAGGTAATCAGGTAAGGACGTGTAGTATAATGCTTACAAACAATGCACTTATGTATAATGGATATACGCTTGGGCGTTTCTTCCCACACCATCGTTCATTGAAAATCTGAAAATTGTAACTGACCCTGATTTTGAACTGAGAGTGGAAATTTTTGTAACAAGTTAAAAAATGTGAATCAAAATATATAGCTGTACAAATATAAGTAAAAAAAATGTTATTTTAAACTTTGTATTTAAAAATTATATTAAAATACAAATAACACAAATATCTATAATAAATGTTCTGAGATCTTTTAAAATCCATTATAATTTTTTTCTTGTTTCTTAAAAGCTGCTATAACATCTAGAGACAGTAAAGTATTAAGACATAATCTCTGTTGCCAGAATTTGTTATGGCTGTGTGACTCTTAGCAAGTTACTGAACCTCTCTGTGACCCAGTTGCTTCATCTGTAAAATGAAGAACAGTACCTACCTCTAGGATTGTTGGGAGAATTTCCTAAATGAATACAAGTAAAGTCCTTATACTAGAGGGTGGTATATTGTAAACAGTGATAAAATATTTGCTATTTCACTGTATCAAATCAGGGTTTTTCATCTTTGTTGTGCCATGGACTCTTTTGGAAGTCTGGTGAAATATTTATCATATTAATGTTTTTTTTAAACTTCAAATAAAATAAATATGATTATAAAGAAAACCAATTATATTGAAATATGCTTCCATCCACACACTCCCAGGGATCCATGAACGCAGGGTTCATTCAGGAACACTCCTGAGCTTTATAATGTCAAATAGGTCTTCTTGTTACTCATCCCTTTAGTTGGTTTGTTTTTCCTATAATAAACTCTCTCCATGCAGTATCATTAGCCAATTGATTGTGCTTAGTGTGCAATTTTATTGCTTACTTGGACAAATGATGAATTTTTATTCTTTTATACTAATTCTACTCTGAAAATATAGATTTTGTCACACCTATGTGCATGTGTATTTCCAAACATTTTCCAAATTCTGTGTATATATATAAGATAAATCTACATTAAATCAACTTCTCCCAAACAGACCATTTCTAAATCAAATATAGAGCCTTTCAAAGATTTAAATTTTATCAATATTTTAAAATAATCAAATAAGGTGTTGAGTGATAATGCACAAAAACTCTGCAACAAAAAAATTTAAATAAATAGTGACATTAAATATAGATCAAGAAAGAAATCTTTTTCAAAGATATCAAATAAATGGAAAGAGAATTGCTTATACAAGTACTATGCAAATTGGATAAAAGTGTCCCAAATTCCTATAACTAGATATAGCAAAGGACACTTACAAAGAAGCCAATAATAGGTCAGATACAGAGTGGAAGGAAATAGAATATGCAAACAGATGAGGTTTATGAAGCTTTTTAAAAGAAAACTAAATAAATCTTACTGACATTGTACTGATAAGCAATGAAAAATCCCAGTAAATAATATTTTCAGTATATTCCACTATAAAACTAGTGCAAATTTAGTCAATACTTGCATTTAACCCTTGTGTAATAATTCTGTTAAAAAGTTCCAGCAGTAGAATTGTTTTACCTTTACCAATTATAAAACCAATAAAATAAACAATGTAGTACATTTTTCACTTTACAAATAAATGGACTGAGGAAAAAGTAAGAAATATGATTTGAATTAAGACTTTGAGGTCTTAATACATTAGTCAGCATGCTTTTAAAATTAGTTGCCAAATAATTATAGACAAAGAGTAACACGTCTGAAAAGAGCAGTTATTGAGTAGCTTTAACATTGTCTTCATATCCAAAAGCACTAAATTATATTCAAAACAATGAAAAAACTTCTGATGATAGCATTTCATCAATACCAAATGCACTTTCCAAATGAAACCTTGAGCAAAAAAAGAAAAAATCATTGGTGTGCAGAATAGATGTGTAATAGATACTAATAGTTTCTGAAGGGAAACAATGTTAAACACAAGATCCATTCGTTTCCTATATTTTCATTTAAGACCAAGTAATTTGTTATTTTTAAAAAAGTATATCTTTTCTTTGGAGGGTTTTGCCAATAAAAGATGGGAAGAAGTCAGCTTCCTCAGATCACTTTTAGTTTCAGCACCTCTTCTCCCTGTTAATTTTAATTACCAATAAAAAAGAAAGTTTACGCTTAAGATCTAAATAAGAAGTTGGTGAGCACGTAGATTTGAACTGTAGCCAATTCCTCTTCAAGTTCTGTTTGGACCAGTGCAACAAAAACGCCAAGGCCTGTAATTTACATAGCAAAGTCAATTTCAAACTCCCTAAATTACACAATCCAGGATGAAGTGGAGACAGAAGAATGTGTCAGAACACAAGGATGCACTCAATCAAAATGTCTGCTTTCATCCATAGTGCCGTATATCAAAATCTTAAGTGACCATGATGTGTCAAAGGTACATATTACACACACATGCATATGCATGCACTTATGCACGCACCTTTGTAAAGAAACAATCCTCCTATCTCAGGAGGACTGAGGAGTAAAGTATTTGTTACCTAATGAATGATATAGAATCTTCCATGGAAAAATGTCCGTATACCCAAACAGTTTAGCAAAATTGTTTATACACAAACAACTTTGCATTTAGCTTTAGAGTGTTTGTGGAAGAGTCTACAAAACTTCAGTTTAACAGGTACAAGTTTAGATTTACTGTAAGGCCTGTTCTGGAACAGGACATCTTTGCTTGTCTGACTAAGACCAATTATAATTAAACAAAATGGATCAGCTCCCAAAAGGTTAAATACTTAGAGCTGCTTTTTCAAACACAGCCAATATGAGAATATACAATAAGCTAACAAGGTATTAAAAACACAACAAAATAAAGGCATATACACATACAAGCACGCACACACGTGCGCGCGCGCACACACACACACACAGTGGGTTCACATCTAACTGTGGAGGATTTGCAATCTCCATGGAATTTCACATTAAAAAATGAAATGCTACACATTGCTCTACATTGTCACTACTATTTCTGGCTTATTTCCACATAGAAGAGATAGAACCATTAGAGAAATCTTTTTCAATCAAGCATTTGGGTTTTTAGCCCTGCACACTATATTAGGCAGAGATTATCAGGTGGTCTGTCTGTATTTTATCAACCCAAACAAAAGTTGCTATCAAACTGGTTCTATAATGGTTGTTTTACAACACCAATATCTTAAGAAACATGTGGCAGGTGCATACTGTGGCTATAACTAATATAATGGTTTTCTGGTCATCATTTTCTATCCTCACTCATCAATAGTTGGAATTTCCTAAATATTCTTTCATTCTTAGTGGGTTGAGTACAGATTCTGGAGCTAAACTGCCAGAATAAGAATCCTGGTTCTATCACCTACCAGTTGTGTGACCACGGGTAAGTTGCTTAATTTGTCTGTGCCTCAGTTCATTCAACTAGAAAATAGTTATCAGTAACAATACCCACACTTGGGATTTTTTTGAGGATTAAATAGGCTAATACATATAAAAGAACCTAGAATAGTGTCTGCCTACCCCCAAAAGGTGCTTTGAAGTTTTGAATATTATGATTATTCATTTATTCATAAGCTAAGGCACAGAGTAAATGAAGTTTCACACAGTTTCAGTTCAGAATATACCAAAATTTGTTCTAGGGAACACTGAGAAATTAATACCTATTTTAACTGGTTTCCCCAAATTTATTAGATTATGTAACCCAATTTTGTCTCTTTGTTTATAAAATTCTAATAAAAAACTGTCTATATTCTGGAAATAATATTTCTCCAGTGGATCCAAGGAAAGGGAGCAGAACGAGCATTAAAGCAAGACTAGAGTGGCAATAGGAATTTTCATGTTGTTTGTGTGGCAGCATCAGGGACAGCCTCATTCTGGAAATATAAGAGGAGCTAAAAGTAAAATTGTTGGCATCCTGAAGACCTTCTCTATGGAAAAAAATAGAGCAAAGGACATATTATAAAGACAGCAAAGTACTATGTTTTCCCAGAATAAAATGGTTTGGCGATAAGGGAGAGATTAAGAGCTCCATCTTTAAATCTCATTTGGTCAGATCATAGTGTTAATCCATTCTTGTTGTGGTTATCTACATATATTTAAGCCAAACTCATTTCTCAATGATGTTAGTTTCTGAGTTAACGAAATTCTATCTTACACTCATCTTTTTATTATCTTTATTGATTTCAATACCCACCTAGTTAGTACCTAAATCTCCTCTCTTTCAATGATCTTCTACCCCAGTTTAACCTCTTCCTCTCATTCCTTCAGTTATAATCCTAACCCAGTCATTACCAATGACTATAATTTACACAATTTCAATTTCAAACATCTCACCCTCCAACCACTACTTTTTGTCTCTAAAGCTCACTCTCTCTGGTACCCTTACACTAAAATGCTTCAATTACACCAAGGTATCTTTTCATTATCCCTCAACTTATCTTCATGTCCTAAATTACTTCCTTACTCAATGTAGATTACATGGCCCATCACCGAAAGCATTCCCTGAATAGACCCTCAATTCTCCTGTCCTCTTTACTGTACCCACTTGTTCCATTCACAGGACAAAATTCTAATCCTAGTGAAATCCAATGCAATTCATATTTTGTACCTCATCCACTCAAAAGAATATGGATAAAGACACACAATTATGCAAAAAAGATCTGATTTTCCAATCAAAGCTGATAACCTCAAATGGTTCCTAATTACTGCCTAGTAATTGTACTAATTTCCAAAGTCCATTCACCCTCCTACTCTTCCAGACTATTTCACAACTTCTAGTCTCTAAAATCGCCATTCTCTTTCTTATTTTCAGATGTCTCTTTTTTCCTATTTTGCTGACAGAAATAGAAGTAATTGGAAGAGCACTTTAACAGGCTGCCATTGCATTCACCAACTCACCCACAACTCTACCCATAGATCTACCCATAGATCAATTGCCTTTGCACCCAGGTAAACAAAACTGCCACTTGTACACTGAATCCCAAAGTTTCATACCTTCCCTCTATTGCTTCATCAAGTATATTCAGCATCTGACTATCTCTTTTCACCTCCCCAATGACACTAGAAATCCATTATCATTTCTCTGTTGACTTATTGCAATAACTTTCTACTTAATCAGTCTGCCTGCTTCTGTCCTTGCCTCTCCTACTATATATCCTCGACATAGCAGCCAGGATATGACATTCTTCTGCTCAAGTTCCTATAATGTTTTCTGGTTCATACAGAGCAAAATCTAATATCTTTTAAATTTCTACAAATATCTAGTGATCTGGCTTCTCTTCTGCTTTCCTGATTTTCCTTGAACACACCACCTCAGCATCTTTGCACATGCTTTCTCTCTACTTAAAAAGTTTTCCCAGTATCCACATGGATTTGCCTTCATTTCCTTCAGGGCTTTCTTTAATGTAACCTTATTATTGTCTTCTCTGATTACTTTATTACAATTTGCATCAAGCCTGACCACGGAATTTTTATCCTCCTGCTTTGCTGTATTTTTTTCCCATAACATTGCCATCATCTGACATTTGTTTGGTTAATATTTGTTAAGTTATTCCCATGTATAATTAAAAATCAGTAATATACCCAGGCTTCCTGAAGTGTTGCTCAACCTCTAAGCCTCTAAAATATAAGTAGAACTGCTGGAATAGACAGATGCTCATATGGAAACAATAACCCAAATACGAGTAAACCTGCCAGATTATTCTCATTACTGCATCCCATGTTTTCCCACAGTGGTGATTCTTTGATCCAATGCTAATCCCATCTCAAATAGTTTCCTCTAGCCCCATCTTTCACTTCTTTACATATAACTTTAACAACTTAAATGTGAGCTTTAACTGTTTCCTTTTGTTCTAGTGTGCTGTCGTATATGGCTATACCTACTTTGGTATTATTAGGTAATTATCCCAAACATTAAGAACCATAAGCATATTCTTTTTACAGGCATTAGATCTTATAAAGAATAGCCACGTCAGACAGTTTTTTCTAAAAACATGTAATGAAGATGAAATGCAGTAATGTGTAAAAATGTTTTACATGAGTGTTTTAAGGATATTCTGAAGCTCATTTTAAAGGAAACACTTATTGTGGAAGATTAGAAGTAAGCAATAGCCACGAAACTCTATAGATATTTTAAAAATTAGCTGTCATCATTTCAAGATTCAATCTCTTGTCAACTGAGAATCAGAAGAGAGAGGTGACTCAGACTCCAACAAGTCTGCTAGTAAGACTGCTCTTGTGATTCAGAGAACACACGTAAATCAACAGTGTGGCAGAGATTTCCACTCACACATTCATCATGTGACTTCATTCTGACACATCAGACATAATTCAGTCAAATGCCCTAAACCATGATGCTAGAGAATTCACAATAACATTACAAATAATGAAAAAATTTTAGAAACACTATAGGAACCATCTATTCACTACCGTAATATGAGTAACAATAGTAACAACTACCAATTCTGGAGTGTCTTTTGCCTTAGGTTAGGATCGTTATGAATGCCATCTTTAATATCTAAAACAGATTTCCAAAAAGTCACTCTTATGTTATATTACCGAAGGAAAAAAATGCGATTCAGAGGGCTTAAATATATGTCTTGAATCAAACAATTAATAAATAGTAGAACTGAAATTACACCCAGGTCTTTTTTATTTCAAAGCCCTTATTCCTTAAACTATGTCAAACTTCCTCTCGTTGTATTTAGTGAGGCCCTTAATAATAGTCAGAAAATAAATTTTAAATCTAAAACAAAGAAAATTCTAGTGACAATTATTAATCAAATTGACATGTATGCAACTCAAAGAAAAATTACAAAGTTGAATGGATGTGGAATTGTCCATGTCATAGACTCTGTGGGAATGATAAAATTATTTTTATTTGTATAAATATGGTTATAAAACTCTAATGTCTTTAATTATTATTAAGTGGCCAAATACAAACATTCAGAAGTACAAACAAATTTAGATAAAAGTTTATGTGACATCAATTCTAATTGTTTATCTTCTATTACCATTATAACAATATTGTCTTTTGCCAAACTAAAAGCATAGAATAAGAAAAAATACAAAAGAAAACATTTTAAGTTCAATATATAGAAAACATTTTTGTTCCTACCTTATATTGACCTGTTTTGCATTCATATTCAGGATTAAAACAGAAAACTGATTAGAGCAAACCTTTTTAAATGTCAAGGGGGGAATACAGCCATGCCTCAAAGCACCAAAAACAACTGAAATATACTGTAATAAGTTCTATAGTAAAGATGAGTACAAAGAGACTTTGGAGCCCTAAAGAAGAAGTAATGGATTCTGCCCATGATGGAAAAGTGGGAGTTGGTAGCAGAAAGGCCTCAGAGAGAAGATATAATTTGAGCTATGCCTTGAAGGACAAACGAATTCCACTGGGTTGAAAGGAAGGAAATAATATTCAGGCAGAGAGAACATGAGCAAAGGCATACTCATTGGGGATGTAAAAACATTATTAAACCTGCATTCATCTATACAAAACGTATAATCTGTTCAGAAGCCTGTACATTCTGCTCTAGTTCAATTAATTCAATAAATACTTACTAAAACCCACTATATGCTGGAAAGTATAAAAATGTGAGACCAAAATTAATAATGCAGACAAAAATTGTTACAGCATTGCAGAGCAATTCTAATGCATGCTGCAGTAGCCAGAGAGAAAGCAATATGAAAGTGAGAACTAGAATAGGAAGAGAGGAGTGGAGAGGGCATCCCACGAAGGAGGAATATTAGAAACAAATAAATAAAATGGGAACAATAATTGAACTTTCGCCTGGATTTTAATGAAACAATTTGCATTTCTTCCTTTTGATACATACATTAGAGAAGAGAAAGAAAAGTCAGGAAAAGCAGTTATTTAGAGAAATAAAATTGAATAAGCTTTAGTTATATATTCAGAAAGAGTCCTCTTAGCTTATCCAATGGAATAACATCAAGGAATTGTTCAAAGAATAACATGATAATGTAGTTGGAATAGAGTACAGCTTACTTCTAATATTTTAACCTATTAAAATACATTGTAACAGAAAAAAAAATTTGTCATTATCAAATTTTTTGTATGAATATAAGTGATTCTATTGGCATAAATGATGTACCCAAAACATTCATTTTCCAAAAAAAACTGGTTCAGCAACACTATGGATGTGACAGTCACCTTGGTTTTGAATTGTGTGATTGCATTGCCTTGTTAAATGTAATCTGTACAATCATGTAACAAATCATAGTGAATATATGTTATAATACAGATAATCCTCAAAACTATAAAATAAAAATGTCCCTGTAATTGCATGATTCAATTTTCCATATTATCACTGAATCCATACAATATTTGCCTTTGGACACTAAATTCTAAATAAAAAATTTCCTTTTAACTGTTCAATTAATTTTTAGGTAGTTGCCTGTCAATTTCTATATTTTATCTTTCTCCTATGAGATCTGCAATATATACAACCAGAGAAACATTTGATGCAGGATATTCATGTGCCATTTATCCCCTAATGACTTATGTTGACAGGGTATCACACAAATATCCATGATAATTAATATTAAAAGTATATAACTAGAATGTTAATAAGATTTAATGCTGTTTAAAATAGATGAGGGACTAAGTTGTAAGTTTAATGTGATTTATATGACTGATGTTTAAGTGTCTAGACAATTTTGACACCATGAGAATTAAAATTTTACAAAGTCTATATAGATTAGAAATATTAATTCATCATTGTATTACCTAAAACTGAAATAATTGATTACAATAAGTAGAAAAATTTTCTTGGAATTAAGCATAGAATTTTTTATGTACTTAAAGAGAATACTTAAAAACGATTTTTTCCTAGCTAGCAATTTAGTGAATGCTTTATAGATTATAGAGATGACTGTATGCAAAATGAAGGCAAATAATATAGACTAATTGTACTTACAATTTCTGGCTATTCTAATAAGATATTTTTAATGAAAAATTTGCTGTTTAAAAATCAAGCTAAACTTCTGGTTTCCAGTCCAACAAGTAAGACGCCTGGAAGTCACCACTCTGTCCTAACAAGAAGTGAAAAACTGAACTGAAAAGGTGGTGATTTTTTCCCTGGTCTGCAGGAGAAGTAAGGCCACAGGGCAAACTGCTTATCTTAGTCCGTTTGGGCTGCTATAGCAAAATACCACAGACTGGATGGCTTGTAAATGACAGAAATTTATTTCTTACAGTTCTGGAGTCTTAAAGGCCAGGGTCAGTGCCAGCATGGCTGGGTTCTGGTAAAGCCCCCAGTTGCAGACTGCTGACTTCTCTCTATGTCCTAAAATGATGGAGGGGGCCAGCGATCTTTCCTGGGCCTCTTTTATATGGGCATTAATCCCATTCCTTAGGGGCCTCATGACCTAATAACTTCCCAAAGGCCCACTTCCTAACCCCATCACCCTGGGCATTAGATTTTCAACACATGAAGTTTGGGGAGACACAAATATTCAGACCAAAACACTGGAGAATGCAAAATTGGAAGCCCAACAGGTCTTACCTGAGTAGAAACTCAAAAGCTGAAACCTCTGTGGGAACCAGTGCCAGGAGTGGGGAAACCTGAACTGTAAGTGATGAATTGCTAGAGGCTCAGCATGGACAAGACAGAGTCAGAAACTCCAGGTGCACCTAGTCATAGGGGACTCCTATTCTTTTGTGAGTTTTCTTCCAGGAGCTTGCCCTGGTTCTCACAGTGAACATCAGAAAAATCCCCTCATGCTTCCTGCAGGAGAAGAAAAGGAGCCATTTTGAAATACACCAGAGCATTCTATTCCTAATAAGGTCTGTCTTCAGAAGAAGCTAACTGAAGCCTAACGTGCTGGGGTTTTATCATAACCTAACTGACCTGAGGGAGGTGAAATATCCAAGTCTAGCCAGTTCTAGCCTTGCATGTGGAAAAAGGGAAATTCCCTATTCCAGCCCACTTTGGCCATCCCGTTCCATCTGAAGTTCACAGTCCAAAGGCACAGGCCTAACAGATTGTGACCTAATCATAGGACTATAAGATGCTTTCTATGCCCCTACACCTTACCAACATATTACTAAAGCCCTATTGAAACAGTTTCTTTTATCCAGTACATCTTTTCTGGCTATCAAGAAAAAATTACAAGACATAATAAAAGGTAGAAACAAACGCAAAAAAAAAAAAAAAATCTAGACATAGATCTTACCTACTTTTCAAAAATTAACTCGATGTGAATTATAGACCTAATTGTAAAACACAAGACTGTAAAACTTCAAGATAACATAGGAGAATATATAGATGGCTTTGGGTTTGGTGATAACTTTTTAGATACAACACCAAAGGCACAATTCATGAAAGAATGAACTGAAAAAGTGGACTTCAGTAAAATTAAATTTTCTGTTCTGTAAAAGATACTGTCAAGATAATTAAAAAACATAGGCTGGGAGAAAATATTTGCAAAAGACATATCTGATAAAAGAATGTTATCCAAAATATACAAAGAGGGGCCGCCCGGTGGTGCAGCGGTTAAGTTCGCGCTTGGCAGCCCAGGGTTCGCGGGTTCAGATCCCAGGCGCCTGCCGACGCACTGCCTGTCAGCCATGCCGTGGCGGCGTCCCATATAAAGTAGAGGAAGATGGGCACAGATGTTAGCCCAGGGCCAGTCTTCCTCAGCAAAAAGAGGAGGATCAGCAGTGGATGTTAGCTCAGGGCTGGTCTTCCTCACACACACACAAAAAAAAGCAAAATATACAAAGAACTCTTAAAACTCAATAATAAGAAAATAACTGCATTAAAAAATGGGCAAAAGACCTTAACAGACACTTATCAAAAAGATATACAGATGGAAAATAGCCATATGAAAACATGCTCCATATCATATGTCATCAGGGAAATGAAAACCAAAACAATGACTTATGACTACACACCTATTAGAATGGCCACCACCCAGAACACTGACAACACCAAATGCTAATGAGGATGTGGAGCCACAGGAACTCTCACTCATTGCTGACGGGAATGTCAAATGGTATAGCCAGTTCAGAAGACATTTTGGTAGTTTCTTACAAAACTAAAAATATTCTTATCATATGATCCAGCCATCACATTCCTTGGTATTTACCCAAAGGAACTGAACACATGTCCACACAAAAACCTGAACAAGTATGTTTAGAACAGCTTTATTCATAGTTGCCGAAACTTGGAAGCAATCGATATATTTTTTCAGTAGGTGAATGGATAAATAAACTGCAGTATATCCAGACAACGGAATATTATTTGGTGAGACATGAAGGAAACTTCAATGCATATTGCTAAGTGAAAGAACCCAATCTGAAAAAACTAGATACTGCATGATTCCAACTAGATGACATTGTAAAAAAGGCAAAACTATAAGACAGCAAAAAGATCAGTGGTTAGGCCTCAGTTGCCAGTAGTTGGGTCAGGTTGGGGAGAGATGAAAAGCAGAAGGACAGAGGATTTTTAGTTGAGTGAAACTACTCTCTGATATTATAATGGTGCATGTCATTATAAATTTGTTCAAATTCATAGAATGTACATCACCAAGACTGAACCCTAATGTAGACTACGATCACTGGGTAAAAATGATGTGTCAGTGTAGGTTCATCAACTGTAGCAAATGTACCACTCTGGTGGGGCACGTTGACAACAAGGGATGCTATACATGAGTTGGGGCAGGGGGTCCATGGGAAATCTCTGTACCTGCTGCTCAGTTTTCCTCTGAACTTAAAACTTCTCTAAAAAATAAAGTCTATTTAAAAAAACCTCAAGCTATGAACATTGTTTTATTGAAAATGACAACATGGTAGTCAAGTTCTGAATCCATGTTCATTTCATAAACATTATTTTAAAATAGTTGTCAAAAAATGTATAACAATGGTAATTAACCCCTAATAAATAGAGAGCATTGTGGGTTCTTCCCAACAATCTTTGCTGCTGCCCATAGTTTTATTTGATTTCTGTAAAAAACACAAAATCTGATAAAATACACCTTTATATTTATTGTGCTCTTATCAAGACTCCCAAAATAATATCCATTATTATGTGAGGAATTTTCTTCTTTATTCTAGATATTCCTCAGATGTTTTCCACTGAAATAAGCAATACATTTTAAAGGGAAAAGCACAACATCTCAAGAGATTTTTGATTTGTTTTCTTTTTAAACACAGGGATCAAGTACAAAACTATTACCCAAATTTTATAAGTACCATTCTTTAATGAACACAGAATAAACCTAGTAAAATAAAGTTTTGTTAGTTGCAACCTGTACAGATTTGGAAAATACATTTGGAAAAGAGCATGCAGATAAAAAACCTAATAACAAATGATGAGAAAAAGTTATTCATACAAAAAGAAATACGTTATAATTAAGAAAAAGTAACTTGGATTGTGATGCAAAGGTGCATCAATAGTCTTTAAAAATAGATATGTTTATTCCTAAAATATTTTAATTTGATCATAAATGTTTTAGTTATACTTATGAACACAATTTTACCTATTAGTAAAATATAAAGCAAAAACAAAAAAACCCTGAAAAATGTGTATTTGTGAAAGTAATCATTTTAACTGTCAAGTGGCTTAGCACAAAGTTGGCACAAAGCTATGCATGCTGGACTTCTCTATCTCTCTCTATATAATGTTTGAAGGAGAAAACCTAGGTAGCCTAAAATATACACTAAATCAACTTTAACGCATGTAATGTAAAATGAATGCACAACCTATATTATGATATTTGAATAGAAAATCAGGAAACCTATAACTTCTCTTTACATTTTGCAAATTTCAGTAAATAATTTTACTAATTTCACAAAATTCAGTGACAGTGTGCAATACTGTTCAAAGTCTGGTTTTATTTATCAGTAATCCTCTCCTCCCTCTCCTTTATCCAAACTTCACTTCTGAACAATATTCTTTAGAATTTATCTTTTATTATTTTTAACTTCTCCCTCCAGAACGTGGAGGGCAACCTATGGCTCACTGTCTGTTTTTGTAAATGTATTTTATTGGAACAAACCATACTCACTTGATTATGTGTCTATGGCTGCTTTCCTGGTATAACAACAGAATTGGTAGTTACAAGAGAGACTGTATGGCCCAAAAGGCAGATAATATTTATCTGGCCCTTTCCAGAAACATTTGTCAACCTCTGCTTCATAAGATGTAAAAATTCTAATCAGCAATTTAGATTACTAAAAGATGTCACCAAGAGATAAATAGCCTTTATCTTAAAACCATGTTTATTTTTTAACAAATCAAGACATTTTACTAGAAATGATGGGAGAGATCATCTATTAATATAATACATACTATATATATAAAAATAATATATTTTAGGGATCAAAATAATTGAGGCTCATAGAAAGGTTGAACTTTGCCTGATTCCACCACCAAGTGGCAGAGCTAATATTGAAAGCAAAGTCTGCCAACTCCAAGTACATGCTCCTTCCCTTTCACCAGCTGAACTAGAGACCAAAAGGAACAGAAAAAGGCAATTTTCAAGACTTGTAACAATTCAAAATGAGTAATACAGATGAATGTACTTTATAAATTGCAAAACACTAAAAGTGCTCCTTATTATTATTATCTTTGCTAATCAATGTCTTAGGCATTTTATCGCCATCAATTATTGTACAGTAGTTTTGCTTAAACACTTGATGGGTAACTGTTTATTGGATAAATTCATTGAAGAAATGTAATTTTTCTTCACTTTGTTTTACTTCTGGTACTATACTATCCTTAGAAGTGAATACTAGTGGATGTTATTTATTACATATTTGGTGTTTGGCACAAAACTCACTTTAAAAAGTTTACAAAATATACGGCACACATGTAGCTTTTATTCACAATGATTTCAAAACATCCACAGTATTGACTTAGACATAATAAATGAATTGCATGCTATTCAACATATCAGTATATAAAATTAATTATTTGTGTGTAGAGAAACTAGTTGCTTTCTTTAACTTAAAGTTGAGAAAAAGATAAATAGATGATGAAGAAAAGAGACAGTCATATTATTTTTGTGAGGAATCAAGAGTGTATTTTATTTATGAGTTGCATTTGTATTTAGATCAAGTATCAAAAGCCACCAGTTCAGAGGATTTCCCTATATGCTATCTAAGGTCTCACTCAGCCCTTATGTTTTATGGCTATACTGATAGAAATTAAAATCCCACCAATCTTAAAGGAAAAGCTTTTTAATTTTCTACTGTCAACTATGAGGTTAACTAGCTTTTATTATGTTGAGGTAATTTCCTTCTATTCCTAGTTAGCTTAGGGTCTTTATTATGAAAATGTGTTGAATTTTGCTAAATACTTTTTCTGCATCTATTGAGAGGATCACATGTTTTTTTTCCCTTTATTCTCTTATGTGGTGTATCACATTAATTGACTTTCATATGTTGAAACATTCTTGCATCCCAGAGATAAATCCCACTTTGTCAAAGTATATGATCCTTTTACTGTGCTGCTGAATTCATTTTGTTAGTATTGTGTTGAGGATTTTTGCATCTATGTTTATCAGGTATATTGATTTGTAATTTCCTTTTCTTATAGTGTCTTCATTCAGCTTTGGTATCAGGGTAATGCTGGTCTTGTAAAATAATTTCGGAAATGTTCTCTGCTCTTCAATTTTTTGGAAGAGATTGGGAAAGATTGTTGTTAATTCCACTTTAACTGTTTGGTGGAATTCAGCAGTGAAGCCATCTGATCCTGGGCTTTTCAGGATGTCCACTCTTGCCACTTCTATTAAAAATAGTACTGGAATTCTTAAAGAGGACAATTAGACAAGAAAAAGAAATAGAAATCACCCAAACCAGAAAAGAAGTAAAATTACCTATGTTTGCAAATGATATAGTCTAATAAGAAAGACTCCACAAAAAAACCTATTTGAACTAATAAATGAACTCAGTAAAGTTAAAGAATATAAAGTCAACATACAAATATCAGTATCATTTCTGTACACTAACAACAGACTATATGAAAAGGAAATTAAGAAAATAACCACATTTAAATATCATCAAAAAGAATAAAGTTCTTAGGAATATACTTTATTAAGGAGTATTTATACAATGAAAACTACAAAACATTGATGAAAGACATTTAAAAAGACACAAAAAAGTGAAAAGAAATCTCATATTCATGGATTGGAAGGCTATTTGTTAAAATGTTCACACCACCCAAAGCAATAAGGATTCAGTGCAATCCCTATCAAAATCCCAATGGCATTTTTCATAGAAACAGAAAATAACAACCCTCAAATTCATATGGAATTACAAAGGATTCTGAATAGCCACAATAATCTTGAGAAAGAAGAACAAGGCTGGGCACATCACACTTCCTGATTCAAAATATATTATAAAGCTGCAGTAATTAAAACAGTATGGTACTAATATAAAAACAGACATATAGACCAATAGAACAGAAGACAGCCCCAAAACAAACCCACACGTATATGGTCAACTGATCTCCAACACAGGTACCAAGAATACACAATGAGGAAAGGATAGTCTTTTCAATAATTGGGGTTGGGAAAACTAGATGTCCGTAGACAAAGAATAAAATTGGACCCTTATCATACACCTACACAGAAATTAAGACAATATGGATTAAAGACTGAAATATAAGACCTGAAGTCATAAAACTCCTCAAAGCAAACATAGGGGAATGCTCCATGACATTGTTCTTGGCAATGAATGCTTGGATCTGACACCAAAAGCACAGGCAACTAAAGCAAAAATAGACTAGTGTGACTACATCAAACAAAAAAGCTTCTACATAGCTTCTAATGTTTCTACATAGAAACAATTAACAGAGTGACAAAGCAACTTACAGAACAGGAGAAAATATTTATAAGCCATGTACCTGGTAAGGCATTAATATCCAAAATCTATAAAGAATTCATTCAACTCAATAGCCAGAAAGCAAATAACTTGATTTAAAATGGGCAAAAGAACTGAATAGACATTTGTCCAAAGACAAACGATCAATAGATAAATGAAAAGATGCTCAACATATCTAATCACTGGGAAAATGCAAATAAAAAATATAAGGGAATATTATCTCACACCTTTTAGGATCACTATTATTATAAAAACAAAATATAAGTGCTGGCAAGGATGTAGAGAAATTGGAACCTTTGTACATTGTTGATGGGAATGTAAAACAATGCAGCTTACATGGAAAACAGTATGGAGATTCCTCAAAAAATTAAAAACAGAAATACAGTAAGATCCTGCAATACTACTTACAGGTATTTATCCAAAAGATTTAAAATCAGGACCTTGAAGAGATATTTGTACTCCCGTGTTCGTTGCAGTATTATTCACAATAGCCAAGATATAGAAACCATCTAAATGTCCATTAAAAGATGAATGGATAAAGAAAATGTGGTATATATATGCAATAAAATATCATTCAGTCTTAAAAAAGAAGGAAATCCTGCCATGTGTGACAAAATGTATTAACCTCGAGGACATTATACTAAGTGAAATAAGCCAGTCACAGAAGAACAAATACTGCATGATTCCACTTATATGAAATTTCTAACATAGTCAAAAACAAAGAAACAAAGAGTACAATGGTGATCGTGACGGGGTGGGAGGGGAGAAATAGAGATTGGCTATTCTCAAAGAGTAAAAAGTTCTAGTTACGCAAGATGATTAAATTCTAGACATTTGCTGTACAACATTATATCTCTAGTTAGCAACACTGTATTATACATTTAAAAACTTATTAAGAAGGTAGATCTCATGTTGTGCTCTTACCACAATAAAAATTAAAAGTAAAAAATCTACTAATCTGACTTAAGATAAAGACACGCAAGAAAATATAAATACAGATGAAAATTGGATTTACTATGATTTAAAATTTGTTCCCAAAGCCAAATTTCTTGAACGTGCTCACTGGTATTTGATTGATACAACCTCCTTTTCAACACATACATCCAAATTATATAAATATTTTCTACTGCATTTTTCAAAATATAGGTTTTGCGCTCAGCAAAGTGCAAATTGAATAAAATGATATCTGTAACATAGAGAGCTGAATTAATATTGTGAAACTATTGAAATGTATTGGCTAATTCAATGCCAAGAAGATGTTGTCAACAGTGAATTTTTATATTAAACCACAAAAATGAATTTTCTGTAAATGTTCGCAACCTTCAAATTGATCAAATGAAGAGTGGAACAGAGAAAAAGATGAAGGAAAGAGATAAAGTATCTTGAGGATCATTCCCATCACTTGGTGCATAAGAAGCCTAACCTAAGGGGGAGAGATGGTCGATGTTGTTGTCCATAGGCACTGAGAGTGATTCAAGATTCTTGACTTCTTGTAAGACACACCACTCAAAACAAACTATTAGGTCCATCCCTCTGGCAATGTGAGTTAGAGATTAAGAAGGAGGGTACTGAACTGTTCTTTTCAGAGAATGATGAAGTAGCTTTGGAAGTTGCTCTTTGTTAGTGTTAGCATTTTATTTCTTACATAGGAGACATTTTATCAGTGTTAATTCTACTTTGGAAACAATTTTTATATTATTGCTGATATAAAATAATCATTTAAGTACAAGTCTGTTTTCAAAAGTCACAGTAAATTCTCATGAAGCAGGTCATTATTTAATGTTTCATTAGGTTAGCTGGAAATTTATGACTTGATTTTTTTGCTTTGTTTAATGGCCTTTTTATAGACATTTCTACTGTAAATTTTCTTAACTTTCAGTTTGCTGCTGATCTTTGTTAGAAATTATTATTGTATCTCTTCCCTGGGTCTTTATTGTCTATTGTCAACCTAACTGACACCACTTTAGGAATCTCTCACTCCCTTTTCATATCGTTGTCCAATCTGTCCTTCTTAGTAAGGAAGCTAAGCCCATGACTTGACTTATTAATTCTGTGTAAAATAGAATTTTAGGAAACAACATTAAGTAATTCCGGTCACTAGCAAACCAATATGAATGTGCATTGCAAGGTAAGAGACGTGAGATTATTTATTAGAAAAAATAGAGTTTATATAACTTCTGAAATTCAAAATTTGGATAATACCCTGCATATTGTATGTGATAATGGTAAATATGCCCAAAGTTAATTAAGGCTATAGTGGCCTAGCCCATATATTCTGTGGTTATTATGTGCTCTAAGTTATTCCAACTAGACTTCCAATGATCTAATGAAGATAATGCATAGAAGATGGTAAATAATTAACAGTGAGATCATTACCTGGTAACTGAAATGCACGTTTTAAATTGGTAGTTGAAAAATTCTTATATACTTAGATTAATTGTTCTCAAATATAAATATGTGTCAGAATAACCTGTGGAAGAGAGAAGAAGACAATGTATGAGGCCCACTCAAGAATCCTCTAAGATAGAGACTCAAAAAAGCATGCTGTTCAAAAACCTAACAAACAGGTGACTCTGATGTGCAATTAAAATTGAAACCTATCCCTTTCCATACAAAGGGTGTTAGCAGAAAATATAACATTTTATTTTCAAATTAACGGATCTGGTGTGTGTTTTTGACTTGTGTTCTTGCTGTAATAGGGAAAGAAATAATTATTCCTAATGTCAGTTGTGGATTGTGAATAACTGCAAAAAAGAACAGAAAATTTGCAACATACTTCCAGAGCTTGTTAAATATACAACATAAAATACTACACTAAATATCCAGAATTCCTTACCATGAAATATGAAAAAAATATATTTGAATGTAAAAGTTTAGGGGAAAAATTTGAAAAATTTTGCCTATACTATAAAATTAGATCTTGATCTTGAATATCAAAAAGAACATATAATCTTACATCTAATATCTATTCCAGGAACTTAACCTACAATTATACTAGTATGCTTAAAATTACTTATGAAAAGGGCTATTCATTGAAACATTTTTTGTGATAAAAAAGATTGGGACCTATCCATATTTCATCAGTGGGCAACTAGTTATATAAATGAAATTACAGAACATACATACAATAAAATAGTATGTAATTTAAAAAAAAAATGAGGAAGCTGTGTACTATGGAAATGCTCCAAAACATATCAAGTTTAAAAAAAGTGAGGAATAAATTAGTGTGTACAATATGATGACTTCTGTGTAAGAAGAGGGAAAAATATATATTATACAATGTAAAATGTAAGTGTCTAATATAGATAATACTCAGTGCACCAGTCTTTCATAGTCAGGAAGGCAAGTCCATCTCGACTTATTAATTCTGTATAAAAATTTTGGAAAATTCAGTAGTTCTGACATATTAAGTTTTGCTTGCATTAGATGAAAAATTTCAGATGGATACACAGAAAAATAATAAAACTGGAGAGATATCTACCTATCTAGAGTTAGGAAAAAAAAAAACCTAGAGTTAGATAGGTAGATATCTTCCTAATTATATTAGTTTTTTACTATTTAATTATATAGAGAGATATAGCTATATATAAAATTAGTTATCTCTATATCTCTATCTCTATCCCTATTTCTATCTCAATCTCATCTATATCTGTATCCTGTTCGAACAACAACTACCTTAGCAACCTGTGGCATATCAAATGGGAGGCAAGCAGCTTGGGAGCAGTGTCCCTCTGGGTGGAGGCAATAATGAGTTGCATTTTCTGTGGAGAATTTTAAGCAACAGTAAAACTGACTAGAAATCACCCTACTTATTATTTTAATGTGCAGGAATTCTAAATAATATCAGTGATAAAATACTCCTTCCTTCCAGAATGGACTTCTCCTACTGTCCTCCCATCCACCATATGCCACTGACAAGAACAAACTAAATTACATCCCAATCAGAATTTGGGTCAAGCTGGTTGCAATAATCATTTCAAATAGGTAAATAAGTGAAATCTAGTAACAGATTGTTTTCACAATTATCCATTTGAGTTCCAATGCCTACCTTCCAAAACAATTATTCTGGTTTTGTTTGAACTGCTCTTAACAGAAATTGACAAACAATTCCATTTGCTCTTTACAATACTCTTGGGAATGGGATAGTAAGACAACATCAATGCAGACAAGAATGCTTATCTTTCTGTTTACTAGCATATGAAAGCTTTTATGTCATTTATCTAAAATCTGTTTGGAAATGAACTACAAAGAAAAAGAAATAGAGTTTTATTAAGTTATATAAATAGAAATGTGATGAGAATTAAAACACATTTATCAGAAGGCCATTTCTACCAACTTGTTTCTTGAAATTGTATGATAACATATTTAAAGAAACCTTAAAACACTTAGACTTATGTAAACAATACTTGGATTTATTTTTAGGTTTTAAACATACAGAAACACTGATGAAAAGTTGTAGAGGCAATAGAGGGGTCTTGGTCCATTCATTCATCCATTCCTTTGTTTATTCAATGAATATTTATTTAGTTCCACTAATAATGAGGTAACATGCTACACATTGGACATTCAGCTTTGACTGTGATGGATGAGATATCTTCCCTCAAAAAGCAGTAGTGATGACAAGAGAGAATAAACAAGTAAATTAGTATATATTGAACATAATTACAAACTCTGCTAAGTACAAGAAAGAAAATAAACAACATGGGAATGGAGTTGGGGAGTAGTTCTTTAGGTGAGATGTTAAAAGAAGACCTCGTTAAGAAGTAATAATTTGAGCTATATCCAATAGAAAAATTTCCACGCAAAGGAAAGAGAAATAATAAAGTTCCCAAAGCAAGAAACAGCTGTGCATATTCAAAATCAGAAAGGAAAGTGATGTAACCAATTGTAGAAGCAGGGTGGCATTAGGAGTTGCAGAGTTACTCAGGTCTCTCATCACAAAAGGCCTTGCAGAACATTGTAAGGGCTTTGATTTTACCTTAAGTGTGATAGGAATACATAGAAAAGTTTTTAATCAAGGGAAAGATATGATATGATTTTTTTCTTTTGAAATATAGTCTCTCTGGTGGGGAGAATGGCTTAGAGAAAGAGAGAAATAGAAATTAGGAACCTATTGCAAAAGTCGAGGTGAAAAAGATGATATTAGCTTAAAGACGGCAGGACATGGAGAGAAGTAAACAAATTGAAATATGTTTTTAGAGCTAAAATCCACACATCTTTGTGATTGTGTGTGTGTGTGGTATTGGGGAGGGATGAATGAAAGAGAAAAAATTAAGTGAATCAAATAGTGGGGTTTTTTGTGGGGGAGGAGGGGTTTTGCGTTTTTTTTTTTTTTTTTTTCAGTTTTGAGCAACTGGTTCTAACACTTAATGAAATATAGAAGATATATGGAAGAAAGAAACAAGTTTGGAGAGAAATGAAAGTGAGAGTTGTATACATATTAAGTTGAGACGCCTAACTGACATGCAAGTGGAGATGTAAAACATAGAGTTGGCTGTAAAGATCTGGCGTTCAGAGAAGGAGTCAGATCTTCAAATACAATTCAGTTAGAAACCAGCAAGTAGTCACAATTTTCTGTTCCTGAACCCAGTGAGATTGCTTTGAGAGAGAGAGAGTAGATAATGAGGAGAAGAGGGTTCCGGTTTGAGATATTTGATGTATCATAGGTAAGGAAAAATCGGCAAAGGACACTGTGAAAGTGATACCAGAATAATTGTAGGAAAACAATGAGTCTGCTGTCATGAAAGCCAAGACAAGAGAGTGTTTCATAAAGGAATAAGTGAGCATCTGGATTAGGTGCTACTGAGAAGGCAAATTAGAACACAGAGATACCCTTTGGATATGGCAATTCGGACGTTTCAGTTGTTGACTGGGAGCAAAGGACCCATTTGTTGTGATGAGGAATTAATGAGAGGTGAGGAAGTGAAGATAACGCTGAAGTAGTTTGGTTTCAAAAATGAGCAGTCAAATAGTAGAATGAAGAGAGTTTATTTTTATATTAAGATGTGAGATACATATTCCATGCCTCCCCACCCTAGGTGTAGGAATAAGCCAATAGAAAGAGGGGTATTTCTAATGCAGTAAAGTGAGAATATGCAGAAGTAAAGTCCTTGAGAAAAAATGAGAGCAGATGAGATCCAGAGTACACATTTATATTGCCTGCCCAGTATTTATAATGGCAGTGGTAGGGTATAAAAATATTTTATATATATTTTAGCCAGTTGCATAGAAAAGAATTGATCATTTTATTCTATATAAAATGGCAAAAATATTTCATATTTGCCTTGTATGAGGAAAAGACTGCCATAATTTATAAACTGGTTGTAGTTTTGCCTACTTAAGAAACAGAGAGAAAGGAATGGATAAGTTTGTTGGAGACTCAGCTATCTCACAGCTCCCAGTTTCCTTGATGTCCCCTATTTTTGATAATACTCCCTGACAGCACATCTCCAGCGGAGAACAAGGATTCCACCTCAGCAATAAAACTGACGGTAATACAGGTCAAGCCTGTGGTCAGGTAGAATCATAACAGAGTGATTCCTTACCCTGAATTAGCTTCACAATCTGCTGGGATCTTATAAAAACAGAATTGTTGGCTGCGATCTAGAACTATTGAACCTAGAATGCTGGAGACAGACGTGCAGGGAAACATCAGTGCAGGATTTTGATAAGTATTTCAGGTGTATGTATGCTGTTCTCTTGGCCCTGGTCTTAACATCAGTCAGTGTTCAACAAATAGGGTTAAGAGAACCTTAGTGTCTTAGTCTGTTCAGGCTGCTCTAACAAAAAACCATAAACTGGGTGGCTTAATAACAACAAACATTTATTTCTCGTGGTTGTGGAGGCTGAGAGGGCCAAGATCAAGACACTGGCAGATTTGATGTCTGGTGAGAGCCTACTTTCTGGTTCATACATGGTGCCTTCTAACTGTAAGCTCACATGACAGAAGGTGTGAGGGATCTCTCTGGAGCCTCTTTTGTAAGATCACTAATGCCATTCATGAGGGGTCCTCCCTCGTGACCTAACAACCACCCACAGGCCTCATCTCTTGACACTATCACCTTGGAAGTTAGGATTTCAACACATGAATTTTGAGGGAACACAAACATTCAGTCCGTAACGCTTAGGTAGATATAAAGAGGGAAGATAATCTAAATCAACAAATTTCAGAAATAAACCACATAGAAGACATGCTGGGAAGTCCTGAAAACAAAATGAGCACACAATGAAACCCATCTGTGTCCAGTCTATAGTCAGTCTAACTATCCATAGAGCTTATCATTCCCCCCAAAGAAAGCTCACTTCATCAGGCATTAATGAGAAATAGATGTTTTACTGAAGATTACAGAGGAGAAATGAAGGTGATGGCATTTATCACACAACACGTAACATATTAAATCCGGACCACATGTTTCTTAATTTCCTTTCTCAATTATTATCTGGGTTGTTTCATTCTTGCACATGGCCTCTAAACTCCCAAGTTACTGTCTAAAGCTCCCTGAATATTTCATCTTGGTTTTTATTTGTATCTCTCTCTTTTGCAGAGAAATTTAACTCCATTTGAGTTACACAATTGTTGGATTCTCATAGGCGTCCTTTATTATTGTGTTGAAGTTTTTGAAGGCTCAGTAAAAAGGACTTCATAAACATTCAGTGTATGCTCACAGAGGGTGGTAGAGAATGATAAACATTTTTTTCTGTTATATTTTTTCATACAAGGGGGATGTAATCATTGATATCTTAAATACACTGTGCAATAGGAAAAGTTGACTACAGTTTGTAAAATGACACATTTAGCCAAGAACAAGACAAAGAGCAAATTGGCCTCATGGATATCAATGCAAAGTCAGAGCAGCTCAGCTGGTGTTTACACTCTGCCAAGCAGCCTTTTAACTTCAAGGCCAATTTCCAGGACAAACCTTTCTTTTCTTATGTAACAGACACATGCTGGGGCAATTCCTTAGTAAGTTACCTTAAAGCTTAGTAATTGGACCCCAAGGTCATATAAAGGAAAGATGAGTAATACTGTTTTCTAGCACAAGATTGCCAATTAAGGAGTAAAAGGCAGGACTTTGGTGAGCCCAAAGTGAAACTCAGGAGTTGATGAGATGAAGATGTCTCTAGAAATTCGTTTTAAGGTACATTTTTCAATTTAAATTAGGAGCTGAACTATGAGAAGACCATCACTGGCATTTTCACTAACTGAATGTAGGTGCTCAATTAGAAAAAAACAGAGCAATTTTAGTGTTAATTTTTTGAAGTAGGAAGTTAAATCTTTCTTTATTGACCATGTGAGATTGTTAGTACATGAATCCTTCTTTCAATATTTCCACAGCATTTATAATAATAAAAAGTACTATAAAAAACTAAGCATATACTTGAGCATATGGTACTAAGTGTATACATTCTTATGAATTAACATTCCTTAAATCCTTATTTATAAATGCAGGATAGACCCTATACCTGGTATATAGGCTCTTAGCAGAATTTCCAGGGATCTTTGGATAAAAGAAAGCTTTTTAATAGTTTTTTTAGCCTCGAGTTCAAGAAAGTACTTTGCCCAAGCTGTTTTAGCCTGGAAATACGAGAAAGAGAAATGAGGACTGCGTTCATGACTGAGTTTACTGCACTCTTTTCTGAAATTGTGTTATATGTTCTAGAGCCCTGAGATTATTGATGAAGTAAATGAGCTCAAATAAGAATGCCACGAGAAGCCAGATGAGTCTATATGTAGGATTACTGCAGCCTTGGAGTTTGGAGGCAGAAGTTCATATTCTAGAAGGTCTAATAAGAAATCTCAACAGAGATATTGACTACAGTCTCAGATTGATAATAATTTTCTTAGCAAGAGTATCCAAAACATCCCACATTATTTTACCAGGTTTTCACTTGCAAGTTAAGAATATCGATAAAAAGAAAAACAAGAAAACGATCATCAAAGAATAATATGAAGCGTTAGTTTGGTGGAAGTTTTTAAAAATCATTTTGTTAACTTATGAAATTTTGGTTGAATAGTAAAGAAAATATATTCCATTATACTTCTTCCGTGAAGTACCCAAACATTTATGTTATTCTTTCCAGAATTAGAAAAGTAAGAACACAATTTATAATATTTTCTATATCTGGTCTACATCCCCACATAATATGTCTATGTTTAGGGGTAAAAATGTTTTCCATTCTTATTGAGGCCATGGTAGATGTTAATAGATTTTTTTTTGCAAATTTTAACAGATATAGCCTGAAACAGGTCTTTTGGAAAAGCATTTTTATTCCAAAAGTTATATAAAAGAAAGTCAACCTGCCAATCTTTTCTATTTCTTAGAAGTACGGTATATTTAATGAGCATGTCCGTAACATGTATGCTACTCACTCAGTTTACTACACTATCATTAATGTCATTAATTATGTAATAATGTATTGTACACCCTCACTCTGACCTCCTAATGAGGTGAGAGAGATACTAAAAAATCACAAAAATAAAAATAAAATTTCAAAGCATGATAAAGGCCAGAAAAAAAAAGTGTAATGTAATTTGTATGTCCATAACAGGAACCCTGTCCTGACCTTGGCAGACAGGGACGACGAATAGGAGTTAACTAAGGGAGAGTGTAGAAGACACTTCCAAGCAAAGAGAACATCATAAAAGGCTTTGAGGCCGATCAGAAGTCTCTTGGAATGATGGGAGTATAGAAAGCACAAGGGAGAGAATAGTGTGAAGTGAAAATGGACAAACAAAGACCAGATTCTCCAAGGCCTCGTAGCTCATGATAAGTACTTTGAAATTTATCCTAACAGCAGTGCAAAGTGCTTAAGGATTTTAAAGATGTGGAACGGAGGCAGGAAAATTCAGTAGAAAATTAAACACAGGGGGTTTTACTTATAAATGATCTTTCTGACTACCATGGATTGGAAGAATGCCAGAGTAGACACAAGCAGATCAATTAGTAGGGCCATTGTAAGGGTCCAGGGTGAAGGAGTGTAGTGCCTTAACCTAACGTTGAGAATTACCTTCCAAATATATAACAAAAATGGAAAAGTTAAGCTTTATGTCTAAATCTCCCACTTCCTGTAATGCATTTTAACCAGTTTTCATCATGTAGGTTTCTAATTTTTATGTAACTCTAAATTAGAGCTGCCATCAATTTCTATCTCAGAGTGATTACCTGATACATACATTTCATGCTCATATCGTATCGGTGTTTGATACTCCTGATACTCGATATCTCTGATTTTGTAAATTGAATTGAAATTCTGGATTCTAATGCAAAATTGTAATTCTCCAATTTGAACCAAACTTAACTTTTAGACTTCATAGACTTTCTTCCCAAAATATTAGCCATCCCTAATTACAATGTCATTAAAATTTCTTTTCTCTAAACTCCCCTACTCCTAGTTTTAAGTCATTTAAATTATATAGTCATTCAATTAAACTCTTTCTTCTCCTCAGGGCAGTAAGATTAAAAAATTTTTTTGCAAGGCAAATCATTTTTCAAAATTAGCCTTAAATTTGATTAATGCTAAGCAATACATGCATAGTTAATTAGCCTAATTAATTGAAATCATCATGCCTGATATCTTTAAAACAGATGACAGGAATCTTTAAGCTCTATCTTCAATGTGGAATTCTTGAGTAACTAGAATCCAAGATCTATAGTATTTATTTAAACTTCTTGTGATTGTTGCTGTTGTTTTCTTTCCTAGAGAGAAGGGATCATTGTAATGTGTATATGAACATCTCATCCTGTCTTTTACTATTTTTCATTCTTAACCATGAAAAAGGTTACCAAAAACTGCCTCATACTCCGTATGTTAAAATACAAAGAAGCAGCTGGATAGCAGAAGTTAAAAATGTACGCTCTGTTTCTTTTGTTCTCTCCTCTGTACCATAATCTATCTCCTGCCACACTGACAGTGACTGCTTATCTGAAAAAAAAGTATTAAGATTCCTTTACCCATCCGATGAACAGATTGCCTCAAAGATGGTATTACAATTCAAAACTCACTATAGAGATTTGCATGATAAGATTTGACATAGGCTGGAGTAGAAACACAGTATTCCTTCAGGTAAAAATCTACTTAAATTGTAGCAGAATTCAACTTTGCAATTGTCTCAATATGACGAGGAATAGTGTGACTTCAAACATAAGAAAGGACTAACTATTCAAGGAACTCCCAGCTGAGAGAACATGAAAACTCAAGAGTGTGGAGACAAGATTCTAATTAAAATTAATTAAGTAATTCTTGTTTTCCCAAACTTTAGCATTTCTCCAAATTTTAAGCAAGTGATTAAAATATTCATATAGGTTTTTAAAAATTTTACCTTTGGAATGGACTGCTAAGTAGTTTTCAGTCACATATGTTTTCTCCTTGGGTAGTCTTAGAATTAATTTCATACAGCCTTCCCCAAATGAAACTGATTCAGCTTTACCTGTTACAACTTAATCCTTCGGGATTCCCTGCCCCTCTCCTGACCGGCGAGACTTAAACCAAAGAAATAAGCCTCTTATCTGAAAGGACATATTTTTCTAGGCACATTTGCAATACCATCAGCTAGCAGCCTCCCCTCCTTTAACGCCAGACTACACGCTACAAAAATACCACCTCCGTGGAGTATAGCTCACCTACCTCTTTTCCCTGAGTCCAAACTTCAGCAATTGTCAGGGATCCCTATTGTTGCCAAGGCATTGGCACATGACTGGAGGTGGAGGAAGTAGTAGCAGAGCCACTCCACTCTCTGGGCTAGTCCCCCTCCAATCCAGTCCATTACCTCTCCACTGCCTCCTCTTTGATTTGAGACTGATTACCCTGAGTTCCTGACAAGCTTTCCACTACTTCATCTCTGTTAGCTCAGCCCCGCTTTGCTACCACAAGTCATATGGCCAAGCAAAACTGAAGAATCTCCTAATCAATTCCAAGAGTGACATCCCTGGTACCTAGATTTTTCCCCTCTTAAATGGCATAATAATTTCTAGTTAAAAATCAATATAAAAAATTCATGTGTATATGTAAAGTACCAGTGTCCTTGAAGAAAGCAAGCCCTCAATAAAGGAATATTGTCTTTCTCACTATTATATTGGAGAACAAATCTGAAAGGTGAATTGATGAGAAATGCAACCATAAGTCAGCTTGACACCATCCTTTTTAAAACCAGAGAGCTTTTATTTCAATAATATTAAAATTTACAATCATAAAATACCATTTGCTTTTATATCTCCTTTAAAATATTTTTCTTACCTGTAATTATTATTCTATCCTATTTTTTAAAAATCAACTAACATGTATTTTGGTGGCTGTGCTATGCATGTTCATGCAGACATACAAATATAGCAGAAGAAATTATGCCTGCCCTTTAAGATTTTACTTTATTATTTCCAATAATAATAACTATAATTATGACAATGATAGAGTGGTAAATATATACAACTATACGTAACTGTATATGATTAGTTCTAACAAAAAATATATGAAAACAGGAACTGTTTTGTTTTTTCCTAAATCTTTTCATGCCTAAATCTTATTATAAAATATTAGAAATTTATTATAAAATATTAGAGTTTCTGATTTTGTATGTTCATAACTTATTGTAACATAAGTATGTTGACATAACTTCAAAAAGAAATAGATGATTCCACTATTATAGTTGGAGAGTTCAGCACTCCTCTAACAGAAATGGACAGATCCATTAGGCAGCAAAATCAGTAGGGACATTGTTGAACTCACCAACAACACTTATCAATCAACTGGATGTAATTGACACCTATAGATTACTTTATCCAATATCAGCAGAATACACGTTCTTCTCAAGCTCGCATGGAATATTAACCAAGATAGACCACATTCTGGTCCATAAAACACACTTTAAAAATTTTTGAAGAATAGAAATTGTACAACACCTACTCTCAGACCACAGTGGAGCTAAACTAGAAGTCAGTAGCAGAAAAGTAGCTGGAAAATCCAAAAACATCTAGAGATTAAACAGTACACTTCTAAATAACACATGGGTGACAGTAGAAACCTCAAAAGAAATTTTAAAACATGTTTAACTAAATAAAGTGAAACACACCTTACCAAAATTTGCGGGATGTAGCAAAAGTAGAACTTAGAGGGAAATATATAGCACTGAATACACATATGAAAAAGAAATATCTATAGCACTGAATATATATATATATATATAAAAAAGAAGAAATATCTAAAATCAATCACGTGTGAAGTGATTACTTATTTTGGTTTTGGTTTGCATTTCTCTGATGATTAGTGATGTTGAGCATCTTTTGTTGCACCAGCTGACCATTGTGTGTTTTCTTTGGAGTAATGTCTATTCAGTTCCACTGCCCACTTTTAATCGGATTGTCTTTCTTATTATTTTATCTTTTTGTTACGAGTTATTTATATATTTTGGATATTAACCCCTTACCAGATGTATGACTTGAAAATCTCTTCTCCCCTTCCATAGGTTACTTTTTCAATTTGTTGATTGTTTCTTTTGATGGGCAGAAGCTTTTTAGTTTGATGAAATCCCACTTGATTTTTGCTTTTATTGCTTCTGCTTTTGATGTCCTATCCAAAAAATTGTTGCCACTACCCCTGTCAAGGTGCTTTTTCTCTATATTTTCTTCTAGAAGTTTTATGGTTTCAGGTCTGATGTTTAAGTCTTGAATACATTTTGAGTTAATTTTTGTGAGTGATTTCAGATGGGGTCCAATTTAAATTTTCTGCATATGTTTATTCAGTTTTCCCAGCACCATGTGTTGAAGAGACTATCCTTTCCCCATTGAGTATTCTTGGATCCATCATCAAATATTAGTTGACTATATATGCTTGGGTTTATTTCTGGGTTCTCTATTCTATTCTGTTGGATTATGTGTCTATTTTTATGCCAGTACCACACTGTTTTGATTACCATAGCTTTGTTGTAGAGTTTGAAATCAGAAAGTAGGATGCCTCCAGTTTTGTTCTTCTTTCTCAGGATTGCATTGGCTATTTGGGGTCTTTTGTGGCTTCATATAAATTTTAAGATTGTTTTCTATTTCTGTGGAAAATGCCATTGGAATTTTTGTAGGGATTACATTGAATCTATAGATGACTTTGGGTAGCAAGGACATCTTATTGATTCGTTCAATTCATGAACACAGGATATCTTTCTATTTTTTTGTGTTTTCTTCAATTTCCTTCATCAAAGTATTGTAGTTTCTATTGTAGAGATCTTTCACTTCCTTGGTTAAATTTAGTCCCAAGTATTGTACTGTTTTTGATGCTACTGTGAATAGGATTGTTTTCTTTATTACTTTTTCAAATATTTTGTTGCTAGTGTATAGAAAAGCAACTGGTTTTTGTATGTTGATTTTATATCTTGCAACTTTACTGAATTCATTGATTAGTTACAAGAGTTTTTTTGGTTGAGTCTTAAGAGTTTTCTATATATATATGATTATATCATCTGCAAAAAAAGACAATTTTACTTCCTCCTTTCTGATTTGATCAAGAAGACAAGAAGGGGCCAGCTCAGTGGTGTAGCTGTTAAGTTCACATACTCCACTTCTGGCAACCCAGGGTTCACAGGTTTGGATCCCAGGCATGGACTGATGCACCGCTTGTCAAGCCATGCTGTGGCAGCATGCCACATAAAGTAGAGGAAGATGGGCATGAATGTTAGCCCAGGACATTCTTCCTCAGCAACAAGAGGAGGATTGGCAACAGATGTTAGCTCAGGGCTAGTCTTCCTTACAAAAAAACAAAGAAGATAAGAGATAACAAGTGTTGGCAAGGATGTGGAGAAAAGGGAACCCTTGTGTGTTATTGGTGGGAATGTAAATTGGTTTAACCACTATGGAAAACAGTATGGAAATTCCTCAAAATTTTGAAAAAATTAAAAATAGAACTACCATATGATCCAGCAATTCTACTTCTGGGTGTATATCCAAAGGATATGAAAACAGGATCTCCAAGAGATATCTGCACCCCTATGTTCATTATGGCATTATTCACAATTGCCAATATACAGAAACAGCTTAAATGTCCACCAGTGGATGAATGGATGAATAAGATGTGGTATGTATGTGTGTATGTGTGTGTATATATATTAGAATATTATGCAGCCATGAGAAAGAAGGAAGTCCTGCCATTTTCAACAGCATAGATGAACCTAGAGGATATTATGCTAAGTGAAATAATCCAGACAAAGACAAATACTTTATGATCTCACTTACATGTGGAATCTAAAAAAAATTAAAAAGTAAACTCACAGAAACAAAGAGAATGGTGGAAATTAATAAAAATGATAAGTAGAAAAGGATCAAAGTATATCACTACAAAAAATCAAAACAGAAAGGAGGACAGCAAGAGAAAAACAAGAGAACTGCAAAACAGACAAAAAACAATTAACAAAGTAGTGATAGTAAGTCACTATCTCTCAGTAGTTACTTTAAAGGTAAATGGATTAAGCTCACAAATCAAAAGGTATAGAGTGGCTGACTAGATAAAAATAAGACCCAACTATGTGCTATCTCTGAGTCACTCACTTCAGATTTTAGGACACATATAGGCTGACAGAAAAGAGATGGAAAAAGATGATCTTTGCAAATGGTAACCAAAAGAGACCAGAGGTGGCTATACTTATTTCAGACAAAATAGACTTTAAGTCAAAAGCTGCCACAAGACAGAAATGTCATTATATAATGATAAAAGGGTCAATTCAATAGGAAGATGTAACCAATAAAACATATGTACCCAATATCAGAGCACCTAAATGTATAAAGCAAACATTGACATATCTCAAGTGAGAAATAGACAGCAATACAGTAACAGTAGGAGTCTTCAATATCTCACTTTCAATAATGTGTAGATCATCCAGACATAAAATCATTAGGGAAACAGAAGAATTGGATAATACTATAGACCAAATGGACCTAATAAATATATATATACAGAACATTCTACCCAAAGATAGCAGAATAGACATTCTTCTCAAGCACACACGGAATATTATCTAGGATAGATCACACGTTAGGTCACAAAACAAGTCTGAACAAATTTAAGAACATTAAAATTCATTCCAAGTAAATTTTCTAACCACAATGGAATAAAACTAGAAATCAATAACAAATATAAAATAGGAAAACTCACAAACATGAAAATTAAGCAACACTCTTGAACAACCATTGGGTCAAAGAAGAAATCAAATGGGAAATTAGAAAATAACTCAAGACAAATACAAAAACACAACACACTAAAACTTATGTGATGCAGCAAAAGCAGTACCTAGGAAAGTTTATAGCAGTAAATGTTTACATTAACAAAGAAGAAAGAAATCCAATAAACAACCTAACTTTATACCTCAAGGATCTAGAAAAAGAAAAATAAACTAAAAGTCCAAAGTTAGCAGAAAGAAGAAAATAATATAGATTAGAGCAGGAAAAAAAAAATAATAGAGAATAGAAAAAAAATCAACAAAACTGAGTTGTTTTTTAAAAAATAAAAAACAGTATTGGTAAACCCTTAGCTAGAGTAACCAAGAAAAAAATAAAAGTCTCAAATAGGAGACATTTCATTCTTTTTCTTATTCTAATTTTTGGAAGAGTTTAAGAAAGATTGGTGTTAATTCTTCTTCATATGTCTGGTAGAATTCACCTATGAATCCATCTAGTCCTGAGCTTTTCTTTGTTGGGAGGTCTCTAAATACTGATTCAATCTCCTTATTAGTTATTGGTCTGTTCAGACTTTCTGTTTCTTCTTGATTCAGTCCTGGTAGGTTGTATGTTTCTAGGAATTTATCCATTTCTTCTAGGTTATGCAATTTGTTAGTGTGTAATTGTTCAAAATAGTCCTTTATGACCTTTTTATTATTTTTCTTGTTCCTGCAGCATTAGTTATAATGTATTCTCTTTCTATTTTTCCAAAAAGTAGAAGAAGAAGGAATAATTCTGAACTCATTTTATGAGGCCAGCGTTAATAATAAAACCAGACAAAGACACTACCAGAAAAAGAAAACTAAAAGCCATTATACCTGATGACATGGATGCAAAAAACCTCAACAAAATATTAGCAATCCTGAGAAAAAAGAACAAACCTAGAAACATCACACTTCCTGAATTCAAAATATGTTACAAAGATTCAGTAATCAAAACAATATGGAACTGACATAAAAACAGACATATAAACAAATGGAACAGAAGAAAGAGTATAAAATAAATCTATGCATGTGTGGTCAACTGATCTTCATCACGGGTGCCAAGAATACACAAATGGGGTAAGGATAGTCTCTTCGATATGGGTGTTGGGAAAACTGGATATCCATATGCAAAAGAATGAAATTGAATCCCAATCTTATACCCTACAGAAAAATTAATTCAACACAGATTAAAAACTTACACGTAAGACCTGAAACCATAAAACTCCTAGAAGAAAATATAGGGGGAAAGCTTCTTGACATTAGTCTCAGCTAAATTTCTTGGATATGACACCAAAAGCACAGGCAACAATGGAAAAATAGACAAGTAGAACTGCATCAAACTATAAAGTCTCTACACAGCAAAGGAAACAATAAACAGAGTAAAAAGATAACCTACTGAATGAGATGAAATGTTTGCAAACCATATATCTGGATAAAGGGTTAATATCAAAACTATATAAGGAACTCCTGTAACAATAGCAAAAACAACCCAATTGAAAAATGGGCAAAGGACTTGATTGGACACTTCCCCAAAGAAGACATTCAAATGTCCTGCAAGTATAGGAAAAGATGCTCAACTTCACTAATCATCAGGGAAGTGCAAATCAAAACCACAATGAGATAACACTTCACATCTGTTAAGATGGCTATTATCAACAAAAAGAAAAGGTAAATGTTGGCAAGGATGCAGAGAAATAAGAACGCTTGGACAATGTTGGTGGGGATGTAAATTGGTAGAGCCACCACAGAAAATAGTATGCAGATTCCTCAAAAAATTAACAATAGGATTTTTATATAATCCAACAATTCCACTTCAGGGTATATACTGAAAATAATTGAAAACAGGGTCTCAAAGAGATGTTTGTACACGTATGTTCATAGCAGCATTATTTACAATAGCTAAAACCTGGAAACAACCAAATTGTCCGTCAATAGATGAATGGACAAGCAGAATGTGTTGTATATATCCAGTGGAATATTACTCAGTCTTAGAAATGAAGGAAATGTACACATATGCCTCAACACTGATGAATCTTGAGGACATTATGCTAAATGAGATAAGCCAGTCACAAAAAGACAAATACTGTGTGATCTCACTTATATAAGGTACTTAAGAGTAGTCAAAATCACAGAAACATACAGCAGAATGGTGGTTGCCAGGGGCTGGAGGGAGGGGGAATGGGAAGTTATTGTTTAATGGATACAGAGTTTCAGTTTTACAAGATGAATAGAGTTGTGGAGATTGATGGTGGTGATGGTTGCACAACATTAGGAGTGTATTTAATACCACTGAACTGTACACTTAAAAATGGTTAAGATGGTAAATCTTGTATTTTGTGTATTTTACCACAATAAAAAAATGGGGGGAAAAGTGAATGAATACTAGATAAATCTCTTTTTGTCCTCATTGCTTACGTTAGAATAAGTTTTAAATGAATACATCTTCTTGTTCATTGAGATCCATGGTGGAGTAAAATAGCTATTAATTTGAGTTATAGTAGGAATTTTGTCATCAGAAATTCTCAAAAGACTACAATGAATGTTCAAAATAATCCATTAGAAACAGAATATTATTAGAAGCTGAAAAATTGTTAGCAGATACTTCCTAATGTATCTTTTTCAAATAACTAATCATACTAGAGTAAAAATATGAACATACCAAAGTTATAAAATTTGATGGAACAATATTGATTTCCCTTTGTTTTCTCTTGCTTTTCAAAGACACTGTTTTTATTTTCTTTTAATTGAGACTTTAAAAATTCTCAATTTTAGTATAGTCCCAAATGTAATATGGCAGTTAATGAAAGCATGCATAGAAAAAAATCCTCCCTTTATTTATTCCCATTCAACCTTTTGGCTAGAAAAGTCAAATCATTTCTTTTTCCAAAATTGTGGAGGGAAAGAGTTAATTCTGACAGAAGTGAGCACTGACGTTCTATTTGCCTTCACACATTTCTCCAATTTCTCTTCATTTAAAGATATGATTTAAAGATCTCCAAAGTGACAGAAAGTAAGGGTAAGTGATATTAGTTCACAGCTAAGAGAATATTTGAGAGTATTGTGTACGGTATTTTGTATTCCAGGAAACGGGCCACTTGAAGATTGAAATGCAACACACTTTCCATTCATATTCAGTAAGGCAACTATTTCCTTTTCATTCAGTTCAATTGCACTCACCAAATATTTAATACTATTATTAGAAAATTAACGCTTAATTGCTTCAATAGAAAATGTGTGAAAGGTACAAGGAAATCAGAAGGATATAAGATATGTTGCTGTCTTCAGTGAACATATAATATACCTGGAGAGGAGACTTAATACACATAAAAACTGTTGCAGAAAGACTAACATTAATTTTAAATTGTATCGTCTAAGAATTGTGTATGATGGGATGTAAGGTTTCATGGATAAAGGACTTTAGGTTTTCTTGGAAAAGAATAGTTATGATAGGCTCCTTTTAAAAGAAAATATAAGATTTGTATGAAGAAGTACTGGGAATTAGGCTTTCAAAGCAGAACAGGACAGCTAATGAGAACTCTGTACCACTAAGATGCTGCCGTTGTTGCCAATGACTCTGATACCTATTATTCTTCCTTCCGCGATCAAGAACATGAATCTTGACTTTTTTCCCTCATTCCCTAAAGCAGACTGATCTAGTCAAAAAGAATTTTATTAAAACCAAGAGCTAGCAAAATAGGAAATAAGAAAACATAGCAATATAAAAAATGTCATTTACAAAGCAGAGTTTTTTTTTATTTGACTTGACTAAAAAACAGTGAGAAAGACAATATTTCTTTCATCATTTTTCAATAAGTAAAGGCAAAAAAACATTCATTTTTATCTTATTTAATATTTTTAAATAACAGATGACTAAAAAGCTGAGTAACTCTCTTTAGTAAAGGCCAACTATGATAATATAAATCTTTTATAAGCAGGGTAATTTTTTTATTATTATAAAATTCATAGAAAATTATTAGTCATTAGTATGTAGCCTATACTTGTCAGGAATTTATAAAAGATTAACTCATATTTTATCATTTAACATTGCTTAGGAAATTTTGAAAATTTTTGAAAAAGTTATATATTCACTTACCTATTTAGGTCAAATAAATTCAAATTATGGTAAGAAAATAATATAATTATAAAATTATATATATTTTAAATATTTATTTATGTCCTATGAATATTAATAAACTACAAATTCCATTATTCATATAATTATCTCACTAATCAAGAGACTTAAAATTGCAAAGAGTCTTTCAACTGTCTATGTGCCAGGCACAATGATTGGTTTTTGAGGACGAAAAAAATGTATGAGATGATAAACACCTTTAGTGAATTTAGAATACAGACGATCACACTGTCAATTTGGCTTAATAGTGTTCTGCTTCTCTAAACTAAAAGCAAACACCCTTTGAAAAATTTAATATCTTTCTGGTTCAAAATTTATCTCAGGACTCTTGCTTCCAGCCAAGATGGAGTAACAGGGATCTTCCAACCTAAATTAATTTAAAAATCTGAACAAAACATATGCAACTATGGTTTTCATGACATTGACAGTAAGCAATAGAAGACAGTGATGGCAAAGACACAGGAAACAAATGAAGGAGCCCTGTGATTGGCCCAGCTTACTGTCTGGAGATAGTTTCCAGGCAACGACACTGAGATGGGAAAATCAGTTGGAGCCCAGTCTTCTCCCTGAGTTGAGGAGTTATATCTGACAAAAGATTTGCAAAACCTCTACATGGCAAACTACAAAACATTGCTGACAGATATAAATTTAGAGATATGCCTTGGTTATGAGTGAGAAGACTGAATATCAATAAGATAACAATTTTCCCCAAATTGATCTAGAGACTCAATGTAGTCCCAATAAAAATCCAAGAATTTTTCTTCTTAAAGCATGCTGATTCTAAATGCAAAGAACTTACAGTGGCCAAAAAAACCAACCTTTTAAAAGGAAAAACAAAGTTGAAGAAATTTTACTGCTTAATGTCCAGACATAAAGCCACAATAACCAAGACAGCGTGGTGTTGGCATAAAGGTAGACCAAAGAATATTGGAACAGAATAAAGACTCCAGAAATAAACCTACACATCTATGTGTAATTGATTTTTAAATAAAATATACAGATAATTCAGTGGAGAAAAAATAGTCTTTTCAACAAGTGATGCTGGAAAAATTGGATATTTATATGCAAAAAATAAATTTCAAAGCATACATTACAACATGTACAAAAATCAGTTCAAAGTGTTTTGTGGACCTAAATATAAGAGCTAAATCTAGAAAATATCTAGAAGAAGAAATAGAGAAAATCTTTGTTATCTTGAGTTAGGCAAATATTTTTTAGACACTACAACAAGAGCATAATCTATTAAAACTGATAAGTTGGTAAATTGACAAATTTTACATAAAAATAGAAAATTTCTAGCCTTTGAAAGATAAAAAGACTAACCACTGAGTGGAGAAAAATATAGGAAGATCATTTATCTGATAAAAGACTTGTCCCCAAAATGTATAAAAACTCAAAACTCAGTAGTAAAAATCAGATAACCCAATCAGAAATGCAAGAAAAGATTTAAAACGGCATTTCATTAAGCAATAGATATGGATGGCAAATAACTACATTAAAAGATTCTCAACATCATTAGTCTAGAGGGAAATGCAAATTAAACCACAATATATCACTGTATATCAATTTGCATGTCTAAAATTAAAAATATAGGGGCCACCCGGTGCCGCAGAGGTTTAGTCCGCGCTTGGCAGCCCGGGGTTCGCGAGTTCGGCCGACGCACTGCCTGTCAGCCATGCTGTGGTGGCGTCCCATATAAACTGGAGGAAGATGGGCACGGATGTTAGCCCAGGGCCGGTCTTCCTCAGCAAAAAGGGGAGGATTGGCAGCAGATGTTAGCTCAGGGCTGGTCTTCCCCACAAAAAAAAATAATAATAATAAAATTAAAAATATTGATCATGCCAAATGTTAGTGAGGATGGGGAGCAACTGTAATTTTCATACACTGCTGGTAGAAATGTAAAATGGAACAACCACTTTGGAAAAAATTTAGCAATTTCTTACCAAATAAAAAAGTCATTTCACTCTTTAGTGTTTACCTAAGAATGAAAATGTATCTTCCATAGAAAGACTTATACATAGAAGTAGTGATGGCGTTGTAGTATGTCCAACTATCTTCATTTGTTTTATCTAAGTTTCGCTTCAGGAAATTGAGGCAGTTCTGTATGCAATACCCCAAAACCCTAAACAACTCAGTGTTTACTGACTGGTGAATGGATAAACCAACTGTGTTATAGCCATAGAACGGAATAGCATTCAGCAGTAACAAAGAATGAACCATTGATACATGCAACGTGGATGAATACCAAAATAATTATACTGAGGGAAAGAAGCCAGACAAAAGAGTACATACTTTATGATAATTTTCATAAAGTTCTGTAAAATGCAAACAAATATAGAGTGACAAATCAGATCAGTAGTTCCCTGGGAATGGGGCAAGACAGGGAACAGGGAAAGTTGAGAGAGAAGTAGTACAAAAAGGCAGAATGAAACTTCTGTGGGCGATGAGTATGTTTATTTTCTTGAGTGAAGTGGTAGTTTTATGAGTGTATACATATGTCAAAATTCATAAAATTGCACACTTTAAATATGTGTCATTTATCAAGGGATATTTTGTCCTTCTCATGTATCCAACTCTGGGGTCTGCAAGCTTGGAATCAGGGTTTCCCAAAGAGGCACAGTCTTGCTGGGGAACACAGCAAGGGTCCCACTGAACTACAAACCACAGCTCCTGCCAGGGCACTTGGACTGCTTGTGTCTTGGGACTATTGGGTGAAAAAGGAATCATTACTGTTTCAGAAATTATTGACCTCATCAGAAGGAGGAGATAGGACTCTTCTACAGCAGGAGTGGAGAAGAACACATGTGGATCCCAGGTTCTCCAGCTGGAAATTTCTTAATAATCTTTTGCCTCATTGTGAATGTGAATAGGCATGGGCAGCAATCTTGTCCTGAAAGGGGTATGATTGCCAAGAGCTTAGGACCCTGAAGAATTAAGATTTGGTTCATATTGCCAGGTAAGTCATCAAAGACTGTTGAGGTGACAGCTGAGGTGAGGGGAATCTAGAATAGCGGAGGAGAAAAAGGATAAGAACCAGGTGTGTCCCTGCAACAAACTATAGTGATGGTGTTGAAGTGTGTCCAGTTATCCTCATTTGTTTTATCTAAATTTCACTTCAGAAAGAGAGACCTAAGGGAAGCTTAGAATAACTGCTGCCTAAACCTATGTGGAGAAGTAAATCTGCGTGGTTTAAGGACTGGACTGTGGTCGCCATGAAAATGTGACCCACATATCTCCTGCTACAGGGAGAATAACTGTCTAACAACCTCAGCTGCTATTCTAGATCCATCCCCAAATTCACGCTGAGAGCAAACTTCCTGCAGAGCTTCTCTTAGCCAATAGCTTGGCCAGGTGAGGATGGTAAAGCAGGCCCATTACTGTGAGATGCAGGACTCTTCAATAGGCAGCTTAAGCTCAAGGACCCCAGTTTCCAAAATTTTTGAAACTGTGACTGTGGTCTGAGGCTCCTCCTATCTTCACTCTCGTTCACAGATGTCAGATCTGTATTTTTTATTGTGGCATGAAGCTTTTCACCGTTTCTCTGGTTCTCTCCCCTTTTTCCCTCACAAGTGTTTTTTCCAGTCAATGTCTTGTACATCTAATTCCATCTGGGCATCTGATTCTCAAAGGACCTTAACTAACACAGAGATATATGAGTTGAGGGCAGGAAGAAAAGAGTCTTTTAGAATGATAAGAACTGTCTATCCAGAGGCAATAATATTCATATTGCATTTAGGAACACTGCAAATACTGGCCAAACTAAGGGACATTATATATTTTAATGGAAAATAAAGTTTAGCACAATATGTGACACTCACTAAATATTTTAAACTAATTAAGTACTAATTAGCATAATTAAATTTTGCAAAACTTTTGAAGCTTAGAAAATGCAGATAACTAGAGAGAGCCAGTTTTCCCAATATCTGTATAACTGATTTTCAGCTGGGCACATAGCCAAGCAGGTAAAGACAACATCTCTCTTGAGCCATGGTAAGGCAAAACCACTAAGTTCAGGTCTATGACATGTGATTGGAAATGACGTGTGCAGCTTTTAGATCATGTCCTGTCTCTTCCTGTCTTCCCTCCCCTGGAAAACATTAGTTATCTTAGATAATGGAGACAGAGCTTACTCTCCTGACAGGGTAACAACAAAATAGGAGTAGCTAGGTCCCTGACAGCAGAGAGCTGCCACTCCAGGCTTGGGATGTTAAAATCAGATTAACAAGAGAGATGATAAATTTCTAGCTTGTTTGATCTATTGTTGTTTTGGCTCTTTATCCGGTGGCCAAGAATTAAGTCCTAACTAATATGAATATAGAAGAGAATGTGGCAAGATAATGTAGATTTTTTAGCAAGATGCAGACCTGAAAAAGTCTCTTCAGAAACTAACTTGCATGTGTGTGGCGGGGCGGGGGGGGGGGCAGTATTTATGAATAGGAAAGATATGAAATAGGAGATTTTGAGGAAATAATTGTATGATTTTGATCACATATTTGATAAGTAATCTAAAGAACTGGGAAGAAAAATACATCTCAAATTTTGCAAATAAGAGATGATAAAAAAGATAAACATGAAAACATCTGTAGGCTTAGATTAAGCCTATCTCCTGGAAGGAAAAACCTAATTCATTACCATTTTTGGAAATCTCTCATTCTTTTTTTTTTAAAACTCCATACTTTATTTGCATTTCACTAGTTTTTCCCTAATGTCCTTTTGCTGTTCCAGGATCCCATTCAGATTACCACTTTACATTTAGTTGTCCTGTATTTTTAGCTTCCCTGGGTTTGTGAGTTTCTCAGGCTTTCCTTGTTTTTGTTGGCCTCGACGGCTTTGGGTACTGATCAGGTATTTTGTAGAATGTTCCTCAATTTGGGTTCATCTGATGTTTTTCTCATGGTTAAATTGGAGTCACAGATTTGGGGGAGGAAGGACACACAGGTGAAGTGCCATTCTTATCACATCATATCGAGTGTACATGCTATCAACATGATTTATCATTGATAATGTGAATCTTGATCACCCAGAGAATGTAGTGTTTTCCAGATTTCTTCACTGTAAAGTTATTCCCCTCCTCCTCTCCATACTGAATGTTTTCGGCTCACACTCAGGGGGCAGGAAGCCCCACCTCTTTATTGAGAAGTATCCACATAAATTATTTGGAATTCATTTGCATGGGAGATTTGCCTCCTTTCCCCCATTTCTTTACTTATTCAATTATTTATTCATATAAATATGGACTCAGATATTTATTCTATAATTTTGATTATGATTGAATACTGTATTATTTGTATTATTGCTCCAATTGTCCTAATTTCGGCTATTGGGGAGCTCTTTCAGATTGACTCCTGTGTCTCTTTGACATGATCCCAATTTTCAGTCTTTTGACTACTTTACTCTCTGGCACTATGAGATATTCCAGAATCATCTTGTATATTCCCTACACCATACCTAGTGTCACTTATTTTCTAAAGAGTTCTAGTTTCTTACGTTGGAGAATGCATTAGAAACCAATATCTGGATACCAGGTGTCCTCATTGCCACGAGGTTGTAACTGCTTCTAGGTGCCCTCAGTGGAAAGAACTAGAAAATAAATGTATGTATACTAATCCATGTATACACACAAATCTCTAAGTATTTCTGCATTTGTGTGACTGTATCTATGTTAAGCTGTATTAAGGTAACCATGAGTTAATACTGCTGACTCTACCCCAGTACTACATGTACTGTAATTCTAGCCTTTCCCTTTTACCTATCTATAACTTTCCCCTCCAACAGAGAGAACTCTAATTCCAATCATCTGCTAACCATTCATTTGTTTATTCAATCCAGCATACATGTAAAACAGTTTTAGAATGTTAACCCATACCCTCAAGAGAAACAACTTCTCATATATCAACTAGAACACAGTGTTTATGTACAACCTCTACAGCTCTTACAGTTGGCAGTCAAACACTGTTTTCCAAAGTTACTTACATCAATACCTTTTCTCCCACTACTTCAGTAAGGTTATTTTTATACATATGTAGTACTATTAGATCATTTTGTCACATCTCTATTCCTTTGTGGGATCCCCCAACATGTAGTGGATTATTTTTTCTAGGCATATAGTAAGGTTCACCATACAGCTTAGTTCCACCACCCTAAAATATCCCCTTTGCTTCCTATCACCAAATTCCTTGCCTTTCCCAGTCTCTGGCAACTGGTAGTCTGTTTTCTACTTTTTACAGAATGATGTATAAATGGAATTATATAATATGTAAGATTTCAGTCTGGCTTCTTTCACTTAGCAAAGTGCATCCAAGATGCATCATATTGTTACATAAGCTATTAGCTCATTCCTTTTTCTTGCTGAACAGTATTCAATTGTATGGATATATCATACTGTTTATCCATTCAAGTATAAAAGGGCATCTCAGTTGCTTCTAGCTTGGGGAAATTATGAATAAAATGCTATAAACTTTCATGTGCAGGTTTTTATATGGACATTGGTTTTTAAAGCAGTTGAGTAATTCATGGATTGTATGGTAAGTCTACATTTAATTCTGTAAGAAGCTGCCAAACTAATTTCCACTGTTTCATTTTGCATTCCTATCACCAATGAATGAGAGTTTCTGTTTCTTCACATCCTCACCAACATTTGGTATTGTCAGGTTCTTTCTGAATTTTAGCCATTCTAATAATTGTGTACTAGTGCATCATTGTTGTTTTAATTTGTATTTCTCCAGTGACAAATGGTCTTTTCTTATGGTTTACTATTTTTGAATTTTAGGAATTCTTTGTATCTTCTAGATGCAAGTCTTTTATCCGGTATGTGAATTGCAAATATTTTCTCCAGTCTATGGAATGTAATTTTATTTTCTTAAAATGTCTTTCACAGGGTAAAATTTTTAATTTCGATAAATCCAATATGTCTGTTGTTTAAAATGTCATGCTTTGAGCTTTTTGTGCAGTATATAAGTATTCACTGGCAAACCCAAAGTCATGTAGATTTTCTTCTATGTTTTCATCTAGAAGTTTTATGTTTTACATTTAGGTATGTGACTTATTTTGAGCTAATTTTTGAGAAAGATATAAGGTATCTTAGTCTGTTTAAGCTACTATAACAAAATAGCATAGACTAGATGGCTTACAAAAAACAAACTTTTATTTATCACTGTTGTGGAGGCTGGGAAGTCCAAGATCAAGTCACCAGCATGTCTGCCTTCTGGTGAGGGCCTTCCTCTTGGTTCAGAGCCAGTACCTTCTCTCTGTATCCTATCATGATGGAAAGGTCAAGGGATCACTCTAGGGCCTCTTTTATAAGGGCACTAATTCCATTCACGTGGTATCTGCTCTCATGACCTAATTGCCTCCCAAAGGCCCCACCTTCTAATACCATCACACTGGGCATTAGGACTTCAACATGTGAATTTTGGAGGGACACAAATATTCAGTCTATAGCATAAGGTCTTTGTCTAGATTCACTTTTCTGCATGTGGATATCTAGTTGTTCCAGCATAGATTCTTAAAAAGATTATCCTTTCTCAATTGATTTGCCTTAGTGCTTTTGTTAAAGATTAGTTGATTATATTTGTATGGGTCTATTTCTGGGCTCTCTATTCTGTTTCAATGAACTATGTCTATTATATATATTTGTTGTCAATGCTGTACTGTCATGATTTGTGTGTGTGTGTTTGTGTGGTAAGCCACTTAGCACAAGATCTACCCTCTTAACAAATCTTTAAGTGCTCAACACCACATTGTTACCTATAGGTGTGATTTTGTACATCTTGATTATTATAGCTTTATAGTAAGTATTGAATTCAGATAGTATCAGTCTTCGGATTTTAATTCTTTTTCTTCAGTCTTGTGTTGGCTATTATGGGGGTTTTTTTGCCTTTCCATATAAACCTTACTATCAGTTTGTTGATATCCACAAAATGACTCACTGTGATTATGATTGGGATTGTATTGAATCTAAAGATTAAATTGGGAAGAATTGACATCTTAACAATATTGAGTCTTCTGATCCATGAACATGAAATATCTCCATTTATTTAGATCTTCTTTGATTTCTTTCATCAATGTCTTATGAATGTCTACATATAGATCCCATACATATTTAGTTCAGTGCTATTGTAAATAGTATTTTCCTGACTTCAAATTCCATTTGTTCATCATTGATATATAGCTAGACAATTGACTTTTGTCAGTTTCTTCAGATGATATTTGTTTAAAAATGTACTTAGCAGCTTTTTAAAATAATAGTCCCAGATTGGAAAGCAGCCCATGTGACCATCAACAGGAAAATGGGAAAAAATTGTGGTATACTATTTAGTAATAAAAAGGAGCAAATATCAATCAATCTTTGCAACATTATGCTGAGTGAAAGAAACCTTACACAATGAAGTTAATATTGTGCAATTTTATTTATATGGAGTCTACAACATGCAAAATTAGTCTATTTTTAGAAAATCAGAACAGTAGTTCCTTCTTACTAGGGGCACGAGGTGACTTTCTGGAGTGATAAAAGTGTTCTAAATCTTGATAGAGGTTAGGGTATTGCAGGTGTATGTATTTGTCAAAACTCATCAGATAGTAGAAGCAGAATTCTCCCCTCTTGAAAACAAAAGCAAAACAGAACAAATTCTGAATAATGATTTGCACAGCAAGATGTTAGGGGTGAAGTATACTGATGTCTGTAACATACACTGACATGAAAAAACTATAAATGAGATGGATTGATGGATAGATTAAAGGACGTACAGATCTATGAATATGTATGAAGAATATATAGTAAAATATTTATTGTAGAAGTTAGATCATAGGTATACATGTATTTTGCACTGTTATGAACTGAATTGTGTTCTCCTCAAATTCATATATTGAAGCCCTAACTCCCAATGTGACTGTATTTGGAGACAAGGCCCTTAGGAGGTAAGTCAAATTAAATGAGATCATAAGGTTGGAGCCCTAATTCAATATGTCTGATGTCCTTATAAGAAGAAGAGAGGTACCAGGGATGCATGCACCAGAGAAAAGACCCTGTGAGGACGTAGTGAGAAGACAACCATCTGCAAGCCAAAGAAAGAGGCCTCAGGATAAATCAAACATACTAACACCTTGATCTTGAAATCCCAGCCTCCAGAATTGTGAGAAATAAATTTTTATTGTTTAAGCCACCCAGTCCATGGTATTTTGTTATGGTAGCAATAGCAAACTAAAATATATGTACAATTCCTTCAGCTTTTCTGTATGCTTGAAATTTTTCATAATAGAAGGTTGGGAAAAAATAATAAACAATTCTAAGAAAAAGAGTATCTTTTTCCAAATCACTTTTGACAGAGTTGGGCAAAGTTTTCCACTAACTTCTTAACAGAATTTTCCAATTTGTACTTTCACCCATAAAGTACGAAATAAAAATATGATCTCAGTCTATATTTTTTTCACAGAAAAAGAAGGCAGTAGGAAAGAAGATTTGAATGTTTATTATTTTTCAATATTGTACATATTTTCATATTGGCAAGATAAAAATCTTGGACTAGATGATGTTTAAAGCAATACATCTTCATCTTTGTAGCAGTTAATTATCTCGATACAAAGCCTCAAAACAGATGGATATCTAGGAATGTATCCAAAAACAAACTCGGAATATTTCCAAGCATGATATAGTAGGGTCCATGAGAGACTAGCAATGGAATCTGTAATCCTTGCTAATAAGACTTCCAGCTGGGCATCTGTATCACATTTTTTTTAAATTAATCGACTTTTTAGAGCAGTTTTAGGTTAAAAAAATTGATCAGAAAGTACAGAGAGTGCCCATATACCTCTTTCCCCCACACCCCCATATCTCCCGCCTCCCCCCAGCACACAGTTTCCCCTATTATTAACATCTAGCATAGTGTGGTACCTTTGCTGTAATTGATGAGACAATAATGGTGCGTTATTATGAGCTGAAGTCCATAGTTTATGTTAAGGCCTGCTCTTCGTGTTGTACATTCTACAGATTTTGACAAATGTAAGATGACATATATTCACCACTACAGTATCATACAGAATAGTTTAATTGTCACAAAAATTCCATGTACTCCACATATTCATGCCCCTTCCCTGTCCCTAAAACCTTGGAAATCATTGGTCTTTTTACAGTCTTCATAGTTGTTCTTTTTCAAAATGTTATATAGTTGGAAACCTGCAATACATAGCCTTGTCAGATTGGCTTCTTTCACTTCTTTCATATCTTTTCGGGACTTATAATTCATTTCTTTTTAATCATGGACTAATATTTGATTGTATAGATGAAATACATATTATTTATCCATTTACCTATTGAAGGACATCTCAATTGCTTTCAAGTTTTAGCAATTATGAATAAAGCTGCTATAAACTCGTATGTGCACGTTTTGTGTGGACATAAGTTTTCAACTCATTTGTGTAAAAATCAAGAAGCATCATTGCTGGATGATATGGTAAGAGTACATTTGGTTTTATAAGAAAGGACAGACTGTCTTGCAAAGTGGCTGTACCATTTTGCATTCTGATCAGAGATGAGTAAGTGTTCCTTTTGCTCTACATCCTCATCAGCATTTGATATTGTCAATGTTTTGGATTTCAGCCTTTTTATTAAATGTGTAGTAGTATCTAAATTTATTTTAACTTGTAATTTCCTTAGGACATATGATGTTGAGCACTTTATTATATGTTTACTTAACATTTGTGTATTTTTTGGTGAAATATCTCTTTCTCATTTTAATTAGGTTATTTGTTTTCTTATTGTTGAGTTTTAAGAGTTCTTTGTATATTTTGGATAACAGTTCTTTATCAGATAGGTGCTTTGGAAAGATTTTCTCCCGGTCTGGGGCTTGCTTTTTATTCTCTTAGTGTCTTTCACAGAACATGAAATTTTTATTTTAATAATGTCTAATGTCATTTTTTTCCATGAATTGTTCTCTTGGTGTTGTATCTAAAAACTCATAGCCAAAGCCAATGTCACCTATATTTTCTCCTGTTATCTTCTAGGAGTTTTACAGTTTTGCATTTTGCATTTAGGTCTATGATACATTTTGGGTTAATTTTTGTAAAAGGTGTAAGATCTGTGTCTATGTGTAAGATGTGCATCTAGATTTGGGTTTTTTGTTTGTTTTGCATAGAGATGTCCAGTTGTTCCAGCATCATTTGTTGAAAAGACTATTTTTTCCACATTAGATTGCCTTTGCTCTTTTATCAAATATCAGTTTACTATAATTGCGTGGGTCCATATCTGGGCTCTCTATTATTTTTCACTGATCTATTCGTCTATTCTTACATAAACACCACGCTATCTAATTAATGTAGCTTTATAGTAAGTATGACATCAGGTACCATCAGTCCTCCAATTTTGTTCTTCTCCTTCAATGTTGTGTTAGCTATTTTGGGTACTTTGCCTTTTCAGATAAACTTGAAAATCAGTTTGTTGATATTCACAAAACAACTGGATGAGATATTGTTTGGGATTTTATTGAATATATAGATCGAATTGGAAAGAACTGATATCTTAACAATAATGAGTCTTTCTATCCATGAACATGAAATGTATTACCAATTATTTAGATCTTTAATTTCTTTCACCAGAGTTTTGTACTTGTCCTTGTATAAATCGTGTACATATTTTGTTAGATTTGTTGAAGTATTTTGAGTTTTTTTAGGTGTTAGTGTACTAAATTATAGTGTGTTTTAATTTAAAACTCGATTTGTTCATTGTTGGTATATAGGAAAGTGATTGATTTTTATAATTAACCTGTCACTTTGTTATAATTACTTATTAGTTTTAGGAGGTTTTTTATTGATTTGGGGGGATTTTCTCCATAGACAAACACATCATCTGCCAACAAAGACAGTTTTATTCCTTCCTTCTAATCTGCATACTTTTTATTTTATTTTCTTGACTTGTTGCATTAGCTACGACTTCTGGTATAACACTGAACAGCAGTGGTGAGAGAAGACATCCTGGGCTTGCTGCTAATTTAGTGTGAAGCATCTAGTTTCTCACTATTGTGATAGTAACTGCAGGTATTTTGTAGATGTTCTTTAACCAGTTGGGAATGTTTTCCTCTATCCCTAGTCTTCTGAGAGTTTTTATCATGAATGGATGTTGGATTTTGTCAAATGCTTTTTCTGAAGCTATTGACATAATCATATGATTTTTTTTTCTTTAGCCTGTTGATATGATGAATTATATTACTTGATTTTCAAATGTTGAACTAGGCTTATATGACTGAAATAAATCGCACTTGGTCATGATGCATATATGTTTTATGCATTTTTAGATTTAATTTGCTAGTATTTTGTTGTGGATTTTTTTCATTTATGTTTATGAGAGATTTTGGTATAAAGGTAAGAGTGAGGTAAGAGTGAGTTTTATCTTTTCCTTATTGTAAAAAAAAGAAGGAAAAGCTAAAATATTCGTGTCTGTAATTGTCACTCATACTAAAAAGAACTTGCACACCTTTTGAAAAATTAAATTCCCATTGCTTTTTAGTTAGTATACTGAGAAATTTTAAAAATAATCTTAAAAAAAAAACAGATTCATTCAAATGTTCTTAAATCAGAAACTGACATGATCCAAATGGTTTTCTATAAGGGTTAATATAGAAGTAATTTAATGTGTGGAAAAGAAGGAGAACAGATGGCAAGCAGTTCATTTAGAAAGATATGCAAAATTAGGGGTAAAGTAATTGAAAACAAAGGAAGAGATATGGAAAGCAGACTTGAAATTAATATCTGATTTGATATTAGAGGCAGAAGGCAATAGGATGGATCAATCAAAGAGATTTGAGCTTGAATAACTGAAAAAAGAAAGACTATAACTGATGAAGGGAACTCAGAAGAGGAAGACTTTATTGATGGGAAAATAGCAAATTAAATTTTAAGATTTTACACTGCACTCAGGAGCAGGGAATCTGAGCAGAGGTCTGGTAGTAATTAGTGATATAGAATCAGAAATCCAACAAAGATGGGTTGATATTTGACTTTCATTGTATTGCACTCCCTACCACACCCTCTTTCAATTTCTCCTTATGTGTGTAAGTTTGACTACTTCTTGTAGGTCTTCTTAGTGGATGCTATGATGATTCTTAAATGTATGTCACCAGTTCAGACTTCTCAAAATTTCAGACACCAGTGAACACTGAATATATTAAAGCAATACCACTCAGTTTGCTCAAGGTGTCAGAGGTCAAATCTTTCCCCAAAACTTGTTTATGTCAAGGATTCTCCATCTCAGTTTTTGGAGCCATCATTTTTCCATTTAGTCAAGTGAAAAACTAAGAAAGCACAACTTCTTTTTCCTTTGCCCTCTTCTTTCATACACACACACACACACACACACACACACACACACCCAACTTGCTGAATTTACATCCTAACTCACTCTCAGTGCAAAGCTTCTTTTCATGGCCACCTACCACTCCCTTCTTTCTGGTTTCTATCATTTCTTACCCTGCCTACAAAACACTCCTAATTTATACCAATATTGTTGTTCCAAATTGAACTTTCAACTGAGTTCAGAGAAAACAGAACTTTCAACTGTTTTCATATACAAACATATCTCCCAGCCATTTGAAATCTTATTATGCTCATATTCTCAAGACACAAAAATTTCTAAGTTGCCCAACCAAAAAGCTTTTATGAAAAACAATTGATTTACCATAAATCCACAGAGCCTTCTGTATTTTTCTCTCTAAAACATATTTCTACTTGTATTTGTCTCAGAATGGAGTATATGGTAAAGTGTTGTAATATAAATAACAGCCAATTCATTGAGCAATTTTCCTTTTCCATTTCCCATTATTTTGAAAAAGAATGCATCTTTTTTGAGAGAGATTCATGCAAGAGCAAAGGAGAAGCATCAGATTTAAACATACACATATACACATATTAACTCATTATCAATTATTTTTTAGCTATTCTTAATAATCATTATGAGGACAAATCTGAAGAGCAAAATACTTTCAAACAGCGGAAACAGCATAGAATATTGATGCTAATTCTTTTAAATGTAACTGAAATGTATTACAGGAGAACAAAATTTTTTAAGATAGAATGAATAAACCCCAAGGATTTTACATAATTTTACATAATTTCTTTCAAAGTAGATGTTATTCAAGAACATAGTTGAGATTTATTTTGTGAAATAATTAGGCTAATTAGAGTCACTCCTAATCTTATTTCATCTTTAAAATATTTAATATTTATATGTTCTATTAACAAAAAGCAAAATAAAGGCTAGCCAGCAGACTAATTGGTTTTCATGAATTTGAAATGTCCCCTTTATTAAATACATGGAGAATGTTAACCAAGATTTATCTCATTAAGAGATTCATTTCCAATAAAATTTTACTTATCTTTAATAATTATTTATCAAACTTTTTAAAGCACTTTGATTAATTGTATATTCATTATAATTGTAGTGTTATCTAAATTTTGAAAAGAGATGTAATGTTTCATAACTTATTGTCAAAGGAAATAACTTATTTTAAAATTTCAGTACATATACACATTAACATATACATAAGTACATAAATTTATACATATATAACTTCTATAAAGAATTATAGTGACCAAAGACTTTCAATTGTACAAAAATATCAATTTACATATTTACCATTAGATATGTAGGGTTAAAATAATTATGCTAACATTTTAAACTCATTATGGTTTTTTATATGAAGAGAGTCCATGAAGGTAAATTGATTGAAAATTATTTAAGTTATTATTATATAAGTCTGTAGAGGAAGAGGAATGGAAGTAAAGTTTAGGGGTGAAAGTAAAATGTAAAATTCTGAATGTTAGTAATAAGCTGTCATTTTTTTTAACCTGAATAGTGGCAGATATCAAATCAATCTGGCATTTAGATTCCATTGGTTGTATTTTTAAAAGTGATGTCACAGTTTTGTTTTCAAATATCAACATTTACAACATACCAAAAATTACATCTCTTGGAACTATTTAAACTCGATGAAAAATTTCAGATGGAAACTTACAAATACAGTCATGCTTGGCTTCAGAATGGGGAACGTTCTGAGAAATGCATTGTTAGGCAATTTCATCATTGTGCCAACATCATAGAGTGCACTTGCACAGACCTAGATGGCATAACCTACTACACACCTAAACTATACGGTACTAATCTTATGCGACTACTGTCATATATGCAGTTCTTCATTGACCGAAATGTCATTATGCAGGGCATGACTGTATGTAAAAGGGAGCATAAATTTCAAAATTATTTCAAATGGAATATGAGCAAAAATGATTGCAATCCTTAAATGATATCTGAGCGTATACGTTTCTTTCCATTCAGGATTTTATCTACGTAATTCCATAGAAAAGGCTAACTTCCAGGGAAAGCTGTTGCACAACCTTTATTCCCAATGTATTTAATACTTGTCAGCAAATTATTTCCTGTATCTAATGACACAAGTTAGAATTTAAATAGAATTCTTCTTCTATCTCTAGTAAAGATATATAACTACTATCAGAATTTTTCAATTAAATAACCCAAAATACACGTACAAAATTCATTCCTTGCACTTGCTTTTTCAATCCTTTAATTCATTTATCTAGTTAAATCAACTCTTCAAGCATCACTAAAAATCTATGTAGCAAAGTTGAATTTCCATTACTTTCTACTTGAAACAGTGTACAGGATTTTGAGCTCTTGTAATGCCAGATAAAGTTTAAATAATGTTTTAAAACCACATTAGTTTTTGTAGGTGAAATCCTGAGCCTCTTTGAACTGGAGCTTACTATCCTGTCTACTCACATGAAAGTGTATCTAACTCACAAAGAAAAACAGTGGATTTATCAATTAAAATGGTTTATAAACTCCACATTAACAGTCAATTTACAGAAGAAATGAAATGTTTTGGGAAAAAACTATTTGAACACAAAGCAGTGGTGACCTTCTAGCACAGTAGCAAAGTGAAGTTACGTGTCTTAATTGGCAGAGATCGAACAATAACTGAAAAACTAAAGAACTAATACATCAGAAACATGAGACAAATTAAACAACTTCTGAAAATAATTTCTTAGAGAAACTAAGGGTTAAAATAATAATACTAAGCAGCATTTTAAAACTCAGTATGTTTTAGTAGATAAAGATATTCAAAGTATATAAAAAGATTCAAAGAGTCTGGAATAGTTTAGCCTGGCAGCATAGCAACACTCTGAATAATCCCCCATCCCTTACTATAAGACTTTATCCTCCAAAGTACTTGCTTAGGAAGGAAGAAGCATTCAATATATGAACAGATTTGTTAACATGTAAGATGACAAATAAGTTCCACCTGACCTGGATTCCCAAATATGATCAACCACCATGCCAAAACCATTTTTATTAACTTCTGCAATTACCTGGTATTCTATCATCAAAGGCTCCCTGATACAAATGAGAATAATACTCCATTAGAAAATAAAATAAATTGTTGGTAACATTGAACTGTTGGTAGAGAACAATTAGCATGTTTTGCTATTAAAACATATTTATATTGAGCTCAAGTCTTATATATCATCTAGCGTCCTGGTTACTATTGCTGCATAACAACTCAGATACTTAGTGGCTTAGAACAACCATAGTTCTTTCATTAATATTTCTCGAGTTCTGATGGTTGGCTGGGCTCAGCTTTGGTGGTTCTTGACTTAGAGTCTCATGCAGCTACAGTAGGTGGTGGCTCTAGTGTCACTACAGAGGCTTCCTCCATTATGTCTGGTGGTTGATTCTGACTGGGAGCTGGAACCTACTCTGTCATCATCAGCTAGAACATCTACATGCAACCACTTCATGCACATTGCTTGGCTTCCTTCTAGCTTGGTCAATGTGTGTGCACCAAGAGAATCAGAAAGAAACTGAATAATGCCCCTCCTGCCATCGTCACAAATATACCCAGATTCAGAGAGAAAGGACAAAGATCCCCACCTCTTGCTGGGAAGAGTATCGAAGAATTAAGGACTGTGTTATAAATCATAGTTTACACACTGGCAACAAATTGTTTGTTCTTCCTACATAAAAAATTTAGGAATCTAGATGATGAAAAACTTAATTGTCATCTTATGTGATGCAAAGTCAACTCACATATTTGATGATTCTTCTTTCCAAAGCAAGCATTTTGGCCTTCTGAGAAAGGGGAGGTATTAGTCAATTAAATTCCTATAATACTCACAGACTGAACTATCCCATAAAACTCAAAAGAAATTTTAATTTTGAATCCCTTTCTAAGACTTCTCAAAAGTCTCATCAGACAGAACTTAAGGCCCCAAATCTTGCCATCTAAGTCAAATCCAAGTTGAAACGAGGCTCTTGGGTTTGTTAGAAACAACTTCGCTATCAACTTGAAGGCCTATGAATTAAAAATGACAAGTTATCGGCCCTACATCAACCCAATACACAAGCATTAAGGCTTTATAGCAATAAACACTGCTGTTCAAAAATGGGGAACCAGAATGCATGGAACAGTCACTGGTTGGCAGCAATTCTGAATCCTAGCTAGGCACACGTTGCCAGATTTTTGTGTAGGGCCCAGAACTGCTCTCTGAGAGTTATGCTCCATGGATCTTGGCTCCATTTCCTGAGCTCTTGATTCAACCCTCTGAGTCATCCATCCTTTCTCCTTTAGAAAAAAAAAGATTGTAACTGAGTAGTCTCAGCTTCCTCTCTGTCTGAAAATGTCGGGGGTCCAAAGACTTATTTTAAATACATATTCTTTCTTTCTCTTTTTGTCCAATCTGACAGTATTTCCAAGAGAAGCAATATCCTAACAACTTTGTGAGTTTTCTATAAATCTCACTGGAGTTCACTCCTTTGGACAAAATGTAAGACTATAAATAATTACCATGTAGGCCATTCTTTACCTCGAGCTCCCAATGAAACTGCTATAGGACAACACACTCGAGATCTTTAGAAGCCCTGTTGTTAATGGAGAGGATTTGCAAGACTTGCCCTTAAGATTCTTAGAAGGTCTCTTATCTTTCTAAAAGTTTCAATGAGGCACCATTTTATATTTCTTAGAGTTCTTCACAAAGGACCCTAGAGTCTTACCCTGGATGTGATCTTGGCACAGAAGCCTTTTAATTTTTTTTCTTGGAGAATTTTTGCCATCTGGAAAGGAATGAGAAACAATTTTGTTTTTAATTTAGAGGGTTCTATATTTTTTATAGATTTTTTTCAATTTTACTGTATAGTTTCTTTTTTCTCCACCCCCCTTCTCACATTTTAGTATAGTCAACTAGAAAAAAACACATGGTGTGTTCAATACTATGCCCAGAAATCAACAAGTTCCTTAGGTACATTTCCTATTTTCCATGTTATCATAGATGACAGTATCACCATACTTTCTGCCAAATGAACGCCCCTTTCTTCTAGCTTCACAAAACATTTCATCACTTTCCTTTAAGCCCCCATGTCCTCCTGATACCCTTTAGATTTCTGCTTAGCCTCTCCTCACGACCCTTTAAACTTTCACTAAAACACTCCTTAACATCCTTCCAGATGTTATCTTGTCCCAAAGCCAATGACACATGTTGTAAGTTTTTGTTACAGCACTTTTAAGTACAAAAATTGATTCAGTTAGTATTGCCATGTAACAAATCACCTGCAAAAAGTAATGACATGAAAGACAGTAACCATTCTATTATAATCTTTTATGTTTCTAAGAATTAACTAAGCTTTGTTAGATGATTCTCATTCAGGGTCTCACGTGCTTTTATAGTGAGATGGAGGTCGGGGTTGGCATTACCACAAAGATTTCTTCCTTGACTTATCTTGCAGTTGATGCTGGCTGTCATCTGGTGCTGTTGGCTGAAACATTCTATGTATCTTCTTCGTGTAGCTGATTGGCTTTTTCAGGGGTTGGTGATTATGTTTTAATATAAATCTCCTAAAACAATTAAATAGAAATTCTATCCTATCAAGCCTCAGGAGGTATTTAGCATCTCTTACTCCATAGTCAAAATTCATTCAGATTCAAGGGGAGGAAACACAGATTCCACCTTTTGATGGGAGGAATGTCAAAGAATTTGTAGGCATTTTTAAAATAACACCACAATGGACAAATGATAAAGTAAAATTTACTAGCAAATTCTAACATATTCCCTTGATCCCTTCCCATAAGATAAATAGACTCCTTGTTTGGTGGAAGAGTAAACTCCAGAAAATTTGATTTTGAAATGTTATTTTTAAAAAGGTATTTTCGATAACAGTGGTTACTCTTGGTAAAGGTACGTTACTGAGTTATTGGAAAGATACATGAAAGGAGTTTCTGGGATGCTAGTAATGTTTTGTTTCTTGATCTGGGTGTTGGTTAAACAGGTGCATTCACTTTATGAAAATGCACCATGCTTTACTTTTAGGATTTGTGCATATTTATGTATAGATATAATATTTCAATAAAATATTGCATCCAAAGAATATGTAAACAAGGTTCCACATGTAAAGAGCTTGAAAGTCACCACTCCATTCTAATAACAAGTAAAAAGCTGAACAGACTGAAAAATCAACAACTCTTCTTGGATCTGTTAGAGAGGGGAGGATGCAGGGAAAACCACTTACTGCAAGATTGGAGAGACAGACAGACCAAGATAGGGAATCTTACCAGAGCAAAGAGTCACAAGCAGAAACTGCCACAGCAACCAGTGCTAGGGTAGGAAAATCTAAATTGTAATTAACCAATTGTTAGAAGCACAGTGCAGACAAGTCAGAGAGTCAAAAACTCCAGGGAGACCAACTCATAGTGAGACCCCCACAATATTGTGAGACTTACCTCAAAGATCTTGAGGAGTTTCTCACAATAAATATAAGAGAAAAGTCCCCTCATGCTTCCAGCAGGGGGAGAGATAAAGAAACTATTTTGAAATATGCCAGAGCATTCTGTTCTTCTTAATAAAGCCTCCTTTCCTTTAAAAGTCTCCTTAAAAAAAGTCTCCTTTCAGGAGAAACTGACTAACCAGACCCTAACCTGCTGGGGTATTACCAGAGCATAACTGACCTGGGGGAAGGGAAATACCCAACACCAGCCGATTTTGGACATCTTGTCTTCCCAAATGGGAGGAAGGGACTACGAAGCACTTGTCAGGTTCACAGTCCAAAGGCTAGGCTCACTAAAAGATGAAGACATAATCATAGAACTATAAAACAAAAAATCCCTTCCCACTAGATTTTACTACTACATTTCTAAAGACCTGTTTACAGCAGTTTTCTAAAGGCCTAAATGCAGCCTATTTACCCAGTACACCATGTCTGGCTACCAAAATGGAATTACAAAGCATACAAAAGGCAAAATCATAATTTAAAGAGATAGAGCAAGCATCAGAACCAGACATGATAGAGATTTTGGAATCATCAGATCAGGAAATTAAAACAACTATGATTAATATGCTAAGGTCTCTAATGGATGAAGTAGATAGCTTGCAAGAACATATGGGCAATGTAGGTAGGGAGATGGAAATTTGAAATAAAAAAACAAAAAGAAATGTTAGAAATCAAAACCACTGTAGCAAAAACAAAGAATGCCTTTGAGTAGATTTATGAGTAGTCTGGGCATAGCTGAGGAAAGAATCTCTGAGCTTGAGGATATATCAATAGAAACCTCCACAAGTGAAAAGAAAAGAAAAAAAGAATGAAAAAAAAAAATAACATCCCAGAACTACAAGACAACTAAAACTGGTTGTGAAGTACTTATAATGGGAATACTAGAAGGAGAAGAAAGAGTAAAAGGAACAGAAGAATTATTTGAAACAGTAATGACTGAGAATTTCCCCCAAATTAATGTCAGATACCAAACCACAGATCAAGGAAGCTCAGAACATAAGGCAGGATAAATGCCAAAAACTACACCTAGGCATATTATTTTCAAATTATAGAATATCAAAGATATAGAAAAAATGCTGAAACCAGAGGAAGAAAACACTTTGCAAAAGTGGAGTAAAGATAAGAATTACATCTCACTACTCCTCAGAAACCATGCAAGCAGGAAGACAGTGTAATGAAATATTTAAAGTGTTGAGAGAAAAAAACACCAAACTAGAATTCTGTACTCTGCAAAATTATCCTTTAAAAGTGCAGGAGAGGGGCCGGCTCGGTGGCGCAGCGGTTTCGTCCGCGCTTGGCAGCCCGGGGTTCGCGGGTTCAGATCCCGGGCGCCCGCGGACGCACTGCCTGTCAGCCATGCCGTGGCGGCGTCCCATATAAAGTAGAGGAAGATAGGCACGATGTTAGCCCAGGGCCAGTCTTCCTCAGCAAAAAGAGGAGGATTAGCAACAGATGTTAGCCCAGGGCTGGTCTTCCTCACCAAAAAAAAAAAAAAGTGCAGGAGAAATAAAAACTTTCTCAGAAAAATAACACTTGAGGAAATCTGTTACCAGTAGACCTGTCTTGCAAGAAATGTTAAAAGAAGTTCTTTAGAGAGAAGGAAAATAATATAGGTCAGAAACTCGGATCTGAATAAATAAAGGGTCAAAGAAGGAATAAGTAAAAGCAAAGCAAAAAAAATTTTTATATTCTTAAATGATCTAATGGATAACAATTTGTTCAAATAATGTTACAATGCATTTGATTATGTCTACTTTTATACAAATCTTATCCATATACATATGCTTACATACACTTCTATATAAGAGAAATGAATAATAGCAATGATACAAAGGATGGGAAGGAAAATTTAGGATTATTTTGTTATTACACGGTGTTGGCATTACCCATGATGCAGTATAGTGTTATTTGAAAATGGACTTGGATTAGTTGTAAATATATATTGCAAACTCTAGGGCAGCCACTAAAAAGAGTGAAAAATAAGCAGAACTGATATGCTAAGAAAAGAGAGAAAATGGAATCATATAGAATGCTCAATTAAACCTACAAAGGCAGAAAAATAGTGGAAGGTAAAAATAGGAACAAATAACAATGGCAACAAACAGGAAATGGTAACAAATATGGTAGATATTAATCCAACTATATCAATAGTTACTCTGAATGTTGATGATCTAAATGTATCAACTGAAAGACAGAGATTGTCAGAGCAGATCAAAAAACAATACCCAACTATATGTTGTCTACAAAAAACCCACTTTAAATATAAAGACATATACAGGTTAAAAATAAGCAGATGGAGAAAAATATACCATGTTAACACTAATCAAAAGAAAGAAGGAATAGTTATATTAATTTCAGACTGAGCAGACCCCTAAGCAAGGAAAGTTATTAAGGATAAAGGAGAATATTACATAATGATAAAGGGTTTAATTCTACAGTAAGACATAATAATCTTTAAAGTGTATCTCATAACAGAGCATCAGATTATGTAAGGCAAAAACTAACAGAACTGTAAAGACGGATAGATGAATCCACTATCATAGCTGGAGATTTCAACACTCCTATATCAGAAACAGAAAGACCCAGAAAATTAGTGAGAACATAGTTAAGTCAACAACACCATCAGTCAACTGACTATAATTGACATCTATAGACCACTTCATCCAACAGCAACAGAATACACATTCTTCTCAAGCTCACTTGGAGTATTAACCAAGACAGACCACATTCTGGGCCATAAAACACATGTTAACAAATTTAAAAGAATAGAAATCATATAATATCTACTCTCAGACTACATTGAGAGTAAACTAGAAATCAATAACAGAAAGATAACTGGAAAATTCCAAAATACATGGAGATTAAATGGCAGACTTCTAATAACCCATGGTCAAGTAAAAATTTAAAAATATTTTTAACTAAATGAAAATGAAAACACAACTTATCAATGTTTGTGTGATGCACTGAAAGTAGTGCTTATAAAAAGTAGTGCTTATGGAAATTTATAGCATTGAATGCATACATTAGAAAAGAGAAAAGATCTAAAATCAATAATCTAAGTTTTAATCTTAGTTATCTAGAAAAAGAAGAGCAAATTAAATCTAAAATAAACAGAAGGAAAGATATAAAAAGAATTAGAGCAGAAATCAATGAAACAGGAAATCAATAGAAAAAAGGAATGAAGTGAAAAACTGGTTCCTTGAAAAAACCAATAAGATGGATAAGTCTCCAGCCAAGCTAATTAGGATGGACACCAATTATTAATATCAGAAAGGAGACATCACTACAGATCCCATGGACATTAAAAGATAACAAAAGAATACAATGCACAATTCTATGCCAACAAATTTGATAATCTAGATAAAATGGACTAATTCCCTGAGAGACATAATTTGCCAAAACTCACACAAGAAGAAACAGACAATCAGTATAGGACTGTATCTATTAAAGATATTGAATCCATAATTAATAACCCTTCAAAACAGAAAGTACCAGACCTAGATGGCTTCACCAATACTACCAAACATTTAAGGAAGAAATTATACCAATTCTCTATTATCTGTTTCAGAAAATAGATGTAGAGGGAATACTTCCTAACTCATTTTATGATACCAAAATTACTTTAACACCAAAAGAGGACAAAGACATTATAAGAAAGGAAAACTGCAAATCAGTATCTTTCATGAACATAGATGCAAAGATTCTCAACAAAATATTAGTAAATTGAACCCAACATTGTATAAAAAGAATTATATATCATGGCCAAACGGGATTTATCCCAGATATGCAAGGCTGGTTCAATATTCAAAAGTCAATTAATGTTATCTGGTACATAAACAGGCTGAAGAAGAAAAATCACATGTTCATATCATAGATGCAGAAAAAGTATTTGACAAAATCCACCACACATTCATGATAAAATCTCTGGATACACTAGTGATAGAAGAGAACGTCCTCAACTTTATAAAGACTATCTAACAAAAGGGTACAAGCTAACATCATACTTGATGATGAGAAACTTGAAGCTTCCCCACGAAGATTAGAAACAAGGCAAGGATGTCCCCTCTCACCACTCCTTTTCAACTTCATACTGGATGTACTTGCTAATGAGAGAAGACAAAAAAAGGAAGTAAAAGATGTACAGATTGGAAAGGAAGAAATGAAACTGTCTTTGTTCACAGATTACATGATAATCTACAATGGAAAATACAAAAGAATCCACAAAACCCTCCTGGAACTAAAAAGCAATTATAGTAAGGTTGCAGGATACAAGGTTAACATACAGAAGTCAATCACTTTCCTATATACAAATGATTAAACAAACGGAATTTGAAATTAAAGATACAATCTCATTTACATTAGTAACCCCCCATACTTAGATATAAATCAAAACAATATGTTTAAGATCTGTATAAGGAAAAGTACAAATCTGTCATGAAAGAAATCAAAGATTTAAATAAATGCTAATAAATTTCTTGTTCATGGATAAAAAGACTCCTTATTATGAAGACTTCAGTTCTTACCAACTTGATCTATATATTCAATACAATCCCAAACAAAATCTCAGCAAGTTATTTTGTGGATATCAACAAACTGATTCTCAAGTTAATATGGAGAAATAAAAACACCTATAGTAGCCAACACAATATGGAAGATGTAGAACAAAGTTGAAGGACTGACATTATCTGACTTTAAGACTTACTATAAAATCATAGTAATCAAGACAGTGGTATTGGCAAAAACAGTAGACAAATAGGTCAATAGAGCAGAATATAGGGCCCAGAAATAGACCCACATAAAAATACTCAATGTGTCTTTGACAAAGGAATAAAGTCAATGCAATGAAGCAAAAGTAGTCTTTTTAATAAATGATGCTGGAAAAACTGGACGACAAGCAAAAAAAAAAAATCTAGACAAACATTTTACAGTCTTCACAAAAATAACTCCAAATGGATCGCAGACCTAAATATAAAACTCAAAACTAATAAAGTCCTAGAAGGTAACTAGAAGAAAGCCTAGATGACTTTGGGTGTAGTGACAATTTTTTAGTACAACACCAATGGCATGATCTATGAAAGAAATCATTGATAAACTGGGCTTCATTAAAATTAAAACCTGCTCTATGAAAGACAATGTCAAAAGAACGACAAGAGAAGCCACAGATTGGAAGATATTTGCAAAAGACACGTATGATAAAAGACTGTTATACAAAAGTACACAAAGAACTCTTATAACCCAACAAAAAGAAAACAAACCACCTAATTAAAGTGGTCCAAAGACCTTAACAAACACTTCAACAAAAAAGATACACACATGGTTAATAAGCACATGGAAAGATGCTCAACATCACATGTCATTAGGGAAATACAAATTAAAATGATAAGATGTCACTACATATCTATCAGAATGGCCAAAATCTGGAACACTGACAACACCACATGCGAGCAAGGATGTGGAGCAGCAGGAACTTTCGTACATTGAAGGTGAGAATGCAAAACAATACAGCCACTTTGGAAGACAGTTTGGTGATTTCTCACAAAATTAAACAGTCTCTTAACATGTAATCCCACCATCACGCTCTTGGTATTTACCCAAAAGAGTTGAAAACTTATGAGTACACAAAAACCAGCACAAGAATATTTATAGCAGCTTTATCTGTAATTGTCAAAACGTGAAGACAATGAAGATGTCCTTCAGTAGGTGAATAGACAAATAAACTGTGGTACACCCAGACAATAGAATATTATTTACTGCTAAAAAGAAATGAGCCATCAAGTCTTGAAAAGATATGGATGAGCCCCAATGCATACTACTGACTGATAGAAGCCAATCTGAAAAGATTACATAATTTATGATTCTGACTATATGGCATTCTGGAAAAAGCAAAACTATTGAGATAGTAAAAAGATCAGTGGTTTCTAGGAGTTAGGGATAGAGGAAAAGATGAATAGGGGAGCACAGAGCATTTTTAGGGCAGTGAAAATACTCTGCATGACACTATAATTATGGATACATGTCATCATACGTTTGTCCAAACCCGTAGGATATACACCAAGATAGATTCCTAAGATAAACTCTGGACTTTGGATAATTATGATGTGTCAATGTAGGTTCGTCAGTTGTAACAAACGTAGCACCCTGGTGAGGATGCTAATCATGGGGCAGGCTGTGCCTGTGCGAAGGTAGGGAGTGTATGGGAAATTTCTGTTCCTTCCACTTCACTTCACTGTGAACCTACAACTGCTCTAAAAAATGTCTTTAAAAAAAGTGGAGGGAAAAAACATTTTGAAAAAGAGTATGTAAATATATCTTACTTTCCTATGAACATTCACTACTATTAATTAACCATTAATTTCTTGGAGAAACAGAAAATCCCAAATAAACAAAATCATAATTGTGTTTAGTTACAGCTTAAAGTGATGAGTGGTTCTATAACACGCTTGGCCCTAAAATGATCCATATTTCTCTGCATTCTGAAAGTCACTACACATGCTCAATTTACTTTTTTAAAATATGATATATAATTACTTTAGAAGCTACCGCTGATGATTAAAAATGTGCAAACACCAACATTTGTATACAGGAATTATTCAAATGTACTTATATTTTATTGAAATAATTTAAAGTTATATACCACAAAACAAAATTATATAGTCATAAACCATGTTTTGTTAAAGAAGAGTTTTTGTAAAGTGAAAGAAATTTATACTGTTTTTGAACTTTTGGTTCCAGGATTTCCCCCTAGGAGAATCAAAAATTTTTAAATGAGCCAGATTTCACTAAAGGACTATAGCTCTAATGTGTTTGGATAGCCTTCCTCTTTTCCATTTGCTCATGTTATATATCTTATAACGATTCTCACAATAACATCCCACATAAATCCACAAGTTAGTCATAAGGTGTGCCCATAGTAAATCTGGAAGGCAGATGGCAAACATTTCTCTTCTGCCTTGATCACTTTAGTTCCTCTTTTTTTCTTTTCTTGGAACTGCTTTATCTATACTTCTAATGTTAAAATTATTCGATTTTTTAACACTTTTATTTTTATCTTCCTAGAGTCAGCCTTAGGACTTATAAACACTTTAACCATATAAAATCTTAAATTGTAGACTAAAACTTGGACCATAGATGCCTTAAAAGTAACATGTTATCTGCTGCAGTTTATATAATGAGATCTGGATAAAAAATAAAAAGAAATATAGATCTTTAAAAATCACCAGGTGATATTGCCAGGTATCTGCATGCTAATTTGAGGGGTTTAAATTTTAAGGAAAGTAAGAAATAATAGTACTACATATAGGACAGATTTCTATCTGGTGACTTTATGTCATAGCAGGGCAATGGGTAGCTTCAAGTGCAGACAGGATCTAGGATATAAGACTAAAGGAATCAGACAGATATCATAAGTCAAAGGACAAGTAATGAAATCTAGATATTTCAGAAGTATCTGAGAGTTTTTAAAAGTCCTGTCAGGCACTTTAAAAAGTTGGCAAGAATTTTCTGGTCTGAAGTATCAAGTTAGAAAAGAATCCATGTCTGAAAAAGCAGGAAATAGATATTGGTGCGCATGAGCAAAAATAATAAAATGAAAGTGGCCCTTTTTAATATTTTCCTCTGGGTTCATACATGGAGATAGAGTATTAGGGAATGATAGTACATTCTCTGACATCTTAAGATATTCAACTTTTTCCATATAGATGGTCCAACTCTAATTTCACGAAAATCGTGACATTCCTGACTTTATCAGTCAGCTATTGTTGCAATAACGCTGCATGATAAAACAACCCTAACTCAATGGTTTAAAACAATGCAACACTTACTCTCATGGGTGGCTCTGTGCCAGCTTGTCATAGCTGCACACCGAACATTGCAGATCTGAGTGTTTACATCTGTTCTTCATGTTTCTCTCCCTCCACACACCAGTGGCCTAGGAAAGGCATGTTCTTCCCCAAATGATTGCAGAGGCACAAAAGAAATTGTCCAATCATGGTGACACATTTAAAGTCCCTATTTCTATCCCATCCACTAGCTTGTCATTGACCAAAGGAAGTTACATGGCAGAATTCTAATTCAAAGTATAGAGAAATATAATCCACTGTTTGTGCAGTGAACTGAAAATTTGCATAGCAAAGAAATGGATACGGAAAAGAGTAAAAAATTGAGGCCAATAATGCAATCCACAACAGTGGTTCCATCTTAAAAGTGAGCACTTTTTTAGTGAAGGTACCACAAGGCTAGTTTTAAATCCTTTTTGGATCATCAAGCCAAGATGTTTCCAAGAGTAAGATGTAATCTCTAGGACATCATTGAAAGGCAGAAAATTAACATTACATAAGGCCTGTGTCCAGATCCTATTTTGTGAGAAAGACATTCACAGAGTTTTGAAAAATATTTTCCTACTCCATTTGGACTGCTATAACAAAACACCATGGACTAGGTAGCTTATAAACGACAGAAATTTATTCCTCCCAGTTCTGGTGGCTGGAAGTCCAAGATCAAGGTGCCATCATGGTTGCCTTCTGGTGAAAGTCCTCTTCCTGATTCATAGCTGGCAACTTGCTATGTCCTCTCATAGTGGAAGGAACTAGGGAGCTCTGTGGGTTCTGTTTTATAAGAACACTAATTCATTCAAGAGGGTTCCACCCTCATAACCTAAGCAATCTCAATAGGCCTCATCTCTTAATACCACCATTTTTGGGGTTTAGGATTTCAACACATTAATTTTGGGGAGACACAAACATTCAGATCATAGCAATTATTTTTACAGATAGGTCTCAATTTAGAGAATATCTGTCAGTTTTATAAGTACATTCAAAGTGTTCCAAGTGTCCTTTCATCTTTCTATCAATAACACACATGTGTAATAATACTGCAGAAATATACAAAAATATATTTGTTAGATAAAATTACATATTCCCAAGTCATCTTCTCTATCTTTTCAAGCACAGGTCGTGTCACTCTTTAACTACATTTTTTCCCCAGTGAAAAATAATCGGTTAAAAGTAAAGCTATAGGGGCCGCCCGGTGGCACAGCGGTTTAGTCCGCGCTTGGCAGCCTGGGGTTCGCGAGTTCGGATCCCGGGCGCCCGCCGACCCACTGCCTGTCAGCCACGCCGTGGTGGCGTCCCATATAAAGTGGAGGAAGATGGGCACAGATGTTAGCCCAGGGCCAGTCTTCCTCAGCAAAAAGGGGGAGGATTGGCAACAGATGTTGGCTCAGGGCTGGTCTTCCCCACACACACACACAAAAAAAGTAAAGCTACATGCCTGGCATACAAAGGACTCCACTCAAGAGTCATGCATGTTTAGTAAATATACTCCAAATAGATTCAGTCATATTGAGTTAGAAATCTTATAAAATTCTTAAATAATTTTAAGCAAAAAATCTCAGTTATTTAGTTACTCTAACTTTATAGTGAATAGTCATCTTCTGCCACAGCCACCATACTAAGGAAAGCAGCTCTTTAATAACCTATGTTCTCCTTGCCAAGGCAAATTAAAGCCAATATTTTTTTGACCAAGTACACACATGCTAATGGTTTTCTGTGTTATCAAACTATTCTTTAAATATTAATGCATTTTTAAAAAATAATGCTCAGTCTGTTATACATGTAAGAGCTTTCAGAATAAGAATGTCTAATTCAGTACATTTAACTTATTTTAAACAGACCAATAAAATTTTCCAAGAGCCAATGATTGATTCTTTAATCACTCTGCAAGTCCACAGGCATCGTTTGATTATCCCATAATACTTTGTTACAGTGGTGCTGATCTGTGACTGTCATTACTAATAGCATTTCCCCAGAATAAAGCAGATCCACTTCTCTCATTGACAGCATCCCACAGATAGAAAAATCTTGTCAAATGCACTTTGCTAAAATTAAAAAAAGAATGAGAGACTGTGCACAGAGTAGGTGGTGTCTACTCAAGGAGAGAATTCTATTTTTATGCCTCTAATATGCATTTCTCCTTTCCCAAATGTGACATTGGAGCTGCAGTAGAAGTAAATCCTAAAAGGGAATAAAAAAGTATTACTTGTCAAATCAGAGGTTCCGGGCCCCACATCGCATGCCTTCAATTTATAATAGCTGTTCCCCAGTTTACAAGGTTGTCTGTTTGTATCGGGCTTTAAGTCAGTGCTTTGATAGTTTATAAATCCTTGTTTGTTTTTGATTCTAGTATTCACAAAGATAGGATCCTCCCTTAGCATCTTTAAGTACTTGAATTAGTAGGGATAGAATAGGTTTTTGCTTGGGTAGCAAACATCCCCAAACCTCAGTGGCTTAATACTACCGAAGTTTATTTCTCACTCACCAAAGCCCAAAAAAGCTGCCCTCAAGCAGCAGGAATGCAGACTGCTCCTGGCTCAGCCGGCTCAACAGGAGGACTCTTTCAAAACACCTGCTGCAAAGGAAGAGAAAGGTTGAGTAATTGCACAGGGAGTTTCCATTGCTTCAGGCCAGGAGTAACAAATGTCCCTTATGCTCATAACTCACTCATCAAAAATAGTCATATGATCTGCTTAATAAGCTAGGAAGTATGGTTTTCCATGTGCCCAAGCAGATGCAATAAGAAACAGGATCAGATGAACACACATCATTATCTGTCACAAAACTCAAAGCACTTGTCTCGATATAAACTCCAGTGTAGTGTGGTAAAAACAAGAGAATGTCCGGGTTCAGTAAGTAGCTTGACTCTATTTCAATTTCCTCACACACTAAATCAAGATATTGGACTAAATGATCTTTGCCTTTTTTACAATTAAACTTCCATAATTCCCAACTGCTAGGAAAGAAACTCTCTCATTTTGTCTTTTACTATAATCGTTAGCCTTTAGAGAGATTGACTAGCGCCATAGATTATAAGAGCGGGATCAGCAGTATTTGAGGAATGATTACATCACTTCAGGTTGGCAATACAATAACAATGGTAAGAAGATTATTCGGTTGAGCATCTTCCCATATAAATTGCATAACAAATGGAACATGGACTCATAATCATAGATTAGAAAAAAATCATCTTTTAATGCTTATGCTTTTAGAAGAGTGTAAGCTGATGAATTTCAACTGAAATCACCACCACCTGAGTATATTTAGGGCATTTTCCTGTCTCTCTGCTAACTTCCTTCTGGTCTATGTGTAGGCTTGCTAGATGCATGCTGGAGACATCTTATGGCAATAGAAAGAACATGGAGTTTGATATAAGGCAAGCTTTATTTGAATTATAGTATTCCATTTACCTGTTTGATAATCTGGTGTTCCCTATGTGATGTTGAGATGGATGTGTTTAAAAACTATAAAATCACTGACTTTATAAACAAGGAAAGAATTTAACATTGCAACATAGGAAATATATTAGCAAGTTTATGTACAATGAAAGAAATCATAATTTAGCTCATATCCCAATCAGGAATTTACTTTTTATCTCAAAGAAGATTAAAATTCCTCCCTTTGGCACTGAACAGAAGAATATAGAAACAGATACAAAAAACCAACGTTATATAGTTGTGCTACAATAGCCAGAAAGCAAAATAATACCAGTCAAATACAAATCAGGCAGCCAATATGTAATAGAGCACATTGGAGGGAAAATAATCTCTATATTCAATTAATAGAGACTATTTAAAGAAACCACAGATTAACGCATATATTAAGGGAGAGGAAGAGGCCCTTAAAAGGAAAAAAATAATCAACCTCATCATAGAAAAATGCAGAATAGTTTTTACTAATTAGTAATAAAAAGGAACTAAATATTGATACAGGGACCCATTGGATAGATTGCCAGAGTGAGAGTTACTGAGATCAACTAAGTATAATGTATACAGTCATATACAGTATAGATTCAATCTTTCTCATCAAATGCCTGTCTGTTCTTATTCATATTCATAAATCCAAAAGTGAAGAACTCAACCAGGTATTGTTATGAACAGATGCCTCACCTCAACATTGAGTAAATAATCTTAGTCAAGAAGAGTTGGAAAATGAGATGCACATCAATCTTTACAGAACACTATTTTAGCAAGGTTATTTTCTCATAGGTTTATTATATGTTACTTTCTCCTGGATTTTCTGCACCTTTCACATGTAGCTACCCTTTCACATCTCCTTTTGAATTTCTCCTATAACTTAATTCTAAACTTTTGAGTGACCCTCAAGCTCATCCCTTGAATCTTTTCTTTTTTCCACTTGTTAATTTCCAACCTATAATTTCTCCTGTTTCATGGCTTTGAAAGCAATCTATATGATAACTCTCAAATTTGTATCTCCTTCCTATACCTCTTCTCTTAATTCTGGACTCAAATGTTTAATGGCTTACCAGATAACTACTTCGATAACTAAAAGCTTCTCACATTTAATGTGTTCAAAATTGCAATTCTGATTTCCACTCTGCTCCCAAATTGTTCTTCCCCCTGTCTTCTACTTTTCAGCAAACGACAACCCAATCCTTCAAGTTTAAAGCACAAAACAAAACTTCGAGTAATTGTTCTCTTTTCCTGACAATCCGCATCCAAAACAATTTCAACTTTCAAAATAGATTCAGATTCTGCCTTGTTCTCAGGATCGCCAGTGCTACTATCCTACTCTAAGCCGTCCATATTCTTATTCTAATCTAAATCACTGCAAATGTCCCCTAATGTGCAGTCAACACCTTGCCTCATGTCTAGTAAGACACTTTTCCTAACTATTATCTATAACTTCTTTTTTGCTATTTCTACTTTCTCCATTGATTTCACCTTTAGGCCCTTAGTTCTTTGGACTCTCTCACATTAATATTCATAGACCACTGATCCTTTTAATTAGAACCAAGGCCGTATGGTAGTTTTATACATCACTGATTTCATAGCAAACACACCAATACTAAAAGAAGTGTGTCAACAATGCTAAAATTATGTTTTGGACATCTGCCTCACTATAGATTATATCATATTTGCTTTCTGACAAAGGGTAATGTTAGAAAACATCCAACTGTGTTTTTCATAGATTATAAACAAGTCTGTTGCTAAATCATTGACAAACAAATTGTGCTCTTCATGCATTAATAGTACCTTCTGCAAAATAAAAATTATATTTCAAATCTACCTGAAAAATCAATGAAACTAACAGTAGAAATCATTATTGTCACTTCAACTACCTGAAAAACTTGGCAAATTGACATTTCTGATGTACCCAAATATAGTTTGTAAATCTTTCACTGTCAGGAAAATAAATCCCTCTCTTCCAAATTATCAAGAATTTTGAACCTCATCTAAGGGGGAAATTATTCTAAGTCAATACATTTTATCTTTAAAATAAAAATTTGCATTTCAGATTGTTTAATGTGAGCCTTTTAGACATCAACAGGGTTAATATTGGAGTTAAGAAGGAAATCTTCAATTTGTCCAAGTGAGAAGATGATCTTCTAGTGGCAGAATGAGGCAGCTGAATTTTCATTTGTAGAGGGAACATAGGAAACAACAATTCTATACAGAAAGATGCAGAACCTAGAGCAATTGACAAAGAATATAACAATGCTAATTCACCATTTATTGAACAGCAACTCTGTACCAGGCCTTAATGCTTGACAAGTCATTATCATGATGTGATCCAATTTTTACAACAGGATTTGAACACACCTCTGTTTAACTCCATAGCCACTATTCTTAACAATTCTGCTATACTCACTCTAAAAATAATGGTAATTATTTAGTTTATGAACACCTTTTTCAGAAAAAGTTTCCTTCACTTATTTTATTTAATCCTCTCAATAACTCTGCAAAGTAGTTAACCATTTTGAGCATAACAAAACATAAGAAAACTGAGACCTACAGGGAGTAAATGAATATTCCAGTTTCAAAATTTAAATGTCAGAGCTCTCTAACTCCAAAGACCCTGCTTAGATTTCATTTTACCAAAATTTCAAAAAGAGGAGATATCTGAGAGGATGAGACATCAGCAAGATGGCAGAATAGAAGTTTTCTACTGTTTTCCCCACAAAGAACACCAATTCTGACAATCACTTATGGATGAGAGTACCTTTGTGGAAGTCCAAGAGTCCGGCAGAGAAGTTCCAACACACTGCTGAAACAAAAAAATTCGAGATTGTGGAGGGCAAGAGGAACAGTTTCACTTTACCTGTGTCACCCCTCCCCCACCACAGTGCCTCATCTCTATCAATAGAAGATCATCTACTCACTTAGACAACTTAGGGATTTCCTTCTTAACTCCAATATTAACACTGTTGCATTCTAAAAGGTTCACATTAAACAATTTGAAATGCAAATTTTTATTTTAAAGATAAAATCTATTTACTTAAAATAGCTCATGCCAAGAGAGAACAACTCAGCCTGCAAATTTCTCCCATGTGGTGACAGCATGTGAGTGAGTACCCGGCTTTCTTAGCTAAGGGGGCCCACTTCTTTCTTGCCCCATCCAGAATCCTGAGGTGAGCTACAGGGCTGGGAGGTAACGAGGGGCTGGAAGAACAGCAGCCAGAACTCTCAGAGGGCATCAAGGGGACACATATCCTACTAACCACTTCATGGAGTCTGTGAGGAAGACTGTCCATAAGCCACTGGGGATGCCTCACTTGCAGATTCCCCCAAACTAACCTGTGGTCACCCCCAGTGGGCCATGTGACTCACCTACCCAACTCCTACCCTGTGGCCAGCTCCTTGTGCATGCCCCTGGGAGCTACCAGTACAAGCCTTCATGGACAGCTAGTAGATAAGCACAGAAAGTCAGCCCCACTCTGTGGGATTGAGAGAGAGCACGCAAACTTAAGCATTTACCACCATCCAATGGAAAGCGAATGGGAGACTGTCAGCATCTTGCCTGGTTTTGTAGAATTTGAGAAATGCATACAAGCTTAAAAATATCCCCTGAGAGAGAACAAAACGTGAGGAACAGGCATATCCTTAGAAAGGGTCTGAGAAAGCCTCAGAATCCCTAGCAGGGCTGACAGAAGGTTTTTTTCTCCCAAAGCCAGTCAGTAAAAACTAGAGCAGGTGACTGCTTTTTCAAATGCAAAGACAGTAACACAAGACTTCCAAAAACATGATAAAGGAAACATGACACCACCAAGGAACACAATAATTTTCCAGTAACCAACTCCAATGGCAATATGTGATTTGTCCATTAAAAATTAAAAATAGTTGTTTTGGGGCCAGCCCAGTGGTGTAGTGGTTGTGGTTGCATTCACACACTCCACTTTAGTGGCCCAGGATTCAGAGGTTTGGATCCCGGGCATGGACCTATGCACCGCTCAACAGGCCATGCTCTGGCAGTGTCCCATAAACAAAATAGAGGAAGATGGGTACAGATGTTAGCTCAGGGCCAATCTTCCCCAACAAAAAAGAGGAAGATTGGCAATGGATTTTAGCTCACAGCCAATCTTCCTCACCAAAAAAAGAAAAAAATTTTTAAGGAAATTCAGTGAGCTACAAGAAAACACAGAAAAACAATTCAACAAAATAAGGAAAGCGATACATGAACAAAATGAGAAGTTTAACAGAGAGATAGAAATCATAAAAAAGAACCAAACAAATTCTGGAGCTGAAGAATACAATAAACAAAATGAAAAATGCAATAGAGAACACAAAAAGCAAACTTGATCAAGCAGAAGAAACAATTTATGAACCCAAAAATGAGCCATTTGAAATTATCCAGTCAGAAGAGAATTAAAAAAAAAAGAATGAAGAGTGAAGAAAGCCTGCATGAAATATGGGATACCATCAAACAAAATAATTTACACATTATTAGAGTCCAAAAAGGAGAAGAGAGGGAGAAAGGAGCAGAAGTCTTATTTAACGAAATAATGACTGAGATCTTCTGAAATCTGGGGAGAGATTAGGACATGCAAGTTCATGAAGTTCATAGGTCCTCAAAGAGATTTAGCCCAAGAAGATCTTCTCCCAGACACAATACACTACAACTCTAAAATCAAAGACAGAGAATTTTAAAAGCACCAAGAGAAAAAAACATTCCTCAAATAGAAGGGAATCCCCATAAGGCTATCAGCAAATTTCTCAGCAGAAATCTTGCAGGCCAGGAGAAAATGGAATGATATTTTCAAAGTGCTGAAATTAAAAAAATGCCAAACAAGAATACTTTACCTGGCAAAGTTGTACTTCAGAAATTGAAGAGAGAAATTTAAATTGTACTTCAGAAATTTAAGACTTTCCCAGACAAACAAAAGCTGAGGGGGTGCATCACCACTAGACCAGACTTGCAAAAAAGGTTAGCAGACATTTGGTCCTTTTCAAAATGACCATGGGGAAATTTGGTCCACACCAAAAGTTCCTTGATATTTGGTCCTGTACAAAACATCCCTTGAAACATTTGGTTCACACCAGAAGGTCCTTGAAATTTGGTTTTATCAAAAATGTCCATGAGCATATTTGGTCCATGACAAATGGTCCTTGATATTTGGTCTTGTCAAAAATGTCCGTGCGTAGAAAACATCCCTGGGTTCAAATAGCCCATAATGTTTATTTATACTTTTGGTTTACAGGATTAACACATAAAAAATACTATCATGTTTTATTCATCTGATAATTGCATTGTGGCTGTATTGCCAATAATAACCCTTCTTACCTCTGTAGCCTAGCTGATAATGGCATCTGGAGTTAGGTAGGTGGGTCAGGGTCCAAATTTTGCCAAAGAGGGGGATTTATAGTAACTATGCCTACTGAGGAAGAGTCCTATAGTTAGAGAAATGCACAGAGGACAACAAGCCGAAGATAGGACTTTATGATACATGGTGAGGTTACTATGTCACTGGGCATTTGGTTGGATATGGCTGAGTCATTCAATCAGGACAGAGTTTGAAAGGAGGAGCTTCATCAACCTGCTATATAAAATGGGTGGCAGACGTGTTGACATAAACACTTTACAGAGCATCTCGCTTGTTGGGGAGGAGTGAGAATGGGTGTGTCTTTTACCACATAGCAGTCAGGTGTAATAGCCACCATGAGGGATATATCAGGCATCTAATTAACTCTCCTAAGACTATCCCATTGCCCAGGGTTAATGGGTGATGTTTCCCTTGAATCAATGTCCTATAAAGGCACAATTTTGGTAGGCTGCAGGTGCCTTGGACTACCACAGAGGTGGGTGTGACTCCCACACTTACATGCCAATCAGGGTGGACCACCATGTTCTCAGCTGGTGCCTGCCTATTGGCTGATCCAGCCTGGCCAAACCAAGTGTTGAATTCAAAAGACATTAGTAATGTTTCCCCTATCAGTAAACCAGTGACCTTCGGTCACATGGTTACAAAAGAAAAAATAAATATCCCTTCTTCTGTTGCTTGACAGTGTGACATCTTTATTTGAAAACTCTCAGCAGAATATGGCAGAAGTAGCATATTAACAAAAAGAAAAGCTGATGCTATATTATAATGGTTTTGTTACCATTTCCATTCCTTTAACATAAATAAGAATAAAATATCCTGGCACTGTGAAGACAGGAGAGTCTGCAATACCTGATGTACAACTAGTCAGGATTTGGATAAAATCACAATTATTCAGGATGGAACAGGAAAACATCATCACAACATTGATATTAAAGGGGAAGTAAGGAAAACCCTGAATAGGTTAAAATGACACGACAGAAGAACCAAATGCAACACCATTGCAGGTACTTCGAAAAACTCTTTGTGATATTCATGATGACAAGGTCCTGTTAATGCTACCAAAAGAAACTCATTAGAAAGGCAAGTAAATAGAATTCAAAACAGACATTAACCTCCAAACCCAATTTCATTGCATGGAATTAAAATTCCAGAGGAGTATAAAGTGACCAGACATGGAGAACCATTTCTTATGCCTGATTCTGGTCTCCAAGATGACGAAGAATTCTTCTTTACACAACTTCTAACAATATTAGATATTTAAGTGCCAGTACCACATTATTCAGTGATAGCACCTTCAAGACGGCATTAATGCAGCTTACTAAGTTATTTACTCTGCAGTGTAGTATTGGTTTATACTCTGCCATTGATTATGCACTAACAATGAAAAGGAGAGAAGACACTTACAGATATATACATGAGAAAGTACCTACATTTGCATAGGAAAGAAATCTTGGCATTAACCCCTCATTGTGCATGATGGGTTTTGAGATTGCAAATAGAATGTGATTGACTACCCCTACCAAATGCACAAGTAAAAAGATGCTTGTTTCACTTTTCACAATCACTGTGGTGAAAAATATCTTCTTTGGATCTAACAAGCAAGTAGGTGACAACAGAAAGTAACACCCATAAGTGTGCATTCATGTTGTTTGGATTTCCATTTGTGTCTTTGGAAGATGTAAATGAATCTTTTGAGTATATTGTGAAGAACACAGAAGAAAATTTAGATGACCTAATGGATTAAGTTGAGAATGTGTATGTTTATTGAAGGTGTGACAAAGGCAGAAGAAGACCAGAAGCTCCAAGATTGCCACCAGAAACTTGAAATGTTTATACATCAGTACTAAATAGCAATCACGGGACAAATAATGCAGTGGATGGCTGGCATAGCAAATTTCAAAAGCTGACAGTAGTGCATCATCCTTCAATTTGGAGATTTACTGAAGTGTTAAAAGATGAACAGCAAAGCAATTAACAAATTATCACCCAGGTTCTTGGTGGTCATATGCAGATACAGCCACCAACTTCATGACTATACCAACAAAATCAAATCTGTACAACAGAAATTGTTAACAGATATAATAAATATAAAGCAAATAATTAGGTCTATATTTATTTGGGGGCAATTGCTCATTAACTTAAGAGAAATCCTGTGAAACTTTGGGACAAGGAAGAACACAAATAAATGTGAAATCCAAAATTCATCATGAATTACAGTTAAAATAACATAAATAAAATTTTAATGAACCTAAATGTTTGTATTATTTAACAAATCATGGACCAAATGTCTCAATGGACATTTTGGATAGGACCAAGTTTCAAGGAACTTTTTGGCATGGACCAAAGTTCTCAATGGATGTTTTAGACAGGACCAAATTTCAGGAACCTTTTTGGCATGGACCAAGTGTCTCAATGGATATTTTGGACAGGACCAAATGTCCTGCAAAGATGAGAAATGCTGAAAGGACTTCCTCAAGCTGAACAGAAAGGATACTAATTAATAATATGAAAATATGAACCATACTGATAAAAGTAAGTATATAGTCAAATTCAGAATATTCTACAATGTAATATGGTGGTGTATTTTTTTTAATTTTTATGGTGGTGTATTAATCACTTAACTGCACTATAAATGTTAAAGGACGAAAGTATTATAATAACTATAATTACAATTTTTTTTAATGGATACATAATTGAAAAGATGTAAATTGTGACATCAAAAATACAAAAAGCGTAGGGGGTTTTAAAGGATAGAATTTTGTATCTGATCAACATTAAGTTATCAGCTTACAATAGGTTGTTACTACAAGATATTTTATGTAAGCCTCATGTTAACCACAAAGCAAAAACCTAAAGTAGATACACAAAAGATAAAGAGAAAGGAATCAAAACATAACATTATGGAAATCATTAATTAGCAAAGGAAGAAAGCAAAAGAAGAAGAAGGAAACAGGAACTACAAAACAGCCAGAAAATAATTAATAAGATGGTATTAGTAAGTCCTTACCTATCAATAATTACATTAAATGTAAATAAATTAAATTATCCAATCAAAAGACACAGAGTGGTCAGATGGATAAAAAAAAGACCCAACTATATGATGCCAACAAAGGACTCACTTCAGATTTAAAGACACACAACAACTAAAAGTGAAAGGATGGAAAAAGCCACATGCCAAAGAACGAAACTGCACCATTATCTTATGTCATACACAAAAATCAACTCAAAATTGATTAAAGACGTGAACATAAGACCCCAAAGCATAAAACTCCAAGAAGAAAACATAGTGTGTAAGTCCCTTGACATCAATCTTGGCAACAGTTTTTTTGGATTTGATACCAAAAGCAAAGACCACAAAAACAAAAATAAACAAGTGGGACTACATCAGATTAAAAAGCTTCTGTACAGCAAAGGAAATCATCAACAAAATGAAAGGCAACCTACAGAATGGAAAACAATATTTGCAAATCATATATCTGGGGGATTAATATACAAAGAATTTATACAACTCAAGGGCAAAAACAATGATCCAATTAAAAAATGGGCAGAGGATCTGAATAGACATTTTTCCTAAGACATACAAATGACCAACAGGTACATAAAAAGGTACTCAATATCACTGATCATCAGGAAAATGCAAATCAAAACCTAAATGAGATATCACCTCAGACCTGTTAGATTGGTTATCATTGAAAAGACCAGAGATAAAAAGTATTGGTGAGGATGTGGAGAAAAGAGAATGCTAGTGCACTATTAAGAGGAATGTAAATTGGGCAGCCATTATGAAAAATAGTATGGAGGTTCCTCCAAAAATAATAATAGAACTACCATATGATCCAGCTATCCCACTTCTGAGTATATATACAAAGGAAATGAAAATAGGATCTCAAAGACATATCTGCACCCCCATATTCATTGTAGCATTATTCACAATAGTCAAGATACGGAAAGAACACACACAGTGGAGTATTACTCAACCATGAAAAAGAAGGAATCCTGCCATTTGTAGCAACTTGGATGAAACTTGAGGGCATTATGCTAAGTGAAATGTCACACAAGTAAGACAAATACTGTGTGACATCACCTACATTTGGAATCTAAAAAAGCTGAACTCAGAGGAACAGAGAGTAGAGTAGGTAACCCTGTGGCTACCAGGGTTGGGGGGTGGGGGAAATGGGGAGCTATTGCTCACAGGGTACAAACTTTCAGTTATAAGATTAACAAGCTCTGGGAATCTAATGTACAGCATGCTGATTATAGCTAATAATATTGTATTACATACTTGAAAGTTGCTCAGAGAGTAAATCTTAAATGTTCTCACCACAAATAAGAAACAGTAATTATGTGACAATTGGACGTGATAGCTAATTCTATTGTGGTAATCATTCTGCAATACATAAGTGTATCAAATCAACACATTGTAGACCTTAAAACCTATGCAATATTTTATTTCAATTATATCTCAATAAAGCTGGGAGAAAGGTGATACATGACATTAACAGAATGAAGGATAAAAATCAAATAATTACCTCAATAGATGCAGAAAAAGCATTTGACAAAATTCAACATCCTTTCATAATAAAAATTTCTCTAAAAATTATGTATAGGTGGAATGTAGCTCAACATAATGAAACCCGCCTTTGACAAGCTGCACATAACATCATATTCAATGGTAAAATGCTGAAAGCTTTTTCTCCAATTTCAGGAAAAAGACAAGAATGCCCACTCTCACCACTTCTATTCAACATAGTATTGGAAGTGATAGCCAGAGTTATTAGGCAAGGAAAAGAAACAAAAGCTATCCAAATCAGAAAGGAAGAAGTAAAATTGTCTCTGTTTGTAAATGAAATTATCTTGTATATAGAAAACCCTAAAGATTCCACCAAAAAAAAATTAGAATTAATAAACAAATTCAGTAAAGTTGCAGGATATAAAATTAATATACAAAAATTGGTTGTGTTTTTATACTCTAAAATGAACAATCTGAAAGAGAAATCAAGAATATAATCACATTTACAAAGCATCGAAAACAATAAAACATTTAGGAATAAATTTAACCAAGGAGGTGAAGGATCTGTACACTGAAAACTACAAAACTTTGATGAAAGAAACTAAAGATGACACAAATAAATGGAAAGATATCTCATATTCATGGATCAGAAAAATTACTATTGCTAAAATGTGCATATGACCCAAAGCTGTCTATAGATTCAATGCAATCCCTATCAAAATTCCACTGGCATTTTTGACAAAAATAGAAAAAAACAATTCTAAAGTTCATATGGAACCACAAAAGACCCTGAAGAGCCAAAGCAATCTTGAGAAAGAAGAAGATGGAGACATTACACTTTCTGATTTCAAACTATATTACAAACCTACAGTAAACAAAACAGTATGGTTTTGGCATAAAAATAGACACATAGACCAAAAGACTAGAGACCCCAGGAAGAAACCCATGCCTATATGGTTCACTAATCTTTGACAAGGATGCCAAGAACACACAATGGGGAAAGAAAAGGCTCTTCAATAAACAATGTTGGGAAAAGTGGATATCCACATGCAAAAGAATGAAATTGGACCCCTATCCTATACCACTCACAAAAGTTAACTCGAAATGGATTGAAGATTTAAACGTAAGACCTGAAACCATAAAACTCCCTTAAAAAATGCAGAAATAGCTCAACTTTGGTCTTGGTAATGATTTTTTGGATATGACACCAAGCACAGGCAACAAAAGCAAAAATAAGCAAGTGGAATTGGATCAAACTAACAGGCTTATGCACAGCAAAAAAAAAAAAAAAAAAATTGACAAAATGAAAAGGCAACCTATGGAGGTAGAGAAAATATTTGTAAACCATATACCTCCTAAGGAGTTAATATCCAAAATAAGAAAGTTGTATATGAAACTTATACAACTCAATAGCCAAAAAAAACCCCAAATAATCTAATTAAAATGTAGGCAAAGGATCTGAAAAGACATTTTTCCAAAGAAGACATACAAATGGCCAACCGGTCCATGAACAGGTGCTCAACATCACTAATCATTAGGGAAATGCAAATCAAAGCCACAGTGAGATATCACCTCACACCTGTTAAGATGGCTATCATCAAAAACACAAGCGATACATGCTGGGGAGGATGTGGACAAAAGGAAATCCTTGTACACTGTTGGTGGGAATATAAACTGGTAGAGCTGTTATGGAAAATAGTATGAAGGTTCCTCAAAAAGTTGAAAATGAACTACCATATGATCCAGCAATTTTACTTCTGAAGGAAAGAAAATCAGTATCTTGAAGAAGTATCTGCACTCCCGTGTCCATTGCAGCATTATTCACAATAGCCAAAATATGGAAACAGCCTAAGAGTCTGTCAATAGATTAACAGATAAAGAAACTGTGGTATGTATATACAATGGAATATTATTCAGCTGTGAAAAAGAAGGAAATCCTGCCATTTGCAACAACATGGATAAACCTAGAGGATATTATGCTAAGAGAAATAAGCTATACAGAAAAAGGGAAATGCTGTATGACCTCACTTACAAGTAGAATCTAAAAAGGAAAAGTTAAACTCGTAGAAACGAAGAGCAGAATGGTGAAGGCCAGGGAATGGAGGGTAGGGCAAATGACGAAATGCTAGTCTCAGGGTACAAGCCTTCAGTTATAAGATGAATAAGTGCTGAGGATATAACATATAGCATGGTGACTATAGTTAATAAAACTGTATTGCTACCTCAAAATTTGCAAAGAAGGTAGATCTGAAACATCCTTACCACAAGAAAAAAAAATGGTAACTATGTGAGGTGATGGATGTGTTAACCTAATTGTGGTAATCATTTCACAAAGTATACTTACATCAAATCATCATGTTGCACACTTTAAATATATACAGTTTTATTTGTCAATTATACCTCATTAAAGCTGGAGAAAATAAAAAGAGGAGGTATATGAAATAATAATTCTGAAATTCTGAACTGAAGAGCTGGGTGGGGTCTGTTATATCAACCTATGATATAACGTATCCTAGTCTCTTAAAAGGTAGAATAAGAAAACATTAATAGCGATCTTTCTTTGAGACATAAATGTCTGAGACAGGGAGAGAGAGAGAGAAAATTATTTCTGGGGAAGGAGCCACAGAACTCATAGAAATTCTCTATTACAACTCGTACACCTATGAGTCATTATGCCCTGAAGATGTTAATTAAGATAGCATATCAGTCAATGTCCAATTAGTAAAATAGAAAACATTCAAAGTATTTCAAACAGAGTTGGTATTTAATTCAGGATTTTTGTTACATAGATGCTATGGTGGCTAAAAAAGCAAACGAGAGAAAGCTGAGCGGTGTCAGGGGTCACCTGGACCACACTAAGTCCTGATGATTCACTAGAACAATTCACAAGTCTAGAAAAGCTATTATTTTCATGGCTACAGTTTATTACAGTAAAAGAATACAGATTAAAATCAGCAAATGGAGGAGACACATTGAATGAAGTCCAGGAGAAACCAGGCACAAGTTTCAGTCTCTTCTCCTAGTGGAATCACATGAACACATTTCATCCTCCCAGTAATGAAGTGTGACAAGATATTCAAAGGGTTACCAACCAAGGAAGCTCACTCAAGCCTTGGTGTACAAGGTTTTTTAGGGAGTCAGTCATGCAGGCGGTGACCAACCTCAGCTACTCAGACTCCAGCTCCCGAGAGAAAATATAGGCATTTGTTATAAATCACATTGTTAGCATAGACTATCTAATCAAACTGGTACCTCAAGCCCTATAGCTTCAAACATACAAAAATAGTTGTATACCATAAATCACATTGTTAGCATAAACTATCTGATCAAACAGTTACCTCATGCCCCAAGGCCTCAGACATACAAAAATACTCTCATTACACAGAATATTCCAAGAGCTCAGAGCGTAACCCCCAGGAGGTAGTCAAGTGCCAGTCCTAAGGACAGGCTTTTCTTGTAAATGTGTAGGATTTGAGCAACCCAGGCCTGCTAAGTTAATCCTTTTCTGCACATGGGGTAACCCAAATATATTGATTACTGGAAGTAGCAACTCCTATCTCTAGCGCTGGTAAAAGAAAGAGGAAGAGCTTGCAAACTCATGTTTTACATAGCTGATGCTTACAGCTTGATGGTGGTGGGGGATGGGGGGATGTGAAGCAGGAGCTTGGAACCATTGAAGGAGGTTTAATTGCCTGGTCTTTGTCTCTCTGAGGAACTGCAACGCTGGTGCTGGAAATGCCAAAGAAGACGGAGCATGAAGCTGCAGCTGTCTTCTCTTGCTGGAACAACACTATAAAAAACTGAAAATAGGAAGTCTCTTCTCTCATCTTCTCACCTTCTCATTTCCATCTAATGCCTCCTTTAGGCTTTTCTCTCTAATGCTTTACTGCCAAAAGAGTCTGTGAAATTTAGTATGCAGACACCTGCTCCAGCAGAGTCAGTAGGTAAAGAACCATCACACTAACCTGTAGAAAACTGCTGGTTAACAACAGAATCCCAACGACGTAAAAATTTTCTTGCTTATGACCAATGGTCTTTCCACCATATGTTGACAACAAAGTTAGTGAGAAAAGTGATTAGGTAGACAGTGTGGTTTGGACACCAAAGGAGTAGAACCTTTAGCCTTTATAGGAAAGTACCTTTAAAATTAGGATCCTCTAACAAAATTAAGACCAAATAATAGAAATCTTGGATTCTTATCAACTTTCTGTATGACCTTAGTTAACTCACAATTATCCCTGGTTTTAGTACCATTATCTGTAAAAACAAATGATAAGAACTGTGAGTTTATTTTCAAAATAAGATCTGAAAGAATCCAATTAGGGCTAGGAAAGAAGATGGTTTGCCCAAACTCAAATTACTAAATTGAAAATGCACTGAATATACATTATTTTTAACTGTTGGTTTTGGTTGACAGTTTACCTTTGCCTTCATGAGAGCATTTTAGGGAAAATTCTATTAGTCTTTGCTCTGCAGGTGGAGACTATGGGGCAGAGAGATCAGGAAAGCACCACCTGCTCAGTCTAACTGATGGATGATTTCTTTTCCTTAAGATTAACGTCTTTAGGTGAAAAGACCATCTGTTGTCCTAACGTGCTCACGATCTGTCTATTTGGAGGCAATATATAACTGCTAGCACCACATGTTAAACACACCTATGTTTCCAAATTCATTCCTGTAAAATATCTTCACAACATATTTACATCCGTGTCAGTCTTTTGCTTGTGGAGAAATAACCTCAATTCTTGAGTTTAGGTAATATGTAACAACATCCAGAGAGAAAAAAGACCTATTAAGTTTCCATTCTTTTCACATATTTTTCACAATGTGGAATCAGAATTTCCGAGCATAAGCCTGTAATATGCAGGTTTAATAAGCATTCTACGTTGTCCTTATTCACCCTTAAATTGGAATATAACCAATTGCAGTGTTTATCTCCTGGTTTGTCCACTCAGAGGCATATTTATCCAATTTTTATCATATTTATTCAATGTTATAATTATAATTACCTAGATAAGTTCCAAACATGTTCTATTTGCTTTCCACACAGTGGTCTGCATGTAATGAAAGAGTTCCAAACTCAAGCTACATAAAAATAGTTTGCTGAAAATGATTGGACTCACATTCTAATAATAGAACTTTATACAGAACCTTACTACTCAAGGTTATACAATGATATCTAATACACATCTCTAGTTTCTTCTCACCGAGAAACTAATGATAACTCTTTACCCAAATGGTTAAGAGAAAGTACTCTGTTTCATTTCTAGATTCTTTGTTGTGGACCTTATCTTTGTGTGTGTGTTTTAGAGGTTAGACTTATTGGTTGTGTTAAATTACTTCTGCCCAAAAGTATTACTCCATGACTGACTTGAAAGGAAAATGGATTGCACACTGCACAGGAATTTAAAAGTATTCTTGTGTGATATTAAGTCCTCAACCCCTTCCTTCCCACTCCGGTAGTAACTTTGAGCCTCTTTGTTTAAAAACGGCTTCATAATGAACAGGTTACACATGCACAATGGATTCCTAAATCATTGATGACAAAGGGAATCAAAGTGAAAAATATTGTTTATGTCTTCAAAGGAAGTTTATAATCAACCGTATGTTTTATTTTTTAAGTGGTATAAAATACTATTCTTCCAAAGGGTTGGTTTAAATTCTCATCACTATAGCGTTTCCAAGATTTATTTCATAGTTTAAAAATAATTTGCATAAATGTTTTTGAAGAAAGTTTATGAAACTTCTCTTTTTAAGCTAAAGGGACTGTTTGTAGGACACCGGTATATTGTAACCATAGGACATGTTGTCAAACAACATTGTTGTTTACTTATCAGATTTTGAACTTTATATAGAAACATGTTAAAACATTATATGCAGTAGTCAATTATTTCTTAACTTCAACAAATGCAAATTAGATTAATACTTGATAGTGTTAGACACTTGGTCTTTTTTCTCTTAGTTAATAGAGAGAATAAATGAGATTGACAGATCTGTGACCTGAGTAGAATCTGGCTTCCACCTTGGTTTGTAGTTTGAAGACTTTCTTGATGAAATAGAATATAACTTTACAAGAGATTTTGTATTTTTTTGAAAGAAGGATGATTGGCTTGTAGTTTTGAAGCTAGTTTAATTTTTCCTTCCCCATTAAAAATATCTCTTGGACCCTTTTCTTCTGTAACGATGCATCCTTTTATCATGTCAATGTTGAACCTCTATGTAAGTTCTTGAAAAACAGATGTTTTTATATCTCTAACCTTGCTAGACCAACTCTCTGTCAACCAGGCCTTTCTTGTTTGCTAAGAAGCACTGTGAATTTTACTTCTTTCTAAACAACCTTAGAAATGAAATTTTAATTTGCTATTGGATAAATATGACTTTTAGATATGAATAAAACATAATATTTAAATAACGCTCTTTGCCCTTTATTTGACTATTTTACCCACTTGATTTATCCATTCATCCTATTTTTCTCTTTTTATTTGATTGTATCTTTTGGATAATCTCCCTCTTCTCTATCTGTTTACCCAATTCTGTCAAACTCTTCATGCTTTAAAACATCATAAGGCACTTCTGCATCACAAACAAAATATGTTTTATGAAAAAAGATTTATTTTATTTTGCAAGTCTTTTCATCATGTTAGTTTAACTCTTTATTTCTTTTTCAGTGTACTCAGAACTTCTCATTTTTACTTTCCTAATTGCTTAATGATTCTTGGTTATTGACTTTTTCCTTACTTACCCGTCAAGATAATTTTTGTATAAAAAAACTTCAAAACATATCTTTCCTTTTCTTTTCTTTCTTTCTTTTTACTACATTCAGGGTTTGAGGCTTACAGTTTATTTTACTTTATTTTGTGAGGAAGACCAGCCCTGAGCTAACATCCATTGCCAATCCTCCTCATTTTTTTTTTGCTGAGGAAGACTGGCCCTGGGCTAACATCCGTGCCCATCTTCCTCTACTTTATATGGGACACCGCCACAGCATGGCTGACAAGCAGTGTGTTGGTGGGCGCCTGGGATCCGAACCCACGAACCACGGGCTGCCAAAGCTCAAACTTAACTGGTATGCCACCAGGCTGGCCCAACAGTTGATTTTAAAATTCCGCTTTGAAGAATTAAGATAAGGAAAATGATAGAGAGACAGAGAGACAGACAGACAGAGATATTTCCTCAGCGTTTCAGCTTCTGTAGTTTGGGCAGAGAATTCATCGTTTCTCAAAATTCAGTGATATTTTTGAAGGGACACAATTATTTTGCTTATTTCCATTGAAGAAAATAATCCTTCAATACATTATTTTGTATATAAATTTAGGTGATGTCATCTGTGCTTCCTTCTATCAGTGGATTAACAACACTTTATGCACAGTATTTGCAACAGTTTTACAAGGGTGAACAGATACAATTCTCATTCATTGTGTGGCCCTCTTAAGTACTTGGAAATGAATTGCTTCAAATTTTCTTCTTTGCTACAACTCCATTAAAGCTCTCCTGCTCTACTATTTGTATGAGCTTTTCAAAGTGTGAATCTTTACCCCACATTGTGTCATTTATATATAAATTCCTCATTCATGATACAGCGTACAAGCTTTTTATACAGATCCTTTGGTCGTATTTTTGCTTCACTCACCACCCGATTGAAGATCTCTTACTTAAGACCAATGTCGACTTCTATAAACTACTTCTTACTTGACAGATGGAAAAATCTAATAATAATAAAGTCTAGAGTGATTCTGTCCTAAATATAAGCTCATGGATAGTATATCAAAAAATAATAAAGTCAAAGTTTTGAAATAACTTCAAAAGTAATGTAGTTTAGTCCAACTTCTTATCTGATGCTTTAATGTCCATGACCACATGCCCATAAAGGGTTTGGTAAGCTGCAAGATTGAAGACATCTAGAGAAGGAAAATACCTAGGGAAGGAAATATGTCGTTTCCTTTCATACTGACTCAAAGATTTGCCACACTACAACTTCTGCTTGCTGGCACTGTTTCTAGCTATTTGAGCCTAACAGAACAATGCTGATTCTCTCTTCTTATGACAGACACCCTCATAAATATTTGAGGAAGGGTATTGTATCCTCTTTTTTACACAAACCTTTTCAAATTTGAATAACCATACATCATGTTTTTAAGTCCATTCATCATTCTAGTCCCAGTCTTCTATAATGTAAACTCTGTGACAAATAGAGCTGAGCAGGACTATTTCTTCCATTAGGAACTTTTGTTTTTCTATCACTGAAGCTGATGTCATATTAACTTTACTCATACTCAATGACATTGCTATTTTATATTGCACTTTTTCCACCTAAAACCTTTGTGGTAAGCAGAATAATTCCCTCTCCCTAAGGATGTCACATCCCAATCTTCATAACCTGTGAATTCATTACTTTACATGGTGAAGAGACTTTGAAGTGTGATTAAGTTAAGGAATTTGAGATAGGGAGGTTATCTTGCATTATCTGGGTGGGCCCAATGTGATTTCAGTGTCCTTATTAGCAAGAGGCAGTAGGATCAGAATCAGAGAAGGAGATGTGAAAACAGAAGCAGAAGTCGGAGTGATGCTATTGCTGGAAGACAGCCAACAGACAAGGAACGTAGGCAGCCTCTAGAAGCTGGGAAAGGGAAGGAGGGGATTCTCCCCCAGACTCTCCAGAAGGAATGCAGCTCTGCTATTAGCTTGATTATATCCTCAGTAAGACCAATTTTTGGATTTCTAACCTCCAGAACTGTAAGATAATAAATCTGTGTTCTAATCTACTAAGTTTATGGTAATTTGTTATAGCAGTAATAGGAAACGAATATATTTCCTAAATCATCTTCATCCATATTGCTTCTAACTCATGTAGTACTTATGTAAATTATCCTTAAGAACTCCATAAAGTAAATTACAGTCATTCTTTTTAAATTTTAGATCATTGGATTCATCTCATTCTCCATTCCTTTAATACATTTTAAATGCTGATTTTGACTTCAATTACTACACTTGTCACTTTCGTTCCTCCAGAAAACTCAGTAAGCATACTCTTTGTTATATAAGTGTGATAGTGGAATGAATGTTTATTTTACATAATCTACCACCTGCATTAGCTGGTCTCTGCCTTTGAGGAAAGATATAGTTATGAACTACTGTTACACTCTCCTGCCTGTCACCATAGCATAGGGAAGATGAGTTCTGGCTCCTCTCAGTCTAACAATATTGGGAAAAATAAGAAGAAAGAAGTGTTGACTGTTTTCCATTAGGCATCTAAGAATCCAGAACCACATCAAAAATACAAAAGGTCATCACCTAATTTACCAAAATTCCAACTGCAAAATATGATTGCTAAGAGGGAAATGTTCTATAAATAAAAGAACTTAATATATCTGAAATGAAATATAAGTATTGATGTACATGAATTAATCATATGCCATATATCAGGCACTGAAAGAGGCATTTTTCCATGCATTATCATGTTTAATCTCCACAATCTCCACTCTACTGAGTAGGTGTTATTTTCATATACAAAATTACTAACCTATGATCAGACAACAATTTGCCTAACAATCACAGAACCAGCTATAAGTGTTGGAGATGAGAATCAAACCCCTTTGAAGCTTTATCTTTTATTATTATTATTACCATAATCCTGTGAATAAAAAGACTTGCAATATATTAATATCCAGATTTTTCTAGCAGGAGAATTGATGTATTTATTCCTAATAAATTCCAGGATTTTTAATTTGGAATGTGCAATAGAATAGAAAATGTTTCTCAAAACACTAAAACATCAGAAGAATAAAATAGAAAAATCAACCATCGCCTAAATTTTATAAGGATGATTTCATTAATAAATTGTTGGCCAATTGGTGAGCTATCAATCAAGTCTTTATTTCTTAGGTTGACCTAAATATCTCACCTGAAAAGCATATTTATTTTAGTCTCATTCTAGATTAAAATACTTTTAAACTGTCATGCATATCTAAGAAAAAATAGGTTTCCTAAATAGAGCTTCCATCAAATCAATTTAAAAGAATGTACCTTTATCTTTAAAATGTTCAGGTCACTGTAATTACTTACCCTGATTCTTTGGAAGATAAAATTTAAATTAAAAAAAATAGATATAATGATACATGGGTCAGGTATTATTAGTCAGTGCTCAATGAGCAATTAGTTGCTATGCAACAATCCTTCAAACAGTAACTGACAGTGACTTTTTATAAAATTATATTTTTTTATATTCTAGCTGGACTCAAGCTATGCTTATATAAATAATAAGTACTCACTCTTACTCAGATTCTGATCTTATTTGTGTGTGCCTTTAATGATACCTTAGTTGTGTGAAGGAAGAGTTCTCCGTTTGACTATGAATCATACACCATTATAACCTTTAAATGTGTGTTTGTCTATACAAAGATAAAAGATGACAATGGGAATAGTAGTATTTGGTGGTGTTTATCATCCATCCCTGAGAAACTCAATACACTACAAAAATATCTTTTCTATAAAATAAAGCATCTTTATTTTAGCAAAAGATAAACCAAGTAAACTGGTAAATATTATCACCAACTCAAAATATCAATTTGCTATTGAAGGAAGTAGAACCATATAGTTAATGTTCAGCATTATTGAAATAAGCAACAATTTACTTCAGAGGAATATGAGAAAATCCAATTCAAGTTCAGGATCTGGCGAAAAATGAGCTATTGATTTTAGTAAGAGGATATCCATAAGATATTTCAGCTTCTGCTCTGAAATCAGATGCCCTATTACTATCATCTGAAGGCATGTCCTAGACATACCTCCACAACCGTAGTGATCAATTTCACACCTAACTATTGTGTCAGCATGACTGTAACTTCAGAAATGATTACAATAGTAGTTCTCTCTCTTTCTCTTATCCACAGTGACTTTTATTTCTCAGAAAAAAATGTACAAATCATACAATGTATATGATTTTATTTCTTCCAAAAAACCCATATATTTTTGAAATATGTAGGAATGGCCCTATTTGCTCCACTGTCATTATATATGATATGTGCGTGAATGATTGGATGGAATGAAAATACACAAAAAGTATATACATATATTAAATTACAGCTATTCTCCCCTCAAGGTTTTTATGATTTATTGGTTTGTGATATTATAGCATTACTCTTATAACACATATAAATGAAATTGAATAGTTTAAAGCACTGTGCTTTAAGTCAGGAAACCTGGTTGGTATTTCAGCTGTGCCCCTACAAGCTGTGTGATCTTGGGCAAAACACTTCTTCTCTTTAATCTTGTTTGATCATCTATAAAGTGAGCACATTAATATCTATCATGTTTGATTTCTACACTGATCAGTTTGAAAAAGATAAAGTGATATAAAATTGCTTTATATAAAAATTACATTTGATGAATCAAATAATGATGCAAGTCAGATTAAGTTAGAATTTCAGGGTACATAGTCATAGAAGTTCAAAAAGAGTAGAGAAGTCTCTTTGTTTCATCAAGATAGCCTTAGAAGGCTTACTTAAAAAGGGGGGATCCTAGCTTATTCTAAATATTTGAATCAAGAGGACATTCCTATTATGGGGAATTACATGAGCACAAATGTAAGATCAGAAAACAGAAAAACATACTTGTGAGCCATGGATAAATTATCCTTCCAGAGAAAGACAAGAACTGCATGATTTCACCCATATGTGGAATATAACAAACACATGGATAAAGAGAACAGATTAGTGGTTACCAGAGGGGAAAGGAGGTGTGGGGTGGGTGAAAGGGGTAAAGGGACACATACGTACAGTGACGGACAATAATCAGACTACTTGGGGTGACCACAATGAAGTCTACTCACAGATTGAAAAACAGTAATGGATACCTGAAATTACACAATGTTATAAACCATTATGATCTCAATAAAGTTACTGGGAAAAAAAATTATCCTTCCTGGAAGGAAATATTCGCGTTGATTAACAGGGTGTGACATGGTTGGAAAGACTGGAAAAAAGAGATGGGACTTAGTAGTACTATGTAAGGTAAGAACTTCCCGATTATTCAGAAGAAAAAGAAAGACAGAGAAAGAGGAAAGGAAGGAAGAGAGGGAGGGAGGGAGAAGACATCAAAAGGAAGAGATAATAAGTAAGAAAAGAGACAAGAGAAAGTCTTGTGATGTGTCAAGCACTGTGTTATGTACTTTCACATAAGCACATGATCGCCATAGATACCTCCGTCCACACTACAAATTTTAAAAATTAAGAGAATAAAATAAACATGCCTAAGCCACAGTGCGAATAAAATAAACAGATTTGACATATTTGAGTTAAGTTCTAACTGCACATCCTATGTCCTTTCTGCTATGGCACGTTACCTCTCACTGTAACATGCAAGTAAGGAGAGATTTTTCGGAGTTTGAAATAGTAGAAATATCATGTAGTGATATAAATGACAGCTTACCCAACTGTACTGTCATATCAGCATATAGTATATTTCACTTTCCTCAACTACTAAGAGATATTAGAAAAAAATGCATTAAACCAAAAAACAAAACCTGTTCCAACTCAGCGTGTCTGATAGTGGCTTTAGAAAATCTTTCTCTGAAAAGTATTTAACATAAGGGCCAACATCCTCAGAGATTTCACAGGATTGATTAAGAATGACAATTTTTCTTAACTTAACCATCTGCCTAGACAAATGGAAAAAATAATACCTTGAATGGTACTCAGATGCCATGGTTATATAGCCCTTTTATCAGTTCATGACCTTTGAGATTTTCTCCATGGGTTTCTTCTAAATGAAGAGACCAGACAATTCTCCTTTGATTTTATTATCTCCATGTCACCACTTGCTTAAAAATTACATTCAGAAGTGGAGATTAGAATCAAAAAATATAATATAAAAGATAAGGAAATGTATTCTAAAATGCAAATGATTTCCCCTAATTTATATCAAGCTAGTAGGCAAAGTTCTTCTTACGTAACTCCACCCAGGCCAGCAGGAATCATGGCACTCTAACGACAACCCCTCACCTAAGAGTTTGGAGTTACACGCCGCCAACGCCCAGCAGGGTCTTCCACTTCTCAGATGAGAAAAGAGTCTGGTCCACAGTCATGTGCTGTGACAACCTCTTCCCCATTTTTCTATTGGCAACAACTCTTCCTCAAGATGATTAGAACTTACCCACTTCTTGTTCAAATAGATTTGGTTGAAAGAATTCGTATTTTCAAAGGAGTTACCAATTAAGATTCAACTCTATGTTATTTCTATTTGCAATAAATTGCCGTATTTTTTTTCTCAATAAGTATCTTTACTTCCCACTAGGTCAATACTGGTTAATACATCAGAATGTAAATGAGTACTCCACAGATAATCATAATTAAGTCGCAGAAAACGTTTCCATTTTCCTTCTGAATAATGGGGAAAACGTTATGAAGCTAAGTATCGTATTGCTTTTTTAATATCATATCTCCCTTTCTAAAGGCAATAATCATCTCAGTACATCAAGCAGTACTCTTTTGGTTTGTAACTTGACCTTTATAAAATATTGAACATCATTGACCAGTCTCTTTCTGAAACTTTCTCTTGTTTTGAATTTTAAGACATCACTTGTCTCTCTGTCTATCTGATTACTCTTTCTCAGGGGACTTTGTAGCTTTTCTTTATACACTTTCCCTTAAACCCTTTTTTGCTCCCCATGGTCTCCCTTAGACCCTTACCTCTTCTTTCTGAACATATATTCCTTGAATGACAAACCAGCCTCATAGCTTCACAACCAGCATGCAACTACATTTAAATCTACATCTCTATTCTAAATCTCTCTCCTGAACTCCCTTCACATATCTCCCTCTTGTATTGTGTATCTCACAGGTAGTTCAAACTCAACATGTCACACTGAGTTGGGGATGTCTCCATACCTTGTATGAAGAAATCAGATTTATCACTTGACATAAGAGCTGTCTGCTTAATTTTTCCTCCTGCCCATTGGAATATCAATTCTCAAAGAACAATGATATGATTCTCAATGTATATTTATATCAAAAATAATTTTGATATAGCAGAGAGAAAGAGAGGAGTGATATACAATAAGAATAAAGTGGAAGAGGATACCAAGTTGCATTTAGGAATATCAGATGATGTTATCACTTACACACCTATCTCCAGTACTGAGAAGCATCTGATGATTTATTCCACCGTCACTTTCGATCACATAAAATAAAAGGGCAATTTATCACCAAGAATATGAAAAAGAAAGTAATCTCTTGGTTTCCATTTCAACCCACAACCTAATTAGATATGAGAGATATAAAGAAGGAAAATAATTAAAAATGTAGAGGAAGACAGGGGAAGATGCAGTAAGATACAAAGGAAAAGTCTGTGAGAAGGTTCATGTTTATTCAGAATCATATAATGACTGGCATATTTTCTTATAGCCTTGTATCTAGAGGCCATGGTCTAGCACTTCAATAAGAGAAAAAATAATTGTGTTTTATAAAGCTAAATGTTCCAGTAGAAAACGAGAAACTCCACGTTATCTCTGAATAACAGAGAAGCATTAAGGGAGCAATAACGAAGTAACAGGCCTAGTGTGTTACAGGTTAATGAATTGCTGGTCTAGATAGTTCAATCAAAGCAGGCCAATATTGATGTGCTTTTAGAAAGACAGATGGGATATTGCATGTGCCATTCAATGTAATGAATTGTCAGGGAGCAAAAACCTCCAGTATGTGTATAATCATTTATGATCAGTGGAGGAGGAAGCTAAATTATAAGAAGATGTATTTCAATTCAGCTAAGAAAAAAAGCAAAGACATTTTGGAGTGTACAAAAAGTTTTTTTTTAATAATCAATTATTTTATGGAAATTAGCTATTTTCCAAATTGACTCATGTGTTGGATCTGAATACATGAATAGAGGCTGATGATCTCATTACATGCAAAAAAAAAGGATTTCAATTCATTAATAAAAAAAGTCAGGGTGTGGGGGGAGAATTTCTGATATAGGCAGAATGAGAACTAAATCTGACATATCCGGGGGTAGAACATGGACATTCAGGGCTGTGTCTAAGGCATCTTTTCATCTTGAATGCCTAGCAGAGCACATAGTCAATATTCGATATGCACTTGAACAAATGAATGAGGACTAATCAGAATTCTAAAAAGTTTAAGGCTTTTAAAGCAAAGTCGTGTGCCAAAAATTTTCACACTTACACTTACATTTATGTTTCTCTTTTAATTTAATCCTCATGCCAACCCTACAAGGTAGATATTGTGCCCATCTTCAAAAGAGAAAAGTGAGAGTCAGGAAGATTATAGTAGCTTCCTGAAGTCAACACAGCTTGTAGGTGGCAGAACTGGGTAAGAACATATACTCTATTATCCATGTGGCTTAAAATTTTATTCTCTCTTTCTCTCTCTCATTAAATTACTGTAGCGTTCATTGCAATTTGACAAGAGATTTAAGAATATGTTTCAGACCAGGCATTCCCTAGATCTCCAAGTAGACCAGTTTCTTTGGTAATATCATCAGATCAAGGGAAATGGGAAATTAGTACCACATATATAATCAGAAGTTTAACGATTTTCTTTAATTGGAGGTCAGGGTAAAATTAAGGAAGAGATTACTTGGCATTTTCATTGCAAATATTTCTTTCCACCTCCTCTACCCACCATCTGTGGAAATTATGTATTAGATTTGATTTCAACATTTAGTAAAACAGCTATGAAATTGCATTCCATTTCACAGTAAGCTAATGAAAAGAGATGTCCATTGCAGAAAAAAATATGCAGTGACAAAAGACAACTACTAGGACTAACAAAAGAAGATGTGACTAGAGAATTGATCTGTCAGATATGTTTCAAGAGTTTCTATCAGCACTAGAATCTAGTACCCTTAGATCCTTGCTCTGACTTTCACCCAACCTTCAACACAGAGTTTATGACCTTGAACTTGCAACACCCAGCATATGGATACTACTCTCTCAGGAGAGCTCTTAGGAGTCTTAACAATGCTTCTTTTGCCCAGCAGATGGTAGAACTGGGATTCATCTGTATGATGTACAAAGTGAATTTTCCCATTAACAAAATGCTGTTGATCATGGTGTTTATTTACTTGACAGAATTTGCTAAGTATCTTGCACCAGGCACTGTTCTGGGTGTGGGATTTATAGAGTAGACAAAACAGATAAAAGCTCTGACTTCATGGGAGCTTACATTATTATTAGAGGAGAAAGAAAATAAAGCAAGTAAATAGGCTAGGAAAGGATGATAATGGGGCTGCAGATGGATACAACTTAGAATAGGTTCGTCAGGGGAGGCCTTAGTGACAAGCTGACCTTTGAGTAAAGACATCAGAAGGGATGGACTGAGTCCTGTGATTAGCTAATGGAAAAGCATTTCAGCCAGAAGGAACAGTAAGTACAAATTTTGAGGTGAAATTATGTTGGCTGTATTTGAGGAAGACCAAAGACGAAAGTTTATCTGGATAGAATGATTGAGGATGTGGAAGACGAGACCAGCTCAGAAGGGTGAGAACAGTGCTGTGGTCTGACTGTCTGTGTCTCCTAAACTCACATGTTGAAAACCTAGTGTCCAAGATGATGGTGTTGGGAGGTGGGGCCTTTGGGGGATGATTAGGTCATGAGGGTCAAGCCCTTGTGAACAGGATTAGTATTCTTATAAAAGAGACCCACAGAGATCCCTTGCCCCTTCCACCACAGGAGGATGCAGTGAGAAGTCAACGGTCTGCAACCCCAAAGAGGGCCCTCGCCCGACCATGATGACACCTTGATTTGGAATTTCTGGCCTCCAGAACTGTGAAAAAGAAATGTCTGTTGTTTATAAGCTACCCTGTCTGTGATATTTTGTTATAGCAGCCCAAATGGACTGAAACAAACATCTAGACCGTCTATGAATTTATTAACCCTTGCACAAACATTGACTCTTACTATCAGTGACATGGGGAGTCGATAGATTGTTCTGAGGGAGGGAGTGATATGATCCAACTTCAGTTTTAAAGGATCCTCTGGCTGCTGTGTAGAAATTAGTCTTTCCAAGGGCAAGAGTGAAATCAGATGATTGAGAATCGTGTGAACTATTCTAGAGAAGAGACGATGGTGATAGTAGTGAGAGCTGTGAGAAATGGTAGGATGCTGAATATTTTTTGAAATTAGATACAAAGGATTTGCTGAAAAAAAAAATGAGGAATCAATCTTAAGTTTTGTATCTCTCCAGTACTGATCAGTATTTAATCCAAACTCCAGAGTTGATCCTTATTTCTACTGCAAATCCAGAGAGGTGGACCTTCTCCCTGTTCTGAGTGTGTCCTACTTTGGTGGTATCCCAGACTGTGATTACTTGGTGTTCATTTTTTGAAAAAAATTAACAACAAAAAAAATGATCTACCTGTAATAAACCAGTTTAAAAAAAAAGTAGACAACTGAATTAATAATTAATTTAAGCAAGCAGTAAGGGAAAAAAGTTTATTTGGGATCCCAACCATTATTTGGAAGTACACAAGGCAAGGAAAGGTGAACTAGGTAAATGAGGCAGAAGATGAAATTGATCTGGTATATCTTAGGAGTAGACAGTTTATTTTGTTAGTCAACTGCATACAGTGGAACAGAAGAAACAAAACCCACAAGAGCATGAGAACTCATTAACACTTTTTTAGTATAGAGATCAAGAGCTGCCATCCGTGGGTTTATTGTGCCTCCACTCAGGCTCTCCATTTCTATCTTGCCATCAGGACAGGACAGCTCAAATGGGATCCCTGTCTTTGAAACAGGAGTTACTTGTCAGGTAAAGGTACCTTTGGTTTGTCTTCCGGGACACAGGAATTAGTCAGTGACTTGCTACTATGGTAACAAGATATAAAGCAAATAAAAATAACCAACAAGGCTATTGTAACTTTCAGTTTTTAGAAAAGTGTTTCAGAAGCCTTTAAAGATTCATAGCTTCTGTTTGCTGTTTTCTCATACCATTCTTAAACTATTTTTACAATTCTTCCAGGAATATAACCAAAAGATGAAGTTAAAGAATTACATGAAAAAAATCTATTTTTTCCTTTCCAAAGGGAGGGAGAATATCACCCATTAACCTGTGATGAATAAAGTTCCTATTGTTGCAGTCTGCTTTGTGTAGGGAATGGCAGGGTGCTCCATTGACTCAGCTAAGAGCCAGTTGTAACCGAGAAACTTGTCATAAAGTAATGCAGCACCTGAGAGAGATCAATGTAGGAGTATTCATTAAACTAAGACAAGAAGTATTGATCTGCAGGAAGGGAGAAGAGCCACAGGGGACTTCTCAAGGTATGGAGGCAGGAGAAAGAAAGAGAGATGAGTGAACTAAACTGTGTTTTTATTCTATTTCCTTTATCCAAAGTAGAATTTGCAGTGTAACTACCAGAACACATAAAATAAAGAAATGAAATACCAAAAAAACAGCAGGACTCAAGTAGTCCATAAAGTAGGGAGGGGTGGATAAGTGCCCACTAAAGCACCTGTGCAGCTGAAAGATGTGTTTATAAGATTTTGGTCTAAAATGGGAGCATATTTCCACCAGTGGTTTGGAAGATTTCATTTGGACAGTGTTAATACTTAATGTATATTCTTAATTGCACAGCCAAGACACTTAGAAACTAGACCAACACTGTTTATGAATCTCTAAAATTGGAGGAAAAAAATTCAGCATAATCTGTAAAAGGCAACTGCATTTTTAAGGTGAGAATAGTCTTTGGACTAGGAACTCACTTCTACAAACATTCCTTGGTACTCACCTACTAAGAAAAAAAGTTATTTGTTAGTCACCATCCACTCCCTACTCTTGAATAATACTAATTATAAACACTACTAAGTTCTACTACCTAGCAGAAACTGAAATAATGGATTAAATGATAGAGAAAACATAAAACACTTAGCCCAGTACCTTGGAGATATATCTGTTCATTCATTCATTCACTCAAGAAATACACATTGCTTACTTTATTCTAAGCACCCTGCTAAGTTTGGTTTTGAACTCAAGTTCAGACCTTACAAACAAATATAGGTCCACTCTGCATGAAATTTATGCTGAAGTATAGAAAAAAAATTAATCAAATAATCACACAAATGTATAATATTTTCAAATGTGCATATAAAATTAAAACAAGATACCGTAAATTCTTTAATAGGGGAGTGTCATCTATTCTGATATTTTTTCCTGAAGATACGACTTTTGAATTAATATTTGAAAAATCTACATTGTGCTATCCAGAAGAGGTGAGTCAGGATAGGGGAGGGGAAGAGCTTTGTACACTGAGGGAACAGCACACATAAAGATCCTGCATGAGAAGGCAGTATAATGCTTTGTTCAACTGAAAGAAGGACTGTGTGGCTGAAGCACACAAAAATGGCGCCAGATGAGGCTGGAAGAACAAGTGGGAGTCAGATTAGACAGAATCATGATCATTAGGTTAAGATTTTATTCTAACTGTCATGGGGAGCCATTAAAAGCTTTTAAGGGATGGGAAGTGTCACTGCCCAATTTATATTTTTAAAGGATGCTACTACAACATGGAAAAGACTGAAGGGGGGACAAGAGTGTTTGTAAACAGGCCAGTGAAAGGACTTTTTCAGTAAAACAAGTGCAAGATGATGGTGACGAAGGGGCATAGTGACTGAAATTATCAAGAAGCAGCTGGACTAGGAAGTCATAACGCAGTGATTTTAAGGATCATCACTGTCTTAGTTTGGACTGCTGTAACAGAATACCATAGACGATTCATCCCGAGGCAAAATTCCTCTCCAGTGTGAACCTGAGACCAAACAAGTTATATACTTCCAAAACACAATGGTCAGAGAGGCATAAGATAATTGCCATTTTGAAAGGGAGAAATAGAAAAGAAGCAAGGGGTAATGGGTCCTCAGTAAATCCAAACCTTAAGACTTGAGAATAATCCTCTTTGACTCAATGTTCTGCCCTCTGGAGTCACCAGGGTAGTGGTCTCACCTCCCAAGGCTCTCTCAGGATAGGATTGTGGCCACTAGGCTCTGCGTGGCCCCACACCCACAGCTTCCCTGGGCACAGCCCACACTGCAGCTATCTGTGGGTCCCTCACCCCAAGACACTAGGCAGGGGCATCCTGACCTGCCTGAACCAGAGAGGTGGCTCCATCGTTGAAACTGCTCTGCGCTGGATCCTTGCACTCTGGGCCTGTGGTGGGAGTGGCAACTCCGATGATCTCTGAATCGCTTTGGGGGAGTCATTTTTCCCTTATCTTGAAGAATAGTGTCTGGCTTCTGTTGAGATGGCTGATTAGGTCCTTGGTTCATGTCCATACCAATCTCCATATCCAATGTTCAATTGGCCCCACCTTTAATGTTCTCTTCTGAATATTTCTTCATACTGAATTTTTACAGTATGGATAGATTGAGAATTTTCTAAAGCTTTAAATTCTGGTTCCTTTGTGCTTAATAATTCCATGTAAAAGTCATTTCTCTCTTCTCACATGTTACTACAAGCAGTCAGGAGGATCCAAGAAACTTCAACACTTTGCTTAGAAACCTCCTCAGCTAAATATCCAATTTCATCACTTGCAAGTTCTGTCTTCCACAAAACACTAAAACACAAACATAATTCACCCAAGCTCTTTGCCACTTGATAAAAAGGATTACCTTTTCTCCATTGTCCAATAATACATTCTTCATTTCCATTTGAGATCTTATCAGAATGGCCTTTATCATCTATATTTCTACCAACATTCTGTTCATGATTGCTTAGATATTCTCCAAGAATATGGAAGCTTTCTCTACAGCTATCCTCTTTTCTCTCTGAGATCTTTTAGAGTCTTTTAGAGTCACCTTTAAAAGTCCATCCACAGCAATCGAGGCTTTTTCTAGCATGCTCCTCAAAACTCTTCCAGTCTCTACCCATTACCCAGTTCCAAAGCTGCTTCTACAATTTTAGGTATTTGTTACAGCAGCACCCCACTTCTTAGTATTAATTTCTGTCTTAGTCCATTTAGGCTGATGTAAGAAAAATACCATATAATGGATGGTTTAAACAGTGGCCATTTATTTCTCGCAGTTCTAGAGTTTAGAAAATCCAAGATCAAAGCATGACCAAAATAAGTGTCTAGTAAGGGCCCCCTTTGGTTTTGAACTCAAATTCAAATCTTACAAACAAATGTAGGTCCAGTTCATAGATGGCTGTTTTCTCATCTCCTCACATGGTGGAGAGAGGTGATAGAGCTCTCTGGAGTCTCTCTTATATGGACACTAATCCCATTCATGAGAGCTCCATTCTTATGACCTAATCACCTCCCAAAAGCCTCACCTCCTAATATCATCACACTGGGAGTTAGGACTTCAATGTATGAATTTTGGGGGGACACAAACATTCAGTCTGCAATGATCACCATATTCACATAACTTATTTGGTAGAAGTAGGTGCTAAATAAACATCTGTTAAAACAATGGCAAGTACAAAAGGTAGGAGGCAGGGAGGGGAAATGGGACATAGAAATTTCTCAGTAAATATTTAGAGGAAAGAATGATGGAAGGAAGGAAGATTGGATGGAGGGAAGGAAAAGAGAGGAAACATCTTGGCAATCTGGCAGAAAATTGATAAAATTGGGAGCATTAAATTTCAGATCAAATTTAAAACTTACAGGACCAGAGTCTCCTGAATATTTGTGAAATGTACCATGTATAGATATTACATTCAATTTCAAGATGTCTCTTAGTTTCACCACTGACAAAACTAAATCTTTAAGATTGGCATGCATATAGTATTCTATCAACATTGATAGACTAAATCATTTTGCTGGAAGGGTGCTGTATAAACTATAATTGACAACAAGATTCCAAGTACCTATTGGGTGACTTTTGGTAGACAGCAGTAACAAACAGATCGCCTTTGACTATTCCAATCAGAAATATATCATTTAAACAATCAATGTTGAACAAGCAGATTTTAATTTTCATAAAAATGATACTTGCAATCAAGCAAGAATGAACTTGGTCCATTTCCAGGCAACTCTCTCACGTACTGTGGTATAAATCAAAGTCACTCGGGAAAAGGCAAAATTATGGAGACAGTAAAAAGATCAGTGGTTGCCAGGGGTTTGAGGAGAAGGAGGAATAAGTAGATGGAGTACAGGGGATTTTTGGGGGCAGTGAAAATATTCTGTATGATACTGTAATGATTGATACATGTCCTTATATATTTGTGAAACCCGTAGAATGTAAACACAAAGAGTGAACCCTAATGTAAACTGTGGACTTTAGTTAATAATAACGTATCAATATTGGCTCATCACTTGTAACAAATGTTCCACACTAATACAAGATGTTAATAATAAACTTGGGAGAGAGCCCGGTGTATAAGGAAACTCTGTATGATCCACTCATTTTGTTTGTAAATCTGAAGTTGCTCTAAAAAGTAGTCTATCAATTAAAAACAAATAGAAGTCATTACAATCTTTTCACTTTTTGCTAATATCATAGTAGTTATATTTTGTCAGATAATAGTGAGCCCCAACTACTTGAAGTAAGACTATAAAGAAATAGAAAGACTAAAAGTAAATGAAGAATAACTTTGACAGGTTAACCATATTGACATCTTGCACAGATTTAAACTTAAATATGTGGTATTCTATTTCTATTCCTAGAAAAATTCAATCTTGACAAAGCTGTCAGTTTGGGGAAGATGGCCTAGAGAGACAGTGAATGGTTGATCTCATTACTTTGAGGTTCATACAACAAAATATTCCTACAAATACATTTCTGACCCCTCATATTGTAAGAATAGCACTTTACTAGTAAACGATGTAATTGTTTCCCAATTAAAATAATCATTATTCAAGTAATCCCAGCTATACTGAGCAAAGCTTGAAATCTTTCTTCAATAAAATCTTGTTCAGTCATCAAAGAACACCTAACTTTCAACCACACGTGTAGCTGCCTATGGCATTCCTGAGAGAAAAAGCAGAGCTTCCGAGATGGTCATGCTCTAGAATCTTGGATGTAAGACTACAGAGATGGGAAATTAGCATCCATTACTTTTTTGTGCATGCCATCCGAAAGATAGGATAATTAATTTTTTGTTATTGTAGTTGTGTCTTGTTTTTTCGTGCTTAATGCATGCACCTGCTTCATGCAGGTGGGACAGAATGGATGGGATAGGAAGATTTAAATTATTCTAGTCTATTGTGGCCATCTGTAAGTCACCTACTTATTTACAAATTGTGTTTTCTTTTAATTAAGTAGAGGGCCTATCAGACCGGAACATATGAGTAGGTCCAACTCTGCATCTAGGTTATCAGATGAAAAATGTTGGATATCCATGAACAAAATATTGTGATTCTAAAGGTTATGTGACTTTTCTTGCCACAACTAGACTTTGTGTAGGATCCTTATGAGAAATTATAATGAGGCATCTAAAGTTAGCAAAATATTTAGATGTAAAGTAGTGAGAAGCATTCGATAGCCACTTTTAAGTATTTGCTATGTTCCACAGTCTGCTATATGGGTTAAGGTATCCTCTATTCATCCAGCAAAGTAGTTTTTGTGCCTCCATATGAAGCCAAGAACAGTTCTAGACATGAGGGATACAGCAGTAAACCAAAAATCTGCTCTCATGAAACTTAATGTTCTAAGGAGGAAAAAGAAACACAAATGAGGGAACCAGTAACTGCATACAAAAAAACTGAGAGAGACTTCACCCTGGAAGAGATGTGTGAGCTATGTCTGTTGGATGGTCTTTCCCTAAGGAATGGGCACATAAATCCCTATGTGCATGGATGGAAGGCTGAAAGAGCCTGGTACATTTGGAAAAGAGCAAATGGTTTGTGATGAGTGTGGCATACGGGAAGGAGGTGTGTAAAAAGAAACCAGAAAGATTAGCCAAGATTATGAAATTTTAAATTTATCATAATTTACAGCCCATTGCATGTTTTTAAGTCAGAAAGAAATATGATCAGTTCTGTTTTAAAATAGCATGTAGATTGAAATTCAGAATGTGAAAACGAGAATTAGTGAACACTGTCAGGAGGAAAATACAATAGCCCATGTGAAAGATAATGAGGGCATGAAGTAAAATTCAGGTGATGAAGATATAGAGAAAAGAATCATCTGAAAACAGAATGTAAAATTTACAACCTGGAGCAGATGTCATGGGTCTGGCCTGAGACAAAGGCAGATGGAATCCTGACAAAAGAGTCAGAAATAAAGCATGTGTGTGTCACACAGCATCACAAACAACAGGAGGAACAGGAGGAATTGAATTTTGTTTAAGACTTAGAAGGCTGTCAGAGTATATCATTCCCAGTCACTTAGAATATTACGTATATAATACTGTTATTTTATAATCTGAAATATCCCTTATACCTGACAATCTAGCCTGAGATGATCTAGGAAGATGTCACAAGTATCCTGCAATGTCAGGAAAAGAAGAAAAGAAAAGAAACAAGAAACTGAATGAAAAAGTACATGTGATTCTCAAATCTCATAGTCACACACATCCTCTCCTAACTGTGGCATAGTAGTTTCCGGCATATTCAACATCACTCTAGATGACCCACACATTTTCCTAGTCTATTCACCTTCTGACTATCCACTCAAACCTCCAACATGTCTTCCCTGTATTTGCTTTAAGATGATAACTTTGCTTGCTGTTTCACTGAGAAGAATGTAGAATAGCAATTACTCAAGCACCTGGACATGTTCTGTTAACTCTCATTTAAAGAGCTTTCTCTTGACCCCACATCTGCTTATAGTTACTCCTTCATTTTTTCGCTCCTCTTTATAGAACAAAAACTGCTCAGATGAGTTGTCTGTACTTATTGTCACCAATTCCTCTCCTCCCTTTCTCTCTTGAATCCACAAGTCAGGCTTTCTTCCCCACCACCACTCCAAAACTGCTATTGTCACAGACACTACTAATCCTGCGTTACTAACCCCAAAAGTCAGTTCTCAGCCCCCATCCTGCTTGGCCTGTCAGCAACTTCTGACACAGTAGATCACTCCCTCCTCCTTGAAACACTTTCTTCTCTTGGCTTCTAGGAACTACTATTGTGACTTTTCCTCTGCCTCACTGTCTAATACTTCACTCAGGCTCCTCCTCATCTGCCTGGTCTCTTTCTCTTGAAGCACTTCAGGACTTAAGCCTTGATCTTATTTTATCTTCTGTCTACTTACTGTCCACTTACTCCTTTGGTGATCTGATTCAGTTTCTTGGCTTTAAATAGCATCTCCTTGCTTATGATTGTCAAATCTATACCTCTAGATTGGATGTCTCTCTAACCCCAGATTAGAATATACAGTTGTCTATTTACCATCTTTATTCTGAAGATAACATATATTGCAAATCCAGTGTATCTAAAACGAATCTCCTGATTTCCCCTATCACTACAGTCTTTTACATCCCAATTAATGTTGACTTCATTCTTCTAGGTGCTCAGGCCAAAAACCTTGGAGACATCCTCTCTCCTACACAAAATTTCAGTCCAAAAGCAAATCCTATTGGCTTTATATGCAAAACATTTCCAGAGTCTGACCATTTCTCAGCATCTTTACTGATACCACCCTAGTCAAAGCCACCATCACCTCTCCTCTGGATTATTACAACAGCCTCCAAACTGGTCTTCCTATTTTCATCTATGTCCCTCTAGCATCTGTTCTCAAATAACAGGCACAGTTATTATCTTAAAACGTAATTCAGACCATATCATTCTCAGCTCATAACCTTCCCACGGCTCCTCATTTAACTCGGAGTAAATACCAAAGCCCTCTCACCAGCCACTTATATGGCCACATCTCCTACTACCAGCCTTTCACTCATTCTGCAAAACCTCACTGGTCTCCTTACTGTTCCACAAACACACCATGTACTCTCCCAACTCAAGGAATTACCCTTGCTTCAACCTCTGCCTAGAATTCTCTTGCCCTAGATATCTTGATACTTTCTCCTTTGAGAGTCTTTACTGAAACATCGCTGTCTCGGGAAACCTTCCTTGACAACTCTGCTTAAAATTGCAACACATTTCCATCAGCATTTCCTGTCCCCTTCACTGCCTCATTTTATCCATAATAATTATCTCCTAACATATAATGTAATTTATTGGTCTCATATATTTTCTCTGGCCATCCACCAGAATGCCACCCTATTGAGGGCCAGTGATTGTTGTTGTTATTTACTGTCGAATCTACAGCACAAAGATCCATTTCTAATGTTTGGAAGGCATTTAATAAATAGATAAATAATGAATATTTTTGTCTTATAAAATATTATCAGGCTGAATACTAGAGACAAGGAGTAGTAGTAGGGAAGACAAAGAGTGAAAAGGAGTTTTACTATGCCAAAGCGATAGTAGAGAAGAAGAAGCCTCAAACCGTCTGGTAATTCACCCCATATCTGGATAATAGAAATATTTCAAGTAAAGTGCCCATTTTGGAAAACTCCATTTGGATAACCTAATTGTATTTAAATTCATTTGATCATCAGGTTAATACAGGGCATGATGCCTGCTTTGTACGAATTTTACAGCTTCATAAGCTGAAACACAGAAAGACTAAATATCATATCCAGAATCTCAAAACAAGTCAATGACTGAGCCAGAAAAATAAGTTGTGGCTTCCACATTCCTAGACACTATTTGAAATCACTAAATGTTACTTTATAGGATAAATAGATAAAAAATATATAGCATTTTATAGTCATATGGTATCTCCCCTAAAGAATAATGGCATACGGTTTTTGATATTATTACTTCTATATTGTTACTCACAGCCAGAAAGAAACAGATAGCTAGGCCAAGAGAAGAATCTATTTTCATGCTAGATTACAGCCATTTACAAGGATGGATTCACATGTAACATATGGCCCAAGTCCTATTGATTTTGCTTATGACTATTAAGTTTCGGAAGTGTTAGATGTTAAAACATCTTGTTCCCGTTTGTGCTAGCTTAGTTATTCCCATTAACATTAATAGGAGTTCTAGAATGCATTCAGAGAATGTGCAGTATTTCATAGAATTTTATTGCCAATTATGTTAAGGCCACTTATGATATTTCCAGTCATATTTACTATGATGTTACACAAGCATATTTTCCCTGAGAAAAATTTCAAGTGATCATCAAAGGGCTGTGGCATATTTTAAATAGAATTACTATTGCAACGTGATTAACTTTTCACTCTTGAGGGTTAAAAGCATCATCAGTCATTTCTTTTGCATTTAGACCAGGATATCATTACTATATATCACCTAAATGAAGGCTAAGGTGCAGCACAATAAGATGTAAATACACCTCCTTTTATGACTCACTGTCTTTGAAATGTATACTCAAGAAGGATGTCTGATTTCTGGACCTTAAATTAATTTATTCAACTATTTTAGATGCTGTCAAATAACCTGAAGATAATAACTGCTTCTATATTTACCAGTTCATTGTTAAGGTTTTTATAAAATGCATCTTCGTAGTCTTAAAATTAAGCCTTTAGTAGCAGAGATTCTCTTTGCACTTTTTGTGTACATAGTGTATAAATGCTATAGTCCTACAGTCACAGCAGTTAAGAAAACATTGCAAATATAAAATAACGAAGCTAGAGGAAACCTAATCAGTTGCTTCTTTGTCTGACTTTCCTTCCTGCAGAGTGTGAAAAGCAGGGCTCTCAGGTACTTGTAGGTTGTGAAAGTAATTTCCTCTTATTTCCTGGAAAGTCCAAATTATTTTCCATCCATTCTGCCTTCTCTAGTGTCAAAAGTAGGGGAACAAAACCTTCACTTTCTCTCTAATTATTTTTACTCTGACTCATACTCTCTGCTTTTTATTGGAATCATAATTCACCAGGCTAGTAAGTATGCTACTTTTTGACTTTTACATCTTCTTTTTTGACTTGATTCTTAATATTTTTTTTCTTGTTTTCATTGAGGTCAAAAAGGAAGGATCAATAAAACCTGCAACAAATAAGCCATAAAGAAGAAAGCTGCACTATTTATTGAACTAGACTTATTCTAACACAGCATATCAGCTGAATGTTAAAAGTGTTAAATTGTCTGTAACAGAACAAAGTGAGTTACTAACAGACTCATTTATCCTGCAAAGAAACTCAAAAGCCTAATGTGTATGTATACGTCTATTCCCCTATATATGTGTATACATGTGCGTCTATGCGGTATGTTGTGTGCGTGTGTGTGTGTTTATGTAATCAATGGGCTATCAACTTTAAATATTTTAGGTTTTATAAACATTGATTATTTTAACTAAGATGTATCACTACCAGCCCTCTTATTCAATTTTGAGCCTGTGTTCTGACAAACGTTCACCAAACTCAGCAATGAACTGGGAACAGTATATACTTTACCATCTTTTCCCATTCTCTTTCATTAAAAGTCAGCTGAGATTGAATAAAACCCTTTAACTTATAGTGCCAGTGAAAGCATTTTTCTTCAAGTTCTCTGAACAAAGGTTTGTGTTTTCACAGTGTGGTTGTTTCTGTTTGAGGTTTCCTCCATTTTTCGTGATGAGGACAAAAAAACAAAAATGTTGTCTTGTGTTTCAAATCTATTAAAAGTTCTTATTTACCTTGAAACCTAAAATGAACTATTTCCGACCTCATTAATTCATTCATTTTATGCATTCATTCTTTCACTAGACGTTTATTGAGTGCCTACTTGAAGCATGAGCTTTGAGTTTACAGTTTAGTGAGAAAGAGTTACACATAAATAAAATGCATTGAGATAAATGCCATAAGAAAAGTATGAGTAGGTGCCATGTGAACACAAAGGAATGAAATATTCTGCCTGGGGAAATTAAGGAAACCTGTCCATGTGGTAATATAAGTTGAATTTTGAGAGATAGAAATTTCATAGGCTGCTTTCCTTGTCTCAAATGTGGTGCTAGTATGCTTTTATACTTCAAAATGACCTGAGATAATCAATAACATAACTCCTAAGAAAACTTCAGATTGATCTATATGGGTGGAAGATAAGGTAGATAGAATGGTATGGCAGGAAATAAACTCACTAAGAACTGGGAAATAAATTATTAAGGAATTTTTATGCCATATTAAATCTTGTAAACTTTATCATGCTGGCAATGAGGAATTTATGAGTGACAATGGCCTGATTAGATTGAAATTGGTAACCTTGTGGTGTTATGCCCCGTGAACTAACTAGGAGGTTCTCTAGACACCTTTTTTTCAGGATGAAGATGATGCTTAACTCAATGGAATGATTCTAGTGATGGTACCAGGTAGAGTTATTTTAGAAAGAGACATTCATGGTGACCTAAAAATATGAATTAAATTGGAGGATCCATAGAGTATCAGAGTTGAGGAGGAATGTATCAATTATTTATTTACACTCTGTCTTATATCCCAAAAGTTTTCTAATGGCTCAGGGCAATATATACACTCCAAAGATTGTAAAAGATAAAGAAATCAAAGTAAAGAGTAAAGGAAGGTCAAACTGTAGAGTGAAATTAGAGAGAATAAATCGTGTATATTTAGGCAATAAAACTAGGCATATTTTCTCAATATATTTATTTAAACATAAATTAATTCAAATGTTATTGTTCAATTTTTCAGAAAATAAAAACTAATAAAAAAATTATTTAAACTCAATAGATTCAAAAACAAACATATGAAGGACTAGGAAGTAAAATAAATAAGGAGGATAGAAGTTCAGGGTAGGTAGTAATGAAGTGGAAAGACAAAAGGAAGTAAAATACTTATTAAGCACTGATTTGATGCAGGCACTGTCACAGGAAGATGCACATGATTCTTACCATCCTTACACGCCTTTGGTTCACCCTCTACATTTCTGTCCATGGCTACAGTGGTGTAAGTGTGGATAACTTTTATCGTCTAAATTGTCTTAATGTTTATATTAGACTTACTAAGCCTATATTTAAATTCATATTAATTATTTTCCATTCTTAATGGAATGTTAAATCACAAAATATTAAATTTGGAACAGATCAAAATCATAGTCTTACACACTCCTTTTGCATCTGAGAAATCAGAATCCCAAAGTTGAGAAATGATGTGTGCAAACTTACTGTTTATCAGTGCCGAGGTTACCAAACCTGAAGTTTCAGTCGCGGCATTAAGCTAAGCATAAACTGATTACATTTGAATTCTTCTGCCTTTGGTAAAAGGAGTTATATAGTCATTTTTACCTAGCATGATTTTTTGCTTGAAATTCAAATATTTGTGAATGGATGATTGTATTCTACTTCGTCAATATACAGTTTGCAAATACTCATGTTGAGCATAATTTGAAAAAGCAGAAACACTATTTAAGAACAAAATAGGAAAGAACAAGAATAAAAGATTTCTCAGGAGAACTTGGGAGAGATAAGGAAAACTAAGGAAGCATAAATTAATATCCTTAGGCTTACTTTCACATTTAAGTTAGAAGAGATCATTGGAAGGCATGTAAGTCAATTTGTGATACATGCTTTAACATGACTTAGCACACACAAGATGAAGGCTATCATTGTATATCAAGGAGAAATGCCAGTGTAGCTAATATCAGTAGACTAGAGAGAGTTTATTCAGCATTTTTCCAGTGAGAAAGCCCATGTTACTCAAAGATCAGTTAACAAGGGCCAAACATCAGGAAGGCATTTAAATATCGAAACAGTCACATAATCTGAAAACCTCTTATTAAATATCTAAAGTAATCTGCAACAGTAAAACACATTTACAAACAACTCATCGAAACCGTAATATAAAATTACAAATTAAAAATATAAATAAATGTTCTATAAAATTTCTATCAAGGAGAGGATGATGATAAATGTTACAATATCTGTTGGTATCATTATAAGACCCCGAAATGTAATCGAGATATTTTATGGACTGTGTTGGTTGTTTTATTTTTTGTGAAAGCAAAAAAAATGTTTTCAGGATTTCATAGATGTTCTAGAAAACCGTGCTTTCCCTCTTTCCCACTCCACTCTACCCCTTCCCTCTGCAGTAAAACTGAACACCAAAATTGGTCCTACTCTGCACAATATGCAGCATAAATGAGAACTCAAAACTAATCTTCCATTTTTGGAAGGGATGTTAAGGATATAATGATTATCGCCTTTCTCCCAGCCCTCACTTATTTCAGGTTATGTTCTTCACTTAAAATATGCATCTCCTGAATTCTTCTTATGCCTTCTGAATAAATGAATATGTGATCAGAATGAACCAATAAATATCTTTCTTTCCTGTCAAATAATAACTGATCATTAGAATTGGGTAAATTCAGGTCTCTGTTAAAATAAAGTCAGTATTCACTGTTGACACCTTCAGCCGAATTTTGGGTTTTGGTACAGAGTTCTACATTTACATTAGAAATATCTATTAGAAAACCAGGAAATCAGGAGGGACCATCATAAATGAGAGCTGGGTTACAGTGCATAGACTCTAAAACGGTTCAGAATAGGCCTAAGGAGCATTGGGAAAATGGTAATAAAAGTAACAAGAGAAATTACTCCTGTACCAACCATATCACTACTTTATTATAATAGTTTGTAGTTCTGCCTTTTTGGGATTTTGCTGATTCTCAAGTTTTTAGCCACTAGAGAGCAAGGGGAGTCAACAAATCAATCAGTAAGTTCAAACTCCAAAATCAGTCGGTAAGAGCACGCTCCTAAAACATGTTTCAACTTTGCAAAGGAGATCGTGACATAGTCCACGTCCCTACGGCTAGCATGAAGTGAAAAATTGGATTTTTCTTTATTTGTTCTGAGAATTTCCACCTTTATGATGGCTATAGAAACCTTAACAGAGTATTTGACCATGAAATTTAAGTTTCTCTGCAGGCATTAAATTTTAAAACTGGATGGGACTTGAAAAATCCTCTCTTGACTAATTCATCTTCATTGTACAGAAGACAGGATTACACAATTGAATTTCTATTTTCAGTTTTCTGAGTATAAAATTAAAGAAAATGGACACTTGCTGAGTGATATCTTCATTCAAATGACATTTCTTTAGCTCAAAAGTGGTGCTAGATATCTGTTTATTCATCGATAGAAAAGTTGTAACTATTGAGCATTAAGGATCACTTTGAATAAGACAGACACTAAAGTAAATAAACAAGCAAGTGATGCTTATTTCTCTCCTCTCACAATAGGAGACAGAATCAAGATAAGAAGAAGGCATTTTTGCAAAAAGATTCTGTCAGCAGTAAATAAGCTTTCTACTTTTTACATTTTTTTTCATATAATAAAAACAGAAAAAATTCTGTACACTTTTCCTTTGGGTGAATGATTCTTTGTCCTAAACTTCTACATTTCATACCTTTGTTTTATTTCTCCTTATCTTATTGCTGGCATATGCAATCAAAGATATCACCACGGAATCTCACAAAAGAGTGTATTTTCTATTGTTAACAAGGGAGATTTTAGTAATCATAGAACGGATAGTTGAAACTTCTTTTCAATATAAGAGAAAATATTGATGTATGTCATAAAAACGTGCATCCTCTTTAGAGTTTAAACTGCAGCGATTAACATCTGCCTAGTACATTTATGTTGTAAGTGTTAACAACCCTTTCAAAGTGAACAAGATTTTCATCTCACAGAAAAGATCTCTTAGTTTTATAATCTAACCAAAATTTGATAGTATATTTTAGGGTAGAATTTTGGTCAGATTTGAAACTAATTATTAGAAACAATTTGTTAATTCATAGAGTTTTAAAATGGATATTCTAGACTATTCCTTGATATAAAAAGTGATGTGAACCCAGTGCCTAATCTTGGTTTCTGATACCATTGTCCAATAAAAGCAATCAATGTTCCTTGGAGAAATGACTGATTGCAGGACTAAGACAGGGAATATACAAGATGAGGCTCACACATTTTGTAGTGCCAGAAAGTAAGACAGTGGTCAAAAATAAAAGGATGGAGGTATGTCAAAGTGACACAGATGCTAACTGAAAGAACTTCCAATGGTCAAAGATTGAGCAACTTGAGCAACAAAATAATTAACATTTTACTATATCATACTCTAAATTATATCTACTTTTTTTTTTTTTTTGGTGAGGAAGATTCACTCTGAGCTAACATCTGTTGCCAATCTCCCTCTTTTTTTTTGCTTGAGGAAGATTAGCTCTGAGCTAACATGTGTGCCAATCTTCCTCTATTCTGTATGTGGGTCACCACCACAGCATAGCTTGACAAGCGGTGTAGGTCCATGCCTGGAATCTGAACCCATGAACCTGGGCAGCCAAAGTGGAGTATGCTGGACTTTTACCACTATGCCATGGGGCCAGCCCCCAAATTATATTTTTTTAAGGTATAAAGATATAAAATTAATTTCCAGGCTGACATAAATAAGTGGTTGAATAAATAAGTAAATGGAGAGGGGAAAAATCTCCTGTGTAGGAAAACTCCAAATTTACATGTATATCTTCCTTCGAGGTGAAGCATAACTCTTCATCCCTTAAATGTGGGCTACACAGTGACTTGCTTCAAAAGAGTGCTGCATGAAAATGGGGAAAAGTAACTTTACAGTTGAGAAACCTGGTGATCATTAACTCAGCCAGGTAATCAGGGTTAACATTAACAATGATAATTCAATATAGAGCAATTTCTCCTAAAGAAGAACTGAGGGCTGATTAAACAGCTTCTGCAAATGACAGAGGTACCACATAGAGAAGAGTAGGAGAAAGGGAGATATGGTATCAGTGGGAACTCCACCCTGATACAGTGACCTGCAGCAGGGAAAGATATCACTGAGGGGATCACACACAGACTTGCCTGCCCTGAGCACACCTAAAAACAGCAGTTTAAAGGGCACCTAGACAATACAGGAAGGAAATCCATTTACTAAACCAAAATTGTCTGCCAAATGGGGGGGGAAATGCTGGAGTTCCCCGGGGTTGGTGGCATGCATCATTTTTTGTGCTACCTATCCACCTTGATAACATAGGCCAGCCTGCTAAGGCCACCCCACTACACCTTTGGCACCTGGCCCACACCAGGCCCAGTCAGCCCATCAAGGCACCTTGGATTCTGTGAGCCCCAGGACTTCCCTGGCCTACACCCACCCCAGCCCCAGCAAGCTTGCCAAGATGTCCCAAATGCAACACACCCCTGGACTTCCCTGGCCCACACCAACCTCAGCCCCAGCTGGCCTGCTCAAGCCTCTCAGCACACACAACTGACACAGGGGATGCTCCTACACAAGGCCACCCTACAAGACCAAAAGAGGTAGCTGTTTGGGCTAATTCATAGAAACAAACACAGAAAGTCAAACAAAATGAAGAGGCAAAAAAATATATTCCAAACAAAAGAACAAGATAAAACCCCAGAAAACAAACCATAATGAAACAGAGATAAGTAATCTACCCGATAAAGAGTTCAAAGTAATTGTCAGAAAGACACTTACTGAACTCAGGAAAACAATGGAGGAACACAGTGAGAACTTTAACAAAGAGTTAGAAAATATAAGCAAGAACCAATAAGAGCTAAAGAATACAATAACTGAAATGAAAAATATACTAGAGGGAATTAACAGCACATTAGATGATACAGAAGAAAGGATCAGTGGTCTGGAAGACAAAATAGCAGAAATCACCCAATCAGAACAGCAAAAAAAAGAAAAAACAATTAAAAATAATAATGATAGTTTTAGGGATCTCTGGGACATCAAGCACACTAACATTCAAATTATAGGTGTCCCAGAAGGAGAAAGACAAAAAGGGATAGAAAACATATTTGAAGAAATAATGACTGAAAATCTCCCAAACCTGGAGAAAGAAACAGACATCCTAGTCCAGGAATCACAGAGAGTCCCAAATAAGATGAACTCAAAGAGACCCACACCAAGACATATTATAAGTAAAACAGCAAAATTAAAGATAAAGAGAGAATCTTAAAGGCAGCAAGAGAAAAAATATGAGTTGCATACCAGGGAACCCCCAGAAGACTATCAGCTGATTTTTCAGCAGAAACTTTGCAGTCCAGAAGGGAATGGTAGGATATATTTAAAGTGCTGAAAGGAAACAAACTTACAACCAAGAATAATCTACTAGGCAAGGTTATCATTCAGAAATGAAGAAGAGGTAAACAGTTTCGTAGACAAGAAAAACTAAAGGAGTTCATCACCACTAAACCAGTGTTACAAGATCTCTTAAAGTGCTTCTTCAAGCAGCAAAGAAAAGGCCATAACTAGATATTAGAAAGTATATGAAAGAAAAAAAATCTCATTGATAAAGGGAAATATTTAGTTAAGGCAATGGATCAGCCACTTAAAAAACTACTATGAAGGTTAAAAGACAAAAATAGTAAAATCAACTAAAACTACAAGTAGTTAAGGTATACACAAAATATAATGATGTAAAATGTGACATAAAAATCATAAAATGTAGCGCTTTTAGAATGTGTTAGAACTTAAATGATTACCACCTGGAGACAGACTGATATATATATATGTTGATATATATGAACCTCATGGTAACCTCAAGCCAAAAACCTACAATAGATACATAAAAAATAAACGGAAAAGAATCCAAACAAAACACTAAAGAAAACCATCAAACCACAAGGGAAGAAACCAAGAGAAGATGAAAGGAACAGACAAAAACTACCAAAACAACCAGGAAACAACCAACAAAATGGCAATATGTATATGCCTATCAATAATTACTTTAGATGTAAATGGACTAAATGCCTCAATTAAAAGACACAGGATAGCTGAATGGATTAAAAAACAAGACCCATCCGTATGCTGCCTACAAGAGACCCACTTCAGATCTAAAGACACACACAGCCTGAATGTGAAGGAATGAAAAAAGATATTTCATGCAAATGGAAACAAAAAGAAACTGGAATAGCAATACTCAGATCAGACAAAATAGACTTTAAAACAAAGACTGTAAAAAAAGACAAATAATAATAAATAAGTTAATCCAAGAAGAGGATATAACATTTCTAAGTATTTTTGCACCCAACGTAGGAGTACCTAAGTATATAAAGTGAATATTAACAGACATAAAGGAAGAAATTGGTAATACAATATAATGCAACATAATAATATGGGATAGTAATAGTAATATAATAATAGTATGGGATTTTAATACCTCAATTACATCAATGGATAGACCATCCAGACAGAAAAGCAAAAAGGAAACACTGGCCTTAAGAGACACATTAAACCAGATGGACTCAATAGATATATACAAAACATTCCATTCAAAAACTACGGAATACACATTCTTTTCAAGTAAACATGGAACATTCTCCTGGATAGATCACATGTTAGGCCACAAAACAGACCTCAATAAATTTAAGAAGACTGAAATCATATCAAGCATCTTTTCCAACCACAACAGTGTGAAAATAGAAATCAGTTACAGGAAGAGAATGGAAAAAACACAAACACGTGGAGACTAAAAAACATGCTACTAAACAACCAATGGGTCAATAAGGAAATCAAAAAATACCTTGAGACAAACTAAAATGGAAACAAAATGTTCCAAAATCTATGGGATCCAGCAAAAGCAGTTCTAAGAGGGAAGTTTCTAGCAATACAGGTCTACCTCAAGACACACGAAAAATCTCACATAAACAATCTAACCTTACACCTAAAAGAACTAGGAAAAGAAGAATAAACAAAGCCAAAAGTTAGTAAAAGGAAGGAAATAATAAAGATCTGAGCAAAAATAAATGAAATAGAGACTAAAAAAAAAATTAGAAAAGGTCCATGAAATTAAAGCTGGTTCTCTGAAAAGATAAAGTCTATAAGCATTTAGCCAGTCTCATCAAGGAAAAAAAAAAAAAAAAGAGGGCCAAATAAATAAAATCAAAAATGAAAGAGAGGAAATTACAACTGATACCACAGAAATGCAAAGGATTATAAGAGACTATTATGAACAATTATATGCCAACAAATTGGAAAAAATGGATAAGTTTCTAGAAACATACAACCTTCCAGGCTGAATCATGAAGAAATAAAAAACCCAAAGAGAACAATTACAAGTAATAAAATTGAATCAATAATTTAAAAACTCCCAACAAACAAAAGTCCAGGACCAGACAGCTTCACAGGTAAATTCTACCAAACATTTAAAGAAGAGTTAATACCTATCCTCAATTTATTCCAAAAAATTAAAGAGGAAGGAATGCTTCCAAACTCATTTTATGAGGCCAGCATTACCTTCATACCAAAACCAAACAAAGACACCACATTAAAAAAAAAGTTACAGGCAGATAGCCTTGATGAACATAGAACCAAAAATCCTCAACAAAATATTAGCAAACCAAATTCAACAATACATTACAAGGATCACACACCATTATCAAGTGGGATTTAGTCTATGGATGTAGGGTGGTTCAACATATGCAAATCAATCAACATGATGCATCATATTAATAAAAAGAAGGGTAAAAATTATATGATCATCTCAATACCTGCAGAAAAAACATTTGACAAAATTCAACATCCATCTATGATAAAAAAAACTCTCAACAAAGGGTACAGAAGGAACGTACCTCAATGTTACAAAGGCCATATATGGCAAACCCACAGCTAACATCAGATGCAATGATTAAAAGCTGAAAACTTTTCCTGAAAGATCAGGAACAAGACAAGGATGTCCACACTCACCACTTTTATTCAACCTAGTAGTGGAATCTAGCCACAGCAATTAGGCAAGAGAAAGAAATGAAAAGCATCTAAACTAGAAAGGAAGAAGTAAAACTGTTACTATTTGCAGATGACATGATGCTATATATAGAAAACTCTAAAGACTCCACCAAAAAAACTCTTAGAACTAATAAATGTATTTAGCAAAGTTGCACGATACAACTTTAATATAAATAAATAGGTTGTGTCTCTATACACTAATAATGAGAGATCAGAAAGAAAAATTAAGAAAATTCCATTTATGATTGCATCAAAAAGAATAAATTTAACCAAAGAAGTGAAAGATCTGCACTCTGAAAACTATATTGATGAAAGAAATTGACGATCACACAAATAAATGGAAAGATATACTGTGCTCATGGATTGGAAGAACTAATATTGCTAAGATGTCCATACTACCCAAAGCAATCTACAAATTCAATGCAATTCCCATCAAAATACCAATGGCATTTTTCACAGAACTAGAACAAAGAATCCTAAAATATGTACAGAACAACAAAAGATTCCAAATAGCCAAAGAAATCTCAAGATAGAAGAACAAAGCTGGGTGTTCACACTCCCTGATTTCAAACTATAGCACAAAGCTATAGTAATCAAAACAGTATAGTACTGGCACAAAAACAGACACACAGATCAATGGAATAGAATACAGGCCCTAGAAATAAACCCACACAAATAAGGTCAATTAATCTATAACAAAGAAGGCAAGAATATACAATGGAGAAAAGACAGTCTCTTCAATACATGCTTCTGGCAAAACTGAACAAACTATATGAAAAAGAATGAAACTGAATCACTATCTTACACCATATACAAAAAATAAATTCTAAATGGATTAAAGACCTAAATGTAACACCTGAAACCTTAAAACTTATAGAAGAAAACATAGGCAGTTCGCTCTTAGACACCAGTCTTAGAAATATTTTTTTGGACCAGTCTCTTTAGGCAAGAGCAACAAAAGCAAAAATAAGCAAATGGGATTTCATTGAACTAAAAACCCTTTTCACAGCAAAGGAAACCATCAACAAAACAAAAAGCCAACCCTACTGAATGAGAGAAGATATTTGCATGTCACACATCTGATAAGGAGTTAATAACCAAAATATATAATGAACTTACACAACTTAATATCAAAAAAACAAACAATCTGATTATAAAATGGGCAGAGCACTTGAAGAGATGTTTTTCTAAAGAAGACATACAGATGGCCAACAGGCACATGAAAAAGTGGTTTACATCACTAATCATCAGGGAAATGCAAACCAAAACCGCAATGAGATTATCGCCTCACACCTAGTCAGAATGGCTATTGTCAAAAAAAAAAAAAAAAAACAAGTGTTGACGAGGATGTGGAGAAAGAACCCTCATAAGCTGTTGGTGGGAATGCAAATTGTCACAGCCACTGTGAAAAATAGTATGGAGTTTCCTCAAAAACTTAAAAATGGAACTACCATAGAATCCAGCAATTCCATTTCTGGGTATTTATCCAAAGAAAATGAAAACACTAATTCAAAGAGATATATGCTCCATTATGTTCATTGCAGCATTATTTACAGTAGCCAAGATATAGAAGCAACCTAAGTGTCCATAGATAAATGAATGGATAAAGAAGATGTGGTATATATATACAATGGACTATTAGTCATCTATAAAAAAAATCAAATCTTGCCATTTGTGACAACATGGAGAGATTTAGAAGATATTTTGCTAAGTGAGATAAGTCAGGCCCAAGTGACAAACACTATATGATTTCACATATATGTGGAATCTAAAAAGCAAAACAAATGAACAAACAAAACAGAAATAGACTCATAGATATAAGATACTGGTGGTTACCAGAGAGGTGAGAGATTGGGGGTGGGTAAAATAGGTAAAGGGGATTAAGAGGTACAAACTTCCAGTTATAAAATTAATGTCATGGTGATGTAATGTACAGCACAGGGAATACAGTCAATAATATTGTAATAACTTTGTATGATGACAGCTGGTAACTAGACTTATCATGGGTGATCATTTCATAATACATATAAATATTGAATCACTATGATATACACCAGTGACTAATACGATATTGAACATCAATTACACTTCAGTAACAATAAAACAGTGATAATTTATATTGATAGTAAGTACCTTTGAGATGATGTGAAGAAAATGGCACTTTATCTCTGTGATCTTCTTCCTAAAAACCCGTATCCTCAGTCTAACCAAGAAAAAAAATCAGATAAACCCAATTTGAGGGATATTCTAGGGAGCATCTGATCAGTCTTCCCAAAACTGTCAAGTCATCAAAAGAAAGTCTGAGAAACAGTCTTAGCCAAGAACAGCTTTAAAAGATAAGATGGGTGAATGTAATGGGATACCTTGGATGAGATCCTGAAATAGAAAAAATGTCACTAAGGGAAACAAATGAAATCTGAATAAAGCTTTACTTAATAATAATTTATCAATGTTAGTTCATTAGTTGTGACAAATGCACCAGAGTAAAGTAAGATTTTAGCAGTAGGGGAAACTGGTTGTGGGGTATATGTAGCATCTTGACAGCTTTTTTGTAAATCTAAAACCACTGTCAAATAAAAAGTTTGGTTTTTAGAAGAGTCCTATGAAATATTCCTAAAATTGTACAATGGGTGAAATCCCTTTTTATGTGGAAGCAATCACTATAAAATTGTTCATAATTCATTTCCTTGACTGGTCATATCTTGTTTTTTTACAGATAAAACAAGAGAATATTTCAGAACAATTTATAATGGCTCATTCACCAAGCGTTTAAGCACCTAATATATTATCTAGCTCTATTTCCACTGCTGAGGATAATACTAATACCAATAATAATGATAATGATAATTGATATTTAGTAAGTAGTAAAGATGAGGTAAGTGCTAGGTTTTGTGCATTATCTTAATCATGACAACACAACAAGGTTTTTGCACATGGAAAGCACAAGAAAGAGACAGGAAGTGTTTGTGATTCTCAATTTTATGAGAGGGATGATAGGTATAATGGAATCAGCAACTGAGGTGAAATAAAGCTGGAACCATAATTCCAAGCGTCTGGTTTAAGTCCAGGTCTTTTTGCCTCAGTGATTACAGCTGCAGGTGCTTTTCTTGTAACTGCAGGGGAAGACAAAGAGGTGTGATAGAATCAAGATTTAAGTCACATAAATTCAAGCTTCTATTTCCTGGTGAAAACTACATAATTCATCTTTATGTCAACAAGATGGGCTGCTTTTTCAAGTTTAATTGGATAGAAGTGTGTCTAGAATGCTTATGAAATACCGAATTAAAGTTAATGATGATCAGCACATATGAATAAAGACAATTTCTCCAAATATGCTCTGTTCATCCATTCTGAGGCCTAGAAAACTTTTTTTTTTGTTCAAAAATACAAATAATGCAAAATGACTCTAGCCTCGACACAAGAGACCTTAAAATATTACCATAATTATCAGAGGAAACCTTGGTGAGCTCATACAAATTTGAGCACCAATACCTCGGCCAATTGTATGTAAATTTTATCAGATTTTTACTGTTAACGATTTTTCTATGATTTTAAGTTATACAGTGATGAGATAGCTTCATAAACAAACATTATGTTTTAGGAAGACATAGGCTTCCTAGAACAATTCTTTTTGTTTCCCAATTAGGAATAGTCTCTGCGTAGCCTCACAGAGTACAGAAATGAGGAGAAAATCAAATTATGTATCTGAAACCTCTCTGTAAATTGGAAAATACCACAAGTGTGTTGGTATTGTACCTGTTTGTTCTAGATTTATACAAGAAAATGTGTTACCTTTTTATTTCCCTTGTTGACAAAGGCACATTCACTTCCTAAGTGTTTTGACAAGTGAATTATGTAATTTGCAGTAAATGCACAAATCTAAACCTCTGCTGATTGGCAGGACTTTAAATTTTTTTTATTGAATTAAATATATATATACAGGACAGTACACATATCATAAATCCATAAGTTTAACAATTTTCCAAAAATGAGTACAGCACGTGATGAGCATCCATACCAAGCATGACTACCTTACCAGCAATCAGAAGTTCCTCTAAAATCCTCTGCAGTCACCACCCTCCAAGGGTAACTATTATCGTTACTTCTAACAGCATAGGTTAATTTTACTTGTTTTGTACTTTATTTCATTGGACTATACAATGTACAGTCTTTTGTATCTGGCTCTTTTCACTCAGCATTTATGTCTGTGTGATTCATCCATATGTTAAGTACAGTGAAGTTTGTTCATCCTCCTTGCAGTGTATTATTCCATTATGTGTGAAGGTACTATAATATACTTACCCACTCCTGTATTGACAGGTATTTGGGTAGTTTCCAGTTTGGGACTAATACAAATACTACTGTGATGAACATTTACTACCTGATTTTTGGTGAATGTGTGTACATGTTTCCGTTGGGTTTCTAGGTTTTAGATTATGCATATGGTCTGCTTTAACAGATATTACTGCCAGCTTTGGACAAATAGAAATTCACTTCAAAGTCACTGAATACTTATGTTTAAAAATAAAACACTAATAAACTCTTCCAAAAGCAAGCAAGCAAGCTTGGTTAGCCTCTGAACCCTGAACTCTTGAGTATCAAGTATGAAGCATATCTGTGAAAATAAGCCCCCGAATAAAAAGAATAAAACATTTTCCAGTTATTTTTATATCCCAAAAGTTTCATTGGAGGCTACTCTTCAAATGATTGACTTTCAAGAAAGGCATTGTTAATAGTGTAGGTGATGTATTGTAAATTTTGACTTCATGAGTAATGGAAAGAGTGCTTACTGGGGCATGCAGCAACTTTCAGAATGCCCTTTCACCATATAACATGTCAGAATAACAGATGGCATACTCTAAAGAAAATTAATTTAAATAAGTCAGGTAAAAACCCACCTTTCTTGAAAGAAAAGATATTTTGTGTAAGAAGTTCATCTTATTTATTGCCTACCTGGACAGGCAATGTATTCAGGTTTTTCCAATCTACTCCTTTGTGATAAAACAGACTTCAAATGCTCATCATGAGTGTGACCACTTCTCGAATTCTCTGCGCTTGATGTGTTCGTATCTTATTTATCACTTAATTATAGAATTCTGTGTTTCTAATTAACAAAAATCTGCTTTCTTTTTCTCTACTTTACCGACTGTGGTAAACTTTCCCTTTTAAGCAATGATAGAAGCTTTTAAAAACTATGGCAATATTGTTTCTATGATTCTTTAATAAGTGATATGTTACCTGTGTGGGGGGCTTCTCTCTTCTCACTATAAATTCATAAATTAAAAATGTGCTATTTTCAAAATATTTTTTCACTTGATAAAATTTTACACTGTCCAATTATTCATTACAGATATTGAAACATGCAGTGCTTTTCTTTATGGTAGTATATCTATGAAAAGCAACATTTGTCTGCATCATGTTAATAACCATTTCACATGCTAGGGTCAGAATTTATTGATCTTCAAAACACTTAATTTATCTTTCTCATCAGAGACATTATAAAAGAACTTCTCCACTGATGATTTAAATATGTGGAAAGTTGCCAGCATTAGAGTTTGTATCTGTATATGTATATGTATGTAGATGTGTGTATAAACTTGTGTTCTTACACATAAATTCTAGTGCAGATAGATTATACATGTGCACATAGCCTAATAAATATGAATGTTGTTAGTCATTAACTCAAGAAATATTTTGATTTTTCTATTATGTTCAATGCTCTGTGCTAAACACTTGAAGGATGACAAGGCTGAGTACAACAAATAACATATGGCCTAGAAAGGGATGTAATACATGCACACAAGTAAACGTAAGCTACAAAATGATATGCGCCATGAGAAAGGTACACAACAATACTTGGTTTATGAGGGTAGTGTTGTGTTTTATGTAGAATGAGGAGCATGGGGGATGATTAAAAAATGATGTGAGTTTTGAAAATGATGGGTAGAAACTGGACAAGTGGACACAGGAAATAGGTGTTAAATGCAGAGAGAAGAACACAGACTAAGGCATGAAGCCAGGGCAAGCAAGTGGTTTAGTTTAATTGGGACATATAGTATAGCAAGGGGAGGAATAGTAGGTAGAAATGTACTGTGTCAGTTCTATTCTGACCTGGACTAATTGGTCACCCTAATTCTGGATCCTAACTTGATGGGAGATTTTCATAGATTCACTTAATTTCTCTGATGTTCTATTCCCTCATCTGTAAGATAATCGAGCTGAACTAGACCAATTAGTTTCCAAACATAAAAGTTACAAAAATCCAGTTGTAAACTTATGTTATGGATAGTATGTGATATTCATTTAATTATGTGCACATATAAAACCTTTCCACTGAAAGACGACATGGTCTTCTACTACAGTAGACAAATATACTTAAGAAAATGGTGTCATAAAATTGTCTTTTAAAATGTCTACTTTTAGAGATAACATTATTATCATTTTGGATGATGTAATTCTTTACTCAAAAAAGTAAAAGAATGATAAATGGATAAATGAATAGAGAAATCAGAAATTGGCTGGGAAAAATGTATACACATGACAACAAACTAGATGATATGATTAGAAAGGTACTTGTATTTACAATTACTAGGATATAAAGAAGCCTTAGGAAACCTTAATCAAAGCATATAAAATATTTATGTGAAACAAAATTTTAAAAACTATAAGGAAGAAAGTAGCATCACTTCCACCTCATTCTTTTAGTCAAAACAGTCACAGAATATGAAAGTAATTGGAAGTCAAATTGTCTTCTTGGATAGGTACACTCAACATCATAAAAATGTAAATATCTTCTCTGAAAAAAACAGCAAGATTATTTTTGAACCAGATAAACTATTTCTGATATTCTAATGGAAAAAAAAAAACACCAAGAATTTCTAAGAACATTCTCATAAAAAACTGCACTGGGGTGCTATATCCTTTCCAGGTGATATAAAACCACAATTATTGAAACAGTTTTTACTGAACATGAATAAACAGATAAAATAACAGATAAAAATGTCCAAAATGGAATAGATTTCAGGTAATTGAGTACATGATGTGGGTACAAAACTAGTGGGGTGATAAACTATTCAATAAATGATATTGGAAACACAGAGTAGCCAGTAAGAAAAAAATGGATTCATAAGATAAACTTTAAATAAAAATAAATTGCATGTAATTCAAAGATTTGAACACACACCAAAAGCATAGTATTAGAAGAAAACATGAGAATTTTAAAAAGTAATTTCAGAATGAGAAAGCCATTTCTAAAAATAAAAATATGTATAAATTAGGCTTGAACACAAAAATTTTTTAATTTGTTGAGTACAAAAACATCATGACAAAAACAAACTAGGAAAATCACTTGCAACTCATGTAACAGGGAAAAGATTAATTTCCTTTCTGTATATGGCAGATTAAATATGGCTGTAAATTCGTTAACACGCCTTCCTTCCAGAGATATAGTCTATTTCCCCTCCCCTTGTGTCTGGACTTACCAATGACTACTTTGACTCTAGAGTTAAGCAAAGTGATGCTATGTTAGTCCCAGGCCTTTCCTTTAAAAACATCCACAGTTTCTGCCTCGATCAATTGGAGCCCTGGGGCCATCAAACTATGAGGAAGCCCAAGCTGTCCACTTTGAGAGACTGCATAGAGAGGGAGAGGCTTGATTAGCTCACAGCTGCTTATGTGAATAAAGAAACATTCACATGACTCTAGTCCTAGTTATTATCTGACTGCCATCACATGAGAGGCACCAAGAAAAACCACCCAGCTGAGCTCATCATTTTATGGCTTCCGAACCATAAAAAGATAATAATAAATTATTGTTTTGTCATTGAGTTTTCAGGATGGTTTATGAAGCAATAGATAATCAGAACAATACAAAAAGAGCTCCTACAAAGCAAATTAAAAAATTCAATAACCAAACAGAAAAATGAACAAAATATATATGGTAGATTATATCTTCCAAAGAGGGTCACAACAAAAGCTCTGATCCAACATGCTCTTCCACATCCCCATTAAGAGGCCTAATTCTCTTTCTCTTGAGTCTAGGCTGACTTAATTGACTTGCTCAACCAATGGAATACAGATGAAATGACATTCTGGGATATCTAAGGCAAAGTCTTAAAAAGCCTTATAGTTTTCATGTGAATCTCTTGGAACACTCACCCACAGGATGCTCCTTCTCAGAATCCTGCTGGCATGTCATGAGAAACCCAAACCACATGGAGTGGCCAAGTGTAGGTGCACCAGTGACCAGTCCAAACTGACCTCCCAGCAAACAACCAGCATCAACTGTCAGCCATGCGAGTGTACTGTCTTGGATGTCTCACCTAGTTGAGAATTCAGATCACTGAAGTCTCATTTGCCATCTAACTATAACGGCCTGACAGACCCCAAGAAAAAACTGCCCCTATAAAATCATGACACTGGTTGTGGAGTTCCTAAGTTTGGGGATAGATTTTATAGAGCAATAGAGAAAGAATTGTGGGCTGTTATATTCCATCCCACATGCTGATATAGACCTTAAATGCCCTGGCAGCTTCTACTTCCTGCCTTTTTAAAATACTGGCTCTTTGAGAATTCCCTCTTGGAAGGAAGCTACCATGTAAAAAATGTGACAACCTTGAGACAAGCATGTCCTGAGAAGGACAAACCATGTAGAGTGACCCTGGAACGTGAAATGTAATGTGGAGAAAGAGAGGACAAGGAACACTACAGCAGGCAAAATAATGCTCCCCCCACCAAATGTCCATTTTCTAATCCCCTGTGAATATGCTACCTTAGATGAAGAAATAGACTTTGCAGATGTGACTAAGGGTACAAATCTTAATATGTGGAGATTATTCTAGATTATATAAACTGGCCTCATGTAATCAATAGGCTTTTAAAAGTGGAAGAGGAAGGCAGAAAAGTGAGTCAGAGAAACATAATGGAATAAAAAAGAGGAGATAGTTAAAACCAGAGAGAGACCCAATCTATCATGGCTAGTTTCGAAGAAGGAAGAAGGGGACCATGAGCCAAGGAATGTGGGCATCCTACAGAGCTGGGAAGGGCCTTCAGCTGACAGTCAACAAGGAAGCAGGAACCTCAGACCTACAACTGAGGTAAAATTCTGAATCTGTAGAGGCTGAATTCTGCCAACAACTTGGTTTTAGCCTTGTGAGACCCATGTCAATCTTCTGACCTACAAAACTGTAAATTAACAAGGTTATTTTGATTAAGCCACTAAGTTTGTGGTAATTTGCTATAGAAGCAATAGAAAACTAATATAAGTACCAAGCTACCAGGCAAATGAATGAATCATCTTGGACATTCAGCCCAGTTCAGTCTTCAAATGACTAGCCCTAGCTCCCTGGTTGCCATCTTTCTGCAACTGCATAAGATATCTAGCAGAAACTATTGAGCTGAGCTGAGTCAACCACAGAAACATGAGACAGATGATACATTTTTGTTTTGCACCACTAATTTAGGGAGTTATTTTTATGAAGCAATAGAGAACTGAAAGAACATATGAACAGAGAATTGACAGAAAAACACAAAATGCTCTTAAACATGGGAAAAGTTGCTTAACCTCATTCACACTAAGGAAAAGGCAAATTAAAAGTTTACTGGAAAAGGAGACTTCTCATTTAAGCTCCGACATATAAAGAGCTTAGAAGTCTTCATGCCCATCCATACAACAAAAAAAGCTGAACAAACTAGAAATCAGTTATTTTATTGGACCCATTAGAGAACTTAAGTTGCAAGAAAAACCACCACCCCAAAATCTGGAAAGACAGATTCATCTAGACACAGTCAAAATCTGCTTAACTGGAACTGAAGCCATAAACTGGTAGAAACACACAAGTGATAACTCTGAAGTATTGCTGGAAGCATGAGAGTGAGAAATGCCTGAGGACCCCACACTTTTGTGGGTTTACTCCAGGAACTTCACTGGGTTCTCACAATGAAGACCTGAGAAAGATTTCCTTATGGCTCTGGCAAAGGGAGGGGAAAAGTAATCATTATGAAATATACTCAAAGACTTCCCCATAACAAAGACCTACATTTCAAGGGAAAAGTTTCTGTTAGAGCTTTATTCCTGTTGAGAGAAGGGCATTCCTCCCCCTCAAACCCTCCTTAGACTTCCTGTCTCAGGTAAAGAGAGGGGAAACTTGGTCAAGAAAGGTCAGGACGTCAAGGAAATACACTGGGAACACTGCAGCCAAGGAAAGGAGTAGGGAGCAAAGGAAAAAAAGAAGCTATAGTACTGGAGAAACACTTAGGAAGGCCACAATGAGCTCCAAGACACAAGTGCAGGAAGCACTGAGATTTAATTGAAAAATTATAGAACATTCTCTGTCTTCCATACTCTACTACCATATCAACAGGGATCCAGCATCATAACAGTGGTTTAAAGTTGAGAGAGTTGCAGAGGGGATGCAGACCATCTCTGAGGGGAAGTGCTTAGGAAAGCACAAAGTCAAGAGGGGAAACATAAACAAAGACACTAGAGGAATGTGAAGCCCTTATATCTGCAGCAAACATTAAACAGAGCTCAACACCTAGCCAGATTAACATAAATCCTCATGCTAAAGGCCTCAGTTCCTCTTACCTGATACATGTCTGGCTTTCAACAAAATATTACAAGGTGTGCCAAAACAGAACAACATAGTTAGAAAAGAAAAGCAAGTGCTAGAACTAGACTCAAATATGACATAAATGTTGGATTTGTCAGATAATTGAATTTAAATGAACTACGATTACTGCATTAATGGATCTAATGGAAAAGTTGGCAACATGCAAGAACAGATTGGTAATGTAAGAAAATAAACTCTAAGAAAGAATTAATAGGAAATACTAAAAATCAAAAACACCATAACAGAAATGAAGAATACTTTTAGAGGCTCATTAGTAGGTACACTAGACTTGACCAAGGAGAGACTCAATGAGATTGAAGATAGATCAATAGAAACTTTCAAAATAAAATGCAAAGAGAAAAAAACAAACAAAAAAAGAATAGACTAGAATATCCAAGAATTGCAGAGAATTTCAAAAAGTATAACATACACATAATTGGAATACTAGAGGAGAAGAAAGAAAGAACAGAGAAGAAGTAATATTTGAAGCAATGATGGTTGAGAAATTTCCAAAATAAATGACAGATGCCAAGCCACAGGTTCAGGAATCTCAGAGAACACTGAGCAGGATAACTATAAAGAGAAAATAAAAAGCCATGGGCATATGAGCATATTCAAATCACAGAAAAAGAAAGACAAAAAGAAATCTTTTAAGAAACCAGAGAAAGAACTCCTTATTTACAGGTGAATGTACATAAGAATTGTAGTAGGCTTCTTCTCATCAAAAATCATTCAAGCAAGAAGAGAGTAAAGTGATATAATTAAATTTTGAAATAAAGAAAAAACACCAAGCTATTGTGTACCCAGAAAAATTATCCTTCAAAAGTGAAGAAGAAATAAAGATTTTCTCAGACAAACAAAAATTGAGGGAATTCATCACCAGGAACTTATACTAAAGAAAATGTTAAAATAATTAATTCAGGTAAAAGAAAAATAGCATAGGTCAGAAACCTGCATCTACATAAAGAAAAAGAAGAGTACCAGAGAAAGAACAAATTAATGCCAAATAAAATATTTTATTTTTCTTATTCTTAATTGATGCAAAAAACAACTCTTTTAAAAGAAATAATAGTTACAATGTATGGGGTAGTTATTGCCTATGGTTAAGTAAAATTAATGACCACAATATCACAAGGAAAGTGAGGGAAGTATTAGGAATACTACTCTGCTTTAAGATATCTGTACTACTCTTGAAGTGCTATAGTGTTATTTGAAGGTGGACTTAGGTTAAAAGTGTGTACTGCAAGATTTAAGTCAACCACTAAGTTTTTTAAAGAAGTATAATTGATATGCTAAGAGAGGAGACAAAATTGAATTACAGAAAATGTTCAATTAAAACCAAAGAAAGCAGAAAATGGAGGAAACAAAAATGAATGAAACAAACAGAAAACTTTTATAAACATAATAGTTATTAATCAAATTATATCAACAATTACTTTAAATTTGAATGGTCTAACTATACCAATTAAGACACAGATTGTAATAATGGATTAAAAAGAAAAATCCCAACTACATATCATTTATAAGAAAACCACTTTAAAGGCTCACATAAGGTTAGAAATAAAAGGATGGAGAAAGACATACCATGCAAATAAACACTAATTTAAAAAAAAAAAGCTGGAGCAGTTATATTGATGTTAGCGAAGCCAGCTTCAGAACAAGGAAAATTATCAGGGATAGAAAATGATGTTACATATGGTTAAAGTGGTTAATTCTCCAAGAAGACATAACCATACTAAACCCATACGTAGCTAACAACAGAGCACTAAAATACATGAGGCAAAAATTGATAGAAAATAAAGGAAAAATAGAAAAATCCACAATTATACTTGGAGACTTTGACATCTCTATTAGTAATAAATCAAGCAGACATAAAATCAGTAAGGATATAGTTGACTTGTATAGTACTAGCAATCAACTTTATCTAATTGACATTTATTGAATACTCTACCCAACAATATCAGAATACACCTTCTTTTCAAGCTCATGACATGTTTGTCAAGATAGACCATACTCTAGGTGATAAAACACACATTAACAAATTTAAAAGAAGAGAAATCATACAAAGCATATTCTCAGATCACAACGTAGTTAAATTATAAAACAGTAATAGAATGATACTGGAAGACCTATAAATATTTGGAAATAAAACACATCTCTTAACCATCTTGAAAATATAAAGCATTCTACATGTTGAATAATAATTCTAATGTTGAATAATAATAATGTTGAATAATGACTTCCCTATTTCTGCTAAGAAAATGATCTCATGTTGAAGTTCAGATATAAACAAGAAATTCTTGATGGTAAATTTTATAACCATAAAATAGTATAATCTTCATCAAGAGAATTATTGGGAAAGTTATACTTCTCAATATATAGGTATTTTGGGGGGGATTAGAGATTAGAATACTATATTATAATATTATTTGCTATTGTCTCTCCATAGAAATTGTCTACTATAGTGAAATCACTCAAGTACACTTTTTTCAAATTATACTTATTTTTATTAACCAAAACAGTCATTGAAATCTATTATATTTTAAGAACCAAAGTGTCTTCTAATATTTTGAACATTAATGACATCAGTGGTAGAGCCCCTCATTCCTATTTCATATGCTAAGTTTAAGCTTGGAGAAGGTAATTTCTGCAAAGGAAGATCATCATAATCTCCTTTAGTGAATAGTGAAATTTGGGAAAAAGAATTTAACCTCTAGGCTTAATCTCAAATTTTCATTGAAATTAAGATTTCATTGAGGGTAAAAAATGTTAAGATAAAGCACTTTTTAAAAATCTTCCTCCAAAATTTAAATAAACAAACAAAAATTTACCCCAAAGTTTCAGCAGTCAGTATGGATATAGAATAGAGTACAATATAAAGTAGAAAAGAAAGTTTATAGAATATAGAATAATTTATGCTCTAATGAAAACCTAAATGAAAAACAATTTTTTATTTCACTAAAATTTGTTTAGGCTACAGATACCTCCCTCTCAATTTAAAATGTGATATTTAAATTTGCTAATTTCCAAAATTAAAATTATTTTATAATTATATCACTTTGTAGTTATTACTTGTTATATTCACATTTGTATCAAAGACCAAAAGACTGTACCAGCAAGAGGTAAAATCTATCCAAGAGAATTAGCTTTGTTTCTTTTCTGAGAATGTATAATAATGTAATTAAATGAAACTGAAAACTACAAGCTGTGTGTTTTCCGCAGCTCCACCTAGACAGACAAGACCAATGTGTTTGTTTCAAAGCATTCTGACGTATAAGGGTATATTTCCAGGTATCATAGCCATGGGAATCAATACATCCCTGAATATGGAGGGAGAATATGGCCCGATACAGTCAAATGGCCTCAATTTTAGAAGAAAACTTTTGTTAGGTTATCGTTTAGATCAGATCATTATGACATAGAAAATGATTTATCCCATTTGATGTTATTAATATTTCCCACCCACAGAATCTTCACTGGGAACACATTCTAACAATGGAAATTAGTGAACCACTCTGAAGTTAATAGCATCTCTTACAGATATTAAATATGTCTTTTCATGTTGCCATTTTCTATTTTTTTTAATAGAACCATTCTTTATTTTCCCTTGAGTACTATTATAGATAATTGAAAATGAAAGTTTTATGAGATCGTCATAGAAGTAATTTTAGGTAGATGTGGAGCAATCTGAGAATTATTCAATGAACAGTAATCAACACATTGCCATCAGAAGATGGATTAGACAAACAGTAGTCAATATTCCATTAGTAAGTCCATTATAACCTTCACATAGAGCATGTTGTGTTTTTTTTAAGTAAACTAAAACAATTAAAAGTGAATTTTAACAACTGAAAAATGAAGGGGCTAATCTATAACAGAAACTAAATAAATTAGTCACCACGTCCGTTCCACCAAAAAGAAACTTTGCAAGTCATTATTACGCATATTCACCAACCACTTGTGAAACTGTGTACACTGGAATAGGTAATGTTGTGTTAGGTTTTCTAAAATAAACACCTTTTTGGGGGAAACATATAGATAGTAGTTGGAAAACATGCTTTTATATTAGATTAACTATTAAAAAGTATAAAACTAAATATTTTCTCCTAATAATTTTAGATAAAAATTAGAGCAATCTCCGACTAATGCTCTTGAATCATAAATTTTTGAAGCAGAGAAAAACTGTAGCTACTAGAATTTAAATAACTCTAATTACCGTAATGAACTCTCAGTTCACAAGAGCTAATAAAAGTTTCAGCTAGACTATGTAGAATGAGCACAGAACTCCAAATGAAAGACTTGGATTTAAGCCAGTTTTTGCACACACACTGGCTCTGTATCTGCACAAATCATTTAACCTTGTGAGATTTGATAAAAATTTCATTATTTCTTTAAAAAATTTATACCTTGAAAATGCAACATGAAAGTCAAAGAAATCTTTTTGAATTGGAAAGGCTAGAACTTTTCTTGATGGGTAAGGTATTTTGTTTATATTAACCTGTTCAAAACACTCAAGGTCAGTAGAGAGACTATGATTATAGCAGCATTATGATTTCCATTTTAAATTAACTTGGTAATCATAGTCTTGCTTTATTGGTCCCTGTGATAAATAGCCTTTTCCTCTTTTAAAAAATGTCATCTTTGTTCCAAATGTGATAAACTGTGTCCAGGTTGGAGGTTACTGAGCACTTTCCCTCCTTTACTATAGAAAACAGCACCATGCTAACGTTGTGAGAACTTCTCTTGTGTGTCATTGGCAATACCCAAAGGTATACCTGAGGAACCCCAATTCAAGTTAACTGGCTTTGTGGAAGAGCTAGGAAGCCCAGTAGACAACGCAACATCCTTCAGGGGCCTGGCCGAACCCTTCGTGAGACCCCAGAGATTCTCAGAAATATTGGGGAGGGGTAAATGGGACTTCCTGGAGGTCTAATCCTGCTTAAGCTGGTAGAAACACTAAAGTCACTGGAATTTAAGTATGAAATAAATGGGACTGTTCAGAGTCCACCAGAAGAAGCATCAAGTTTCCTTAAGAGTATGGTGTAACTAGAATGTTGAGTGAGGATTCTTTTCTACTCATATAGCTCGTGCTACCAGATTGGATGCTTGGATGGAGAGAACCATGTAGAATGGGAATCCTAAAGATAAATATGATTATTCATATAACCCTTTTCTGGTTTGAATCAAGGACAGGTTTATTTAGGCAACATCTGCATGATAACTTACCTAAGAATCTCTGTTGAAGAAGACCTTGCTTTACACTATGAATTATATCAGTAATCAGTGCAACAAGTCTGACTAGAGCTGGATATTTTAATGTATTTGAATTCCCATCCTTTAAATCAAGGCAGTTTGCATCTTTTCCATTCTCTTTTTGAGAACATGATAAATTGATCTTCAAAGCTTACAATTAGTGTGATTAGGAAATGGCTTTTTGAAAAAAGTGACTGAATTACATTGCACTATTTAAAAATCCACTCTAAAATTTTAACATCTATTTTTTGTCCAACAAAATTTAATTTGAATTAACAGACTTAATCTATAAATAACCTAGATAACTTAAGCTTCATGTACCAGACTGATTTAGACTTTCGTGTGAATTATTCTAATCTCCTCATCAGATTGCCTGAAACTGGTGTTCTGTAACCATGTATGTTTCTCCCAAAAAACTTAAGCTCTTTGAAGGAGGAGTGTATGTCTTATTTACCTTTGTCTCCCTGGTATCTAGCAGAGTTCCTGGCACATACCTGTTTCTTGAAGATTATACAAAAGGAATAGGAATCTTATTTAGGGATGAAAATGGGTTTTGAGTGATGTCATCTGCGCTGTGGGACAAGTTAACAACAGTATTATCTATGTGAGGCATTGGATGCCTATCAAGGCTGGGAAAAGAGACCTGGGCATAGGATGTGGTGAAGGAGAGAGCAAAGAAGCAAAGGTACATTTTACCTGTTGGCAATTTTTCTGAGAGCTCTGATATGGGAGACCCTCTATGTGCTGAAATCAGTTTCTCACTATTTCTAAGGGTTGCTAATACCTAATAGATATTATTAGCACGTGACACAAGTATTCACTTTTCCAAAAATGAGCCCCAGCAAGGTGGCCTTTTAGAGAGAAGAACGTCCTCTTGCAAAACTCCATGGAGACCAGCTACAGTTAGGGGTTGGGGAAATCAATATTGGTAGATGCTGAAGTGGAAGATCAGCCCTGGGAGGCTCTGGCCCATCCTGCAACCACAAAACTTGGACCTGAGTCCCTGACCGTGCCAGGGTAAGAGCCGGGGCTTCCGCAGTCTTGCAGCCTATAGACCCCTAGCAAAAACACTTGACATCCTCTCTTAAAGTCTTATGTATGGACCTTTTAGATCCCTATGCACTACACCAAGATATGATGGGTAATGGGGTAACCATGCTGAAGCTACTGCTTTGTTCTCCATAAGTTTCCCAGGAAACACTATAAATACTGTTCCAGGCTTGATATGTGTCTTGAATTGTCTTCTGCCCTTGTTTGTTTGATAAAAATGAAGCTTAGTATCATGAGAATTGAAATATATGTTTTAACTAAATAGTGTGCCAACTAGATCCCTCTCAGTTAAACTTATTTAATAAGGTTTAGTCAGTTATGTTATAGTGTTTGAAAATTCTTCTTAAAAATATTTTTTACTTAAAATTAGCAGTACCCCTATGCAAAATTAAGTAAAAGTCAACTTACATTTCAAATTGACAATATTTAAGTGCCTGGTACATATAAGTTTTCTATTCTCCTTTTTCCCCTCTGAAGAGCAACTACTTTAAATTAAATAACATAACTGAACATAGCTTATTATGTTTGCACACCTTTTGTGCTTGATCTGAATTTTACATGACCCTTTATAGCAATTCTGATTCAGGAACTTGGATTCATGAGTTTGGGACTTTAGCTGCAACCAGTCACTGAGCAGATTTAACAAGCTGCTATTAGCAATCAGGGCCATGAGCTGTGAATATACCCACTGAAGTTTTATTCTTGATTTAATCAAAAGAATTTAAAGAAAATTGAAAGGGGGAGATTTTTGGAGAGTGAGTGGACAATTATCTGAAGCAAAGCCGTATTAATTGGTCAGTTTTTTATAATCTCGAAAGCTTATTTTCTGCAAAAAAGGGGAAAGGGTGAAAGAAAATGTGCTATCTTACTACTAATTACAAGTCCTGGTAGTAAAATTCTGTAACTGAATCATTGTCGTACATTAATACCAAAATGTTATCCACATCGTATATTGACCATAATTTTAAAGTTCAAAGCAAAAATTACAATGCTCATTGTTGCCTTTATGTGGTTGTGATAACAACAGAAAGTGAAACCTTACCTAGCCTGCATCATGGCCAGTCTTAATTAGGGAAGGTGTTTAATTCAAATTATGATAATTAGGATTTAAATTAATCACTTTTTGTGAGTCATTGTTTATTCAGTTTTATTTTAATGACATATTCATGAACATAATATTCAAGTAGGTAAAGAAGTGAATGAAAGAAAAGCAAGTAATCCCATAGTTTCCTACTTCTAGCTATTTAATATTTAGGTGGGTCTAAACATATGCATTTTTTAAATTTATATAAATATTACCAGATTATTTTCCTTTGAAAGTAGGTGGGATTATCTAAGGATCTAAGATTCTTTACAAGCAGATGAAAACACTCAAATCATTGGAATTTAAGGAAGAAAGTAAGTGAGACTCGCGTAGACTCCAAAAGACAGGCAGTGAGTTTCCTGAAAAGTATCATATAACTAAAAAACGATTGGGGACCGTTGATCCCTCACATCGCTGCTGTTACTTGGAAGGAGAAGAATGTAGAATGGGAATTCTAAAGACAAATATAGGTGTTCATATATCCCTTTCCCAGCTTGAAGCAAGTGCAAGTTTAGCTGGGCAATTACTAATTTCACCACACACTTGCCAGCACTGGGTGTTACCAAACACCTGGTAAACAATAATGAGAAAAATGGCAGCCTCGTGTTTTCATCTATACTCCCTCAATGATTACTTGTCTAAGCTTCTGTGTTTTACTTTTGTGTTAGCCATTTGAAGTTTCCTTTCTGACACACTTATTCATACACTTCGCCATGTTTTATTCCAATGTGTGCCTTTCTTCTTGTAAATATAGAAAGACATTTAGAAATATTAGAACTTTAATAGCCATTTATGCTTCAAACATTTTCTTTTGTAAAAGATATTAACATAGTTATGTAGCCAGAAACAAAACAAAACTTAAACACACGAAATATGGGTGTCCGAGTGGGATGTTGCATCCCATCACAGCCGGCTTTTTTACTTTCTAAAACATGACATTTTCTTCATACCTCAGCATTGGCCTTTTTCATTCCTCACATGTTTATTTTGGAGTGGAGATTAAATTATGTTTGAGAAATATCATCACATAAAACAGGTTCTTTTAGACAACATAAATAAGTTTTGCTTAACACCATGTGCGGAGGCCAGAAATAGCTATTTTTAACATGGCTAATTTTAATCTATCTGGATCACAGCAAATAAATGAGTATTTTGGGAAGCCCTTGAAGCCGTTCATTCCATTGGTGTCTGTCTGTCCGTCCGTCTCTCTCTTTCTCTCTCACTCTCTTTCAGTGTGCTTATGTGTATGTGTGTGTGTGTGTGTGTATACCATATTTCTTCATACTGTTCAATCATTCCAGTAATAATCTAATCTTTTAACAAATCATCTAGCTGTGACTTATTGAAGATAATTTTAAAAGCAGTAGTGCCAGCTGACTGATATATAAATGTTCAGGGAGTCACAAGGTGAAAATTTTTTTGTTTTATGTATTAGAGTCAGTATTCCTACATGCAAATTTGTAAAACAATGAAACATCTTAATACAAATATGTAAAAATTATACATGTAAATTAGACATAGCTTTCAAAGTGGTTAATTGGAATGCCTACACCTGTATGTCAGTGGTGCTTCTGTTACACCACTGAATATTTTCGGAATTATTTTCAGAGACACAAAGGCACTAATACTGTAGTCACACATCATATTTTAACAGCAAAGTATATGTTAGAGCTTCTCATCTTCCTATTCAACAGATAACTTTGAGTTACCTTTTTACTATTGCCGAAATTTACTGCCTCCATTGTAGACAGTTTTGGTAGTATGTGCACGTTAGCCCTATTCTACAAGCTCATTAAGGATTAAAAACTGCTTCTTTCTCATGTCTGAACATCCTAAGCAAGGTATCGGTGTAATGCACATGACAAATGCTGAATAAATACTTTATAAATTCTAAATTTTTCAAGCTGTGAAGGCAATTCTCACAGACCAATTCCAAAATGTTTAAAGTAATAGTAGCATCACTGGAATAAATGCAAAGCTTCAAAGCTGACTATTTTGGCATGGGCAGCATTCATTTGGATATCGAAAGTTTGGCATGTTTTTGGAACCAGAAAGAAGTTTCATTACTCTGACACAGTTTTGGCAGAAATCAGTGCAGAAGGAGTCTTAATCCAGAGGATGAGTCATGGCAGTGAAAGCAGCGATGCAATAATATCCCAGTTCAAGCAAAAATCATTGTGAATCAGGATCTTTAACAGTAGTCAGGGGTATGGCGTGGTCTAGTCTCTGAAAAAAAGACTTAGAAGAGTTAAAAACAATGACCAAGCACGCTGGGGAGATTTCATTGCCATTAAGATCTTCATGTTGGTTTAAGAACTAAGGCAAACACTCAGACACATAGTGTGAGGTGTAAAAAGATCATTATTCCAAAGCAACAGATTTATTTAGAATTCATTCCCTAAATACTGAGTTAATGGCAGCAACTTTAATTCAAGGCCCTACACTATGGTCAACCAAGGCTGTGGGTAATATTTTCTGCTGTGGTCAGGTTTAGTTTAGGAATACAGTGAGTAGCACAGAGCATGCCCAGTTATTTCAATTAAATTGATCTAGACCACAGAGCTGTCCAATATAAAGTTCTACGGTGATGGAGATGTTCTAACGCACTGCCCAATATGGGACACACTAGCCACATGTGACTGTTGAGCACTTGAAATATGGCTAGTATGACTGAGGAACAGAAGGCTTAATATTATTTAATTATATTTAACTTAAATATAGATAGCCAGTCTAAAGGATACCTTACTGAACAGCACAGATCTATAGCAAGGAGTTAGCAAACTACAGCCCATGGGCCAAATCTGGCCCACCACCAATTATTGCAAATAAAGTATTATTTTATCTTATTTATGGCTTCACTCATTTGTTTACATATTGTCTATGCTCCTTTCACACTACGTCAGGGTTAAGTAGCTGTGACTGAGACCACAGGACCCGCAGAGTCTAAAATATGTACTAGTTGGCGCTTTAAAGAAAATGATTGCCAATCTCTGGTCTAGAGAAAGCTGAATTTGCAGCCTTACTTTGGTTCACCCTACTGATGAACTGTATATGGCCCAATCAAGGCAAGAACAAAAAGTTAGTGGGCATTTGGAAACTATCCAAATTTAATCTTCCCTATGATTTTGTCAAGCTCCAACTTTAATTGTAGTTGCATGCTTAGGCTAGAGGAAGAGGGTGAAGGTTATTGAAGGCAAATATGATGTAGGACTATGAGGGCCAAAGTTATGTACCATCTCATTCATCTTTGCATATTTCACAGTATTTAATACAGGACTAGATAAAAGTGAAACAGTCAATAATTTGTTATTGCATTCAGTTTAATCCAACTGAAGAGTTATATGCCTGTCTCCAAAAAGACTAGGCCCAAACTAGACAGCATATGTGATAAAAATTACATTTTTTCTTAAATGTATAGGGTTTTATATCCATCTCTTTCAAAATATAATTTTTACTATAAAAGGTCAATGAGGCTATAGTTAAATCAGAACTGAGTTTCTTAGTGTGTTGTGTTTGTTTTATTTGTAAGTTGCAAACACTAGTTTTAATAGTTGCTATATATATATATAATGTGTTTTAAGATATTCACATCTCTTCTGCTTAAAGAGTTTACCTGTTAAAGAGTCATCTAGCCAGTGAAAAGTTTCTATCTAAATTCCTTTAGAAACATGGAAGGAAAAAACACCTAAAATAAAAAAATATATATATCTACAAAGGTAGTATAGGAGACTAGAAATTCCTTTGTCAAGATATTTAGAATCCTTCCTACCAGCGAATAAAAATTACAATCAAATTCTCTACATTCATAAGCTAACCCTCAGCTAACATTTTCTGAAGTCAGTTAAATACAGTGAGTTTTCAATGGAATAAGGTTTTTATTCATTCCATTGAAATACTCAGGGGGCAGCCCGGTGGCGCAGCGGTTAAGTTCGCGCTTGGCAGCCCGGGGTTCGCAGGTTCGGATCCCAGACGCCTGCTGACGCACTGCTTGTCAGCCCTGCCGTGGCAGTGTCCCATATAAAGTGGAGGGAGATGGGCACGGATGTTAGCCCAGGGCCGGTCTTCCTCAGCAAAAAGAGCAGGATCAGCAGTGGATGTTAGCTCAGGGCTGATCTTCCTCACGAAAACAAAAAAGAAATACTCATTCACTTATTTACTCAGTTAAAAAATATTTCTTAAGCATCTACCATGTGCCATACACTTTTTGAGATGCCTAGGATACAACAATGGCCAAAACATTGCCCCTACTCTCATGGAACTTACATTCCTTTTAGGAAGAGGGGATTCCTAATATTTCTATGAATATCTAGTAATAATTTATTACTAAAACACTGACATTTTTAGACAAATATTAAGTGTGGTCTTAGTGTTGTTTACTACACATTTCTGTTTCCCACTCATTCCAGGCACATAAAAGGATTATTCTTTCTTTTCCTCCTGAAAAGAGGAGGAAATGTCGTTTGAATAAACTGTAGGTGAAAGAGACCTCAGTCTGAGTCTCTGCATGAGGGTAACATAAAGCAGGGTTCTCTAAGCTGAACTGGGATGTAACTGTAGTGTGAGTGGAAAATAAACCTATGGTGTTTATAGTCAGGGTCGGCAACTACAGCCCATAGACCAAATCCAGCTCATCACTGTTTTTGTAAATAAAGTCACGTCCATTAAATTAATACTGTCTATGTTGACAACACCCGTGTTGAGTAGTTATGACAGACAACAACTCAGAATAACTACTTAGGGCAACTACTATGGCCCACAAATCCTAAAGTATTTACCATCTTTTATCCTTTACAGAAAAAAATTTGCTGACCCTATTTTAAGTCACTAAGATTTTGGTGTTGTCTATTATTTCAATATAACCTAGCTGTTATGGGCTGAACTGTGTCCCCCTCGAATTCAAAAGTCGAAGCCCTAACCCCAAGTACCACAGAAGGTGACTATATTTGGATATCAAACTTTGAAAGAGGTGACTAGCTTAAAATGAGGCCCTTAGGATGGTCTGTAATCCAATCTGACTGGTGTTCTCATAAGAAGAGAAAATTGAACATACAAAGAGATAAGGGATGCATGTGCACAAAGGAAATACCTGGTAAGGACACAGCAAGAAGGTGGTCATCTGCAAGCCAAAGGGAGAAGCCTCAGAAGAAACCAAACCTGCTGATATCTTGATCTTGAACTTCTAGCCTCCAGAACTGTGAGAAAATAAATTTCTGTTGTTTAAGCCACAAAGTCTGTGGTATTTTGTTATGGCAGCCCTAGCAAACTAATATACTAGCCTATCCAAACTGATGCAGAAATTGGTACCTAAATGTCAGGTGATAGTGTAACAAACAACACCAAAATATGGTGACTGTATTTAATTTGCTAAATCAGCATAGGCTGCAGAATGTGAAAGAATTAGTTAATTACTTAATTCAAATTACTAAATTCAAGCAGTATTTTTCAATATATCATGTTACAATGGTAGTAACTCTTACTAATATAACTATATATCTATATGGCTACCTCTATTCTGTCTTTATATATAGCTCCTAGACTCTCTTAATCTATAGCAAATGTTACTTTGTTTGATTTTGTGCATATATATGATTTCATTGGTGATTTTTTTAAGTTAACATAACCCGCTCTGTAACAGGCAGCCAGAATACATTGTGTATCTAAAAAGCCAAATTAGTATCAAATACAGTGTGGTTGTTTAATAATTTTGCAACTAAAAGATGGCGGGAAATGCCCGTTAGTCTCCATGGACAAAGACCTTGAAATCGTTTTCCTTAGTTTGACCAAACAGGATAAAATATGCAAAACAGTTGAACATAGTTGTACCTATAAATATTCTTTATTAAGAAAATTATCCACACTATTTTTCTTTATATGTTAATAGGCTATTATAACTTTTTTCATCTCTCTCTAGCACACATTTCTTCAAGTCTTCATATTCAATATGGATGTATTACTCAAGCTATGTCCTTGAAGTGTTCATAATCTCATAAGAGAGGAAACCGTCACCAAAACAAGCTAAGGAATCGATGATGGCTTCTTGGGTAAAAATCCCCTGTTACTCCAAAGCTACGTCCTCATGTATATCTCCGTTTCTGTCATATTTCTCAGAATAATCTGACAACATTCTGCAAAAACAACAAAAAAAATGCATTTAAGAATTTGCCTGTAAAGCAATCTGTTTACTATGAAAGTCAATCCAAAAAAATGTTTAAAGAGAAATAAGCTAAATCTTGTAAACTTCCATTAGTTATGTTTCTCAATATTAATTTCATCACTTAAATTATTTGGAAATAGGACTCATTAAATGGACTAGGACTTATTAAAGTCACAATAATTACTTAAATTTGACTTGAAGTTTGGTAAAACAATTCAATAGCACATATACACAATGATATATATATTCATTTTTCAGGCATTAATAAGCTTTATGATTTGTGAATGAAATGCTGGTATGTTTTTGAAAGAGATAGCAAGGTATGAAATGTATAAAAGAGGTAAAATAAAAGTCTTGATTTTAGCACTAGGTATCCTTGTATATGTTTAGAGGTGTCAGAAGCATTTGATTTTTATATATTTTAAAATCTATGTTTATTTTGAAAATTTATTATTTATATTTTAGTGTAGGAGCCAAATTTTGAGTCCCTGGTGAACAGTAATGATCTCTCCAACGCTTGTCTTTTCCTTACTTTATTTCTTTTCCTTATTCATCTTAATGACACTGTTGTTGCTCTAAAATGAATACTATACATAGGAAAGAATACTAAATATATATATATGTGTGTGTGTTTGTGTTAAAGTGCATATATATAATATATGCATATATATATACAACATATATTACATATATTTTTTTAACCTGTAATCATCTCCATCTATTAAAATATATAAAACATGGACGTTAATGATTTTTGCAGTTGAACTTTACTATGACTATGTTTTTAACTTTCTCTTGTTCCATTTATAATCTGTAAAATAGGAATGATAAGACTGACTTGCATCAAGTAATTATTTCTTACTTTCTAAGTAATTTAAAATCTGAGCTAATTAGAATATTTCTGAAGAATTCTCATTTAATTACTTCCAAACGTGCAAAATATTTCCATTGAAAGCAGTCAAATTGTCACAAATTGTACTGTTTGACTTCAACCTTCAGTTCTGTATAATGAGAACTGAGGATAAAAATCTAGTTTGAAATTTAACAAGATTCTATATGAAAGAGAAAATATTGGCTTCACATCTGCCTACAAACTGCTCTGTTCAATACCCAATGGCAAATTTTGTCCTTGCAGCAAAAAGAAAGACGGATTATTTGTGTCTCATTAATTTTTATGTAAAATTATTCTTTGATCTCTTGGTTACTCCCTGTCTAAATTGGAAGGGAAAGAACTAAAGATTTTTTTATGAGTTTGATTGTCTAGATTTACACATCTACTACTTGTGATTAAAAAATGGATATTATATATATATCCATGATAAACATTTAGTGAGTATTCTTTGTTATTTATTGTATTCATTTTAGGGCAATGACAATGTCAAGATGAATAAAGGAAAAGAAACAAAGCAAGAAAAAAAACAAGGGGTGGTAAGTCCATTACTGTTCTCCATGGACTTAAAATTAGCTCCTATATGAAAATATAAATAAATAATTTTTAAAATAACCATAGATTTTTAAAATATACAGGATTATGCTATAATAACCAAATACTTCTGATACCTCTAAACATATTCAAGGACAGCTAGTGATAAAACCAAGACAACTTTTATTTTCTACTTTACTATCTCTTTCAAGAACAGGTCAGAATTTCATTTACAAATCACAAAACTTATTAATGTCTGAAAAATGAATAAACTAAAAAAGAAATGATTTTCATTTAAATAATCAGTATTACTCTATTAAATAATTACCAGTGTCTTAAATGGTAGGAAAGTAAAAAGAATGCTTTTTGGGGCTTTTTCCTTGAACCCTATTAGGGGCTGCCTTTATAGATAAACTATAGCAGTATCAAACACACTTTTCTTAATATCTTGCATTTTGGTTGTTCAGAGAATCAAGATTATCTGGGGAAGACAGGTGGGACACTAGAAGATATTAATCACCCAGTAGAATTACCAAAGAAAATATATATGCACAAAGAATGTAAATTTCCACAAGGATGTAGATTAGAGACCTGAGGTTAAGCTAAAACAGAGATAAATACAGATAAATAAATAGATATGACATAGATACATTGTTAAGATTCATTCCATTTTATATGACATCTTAATAATACTTATTTATTGAATTAATTTATTAAGCATATAGGGCTTTTCTTTTTTCCAAAGCATACATTCTCTCTATTTTTCTGAATCCACTGAAATTCACATGTGGTTACAGATCAAAGTATTCTTGGTTTAAAATTCATGATTACTAATAGACACTATTAACTTCATGAATTAAGAAAAATAAATAATACATCAAAAAGCATGGTCATCAGAGTTAGAAAGATGAAGCTCTCTGCCCACTAGTTTTGCAAACTCTCTGTCCCTCATTTTCTCATCTATATAACAAGAAAAAAAATCAACACCTTGCTAAACTTGTGCTATGCATATGGTTATTTTCATGCATACTATTTTTATGATTGTAAAAACTGAAATTTCTTTTCAGTAATCAAGTACAATACTACTGAAAAATTTTCCAATATTTCTCTAATATCAATTTGTTGGTTTTTAATAATTTTTTTAAAAAATGAAGGGAGTTGTTGTACCCCACACAAGGGAGCTAGATTGAAGGAGAGTTGAGGTAGATATTCATTTTATTCTCTGACTCATTATCATAACTTTCAAAAATAGTCTAGAGGGAACATATGGCATATAAAAAGTATTAAACAATAACCCAGAACCAACTTGACAGTGTTAAGAAAAGTTATCCAAAAATATCTGTATATCAAACATTGAAATACTAAATTAACTAAACCAATGCCAAGTTAGATATTTAATATATCTACCCATGTGTCAAGAGTTCAAACTGACTTCAGATTTCAGCAAAAGATATGCTTTGAAAGTCACAGAAATACATATCAAAAGAAAGAAGGCAAAGAGATGAATTTGAATACAGGTAAAATTATAGACATGGGACTCAGACAACAAGAGTCCCAAATAAACATGTCCAGTGTTATGAAGAAAGGAACACAGAAAATGTAAGAGAAAAAAAAACTCATTTAAAGATTTAATTAAATAAAGGGAGATGTAAATCTGTTTAAATGGCACATTAGTATGAGGAATAATTAGGAAAACCCCACCAAATCTGACATAAACTATCAAAACTTACTAAAGTTTAAAAATAAAGAAAGCCTTCACCAGACAGATTGAAAGACTGCACCTCACAATCAACAGGGAAAAATAAGACAGCAGCTTGGTCTCAGGTCTCTCCTAAGCAACATCAGTTCATGAAATAATAGAGCAGTGTTTCTAACCAGGGGCAATCTTCTCCTTGGGGACATTTGACAATATCTTAGGACATTTCTGATTGTCAAAACTGGGGGTGGGAGCCACTGGCATCTAATGAGTAGAGAAAGGGATTTGCCCAAGGGTAGTATTGTTATTAGAGGCTTGAAAAATAGGATGTGATGGGTTTCGTAAGTGACACTCCACTGTGTAGAGGCAGTGGGACTTCTGATTTGGCAAACGTGTTTGCTGAAAAGAACTAAATCAAGTACCAAAGTCTTAATACCTGCAGCAAAAGATATCATTGCCCATACACAGTATAGAGGCTGTGGAGTCATTTGCCTTTGAATGGACCAGACAGGCTTGGACAATAAGCATCCTAATGGCAACCATAAGGGACTGAACATCAAAGCCTCTTTCCTAAGTATTTGTTTAGTGTACATCCTGCTAAATAGGGAAATGAGCTCCCATCATAACCAAACTCTTATCACCCAGTTCGATGGTGGTTGAGAGCCAGATTTACTTTAAGTGAAAAATTTAATATGCTTTTTCTACTCCTCAGGAAAAAATTTATGATTTTATATTTATTATTCCATTTAATCTTCACCATTATTGAAAGAAGGTATTACTTATACCTACTGAGGTACAGAAAAGTTAATGTATGTTTAGTGGGTTAACACAGACAACGGAGCTAGTGTCAGAGAACATTCTTGTATGTGAGCAATCTTAAGAGAAAGTATTGACTTATATAATTGAAATGCCTGGGAGCAGGGTTAGCTTCAGGCACCAATGTTGATGCAGGGCCTCAATGGACATCATCAAGGTTTTGTTCTGTTTCCATATTTTGGCTCTCTCTTCTGTGCTGGCTTCATTATCAGGCTTCAGGTGGTGGCTGGATGGCTGCTAGAAAATTGAAAGCTAAATCCTTCCAGGTTCAAGTACACTGAAAATGTGGTGCTTTCTCACAACAATCCCTGCAGGTGGCACCAATTGGATATGTGCCTGTGCCTAAAATAGTCATTGTAGCCAGTTGAATGAAATCCTCGTTTTGGCTAGGCCTGAATAGAGGTGTGGGGGAAGGCAGTCCCACAAGCGCAGAGATTGAGACTGAAAAATGGGGTTAGTTTTCTCAGAGGGCAAAAGAAGTCAGTTCATAGAAAGTGAATGAATACAGGGTGACAAAATAAAACAAAAACAAAATAGATGTCCACTATAGCCCTCTCTAATAGTCCAACTCCTGACTTTGAGCCTACAGCCACACTATTGCCCATTTAGGCACTGAAATTTGCTGTCAAGTCTGAAAGTATACTTGAAGAGACCCTGGGAGGTGGGGAGAGTTTGGGGATAGAGATCTGGGCAAGGATCTTGAAGAGGGGGAAAATATCTGTAAGACTTCTGCATTCCTATTGATGGACCATCCAACAAGCTGAATTCTCAATTCCTAAATCTTTTCATTTCCGATTCCTTTACCTTCATTCTGATACCGGCCCTGATATCAGTCCCCCTACACTAAACCCAGCATATATGGGATTTAAAAAAAGCAGCCTTCCCCTTTCCTTTTTTTTTAAGTTACATTCATATGTAAATATTAGTTTCTTTAACCTCTTTAACCTTTGTATCCCTGAGATTCATGAGGCAAATAGAAGTTACAAATTGTTAAAAGCCTAAGTGGCCTCACACTAAAGTTTTGGCTAATTATGGGTCCCTGAAGTTTATGACAGGGAAACTGATGTCCAGAGAATATCAAGAAACTGAAGGTTCCCAGACCCCAACTCCTCAGCTTCCTAGTGCCAGAATCCACCATCCATCATGGAGGCAGACAATCAAGGACATCCACCTACAGAGTCCCTTATTTCACCATCCCCCTCCCTACAAACAGCTTCAAAAGGCCAAACGCAGGCTGGTGGTAAGCCGCCAGCCAGCAAGGCCACATGCTCCCCCTCCCCTACCTAAAACCCCAAATAAAAATCCCTACCTTTTTCCCTTCTAGAAGGTGGATTTGAGCTTTAGCTCCCATCTCCTCATCTGGCTGACTTTCGATAATTAAAAGCCCTTTTCCTTGCTGTAAGCCTGGCATTCCAGTTTTTTATTTTTGGCCCCTTTTGTGTCAGGTAAAAGAACCTGTTTTTGTGTCTGGTCACAATTCCAATATGGCTATGGTCAAAACCTAGACCTCACCAGAAGGGACAGCTCTGACTTCTGAATGTACAGTGTCACATCCTACCCTCCAACCTCAACTTCTAGCCCTTCTAGCTCATGCCTTCACATGCCAATTCTTCAACTTTGCCAAGACCTTCAGTCTTTTGATCCTTCCATCAGCAACTTTTTGCTATCATTTCCTCCTTCTCCACAGTAGACGTCATGATCTATCACTTAAGTAACATCCTAAATACCCCCACCCATTTTCCTTTCCTCATTCCTGACTAGCAAAATCCCAATTCTCTGCCTTTTCCAGACCTGCCCTCTACTTAGCAGCTCAACTCTATGATAAAATCATACAAATGAGTCTACAGCTAATGATCAACTACAATACTGCTTGAAATGTATTCATTTGTTCATTAATTCTAGGTATATTTATTTATATGTGCATTTATTGAGTGCCTACTAAGTGCTAGTCACTGTGGAGCTTACATCATTGTTTCATCAGCCAACACTAACATTCACATCCTCCCCAAAACTATTTCAAATCTTCTCTATCTTCCTTAAACTTCTGCCCCCATACCAACTCAGCAGGTGTGCTGGACCCCCTAGTGGCAGTCACAAGGGAATGAATACCAAAGGCTCTTTCCTAGGTTTTTTTTAAACAGTGCATATCCTGCTAAACAGGGAAATGAGCTCCCATGATGACTAAAGCCTCCAATGAAAAACAAACTCTCTCTCTCTCCCTTCTCCTTCCCCTTCTTCCCCTTCTCCTCCTTCTCTCTCTGTGTCTCTCTGTCTCCCATCTCTCTCTCTCTCTCTTCTTTGACCCTCCCAAAATGGGAGATGTGCCCTTACTCCTCCCATCACAGTTCACACACTGGGTTGTAACTTTTGCCTTAATTATCGATTTTCCCCTAAAACACACACCATGTCTATCCTTTTACTGCTCTATTTCCAGCATCTGTGTCTTAGCATCCAGTGGGCTTCTATTACTCTTTGGGGGAACAGACAAGCCAAGGGAGGGACCCTTGGGCTGGAGAGCCCTGAACAGCATTCTGTGGGGGGGCGGAGCCACGTTTGGTACAGGGACTGAGCATCACCCTCCTTGGGCTTCCTGAGGGAAGTTGTGTGGCTTCACCTCTGGCAATGAATTTAATCTCCATTGCTTCTGTGAAACAAAAATTCTTGATTTATCCTCACAGAGGGCATTCCCACACTTTTTGAATGCCTTGAGGGACTTTTGGATGCCTCCTGTGCCAAAGGGCTCTTCCAATGTTCCTGCCTTTTCTGTGGGGTGTGCGGGGTTCATGCTGACAAGGTCTCTGAGGGCCATTCCCCAGCGAGGGGCCTTGTATCCCCAGACCCTCATGTCTGGCTGCAGATGCAGAAGGTCTTCCAAGGGCATTCTCAAGGCTGAGCCTCCTGGAGATGGGAGTTGCCTTCTCTGTTGGCAGTCGACAGAGATCATCATCATCGCCACCATCATAACTCCTGTTTACAGAGGCTTCACTGGACACCGCCTGATGGGCCTTGGGTAAGTCACTTGCACCTGAGTCCCAGATCTCAGCTCTAATGTGTTATGTTAATACCGACCTGATAGGGCTGTTGTGAGGAGTGGCATGAACAAGAAAAACGATTTTACATGGGCAGAGGTAAAGGCTGGGCTTGGGGCTCTTCTGCAGTTGCCATGTGGACTTGCTGAGTGATCTTGTACTGGGAGCACCTCTGAGAAGCCCAGTCCTTGGGGATAGGGCTAGAGACTTTGATAAGGCAGAAACCCTGAGGCAACTGTCTTCACAAACTCAGGTATTGATACATTCATGATTTATTGAGAACCTACTATGTGTCAGGTACTGTGCTAGATAGAAACCCCCATTACTCAGGATTCTGGCCTTCAGCCACTGCTCTTCTCCTCAGACGGTCTTCTTAGGTGACTTTAGTGAGTTATCTACTTATGTGGTTAGTTATTTCAATGCTTACTTTTCCTTCCTTTAAGCTTCAAAATCATCAATTCAGTTGCTCTCTGAACATTCCCAACCTTGATTTCCCACAGGGACTCCAAACCTAACGGCTTCAAAATATAACCCCCTGCCACCAACTTGCTTTTGCTCTTACATTCGCAATATCAGTTAGTAGCACTCAGTCAAGTAAGAAACATAAAAGCCATCCTTTTTTCCTTCCTCTTCATCCTTCCCAAAACTAGTCAACCACCAAGGTTTACTTATTTTATCTTCTAAATATTCCCAAATCTGCCTCTTATTTCAATTTGAAATACCACCATGGTAGTTCAGACCTTCATTATCCCTCACTGGAACTGTGCAGGAGGCTCCTAACTAATCTATTACTCCCATTTTGCACCTCTTAAATCTTTCTGTTTACCACTGCCAGAGCAATCTACCTAAAACAAAAGAGACCATGGTACTCACTTACTTTCAACCCTCAGTGGCTCTCTATTGCCAACTAAATAAAGTATGTTTTGTTAAAATACTTCCTAACATAGCACATGTCTTCCACTAGATCATCTCACTGCTTCTTCAGCTTTCTCTTGGAATTACTCTCTGCTGTTGTTTTTTTTTTTTTTTTTTTTTCTTCAAAGCATAGAAATGCTTGTTGTTACTCCTGAAGCCCCCATACTGGTCAATGTTTCCATGTCTATGCTCATAATTCTTTCTCTGCCTGAAATTCCCTTTTCACTTTTCTTCATCTGGATATTACTAACTATCTTTCTAAACTCAGTTCAGGTATTAGTAATTCCTTCAAGAAACCTACCCTGAAGTTCCAGGTTAATTGGACCTGTCTCTCCTGATGAAAAGGAGCATTAAACCACTGGTAGAATAATAGCAAAACACATCACCCACACAGCACAGGTGAATGCATCTGGTTGGAGAAGGGGAAAAACACCCTGCCCCTGGCAGAGGGGCAAGAAACAATCCTGGGCCCAAGCAACTAGATGTGCCCTTCAGATGTGCTGGAGGAGAGGAGGGGGTCACTGAGAAAGCTCTACTCTCAAGCCTGAGGTACACAGGGTCTGTGTAGGCCTGAGGCTAGACAAGGACAACAGAAAACCCCAACCCCACCATCACTAGGCTAGCAATACTAAAAAGCAATTGGAGTCTATCAGTGAGGAAGGGGCACGAGTGTAGAAGGAAATCTTCTCTAAGATGCAGCTGCATAGGGAAGGCCTCAAGTTAGTGGTGAACTAATAACATTGTGAACAGCCCTCCTGAAATTCAGCCCTCACCCTCATTACCTACCATTACCTCATGGTAATTGTAGAGGTATTTAAGCCTGGTCTTACACTGTACACATGGGACAAATAGACAACAACTAGCAAGAACGTAAATTTAACCCCAGTTTATCAGTAACTCTATTAAATGTATCATCTGATTAAAAGATGATGATTATAACACTGGACTCAACTATACCATACACTATGTATAAAAAATCTGTTTTAAATATAAAGATGTAGATAGTTTAAAAGTAAAAGAAGGGAAAAAGAAACACCGTATTTACACTAATCAAGAGAATACTGATAATTAAAAGAATATCAAACAAAATAGACTTCAGAACAAGGAAATTACCGGAGATAAAGAAGGACATTTAGCTTATGTGAAGGGGCCATTCACCAACAAGATTACAAAAGTCCTAAATGTTTATGCTCCTAACAAAGGTTCAAAATACATGAGGCAAGACTGATAAAACTGAGAAGAGAAACAGGCAATCTACAATTATGGTTGGAGACTATTTATACTCTATTGTCTAGTGTCTATACTCTACATGTATAGACACTACACCCAACAAGAACAGAATACAGTAGACTCTCCTTATTCACAGTTTCACTTTCCGCAATTTCAGTCCCTGCAATGAACCGCAGCCATCATCTGCTCCTGACATCCAACCATTGACATCATCATGGCTCGATGATCCTCCTTCTGATGTATCATCAGAAGGTCAATAGTAGCCTAATGCTATGTCACAATGTCTGTATCCTTCACCTCATTTCATCTCATCAAGTAGGCATTGTATTGTCTCACATCATCACAAGAAGAAGGATGAGCACAGTACAGTAAGATATTTTGAGAGTCAGAGACCACATTCTCATAACTCTTACTATGGTATATTGTTATAATTGTTCTATTTTATTATTACCTATTGTTGTTAATCTCTTACTGTGCCTAATTTATAAATTAAACTTTACCATAGGTATGTATGTGTAGGAAAAACATAGTATACATAGGGTTTGGTACTATCTGCAGTTTCAGGCATCCACTGGCAGTCTTGGAATGTATCCCCCACAGATAAGGGGGTTACAGTACATACATATCAGTAATGAAAGAGGAGATATCACAACAGATCCTACAGACAATAAAAAGACAAGTGATTATTATGAACAACTTTGTGACAAAAATTTTAATAACATAGATGAAATAGAAAAATTCCTTGAAAAACACAAACTATCAGGAAATACATAAGTGAACGGTCTTATTTCTATTAAAGAAATTAAATTCATACTTAAAAGACTTCAGTCAAACAAACAAATAATCCAGGCCCAGATGTCTTCACCAATGAATTCTATTAAACATTAAGGAACAAATAAATGGCAGTTCTAGGAAGTTCTTCCAGAAGTTAGAAGAGACGAAAATGTTTTGAAGTGATAAAAATATTCTATATTTTGACTGTTGTGTTAGCTACATGGCTATATTCATTTATCAAAATTCATAAAATTGTGTAGCTAAATAGAATGAATTTTACCATGTATATATTATATCTCAATAAAGCAGACTCAAAAATTTTTAACCTGGTTACAAGACACACTAACCTATCATATATGAATCTACTTGCATGGAAATATATTTTATAATATATCAGTTGGACTTTATAACTGGAACTTACTGTTTTGTTTTAAAAAATAGAGTTGTTCCATGAAATATATGATCTTAAAAAAAGTGTTTAGAGGGCCAATATGGATTTTGTGAAAAATTAAAGTAGATGAGAGAAATCAAGAGATCTTTCAAGGAGGAAGTATCCAGAGGTATGATTCGAAACTAGTAAACGTTGCATTATAAAACTGAAACTGCTTTCCTTCACACTGTTCTCTAAGAGGTGGGGCTAGTTTAAAGAGCAGTCTTCTCCCACTCTCCAAATCAGAATGGTTGTTCAGGTTAGGGTAGGACTTTTGGAAGAGCTGCATTACTCTATAAAACAAAGGGAACATCTTTTAAAATATTGTCAGGAGAGTGGTGACATGCAAGAGAGAAAAGAGAAAGTGACAAGTAGGGTGGAGTAGAGTTGAGACCCCTCATGGGTGAAGAATTTCAAAGGGACTTCAGGAAAAAAGGAATTACTAAGAGGGAAATTTTAAATTGTTTACCATGGAGTGTGCTATGCGCTTCTCCCATTCTTTGTCATTCTTACTGTATGTTTAGTAAAGACTATATTGCTCAGTAATTCAATTTTGTGAAATTTTGAGGAAAATTAAAGAGAGGGAGTGAATTCTGCCTGAGTTGATGCAAGACAAAAACAAATTGTACAGAGAAACTGGAGCTGAGGACAAAGAAGTTTTCTAGAGTACAAATCTCTGGGAATTAGCAATATTATCTAGGAGAACATAAGATGTTCAAAAGCTATGGAATTGGTGGACTCTGAAGTTGAGATTTCCAATGAGTAAAGAAAATGAACTAATAGCAAGGTCATAAGTTAAAAAAAAAAAAGAGAATTGTATAAAGTCTTTATATAATGAAAAGATACAACTGGAAAATAAGAAGGCCCAGAGAAAGGTGGAGCAGCCTAGGAGGATCAGGAGTGATGGAGGGATCTGCTGGATGGTGGCATGAAGGTCTATATCTCCTTATATACCCACCCCTGCTGTCAAGAACCCTTTATAAAAGTCCTATAACTCTGTGATGTAGCCTGGAACTCTAATCTAAAACTTGCATTCTCAGTGTTTGATTGTCTAAGAGAGCAGTGCACTTCAGATAATAGAGAACTATCTCTTTTTTTTCTGAGGAGACTTCACGTGCTATGGTTGAGATCCATCTTCACTTCATGGGATACTTATTCCAATTTCTGTTCCCTATGTAGAGTGGGGATCTTCTTTCTCTTACTCTAATACCTACAGAGGAATTTAGTTTTACCCATATTTGGGGAAAATAGAGACAAAAATCAAGTGAGAAAACCCTAGGTCCAGTCCCTAGTATAACGGTTAATTTTATGCATCGACATGGTTAGGCCATGGTACCCGGTTTTTGGTCAAACATCAGTCTAAATGTTGCTGTGAAGGTATTTTTCAGATGTAATCAACATTTAAGTCAATATACTCTGAGTAAAGTAGATTACCTTTCATGATGTGGTGGGCCTCATCCATTCAGTTGAAGGCCTTAAAAGAAAAATCTGAGGTCCCTGAAAAAGCTGTTTACCTCCTTGACTGCCTTTGGACCCGAGACTACAATATCAACTCTTCCTTGGGTCTCTAGCTTGTTGATCTGCCCTAAAAATATCAGACTTACCAGCCCCCACAATCAAGTGATCCAATTCCTTAAAATAAATCCTTCCCTTCTCCCTCTCTCTCTCTCTATATATGTATATGTGTATACATATATATATACACATATACGTACATATACATATACACACATGTATATGTATGTGTGTATATATATATACATGTATGTATGTGTTTATATATATGTATATATAGTCATTTTCCATTTTACATTGAATACTAATTCTTGGAGCTTTCAGAGTCTAGTTTCCCCAGAGTGGCCCCCAAAGGACTGTTTTACTCATGTTCTTATAAGACCTCTTTGTTCCTACCTTCACCATTCTCTTGGTTTCCCAATTTGGAAGCTCACCAGAAGGAAGCCAAGAATGCACTGGACCTGATTTCTCTTCTGAAAAGGTGATTCATCTCTTCCACCATTTTCCTCTTTCTAGCATGGTCCCTGAAATTCCAGGGCCCCAGTGTAGCCTAAGGTTGAAATGGGTGAGGGAAACCCACAGGGAAGAGAATGTGAAAGAAAACCACAGAGTGAGGGATAAAAGGAGAGATGTTAAGTATGGGACATGAGGGAATCTGATATCCTCTTGTCCTGTCAGATCCTCCTACCCCTATCTGGCCCCCGACTACAGCTTGTTCTTCCTGTCTTCTACAGCCTTATGGACAAGCTTCCAGATTAGGGCAACCTTTTGCAACTGTTGCAGCAAGATCTCTGATGTGAGGTGTGCAGTGTAATGTCTGTGGGAGCTGACCTTCTGCTATTTGCAGTTCCTGTAGAAGATACTCCTCCCTCTGTGTTTCCTTTGGCTTCCACAAGAATTCTGATTCATTTCTAACTCTGGCCAACTTCCTCTCAAGAGTCTCCTATGAGTTTCCCAGGTCCCCACTGTGACAGCGGCATTAGAAGGTCTTCATAGGCTTTTCATGTGATACTCTTTCTCTCCCAGGACTTGAAAAGTTAATAATAATAATAGTAGTATAGACTTCTGTTTGTTAAGGTCACACCATGTAATGACTGCCGTGGGCAAGTCATTTGACCCAAGTTCCAGATTTCATCTATTAAGGGAGATACATTAATGCCTACCTAATAGGATTGTTATATGGCATAGAATGCTTTTCCTCTTGTATTACCATTATCAATTATTAGCCCCCAGTCATCCAAGCAGGAGACATTGAGCAATCCTATACTCCTCCTTCATCCTTCCCATAATCAGTTTTGCTTTCAACAAGTTTTCCTTATGGTTTTCTGATAGATATTTCTCAAATCTGTCTCTACTCAGGGCCTAATCATCTTTCACCAAAACTGCAGTACCTCCTATCATATCACCATCCCTCCAGCTTTGCTAGTCTTTTAACCTTTGCTCTTATTACTTCCTGAGGAGTCTACCTAACACGATGCTCCCATGTTTGAAATTCTTCAGTTACTCTCCGGTATACCAAATAAAGTCTGTACTTCTTATCCGGGTGTATTAATTATCTATTTTTTTCTTGACTTCCAGTTTAATTCCATTTTGGTAAGAAAACATACTTTATGTAGTTTCAAGCCTTTAAAATTTATTGAACTTCCTTTATGTCCCAGAATATGGTTTATTTTGGTGAATAGTCCATATGTATTTGAAAAGAATATGCATTCTTCTATTTTTGGGTGAAGTGTTCCATAAATGGAAAGTAGGTCAAGTTGGTTGATAGTGTTATACAAGTCTCTGTATACTTACTGATTTTCTTTCTATTTATTCCCTCAATTTCAGAGAGAGGAATGTTGAAATCTCCAAGAATAAATGTGAGGTTGTCTACTTCTCCCCTCAATCCTATCTATATTTGCTTCATGTATTTTATGACTCCATTAGTATGAGTATATACATTTAGGACTGCTGTGTCCTCTTGATAAATTGACTCCTTTATCATTATGAAATGTCCTGTTCTATCCCTGATAACACTTCTGTTTTGAAATATACTTTATATGATATTGATATAACCATTATAGCTTTCTTTTGATTAGTTTTTACATGGCATCTATTTTTCTATCCTTTTATTTTTAAACTATCCTTGTCTTCATTTGAAGTGAGCTTCAGACAGCATATATTTGTATCCTACTTTTTAATCCAATTTAAAAATTTGTCTTTTTAAAAGTTTCTGCTTTATTGAGGTATAATTGACATATAAAATTGTAAGATATTTAAAGTATACATCATGGTGATCTGATATATGTATACACTGTGAAAGGATTGTTCCCATCTAGTTCATTAACACATCCATCACCTAACATATTAATCTTTTTTTATTATTTTAGTGAGAACATTTAACTTCTACTCTCTTAGCAAATTTCAATTACACAATACAATGTTATCAACCATAGTATTACATTAGAACTAAACACCATATTCATCTAATACCTGAAAGTTTGTACCCTCTTATCAACCTCTCCCTATTTCCCCCAACATCCAGCCTCTGGTGACCACTTTTCTATAAGTTTGATTATTATTTTTTTTTTTTAGATTGCACATAAAAGTAATACCATGCAGTATTTGTCTTTCTCTGTCTGGCTTATTTCACTTTGCCTAATGCCATCCAGTTTCATCATGCTGTTGCAAATGGCAAGATTTCTATTTTTTATGGCTAAATAATATTCCATTATATATATATACCACATTTTCTTTACCCATTTATCTGTCAATGGACATTTAGGTTGTTTCCACGTCTAGTAATTGGTGTGTTCATATTTTCTATTTCTTCATGGTCCAGTCTTAGTAGGTTGTATATTTCTAGGAATGTACCCATTTCTTCTAGGTTGTCCAATTTGTTGGCATATAATTGTTCATAGCAGTCTCTTATGATTCTTTGTATTTCTGTGTTATCTGTTGTCACACCTCTTTCATTTCTGATTTTATTTATTTGAGTCCTCTCTCTTTTTGTCTTGGTGAGTCTAGTTAAAGATTTATCTATTTTGTTTACCTTTTCAAAAACCCTGCTTTCAATTTTATTGATCTTTTCTATTGTCTTTTTAGTCTCTATTTCATCTATTTCCACTCTGGTTTTTGTAATTTTCTTCCTTCTACTGATGTTGAGCTTAGTTGATTCTTCTTTTTCTGGTTCCTTGAGATGTAAATTCGGTTGTTTATTGGAGGTCTTTCTTATTTCTATGAGGGATTTATTGCTATGAATGTCCCTCTTAGAACTGCTTTAGCTATATCCCATAAGTTTTGGTATGTTGTATTTCCATTTTTATTTGTGTCAAGATATATTTTGATTTCCTTTTTGACCCATAGGTTGTTCAATAGTGTGTTATTTAATCTCCACATACTGGTGAATTTTCCAATTTTCTTATTGTAATTGATTTATTTATTTATAATTGTAATTGATTTGTAAAAGATCCTTGATATGATTTCAGTCTTCTTAAATTTATTAAGACTTGTTTTTTGGCCTAAAATATGATCTCTTCTGGAGTATGTTCCATGTGCACTTGAGAAGACTGTGTATTCTGTTGCTTTTGGATGGAATTTTCTGTAAATGTCTATTAAGCCCATCTGATTTGACATGTCATTTAAGTCCAGTGTTTCCTTATTGATTTTCTTTCTGGATGATCTATCCATTGATAAAAGTGGGGTATTGAAGTCCTCTACTATTATTGTATTGCTATCTATTTCTCCCTTCAGGTCTGTTAATATTTGCTTTACATATTTAGATGCTTCTATGTTGGGTGCATAAATATTAACAGATATCATGTCCTCTTGTTGGATTGACTCTTTTATCATTACTCTTTGTAATAACCTTCTGTGTCTCTTATTACAGTCATTGTCTTAAAGTCTATTTTGACTAATATATGTATAGTTACCTCAGCTTTCTTTCAATTTCCATCTGCAATAAGTATCTTTTTCCGTTTCTTCACTGTCAGTCTGTGTGTGTCCTTAAAGCTGAGCTGAGTCTCTTGTAGACAGCATGTAGTTGGGTCTTATTTTTTTATCCATTCAGCCACCCTATGTCTTGATGGGAGAATTTAGTCCATTTACATTTAAAGTAATTATTGATAGGTATGAACTTATGCCAGTTTACAACCTCCTCAGGAGCTTCCCATGTATAATCTGAAACTGGCCCCTATACATGGAGGGCAGGGAGAGACTGAAGAAAAAAGCAGACCACTTCAGATTGGTAAGTGGCAGTTTTAATGAGCAAGGGAACTTACTTATGAAGCTTGTCTTGGGAGGCCACAAGATAAGTAGTTTTCCATACCTACCTGCCAGAATCTCAAAAGTTTATAGAGAGCCTCATCTGGGTTCAGTCATGTACACAATCCAGATAGTTTCATCACCATATATTACTATCTCAAGACTATATCCTTGGGGAAGCTTCTGGGAGCAGGGAAGGCAAGCAGAATGCACATTCCAGGACAGAGGATGTGGTGAGGAACTTCCAATTGCCTGAGGATCTAACTGGCAGTCACGTCTTCTTGATTACCTCCCTAAACAACTTAATATTGCCATTTTTAAATGGTTTTCTGCCTGTTATGTAATTCTGTTGTTTCTTTCTTCCTCTATTGCTCTCTTCTGTTGTGATTTGATGATTTTCTGCAGTGGTATGCTTAGATTCCTTTCTCTTTACTTTTGGTGTATCTGCTATAGGTTTTTGCTTTGTGGTTACTATGAGACTTACATAAAACATCTTTTATTTATAAGTCTATTTTAAGTTCACAACAACTTAAGTTCAAATGCATTTTAAAGGCCTACACTTTTACTCCTCCCTCCCACATTTTATGCTTTTGATGTCACAATTTATCTTTTTGTCTTGCATATTCATTAACAAATTAATTGTAGTTATATTTTTATTACTTTTGTCTTTTAACCTTCATACTAGATTTATAAGTGATATCCACCACCATTACAACATTAAAGTATTTTTGAATTTACTATATATTTACCTTAACCAGTGAGATTTATATTGCCATATGTTTTCCTGTTATGGATTAGCATCCTTTTGTCTCAGCTTGAAGAAGTCCCTTTAACATTTCCTGTAAGGCCAGTTTAGTGGTGATGAACTCTTTCAGTTTTTGCATGTCTGGAAATCTCTTTATATCATTCCTTCAATTTTGAAGGACAACTTTGCTGGGTAGAGTATTCTTGGTTGGCCGTTCTTTACTTACAGCACTTTGAATATGTCATGCCACTCCCTTCTGGCCCGCATAGTTTCTGCTGAAAAATCTCCTAGTTGTCTTTTGGGGTTCCCTTGTACTAACAACTTGACTTTTTTCTTGCTACACTTAAGATGATTTCGTTGTTTTTAACTTTTGACAATTTAATTATAATGTCTCTTTGTGTGGGTCCTTTTGGATTCTTCTTATTTGGAACTCTCTGGACTTCCTGGATCTAGATGTCTGTCTCTTTCCCCAGGTAAGGGAAATTTGGGGCCATTATTCCTTTGAATATACTTTCTGCTCCTTTCTCTTTCTCTTCTCTTTCTGGGATCCCTATAATGTGAATATTGGTCTTCTTGATGGTGTCCCATTAGTCTTTTAAGCTATCTTCACTCTTTTTAATTTTTTTTTCTTTTTGCTCCTCTGATTGGATGAATTCCACTTCCTTGTCTTAAAATTTTCTGATCTTGTCTTCCACTTCATCTACTCTGCTGTTTAACCCCTCCTTTGAATTTTTCAATTCACTTATTTTATTCCTCAGTTCTGTGATTTCTGTTTGGTACTGTTTTATGATTTTTATCTTTTGTTAAAATTCTCATTTTGTTCATAAATTTTTCTCCCGACCTTGATGACAATCTTTATGACTGTTGTTTTGAACTCTCTGTCAAGTAAATCATTTCTCTGTTTCTTTAAGGTCTGTTTTAGGAGTTTTATCTTGTTATTTTGTTTGGAACATGTCCCTCTGTTTCTTCATTTTCCTTGACTCTCTGTGTTGGTTTGTGTGCATTAGATAAACCAGCCACCTCTGCTAGTCTAGATGGACTGGTCTTGTGTAGGGCCTTATTCTTTGCCCCAGCCAACATCTTGGTTGTTTCTCAAATGTTTGTGATTGTCCAAGCAGCCTTCTTTGTTCTTAATGGATCCCAGTAGTTGAGGATGTGTCAAGACCTGTTTCTATGTGGGTATTCTCTCATTCACTGAATATGTAGGACTCACTTAGCTAGTTTCTTTCTTTCAGAGGGAATTGCTCCATGTGTACCTATAGATTTCATGAATTCTTGGAAGGATATGAGTTCAGGAGCCTCCTATGTTGCCATCTTGGACTGGAACTCTGCTCCTCCAAAATCTTTTCAGCCTAAGGACTTCTATTTGTCGTTCTCTTTCTGGCTCATCTTGCTTAGCCTAATGCCCATATGATCCAGCAGTCCTGCTTCTGGGTATACATCTAAGAAAATGAAAACAGAATGTTGAAAAGATATCTCCATTCCTATGTTTATTCCATCCTTATTCACAATAGCCAAGATATGGAAACAATATAAGTGTCCATCAGCAAATGAATGGATAAGATAGAATATTATTCAACCATGAGAAAAAAGGAAATCCTGCTATTTGCAACAATATGGATGGACCTTGAAAGCAATATGCTAGGCAGTGATTTAATAGTGTTATCTAGGCCCCTTTATTGGTGTCCTGTAATAACTTTATTTATCCTTTTTAATTTCTATATTTTTTGAGTGCTGGCCATGTATTACACATTGTATTAGACTCTGATTGTTATACAGTGAAAGGAAAATACCCTTTGCCTGACAATAATAGAAGGCACTCAGAGAATAATGACAAAGTGAAAAAAGCTATCAGGAAAATTATTTGCAAAAGCAAGAGAAGAATAACCAGAATTATTGATAAGAGCATATGCATTCCATCCATACTCTGTAGCTTTATAAGTATGTATTTTCAATGATATATTTTTCTTTTATGGCTATTACCAGAAGTAACAATGTAAAATACATAAATATTGAAAACCAAAATGTTTTTCTTGGACATCACATTTTAGTCAATAATGCATATATAAATAAGTATTATCTTTTGGCCATATCCATTAACAAAAGGAAATGCAATGTTAATAGACTCTTTGTGTCAAGATTGCTCTTATCTGTATTTGGGAATATCATCCCTAACTCCCTTGTGCTTATAAGAAAAATTCAGGCAAATAATAGAATGAAACTCAACTGCTATTCTTTTGAGAGTCACAAAATTATTAACTTACAGCATGAGCATTTCTCTCTCCAATAAAGGATTGGAGTTCTAATTTCATTACTAAAATGGAACTTTCCTTTTCCAATTGGCAGGGAAGATATATTACAGGAAAACAGTGAAGCTACTTTCTGTTCTTGCTGCTGCTGTTTGACAGTAATCATAAAGAATAAAAAATTGCAAATATAGTATAAACATTAGATGGAAAATAGTGGTTACCATAATTCACATTATCTTTCATTATTTTCAGCTCACTTATTTTTTATAGTCCATGCTTGAAATAGCATTATGCAATCTACAATATACACTAATTGAAACTGTGTCAGCAGTTACCATTCTATTAACTAGTCTAACTTTCAGGGGCTTTAATTTTAGCTACCACAATCCTTCTGTATCAATACTTTTCTTATGAGTTCTTGATAGCATAGACAGTGTGGTCGATGAGCTCTGTTATTCTTATTTAGGGAGGTCAGAGGGCAGACAAAGGAAGAAGATTGTGCTTGTTTGATATTTGTTTTCTGTTACCAATATTTGGCATCTTACCCTAGTCTGCAGTGAGTTGAAGCTAATGATAAGAAGTTATTTTAACACAATTTTAAAATTAATTCCCCTTACTTTCTTGACAACAGACTATTTACCAGAAGTGTCAACATAAGGTTAGGCTGGACTTGCCTTCCATAAATCTTTGCTTTTCTTGCTTTCTTCTCTGTTGTTGCCCTAGGAATGAAAATTAAACACAGATCAACTAAATGCTATTCAATGAGATACCTAGACACCTAACTAATAAGTTACACAAATCCAAGACAGAAGTACTTCTAAGGTCACTCAAAACAGGTGTGTTTCCTTAGACAACATCCTTCTCCAGAGTCTCTTTTTATTTGTACTCAGAAATAGTTCATACATAGAAAATGCAAATCACAATATTGCAAAAGTCTCCCCTAACATGTAGAATACTTTTGTGTCACACTACAAAGTAAAAGAACCAATACTCTATCCAAAATAATAGCACATGTTATCTTCCAATCTTCACAAAGTATGGGAGATCCACCTAATCTATAGTCAAAATGTCAGCCCTTTTTCAAGTGGTCAACTAACCCTGCCTCTGGTCAAGACATATTTTAGGATTCCTAGACTAATAACCATGATTCCACATCTGGTCAGTGTTACCTGTGATTATACCAAGTTTCTAGTTATCATGTCCCCTTATTCTTTGGAATGTTATTCCCTTACCTCCAGCCTTATAGATATTATCTTTGCAGATATTATTCATATTGTTGCTTTTCTCCAACTAGATTTTTAGTTTGGTTATTAATCCTATTTCTTCTGTTTCCCAAATCATGCATTCTTTTTACTTCTTTTATTTTACATGTTTATACCACTTTTCTAATTGGATAAATCCCATTTTAGGGAAAATTGCCTACAGACTGCACATGAAAAACAAATCAGTTATCCCTATGGGAAGCTCCTCTGAGTAACCAAAGGTGGTCTCACTTTGAAAAGATCTCTATGGTCATCTGAGAGCTACATGATCCACTGAGGCATTTCCTTAATCACTTGAGTGTCTCTTATGAGCACTCCTAAGATGTGGCTTCCATACAAGTATATTTCAGGTGTGCATGTGGTACCCTTGGAAAGAAACTGTTGTTAAAATTGTTGGGGCCCATCAAGAAGGATCTAAAGCAGTCACTGAACACAGGTTGACAGTGCTTCCAAAGTGGCTTTAGGGTTCCCAGTTCAGTTGAATAATAGACTCTAGTGTTTGTTTTTGGAGGGACTATTCGAAAGAAGCAGTTCAACTTGCTCTGTTTTTCTACCTCATGGCATTATGTTACCCTACAGAATACTGAGCAATGACTTTGGGTATGAAGTGGGGAAGACATCCAAAAGTATTGATGAATGTTTGCATCGAAGGTGGAGGTACTCCTCCTTTGACTGCTGTTTCTAGTAGATATCTTGATAAAGTTAATGGGAATAGTCAGAACCATCTGAGAGGGACATGGCAGACTCAACCATGAGTTAAACTTATGGTGTTTGCAGCAGTTGAAGAGAACTACACCAAGGTATTTTCCTTCATGAGGAAGGTTCCAGGGGTGATTCTGTACTTTCAAGGAACTGAGATATTCCCTTCCCAGGCATCAACATTGTTGTTATCTTACCACTGTGACAAAATTCAGGTGTCCTTTTCTGGTAGCTATAAATTCAACTTTTTTCCCAATTATCTCTCACTCAAATCCAGCTCTTTTGTTAGATGTCAGGATTAAGAAAGATGACCATGTTCAGAAAATATACAGAAACCCATTATGCCCCTCACTTTGGCGCATATATTCCAATGTAAGAGGGAATTGACAAGCTATGTATTCAACCAGATGGTCGTCACCCACATGATCTGTGATCATGCCAATTTAACAAGAGAATCTTGGTGACTGAATCAGAATCAGTTTTGAATTCACTAGGCCCTCTTGTGGCCAGGCTTCCACCCAGAGAGTACACCAACCAGGCTAGCTTGGGCTTGTTGTTAGAGGAAAGAAAGAAGTATCTTACCAGAACGGTCAGGGAGAATCCCCAAACTCTCAAAATCGGTCTATATAAACCCTACCCCTCTCATTCTGATCATTGCCCAGGGCATGACTGAATAGAGATAATTCCTTTTTGAAGATAGCCACATTGAGTGACCAAATTGCCTTATTAAAAAGGCAGTAGAGTCAGAAATCTTTTTGAGTCAGTTTTTAAGGAGGCTATTCCAACAATTAACAGTATCAGATGATAGGGAGTATTGAACGTCCATTGAATACTTTGATTATCCATTTCCAGATTGTAAATGTCCAGAAATCTGAAAACATAACACATTAGTTTCAAGGGCCATAATGGTATGTACAGAGTCAGCTGGATCAGACTAGAAGGACAACACTGTAAGCTAAAAAAACAACAAAATGGTGGTGCTGAACCACTGATAACTGGGGCGGGGGGGTGGCAAAGATTCATGTAGTCAAACTGTCAGGAGTGGGTGGGGACAATACCCTATACCATACAGCCTCCTTCAGTGAGAGACAAACAGATCAAATTTCTTCAGAAGTCACAAGTATGCACTCAGTGGTAGTCTCTGCACCAGAACATGTGCCCATTCTATTATGGTTGCAGATGTATTGCCATCCCCAGTGTGATGATGGATCCAGGTAGCACAGTGGCAATCTGGGTGGTGCAGGCTCAATCAGCAAATTGATTTCAGTCAGTTTCATCAGAAAACAGGCTCTTACCAGGGGCTTTTACACAGGTAATCCAGTTAATCAGCAATCATTACTTGTTTCCTCAGTTCATGGCCCCCAAATGAGTATCTTTTATCCACTAGTCTGTAAAACAGTGGGCCAAATAGCTAGGGTCAGTAAAAATATAACAAGGTTTATTAAGGGAAGCATTAGCTAAAACTATGAGAATTACTTTCAGTACTGTTGATTACGGTTCAGTAATCAACACCGTTGTTGAATAGCTGCCCAACCCAGAGGACACCATCATCTTCTTTTTTGAGCTTAGCTAAACATAAATGAATCAGGCCCAGACATTTAAGGGAACCTCTATGAATCTGAAGCAGCAGCTTTGCTTCAGACAGAGAAGAGGGGGATAAATATTCCCCTAAAGGGATAGCTGCCGCTTTTTCACGTAAACCTGAGATATGGCTGGAGCCAAGCCAGCTGCATCCTGGAATATGCCATTGCCGTTTGACAAACAAGGCTTTGTAGGCTCTTCCCACCTTGTTAGTCATTGAGTTGACCACCCACAATGTATTCTCAGACCAAAGAATTATAAGGTCTTCATGAGTCAGTCATTTAGTTTTAATGAGAGCCTAGAAGTAGGGTATTAGCTAAGCTTTGTAGGGAGGCAACAAGTCCAGCACTCCAAGAGGCATCTCCAGGTGGGAGGTTGCTTTCCTTTGCCAGAGGCTCCAACTAGAAAAATAATCAGTCTCAGAAACTTGTAGTTCAAAGGAATCATTAGAGCTGTAGAGCCCCAAGAGTACTAGCACTTCTCTAAATGAGTTCTTCCTAAGTGGGAGAATCCTTTTTGGTATTTTTGGAACAGGGAAGAACAAGCACTTCATTTTCTACTGTACACTCAGATGTAGAAGCAACAGAACACTGATTCAGCCCAAAGAACTGCACTCACAAGGGCACATTACCTTCCCTCTCCACTTTCTTCTCCCTTTCTTCCTACCGAAATCCCATCAGTTGAATCTAGGCACTCTTTTCTTTCATTGCACTGGATAGGATGGTGACTTGGTTATTAATGTGCTGGATAACAGAGTAATAAAAGTTTGGATACCCTCATATTTTAGAAATGTCCCAGTATACTTGTGTGTATGGACTTCATGCCCCCTTGGGGATAGGGAGACATCAGGTGATTAAGGGTGATTATCCGTAATTATCTTTCTTTTAGCAGCTGGGGTCAAGGTAGAGGACTAAATTGGAGGTGAGAAATGGAAACAGCATTTTGTGTGTGTGTGTGTGAGGAAGACTAGTCCTGAGCTAACATCCATTGCCAACCCTCCCTTTTTTTTCTTTCCTGTGGAAGACTGGCCCTGGGCTAACATCCATGCCCATCTTCCTCTACTTTATATGGGATGCCGCCGCAGCATGGCTTGACAAACAATACGTCTGTCTGCACCCAGGATCCAAACCTGTGAAGCCCCGGGCCTCTGAAGCCGAGCACGCAATCTTAACCACTACCCCACCGGGCGGGCCCCTGGAAACAGCATGTTTGAGAACTCTTTCAAACTGACTGTAAAAGTGAGGAAGATAGGGTAGGCAACTGATAGAATATGGTGCCAAAAGAGTGTTTCTTTTGTTTAAGATGGAAAGGATATTAGCATGTTTAGAAGATGTTACAAAGAGATTTAACAATACGGAGTTTATTCCACTATTGTGTAATGGGTACACTGGGGATTCTGGCAGAGAGTAGATTCTAGATTCAAAGAACAAATAAATAAATTACAAATAATCAATTTATCTCACATGCATTATCAATTTATATGACATCAAAAATATGTCGTCTCTACTAGAATTGGAGTTGTATTTTCACTAATTTTAAAATAGAAAGCTGCAACATGATTTTGACTAACTAGGCAGCTGCTTTAAAGCACCCAAATTTAAGCATGAAGATATTCCTTCGGTGGAGCAATTGCTTAAAAAAAGAAAAGAAAACAACGACATGGCTAGCATTTATTTATTTTATTTTGTGTGTGTGTGAGGAAGACCAGCCCTGATCTAACATCCGTAGCCAATCCTCCTCTTTTTGCTGAGGAATACTGGCCCTGGGCTAACATCCGTGCCCATCTTCCTCCACTTTATGTGGGACACCGCCACGGCATGGCTGACAAGCAGTGTGTCCGCGGGCGCCCGGGATCCGAACTCGCGAACCCCGGGCTGCCAAGCGTGAACTAAACAGCTGCACCACCGGGCTGGCCCCGTGGCTAGCATTTAAACCCACTTAAAGGATCTACAGGTCATGAAAGCTCCTAAATAAATCTCTCCCCTGACCATCCCCCTTGCAAAAAAAAAAAATTAAAAGGAAAAAGGGAAAGATAGAAGGAAGAAGAAAAGAAGGAAGGCAAGAAGGGAAGAAAAACAAGAAAGGAAGGAATAAAATAGGTTTCTGAAAATTTTCTTAACTTAAAACATTCTCATCTGCAATAATTTCATTTATGCATATCAACTCCTAAAGGTAAGCAAACTGAGTGGAGATTAGAACACAAAGAAAAAGGGCAAAATCTGGATTGACTGATTGATCTATTTATTTATAGTGCTTCTTTTAGAGTAGGAGAAAAAGCATGAATGTAAAAGTTGGTAAAGTCCTGTCATTATTTCTACCACTTTGGCAAAATTGGTGTGGCAGAAGAGAACAAAGTAAGAACTGTGTACATAGCATGAATTTTGGCTTATGCATAAAAGTCTGTTAGCTTATGGATGTCAGAAATAGCTGTGGAGGTGTATTCAAGAGAACTAAACTATGTCCATATAAAAAGAAATGGTGAATGGAGTTTTTCTAAATGTGAAACCATGCAGGACCATGCTATGCAATACCAGGAAATCTGCAAGGGGAGTGCTGAGATCAATGTCATTACCCAGAAGGCATTACCGAAATAGATTTTAAATCCTTTGATGTAATTGCTTGCTGAGTTTGCCATTACCGCAGCTCCGTCCTTTTGACTGATTGAAGGCCTTTAACGGCTCAAGTTTTACTGAGACTGCCAACATACTCATGTTGGAATCTTAAAGTTAGACAGATGTTTGATGTTTAATTTAACTAATATGGCACACCATGAGTCAACAAAACACATTTTGTGTTGATGCCAAAAAAAAAAGGTGAGGGACAGAAATGCATGCAGAGTTAATCTTCCTGTTTCATCAGACAAGCCTTTGCTGTTAGACTTATTAACATGAATTCTGATTTGAAAACCCCATGGCATTTTTCCTGTCCCTTGCGAAAAGCAGTCTTGATTCCACCAGAGCATTTAGAACCAGAACTCAATGAATAAATTAACAGTGTATAAAATCCTCAAGTAAAGTGTAAGGAGCAATGAGGTGAATATTTTTTTCTTTTAGACAGTCCCTATTTTCTATGATTCCTTAAATAATTCTTATTCTTTGTGATACTTCTTTTTCTTTTTCCACAACAACCTAAGACAAACAGACAGTAATGCATCTGATTAGCTTGTCTTTTGATTTTGTCTCACTGAAGAAAGACTGATTTGACCAAGAATAAAGAATTTCACTCAATATTTTCAGTACTGGTTGTGTCTAATATAAAATATATATTTAACATCACCTAGTAGAAAATATTTCTCCATCTCAAAAAAAAAATGTTGGCTATACATGCTGTTCAAGAAACATGGCTAACACTGTTAGCTTCTCCAACTAATATCATTTTCCTAACATCATTTTGAGGGAAAAGCTGGAAATTATTTTTTCAATATCGCTTTTGCTAAAGCAGCTGTTTCGGTGTTGTTGGCCTTTTTAAGTTTTACAATTAATAGTAATAATAGCATAGTGGTTGTAGTGGTGATGGCAGTAGTAGTGGTTGAAAAATTAAAAGAAGGAATTTGAAAACCATGATAATGGCATTGCAAACATAGAGTAGTGTCATATGTTATAACTTTCCGTGTATTTTCACTAATATTATATTTTGAGTTTCTTGACAACTTTATGAGATAGGTAGAGAAACTGTCATTCTTTTCATTATATATTTAAGGAAACTAGGGCCCAGAACATTTTGGTGACTTTTTAACAATATTTGGCTATTAAGTTATTCAAATCTAGGTCATCTGACTCCAAATGTAGTCATATGCATGCTAGGGTTATGAGTTTTCACTGGTCAGAAATAATAATTAACCATTCCTAATGATGCATTAATTTTATCAAGAGCATTTTCATGCCAATATCAATAAGCTGATTGTGCTGGTTTAAATTTCAATTTAATTTAAATGGAATTTCATCTTGGTTTCTATATTTGCTTTTTAAAAACTTTATCTACTATTCTTAAGACTCAACATATTTAGACTAGCTGGTTTATATGCTCATTCATTCATTTAAACCTTTAGGTAAAGCACACACTTCTTGAAACTCAATGAATAAGCATTTTTCCTTATTCATGTAGCTAAAGTGACTCATTCTTCATATCTCAGTCTATCTCGTATCTGTGGCATCTCTAACTGTAGCCAGGGATCCCCAAGACCACCCTTAGGTCAATGCTTCTCTAGAAGAACTCACAGAACTCAGAAAACTATACTCATAGTTATGGTTTATTACTGTGAAAGGATAAAGACTAAAATCAGTGAAGATAAAAGGCATATAAAGCAGAGTCTAGAAGGGTCCAGTCACAACTTCGAGTTGTCTTCTCTCAGTGGAGCCTTACGGACAGCACTTAATTCTCCAAGCAACATTGTGTGACAATATGCATGAAGTGTTATCAGCCAGAGAAGCTCTCTAGAGCCTTAGTGTTCGGGATTTTTTGGGGTATTGGTCACATAGGCCTGGAGAGCCCCTGTGGCTGACCTTAGTTTCTCAGTCTCTAGTCTTCAGTGGTCAGATTGATACCATGTGGCCAAAGGCCCCCACCATAAATCATATTGTTAGCATAAACCAAATGGCACGGCCCAAGGACCCAGGTAAACAAAGACACTCTTATCAGGCAGAAAATTCCAAAATTCCCAGGAGATGGGCAAGGGTCAAAATTTTTTTTGGAATCTGCAGGGTTTGGACAACCAGACTTGCCGAGTTAACGCCTACCCCAGATTAGCACTCATTACATTTCCAATTATGTTTTCAAGATCTATCTTTTATTCTAATCATAAATGCCACAATGTCAGAGATTATAAAAATTTCTCCATCTCTGCTTGACAAAAGTGCATAGAAGTTTAAAGTACTGGCAAATTAGTGATTGAAGACATGGAATGTGAAAAGTACTTTGAACAGGATAAGGGAAACAAAGAATGGGGTTATTTCTTAGTTTAAGTGCCTTTTTGTTGGGATTCTTTCGGGATAATAACTATTCTTATGTTTGAACCTCGCATTTCCTAACTTCATTACATTTTTCTAAATTCCACTTGAATCTTGAATATTTTCTGTTTTGATCATTTCTCTATATTCATGTCTTATCATACATGGCTAAAAGAAACCATTTGACACTTTCAACATTCTGCCTGGAAATCTCCTTAGCTAAATCTACAATTTTAATAGGTATATTTTATTTTTTCAATATTACAACAGTTTTGCCAAACTTTCAGCCACTCCATAACATGGACTCCCTTTTCTCCAGTGTCTAGTTACAAAATCTCACTGTCCTCCATCCTTGGCTAACAGTTTCCTTGAGATACTTGCAACTTCCGCTCTCCTCCTCTTCACAAAACAACACCAATGTTATAGTTTTTGTTATGGCAGCACTTAAACTTCTGGTGCTAATATAAAGATACAAGTTATAATAGCAATGCCCTTCTCCCCAAAGAAATTTGTAGCTGAATATTTGGAACATTGAAGTGTATAAAGGGGTACAACTGATGAAAAAGATGAGAGACATAAGTGAAGTTCAACTTGCCACCAAGGAAGAAGCACTTGGGTTTTACAAGAAACATGAGAGAACTGAAGAGAACTTTGCCAAGTAAACAATGTTACTCAAAAATTTTTAGTACAGAAGGTTTACTGAGTGAGTAGTGAGATAACCATAAATGCAAGTTAATCTCTTCAGGTGGACCATCACAAATTCTAGTTATTCAAAATGTTTCTCAAAGGAAAAAAATAAATCAAGATGAAGAACCATTGCTGTGCACTCCTGCTGATATCATCAGTAGGAGGTAGAGAAGAAGTTCCTGTGCACCACACTGATCCTTTGAGGAAGCATCGGTATTCCTGAGATATGAAAACGACACAAGAGGAAAGGATCTGTATTTTATATTATCCTCTTTAGCACACTGAGCTTCATAATTATAAAATATTTTAATAATACCTCCTGTTATTGAGCATATATATTCTGTGCACTGTTTTGGGATATATACATATCCTAATATACCCTAATATATATATGTTATATACATATCCCCTAATGCATGCATGAATATACACATATACATTATGGATTGAATTGTTTACCCTCAAATTCATATATTGAAAACCTAACTTCCTCCGCCCCAGCACCTCAGAATGTGACCTTATTTGAGAATAACGTTGTTGCAAATGGAATAAGATGAGGTCATTAGGGCAGGCCCTAATCCAATAAGATTGTCCTTATAAGAAGGGGAAATTTGGACACAGAGGCAGACTCACACACAGAGAAAATGCCATGTGAAGATAAAGGCGGGGATCAAGGTAATATTTTTACAAGACGAAGGTGGCTAGAGATTGCCAGCAAACTACCAGAAGCTAGGAGAAAGGCATGGAACAGATTCTTCCTCAGAGCCATCAGAAGGAACCAACCCTGCCAACACCTTGGTCCTAGACTTACAGCCTCCAGAACTGTGAGACAATAAATTTCAGTTGTTTTAACCACCTAGTTTCTGGTACCTTATTATGGCAGCCCTAGCAAACTGATAGAGATAGATAGCTAAATAGCTAGACAGACAGACAGACAGAAATAATTATTCCTCATGTTAAAATGTTAAAATAAGTATTATCTCCAATACTATGTTCAAGGTGTTGAAACTGAGGATTTAAATGTGTTTCTCAAGTGCCTTGTCAGAAGTTACAAAGCTGGAAAAGCAGCAGGGACAGGATTCAAATTCTTGTCTGTCTGACTTCAAATCTTCTTTCATCTACGTGATTCTGCCTTCACTCTACTACCCTGCACCTTAGCTGTAAACAAGCTTTGAGGAGCTGGGACTTTCTATAAACTGTTTTCTCTTGGTTATTCAAACTTCTTTAATTTCATATTTTGAGTCACTGATTTTGAGTTGTCTGGGTCCATATTACATTTTCATTGTTAAAATTTTACTCACCTCTTAAATAACTACCCTCTTACCTAAGTCATGGAAATTCCAGCTGCTTATTTTCCTAGAAATTATTAACATATTCTAACCATCCTTCCTACTTACTTCTGTTTATCAGGAAGAAATGAATTTCAGACATTCTCATTCTTTCTAACTTCCTTCTCTTTCTGTCAGATGTTCAGGTTTTTAGCTTCATGTGGCGGTCCAAGTCCTATAAGGAGAAGTAGATAACTGATCATATTGTTTGAATTCAGAGAACCAGCAACTAAAAGTCTTTAACTATGTAGTGATAATGAAATCTCACCCTAGGAGCTTTTTGCATTTAAATCAATAACAAAATCACTCTTCCTTAACCAATGCCTAGAAATGGAAACAAATCAAACTATTATAATTCATTTATACTATAAACCAAATGAATTTTATCTTCTTTCATGTGAACAATGGTTTTTTCTATTGTTAAACCCAGGAAGGCCAAATTTACTGCTGGTGGTCCATCACAAAAGCAAATTCAAATTAATTCTACGAAACTTGCTTAATAGTCTCATGTTCAAGCCAATAGACAGAAACTTTAAGTGTGGTACATCATCAAGTTTTTTGTTTTTGTTTTCTTCTCTAAACCTGAATTCCAATCCTTTAAAAGGAGAAATCTTAGGACCACATGAGATGTTTTCAATCAAACTTTTCATGCTAGTGCTTCATTGCATAATCTATCAATTTGCTTTCAAGTATAATTCAAACTATTGACTGTATTCTGACAAGGATTTGATTTATAAAAGTAGTATTTCATCTCCAAGTATGGCCACCATCATTTGCTTCACTCTATACCCACATCACAGTCCTCCAACAAGAGGAGGAATCTAATTTCTCTTCCCCTGACTCTTGACTGGCCTTACTGATTTGCTTGACCTATAAGAAGGCAGAAGGGATGTTGTGAGAATCCTAGAAAGTGATGTTCTGGGAATCCTTTACAGCTTCTGACTGAGTTTCTTAGAATATTCAGTTTGAAGACACTCTCCCTGGGAACCCAGCATCCCTGTTCTGGAAAGCCCAATAACGTGGCAAGGCCACATATTGACACAGGGGCTCCAGTCAATAGCTCCAGATGAGCTTGTAGCCAAGAGCTGTCACCAACTGACTGCTGTATGAGTGAGCCATCTTGGATGGCCAGCCCAGTCAACCCTCCATTTGAGTGAAGCCACATGAGACACCAAGTGAGGACAACCCAGCTGATCCCAGTACTGTGAGATGATGATAGTACTGTTTTAAGATCCCGTTTTGGAGTTGTTTATTACACAGCAATAGACAATGAAACAATAAGATTGGCTTATGATTGACTCTGTGCCTAAGCACCATTTCTGTAAACAGATTCCAAATATTATTTCTAGGTATCTAAAAGCAACGTGTTTTCATCAGTGTATTCTCTGTAGAATCCTCACCTCTTCTGAGGGGAGAAATAATCTATCTGATTAACTGGCCCAAGAGGTAGAACTCTGGAAACTAGTTAATTTTTAAAGGAACCATGTTTTTAAAATAAGCAGTTAAGTATTATTTTATTTACATTAACAAGTGCTTTATTTTTAACATCTATGGCTAATTATACCCAGTGTAGTTTCAAATTATGTTCTTGTGCAATGGATAATAGCTGCTTTATGGAATCAGAATTTGAATATCTGCCAGGCCACTTACAGTCTGTATGAACTTGGGAATTAACCTTTAGCCTTGTTTTCTCATCTCTAAAATGAGTATTATGATGGCATATTACTCACGGGGTTTTAGTGAATCTTAAATGAGAGCATATATATATATATATATATATATATATATATATATATATAAAGCATGTAGCATGTTGTTTAGCACCTGATAACCATTGATTAAATGTATAGTTAGTCTCTAGCATATTAATAACTAAAGAAATTTCAGAAATACATAATAAAAATACTTTCTAAAATATAAATACAAGATGTGAGAACAGTGTTCACTATTGTCTACCTGTTAGAATATTTGTCAATGATCTCTGGGAGTTAATAAATTATTGTTAGTTACTGAGTGTGTGTGTGTGTGTTGTTAGGGAATGGAAGATTGTGTCTCTGATGCACAGAGTTGTACCAAAGCCCTTTTATCGAACCTATTACCACAGGGTATTAAGACTCTTCACCTCTACTGACACAGGATAGAACTGATTGTTGGCATCCAATTTGAGTCACAGTCAAGTTTATGATGACTTGCAACTTATTTCATTGAAATGGGGATTTAAGATCAAATTATTTGCCAGAAATAAGGGTAAACAACTTTTCCAGAGTAGTCCTTCTCTGACTAAATTATTTTATTTAGCATAAGAAATGTGTTGACTAAATGTAAGAGCCTTGTTTTTAAATTTAACTGTCCAGAAAACATTTATACTGTATCGGTATTAGAAAATACTATACTGTCATTCAAACATAATTGAACAGACTTTTTCCTATATACAAAAATATGTTCAAAAAATTCCTATGCCAGCAGCTTTTTGTATTATTTAAAGTGTGCTTGCCATTCATATTTGCATTCACTGAAATTTTAAAAATTTGAATTATTAAGAGTAATAAATGTTAGGTATAAATTGTTTACTTCTATGTACATGATTTAAGCCTAGTCATATAATTTTCAGTATCTTTCTCTGCTTTAGTTTATTTATAATGACACTTTACATTTGCTTTTATTTTTCTCCACTCTGAACTGAGCAGAAGGAATAGTACTCTGGACAATAAGGTAGTTACACTTACAGAGATTGGACAATAGCAAATATTGGTAAGGCTGTTATTGCAATAAACTCCTAACTGGTCTCTCTGCTTCCATTCTTGGCTCTTCAATCAATTCTCAACACAACAGTCAGAGTCATCTTGTAAAAACAAAAATGAGGTCTTGCCACTAATATGACCCATCCAAATAGCTTTCTATCTCACTCAGAGTAGGAGCCAAAGTTATCACAATGGCCTAAGGCTCTACATTAGCTGCCACCCACCCCCGACTCCATAACTTTTCTGTTTTCATCTCCTACCATTGTTTCCCAAACTCACTCTACTTCAGCTACACTGGCCTCTTAGTTTTCTGTCTAATTCACCAGATACACTCTCACTTCATCGTCTTTGCACTTGCTGTTCCTTCTGCCTAAAATGTTTTTCTTCATTCACTCATACAATTTTTCATTTAATTGTGTTTATTTATCACTGTCTTGGTGAGATAAGCACTTTCTAACAGCTGAGAATACAGTAGTGAACAAAATATTCAAAAATCACTGTCTTCATGGAGCTTATATTCTAATAGGGTCTGTAAACAAGATAAATATATATTTATATGTGGAGAATTATAAGTCCTAAAGAGAAAAAAACTAAGAAGGGATGGAGGGCAAAAATGTAGCAGATGCAAAGGACTTGGAGAAACATTAGACACAGTGATTAACTTCTACAAGTGACTTAAATGTTACAATTTCAGTGAAACCTTCTCTGACTACACTATTTAATACTGCGACACTGATCTACTGATGCATATGTCAATACCTCTTCCCTGAATCCCTTTTCTCTATAGCAATTATTACTATCTAATGTATTTTATATTTCAGTTACTTATTTTGTTCATTTTCTGACTAAACTTGAATATAACCTCTGTATGGAGGGATTTTTGACTATTTTGTTCACTATTATAGATCACAATCTAAAACTATGCCCAGCACATGGTAGGCACTCCATAAATATTTGTTGAATACATGAATGACCAAAGTAAGGAAATATTATGATAACAGTTGAGGAGCAGAATGGCAACATCAGACCATGTAGGCCAGCAGGGTTGAGGGTAGTAAGTGAAAAACACATAATAAGGAAAGCTACCACAATGGACAATGTGGTCATAGAGAGCCAATCCCAGACTATAATAGGGAGATATAGGACTCTCTGTGCATGAACTTCCTTCTCCTTTTTCCCATGAAGCTTTAAAGCCCTTTTTCCCCATAGTATTCCAGGAATACCCATAGTAAAAAAACACAACGGTGACTTAAAATCAGTAATTATTTTATTATTTTTACAAGGAGAAAAAAAGAACTGGTGGCAAAAACCATACTGAAATTTCCCATAATCATAATAAACCTGTCTAATCACTGTAGAATACATATTATCCAATACTCTCCAGATGAACATAAATCTGAAATAAATTTATGATATCTTTAAAGTGATAAGAATATTGAAACTGACTTATGCAGAGCCAGCAGATAATGAGGAGCTGATAAAAGTGTTTATGTGTGTTTGAATGGGCTATAAATTGAATTTTCTTCTTTTTTTACTTTGGAAGCATCATACTTCTAAAGGGCATTTTACTACTAACTTTACAATACATTCTCATCATTAACATTGCAAGGGCTATCTCTTAGTTTTATTTTTGCTCTCAGAGAATTCTGATGTATTTTGGTTCTTTAAACATTTTAAATGCTTAATAAATCTTTCCTGAATGAACACTACTGCACACGTGTTATTTGGATATGTTTGAAAATGTCTGAATTATTTTTCATATAGAAAAATAATATTTTCAATTAATTGTTAGAATAAGTATGATAGTTGTAGGAGAAGATACTTAAAATTTAAAATTAATTTCTCCATATATCCATGACTTTAAATGTTAATCTAAAATGTTTCTAGGGGCTGCCCGGTGGCGCAGCGGTTTAGTTCGCGCTTGGCAGCCCGGGGTTCGCGGATTCGGATCCCGGGCGCCTGCCGACACACTGCTTGTCAGCCACGCTGTGGCGGCATCCCATATAAAGTGGAGGAAGATGGGCACAGATGTTAGCCCAGGGCCAGTCTTCCTCAGCAAAAAGAGGAAGATTAGCAACGGATGTTAGCTCAGGGCTGGTCTTCCTCACAAAATAAATAAATAAATAAATAAATAAAATGTTTCTAAGACTTACTTACATGTGTGAAAATGCTCTGGTTGTATAGCACTCCAATTTTAAGGAACCAATGGAATAAGAAGTAGGTACTTAAAAGTCAGAGAAATCTAAATTTTGGAACCTGATTTGACATATGTCTTCCTTTGAAGACACATGAAGATTCAATCTCCACTAAAATATAAGTGGATATCTCTGTCACCTGGCCAGGAACACTACCTCTGCGATCTGAACCATGAGGACTTTGGGAAAGACCATACTGTCCTTCATGCATCTTAATTGGCATGGCTGTATGTCAATTATGCCTTTTTGAGTTATGTCAAAGGTAATCTTAGGTGTGAATGGCTCTTTAGTATTTTAAGAATTAAATGTGTCAACATTTATAACTATACAATCAGGAAAAAAGTAGAAGAAAAATGATGAAAATTAAAGAAAGATGAAATGTTACTAAGTTAAAATAGTTCATAGAATGCTCAACAGATTTTTTGTACCTACAGTTAAACAAAATCCATAAAGTTTAAGAAAATTAAAGACAATGAGAAATTTCTACAAGCTTCCAGAAGAACAAGCAAAGGTAAAATATTAAGATTTGCATAAAATTTTTTAACAGCAACTCTGGATATATAAAGACAACAAAATCTTGTTTAAATAGTTGAAAGGTCATTATTTTCAACCTATAACTTTATGTCTACCTCACCAAACTAACATGTGAATGCAAAGACAAATCTAGATTTTTCTACATTAATAGAAATCTCAATAGTTTGTTCTCATAGTACACTCTTTGAGATTACTCTTGAAAGATTTATAACAGCAAGAAAGAGAAGTAAATCAAGAGAGATTACATAAGATTTAAAGGGAAAATATTACCATAAATATGATCTTAATAATTAGAATATGCCACCACAAAAAAAAATGAATGCAAAACTTTCAAAGTGGAAGGAAGCTGGGAAAGAAAAAAACAGAAATAAATTAAAAAATTATAGAAAAGATAAAATATGAAATAAGGTGACAAAAATAGTCCTAACTTAATTATAATTGTGTACAATAGAAATGAATTAAATGCTCCAGTCCAAAGAGCAAAGACTCTCAGATTGAATTTATGAAAATAAATTCAGCAATGTATCGTATGTAATAGATGTACTTGAAAGAAGAAGGCTGAAAATAAAGGGATGAAAAAGGATATACTAGGCAAACTAGGATATATTAAGCAAAAAAAGTCTGTTGCAATTTTAGAAACAAAATTCCATCTTAGTGAAAAAGAATTTGTAAGAGACAAAAAGCTTTATATCACGATAAAGGTTACACTAGATTCAGAAGATATTATGATTATGAAGATGCACACAGCCAATATAGATTTAAAATATATAGAAAAGGATTTTTTAGAATTATGGAAATAAAAATGAAATCAACAGGGGGCCGCCCGGTGGCGCAGCGGTTTAGTCCGCGCTTGGCAGCCCGGGGTTGGCGGGTTCGGATCCCGGGCGCCTGCCGACGCACTGCCTGTCAGCCACGCCGTGGCGGCGTCCCACATAAAGTAGAGGAAGATGGGCACGGATGTTAGCCCAGGGCCAGTCTTCCTCAGCAAAAAGAGGAGGATTAGCAACGGATGTTAGCTCAGGGCTGGTCTTCCTCACAAAAAAAAAAAAAAAAAAAAACGAAATCAACAAATTTAGTGGATGATTTTAGCACTATGTTCAGAATATGACATATGAGTCATACAAAGAACAAGCAAAAATGCATAATATTTGAAAAGCACAATTAATATAAACTTGGCAGCTTGAAAGCAAAAATATGTTGATTATTTTGGTATAAACAACATTAAAAATCAACCTTAATTGGATTACAAAGGATGCCTTAGTAAGTTCCAGAAAGCCAAAATTCCATATTTAACCATAATGCAATAGTAATATAAATTAACAAATAGGAAGTAAAAGCAAAAATCAAAATAAAATCTATGTATCAACCCTAAAATATACTAGTAAGTGACCCACGAATTTAAAATGGTGCCATTATGTAAAATTCTAAAATATTTATAACTAACAAAAATGAAAAAACTACATTCTAAATCTGTTAAGTAACTAAAAATAAAGTGAAAGGAAAATGTATAGCTCATTGCATCCACCTACACATGTTTGCTGTTATTTTATCAAAATTCTAAAACAAAATGTGAAGAACTAAAACTCATTCAAATGTATACATTAGAATAAATCTAAACAAATAGCTGTTATCTTTAAAAAATTAATGCAGATGTGAATTAACACTACCAAATATTAAAAATATACTGAAAATCAGTATAGTAAATACACTATGGTACTAAATAAGAAAAAATTGAATTGAATTCTCTGAAACAGCCCAATTGACAAGCAAACTTGATAGATTTTCACAATGGCACACACCTCAGTAGGGAAACGATAAGCTGTTTAGTAACTTATGTTGCAAAAACTTACTAATATTGAAAAAAATTAAGTTGGATTCCTCACATCATAAGCATGTGAACTCCAAATGTATTATAGCTCTAAATATAAAACGTAAAATTATAAAGCTAAAAAAGAAAATATATGAGAATTTTCTTTGTGACTTGGGGGTGGATAAGGATTTCATGAGCACAAGACAAAAAGCAAATTTTTTTTCTGTGTATTACTATATCAAAGTGAAGGATTTCAGATCAACAATGCACGTGATAGGTAGATAGACTGGGAATTGATATTTGCTACATCTGAAATCAACAAGAAATAAAACACCTTGTAATCAAAGAAATGCAAATTAATACAAGAAAAGACTTACGTCTTTACGTGAGTGAATTTGACAGAAATTGGAATTGCATATAATGCCAAACTTGTCAGGCTATAAGAGATAGGGGACTTTTATGGACTAATGGGAGTGGAAACTATTGCAGCCATTTTGAAAGTAACTTGGCAGTAAAAAAAAAAGAAAAAGAAAAATGATTGAGAACCATGTGTAAATTAAAGTACAATGTCAAAGTATCATTTGTTCAAATTAAAGTACAATGAGACAACACAAACAACACTGTATGTTTTCTAAGATCACACACATGCAACACACTGACCGAGGTAATAAATCAAATCATAAATGTGAGAACCCATAGGGGAAAGGAGAAAAGAAGTGAGAGCAGATGATTAAGGGGAAAATAAAAATAAAATAAAATAAAACTAAGAGATTGCCCTTGCAATGTTAATGATGAGAATGTATCGTAAAGTTAGTAGTAAAATGCCCCTTAGAAGTATGATGCCTCCAACATAAAAAAAGAAGAAATGAGAGAAGAAAATGCAATTTATAGCCTATTCAAACACACATAAACAATTTATCAGCTCTTAATTATCTGTTGTCTCTGCATTGGTCAGTTGCAATATTTTTATCACTAAAAATATCACCGATTTATTTCAGATTTACGTTGGTCTGGAGAATATTGGATAATATGTACTCTACAGTGATTAGACAGGTTTATTATGATTATGGAAAATTTCAGTATGGTTTTTGCCACCAGTTCTTTTTTTCTCCTTGTAAAAATAGTAAAATAATTACTTGTATGGTTATCAAACTTTTTAAGAACACCAAAAGTGTAACTGCCAATCAATAACAAAAATATTTTAAATTTCTACTAAACAACAGCAGCTATACAGTGTTTTCAGAGTAAATCATACAATCAGCTGCAACATTTAAAATTATTCACACGTTGGTAGTAATAGCATTTATGGTGTTAACTGTCTTGACTTTGAACTGTCATTTGCAGAAATTTATGACACAAATTAGAGGCAATAGTCCATACAAAAAGAGCCTTATGTTATTTAATAGGGTCCTTCAATTCCAAAGACTAAAGAACTCAACAATGTCAAATACAGTCTTATAAGCAATTGGAATCTATATCTTGTAGAAGCTGGGTACTTCATAGTGGTTTCCTATTTGTCTCTGACAAATAACTATTATAAATGAACTCCTTGATCATGCTAAATGGTAGTTGTTTTCCTCTAAAAATATTAGATTTCTTATTACAGTCTTTTTCATTTTGACCAAGTGTATTCTTTTTACTCTTTGTCTTGAAAACTGTATTACATGACATCAGAAATGTTTCAGGCTATTTAGAAGATAAGATTTACGCAAAACTGCAGAAGATTTAATAATAATGGAGCTTTGTTGAATGCTAAATTGACTTTTCTGGGTTAGCCAAAATAATTTTTTTTATTATTGATGGAGAAATAGGCTGTAGTCATCCCGTCTTTCACCACAGCCATCTTTAAATCTCTTTTCGCTTTTACTCACTCTTAGTGGGGCACTTCATGATTACTTGTTAGCAATAACGATGATTAAGAACTTTTTTAAAATTTCAGCTTTCTTCCTTTTCTACACCGTGGATTTTCTTTCTTATGTTCACTTTCCACTTTGGTGCTTAGGTTTCTATAGTACTATCATATTACCATAATCGCTACTCACTTTTCTAATTTTTCCCACTTTCCAGAATTATGTTTTGTTACAATCATACTTCATGTTACAGAATGAAAAACTAATCAGTTTAACTCTTCTATAATTAACTACCTAATTTAGGATGCCAAATGCTTGATTTATAGAGAACTGTTTACTTGTAGATAAATGTCTGATTAGTTTATAGTAATAGTATTTCAGCAAGAAGTTATAAGCATTTATTAAATTGCAAAACACTGGGACCCATTCTTTTACTAACCAATACTCCACCAAACCAAGAAAAGATATAGGCTTAGTAATGAGCTATATAGTTTGGATATAGGCTTAGTAATGAGCTATATAGTTTGTCTCCAAGAGAGTAGTTGGAATATTGAGAGCTGTACTGCTTGAACTCAACTATTCCAAGACCACTTACACCCAAGGTCTGCTTAACAAGATCAAGCTGTTGAAAATGTGGGGGGCTGCGGGAAGCAGAGGGGTAGGAAGTAGAATTTTTGGTAAGACTGACACTTCACTAATAGATCATCAGACTTTAAAAGAATCAAGTTAAAAAAGAAAACTAAACCAAGAAGAATTAGCAGATCAGGACTTGGGAGAAGATAAGAAGCAAAATAAAACTATCTTTTTGTTCATCTTTTCATGGAAATACTTTTAGAATTTAATACTGTTATTATTGAATAACAACCTCTGTATATCATAACAATAAGGGACACCGGATAATAGGATTTGTTTTGCTGACACTTGACAAAATGTTTTATGATTGAATATTCACTTAAAATTGTGTTATATGAATTTCTGTACCTATCTTATCCTTAATAAGTCTTTTGTGAATTCATTTCTGAACCATCCAATGTCAATGCAAACTGCAGTTATTAACAATTCAAAAATAGCAATAACATGGATGTAGTAGCATCACATATGATATGTATTCCAACACAGTGTGTGTTCATCTGAAGGTATTGATTTGGCTGTTTACTAGAACTAGGATGCATCCAAATGAGCCTTTCATTTTAACTTCATCTACTATGCATCTCCCAATCAGGTATAGTAATTCTAAATAAATACTTATTATTTTTACTTTTTTAATTATACCTAACTAACATGTTCTAAATGAGAGAGAAGCATAGAAGCCCAAAGGGGAAGGGGGAGAAATCAAAGAATCCAACCAAGCCTTCCCTTGAGAGGGGCAAAACTACTCAAGCTGCCAGCCTGCAACAAACCCCAACAGGAGGAGGAGAGCCTGCATGCTTCCACATTAAATAAAGTTTAAATGTTTCACTATTATTTAGAACAGGCGTATTAATTATTGAACATAGACTTTTTTTAACCTGAAATTGACCAAATAATAATTATCCTAAATTTTCCCTACAAACATAAGTTTGGATCAGGCCAAATTTATTGATATGGGCTCACTAAGCAGAGATTCTGAATTTAATGTTGCAGCTCAGGGAGTTAGAGAGAGCTCTAACAGTTTGTCTGGTTGGTTGGCTGAAACACGGACTAAACGATAGCCCACCATGAGCAAATTAGAAATTGCAAATTGGAGCAAATTGGCCGTCCCTTCGTTTAATGTAGAGAAAGGGATTCAGAGGCTTAGGAAGAATGGAATGTTAGAGTGGGTTTGTCACTTAAGATCTACTCACCCGTACTGGGAGGGTTTAGAAGACATACTTTTCACCACTACTTTGAGAAATAAATTTGTGAGGGGAAACCCCAGCATCCTTAAAGAACTCTGTGATTGCTCTTCTGTGCAGTCCAGACCTTACAGTGGGAACTATAGCCACTCAGTTGGAAACCCTAAATGCAATGGTAATAATTGGATCCTGGAGTGACAGGAACCAAGTGAAGGCACTCAACTACCAAAGACAAGGTGGCCTGGTTACCATAACGGACAGGACATCCAACTCGAAGCAGCAGTCAAACTAGTCTGACTTATGCAGACCTATAGCATGAGTTGGCTAATCCCGGTGTTCCTAAGAGTGAAATAGATAGGAAGCCTACTGAATTCTTACTTGATCTGTATAAGTAGAAAATTTCTAGGTTAAATAAAAGTCTAACTTAAATCATAAATCATAAAAACAGAGTGATGGCCCCTCAATCAATATACAGACTTTAGACAGTTTATAAACCCAGAACCACTTGAATGAAGGGAAGGCGGGGTCCTCCTCAGAAAGGACCTTGGTATACTACCAAAAAGTGTATACTGCTAATCTTTCTCCCAGCATTCCCCAAAGGGACTCAGGCATTTTTACCAGTGTAATCATGCATTGGGGAAAAGGAAATAATCAGACTTTTCAGGGACTACCTGCCACTAGCTCTGAACTGACATTGATTCCAGGAGACCCAAAACATCACTACAGCCCTCCAGTTAGAGCAGAGGTTTATGCAGTTCAGGTGATCAATGAAGTTTTAGCTCAGGTTCCTCTCATAGTGGATCCTTGAGTCCATCTTGTGGTTATTTCCTCAGTTCTGGAATGCATAATTGGAACAGACATACTTAGCAGCTGGCCGAATCCCTATATTGGTTCCCTGACCTATGGAGTGAGGGCTGTTATGATGGGAAAGGCCAAGTGGAAGCCTTTAGAACTGCCTCTCTCTGGGAAAATAATAAATCAAAAGCAATACCACATCCCTAGAGGGATTACGGAGATTAGTGCCCTTATAAAGAGACCCCAGGAAGATCCCTTACACCTTCCACCATGTGAAGACACAGCGAAAAGATGGTCATCTATGAAGCAGGAAGCCAAATGTCACCAGACACTGAATCTGCCAGAGCCTAGAAGAGTTTTGAGGTGCACGCTAGAAAAACTTGAGATTGCCATGAACAGACCCCTAAGGTGAGGGATCAGAAAGAGAAAAGAGAGCTATAGAGAAAGCCTCAATCTTCCTAAAGAATACTACATAATGCTGATCAGAATGTTGGTAGGAACATGGACTGCAAAGGCCATTCTGACGAGATCTCAGATGGAAATGAGGAACATGTTATTAGACCCTGGAGGAAAGGCCATCCTTGTTTTAAAGTGGCAAAGAACTTGGCTGAATTGTGTTTGTGTTCTAATGTTGGAAGATAGAACTTGCAAGCAATGAAAGTGAATATTCAGCTAAAGCTATCTCTAAGCAAAGTGTTGGAGGAGCAGCCTGGCTTCTCTTATAGTAAGACTGCTTATAGTAAAATGAGAAAAGAGAGAATTGACTTAAAGTCAGATGGTTAATCAAAAAGGAAACAGAACTCACAGATTTGGAAAATTCTCAGGATATCCGTATTATAAAAAGTGAGAATGCATGGTCAGAAGAAAACACTAAGGGTGTGGCCAAGGGACTGTTTGAAAGGAGATGAGTATGGATCAACCATCTCTACAGAAGCCAGGAACTATTCTCCAAGACTGTGGGAAAATGACCCTGAAGGCAATTCAGAGCTCATCAGAGCACTTTCAAATGAGGTACTGCCAGCACCTGTGGAGCACTGACACACATTAGCGCACCACTCCCTATACCCCTCAGCTGACCTAGATGTGGCTTCAGCAGGCCTGGATGTGGCAAGGGCCATGGTGGCCACCCCCCTGGAGGGCACAGGTGGCAAACTTTGGTGGTATCCATGCCACGTGGGGGTGTGGCTACTTTCATCTAGATTTCAAAGGATGTCCAGCAGAGCTGCAGGAATGGGACCCCACCCAAGGAGAGTTGCAGGCAAGGGACCCCTGCCGGCATGGCAGGTCCAATCATGCCATAGGGGCAGGGCCACACAAATCCATGGGGGAAGTGCTGCCTGGAGCCTTGAGGGGCCCAATCTCTGCCCAGCAATATTGTGGGGACAGGACTGCTGCATAGTGGGTCCAGAAGGCAGGCTCTCCACTCTGGTCAGTTTAGAAGGCTGGACCCCTACCTCAATGTGCCCAGAAGGTGGAACCTCTGCCCTAGTAGGCCTGGAGGGCAGAGCAGCAAGTCAAAGAGGGTTATCTAACCTTAAGGTCTAACAGAATTTATGCTGTTGAGTTTGGGACTTGCTCAAGGCCTGTCACTCCTTTCTTCTTTACTGTTTCTCCCATTTGGCTTGGGAATGTCTATCCTATGTCACATAACGTATTTGATTTCACAGGTTCATAGCTGAAAGAGAATTTTCCTCAGGATGAGTCACACTTTGAGTTTCACCCATATCTGGCTTAGACGATTTTTAGATGAGACATTGGACTTTAGACTTTAATGCTGGAATGAGTTAAGACTTTGGGGACTATTGGGATGAAATGAATGTATTTTATGTGTGAGAAGGACATGAATTTTGGGGGCCCAGGGGTAGAATGCTATAGACTAAATATTTATGTCCCTCCAAAATTTGTATGTTAAATCCTAATGCCCAATGTAATAGCAGTAGGAGGTGAGGCTTTGGGAAGTGATTAGTTCATGAAGGTGAAGCCCTCATGAACAGGATTAGTGCCCTTATAAAAGAGAACCCAGAGAGATCCCTCCCACTTTCTGCCTTGAGAAGATGTGGAGAAAAGACAGCCATCTATGAACCAGGAAGCTATTTCTCACCAGACACTGAATCTGCCAGTGCCTTGATCCTGACTTTCCAGCCTCCAGAACTGTGAGAAATAAATGTTTGTGGTTTATAAGTCACCCAGTCTCTGGCATTTTGTTATAGCTACCCAGACTAAGATCAAGGATTAAGGAAAATACTAGTTCCACTAAATAAATTTAAGGAAACTATAGGAGGCATCTTAATTTCTGCTGTTATATCATACCAGGAACTGTGTCTGTTCAATGAAACTATTAAGTACAAAGTTGGAAAACCAAGAAATAAAAGTATGAGCATATTTTTTAGATATATGGAGGTACATTCCAGAAGAGATATCAGAATAAGTGGAAAGTGATTGCCTCTAGGAATAGGAATCAGAGGTGAGGATAGAGACTGCTGTTTTTCATTATATTATTTCATTATTATAAATATTATTAAAATACAAACATAATATTACATTATTATATAACATCCTTTGCCTTTTAGAACTACATACAAGTATTGATTTCATAAAGATAAAAGAAATTTAGAAAATAAATTTTAAAAAAGCATGGAAAGGGGGACCAGCCCATTGGCATAGTGGTTAAGTTCATGGACTCTGCTTCAGTGGCCCAGGATTTGGGGGTTCAGATCCCAGGCACGGACCTATGCACTGTTTATCAAGCCATGCTGTGGTAGGCGTCCCACATATAAAGTGGAGGAGGATGGGCACAAATGTTAGCTCAGGGCCAATCTTCCTCAGCAAAAAGAGGAGGATTGGCAACATACATTAGTTCAGGGCTTATCTTCCTCACCAATTACAAAAAAGCATGGAAAGGGTCTTGATCTCAAGAAGCTGGATGAAGCTCTATGGCTTCGTCTACCTGTGTGGTGAAGTAGCAGACTTTCGCATGGAGTCTGTGACCAATGTTCTACAAGACAAGACAACTCAAATCCTAGCAAAGACACCAAAAAGCCACAGGATCTTGGGTAAATCACAACCTCTGTGGAATTTAGATTCAATATTTGGAAAAAGAGGGAGTTGGACTAAACAATGTCTCGATTTTTTTCTGTTCTAATATATAAAAGTTTTATGATTATTCCACAGTGGTTGATGTTTCTAATAAACCATCACTTACCTTGACTGTCTACCTCCTTATGCGCCTTCATTTTTCCTCATAAAACTTAGCTTTATCTGAAGTATTTTATGTGTATGTGTGTATATGTATAGTTAGTATGTTTATTGCCTTCCTCTCTCCCAACGAAAGATTTTTGAGGGCAAGGGATATTTATCACTTATTTATCACTGTACTGTATATCTTATTTACACATAGTAGGCATTCAATAAGTATTTGTTGAATAAATGAATTTTGTCAATTTCAAAACTGTGTGACAATACCACTGCGTAGCAATCTTCTTTGCTTGAAATATTGATAACAATGCAAGAAGATATAAGATCATTTGTGACTGAAGCTTTGTAAGCAAACAGGCTAGAAAAGGTAATGGCTGCAAGCTTACAGCCCATTCATTGTAGTCTTCTAACATAATGTCAATAACTTCATTTGATTGCAAAATACTTTTCTTTCTTTGACACAACTCAGTCCTATGTGCAATATTCTTACAAAACAGTATTCAATTCACACTGTGGTTTTTGTGTTTCAGCTTCTCTTCCTTTACATTCAGCTCCTCTGTGCCATTAAAAAATTTGCTAAGCCACTCTGCTACATGGTCGAAAGTTGGGCACTTCAGCTATTAGCTTTTAATTCCATTTCATATCATTTCTTAGGCAATAGAGAAAACAATTTTAATTTCATTGTGTTCCATCAACTGGGAATGAAATAAAAATGCTCTGGGTATCTTTGATGTTCTGTAAAATAACTCTATATTCCTGAGTGAATACAACTCAAAAAATCAAAAGTCTGTATTCTGGATAGTTAACATTAATGCTTGAATAGCATTTTAAACAAAATTGACCACATCAAAATGAATTAAGGATAATCCTAGGTATGCCAGCTATCTGTCCCTAGAGTTTTATGCAGCTCTGATCAAGTCAAAAAAGGGAAAATCATGATTTGGAGATAAACTATGTGAGTTCTCAGATCATTTCACATGACATTGGCCTTCATTATTAATCAAAGATCTGAATCTTGCTCTTTGGGAAGATTTTTTTTCAAATGTTATCTATCTAGTTTGATTAAATTGAAGCCACTCAAAGAAAAGGTGAAAGTAAAGGGTTTTTCCCCTAACAAAATTATTTATCCATTGAAATGTATAGATACCCTTCCTTTCTTCTTTCCTATCTTCCTTTCTTCCTTCTTTGGGCAATTTAGTCAAAAAGCCATTAGAGACCTTTCACTTCCATTATTCTTCTCTTTGTCATTTCCCTTCTTCAATACTTAACTGGAGGCAGGAGAGGGAGTTAGGCAGCCTTGCAAAATAACAGCCAGGCAAGATTTGGGGCAGCAGCTCTGAGAAGCTAACAGAGGTAGTGAAAAAGCAAGTGAATGAAAAACATGTTTATCACTGTCAGAAAAGGGAACTACAAATATGGAAAGGAGAAAAGCTGGAATGAATTCTGTGAATGTAGGTTTTGGGTATTGGGGTATTGCGGTAAAGTTAAGGTATTGGTGTGAATTTAAGGCGAGAGAAAGAGAGAAACATAGGTAAAACGTGTGTATATACTTATGCATGTGCACATTACATATACATGCACATATACCACATATATATTATTTTTTCATAGTTTAGCCAACTGAGTGGGACTGGAAATAGTGACCTCAAGTGTCAATAAACACATCTAGCTTATTATTTCTTGGTTTCTAAATAACATTTTCCACTAACAGGAGTCTGGGCTCATTAGAGAAATGGCTTATTCAGGGACTGGGGCAGGAAAAACACAAATAAGCCTAGAACATATTGATGTGCTGGAAAATAAGGGAGTCATCAGAGAATGATGGGGAAATGTCAAAAATGACACAGAAGCCAACTGAAAGTTGCTCCACTGGCCAGATTTGCAGCAATTTGAGCATCAAAATACAGAATAATATTGTTGGCATTTTATGTAACAAATAATGGAATTAGAAAACCACCATTTGGCAAAAATCATAGCAATAACTGATTCAAGCAAGAATCCTCGATGGTTGCTAAAACTAGTGGGTGAAAGTTTGATAAGGAAAGCTAAATTTACATACTCTCAAAATGTCTTCCCACAAAACGCAAAGTAAATACTCATTACAAAGGAAAATAGTAACTAGGAGACATCACTTTAATCAAGTGATCAGAGTTAAAGTCACCAGTAATGAGAATGGGAATATTGACATTATAACCATCTCTAGGATAAAGTACAAGAAGAACACAGCGTCACTTAGGTAATGTTCCTGCCAGATACATAGGTAGAGACAGGTGGGAAGGCAGGTAGATAAATAGGTAGAGAATAAAATAAAGCAAGTGTGGTTAAATGTCATCAATTGTGGAATCTGGGTATAGGTGTTCATTCTTCATACTATGCTTGCAACTTTCCTGTAAGTTTACAATTATTTTAAAATAAAAGTAAAAAAAAAGTAGTATAGCTAAAAATTGTCCTTTAGAAAATGACAAAGTAGTTTCACATAAAGGAAATCAGCTAATGACAGTTGCTTGGTAATATGTTGGTAAGCACAATACAACTTTTAGTCATTATTTCATTGTGTTTCTAGAGACAGTAGCTAAGTTTATGGGAGCTTTGCTACAAATGGGACCTTGGGTGAAGTTATCACCAAATAGAGAAAATTAGTAAAATGCTTACTGTCAGCAGGCCTGCTGGGAGTGGCATCTGTACCTGTACATTAATTCTTGTATTTACTGCTGTAACATACCCTGCCTTGATGTGGATTACAAATGTGATTGCGTTGTGGCACATTATTTTGCGTTTAGGTTCTCCTCAGAAATCAGGAGTTCAAGTACCTTAGAAAGCATCGATAGACATAATCTTTATATATTCTTGCCAACTGTTTGAAAAACACAACTACACAAACCCTTCGCCCCTGCTTTAGCAATAGAAGAAGTGGAGGCTGTACAAAGTTTGCCCTTTGGTGTATTAAAAAATAGTAATGGAATATAGAGTTGAGGATATAATAAGCACAAATTTTTTGTCATGTATTATATGACAATTAATATATAAAATAGTATTCTGAGACAGACTTTCACCACATAGCAATGCACACACACAAAAACATTGTAGCATTGATTACAATAGTCAAGATTAAGAAATCATCTAAAAGTCCAAAACACATACCTGATCAAATTATTGTCGTATATCTATATAGTAGAATTCTTCACAGTTATTAAAATCATGTTTTAGGTAAATTTAGTGATTTTTTAAAAGCTCTAGGGGGCCATCTGGTGGCGCAGCGGTTTAGTCCGCGCTTGGCAGCCCGGGGTTCGCGGGTTCGGATCCCGGGCGCCCGTGGACGCACTGCTCGTCAGCCATGCCGTGGCGGCGTCCCATATAAAGTGGAGGAAGATGGGCACGGGTGTTAGCCCAGGGCCTGTCTTCCTCAGCAAAAAGGGGAGGATTGGCAATGGATGTTAGCTCAGGGCTGGTCTTCCTCACCAAGAAAAGAAAAAAAAAAGCTCTCTATATATCACAGAGAAAAAAGCAAAAGCAGATTAGATAAATGTAGTCAGTATGGTCCTCTGAACACACAAATACATATTTACAACTCTAAAAATTGTTTTCTTTGAGTGACTGAGTTGAGTAATTATTATTTTCTCATTTGCAGTTTTGCTTTTTCTGAATTGTTGTTATGAATTTGTCTTGCTGTCAAAATCAGGGGAGTATGCTAATTTCATTTTGCAAATGACATATATATATTTTAATGTATTTCCTTTCTATTAGTCCAGGTTTCATCACATTTCTTAGAAGCCTTTTATAGGCTGAAAGAAAATTGAGGTTGTATTTACTCTCAGAAGTAAAATTGACTCATTTTAGTTCCTATACTTGTATCAGGTTGGCTTGAATGCCAGCAGAGATTAATGGGTGATTCTTTATCTATGGTTTTCCAGGACTGCCTCATTTTAGAAGCAAAGAGCTGTGTGAAGCATCCTTCCATTTTATGCCCCTGCTTCACCAAAAACACCTAACTTTTTTAAAAAACCTTCTAATTATGCTTTTCTTCACAAATATTCTCCATCAAAAATATTTGAGTGACAATTAGCTATTTCTGCCCATTTACTAACTTCTATATGACCTCAGATTGAAAAAAAGATGTCTGATTAAAACGACTTAAGTCTATGAATCTCTTATTTAAATACCTGAATCGATAGAAAACACAGTGGATTTCAGACTCTTCTTTCAGCTTCCTCAAATCTGTCTTAAAAATGGATACCCCATCTAAATATTTAAAACATAATTGTTACTTGAAGTTATATGATGACTCAATAAATTAATATCTAGACAATAGTAAGAGACACAAATGAAATTGCACTGCTTCTATAATAGAAAATATAATCATGTTATCTTGAATCTTTCATTTATTTAGTAAGTTCTCATTGAATGACTACTTTGTGAATATTATTGTATTCTCAGCTAGGGAGTACAATGAGATATTTGGGAAAATTGATTTTTTCTCTTTTGCTGGTTAAATTTAGGCAAAAGCCAAAATAGTGAAATGATTAAATTACAGTGAAATAAATCTTTCTCTAAAAGTAAAGGGAAATATTAAGTAGCAGTGTAGTGCAATCATACTCAGTTTTTCGTATGCAATGCTAATCATTGTTCATAGATGATCCTCATTCCTCCGGAGTCAAGAGGACCCGCAAATTATCACAAAGTTAATCATGATGGGGAACTGATAAAACGAAAAGAAAAATTATGTGTTTGTTATACTGTTAGTGGTTTATATACCTACTGCAAATGTAATCCCATTTCCATAGCCTCCTAAATCCTGGAAGCAATCTGTGGTCCTCAATCCAAATAGCTGAACTTAGTATGTCACCAGGATAATCCTGTTATCCGTGGAGAGCCTGAATTAAGTGCGAGGTGACCTTGGCAATATACCCGTTTGCGTCCTGGAACGTAATATGATTACACTTCCATGTCATTATTGTAATGTTGCTTTATCATTATTGCAGAGAATCTGGAGCATTTTTCAACCATCCATAGGAGATGGGGTTAAAATGGGAGGGAAAAGACTGTTAGAATTTTTCAAGGAAAATTTTTTTCCTTCAAGAGTAGCTAATGCAAGAGGTTTCATAGCCCCATCTAGTGGTCAGGAACTAATTTACTGCACCTGTCACCTAGACCAGCAGCTCTAGTTTGAAGATGTGTATGATTTCAGCAATTGTGGAGTATCACTGTGTTCCTAGCTAGTCGGATAAAAGATAAAGATGCCATGTTAAGCGGAAGTTGAATATTAAACAACTACCTGTCCATTTAGTAATTCTCGAAATAATAGAAACATTCATCTAAAGAACTAAACTCATTTAGGAGTTACTTTGTCTGTTTGAGAGCTGACTTCTTGTTTAACAAGTATTTCTAGTATTTATATAAACCTTAAATAGCATTTGGTAAAAAAGTTTGATAACAGAATCATATAAACAGTTTTTGATGTTTCAGATAATATTAGCATTGCCTCGGTCATATAAGTGAAATAAAATTTCAAAGAAGCTTTATAACTAATTCTGTGTCTTGGTCAAATTTGGAATATTTATGGTTATAATCCTTCTAGAAGTTCAAGACACAAATAAAATAGACTGAACATATCTCCAAGCTAATCCACACATGTCTGTGCTCACCACAGCCCAAGTATTGAAGGATTCCAATTTTTAAATTTTTTATATACCAACCTTCAACCATGAAAATATTCTTCAAAAACTTGTTCATAGTCAGAAAAGATTTTTAAAACCATTGTGTAACAGAAAAGAAAAATGCCAGTGAGTCCACAAAGTTACTGTGCATTTCTACTTAGGAAGCAACATGAGAAGAAGCATCTAGAGACTGAAACGTAAATCCATCAAGAACTGCATGTCCTTCAGGAGGTTATCAAGTCCCGTGTCACTGATACAGCATCATGTAGTGTAGAAAGCAGAAGTGCTGCACAACATACTAACCAGCTGTGAGGGTTCCACTGTTCAGAGATGTCACCTCTGGCCTCTTAAGCAGTTTCACAGGCATCATCAATAAACCATAATCAGCGTGTAATGGTCCGACAAGATCACCAACAAGAAGAGCTTGGAAGCCAGCCAGTCCGTCAGCACTGACAGTTCACTGCAGTTTAGTCCTCCTGAGTTGGACATGTTTAGCAAATTGATGACAACAAGGAGTACAAACATCAACCGTTGGGCAGGAGAGAAAAGTAGAGAGAGACCCGCAGGAAATGCGGGAAATATGCCCTAATGGTGAACTGAAATCTTTAAACAAGGCTAGAGCAGCCAGCCAGACTGGAGGTTTAAACAGTTCAGTAAGTAGTTGTTTCTAGTCCATGCAAAGCAGATATATATCAGTATATTAAAAAGTCGTATGATTCACACATCAAGAATCATAATCATTTGCAGGGTTTAAGTACACAACTAAAAATGACAACTAAAATATTCATAGGTTAGTCTATTTAGGATTCAAGGATGCAAAGCATTCCCTAACTTTTCAATATTGATAATCATTATGAATTTTGACTATTTTCACCCTACCAGAATATTTCCATGAGTTTTAATCAACCATGGATTGAGACTATTGACTCTCCTGTTACCAAGGAACAAATGTGAATTTAGGAATATCAAAAAAGACTGTAGCGATGATGTTGATAACTGGAATTCCAAAAGTCAAAAGCAGAAAAAAACTGGATTCTTTGTGATCACTGTCCCTGGGGAGATAGTTTTCTCCACCCCTGGGTGAAAATGGGCTCATCCCATGATTTCTAGTCTCTCTTTGACAATAAAAATTCCTTTGATCACTTTGAGTCACACAGAGTCATCATTCTCTAATACAAATATCCGGTATCTCTCAGTCATAATCATAACTGAAACTCTTGCGTTAGCTTAGATTGTGAACCAGTGGGGGAGGGGAAGGGGTGGATTAAGAGGGGAACATAGCTGGCTTGTCTTTGTTTTGGGCTCCTCCATGGTTTAAGTGGGAATTAGGTGGGGAATAAAGTTCAGAAGAGTCCTCTCCCCATCAGTGGCATTGGTCTAATCTCACAGCACTTTCTACTGGCCTGCCATATTTAAATCTGACTCTTTCTCGCCAGTTTACTTGGGAACTTAGAAAACCACTCCTCCCTACTCCCTTTCTTGCCTCTTCTCCCTTCAACCCCTCTGTAACTCTGGGTATCTGTCACCTGCAATTCCCTTAAAGCAAGAAAATCTTTCTTCTCCCCATCAATTTATGACTCCTACTTTACCCTCTTCTTCTGCCGTATGACCTGAAGCCGCCTTAAATTTGCTGTATTCATGGTCTCCTCTCAGGCAAAGTCTCTTACCATAGCTCCAGGCCAGCTCACTCTTCCAAGTGACCCTCTGAGACAGGGAAAATCAACAGCTTTTGCCCCTAGAAATTCTGGGAGTGAGTACAGTTCATTCTCAAGGCAGACACATCTTACTCATCCATCGAAGTAGCTAACAAGCCACAGTTAAGCCTCTGTGCTCCACAGACTCCACTGGAAACATACAAGCCTCCTTAGATGTCTCTTTGAAACCCTAATCTCCAGACTTGAGCAAGGGGGAAGCAAAACCCATCTCTCTACTAGGATGGGGTTCAACTCAGCACACCCACAACTCTCTCCAAAAAAAATTCTCTCTTTTTCCCCCAAGTCCATTCTTGGTCCCTTCAGTCCTTTTTATCACCCAATAACTAAGGATCATAAATTGTTCTTAGCCACTTCCTTTGAAAGTCTTTCTTAAGTGATCTAGCAAACTTCCAATTGGAATACGTGGATGGTTGGCACCTCTTGTCTTGGGGCTTCTCTTAGTTTTCTTTACCTGTGACAAGGATCTGAGGACACATAGAGAATGTTTTATTTAGGAGGTGATTCCAGAAATACCAGTGGGGAATGGAGAAGTGAGCCTGAGAAGGAAAGGAAACCATTAAAGCAACTTTCTGCCGTGGGTACTTGGAGTCTAACCCTGCAGGGGAGGCTCTGGGAGTTAGTATAGAAAAGTGCTTCAGATTTATCCCCACCAAGGATCAAGGAAACCAGGGTGTTCATACAACCATGTTAAGCAGTAACTGGTTGAAGTTCTATTCCCAGAAGAGTGGGCGTCAGTGTTAATTTTCTAGCTATTCTGGCATAGAATGTCATATGTGAAGGTAGAGCAGGCTCTGACCACAGAGAAAGTGCTCAGAGAAAAACATACAAGTGCTGTCTCTGAAATTTGGACCAGTGGTCCTGAAACAATAAAACCTGAGTACATATGGACCAAACAGTTGCTGCTACAGGGCCCAGTAGCCGAAGACAGAGCAAGTCTTATTTTAACATACAATTGAACTGACAAATGATAGTACTAAAATAGAAATCAGGTTCTTTAAAGGTGATTGTCAAACTCCATGTTCCTTCCATGATGTGAGTGGTGTCTATGAAAACTGTAAACACTGACCAGTAACACCAACATTCTCTTTGAAACTCTGAGCAGAGTCCCTGAGCTGGAATCTTTATAGGCCTTCTGACCAGGATCTACTCTAGAAATGAAACATATCTCATCAGAGTTGCATTGGAAACCTTGAGTCCAGAAAAGCAAAATGAAAATCTCTCTCCATTTCCTCTCTCAATTTCTGCTCTAATGCAATCTCTGAAAACAAGTTCCTATGTGTTACATATTCTCCTATTATGTCATCAACCTTTTCTTCACAATTCTCTTTCAACCTCCTTGCCGTAGCTGAAATCTGGCCCTCTTCCAGTGACAAGACCTTCTGCTGCCCTTGTCTACATTCTGCTCTCAGCTGCTGCCTCCAGATCACTGCTACCTCCTCCTTTTATTTAAAAGTCCTTCTTCCTCAACCCCTACCACTCATTGTCTCTTTCTATTGGACCATCTTCCAAAATTCATTTAGAATGTCGGCACATGGTTTATATGTCCATGTAAGTAACATATATAACGCCTATGTCTCATAGTTCTTGAATGCCTTCAACTTGGCACTCACTTCACCTCTCCTCTTCACATCTATAGCTGTCATGAAAGTTTGCCATCACACAGAATCACTCCACCTCTGAAATCTTACTCTATAATATCTTTGTCTCTGTTATAATCCCTATTATTATAGTGTTTTTAGTCCTCATCTCCTATAATGTCTTGTTCTTCAAGAGTTCTTTAACTGGTCATTTTGTCCTAATCTACAAATTCTTCACGTCCTCACTTTCCTCCCACTGAGGCTAACCTTTGTCATTACCCTCAATCCCCTTGCCCTTATGTCACATTCAGCAAGTAACCCCCTGACTGTGAACGGATCTGCCTTTGTGTCTTGTGTGAGAGCTGTTTAAAAATGCTAAAATAAGAAGAGGTAGAAAGAGGAGAAGGAGGAGGAGGAAGATAAAGAGGAGGAGGAGAGAAAAGAAAAATTTTAAAAATTCAAAATTCATACGTATACATTTTCTTCATTATTTGTTCTTCCCTGGTGTTCCCTCTTCCATTTCTACAAAAATCTCTGCTGTTATTTTCAAACTCCCTAATCCAACACCTACTCAGTCACTCTCAATACATGATCATGCCTGCCATGACACAGAGAATTTGGAAAATTCTGGTGAAAACACACTTTTCTTATTGGTCTTAAAGAAAAATTTCTCTCCTCTAAGAATCTTTTTTCCTACTCCATAACCTGTTAAGCATTGTGAGTTTTTCGTTTTTGAAGGAAATGATTGAAAAGCAATTTTCTTGCCTAAATGAATATATTCAATCATGAAACACTAAATTAACATGTGCACCCTATTTTATTAGTGGCAAACACACAATGCATCATAATTCACATTGTGAAGTTATCAGGATGCAGTACTTTTAAAAGAGCCAGAGACCAAAATCATAGTAAATATTTCAGGCTCTATACACCAACCAAATTTAAATTCTCGAAGTTTAGGATCTGAATCTTTTGTATTTTGTTTTCATTTATTATTAATTTATTAGTAGAGAAGTGACATAATTTAGGAAGACTCTTATATTTTGTTTGAATCAGAAATGAAATTTTAGTGGCAAGTGCCAAGAGCAAGAGTACAAACTGGAGGTAATAAAACCCTAATCTATTGTGGGTGTGCCATCAAATACTTGTTGCACTAAATACTTGTGGGAAACTATTAGTGAGAGGTTGAATATGGAATGTGAATGAAAAGGACTTCAGAGTTAACTTTACGAATTTTGAGCCGAGGAGAATGATACAATCATCATTGTCTCATTAATGTAAGTAGGATGGATGTAAATCAGAATCTTTGTATGGGGAAGAATAAATCAAATTTTAAATGCATTAATTTCAAGGTAGTGATTCAACATCTTACTGGAGACCTAAGACGAAATAAAGAAATGGGACCAGAGCTTTCTTGGCAAATCAAAGCCAAAGTATTAAATGAATAACTTCATCATAAAGGCAAAAGTTACAACCAGGGGACAGGAAAAGTGGGTAAAGAGAAGGGAGACATGAATACATCAGTATAGAAAAATATCATCATGTTCTTATTTAGGCCAATATCTCTTTGAGTGGGGTGGGGCAGAGAGCTTTATAGTCAGTATAAACAGTAAGAAGAGCTTCAATTCTTCACTAAAGTTACTAAAAACATCAAATGACTACTCTTTTAAAGACCCTTTCTGATATGAGTTCAGCGAATGCCTTTTGTATTCACAGGAATATTCAATAGTTCCTAGTCAAAAAATATTTTTTTCTCTCTGCCAATGGTAAAAGCTTTTTTGTTTTCTGCCATTGTCCATTTGCAGCCTTGTGGATGCTCCATTCTGCTTATTGATTTCATCATTCCATGCCCACCTAACTGGCTCTGTTCGTCCTTCCTTCTCCTCAGTGGGTTAAAATGTAACATGCACAAAGTGCCTGGTATCACAGTAATGTGAAAAGATGGGAGAACTTGTTAATGCACAGGCAGAGGAAGCAAAGTGTAACTAACACTATGAGTGCCACAAGGAAGCATATCAGACACAGAAAAAGAAACCAACATTTTCGGTACCCGTCACTACATCCTGTACCTGTACTACATCCTCATTTCTACTGAATGCTGCTATTTACCTGACAGCCCCTAAGAGCAATTTGGGAGCCACTGTGATTTCTCAAATAAACATGCATTTCAGTTTGTGTGCTAATCTTGAGAACTCATTTTAATTACCCAGTAGACATTAACAATGTCTTCCCAGCTGTTACTTTCTATTATGTCCTGTAAATGAGCCTTTTGGCTCTTTTTAAAAATGCATCTTCGACCTAAAGATGATGAGGGTGCTCAAGCAGTTGTGAGAGTAGATAGTATAAATTCTCCTTGGTTGGGAAATGAAGTAGGCAGCTTTCCTAAAAATTATGCTGGTATTTGACTTCCACACATGAACACACATTGTGTTGAAGATTTTCATGAATTATATCCTTAAAATATTTGAAATAATACCCATGTAGCCTTGATGAGAATCCCTCTGGACACCACTTTAAATCTATATAGGAAAATGCTTATTACTTAGTTAATCAGGTCACTAAAAGGAACAAGAATGAAAAAACATTCAATCATAAACTACTTTTCTGCTTAATGCTTCACATCATGGTGTTATGCCCTTTTGGCTAAGGGTAGCACATTCTTATTGAATAAAACAAATTTTATTCCTCCATGATTTAGAAGATCTAATGATTCTTTTGGCCCATCAAGTTTGAAAAGCTTTCTATCAATATACGAATAAATGCAAGTATATAACAAATTACACTGTAATACAGTCATATGTATAACTAAAAAGATGACTTTCTCCTAATTCAGTTGCTTTTACAAATTCTTTTTCCTCAGACACCTGAAAAGAAATTTGGAATTGGCTAGTTTCTTTCTTCAAAGCCATTCTGTCTTGAGAAACCCCAAAAAGAATTTTAAGAAAACTCTGATTATTCCCTGTTAGATTTCTTTTCTCGTCCAAGATTGTATTTCTAAAACACAGAAGTGCATCTGAGAACACATTTTTTCATTTTGTAGCAAATAGAAATTTATCCTGCAACTCCCTACAGAAACCTGAGAGAAAATCAATGATCACTTTGACAAGAACAATCCCACTTTCTTTTGAACGGGTCACCTAGCTCCTAGTAACGTGTTCTCCCAGGACAGTTTATCTAGAAAATCAGACCAATCACCCCTGAGCTTGCTCGACACTCTGGTTACCAATCATGCACAGGATACAAGAAACCTTAAACTTTACAACTACTGGGAAGCTATTTCTTAGTGTACCTATTTCATGGTAAGAATCATTATATGCGTCTAGTACAAAGAGCAGCAGCTGCTGTGACCATTTCCATTTAGATTTCTCTTTTAAGTCTGAATCAGTAAATGGAGTAAGGCACATTATCCTCTTTTAGGAGATGAATCGCTATAGGATATTGTTTGAGAACATGGTCTTTTAAGCCACACTAACGAAGTTTTGAATCCCAATTCCACCACTTACTGACTTTGTATCTTTGTATTCTCGGACATGTTACTTCAATCTCTGAACTTCAATTTCACCATTTGAAAAATGCAGATAATAATACCAAAAAGGATAGCTCTGTTCACTTACTTAGCTGATGCTTATAAAACCTTAGTATAGGGCCTTATACACGGTTAGTCCTCAGGAACAGTGAATTATTTTTATTAGTACTACTATAGTTCTCTATTTCTTTTAGAGAAAGAACCTATGTATTTTTATTCAACAATCTTCAAGGACAGTGTTAAAACCTGAATGCATAATGGCCATGATGCTATAATTATCTTTTAAATTTTGAAATATTTTTGAAGTGAATGGATTTACAGCCTAAATCTATAGCTCCAAAAGATCGTTGAAGTTTTTATTGACTCAAGGGGAAACAAAAAAAACGAGGCAGTATTTGAGATCTGGGATAAAAGCTCAGAGTATCAGGAGCGGGTAAAGCAGAGGTGAGAATTACCTTCTCCAGGTGTATTGATGTCTGTAATTGTTCATTACAGCACCAAAGCTGCCTCCTTAAGATCCCACATAGTGTACTTAATCCTCAGCAGAAACTCCATTTCTGACAGCGGGAGAAAGTGCACATGGATTGAGTCCTCCCCCCGTGAAGTTCTTTTTTTTTCCTCTCTCAAAGTTATTTCCAGCTATAATACAAAACTTGTGAATTGGCTGCTTCTTAGTAAATCTATGTCATTATAGCAATAGGTAATAGGCAGGTAGTTACAAGAGAGGAGGAGGAATTACCACATGCTAGTACTGCTGTAAGTGCTTTTCATGTAATGACTCACATAATCCTCATGACAACCCTATGAGATAGATACTATTGTCACCCCTATTTTACAGAGGAGGGAACACAGGCACAGGGAAATTTAAGTAACTCACCCAGGCTGATGGCTCATAAATGACAAACTCGGGCAGCACGGCTCCAAGGCACTTACACAGGACACTACACTGTCTGAGAGAACAAGATAAGGATGGCGACTAATTTAGTATAACACTGATTTTTAAAATTTTGCCTTGTAATCATAGTAAATCCATTTAATAGATGAGATAATTGAAAACAGATAAATTAAATGAACTATCCAAGATCTCAGAGCTCTTCAGAGATGAAGGCTGGAGGACCACTCAGATTTGTTTTTATGAATGCTCTTCTTGTTCTTCTGTACAAGAGCCCGAGAGTCGCAAGATGGAATGGTAATGAGTCTGCAAACTGCTTTGGTAACTATATTTTACCTGGAGTGAACAGATTTGTTTACTTCTATAAACAAATAGAATTTTGAAAGGCTAGCATTAAAACCCCGCCAAATGGCACACCCTTTAATAATAAATATAGCTATTATGGTTGCTTAAGTTATATTTAAACAAATTCATTGAATTTGGATAAAGAATATCAAGATAAAAACCATTTAGGAATATGCATTTTGAAATAACTATTTACAAGGGCCACTTGCCAAGACAAAAAAGTTGTCTAATTTTCTCTAGTCTTACAGAAATACTATTGTAACTTTAAAATGTACTATGAGATAGAGGAATACTTTCCAGCATGTACTGGGTATAGAACAAGCTGGTAAAATAATCTGAACTACAGATCATTATTGGTTAATTAAACTCTGTTTTATAGATTCAAAAATGATAAAGCAATGTTACCACAACATTTTATTAGATAAAAGAATAAGGAAAAGAAACTAAACTGTTAGTGTGTTGTACATTATGCAGGGTTTATTAAGAAACATAAATCTCATTTCTATGATGGGGCTCAGATGAGAGGTAAGAAATATATAAAGTCAGCTCTTCCCTATTTACAGCAAAGCATCAACTGTAGCATAGTTAAAATGAGTATAATGCTTAACAAGCATTATGAATACTGTCAACAATCAGTGATGAGATATGGGTCAAGTGACTTAATTTGGGGGTCACAGTTTCCTCATCATTCAGATTAAAGAGTTGTACAATATGATATCTTGGATTCTTCCCAGTTCGAGTAGTCTATTTTCTACAGAAAACTGGTTGATAACAGCTGCAGTGATATCAATTAATAGTGAACATGAAGAGGGTCTAGCCATTTGAACTATGTTATTTGTGCCGTGGTCTAGATTATGAGTTACGTAGATAAATAACTTCAGTATACTCAGGACTTCCTTATTTTTCTATTCATTTAGTCAACAAGTATTGCCGAAAACCTACTGTTTACTGCCTCTATTCAAAGGGCTGGGACGCAATGATAAGGAAGACATACTGCCTCTCCTAGAGAAACAGACAGCCTGACCAGAAGGCAACATATTATATTTAAAAATCTCTGTTTCTCCATCTAAATGCTAATTTAGTGCTCTTGCTGTAGAAAGAACAGATCTATCAGAGTTGAAGTCCTAAGTGAGGAATATAAGGAAGCCTTAACAATGAAGACAATATTTGAGCTAGGTTTTGTATGCTAAATAGGAGTTTACTGAGGGAGAAAGAGCATGAAAGACAGAAGGAAGAGCTTGTACAATGACACTAAGTAAAAAACGGCATGGTGAGCCCAAAGCTCAGGGTGATAGGAAGAAGATAAGAAAGGGAAGAGGTGAGAACAGTATTCTTTTAGAAAGTGGATTATACAGTGAATCATATAATTAAGAAAATATTTATTTTCTCTTGGTTAGCATAGGGGCCTCTCTGGTGAGCAACCACGTGGGAAACAAAAAACTTTAGGAGTGGAACTGATTTTTATCCAAATGTCTCATCCCCACAGGGGGCTTGTTTTAAACATCAGCCTAAGGTTTGCCAATGGCCCTATCAAATGGCCAGGCCATTAGCTATAGCCCATGAGTCCAGTAGGTTCACAGTTTTCTATATGCCTACCAAAATGTCTCTAACTGTAGCAATTCCTGTCAGGGATTAGGGGTGAAGATTAGCAGGAGTATATATAGATAATACAGCAATACCAAAAATACATTCAGTAGTGGGGCTGTAACAGTAGAGGTTCATAGGGGCCCGAAGGCACCCAGCCATAGTCAGACTTGGGCAAGAGTCCCGGTGGTGATGTCCTCAGATCCAAAACCAGACAGCATTATTTATTTTCCCCTCGTCTTGGTGCCAAGTCACCACAGTCACTTGTCCCCTAGAGTCTAGAAGGCCCAAGAAATGCCAATCTCCCTCACCTCCTCACTGAACTCTAATTTTGGTGTAGGGCCTTTGGTCACTCCTGGGGACTGAGGGCCATCAGCTTAATCCCTAATCATATTTACATCCAAAAGCCAAGAGGTCTGGACAAAAGTGAGTGATGCACCAGATCACAGGGAAGGATGGCGAGAACACTCATATCAGTTATGGTGGCCACCTGTCAGGATTTGGCCGCAAATTTTGTCAGGGAGGGAGCCAGGTTGAGCAGCTGGCCAGGTGCAGACAGATTTTTTGGTCTTATGTCACAGAGCAAGTTGGTTTGAGAGGATTCCAGGCCTCCCCAGAGGAAGGTGGTGCCCAGCCGGCAGAGGCGGCTGCTGCTCGCACTCTGTTATCCTGGCAGTGGCTGCTGTCAGGGCACTCTGAAGAGAGACGGTTTGTGGTAATGTGTCCCCTGACATGCCGCTCTCCTTTACTAACTTTAGCAAAATTACCTCCAGAGGGCATGTAATTAAGTCTCTAAGATCTCTTAGCGACCACTGGGCAAAACAATCGCAAAGAGCTCTACACTCTTTTTTTTTTCCCATATGAAGTTTCGACAGCTTACTGCACTGCAGTGTTGATCAGTGCCAGGGATCTCCTTAGAATTTCTCAGCTCATGGGAGCCCACTGACCATCCCTGTTCCCATTCGTGAAGGGCCTAAGCAGTAGATAGGGAACTGCTTCCTTAGCTTTCTCTGAACCCTCTGTTGTATGTCTAATCTGACCCACTGGGTGAGTCTAGCTAAAGAGTCAGGGCTAAAGAAGAGAACCAAAGGTCCCCCTGGGAACCAAAAAGCCTATATAAACAATCTGCTAGCATCCTCCAAGAATGCCCATGGTTTCTGCTGGCACTCCCAAGGCCCTTTGGCAAAATGCCCCACAGAACCCTCAAACTCTTGCACACAATCCACAAGCATCCTTCTAGAATGCCCTGTGGACTCCTCTAGCACCTCACAAAGGTGCCCCATGAGATTTTCAGGCTTTTTGTTCTTCTGGAATGGCATTATGCTTAATCGGCTATCCTCCTCATAGAGCCAGTTCATCAAAAGATCAGGTGAGCTGGAAAGAGATGTACTCTCAGGTATCAGAATAGCCAATTAACAACAAGGAGCCAAAAGTAAAGTATCAGCAATGGGTTTAATCACTTATTGTGGTAGTCTAAACAGGAAGCTAAAACCAGGGAAACCACCAGCTCCTGCTGTTCCATCCTCCCCCGTGGAATAGCACATCAGTCAAGGGTCAGGTGAGTCAGCACAGAAGTAGGGGTGGTTTCACTGTTGAGGGAGCCCCAAACAAAAGATTCCTGCAGTTTTATAGACCCAGGAGCAGGAGAGCAGGGTGAGGGGGAAAGGCTAGGAATGGAAAAGCACTGAGTATTAAGTCAGAGGGGTGGAAATGACTTCAAGCTTCCCTGCTAACGAGACATCCAAGGCACCTGGGATAGAAATGCAGCTAGCGTAAGACCATGGCTAGCTGGAGGGCCCTGAGTCCTTGACTGCAATGTGTTGGCTGTGCACCAAGTCTGTGTAGGGAGAGCAGCTTTCCCTGTGAGGCCTGCCAGATTGGGCCTGCAAAATCACACATGCGTTGTCTGGTCAGGAGCCAGATTTTTCAACATGGTTCGCTAAGAAGTTAAATTTTTGTCCTATAGGTAATAGGAAACCAAAGAAGGATTTAAGGATGGAAAAATGTCATGGGCTGCTTTGATTTTGTTTTTATTAATTGGAATTATGGAAAATAGGATCAAGTGGAGAAAAACAGGCAAAGAGAGAACTCTGCAATAATCCAAAGAAATTCCATTCTGAACCATGATTATGGCAAGAGGGTGAAGAGAAGTATTTAGGTAAACAATTCAGGGATGAATTCAATAAGAACTTGGATAGAGAAGATGAAAGGAGTAAATAAATCATTGTCAATAGCAAACATTTTAGCTTGAGAGATAGGGCACTGGATATTTTTAGTGAAGATGGAGAATATAAGAAGAATATAAGTTAAGAGAGAAGTTTATGGTTGGGTGGAAGTTAGTCTAATGATTTCTAATTATTTTGACAGCTAACAAAATATTCTGACATAAGGCATATTCTAGACATATTCTAGAGTTTATATGAGAGTTGGAACCTAGAAATACATCTGAGAATTAGCAGGTAGATGTTCACTGATTATGCCAATTATCCACATAACTGAGAAAACAATAAATGCATGCCATTCTTATATGAATATTTAGAAAATATGATTTACAGTTTTAATTTTATGACTATAATTTCTCATTCTTGCTGTGTTCACAACTTTAAAGAGAATGTCCATCTGAATATAAAATGGCTCTAGAAAAGAGTTGTGAATCATTAGGATAGCATGTCTATAAGGTAATGAAACAGATTTCCTGTTTAGTTAGTGAAAAGATGATAGATATAGATAGATAGACATATGCATGAATATATATATAATATGTGTATATTATATACTATGTTCAGTATATATTGCATGTATACGTTCAGTATACATCAGCCCAGACAATAACCAACAACATAAAATTGATTCAAGAGGAAAATAAAGGGAAACAAGAATTGTTTCAATCATTTACTTACATTTTACATTACTTTTCTTTAACATATAACTTTACTTTCTAGAATTAACCAACTATTGTGAGCAACCAGGGATGACTTACTTGGGGTGGCCCCATTCTGGGCCTATATACCCTTTTTACTAATTCCAAGGTTTTCTTTGCTTCTTACTTAGCTCAAAATCATCAAAAAAAAATTTTTTAACAACTACATATTTTTTTAAACCTAACAATACCTGTCATAATTTGTTCAGTTTTCCTTTCTCAGTCATCAGTTTTTCTGTAAACTATTCTTGCCTCTTGTAGTACTGTTAGTTTTGTCTACCTTTGAACTTATATATATACCAGCACTTATCTTATACTTAGTTATGAGCTACTTGAGGGCAGAGATCTTGCCTTATTACTTCATAATTCCAAAAGCTAGGTCAAAAAACATTTGTGAATAAGTGAATGGAGGATCAACATATTGAAGATGTACTGGGAGTTTTGAATTCTTGGCTAGAGATACCTCTTCCTTATCTTAAAAGTTGAATGTTTTTTTTAAATAAAATTCATGTACTCTTCTCTTGCATTTAACAACTTGGTCATACCTCTGGAGGGTGGAATCCAAAAATTATTCCTTAATTCTAAAATTAATGTGCAGATACCAGATTTAGATTAAACTATAGCTGAAAAATGTCACCCACCAAATAAAAATAAATAAAAGTAAGAGATATTTTAATATGTTTTTCTTTAAAAAAAGAGAGAAATGAAAGATATGGCCATTATATTTTTAATAGTGAATAGAATTGAGATAAACTAAGAAAAGCAAGGCAATATGTGTTAGACTGTTGCTTCCAATTTCTGAAATGAATTTCATTCTTACATCCCAAGCATTAAAACTGTAACAAACTGAAATAGATTCTGCCTAAACAAAAGAAAATGGTATAAACAGTTCCCCACCAAAAAATCTTTAAATTCTTCTTTTACCTTCACATTTATTAATGTCCCTATAAAATAAATTCTCAACCTTTGAGTATATTGATGTTTAATTCACCTTAGAAATGTGTGTATAAATATTCAAACAGTAAGAGAAAGATAGGACTCATGGGATTTGGAAGTGTGGTATTACAGGTTTAGCCTTACCATGGAGGAGAAAATGAAACCTTCTTCCTACAGCATTTCATGGTAGTTAACCATAAAATAAAATTGACAGGTTGCCAACACTGTAAAAATCCTATACAAATATAGGTCATGGTATTCAGCCCCCAGTTATGTCTCTTGATAGCAATTTTTCTGAGCACTCAGTTGGTTTAAACTCTGTTTTGGAATGTCAGCCTGGGTTGGCAGACACTTAGAACAGCCTGACATAGAAAGTCAAAGCTTAATAAGACTACTCGGAAAGCAGCAAATCACAAGGGGCTCATTATTGCACCAAATATGTAACTATCAATTCCTCACCAGAGGCCCTTACCTGATACGATTTTGAACAATTTCCTGGGGTATATAGGGCAATAAAAGACTCTGGGTGATATGTTCCTAATCAAAGTTTCCCATGTAATAGTAAAATGACCCCATTTATCACTTGGTCTGCTTGTCACCCACTTAGCGTATACTATTTCAGACATCCTTAGCCTACTACAAGAAACCGATTCTACACTATATCATGATGAATGACTCACCCTAGACTTCCCAAGCTTTCCTTTCTTGGATCAGGGTCACATGTACACTTGCTGCCAAATGGATTTCAGTTAATCCATTGAGAGGGGTAAAAACTACTTGTCAATCGAAAAAAGAAAGCTCAATTAACCAAGAATTTTAAGCATCTTTTAAGTACTGATCTCTAAGCAAGGTTCTGCTGAGGGGGAAAAAAAAAAAAGCAGTTCAGATATAATCCCTGCCCTCCGGAAGCTCATAACCTACCTTAGGAGAAGCATAAAATAAAAAACAGGTTAAGTGCTAAACTCTACGATACACAAATGAGAGTTAAACAAACGTGAGAAGAATAATAGTCAAACTATTAGATAATTTGCAGAGCAATAGGACACCCTATAATTCCATCTCCTTTCCATTTTCCTAGATTCTGTGTTATGCAGCATCATAAGATGTTAGTTTTAGAGACCATCCGGTAGTTTCACCCCTACTTATTGCTATTATTCCTTATATCCTAAAATCTGAGCACCTTGAAACCAAAAGGACTTATATTTGTTTAATTCCATTTTGGCATATTGTGGTTTTAGAATTTAATTTTTTTCTTTATAAGTTTTAATTCAGAAATTTTGGATAAAAAGTAGTTTTTGTCCAAAAAACACTGAAGCGTCTCTGGAGCAAGTCAGAGGAAAAACGAAGGTGGCAAAAGTGTACTCGGCTATCCAGAGACTATGTATTTAACTGACACCAGAAACTAATGAAAAATATCTCCTAATCTGACATAAGCCAGAATGGATGTAAATTGGTTGAATACATATTACACTTATTCAAAAATATTGAAAAGAAAATTCAGTCCACGAAGAGATAATGCCTGTCAGGCCTTATAAATCCTGTTTCTAGAACTTAAAAGAAAGTGTGACTCAAATGTGATTTATGATATTGGTATGTACATGTAGCTCTTCACAGAGATATGTTTGTGAAGAAGGCAAAGACACTGCTTCTAAGAACACTTTTTCAGCATTACATAGACACAATTACATAACTACAAAAACTCAAGGCCGTTATTTCAATTAGAATTTGATATTTAATCGAGAGACTCTGAAATGCCAAAAGATGTTCCTGGAACTCGTTGGTTATGGCCAAAGGGATGGGCTATTCACTAATTTAGCTAGCGATTCTTATAAGTGTATGAATGTGTGTATACATGGGTGTGTGTATGCATATGTGTGTATATAAACTTTTAATCATTCTGAAACTCTATTTATAATAATTCAACAATGGGATTTTATTTTAAACAATGAGAGACATTAAGTTAATGGTTCTTTTTAAAAATAGTGCAAAATTAGAAAAGAAAATACTCAGCATTACTACATTTACATGATGGATTCTAGAACAGCATCACAATTTCACTGACCTCATATGATGAAGATAAAGAAGGCATTCAAAAAAAGTTTAGTTATGGGGCCAGTCCCGTGGCCTAGCGGTTAAGTTCGGCATGCTCTGCTTCGGCAGCCTGGGTTTGATTCCAGGCACAGACCTACACCACTCATTGGTGGCCATGCTCTGGCAGCAACCCACATACAAAATAGAGGAAGACTGGCACAGATGTTAGCTCAGACTGAATCTTCCTCAGCAAAAAAAAAAAGTTTTGTTATAATTAGTATTATCAACATCATTATTATGTGACTTTATCCACCAATGTTGAGAGTTGCTCGAACTCCTACAATAAATTGCTGTTCTCTTGCAAAGGGAAGGATGAAAGTCTTCTGCACAAATTTTAAGCATGTGGGTATTTTGAGAGGATCAGTATTACAAGGAGCTACAGAATGTGGTTAGATAATCCAGCTTTATTTGAGGGGATGATCTGGGAGCAAAACATCCCAAAACTTTCCTAGGAAGTTAAAATTTCCCAAGAGCCATGGAAGGGTCTCTTAGTTTGTCTATATTAAATAAAGTTGTCTGGAAGGAAGCTAAAGATAGGAACATAACATTTGATGGCAGGAAACAAGAATGAAGTTAGGACTAGAAGCACTAGTTCAAACTCAGAGACATGGATTGGTACAGACTAGGACTGTTAGGTCATATTCCTGTTAAGCAAGACCTCAGGGAGCAGAGTAAGCAGGTAGATTTCCCACATCCCCTAAGAATGCCTGCCCCCCAGGAAACTTGGCGCAGGTCAGTTATTGTATGCACCACTTCTTTTCCTCTATACCATGGGATGGTTATAACCAGAAGGTCTTTGACCACGTGGAAAGTAAACCCTTAGCAAAAATATTCCATTCTGTTTGGGGGGAGCAAAATGCACAGACCTCTGTGAATCAATAATCTTTCCATTTTAGTTTGTGAAATTCAGCCATAGAAAATCCCTACCCTAGTTATCCAGAAAGTGAGGCTGGGGAAAAAAAGTTGGGGGTTACCTCTCTTCTTAAAAGAGAAATAAATCCAGATGGAGGTGATGAATAGGACAGGCATATCCCAATTATATTTTATCCTAGTGTTGGAAGATCATAAACATGGTAGTACACACTGTTTCTAAGAGTAGAGAACATATGGCCCAAGATGTAGACTGCAGTTTCTGCTTACTTTTTATGTTTTTAAATCCTCTCAAAGAGAGCTACATTTCCTGGCCACCCAAGGCATCTGAGAGACTTATGGAGAAACAGCAGGACCTCTGACTGATGTACCTAGAGTAAAGGTGGCCTGAGGGGATGCATTCACCGCTGGAGGGGATGGGCAAGCAACTCTTTCCAGGACTGAGGCTTAGGACTGAGCTAAGAAATTATATTCTATACGGTGCTCTCAAGGAGTCTCTCTACAGCCTTCAAAGACAGAAATCTAGGAACTAAGTCAAAGGAGACCTGAAATATGCTGGTTTGCCTGGAACTCCCAGTTTTAGCCCTGACCTTCTTGTATCCCAGGAAATTCCTCAGTCCTCGGCAAATTGGGATGGTTGGGTAGGGGCATATAAGTTATAGAATTCAATTTTGTGCCTTGAAACCCCTCACCTATGACTTAAGAGGTATATTTATGAAACAACTTTGAATGAGGATGAGAATTTTTTTTTCTATGAAATGATGTGGAGAAAGCAGTAGTGCCTAAATGACTATTACTAGAATTATCATAGGGAAAGTGTTATCTTATTATGAGAAAAAATGCAATAGTTTTATATTTGGGAGTGATACAAGGTAAACCCTATGTGATGTGATGTGACCCCTCAACACGAACACCTACCTATCTTCAGTAAAGCCAACAGAACTTATCAGTGCGTGGTGCGATTTTGTAATCATGAAACTGAAGAAGTGGCTGAGTGTGAAAATGAGTCAGTCCTGTGAAAGTCAAGATCCAAAAGGCAGAGAAAGCTGAGGAAAGATAAGTTAATACTTAGGGATTGGAGTGTGGACTACCATAAACCAGTGAATTCAGGTCACTGCAAGAAGGTTTCTGCTCGAAATGTCACCTTTTCAGAAATGTATCACCTGATAACCCTATACAAAATAGCCACCACCTATTCCCACCCACCTCTATCCCTTTGCCATGCTTTTATTCTTCTTCATAGCACTTTTCTCCACCTGACATATTCTGGGATGGAATTTTAGGGAGTTTAAAATATAATACCCGTTTCCTATGCTCCCATGTTTAGATTAAATTGAGAATTAAAACACAGGAAAGAGACAAATGAATTTGAAACTTTCAACTTGACTGCTCATAAAGCTGATATTGGAGTCCTCTGCTCTCTCCTCCCCTCACAGGGCAGTTTGGTTTGGATCTGTTGTGCGGCTGTACCTTTCCACAATGGCTGCTTCAGAGAGCTCTTGTAGAAGGAGAAAAAGAGCAAATCTCCATTGTGGAGAAAGAGGCCAGGAGAGTCACACAAGGTTAAGTTCATCCATGGAAATATGGGAAGGGGAAAGGAGGTTACCACCTCCTAAAACATTGTATATATGATTATTTATCTACAAAGTAAGCTCCATTAGGGCAGAGACTTTGTTTCATGAACTAATGAATCCTCAGTGTCTGGAAAAGGGTCTAGCATCTGAGGTGTTCAACAAATTTTAGTTGAAATTAATTTAAAACTGGGGAGACATAAATTAATTTCAACTAAGGGCCAGTGAGGACCTCAGATGACATCAGGAATATGTGAATTTGGGTTAATTAGGACACATTCAGGAGGGGCGATGAACTTGGTGATGTGCCATCCAGATCCTCCTTCAAGGAAAGACTTGCTGCTGAGGTGCAGGGAATGCTGTTAGCAGACAGCCTACAGCCATTAGTTCTTCGGAGTCTGCCTCCACTGCAGAGACATCCAGGATCACACTTTTCCCAGCGCAGCTTACGTCTAATGACTGAGCAAAGTGGGACTCTAAGAACCTGGCATTTCTGAGCTAGTGCAGGACTCCTCCGGTGGGCAATAATTGCTCTGGAACATCTCACAGGGTCAACTGCGACTTAGTCAGGCCTGCACCACAGTCCAACGTTTCTCTCTGCCCACTTCTTCCTCTCCCTTTCTTTCGTGAGTGTTGATGCTTAATAATCATTTTGCACACCTAATTCTGATAGGATGGGAAAATAGCAGCCATATTTGGCAACTAAAATGACATTGGTATCCTTGAGGAGGATGCCAATTGTTGGGAGGAGGCTAGATTTCAGTTGAGTGAACAAAAAATGGAGACAAAGTTCCTTTACACTCAAGAACTTTTGAGGAGAGAAGAGATGGTTGCTGTGATGAGAAGAAATAAGTAACAAGAAGGGCATAGAGAAGAGAAGAAAAATAACAGCAAAAGGCTTATTGTTTGTTATTTGTATATGTCAGGAAGCAGAGATTAAAAACAGCAACAGGAAAGCAAGTGACAATCACTGCCAAAACTGATATGTAAGAGAAGAGCAGAATGCCAGCTGTGAGAACTCAGAAGAAAAAAACAAAACACTTATGCATAGTAAGCACAATCAGTCACTACTGAAGAACTCCTTTAGGAAACTTGCATTGTTCCATCCTATGGAATGTACATAAGAGAGACTTTTTTTTTTTCCAAATGGAAAAAGACAAACAAACCAAGGAGCTATTCAAACAGAGCATCATGGAGCCACGAAAACCTTATTAGGCTGCTACCCTACTGGTGCAGACAGTAAGGCCTAGCAGAAAGGTGGTATTTTGTGGAGAGCTCAATTGCACTGGAAAAGGCATCTGTGTATCACCGTCAATGATATAATAGGCAGCTTCTCCTTCTTTATTTGTTTTCCTTTTTCTTCTTTTTATTTTAGTCTGCAGAATTTATTTTATTTTTATTTAGTCATGTTTTACATACAGTAATACACAGTCTAAAATTTTAATGTTTGAAGACCATTTTAAACTGACCAAATCACACGATTAAAGGTGTAACACTTCAAAAGGACTAGTTTCTTTAACTAGGTGTGGAAATGTTAACCAGGCAAAGTAAAATCTTATATACCACCAGATGTGTGATTAATTTTAGTATAGGATGAATGGTTGGAAGGGGGGAGGCACATATTTTGAGGTGATTTGGGTTTTTTCAGTCCCTGTAGTTATAAAAGAATATAAAACTATGTTTTTCTCCAAACATTTGATTCTTTTCAAAGATTTCCTTGTGCTTTCTCTCTGTTGCCCTAATACAACTGAAATAGCTGATGTCTTCAGTAGAATTCCAAAGATATCCCCCCAAGATTCCAGTCCCCTAGTTATTCAGGCAAAACTAATTTAGGTACTGCTGTGAAGGAAATTTGCAGATGGACTTGAGGTTACTAATCAGCTAAGAATGAAAAAAGAAATTAATCTGTATTACCTGAGTGGGCTCAATATCATCACATGAGTTTTTAGGAATATAAAAAGAAGGAAGAAGAGACGGTCAGACAAATGACCTAGAAGAGGAAGGCAATAGAGAGATGAGGCAGAGGGAAGTCAGAGAGATTTGAAGTGTGAGAAGGACTTGATTCATCATTGCTAGCTTTGAAGATGAAAGGGACCACAAGCTAAGGAATGCAGGAAACCTCTACACGCTGAGAGCAAACCCACCAATGACTAGCAAGGAAACAGAGACCCAAGTCCTGTAATCGCCAGGAACTGAATTATGCCGATAACCTGAGTGAACTGGGGAGGGGATCCTTCCTTAGAGCCTCTAGAAAAGAATGCTGCCCGGCTGAAAGCTTGATTTTGGCCTTATGAGACCAAGCCAAGAAGCAGCTGAGCCACATTGTGCCAGATTTTTGACCTATGGAAACTGTGAGATAATAAATGGGTGTTGTTTTAAGCGGCTCAATTTGTGATATTTGTTATAGCAGCAACAGAAAACTAGTACAGCTAATGACCAATTACATAACATTGCAGGTTTTACTCCCAGTTAAGTCTTTCCTGCCCAGGGTAGGTGGAGTCTCAATTTTATAATTCTGGATTTCAATCCTAATTTGTCTAAACTTTTTATGTACCATGCAACATGCTTTTAAATTGATAGGTGTAGGATCTTGAGGGTATTATGTCAAACGAAATAAGTTAGAGAAAGACAAACTCTGCATGATTTCACTCATATGTGGAAGATAAACACATGGATAGAGAGGACAGATTAGTGGTTACCAGAGGGGAAGAGGGTTGGGAGTGGGCGAAAGGGGTAAAGGGGCACATATATATGGTGACAGATAAAAATTAGATTATTGGTGGTGAGCATGATACAGTCTATACAGCAACTGATAAATAATAATGTACACCTGAAATTACACAATGTTATAAACCATAACGACCTCAGTAAAATATTGGAAAAAAAAATCAATAGATGTTGTCACTCCCTTCGTAACATAAGAAAACACTGTGCTGTGCAAAATAATGAGTTACTATCACTGGTACCATTGGAAGAACAATGATCTGTAAATTGAAAACATGATCAAGTGGTCAATTATAAATACCAATTACAGGTACCCTACCACAATCTGCACGGGATTTATCGTGGGTTTATCAAGAATACCTGGCATCACTTAAAATTTCTTGGAATCGACTAAAATAATTCCACTCAAATGGAACTAAAGTCTAAAGTACAGCTTGTAAAAATGGCAGAACTTGATAATGAAAGTATAACATTTATCATTTAAGCAAAACTTTAATTTTTGAGGTTTTAAAACATTTAAAAACATTAAGAATTCTTCTCGTTTCTTGGCAACAAGAGGTGAAAACGTTTTGCTTGAACACATAGGAACAGAAGCATTGCAGCTTGCCAGTCATTTGTGTAACACATTCTGAATGCACTGAGATTCTTCTGTGGTTCCTAGGCTCATTCCTGGGTTTCCTATCTACCTTTAGTTTTTATTTATTATTGTTTATTTATTATTAATAAATTATTAGTATTTATTTTCTGATTCCTGGTTCTAGATCCAGGATGCTACTGAGTATCACAGTCTCTTAAACATATTTCATTAATGTCCTAATGGTCACTAGGGGAGGAAAATGCTCCCCTATGTTATTTATTAGCCGTCTTGAAAGAAGAAACGATGTCAGACTCCATCTATTTGGAATTAATTGACTGTCTGCTCAGCCTTCCTATCTTTAAATATAGTTCACTTTAGGTTGATTGGCAAATAATTAACATAATTTAGTTTACAAATATCATGATTCCACATTTTCTCCTATTCTTATGTTTTGTTCTAATACAACAACTTGCCTCAGCTATATCTTTTCACTGACTGAAAAACCAAGGCCCAGAGCTATTTTTCCAGCACACCTAACTCTTTGGCTTTGAATGAATGTTAGTCACTCCAACAAGAGAGCATAATGACAACACTAAATGCAACTGCAAATCAACTGTATCTTCTTTGAGTTGTCACAAAAATGTTTAAGACAGTCCTTTCATTTGGTGCAGCCAGATAGACACCTGATTTAAATAGACGTTCCTAATGAGCTTCAGATGAGCTGCCAGGTGAAGCACAGAATCCTATTATAAGATATTATATCCTATTTGGATGTGATGTGAATTTTCTTGAGTGAAGAGCAATAAAGACATAATGAGAGCTGACATTGGCAAGGATTCGATTGTTAAAATACCTGATTTTTTTAACTGTATATTAAATAATAGGTTGCTGCCAATAGATTGAATCATAAAGTTGAAAAAAAAATCAGCTTGTAGATTCTTGGTCTTTGTCTAGGAATTATAGGACACTGAAGCAGTATGGATAACGGTTAAGAACCTAGGCTGGGAAGTCAGTTGCATCTGGGGTTGAATCTGTGTTTCATGACTCTTCTTAGCTGTGTGATAATGGTCAGGTTATTCAATCCCTCTGAGCCTCAGTTTTCTTGTGTTTAAATGAGGATAAGATCTACTGCTTATGAATATTAAGAGGACTAAATAAGGTGTGGTATGTAATGCACATAGCACCTTACTTGGTACATAGTGCCGGGGAAATGCTATTTGTCAACACTGCCATCATTCTTACTATTATCGTGCTGTTGTGATAGGAAGAGAATTGTCTTAGGAGCTGAGTCACTTTTGGGATGGTATGAGGCAAGTCACTGAGTCACTTGGATTATATTTTTTCATCTCTAAAAACTAAGAAAACCTCAAAATTGGCTGTGCAATTTAAGTGACATAATATAACAGTTGCTCAATGAATATTAGTTTCTTTTTCTCATTATGGCCTCTTTAATTAGGGTCCATCATTGATGCTAAAGTGGTAGTTGGTGATGCATTTTTCCCTCCTGGATAATGTATTTGTATTTTTCACAATAGAAATCTTGAGACCCAATTCTTAATCATGCAATGGTAATGCTAGAAACTTCTGCTACTATGGCAGATTTTATGACCCATATATTTGAGGACTCATTGCTTTCAGGAATTCCTGAAGCTGCTTTTATGGACTTACCTTCAAATAATCTACACACTTTCTCCTAAGAATTTTTGCCATTGTTTTATAGTCTTCTCCACTTACCCAACATCTACCTTGCCAGTCAATTTAGATTCCTGTGAATGAACCACTTAGGATTCTAATTCTGCAGTTACTTGACCTGTTTAATTCCAATGACTTTCAAATTCCATCCCAAACACACACGCACACTAAACTCATTTGGTTTATTTACTTATTTATTTTGTGTGAGGAAGACCAGCCCTGAGCTAACATCCGTGCCCATCTTCCTCTACTTTATATGGGATGCCACTACGGCATGGCTTGACAAGCGGTGTGTCTGTCCCCCAGCCCCGGGATCTGAACCCGCGAAACCAAGGGCCGCCGAAGCAGAGTGTGCGAACCCAACCGCTGTGCCACCAGGCCAGCCCCCTCATTTGGTTTAAAACCAACTCATTCTTTTTCTTCCCAAACCTACTCCTCCTGCTCTATTTCCCTTCTCCATTAATGTTGCCACCTAGTTGCCTAAGCCAGGAATCTGGGAGTCATCCTTAATTCTTCCATCACTGTCCTTCCCATGTTAGATCAATGACTGGACTTTGTCAAGCATTCATAAAAATTAGCTCCCAAATCTATTCCCTTCTTTTTATCACCTTTGCTACTGTCTTAGATTCAGCGTTATTATTTATTATTCTTTTTTATTTTTAACCTCAGCGACATCTAAAATGGACTCACTATCTCAATGATCAGACTCGTAAGAACCATTCTTCACATAATTAGTATAACTTTGGAACTTAAAATTCTTCAGCAAATGCCCATCTCCTTTAGAATAAAATCCAAATATTGCACAGTATACAAGAGCTTCATGCCACGTCTCTAACCCTTCAGCTCTCTCTTACCATCTCCCATGAATATCCTTTGTTCCTATTCATACTGAACCATTTGCTTATCTCGAATATCATAGTACTTAAAGCATTATGCAACATGTACAGTCTCTCCCTAGAGTATTAGCCCTTAACAATAAGAAGTCTCCGTCTCTATCTCTGTGCCTCTCTCTCTGTCTCTCCCCCAACTTAATATCCACAGTGCCTTGAAACATTTATAGAGAATAAAGAGTTTGTAGGGTAAATAAGTGAGTTATTAAATGAATCTATGAATGGATGACTGTTAGGTGGCAGGCAGGATTCTATGGTACACACAATAATAAAAAGACAAGGTCCTCTGCTCTTCAGAAGTATATTATTTTAGGAATTAGTAAGAAGTATACATTAATAACTATTATAAAAGAAAAAGTAATAAGTTCCAAATGATAAATATAAATAGTCATAAGCATGAAGATAAAAGAGAGAATACTTACTCTCTTTTCCTGGAAAAAAAAAGAATAAGAGAGCAGAAAAGATTTGAGAATAAGGTAATATTTGAGTTGAGCCTTGAATGATACATATTTTTTGATTAAAAAAAAAAAACAGGGGTGGGTTTTTCTAGCATCCTCTGCTCCTTCCCACCTTCCCCCAACTGAAGGGGTGGGTTTGAGAAAAGTGGGTACTCTGATGGGTAAATGAATTATTGAATTTGTAAAAAAGAGAAGTAGAAGGTAAGGCAAGTTGGGTTCAGATTGTGGATTCCATTACATTTTATGCTAAGGAATTTGAACACTTTTAGGTAGGCAGTTAAAATAGCTTATGCCTCATCTGACAAACGTGTCAGTTTCTTTGAAGAAATAAAATTAAATCACGTGGTAAAAAAAATGTACAATTTTACACTAATCGATAGCCTAGCATTCTATAACAAACATTTTGTCACTTGAAATTCATCTTACTGCTTGTCTCTGACAGATGGGGGCTATTTCAGGTATCTCTTTCCCTGCAGACTTTCCAGGGACTTTTCTTCATTTAAATTATATGGGTGCCAGAGGATTCTACCCCAGTAAGATTTCTTTAAATTTCATACACATTTTTATTCCAAATATGTTGACATCAAAAACACCATCCAGCTTTGTCTGGAACTTAAAAAGTCTAAATGATTGTGTCAAAAATCAGAAAGATATTCGTATTCTTCATGCCCTAATCCTGCCACTGCCTTTCCACTAGCTGGATGAATTCAACCAGCTTCTTAAACAACACTGCCATCTCTCTGACCTAAATATAATTCCTTTTCAGCATGTCAGCTACATGTCTTAGATGAACCTGTAGTGATTAAAATTTAATGTGTATTCTGTCGTTTTATTCATGTCTTCTTCCTTTTTAATCAGTCTGTTACATTTTGACGTTGAGTGGGTGAATAAGAAGCAACTTCATTAATATTTCCTCGTTCATCAAGCATCCTAAGTACAAAATGAAGCCCAGCTTGCAAATCTAAGAAGAAATACAAGATGAGCTAACTGCTGGAAATGGGGGCGGGGGGGGGTTAACTCATGTTCTTTTGGTTCCAAGTAAGTTGGAACTTTTATTTCCAGAAAGCTCAAAATACATAATAACAATAACTAACATTTATTAATTTGTATATGCCTGAAACTGGTTAAGTTCTTTAAATTGATCACGTTTTTAATACTCTCATTAATCCTATGATGTGGTTACTATTTTATAGACTAGCAACCAAGACAATGATTGTAGAGTGATTTTTCCCAAGGATGACCATGTTCCACATTTATATCTCCCTTTCGATGATTAGAGTCAAGGCTCCCAAGACATTGTGGAAACCAGGTTAGAATTTGCATGATGCTTGCTTCTTATATCTCTTGCCTTTCTATCCTTGATTTTGAATGAGGCTGCAAAAGACCACAAAATACATTGTCTGAAAAGGGATGATTTTTTAACACACATACAGCCTATAAGGCAAAGCTACCAAAACAACAATGGTTGCAAACTACAGCTTTAGCCATCATGTGGAAGGAACTCCAAATATTATTAGTTTGGAAATAAGATTAGTGCTTCCATACTGCCTGTTGAATTACTATGAAAACTTTAAGACAAAACCATATATGATATTAAAATACAAGCAGTAGACACAGCAAGAGGATGACTGCCAGACAAAAAGAGGCCCCATCAACCTTTAATAAAACCACAGCAGGCTAAAAGGAACTGAGAGTCTGCAACTTCCAATATACTCTGTCACTGGAAACTGGCATCTCTTCTTTCAGCATTCACTTTCCTCAGCTCTGTTTCCCCACAAACCACATTTGGCATATATATGAGTTGCAGTAAAGGAAGAAGCTATACTAATTTCTAAAGATTGTATGATGGGTTTCTGGGTTTTGAACACCATTCACTACTCAAGATTTGGGTGTTAAGATGTAGTAACAGATTGTACAGAAAGAAATAATTAAGATAGGGTCAGTCTATTGTTGGTTTTTGTTCTGTGATCCAAAGATGAGTCTCTACTAAATTCAATAGGCATGTGAGTGATAGTTGTAGGATGTAGATCTAGGTTGATAAAAAACAAAGATATCTTTGTATTTATCAATCTGGAAACAAACACTACATATCCAGATATGTAGGTGAAAGTCCTATAAATTAGGCTGTAATTCAACAATGCCCAGATTTTTTTGTTATAAAGAAATTTGTGTCTCCAACAGCAAATTGCTATTTTTTATCTGGCACTTTTATATTCAGAGATGCTAAAAATTACAATTACCCTCCGAAAAAGAAATAGGTATAAATTAGAAGCAGTTCAAGAAAGGAGTCCAATTCAAGCTCTAAGCAATCTTTCAGGCCAGTTTTATTTCTATTTTAAGCTCATTGTTCCTTCTTAGGACACCATCATTCATATATATTAGCTCTCTGATGAACCTGTAGTGTCACCAAGTTCAACATTACCAACTGTTAGAAGAGTTCCTTATATGAAACTTATCATTCAATGATATATTCACATACTCAATCACCTGTGTGATGGGTTTAATTAAATTTTGCAGAACAACTAGAGTATCTTATTTTTCACTTTTTCAGTAACATTGGTGGAAGTTATTAAAATATATCATACCCCAGAAATGTCCCATAAAGACTTTACATATATTAAAGTTAAAGTGGTTCTAATAATGTTGCATATTGACTATATACATACAAGTTCTAAAACTGCTCTCAAAACTAGCAATATTAAAGCTAACTAATTATGTAGGCCTCCTTAATACCTTTCTGTCCTGGATATATTTAATTTTCCCTTGTCTCAAAAGAAATATTTTATGAAATTAAATTTACTTATAAAAAATGAGAAAAGCAAGAATAAAATGTAATTACGTTTCTCAATTTTAACCTGTGCATTGGGTTTATTTTCTTCTGATAGATGTTATCGCCATAATAGAAAACTGTAACACCAAATATTCAATTTTATATTATGTTCTTTAAAAATCTCTAAATATACAAGCCTGTTGAAACCATAAGCCTCTGATGGATATCTAAAAGCAGCTTTCATATTCTAAATCGCTGATGATCATCTTGTTTATTGTTTGAAACATTCATCTTTCCAATGAAAAGAAACAAAGAAAAGATAAGCAGTGAGTGATAATGGATGGTGAAAGATTTGGAGATTACAAAGCCTGAAATGTGTCTTGCTGACACAATTTTGAAATTCTGTCCCTCAAATACTTTCTTAGGAAGTAGGATATAGTCATTTTGAAACTAATATTCTGTGAAAACTCAGGCAAAACATCTACAAAGTGACTTTTTCTAAAGATACTTTCATTACTAGAGCTGAAAACCTTTTGGCAGATTATTTTTATTGATATCTCTATATATGGCCTTATGATTAAATTCTGAGGTTCAGGCCTCTGGATTACGTTATACAGGAAATACGAGGAATCCTTGAGGTACTTCCAATAACTTAACATGTGGAAATGGTTCAAGATATATATATATATATATATATCTGGGCTACAAAGCTGTAAATTCCTAAACTCTTGAGTGCAGTGTCTTTCATCATTGAATTCTACTGCCTAGGTTCTCAATAAATTGTTGTGAGTGCTGTTTTCTTGTTATTGTTATATAGTAACAACCACTTAGTTACAACCACTAAGTACCTAAGATGCGCCAAGCCCTAAAGAAGTTTTTATGGGTTTGTTTGTTTTGTTTTAACCCAGAACCTCTCTAATCCTGAAAATAGATTGCAAAGTAGTTATTATTATCCCCACTTTACCGTTGTTGAAACCAAAGCTCAAAAAAAAAAAAAAAATAAGTTGCCCAAGTCACACAGTCTCTAAGCAGCACAGCACAAGTCAACCTGACTCCATACTATGGTCTTTCCCATGCATCTTGTTGAGTTGACATAATTTCCACATTAGTAAGGCTCCAATGTAAATGGAACAAAAAGAGATTTGTTTTGTCATTTTAATTAAATACTAAAAAAGAAATATTTGAAATAATCACCAGTAAGCTCTTAAAGACATCCTTTGGTGAATCAAAGCCATCTACTCTGTAGTAGGCATGAATCTAGTTAATGTCCAAGTAGCACAGCAGTCTAAATCATGCCCTGTTGCTCTCTCGGAACTAATACAAATCATGGGGATAACTAGTAATATACTTAAGTAAGGACAAGATATGGTATTAACTAATTTTAGTGATGGCACTTTTCTAGAATCTAGATATCGGTTGAAGGGAAGAGGTGATAAATCTTACTAAGTTAATCCCTGCTCTTTGAAACCTAGCATTATTGCATTTCAGCCAAAGTTCGGTATAAAATGGATTCCAGTTTGTCTCCCAATCTGGTGAAAGTCATTGTTGCTCCACGAAAAGCCACACACCAATCACTTCCCACATTTGTTTCCACACATGCACCCTCTAATTGATGATCTGTCAGCAATATCGAACTTATTCTGACAAGATCTGTGAGTTTTATAAGAGCAGTCAGAGATTTGTTTACTTTTCTAAGGAGACCAGCTTCAACTCTGCTGATAAAGTGTTTTCTTTTGAAAATGAGCAGACAGGCTGCTGGAATCATCCCAGAATCCACATCAACTGACAGACCCAGCCTGTTAGGTCCACAATGCCCACATTCTAGCAGGTTTAACTTTACACACACGTTAGGCAACTAACAAACAATTGCAAAAACAGCGGAGATGACGATAGAGGGCTGTAGGAAAAGGACTTCACAAAAACAGGAAGATTCCTGACTATTGAATGAGGATTTTGAGGCAACATTATGTTGAAAAGAAAATAGGTAGAGAGGGATATCTTATGAGATAGGACCATGACAGGCCTAAGAGTAGAAAGAAATAGATAAGAAAGATAATAATTTCCTTGAAGAAAGCCATTCAGAAAATCATATTTTAAGATTTCTGTCAAAAGAAGCAAGGAGACAATATTTTAGGACTGATATGGTCGTCAAGCAACAGGGCCTCAGAATCCTTCTGAGCATTATACTCCTGGAAGCCTCTATGAAATGACCATGGCTGGTACTCAAAGTCCTCACTGCCACATTTTTCTCTCCCCTCCCTGGCTTGCTCATGACTGAAGTAGACCTACAGTCATTGTGCTCCCACTCTCCACCTAACTAAAATTTACTTGTGTGTGCACAGCTGTGAGACCTTAGCCACCAACGTCCAATAGCAAGTATATAAAACGTCAGGTGTCAAATTATCTTTGTCTTTCAGACGTGACTTCATCAGTTCTGACTACAGATGCAGCAGTTTTCCACTGCTCAATCTTGCAGGACTTTCTCTTTGCTGCTCATTTGACAACCACAACATTTTTATATAATCTAAGTGATACCAAAATGAATATCCTAGGAAGTCTTGAGGGGCATGAGAAATCATCAAGTAAAATCTGTGGATGTGTGTGCGCATGTTTCCAAAGTGTAAGAGTGATCCCACAAACCTCTGCTGTAGCTCAGTAATGGTGGGAATTTATGTGGACTATTTTATGCATGTCAACTTCAGACTTTTTTTTTTTTTTTTTTTTGCAGGGAAAGATTTTTCCTGAGCTAACATCTGTTGCCAATCTTCCTCTTTTTTTTTTTTTTCTTCCCCAAAGCCCCAGTTCACTAGGTTGTATATCCTAGTTGTAAGTCCTTCTAGTTCTTCTATATGAGCTGCTGCCACAGCATGGCAACTGACAGACAGGTAGTGTAGTTCCTCAACTGGGAAGCGAACCCAGGCCGCTGAAGCAGTAAGAGCACCAAACTTTAACCCCTAGGCCATCAGGGCTGGCTCAATTTCAAGCATTTTTAGGCAACACCTGTAGGGCTCCGTCCTTTGCCATTGATTATTGACTCCCAGAATCCTTCAACTTCATCCTCTTCCCATCCCCAGGTCTCATCCCACCAACTATTACAGCTAAGTGACTTTAAAACAGGTGATTATCCTCTTTGCAGTGGAGTTTCTCCTTTGAAAAATGAGATATTTGAGCTAAATGTCCTATTATGTCCTATTCAGACCTGAGGTTCTACATAAAACAGGGAACTAGCAAAATATACTTTCTATATTTCAGGGTGATATTTCAAGATATTTCTACACAGGCAAGCCCTGACAGAGCCTCAGATGTGTGATTAGTAAATATGTGCTTCTTGGCCAAACACCTTAGTCAACTATTCTAAGTAACAGGATCACAGCTAGATGATTGGTTCAGATCATCTAACCTAGAAAAGGTATTTTTTCCTTTAACCACAGATATTTTTTTTAAATTGAGGGCCTTAGAATTGAAGCAGTTTTTCAGGAAGAATGAAAATATTTAGGCTGCAGCAAGTGAAATTATTTCTGTAGATTAAAAAACATTTTAAATTTATACAGTTCACATAGACCAACCTAACAAGCAAGCAAACATATTGCTTGCTTTTCTAAACAATTATTTTAGGCATATATAACTATTAGGGATGAAGATGAGTAAATCCCATATAGAATGAAGTAAGAACTACAAGCTACAATTTAAAACAAAAGAACAATTCTTTTTGTGTGTGTGAGCAAGACTAGCCCTGAGCTAACATCTGTCGCCAATCCTCCTCTTTTTGCTGAGGAAGACTGGCCCTGGGCTAACAACCGTGCCCATCCTCCTCTGCTTTATGTGGGACGCCGCCACGGCATGACTGACAAGCGGTAAGACAGTCTGCACCTGGGATCCCAACCTGCGAAACCCTGGGCCACCAAAGCGGAGCACGTGAACTTAACTGCTACACCACCTAGCCAGCCCCAGAACAATTCTTTTTGAAACTGATTTCTAAAAATTGTTTTTTCCCTTTTCCACCACTTTCCCCTTCTTCTTAGGTGTGAATAAAAGGGGGAAATGGTGATATCTGAGGCAACTCAACCCCTCTAAACCCAAACTTGAACTCAAAATCGAGCTATTTATGGAACTGCTGAGACAGAGTCCTACCCTCCCTTTAGAGCCTTCTATTTAAGTAGAAAAGCATGAGAGTGTATATACATTGGATGAAGAAAAATGGAGGAATTTTGTGCAAAATCACTGGAAGGACCAGACTCTGCCTCCATCCCAACATAGGCAATGCTTTCTAAGCCTTAACAAAGTGAACAATTTCAGCGAGAAACTAAAGGATCTCTTTCCCATGGAATTCTGTGGAGGCTGAAAGGAAAATCGTTACATTTTGGAAGGAATTTTAGCTTTGGGATCATTTCAACCTCAAGAAACACTAGGAGAGAGCATCCTGGGCAGGCTACCAGCAGAAAATGGGCATGGCAGATGCCAAGCAGACATTTCAGTGGTCCTGCTTGCAAGCAGAGCACCAGAGTCGGGGAGTACTTTAACATAAGCGATGGACCCCATGATGACTAATGGAAATATGGGGAGGCGGCGTATTGCAGGCAGCTACAGTTCCTGAAAGAGTACGTAGGGACCCGATTCAGGGAAATTTGTGCTAGGCTGAAACTTCATCTAAACTGCTACCATTCTAGCAAACATTAAAAATTCCTTTTAGCATTTAAAAATGTTTTAACGCATTTTTGCACTCTACATATTGGTCTCAGTTACACTTGTTATTGTTTTCACACCCATCATACTTTATCCCAAACAAGTTAGACGTTAATAAATCCTCTAATAAAGATTTTTAAAGTGTCAACTTGATTTAAAATGAAGATCAGTACAGAAAATACCACCTCCAGCACCTGTGTTTTGAACATAGTTCACAGAGATTGATTTAATACCTCAACTGTGGAGAGCAAGGTTGTTCTGCCTCCATGTCCCATTTTGCTTGTGGCCAAGAGAAGGCACAGAGGAATTATGTGATTAGCCCGAAGTCATACAGCCAATAGATGTCAGAGCTGAGATGGCCCATGTTTAGCCCATAGGTCTGTCCTCTCTGCAGCTCTCATTATTTACTGCCGTTTTTGTCTCCCGGCTAGACGTCCTAAATAGCCCCGCTGTTCCACACCAAGGCTAGGATCTTGGTCAACAAGCAGCCAGTGTTGCTGTAGACATTGCTCTGGGAACCTATTCTCTTTAACACTCCTGGGAGAAAGAGGACGTTTTCATTATTATTGATTTGCTCCTTTGCTGGATGATGTGTTGTCAAGTAAAGAGAAAGGCAAGACCAGGAGTAAAGACTCAATCATTTTAATCCCAGCTCTGTCTGTGGCTTTGGGCAAAGGCCTTCATCTTACAAAACTTCAGATGTAAAAGTAATCTCAGAATGCCCATTTCAGCAGTCTTTGAAAGAAACCCAGGTATTTTATAATATTAAATTGGAAAAAATTTATCAAGGCTCTATGATTTCTAATTATCAGTTTTATTGTTAGTATTCTGATGCTTTAATACTATATTGCTTAGGAAACAATGATTGAATTCTTCAAAGAATGTCAAGTTATTGAAGCAACAACTGCCTGTGGATTCACCTAATCCTACTCCTCTTTTTTCTTAGGAAATAAAGCATGCTTGTAAAGCCCCAAATAAAGGTATTTGCTTCAGTTTGTAAGAATGAGTTTTGCTACTAATATGCCAAAAAAGAATATAGGACAACCCTTAGAAGTAGACAAAGATTTATTACCAAAAGAAAGGTTTTGGTTTGGGTATTTTCATTTTCACATATGAGTCAAAGTGCTTTTCAGCTTTCTAAATCAGAAGTGCTAATAAAAGATGTAAAATCCTTGCTTTTATGACTGTGACAGCACTTTAACAAAACACTCCTTGATGCTTGCTGAGGTGAAAATTCTCCTCCTCAAGTCTCTAAACATGGTTTTAGATCTCTCTGAGTATTTGCAGATGTGGTTTTGTGTTCATTTATTTTTTACAATTCATAAAAAATGCATAAAAACGTAAAACCCCTACATTCAATTCTTATGTCTAAATGGACTCCTTTACTGCCTGCTCTGTCTGAAAATCTGCTCCCTTGCCCAGGCACCTGCAGTGAACACTCTCAAAGCTGCAGCTTGCCTGATCAACATGAAATGGGCCCTATGCAGCACTCTACTCCAAAATAAGCCTTGACTCCCTACCAGCCTGACTGTCAGAGCTAAAAAAGTGAGCATTTTCAGGTGCAATAACAGGAAAGCAAGAAAAGAGAACCTCAGATGGCAGAAGGAGACTTCTTGAAAGATAACTAGATCAAGACAGTGAAATCCACTCCTAGTGTTTAGTTTAGATTCTCTTTTTTCCAAAAATGTAAGTGTTTATGTCTTTCCTACTCCCTCAATGCCATTCTCCTATTTCTTTCTTCTTTTATCTGTACTTTTCATGAATGAGATAATAGAGGTCAAGTAAAGAGGGTAAAGGGATTGTTTTATTTTATCACTCTTTTTATTTAAAAAAAAAAAAAAGAAAGGAAAGAAGAAGTCCTGTTGCCCCTACCCCCTCTTCCCAATGTCTATTTGTCCAATTGCAATACCCTGGATTTACCCACTCCAGTGAGTGAATTTATAGCTACAGCAAATGTACTTTCCTTTTTGTGCTCTTATGGAGCAACTGTTATCAATGAGTGCAGTGCCATCGACAAGACAGATAAGTACCTTCCATTTCCCAATTACATGTGAGTAGGCAGGAAGCAGAGGGCCAGCAGGCTGGATGACAATCCTGAAGGACAATTTAGAGTCCGGTCACATTGCAGAGGGCTCTGGAGTTATTTGTAATTGGACTTGCTACCAGGTAGCCTTAATGGTTTTTCATTTTCTATCAGATATTTCAGGGCAGGTCACAAAAAAAAAAGAGATGTCTTTTAGTGGCATATTTCTACCTGACAGAGTCTAACATAAATGTTGAACATAATAAGCACTCAGATGTTTTTTTTTTTATAATCAAATCCAACCCTTCTCCTACCCAACTTTCCAACTTCAATGATTTTCCCACCCTACCCCTAACCAACTTCAATGGGTAAATAGATTTTAAAATTTTAACCAAGCTCCTCAGAATTGGGTGTATTTTTTTATTCTGGTTTATGCTAAATTCTTATTTAATGCACCTATTGGGACAAACTACATCAAAAGTAATGAGATCAAACTAGGAAAGCAGATATATAACCAGTCATCTAGTTTTATATATGTGTGTGTTCATATATGTGCATATCCATACACATATATATACACATTATATACATATATCTTATGTATAGTATGTATATATAAATTATATACACATTGTATATTTTTGTTATATATATATACACAACACATTTGTATATCCTTCCCTATAGCCATATCCCTCTTTCTTCACATGGAAAGCAAGCAATGCCAGTTCTAACACTTCACCATTCTACACAAATTGTATGTCTCTTGCTTCATTTCCTCAATCTTCATTGATAGAGAGGTTCAATTCATTATCTTATCTTCATTTGTCATGTTAATAATACATAACCAAAAGGCATGTTTCATCTGTTTCATTTTCTTATATCCATTCCTAGGATATTACTTTCCTTCTGCTTTGTAAAATGCCAGTTCTCCATCTCATCTCTTTTTCTGTTCAAGAAAGAATGCAGCTTTTTACAGAAGCTCAAGGTCCACCAACTCATTAATACAGAACTGGGGAAGGGGTGTGTATAAGATTGCCAGAACTTTTGAATACAAAGGAATTTTGAGTTTTGGGAAGTGTCCAGAGCCCAATAACACTTTCTACTTTTTTCAGAACAAAACGTATATGATATTAACAAATATTAACAATAATATTTCAGCTTCTATTATGTCATGAAAATGGCTTGCATATGCAGAATTAGAAAGACATTGCTTTCCCAGAAGGGCACTTCACCACTCATGGATGATGGTGGTTTCACGTGGAATTTCATGAGGTTTCATGCCTGCTTGCAGGCATATTCTTTGTAGCATTATCTATTGGGAAGACAGCAGGCATGACAGGCTGCAGATAGTCCAGATTTCACCCCAATCAGCAAATAAGTTGGATACATCCCAAAAAGCACAAGTTGGCAATAAGGTGGTCCATCATTCAAACTCCGTATTCCAGAAGGTCATTGAGATGTGTCTTTTAGACAACAAGTGGTTCAAGGCAAACTGGAGTTGTGAGGGCCTATACTGGATAAATTATACCGAGTCAGAGAGAAGCTGGTTTCCACAGGGAGTCCTCAAACTACTATTGCAGAGTAATCAGAATTCATTGGCAACATTTACAATGGTTGAGATAGTTTGATTTGATCCTGAGAATAAGAAAAACTTGGGAATACAAGTTCCCATAAAGTTTTTCCAATTGTATCTGCCAATTTCATATACTAAATCTCACCTAAGATGTCAGATAATCTGCATTTCTAGCACTAACAACTCTGTAGCTTAGAGGGAAATTTATCAAAATTGGTTAATAGCATGAGTTTTGAAATAATATATGGATTTGAATACCAACTTTGTAGTTCTAAGCCATATGACTTTAGTCAAGTTTATAATTTGCCTATAAAAAATATACCAAAATACGGGGCATAATAAACACTCAATAAATGATAGCTCTTATAATACTATTTTAATGGATCTGTTTTAAATACCCCTAGTCTAGCTATAGCTATAATACTAAGAAAATACAAATCAGACCAGTGAGACTTTAAGATGTGGTTAAAGCCTGTCTAATCTTTTTTTTTTTGCAGGGAAAGATTCACACTGAGCTAACATCTGTTGCCAATCTTCCTCTTTTTGTTTTCTCCCCAAAGCCCCAGTGCATGGTTGTATATCCTAGTTATAAGTCCTTCTAGTTCTTCTATGTGAGCCACTGCCACAGCACAGCAACTGACACAGGTGGTGTGGTTCCTCAACCAGGGAACAAACCCGGGCTGCCGAAGTCGTGAGTGCCAAACTTTAACCATCAGGGCTGGCTCAAGACTAATCTTGCAGTGGAGGGGGGAATGCATCTTATCAGAACTCCTTTATTCCATTTTATGAGAAGCAATAATAAACTTACTATAAAGGAAAACACTTTTTTTTAATCATCATCACCTTTTTCCTCTTCATCATTGCCCTCTACTTAATGCTTGGTAAGCACTAATATACATTATTTTCTGTAATCTTCACAACAAGCTGATCAAGTAGGTATTTTTATTCATTTTGCATAGAAGACTGACACTTAGAGGAGTCAGCTAACTTGCTAAGGAACACACAGTTATTAAGAAAGAGAATAAAGATTCAAAACCAAGTGTTTCTCAATCCAAAGACCAAAAATCCTCACTGTAAAATACACTTTATCCTGTGGCATGTTACATATAATGGAGAGCAGAAAGTAACTTAGTGAGGATAACTTGAGATCTTTCTTGCTTAAAGGATGATGCCTCTACCATTTTTTTTCATTCTCAATCATCAATAATCCATGATTTCTTCAAGCAATGTCATTTGGAATATATGTATTAAGAGAAAAAAATAGAAGAGCAGTATTCTTTTGCCTAGCACTGTTGCCTTTTTTTCAGTAACTGGACAGTGCTAACCAGCCATCTATTAATAAGTAACAATGTTCTAAAACACTGGCATCTTGTGGTCGCCTAAAGCTATGACTGCCCTAAAAGCAAGCATCAAATCTGAGATGTCACTTGTTTTTATTTGTGTTTTCTCTTCATCTGGCTAAGTCACAGTGGGAGACAGAGGGGCTGTTCAGTTTCATTATGTCAAGACTGATGAGACTGAACAGCTCATGGCTTATTCTTGAGTTCTAAATTATCTTTAGTTGAGGAAGGGTAACGTAGTAGGGGGAAATGCCCACTCCCCTTTTTGCCAGTTTTCACTGCAACACCAAGCACAAGGCAAACAATTCTAATTTGATTCTTTGTCATTTGTATACCAATAATTCTTCTTTATAGGTAACAGAAATGCTGTGCTTTCACAATCGGGTAGCTTTTCTTTCTGTCAGAGACAAGCAATCTATACTATGTTATCAATTTGCCCAACCAATTAATCCATTGATTTTGTTTCCATCTGTAAAAACAACAGCAACAAAAAAGCATACATATCCAATGGAAAATGATAGAAATTAAAAGTCAGCTATGAATAAAGATCATTAATAAAAAATATCTACTATATTTGCATTGTCTCAGTAGCTTTTTTCACATTTTTCCAACAGGCTATTTCATAGTATGTTGTTGAAACAGAACAAAAATCCATGAAAATGATATAAGAAACTCCTTAGGAAGAAATGAAACTACAGAAGAAATAAGAGAGTTTGTATTTTGTGTACATTTGGCTTCTAGTTCAAAAGTTTATAGTATTTTTTTCACATTCGCTTGACACATTACTATATCCCAAGCTGAAAGATCTGAACTACCCCACTCATGAATCGTGAAGGCCAAGACGTTTAAAACTTTTGCTGGATTTATGACCTAGAAAAGCAAAAAGAAAGCAGGACAAAGAAATGAATGGAACTATAAAGCAGTTTTGAATCTATCTTGTAGGAAAACGGAATGAACTAAAAAAGTTAGAAGATTCTAGAAGTTAAAATTTTATCCCAGGTAATGGTGACAGACCAAGTGGGTTAGGTGAATGAACGTGTTGATTCATTTCTGACTGACTACCTATTATATATATCTTGCAGCTTTGCTTACAGAAGATAGGGGTATATCAAGAGTTTCAAAAAGGCTTTATTTAAATTTCAGTCTGCACCCATATAAATTATAAGACAAAGATCACAATATAAGAGAAAAATATCCTCTTTTTCTAGGAAAAAATATTCTCTATACCATCTTAATGATCTTTAAGTACTAAATATCGCACTGAGAAGTCTAAAATTTTTAAGCTGAAATAACCCTGGAGGCATATATGTCAATTTTGTAGTGATTATTCATCTTGTGTAGGAAACCTTATATTATATGAAACATCAAAAGCTAGATAAAATTTTAATCATCCAATCACAGAGATCTTCTACTGAGTTATCTCAAAATTATAAGATATAAGGAATTAGTAGCTTTCATAGAACAAAATACCCACCAATTAGAAGGCTAGTGTAGCTAAGAAACAGTTCATGCCTGATCTAAAGCCGTACCAAAGGAATTGACAGAAAAATTCAATGATAGAAATGCTATACAGGTAGCATCTTTGGATATTGGTGATTAATTGGACTTGTGGGCAGGAAGGTGGACTTGTGGAGGAGTGCAGAATGACTCTCATGATTCCAGTGAAGGTAGCTGGGTAGATGGCGATAATACTTTCTGAATTAGGTGACAAAATAGAAACAGACTGGGAGCAAAACATAATAATTCATTTTGAAACATGTTGTGTTTGAGCCACCTGGATAGATGAGTGTCAAGATGTGGAATGAGCAGCTATATGTATCAATTAGGAGCCCAGAAGGAAAGTCTGAACTTAAGACATGGATTTAAATTCATTAGCATATAAGCAATATTTAAGTCACGGAAGTGGGTTAAATTGACCAGAGAGAGTATACAGAGTGAGAGGGAACAGGCTAAGGACAAAACAACACCAACAACAAAAACCTGGAGGACAGCAAAATTAAAAAACAGAGCATTAAAGGAAACTAAAAAGAAAAGGGAGCCAAAGAAGAAAACAGTAAAGTAATAGTGTGGGAGGCAGCAAGATAACCAGAGAGCAGTAATTTAGAAGTCAAAGAGAGGAAAAATCTGTAAAATCATTTAGTAATTATCTTAATCTGTTTGGGCTGTTATAACAAAATACCACGGACTAGGTGGCTTAAACAACAGAAATTTATTTTCTCACGGTTCTGGAGGTTGGATGTCCAAGATCAAGGTGTTGACAGGTTTGATTTCTCTAGAGTCCTCTCTCCCTGGCTTGCAGATGGCCGCCTTCTCGTCGCGTGCTCACATGGTCTTTCCCTGTGCATGCACATCCCTTGTGTCTCTTCCTCTTCTTATAAGGACAATAGTTACATTGGATTAAGGCCTCATTCTTATGACTTCATTTAACCTTAGTTATCTTTTAATTACCTATAAAGGCCCTATCTCCACATACAGTCACATTGGAGGTTAGACTTCCAATATGTGAATTTGGGGGGGGACACAATTCAGTCTATAACAGAGGTCAAACTTTTATTGAATGATGTGGACTGAATGTTTGCATCCCACCAAAATTCACATGTTGAAACCTAATCTCCAGTGTGGGGGTATTTAGAGGTGGGGCTTTTGGGAGGTGATTAAGTCATGATGCTGGAGCCCTCATGAATGGGATTAGTGCCCTCATAAAAGAGGCCCCAGAGAGTACCTTTGCCCCTTCTACCGTGTGAGGTTATAGGGAAAAGACAAGCTGTCTATGAACCAGGAAGCTGGCTCTCACCAGACATCATTCTGTCGGCACCTTGATCTTGCACTTCCCAGCCTCCAGAACTGTGAGAAATAAATTTCTGTTGTTTATAAGTCACTTAATCTATGGTATTTTTTTATAGCAGCCCAAATGTACTAAGACATTGACTATTCATGGTTTATAAAATGAAATCCAAATTTCTTAGCATGACAAAGATTCTTTACAAAATGGCCCCAATTAGCCTTCCAGTCCCATTTCCATCACTTTCCCTATGTTATATCCCATATTTTAATTCCACCGGAGAAATTTGCTTTCTCCTGATTATGCCTTATATTTTTATACCTCCGTACTTTTTAGAGCCATCTTGATTCTCTATATGAGAAAATCCTACTCCTCTTTGAAAACCTCCCTCAAATGTCACTTCTTTTCAACAGACTTCCCTTATCCTTCCGAGCAAGAAATGCTTCCCCTCTCTATACTACCTTGGCATTTTGTTCCTATGTCACAAAGCATTTATTAAATTCTATTATAATTACCTCTGCTGGAATGTGAGCTCATCTAAGACAACTATATCTTATTCATCTTTTATAAATGTGTCCTCTAGTATTGTTCCAGACACATGCCAGATGTTTATCAAATGTAAGACGGCAAATAAATGAGTAAATAAAAAAGAATAAGTAAATGAATGAGCTGCTGCACTTTCCAAAATGAGTTATTTCTCTAACATAGCCATTATTGAATAGAAAAAATACTCTTTCCAAATATTCATATGAGACTAGTGTTCAACTGTTCTAGATGGTCACAATTTATCAAATACCCACAGCACAAAAACAAAACAAAATGAAAAAGAAACACTACGGTAGAGTTGGCAGAAAAATTCAGATATTACAAACAAAACAAAACAAAACATGATTTGAACTTTAGCAAACTTATACATTAAAGGAGAAGTAAGTCAAATTGCATGCTGGAAAGAAGTATAGGACCAAATTACATTCTTTGAAAACCTACTTGTTACAAGTCTAGTTTATCTTCTTCTGTTATCCCGGCAGTGAGCATTGAATCTGATGTATTTTAGACACAAAGGATTTGCCTGGGTGGATGATACATTATCGTTCTCAGTTTCTTCAGTATAGGAGCCCAAAGACAGTCCATCATCATCCAGTTTAGCAGGAACCAACATTTGTCTCCCTACTTTAAAACAGTTATAAAGCTTCAAGTATCTATACAGTACTCTATTAATTAACAATGGAATTATTTATCCTTCCATGAATGGACGACATAAATGTTTCCATATTGCTGAGGCAATAACTAAAAGATTAACAGTAAAGGAGATACCTAAGGTAGAGGTCCAAGAAGCTTGTCTCACTCCGTCTCTGTTATGGGACTCAGGGGACTCCATTTTCCTAGTTCCCAAGTCACTACCTGTCAGCAAACTTGGAGATACAGTAACACTCTCCAAGCACAAGGGCACAATTACTTTTCATGCCAGCTGATTTCCAATCCACTTCATTAGCTCTTATATTATTGCCTCAGAACAACTGAGGCAAGACTAAAATCACTAGTCATTTTCTCCAATAATCCTCTCTGTTTCCTTGATTATTTTAACGACAGAGCATTGAGGCTCAGAATTTGTTGAAACTATCCTACTGAAGAACATCAGGACTTCTCTGCTGTCATTTTTAACACAGTCTCTGCTCAAGTCATTCTGAATACGAAGTAAAATGCTGCATATCAGTGTCTTGTTTTCCCAAAGCTGAGCAAATTTGTCAACAGTGGTTTTCTTCACAGCAGCCAGAGTAATCATTCACTCTCCTGTTCAAAACACTCCCACCATATTGCATGCAAACTCTATGTGGCCTAAAAGGCACCACATGCTCCATTCCCTGCCTACCTTTCCTACTACGGCTTTGACCAATTTTCGCCTCCCTTACTCTGCTCTAGGTTCACTGGAGTGGTTCCTCTAAGATGTCAAGCTTATTCTTTTATTTTTATTTTATTTTATTTTATTGAGGTCCTATTGGCTTATAACATCCAGTAAATTTCAGGTAAATTATTATATTTCAGTTTCTGTATAAGTTGCACTGTGTTCACCACCAATAGTCTAGTTTTTATCCATCACCATACGTATGTGCCCCTCTACCCCTTTCGCCCTGCCCCCACCCCCTTCTCCTCTGGTAACCACTAATCTGTTCTCCTTATCTATGTGTTTGTTTATCTTCCACATATGAGTGACATCATATGGTATTTGTCTTTCTCTGTCTGACTTATTTCGCTTAGCATAATACCCTCAAGGTCCATCCGTGTTGTCGCAAATGGCACGATTTTGTTTTTTTCTTATGGCTGGGTAGTATTCCATTGTATATATATACCACATCTTCTTTACCCATTCATCCATTGATGGGCACTTGGGTTTCTTCCACATCTTGGCTATTGTGAATAATGATGAACATAGGGAAGCATAAATCTTTTTGAATTGTTGATTTCATGTTCTTTGGATAGATACCCAGTAGTGGAATAGCTGGATCATATGGTATTTCCAGTTTTAATTTTTTGGAGAAATCTCCACACTCTTTTCCATAGTGGTTGCACCAGTTTGCATTCCCACCAGCAGTATATGAGGGTTCCCTTTTCTCACATCCTCTCCAACGCTCGTTATTTCTTGTCTTGTTAATTATAGCCATTCTGATGGGTGTGAGGTGATATCCCATTGTAGTTTTGATTTGCATTTCCCTAATAATTAGTGATGTTGAACATCTTTTCATGTGCCTGTTGACCATCTGTATATATTCTTTGGAAAAAATGTATGTTCATATCCTTTGCCCATTTTTTTGATCAGATTGTTCATTTTTTTGTTGTTGAGTTGTACAAGTTCTTCATATAATTTAGAAATTAATCCCCTGTCAGATATATGATTTGCAAACATTTTCTCCCTGTGGTGGGTTGTGTTTTCATTTTCTTCATGGTTTCCTTTACTGGAACCATTTTGTTCATGGTTTGTTTTCCTTTTTGGTCTGATGTGGTCCCATTTATTTTTTATTTTGTTCCCCATGCCTGAGTAAACACGGTGTTTGAAAAGATACTGCTAAGACCAATGTCAAAGAGTATATTGCCTATATTTTCTTCTAAGGTTTTTATGGTTTCAGGTCTTATATTCAAGTCTTTAATCCATTTTGAGTTAATTTTTGCGAGTGGTGTAAGATAATGGTCTACTTTCATTCTTTTGCATGTGGCTGTCCAGTTTTCCCAACACCATTTACTGAAGAGACTTTCCTTTCTCCATTGCATGTTCTTGGCTTTTTTGTCAAAGATTAACTGTCCATAAATGTATGGTTTTAGTTCTGGGCTCTCAATTCTGTTCAACTGATCTGTGTGTGTTTTTGTGCCAGTACCATGCTGTTTTGATTACTATAGCTTTGTAATATATTTTGAATTCAGGGAATGTGATACCTCCAACTTAGTTCTTTTTTCTCAGTATTGTTTTAGCTATTTGGGGTCTTTTGTTGTTCCATATAAATTTTAGGATTCTTTGTTCTATTTCTGTGAAGAATGTCATTGGGATTCTGATTGATATTGCATTGACTCTGTAGATTGCTTTATGTAATATGGACATTTAACTATGTTTATTATTCCAATCCATGAGCATGCTTATTCTTACTTAGGGTTTTTGCATTTGCTATCCCCACTGTTTAGAACCCTTTATCCCTCAATATTGACAATGCTCATTCCTTCACTTCATCCAAGTCTTTGATTAAACATCACATCACCAAAATGCCCTTTCTAAACACCCTGCCTAAAACACACAAATACACACACACAAATATAATCATTTTTCAATCCCAGTCATCTTAATCTGCTTTTATCTTCTTAGCACTAATCACTAAACACAATCATATTAATTTACTTGTTTTTTATCTGTCTCCTATTCTAGAAAGTGGGGTCTTAAAAGAACAGGGCCCAGAACAGTGCCTAATACATGGTAGGGACTCAATTTTTTTAATAAATAATAAACTGTTAAAAGAATGATTTGTACTTCAAGATAACTCATAGAAACTTGTCTAAAGGTCATACTGCTTCAAAATAAACATCAGAAATATGTACAATGTTCTACGGAATTTGACATTTTCCAAAGTAGAAGACAGAAAATGTTACCACACAGCAAAAGCTAGTGTCCTCTGTTAAGGCAAAGAGTGAGAAGCCAGCGTTAACAATCTCTTAGCAAAGATTCTCCCAGGAGACGTCAAAACTATTGTCTTAATCAGAGTTTTTGAACTTTATTCTATTCTACATCTATTTAAATGTGTAAAACTTCCACATGGTTCTGTAAATCAGCTTTAGATAGAAAACTCACGGCCCTGATTCAGCAGTGAACATCATAGTTTCTGTTGAAGAGTCCTTTTCTGTTCAGTTCAGATGGTTAGAAGTTTGTGGCAGACTGAGGATTCTAATCATTATCCACTGGGCGGTTAGAAATTCTGAATTCACTAGATAATTATCCAACTCTGATCTCATCCTGGGCTTGTCAGATAAGCAGGAATGTGTGAGAATCATAAGCAGAATCCATTCTCTCTCCAAAGCACAAGAAATTGAATTTGCCTTTTAAGACATATTGACCTCATAGTCATATCTAACTACATAGATCTTTAATTTGTTTTTGGCCTTGTATTTTCTTCATCTACCCTCACCATCAATATAATCAGTGTTAGCCTACTTCTTAAGGCTGTGATGTCAAAGACAGCTGATGACTGACTGCTACTTCCTTCTACTCTCCAACTTCACCAGAACAAAGGTCAGTTCCCAGGTGTGTTTCAAAACTCCTATCACATATCTCATTATAAAACTTGATCTCGCACAAATTACATTGGCCACAATAACCTAAGCATCTACTTTAGGAAACTAGAGAACAAAGAGTGAAATAAACCAAAAACAATCAGAAGGAAGGAAATAATGAAAAATTAGAGTAGAAATCAATGGAATCAAAAACACTAAAACAATAGAGAAAAATCAATAAATCCAAAATCTGGTTCTTTTAAAAGACCAATAAAATTGATATCTCTGTGCAGGCAACACAAGAAAAACAGAAAGAAGATACATATTACCAATACCAGCAATTAAAGGTGGGGGGGCAGAGTATCACTACGGATCCCATGCACATTAAAAGGCTAATAAGAAATACTATAAACAACTCTATGCCAACAAGTTTGATAACTGAGATAAAGTGAACTAAAAATGCAAACTACCAAAATATGCTCAAGGAGAAATAGATAAATATCCCTATGTCTATTAAAGAAATTGAATTAATACTTTAAATTCATACAAAAAGAAATCACCAGCAGCATTTATTCACAATAGCCAAGACTTGGAAGCAACCCAAGTGCCCATCAACTAATGAATGGATAAAGATGATGTGGTATATATATATATACCATGGAATACTACCCAGCCATAAAAAAGACAAAATCATCCTTTTTGCAACAACATGGAGGGATTGTGAGGGTATTAAGCAAACTAAGCCAGACAGAGAAAGACAAGCACCACAGGATTTCACTCATATGTGGAAGATAAACAAACAAATACATAGATAAGGAGAGCAGATTAGTGATTACTAGAGGAGAAGGGAGTGGGAAAAAGGGGTAGAGGGGCACATATGTACGGTGAAGGATAAAAACTAGACTACTGGTGGTAAGCACAATGCAGTCTATATAGAAACTGATAAGTAATAATGTACACCTGAAATTACACAACATTATAAACCATTATGACCTCAATAAAATAATTAGAAAAAAAATAGAAATCACCAGGGCTAGGTGGTTTCACTGATTAACTCTACCAAACATTTTTAGGAAGAAATAATGTTAATTCTCCACAATTTTTCCAGAATAATACCAAATCTCCACAATCTCTTCCAGGAAATAGAAGAAGAAAAACTTACCAACTCACTTTATGACCCCTACATTACTCTAATACCAAAACAAAGAGAGATATTACAAGGGACCAATATTCTTCATGAACAGAGACACAAAGTCCTCAACAAAAAGTTAGCAAATCACATACAGGAGTATATAAAAAGGGTAATACATCATGACCAGGAATGCAAGACTAATTTGACATTCATAAATCAATGTGACATCACATTACACAGTGAATAAGAAAAACCATATGATCATATCAATAATTGCAGAAAATCGTTTGAAAAAAATAATCACTTACATGTGATAAAAACTTTAAAAGAAAACCAGAAATATAAGGGAACTCCCTTCACTTAATAAAGTCTATTTAAAAAAAACCTATAGCTAACATCAGATTTAGTGGGAAGAGACTAAATGCTTTCCACATAAGATCAGGAATAAGGCAAGGATATCCATTTTCCCCATTTCTATTCAATATTGCACTAAAAGTCCTAGCTAATTCAAGAAGAAAAAGAGAAAGTAAAGGTATGCAAAATGTAAAGGAAGGAATAAAACTGTCTTTATTCAAAGATGACATGATTTTCTAGGTAGATAGCCCTAAAAATAGCCAACAAAATGGATAGCCAACAAAAAACTCCTGGAACAATTAGCAAATTTAGGCAGGTAACTGGATATAAGATCAATATGCAAAAGTCAACTGCTTTCCTACATACCAGCAAAGAAAAACTGGAATATTAAGGTTTAAAATACCATTTACAGTTGCACCAAAAAGATAAAACAACAATACACCAATGAAAGAAATCAAAGAACTTCTACGTAAATGGAGAGAGATTTTGTATTCATGGATTGGAAAACTCAACATAGTAAAGATGTCAGTTCTTTCCAAATTGATATACAGATTTAATACAACCCCAGTCAAAATACAGCAAACTTTTTTGGAGACAACAACAAACTGATTCTAACATTTATATGCTAGAAAAGTAAACAATACTGAAAAAGAAGAACAAAGTTGGAGGACTCACACCACCCAATTTCAAGATTTACTCTAATGCTACAATAATCGAGAGAGCACGGTATTGGTGAAAGAATAGACACATAGTTCAATAGAACAGAATAAAGAGCTTAGAAATAGCCCCATACAGATAAAGTTAACAGATTTTTGACAAAAATAGAAAGACAATTTAACAGATATAATACAAGGATAGTCTTTTCTACAAATGGTGCTGGAATAATTGGCTGTCCATATACAAAAAAAAAAAAAAAGACACAAAGAAAGAAAAAATAAGAAATAAGCTAGACATAGACCTCACACTTTACAAAAATATTAACTCAATTAGACCTAAATGTAAAATGTAAAGTTATAAAGCTTCTAGAAGACATAGGATACAATCTGCATGACCTTCAGTTTGATGATGAGTTTTTAGATAGAATTCAACACAAAAATACAATCCATGAGTAAAAACTTTAAGTTGGAATTTATTTAAAATTTGTTTAATTGCTCTACTGAGAACACTTTAAGAGAATAAAAAGAGAAATCACAGACTGAAAAACATATTTGCAAATCACTTATCAAATAAGTTACTTTTGTCCAAAATATACAAAATTATCTAATAATAAAACTTCTTAAGACTCAAAAATAAGAAAACAAATCAATTTAATAATGGACAAAAAATCTGAACAATTCACCAAAGAAGACATACAGACGGCAAATAAACATATAAAAACATCCTCAACATCATTTGCCATTAAGGAAATGCAAGTTAAACAACACTGAAATACCACTACACATCTACTAAAATGGCTGAAATTCAAAATCTGGCATATCAATTACCCATGAATATGTGGAGGCCTAGGAACTCCTATTCCTTGCTGGTGGGAATGCAAAATGTTACAACCACTTTGAAAGATATTTTTGCAGTTTCTTATAAAGCTAAACATAACTGTACCAGCAATCACACTCCAGTTTTACCCAACGGATTTGAAAATTTATATCCACACAAAATCTACACTTGAATGAATTACGAATTAGCTTATTTGTAATCATCAAAAACCAGAAGCAACCAAGATGTATTTTAATAGGTGAATGGATAAACAAACTATGATATAATCCAAATAGTGGGATACTATTCAGTGATACAAATGGATGAACTATCAATCCACGAAATAACATGGATAAATTTTAAATACACATTGTTAAATGAAAGAAGCTAGTTTAAAAAGGCAACATACTTTATGATTCCATTTATATGACATTCTGAAAAAAACAAAACTATAGAGAAGGAAAACAGATCAGCGATCATCAGGGGTTTGGGGTGAGGGAAGTGTTGATTAGGTGAAGCATAAAGGAATTTTTAGCACTGTAACTACTTTGTATGACACTACAGTGGTAGACACATGACACTATGCATTTGTCAAAACCCATAGCATTTTTCACAACAAGAAGAGTAAGCCATAAGGTCTAAAAACAAAACAAAAAATATCAAGGAGGTCACAGGATGGAATACAAACTGTGACAAAAGAATCTAAGTGTTTTACAAATGTATGATATAACTTCACTGAAGAGGGTGAGGGGAAAGATTCCGATGTAGTAACTTTGGAAATAAGTGGAGACTGTAACACTATAGAAAAAAAACTGTATAAGCACGGTATTCTAATAGGTAAGATTGTTTCTTACAGGGGTACAGGTCAACAATCCTAAAACCACTACAGGTGTATACTGGAATTGAACAAATAAGTAAATGGATGACAGTTTGTGGAACCGGGTGTCTCACTGTTGGAGTGGGAGTTTACAGATAAGCAAGGGGAGAAGGATCCGTGTGGTAACGGATTGGAATTGGTGCCATCAGTATGAACTCATGCTTAACTTAATATAAATACCAATGGAGAGATACAGAAATACCTATAGATTTGTATGTGCACACAGGTTTGTAGGAACACATATTTGCAAACTCTGTTGACTGGGAAGGCTTAAATGCAGTGAGCACACCCAGCACCCAGATCTTAGTTTCTAATACCATTCTCCAATAAAAAGAATCAAGGCTTCTTGAAGAAATGACTTATTCTAGGCCTGGGGAACGGAATATACAATATGAACCTGGAGCATCATTTAATGCCAAAAAGTAAGGATGTGCTATATTAAACACACGCACAAAAACAATGATGGGGGCATGTCTAAGGGGAACAGGAGCCAAATGAAAAAGATTCCAATGGCCAAAGCTAGAAAAATTCTAGCAACAACACAAATAACATATTATTGAATTATAACAGTATAAAATAAATACCATGAATTCATACTGATCTAAATAAGTGATTGAAGAAATAAATAAATGGGTGAGAATAGACAAATGTTTAATATAGAAGAATTCCAAATAATTTATGTCGATACGGCCCCCTCAAGGTGGTGGGGCATAACTCCCCAATCTTTAAGTGTCGATTGTGCATAGTGACTTCCTTCCAAAGAATGCAATACGGAAAGGGGGCAAAAAGAGGAACTATAGTGGGAAAACCTGGCAAACGCTACCTCAGCCAGGTGATCAAGGTTAATATCAACAGTGTTAAGTCATGCTGAGAGCACGTACCCTTGGTATGATTTGATGAAAATGTCGCTTTATATCTGCAACCTTTCTCCCAAAACACATATGCCCAGTCTAGCCGTGGGAAAAAAAAAAAAAAGAAAAAGTAAGACAAACCCAAATTGAAAGGCACTCTACAAAATATCTGACCAGTTGTCAAGGTCATTGAAAACAAGGAAAGTCTGAGAAACTGTCAACAGCCAAAAGTATCCCATGAAAACATAACTACTAAATCTTAATGTCGTATCCTGGATTGGATCCTGAGATAGTAAAAGAAAAAACTAAAGAAACTCAAAAAGTATGGTCTTAGATTAATAATAATGTATCAATATTGGATCACTAATTATGACAAGTGTTTCATACTAAGGTAAGATGATAACAATAAAGGAAACAGGCTGCAGGATAAAAGAGAACTCTCTATACTGTCTTTGCAATTTTTCAATGAATCTAAAAATTTCTTAAAATAAAAAAAAGTGATTAAAAAATACATTGCCCAGTTTGTATTGTTAAAAGTTAGGCACAAATTCAAACTCAACAGCATACACCTTCAATTTTCTAGGAACCAATCATTTCAACACAATAACTTAGAACAGAGATTTAGAGTTTTACCCTAGAAGTCTCTTTAATTTTAATCAGGAAATTCAAATTTGCATACAGTGCTATAGATTGTGAGGTTTTTTAAATTATTATAACAGGCATATCCAAGAAGAAAGAGTAAGAAATTAAAATCTTACCATTTACCATAAAGAAATGTCTTGATTTGAAGAGTTCTCTCAGAGATATTTTTATACAGTGTACTGGTTAGATACTGTCCCCCCAAAATCCATGTTCACTGGGAACCTCAGAATGTGAACTTATTTGGAAATAGAATCTTTGGAGATGTAATTAGTTCAATTAAGATGAGGTTATACTGGAGTAGGATGGGCCCTAATCCAATGATTGGTGTCCTTATAAGAAGAGAAAGCAGACACACAGAGAGAAAGAGCTAGAGATACAAAAAGAGAGACAGAGAGAATGCCTTGTGACATTGGAGGCAGAGATTGGAATGATGCAGCTACAAGCCAAGGAAAGGCAATTGGCAACTACCAGGAGGAAAGATCCTCTCCTAGAGCCTTCAGAGATTAGCAGGGCCCTGCCAAACTCTTGATCTCAGACTTGTAGACTCCAGAACCATGACAGAACAAATTTCTGTAGTTTTAAGCCATGTAGCTGTGGTAATTTGTTATGGCAGACCTAGGAAACTAAGATTTTTCATGGTGGGCTATATACCACAGTGAAAATGATGCTATGCCTTTCTCAAAGCTAGTTCTCTGTGTTATATTTCTTTTTTTCTCCAGCAGTGCCAGGATGCTGAGGGTGCAGGAGTATTAAAATGAACACTCTGATTCTTAATCTCATACAACTTTACATTATCATTATCTTCTCCTCTCAAGTCTATCTCTACCTCTTATCTCTGACTAGCAAATTGCGCTATTTGGATGTAGGCACTTCCATTTAATTAAAAATTCTTTTCATAAGTGAATTATTTTCTTTTCTAAGCCCAAGAGCCTAATTTTAGCTTGTTAACCTCATTATGTCCGTGAGATCATTTTGGTGAAATTCTAAATCTTCTCTCATTTACTTTCTTGACAAAAAGTAAAAATACACAACAGGCAAGCATATTAAAGATTCTCCTCTAATTAAATCTTTATCTAAAGTCAATATGGCTGAGAAGAGGAAGCTTCTTACTTTTCCTGGAGGATATAAAGGATCTCTCTTTGGTCCCCATCCTCCTGACATGATCTTTTATTTCTCAGATCCGTAACATGCTCTCACTATTCCATGGTACTCTGCTGGAAAAAGGTCAAGCCTAATTTTCCAGTCCTCAGAAAAGGAGGCCTTGATAATAGCAGCACTTTTCCTCACACTCATTCCCTAGCCTAAGGAACTATAAGATATATTAAGATAAATAGGAAAGAAATGAGTTTTTAACTGTGAAAAAAAGAGAGAGCCTTTTCAGCAAGTTATTTGAGTTCATACAGTAGAAAAGTGATTTCACAGCTTTGGTAAGGCAGAATCACTGGAAAGCAAAAATTCTTTTTTCATTCAAGATGGGGAGGGGATGGAGTAATTCATACCAAAATAAATGTCTGCAAAGTCCAGAGAAGGCTTTAATTGCCTGTTAACCAGAAACTATGGAAGATAAATAACAAGGTGACATTAAGATTCCCAGTAACACAAGTCATTATTTTTACAGAAAACTAATTGCAATAACCTGCTCAGCATTTTCCTCCCAATATTGTTGAGAAAAAATAGATTGGCACTAATAAAATAAGACCTGACATATGAGTGATACACTCAACAACTCCAAACTGCCTAGATGACAACCCTACTTTTGCTATCCAAATCTTTTCTGAATTGCTTATATTCATGACAGTTCATAAAACAATTTTTTATATGCTCTAGGGTCAATATTTATGTGGTATCTGTATACAATAGAATTCAAAGTAAGCTTCAAGTGTTCAATATTAGAATACAGGTAGAATAAGCATCAGTAAACACTAACAATTATACATAGGCTAAGACTAAGCATCAGAGGTCATTTCTGTGTATGCTTGAAATGAATAAATACAAGTATAAGCAAGTACCATCTTACTACACTTACGTAGAATCAGATAAGACTCACGATTCCCACCTTTGTCAATAGTCCCCTCCACAGTTGTTTCTGTTTTAGTTGGGGTCCCCATAAAACAGATTTTTAGAACGAAATTTGCTTACAGGAAGTTGACCAGGTATGCTCTTGGGGAAAAAATAAAAACACTTCTTAAGGAAGTGAGGCAAGCAGGATTGGGTAGAAGGAGACATTGAGCTGTGATGCAGTCTCAACAGTGCCTCGGCCAATCTTGCAGAGAGCTGTGAAGTAGATCTGGCCTTTGTAACCCTGAAAAGTCATTAGAAGTGGGCTGCTCTTGGGTACATGGCTTAACACTGGGCTAGACAGCTCCCTCTCAAAGGCAATTGCCAGAGAGGGACTCAACTGTGGGCTATCAGACAGCAGCACTCCCAGCAGGTGGGGATGAGGGTCATAGCCCTCAAGGGGGTACGGGGCAGAGCACCTCTGCATCTACCACATCTTCCCATTTGTTCCCAGCTTTTGTGTCTTTCTCTCTATGCTTACTTTTGCCACTACCATATCCCATTCAACTGCCCCTTTCTCCTAAATCTTCTCTCCCTTTTACAAGTCTTGGTCCTGATGGCTTACTGCCTATCCAAGTCCCTAAATACTCACTTACTATTCCAGTGCTTGCTTGGGAATCTCATTCCAATCCAGGTGAGTGTAGCCAACAACGTAACTGATGCATACCTAGAATCAGGGAAAGATGTCGTTGTAGCAGATATTGTTGGTGCTCCAGCCATAATCCCTCATCCTTATCATTTCACTTCACACTGGCTGAATGCCAAATGCCATCACTGCCTTTCTTTGCCTTAGGGTTTTCTCTGTTTTCCAAGAGCTCATTTTGCCCACCTGCATGCAAACCAGAAAGGCCTAGGAGAATCTAAACCAATGACTGATGAAAATTGGCATGTAAAATACCTCAGCTCCCAAACTCCTCATCTGGAATGATGCTGATGTGTGTGGCTGTCAGATTTCTCTAGAGGGATCGAACTCTATTTAGCCTAGTGGTGACTTGCTCTATTACAAACTCTTTATTGGAGGCCTTCCCTTCCCTGTCTCATTTCTACACTCCCTGATGAAGTTTTATGGGATTACCCCCCAAGTAAACTACTGAAAGGCAAATCCTTGTATAAGGGTCTGCTTCTCAGCCCAATCTAAGAGAGTTATATCAGTCCAAGGGAGGGGAGAAGCAAGGGGAAAAATAAGCAGAATACGAATTTATAAATGAAGATAATTTTAAGGGAAGACTGAAAGAATGAAGTTAAAATAGGAAAGAATATGTCAGAAGAGAAAAGTACCAATATTTCAGAAGATTGATAATCGGTATATGGTTTTTTTTTCTCCACTTAACATATTTTGCCTTAGAGCCAACATACTTCTCAAGTAACCATGGCAATGAGATTTACAGATATGATAGCCATCATCTTCATCACCAAAAAAAAGCACAATTTTTAATACATATGCCAGTTTCACGTATCCCAGGGACAAGAAACAAGAAGATAGATCTGTGTAGCAAATATTTGTTGTTCAGCCTCAAACCTTCCCCCCATTAGTGCCATCCCCTCTCTTTTGGGAACTCTTCTTTGTGAATCTTCTTGCACGGTGGCACCCACCTCTCACCATGGAAGCCAAAGCAATAGTTTTCTCTCCCTGCTCTGGCACAATCACGAACCAGGCTCATCAGGTACTCTCTTCCTGGGCTTTGAGCCTCGAATCATCACAGTGATATATGGAGGCTGGAGGTTGTATTCATCACAGTGTCAGCATTTGCATCTAAATGTTTCCACAGGGTGACCATGACTATGGATCCTACAATGTGGCCTTCCCAAGCTTCCACAGCTCCTGCCTGTTTTCCCAATGTAGCTTTCAGTCTCTAATTAATTCCATGAATCCCTAATATCCGCTCAATAAATGCCATTTTTGCTAAGGGAAGTAGATTAATGCAGAGGTACCAGGAGTATGTAGCAGCCAAGCGTCCCTCAGAGAAATGTGGGAAATTTGGGATTGGTTACCTGACCATGATGGAGCTGTGTGTGATCCATGGAACTCCTGCTAATATTTCTGTGAGGCCATTTAAAGCTCCCTGATAGTTGTCATTGCCAAGGCTTGATCTTCATATCTTTCCAATGTATTCCCTTAAGGTGCTTATTTTATTGTTCTCAATCAAAAAATTCTAAAATATTTGTTTTTAAGTTATAAATGCATATGAGTTTTCTAATTTGTCTAGATCTGAGTCCATACGGCATTTCTGTTTTTTATAATTCTCAAATTAGATATTTGTGTAAACCTGACCTAAAGTTCAAATGTATATTTCTAATTGCATGAATTATATTTTCAGAATCTGACCATCACCCATTTCCATGAGTGATTTATTTTAATTTGCGTTAAGTGAAGAACCTATGCAGAGAAGTTGCTAACCTAACTAATAAAGTACTTGAGAAAATATTGAGAAAGTTAATTTAAACTTCATATTTAAGGATCCAACTGAAAAAATTATCCCTCTGTAAGTTTTCAAATAATGATTTTCAAACATATTCTCATTTAAAAAACCAAATTTCATATTGCCTATTTTTTAACACTTAAAATACGAGACTATTTCAATCTAAAATTAGTTAAGAAAAAATGAATGTTAAGCCACAGAGGAACATCTGTGTATTCAGTGTATAGCTGTATTCAACTGTATCATGTTAATTGATCCAAGACATCTTCCCCTCTGCTTTGATTATCTGCATGGTTTATCAGGAAATAGAGTGGGAAAGCAAAAATTTGTGTGGTTATATTTATCTTAATTTTTAAACTGTCTAGTGTCATTTGTCTGAAACACGTCTGTATTTCTTTGAGGACTTATCAATTGATTTAAATTTAGACACGAAGCCTTTCCTGAGTTAGAGAGGCAGCAGCAAAGATGCAAATGTACAAGGTCTAGCTGAGGTCTAGGTCCGTACAATGATCAAACCTAAAGAGAAGTTAAGTTATTTAGGGCTGATCTGATTAACGTTCATGGATATAGAATTAATATCATTATTTATTTGTTAAAAAAATAAAACCATTAATTCTTTGGTATCTTGACCTCATAATAGAGAGGGAAGAGTAGATTTTATGATTATACATCACTTTGAACATGGCCTCTGTTGATTATAATAACGATCTATCAAATAATGAACCACAAAAGATGAATAGCTTTAATTTAGAGATCTGATGTATTACTTTCCAAACTACATGCTTTAAAAGACCTCTTTGACAAAGTAGGCAAAGAATAGAATTTTTAAACTCTACTTCCCCATACCCTACAGAAAAAAATAAAACTCTTTAACATGTCATACAAGATTTTTCAAGATCTGTATGCTCTAAGCTTATTACTTATCCACCTCCACACAAACCATTGATTCTTGCAATACTGAACTTTTTGAAGTGTCTTGAATTTGTAAGCTCTTTCCTTTTTATGTGCTTCTATTTAAAGTGCTCTTCCTCTCTTTCCTCATTTAATACCTTTCTCAGATATCATTTCTATGATAAACTTTCCCTAATTCTCCAAACTTTTGCCTCTCATTTCCTGCTGCACAGCATCTTTTTCATAGTCCTGTGGGTGTCCTAATGGCCTGTTTCAAGAATCTTCAAGGAGACTGTGAGCATCGTGGTGGCAGGTGCCATGACTTGCTGTCTGTGTCTCAGAGAACCAGCACAGGAACTGACATATACTGGATCTTGATATATTTTTATTTTACAAATGAATGAATAAATGTCACATTCCTCTATAAGACTGATGCCTTGAAATATACCATCCAATTATTAGAAGAGCTGCGGTGACAAAAGATTGAGAAAGTATTTTTGGCATACAAAATACAAATATCTAAAATTAGAAATATGTTTCCATTAAATCATTCTCATCTATACAAAGTGCCTATTTTTTTCATTTTTTTAAAATATATTGTCCATATTTTGGAACTTCCTTCCAAAAGCTGAAATGGCAGGTTTATCTACTTCTCATCTACCCACCATGCAGAGATGTAACTTAACAACTTTTAATAGTGTGTAATAAATTAAAACATAAAACACAACTAATACAAGAAAAGAGGTACTATACTGTGGAAACAGTAGTGGGCTAAAAGCTCATTATCTCATTTTATTCTCACCGTTAGGTGATAAAGGCTATTCAAACTCTCTACAGAATGTCTTTTTATCTGCATTTACACTTTCTCATTACTCTTGTTTCTCTTTTTTTTTCTTCTGTTATCATTAATTTTTCAATTCTGAGGGTGTTTCTAGTCTTTTTTTATCTATTCCAATGATTCAACTGTTTTATAAGCCCAGGAAATGTTGTTAGTGACATAATTAGAGAGTCAACATCATTAAACTGTAACAAGGCACAGAACTCTGTCCCGGAGAAATGATGACATTTACAGCCTGTCCTAATATCCTTTCACCACTCAGTAGATACATTTCTATATAACAGGACAAAGCCAAGTAATTGCAAGGCAACCAATAATTTGTCTGATTTCATTTATTTAAAAAGGTTATCAAGGGAATATTTTTTTCTTGAATTATAAGAGAAGTTTTGTCCCCATTGCAGTGTCTTCATAATCATCAACAAAAAGGCATGTAAATACTTATGGCTGCGTGGCTCCATAACTTAGACAGCTTTTCAAACCTCTGTGCCCCTGTAGTAAAGATAGTGCTCAGGAATAAAAACTAAAAGGTAAGTGACATATCTTGCTTAAATAATGTAAATTAACGCCATAATAGTCAAAAGGGCAGGTCCACAGACAGTAGTGATAGGAGACAGTAGAAAGGAGCCTAAGGGAGTTTGCTGCCACATAGGAAAGTGTATTAAAGGGCATTTAATTTAAACAACTAAAAAGTGAGCAGGGATTTCCAATACTTGAAAAAAAAAGCAAAAGAATGGAAGCCTCAGGCTGTGCATAAAGAATTGGTGACTGTATAAGTCTGCTAGATATGTGCTGTCCAATACAGTTGCTATTAACTACATGTGGTTATTTAAATGTTTTTAAAGGGCTTTATTTTTTTAGAGTAGTTTTAGATTCATAGCAAAGTTGAGAGGAAAGTACAGTGATTTCCCATACATTCTTTGCTCTCACACATACATAGACTCCCCCATTATCAACATCACTCACCAGAGTTACATGTTTGTTGCAACTGATGAACCTACATTGATACATCATAATCACCAAAAGTCCATAGTTTACATTAGCATTCACTCTTGATGGTGTACATTCCATGGATATGGACAAACCTATAATGAATGACATGTATTCACAATTATAATATAATAAAGAATATTTTCACTTCCCTAAAAATCCTCTGTGCTATGCCTATTCATCCCCCCTTCTCCAACTCCTGGCAACTACTGAACTTTTTACCATCTCAATAGTTTTTCTTTTCCAGAATGTCACATAGTTGGAATCATAGAGTACGTAGCCTTTTCAGATTGACTTCTTTCACTTAGTGATATGCATTTAAGTTTCCTCCATGTCTTTTTCTGGTTTAATAGCTCATTTCTTTTTAGCACTGAATAATATTCCATTGTCAGAATGTAACACATTTTATTTATACATTCACTTACTGAAGTGCATCTTTGTTGCTCCCAAGTTCTGGCAATTATGAATAAAGCTGCTATAAATATCCAGGCATAGGTTTTTGTGTGGAGGTAAGTTTTCACATCCTTTGGGTAAATACCAAGGAACACAACTGCTGGATTTTAAGTGTATGTTTAGTTTTGTAAGAAACTGCCAGACTGTCTTCCAAAGTGTACCATTTTGCATTCCCATCAACAGTATAGGAAAATTCCTTTTGCTCCACATTCTTACCACCATTTGCTATTGCCAGTGTTCCAATTTTGGCTATTCTAAATCGGTATGTAGTGTTATCTCATTGTTGTTTTAATTTGCATTTCCCTGATGACATATGATGTGGAGGATTTTTTCATATGCTTATTTGCCATCTGTACATCTTCTTTGGTGAGATGTTTGTTAACGTCTTGGCCCTTTTTTAATTGGGTTGTTTGTTTTGTTATTGTGGAATTGTAAGAGTTCTTTGTGTATTTTGCTTGTAGATACCCAGTGGTTCCAGCCCCATTTGTTGAAGAAACTATCCCCACTCCATTGTATTGCTTTGCTCCTTTATCAAGTTTTGAAGTCAGGTAGCAACAGTCCTCCAACTTTGGTCTTCTTCTTCAATATTACATTGGCTATTCTGAGTCTTTTGCCTGTCCATATAAACTTTGGAATCAGTTTGTCACTATTCACAAAATAACTTGCTGGAATTTTGATTGGTATTGCATTGAATCTATAGATTAAATTGGGAAGAAATGACAACTTGACAGTTCTTGTTCTTATCCGTGGACATGGACTATCTCCTCATCTATTTAATTCTTTGATTTCATTCATCAGAGTTTTGTAGTTTTCCTCATATCGATCTTGTAATGTAAATGTGTTTTTAATTTCAAATTCTACTTCTTCGTTGCTGGTATATAGGAAAATGATTGATTCTTGTATATTAACCTTGTATCCTGCAACTTTGCTATGATGGTTTATTAGTTCCAGGAGATTTTTTGTTGATTTTTTGGGATTTTCTACATAGATGATCATGTCGTCTGTAAACAAAGACAGTTTTATTTCTTCCTTCTCAATCTTTATACCTTTTTTTCCTTTTTTTTTTTTTTTTTTTTTTTTTTGGTCTTCTTGCATTAGCAAGGACTTCCAGTCCAAAGTTGAAAAGGAGTGGTAAGAGGGGACATCCTTGCCTTGTACCTGATCTTAGTGGAAAATCTTTGAGTTATGACATTCACTGTAGGTTTTTTGTAGATATTTTTTACCAAGTTAAGAAAGTTTCCTTCTATTCCTAGTTTACTGAGAGTTTTTATCATGAATGTGTGGTGGATTTTATCACATGCTTTTTCTGCATCTATTGATATGAACATGTGATTTTTCTTTTTAAGTCTGTTGATGTGATGTGTTGCATTAATTGATTTTCCAGTGTTGAACCAGCATTGCCTACCTGGTATAAATCCCACTTGGCTGTGATGTAGAATTCTTTTCATACATTGTTAGATACTATTTCCCAATATTTTATTAAAGATTTTTGCACTTGTATTCATGAAAGATATTGGTCTATAGTTTTCTTTTCTTATAATATCTTTGTCTGGTTTTGGTTAGGGTAATGCTGGCCTCATAAAATAAGTTAGGAGTCATCTCTCTGCTTCTATCCCCTGAAAGATATTATAGAGAATTAGTATAATTTCTTTCTTAAATGTTTGGTAGGATTTACCAGTGAATTCAGGACCTGTGCCTGGTGTTTTCTGTTCTGGAAGGTTATTAATTCTATTTCTTTAATAGATACAGTCCTATTCAGATTATCTATTTTTTTCTTGTGTGAATTTTGGCAAATCATATCTTTCAAGGAATTGATCCATTTCATCTAGGTTATCAAATTTGTGGGCATAGAATTGTTCATAGTATTCCTTTATTAGCCTTTTAATTTTCATGAGATCTGTAGTAACGTCCCCTCTTTCATTTCTGATATTAGTAACGTGTGTTCTTTCTCTTGTTTTCTTAGCTAGCTTTGCTAGAGGTTTTTGGTTTTATTAACATTTTCAAAGAACTAGCTTTTGATTTTGTTTATTTTCTCTATTGATTTCCAGTTTTCAATTTCATTGATTTCTGCTCTAATTCTTACTATTTCTTTTCTTCTGCATATTTTAGATTTAATTTGCTCTTTTTTCTACTTTCCTAAAGTAAGCAATTTAGATTATTGGTTTTAGATCTTTTTTTCTAAAATATGAATTCAATACTGTAAATTTCCTTCTAAGTTCTACTTTCACTGTATCCCACAAATTTTGATAAGTTGTGTTTTCATTTTCATTTAGTTCAAATATTTTTTTTGAGGAAGATTGGCCCTGAGTTAACATCTGTTGACAATCTTCCTCCTTTTTTGCTTTTTTCCTCCCAAAGCCCCTAGATAGTTTTATGTCATAGTTGTGCATCCTTCCAGTTGCTCTATGTGGGACACCGCCTCAGCATGGCTTGATGAGCAGTGCATCAGTCCATGCCCAGGATCTGAACCGGTGAACCCCGGGCTGCCGAAGTGGAGTGCGCAAACTTAACCGCTATACCACCAACCCAGCCCCCGTTGAAAATATTTTTAAATTTCTTTTGAGATTTCTTCTTTGACCCATGTGTTATTTAGAAGTGAGTCATTTAATCTTGGTGTATTTGGGGATTCTCCAGTAACCTTTCAGTTTTTGATTTCCAGTTTAATTCCATTGTGGTCTGAGAGAAGATATTGAATGATTTCTATCTTTCTAAGGTTGTTAGGGTGTGTCTTATGGCCCAGAGTGTGGTCTAACTTGGTGAATATTCCATGTGAGCTTGAGAAGAATGTGTATTCTGCTGTCATTGGATGAAACAGTCTGTAGATGTCAATTATATGCAATAGATTGATGGTGTTGTTGAGTTTAACTATGTCCTTACTGATTTTCTGCCTGCTGCACTTGTCCATTTCTGATAGAGGAGTGTTGATGTCTCCAACCATGATAGTGGAATCGTCTATTTCTCCTTGCAGTTCTATTAGTTTTTGCCTCATGTAGTCTGACTCTTCTTTCTTAGGCATATACACACTAACGATTGCTCTGTCTTCTTGGAGAATTGCCCCCTTTATCAGTGTGTAATGTCTTCTTTATTCTTGATAATGTTCTTTACTTTGAAGTGCACTCTGTCTACAATTAATATAGCTACTCCTGCTTTCTTTTAATTAGTGTTAGCATGGTATATTTTCCTCCGTATATTTGCTTTTTATGTCTTTATAGTTAAAGTGATTTTCTTGTAGACAACATATAGTTGGGTCTTCTTTTTTGATCCACTCTGACAATCTCTGTCTTTTAATTGGTGCATTTAGACCACTGATGTTCAAAATGATTATTGATATAGATGGATTAATTTCTACCTTATTCATTACTGTTTTCTATTTATTGCCCTTGTTCTTTGTTCCTGTTTTTGTCTTCTACTCTTTTTTTGGCTTTTGTGGTTTTAATTAAACATGTATTTTGATTCCATTTTCTCTCCTTTCTTAGCATATCGGTTATACTTATTTTTTTACTTTTTCTAGTGGTAGCCCTAGAGTTTGCAATATACATTTAGAGCCAATCTAAGTCCGCTTCCAAATAGCACTATACCACTTCATGGGTAGTATGAGTACCTTGTAATAACAAAATAACCCTAATTCCTCTCTCCTGTCCTTGTATCATTGTTGTCATTCATTTCACTTATATATATGTGTACATATATCTATATAAAGATACATACAAGCATATATAATCAAGTATACTGTTGCTATTATTATTTTGAACAAACTATTTAACTGTTAGATCAATTAAGAGTAAGAAAAATAAATTTTACCTTCATTTAGTCCTTCTTTGATGCTCTTCCTTTCTTTATGTAGATCTGAGTTTCAGATCTATATTATTTTTCTTCTCCCAAGTGAGCTCTTTTTAACATTTCCTGCAAGCTACTAGCAACAAACTCCCTCAATTTTTATTTGTCTGAGAAAGTCTTTATTTTCTCACATTTGAAGGATGATTTCACAGGTTACAGAATTGTAAGTAAGTAGATTGTTTTTGTCTCAATCCTTATATATTTTACTCCACTCTCTTCTCACTTCTATGGTTTCTGAGGAGAAGTTGTACGTAATTCTTATCTTTGTTCCCATATAGGTAAGGTTGCTTTCCTCTGGCTTCTTTCAGGATTTTTTCTTTGTCGTTGGTTTTCTATAATTTGAAAATGATGTGGCTAGATATAGGTTTGGGGGTGATTTTATCCTGCTTTTGTTCTCTGAGGCTTCCTGGATCTTTGGTTGGGTGTTTGACATTAATTTAGGAAAATTCTTTATCATTATTGTCTCAAATATTTCTCCTGTTGCTGTCTCTCTTTCTTCTCCTGGTATTCCCATTACATGTATGTTATGTAGTTGTAGTTGTCCCACTGTCCTTGGATTTTCTGTTCTGTTTTTTTTCAGTCTTTGTTCTCTTTTCTTTTCAGTTTTGGAGATTTCTATTGATGTATCCTCAAGCTCAAAGATTCTTTCCTCAGCCGTCTTCAGTCTACTAGTAAGTCCATCAAAAGCATTCTTCATTTATCTTACAGTGTTTTTTATCTCTATCACTTCTTTTTGTTCTTTCTTAGGATTTCCATATCTCTGCTTACATTCCCATCTGTTCTTGCATGCTATCTACTTTATCCATTAGACCCCTTAGCATCTTAATCATAGTTGTTTTAAATTCCTCACCTGATCATTTCAACATCTTTGCCATGTGTGGTTATGATACTTGCTCTGTTTCTTCAAATTGAGTTTTTTGCCTTTTGGTGTGCATGTAATTTTTTTCTTGAGAGTCAGACGTGATATACCAGGTAGGAACTGCTGTAAATAGGCCTTTAGTAATGTGTTAATGAGGTGCAGGAGAAGGGGAAGCATTTTATAGTTCTGTGATTAGGTTTCAGTCTTTTAGTGGGCCTGTGCCTCTGGACTGTGACCTTTACAAGTGATTTTAATTTTTTTTCTCCCCCCTTGTTGGGGGAGGAATGCTAGATTTGGCTGGAGTTGGGTATTTTCCTTCTCTCATGTGGAAGGCTAGACCTGACTGGAGTTGGATATTTCTATTCCCCCAGGTCAGTTAGGCTCTGATAATACCCCTGCAGGTTAGGATCTGATTAACTAGTTTCTCCTGAGGGTAGGCCTTGTTAAAAAGAGCACAGTGCTCCGACATACCTCAAAATGTTTTCTTTTTCCCTCCCCCTGCTGGAAGCATGAGGGAATTTTCTCTAATATTCACTGTGGGAACCTGATCCAGCTCCTGGAGGTAAGTCACACAAAATTGCCAAGGCCCCATTATAAGTGGGTCCCCCTGGAGTTTTTAACCCTCAGAGTCATCCACACTGAGTCTCCAGCAATTCATCAATTACAGTGCAGCTTTCCTACCCCAGTACTGGTTCCAACGGAGCTTTCCACTTGTGAGTCTCTGCTCTGGCAAGTTGTTATTCTCTGGATTTGTTTGTCTGTCTCTCCAACCTTGGGGGCAATGGCCTCCCTGTAGACTCAGCTCTTTTATGGATCCTAGAAGAGTTATTGATTTTTCAGTCTGTTCAGATTTTGACTTGTCATAAGGACGACGTGGTGGTCTCCATGCCGTACATGCAGAACCAGCTCTGTTTAATTTTGTTTTAATTTTAATTAAGTAAAATTAAAAATTGAGTTCCTCAGTTGCGCTAGCCACATTTCAGGTGCTCAGTGGCCACACATGCCTAGTGGCTACCATATTGGGCAGCATAGAACATTCCCATCATTTCAGGAAGTTCTCCTCAGCAGTGCTGTACAGTGAAGCACTCTGAAGTATTATTATAACAATAGAACAATATATTTTGAACAATTCACAGTTGGAAAAATCTTTTTTTGAAATGACTTAAAGAGGAGGATGTCACATGAGAAGGAAATAATAGTTGGTGAATGAGAAATCTTTAAACACTAAGAATAATGATTTCAATATATTTACTTCTTTTTGTAAAATGGAGGAACTACTTATTTGATCTATTAATTAAAGCTCAGGAGGGGCTGGCCCGGTGGCGCAGTGGTTTAGTTCGCACTTGGCAGCCCGGGGCTCGCGGGTTCTGATCCCGGGCGTCCGCTGATGCACTGCCTGTCAGCCATGCCGTGGCGGCATCCCGTAAAAAGTAGAGGAAGATGGACATGGATGTTAGCCCAGGGCCAGTCTTCCTCAGCAAAAAGGGAAGGATTAGCAACGGATGTTAGCTCAGGGCTGGTCTTCCTCACATACAAAAAATAATAATAATAATTAAAGCTCAGGAAATATTTTGCTTATTATAAATAATTATGTTTGGAGAAAAATATAAATAATAATAATACCAAGAAAACCCAAAAATGCAGGGATTGGACTTTATTTTACTTTTGTTTGGTTAAATGACATTTCATTTAGTAGCTTGGGCTTTCTAAGTTTTCCAAATAATACCAGCTTTTCCAGGATAAAGGACCTTTCAGGGACAATATAAGAATCATTTGTTATTCCCTTTTTTATCTCTGATGAGAATGAAGAATCCAAAATTAATAACTATATAAAAGATACTGTGAATTACCTCTTATAATTTATAAAGTTTTATATTGTTTTACTTGCACTCTTTGAGAAAAGGACTCTGAAAATTTTTTCTCTAGGCTGAAAAATATCAGAAATAGTAATTCTGTTTATAAGAAAGTTCATTGGTCTCAGAAACAAAAAAGTTAAGGTTTGTTCCTGTTTCTGACCCTTATTCGTTGTGTGACAGTCACTTCACCTCTCCATGCCTTAGTTTTTTCAAGTATAAAATGCTGGTTTGAACTAAATGAGCAAACTCTAAGGCTGAATTGGCACTTTTAAGTGCTATTACTCACTCCCTGACAGACATCACCAACCTATTATAGCACCCTTTACATGGAACCAAGACACAGCCTCAGAATCATTCCCAACATCACCCTCCAAGAAGCCACAACCAATTAATTTCCATTTTCATAATCAATTTAACCTCTTCTAAATCCCTTACAGTTATAATAGTTTTGAAATAGCACAAGGTATATTTTCTTTTCCTAGATAGAGGAAAAAATCATTTTATAAAGCCCTAGATTTATTCTTGAAGAAATATGTCAAAGATATTTAATTTTGTGGATCTAAATGGATTTTGCCCCATGGATTAAACTTTTGTGGATTTATTGGATTGGATTATGGATTATGAATATGCACAGAACTGTTGCTTAGCTAGGTCTTGAGCAATGCATATTCACAAAAAGTGGTAGGTGATATAATTATTTATTCAACATACTTAGTCTTTCAGGATTAGGCACAATAGTCATGGCATGACCCCTCCCTTCCATACTGAGTTTGGATCTCTTTTTCTGTGCTTTTACAGTTCACTTTGATTACATACCACAATGCTTGCTTTATGGTATTGTAATTGTCCATACATTTCTCTGTTTGCCAACAAAACTATAACTTTTTTAAGCTCAGAAACTGCATCTTGGTATCCAGCATCCAGCACTGTCTGGATTTAGAAACTTATTAGACACTTACTGATTTAGCTAATGGGGTTTCAGAGATAAATCAGAGTCCCTCCCATCATTTTGGTCAGATGAGAGGCAAAAACATTTATATCCAATAGCACAATGCTATTACAGGAGCACTTTACTCATCCCAAAAGAGGTTTCTTAGAGGAAGTGACATCTGAGCTGAACTTTGAAGTGAATAGTATCCACCCAGGTGAAAGGGAGCATTGAGGAAGAAGGCTGAGCAGAATAACTGAGACTCCTTGCTATGCCCGAGGAATGGAAGTGTCTTGTGTAACTGGACACGTATTTGCAAACTAGAGCACATTTTAAAATTAATCCAAAAAAGTAAGGCTATGCCCATTTGTGAACGATTATGATGTGGGACACTGTAACATCAAAACACTTAAATGGGATAGTGAGGTTTTCAAAGCTGTTCCTCAGAGGTCATTTCTAGTAGCAATCCAGAAGTTGTGTTGGGATTGAAGTGAAAGAGGCTGTTATCACAGAGGCAGCAACAGCCCAGGTCAAAAAATGACCAAATCCATGGATTAAAACATGACAGTCAAAAAAAGTGACACAGAGAGAGATTATTCAAAGGCAGACGCAAGTCTTGATCACTGATCAGCCATGAAAAGTATGCCAACGTTGTGAAGGAGTCAAAGATTTACCATAAGCATAGTTTTCTCCATTATCGTTCAACACCCTAAAGGTGAGATTTTTTTTCTTTTTAACCTTCCAATATAATTAAATTCTATCATCTTACACCTACTCATATATAGAAAAAAATCAACTCTCTATTTATTTCATTAACTCATTAGCAACTATTATAAGAATTAGCTCAGTAATTTTTAAAATGAGATTTAGAGATGCACATAATTAACAATAACAACTGCAGATTTTCCGTTGGGAAAAGTGTTTTCCCTATCTTAAGCCAATCATCAGTCTGGCAATTCATTATTTAATCATTAGATTAATGCACAGTATTATCTGTTGTGTTGCTGCAAAATTAAGGGTTGGGAGGGATCCCTCAGAAAAATCGACCCATGTAATTGATTTACCAAAAGATAAAGCAATATATGAGATAAGCTTAAGAAATTCTTTGAGCCCCATAATTCTGTAGTTTGTTAATCAGTATCAGCATGGACAAATGATAAATCAGGTCAAATATATGTGCCTTCCTCCACCACCTATGCCTCAGTTGACCAATCTTTCTAGGAGACCAGTTCTTTCACCTTAGCCACACTCTCTAATTGCACAGAAATCTCAGTGGGTGGTCTTCCTTTTACAGATTCTCACCTCCTACCCTTTACACTCTTTCCTAGATAATGAAGAGGCAGAAAACATGGATCCAAATCTCGAGTCTACCTTAATTAGTTGTATGGGTTTTTTTTAAGTTGATTAACATTTTTAAGTCTCTTTTCTTATTTGAAGTTAGAGATAGTATCTGTATGCCTTGTGGGCTTGTTATAAAGTTTAAATAAATTTGCACATAAACTTGCATGATGCCAGACAACTAGTAGCTTTTCAAAAACTAATAGTTATTAGTATAATTATAACTATCCCCATTCCATTAGGATATTGTCCTCTGGAAAATGAGTGGCACTGTAATCAGAAAATTAATTCACAGTGACATATTCTTAAGTGTTAATGCTGTAAACCTGATTGGTCTCAAGTGTTATCTACCGTGTGAATATTTGTGACTGAGGAGTTCTCTATGCAGTCAGTACTTAACCCAGTGTTCCTCTTATTTGTGTTCTTGATTTTAATAGGTATCGTTACTCCAAAAGTAAGGTTCAATGGCCAGACAAATTTGGGAAATGCTGGGCTAAACAAAACTGAACAGGATTCTTTTCTGTAGTAATTCTCCTAATTCTTTAACATGCTCAGATATGGGATGAGTATTTGAAAAGGAATCTTAAGAAACTAATAGACTATTTGAGCAATTTCCAGACCTTGAGTTCCATGACACATACTAGGGAAACCTGATGCCCAGAGGGGACTTAAATGGTAAGAATATGAGGCAACCAGCAGTAGGATCTAGTCTTTCCAGTGTGTGTTCTTTCACATTTATAGGTCATTCTCAAAATTACTTATCCAGTTTATAGCCTGCAAACCACAAATATCCACATCAAGATTTCTTGAACTATCTAGTCAAATTCCTGGTAATAAAATTAACATTTGCCAAAGAGCACTGAATCATCTCACCCTCCTTTGTTTTTCTCTGCAAATTACTTGAAATTTAGACTTGCTTAGAAAGTGTTGACAGCTGTTCCTATCCCAGTTCATCTCCTCACAAGACACCTCACTCTGTGCCTGATGTAAGATGCCAATTCTCATATTATTTCCTCTGTATTAAGCTTCTATTTGTATCTAGATAATCAAGGCCAGTGCCTGTGCATGCTTTCTGTGAGAGCTGCATATAAAGAATTCAAACAACTGAAGTGCTTACATTGGAATTTACATGTTTTTGCCTAAAATACTTTTTTCCAAAATAAAAGTGGTAGCCAGTAGCAACCTCAGTGCCAATTAATGTACATGATGCTCTCCAGCTGAGGACAAAAATGTGATTACTTACAATGAACAAAAATGGAAAAAGAGTGGGTGGATTTACAGTTATGGACAATCACCACACTGCACTTGTTGCTTTGTAATCTGGGAGCTTTGCAGCCAGACACAATCATGTGACAACAAAGAGCAGCCCCCAGAACGCCTGGACTCAGGTGGGAAAAACACTTCAGATGGAGCCACTACTCCAAGCAAACAAAATGACAAAAAAGTGGGCAGGGGAATTATTGCCTAATTAAGGCAGTTCTTTATTATCTCAAAAAATGCATTATTATCAATTACTAGTCAGATCAATTTAAAATAATCAAAGCTTAAAATAAATATTTCTTAGTAACTGTTTTAATATATATATGGTTTCTTTCCTCTCTCTCCTTTCATTTTAGCTGTAACCTGGGAGTGTGAATAGTTTGTAGTGATATAGAAATAATTTTCTTAAATAAGGAACAACCTATATGGCAAAAGGTAACATTTTAGGATATAAATATTTACATGCATTGTCTCATTTATAGAGAGATTACTATAATTTTATAGACTGAAGCATTGACAGAATAGTACTTTCCCAAGACCACAAAAAAAGCAAATGCCAGAGCCAGGATTCAAACCCAAATCTCTGTAATTTCAGGGCCCAGGCTCTTAACCGGCTAACCCATTAAGCCATTCTTCTTTTCTGCATGAATCATGAGCAAATAGACTTCATAATCTGCTACATGTGCCTGGAGTCATTCTACACTCAGGCTTGTCTTCCGATTGTGTATGTTCGAAAGTCTGCTGTAATATCTTTTCTTGGCAATAGCTGCCTTGCCTTTGACTCATACTGTATCTCTTACTGTCAACCATTTCTGATACTTAGTGGATATGACCTAAAACTTTGAGAGAGACTATTTGATGATGTAGCAGTGTGAAGGTGGTCTGACCTGGTTTGTGGAACTGTCAAAATCTATAACAGATCTTTGCTGTCGTTTAACATATCTGTTAGAGACCATTTTGAAGTCAGAATGATATAAAATTGAGAAATAGGTCAGCCCACCTTGGCCATTTTATATTAAGGACTTTACAATTACATCATCTCCCTCCCAATTTTTGAATCTATACCAAGGAATATTAGGAATTAAAATTACTTTATGAAGCATCTAGTCAAGCCTTTCATTTTACAGATTATTCAGAATTATTTTTGAGCAATTAAATATTCTTTATTTATATTTAGAGTTTTAGCATGCATGAGACCAAAAGAATACTCCCTAATCAACAAAGAAGGCCTCCATAAGATTTCTTATGTAAATAATAAGAAAATGCCTTTATTTCTTTCTTTAGTATCAGATATTCTTCCCTTATAATAGGCAGATTTTTCTCCTTTTACTTGATTTTCAGTCCTCGAGCACACCCTTTAATGCAAGTTTAGGTTTATTTTAGTTTACTCCTTTACCATTTCATAAATGTGATTCTGTGCCCCCAAGTAGGTTATCTTTTTGTTTTCTCCTCTGAACTTTTGTGAAGTCCAACTGGTAAACGAAATAAATAGAAGCAAGATTCATTCCAGGAATTTAATTCAAGTATCTACAACTCTGTTATATAAATTTTTACTATTGAAATTTAAAAGCATGATTCAAAATTTACTTTCATTTTCAAAGACAGAAAGAAACAGCATGGAGCAGTTGGAGGAAAAGAGTCAAAAAAGGATGGGCTAAGAATCAGAAATCTAAGACATTATTCTTAGTCTTATGGGATTCTAATCAAATAATTTAAACTCTTTGTTTGGCATATTTATGTATAACCTAGTGCTAATAATACCTGTTTTGCTTACTTCACATGGTTGATTTGAGAATAAATGTGATAATGAGTGTGAGACTGCTTTGTTAGCTGTTAGTCACTACCAGTTAAGTTATTCATTTATTCATGCATTCATTTTTCCAACATTTTTGAGCTCCTATCCTATGTCAGGCACTCTGCTAAGCACTGGACACATAGTAGTGACTCAAAAGATATGGATCCTGCCCCTGTGTGTCTTATGATCTAACATGGGAGACAGACATTAACCATAAAAGCAGAGAAATAAGTGTATAATCAAATTGTGATAAGTTGAAGGGAAGGACCAGGGTCCTGTGAAAAGAGTAAGGGTGGAGACCAACTTTAGATTCAGGGAAAGTCTCTTTCAGTTAATAGCAGCTAAACCAGATAAGCAGGAGATACACAAGGCGTTGGAGGTGAAGAACACTCCAAGTATGGGACATAATAGATGTAATGCCTTAAAAGAGAAATAATTTTGAGTTTTCCGGGAATAACATGTAGGAGAAGAGAATCATATAAGATAATGTTGGAGAAATAGGCAGGGGCCAGATCACTCAGGAATTTGTACTTCTTGTGAAGAATTTTGGTTTCTATTGAAATGCAATGGAAAACCATTGAAGTGTATTAAGCAATGGGTTCACATAAATGAACAATGTTTGTAAAGAAACACTTCAGTGTCTGTGTGGAGTGTGTTTGAGCCCTACTTTTATAACTGAAAAAAGAGAAGAATGGATGGTGAATTCAAAATTGGCACTGAGTGAGGGAGAAGAAAATGTCATCAGGAATAATGTCTTATTTCTTGATTGAGGAATAACTGGATGGAGGTGCTATATATTGCAATGGAAATGCTGGACAGATAGCTGCAGTCTTCACAGAGGGTCAGGAGTCAAGAGTTTATTTGGCAACTTGCTAAGATTGAAAATTTATGTTGTCATAATGTACAAAGGTACACAGATGAAACTAGGGCCAAAATTTCTGCAATAATCAGATAGTCCATAATGTCATTACATGTCCCTTTTTGTGTGAGTTGGATTACTCCAGATATGTACAATTTGAGCACAGGTGAAAACTTTCTATTGGTATCTTTTACTTCAGTACAGCTTGGTTAGGATTATAAGGTTCACACTCTCTTATGTGAAATTCCAAAATCTAAAAATTATAAAATCTAAGTGTGTTTTTATAACTCATTTATGAGCAAAAGTTGACATAACCTAACCAAATTTGTCAAACAAAACCTTTATAGTCTTTATTTCATCCCACTTAGCTTGGCTGTTTACATGTTTCACAGAAATATAAACATATTTGATTATAAGGTGTTACCACTGACCCTACTGGCAATATTATATATGTAATGTATAATATATGCACTTTATTGCCTTTCTAAAATCTTAAAAATTCTGAAACCAGATGTACATGTGGCCCCAAGGATTTCAGATAAGGAAATGTGAGCCTGTAGCAATACACACCTTCTTGGGAATCACTGAATATTTATCAATCAATCAGTTGATCGACAAAAGACAAGAAAATTGTTGTTTCTATTTCTATTGAGTTTTGGAGATAGATTTTGGAGCAGGCTATCCTAAAAAATAGTTAAGTCACCTACTCTCATCTCAACAAAGAAAATGGGATTTGGACTCATTCCAAAGGTTTGCTTATTTTGTTTTGTTTGTTTTTAGATTAAAAGAATCCAAAATACTAGCCAAGTGATGAGAAAAGGAAAAGTATAATTATTGGTACTTCCCTGCATTTTCATTTGGTTTTGGTTCTGGTTTTGTTAATAGGAAGAAGCACATCCATAGGAATTGCAGCTTAAGTGTAGCCATGTAACCCATGTGTCCCCACTGATAAAGTGGCTGGAGCCCAGAGTGAGAGGAACTTAGCATTAGGCCTTTTTTCTGCTTGGAAGGAACTAACAACTACTCCTGTATTCCCTGAAGAAAAACTCTGACCACATTCTTGGAGTGAAAGAATCAAACTTTCATGTCATTTTGACTTTTGAATGATCTTAGGTCTCTGTGCCCAAGAGGGAATGCTGCTAGATCATTCATCAAAAGTTAGAGAGTGAATCAAGCACGAGAACACCACCATAATGCACATGAACACAGAGGCCAGAAAGTTGAAAAATAAGGAACCATCCTCCAATAGCATGATGAGAGAAAGCTCTGGATAGTTTATCCAGCCAGATGGGTCTGTCTGCCCATTTAGCTAGACAAAGGGCAATATCTAGAAACTAGACACAGCTACCAGGGCCCTATTGTCAGCTCCAACCCTAGATAATTGGAGCAAGGCTAGAAGGAGAGGTAATAATAAGGACTATTATTATTATTACTTTAATATTAATAAAAACTTAGCCCTAAATTTTGAACGCCTACAATTGTCAGGTGCTCAACTAGGTAATTAACTTGCATGATCTTGCTAAACTTATAACAACCTTGCAAAATAGACACTGCTTTCAATTAACACATGCTGAATCAGATACACAAAGAGAATAAATAACGTGCCCAAGGATGCATAGCTCGTAAGATGTTAAAGAATTTTGACTCTCCAGAGCTCACGTGGTAGTCCAGGATTTAAAACTCGGTCTCTTCTCAAAATAATAATTAACATTTGTGTGGCATTTGACAGTGTAAAATGCATTAACTTTTCTGATTCTAAAAACAATATTTTCAAATGGAAAAGGCACTTTTCTAGGTGACAAAACAGAGGCCCAGAGACGTTGAATGATTTTTCTTAAGCCATCCACCTTGAAAGTGGAGGACCCGGGACCAAGAAGCAGAGCTCTGGCCCGAAGCTGAGCCCTCTTCATTATTCCATTTGGCTCCTCAAGTTCAAAGAGACAGAATTGAAAATCAGACCGCTACATATTGTCTTTTTGTTGCTGCCCCGAGAGTTTGAGTCTTATAGGAGATAAGGACCAGAATAATGACCTGTGGATAAAATGGTCATTTATTTGTTTAAACTAATCCCAGCTTTCTTCACTGTGATTTCACATGGCACTTCTGGTTCTTCTCTGGCTGCTTTTATTCAATTCCATATATCCTCTGGCAAAATCTCAGAACTTTCAATTATATAGGAATTGTTGGTTAACATCTGCCTTCATACGGGCCACATTATTTCCCTCTTACAGGAGTTTTGTCGATAGACAATACATACAATAAATGAACATGCCTAGAAATAAGTAAAAACCCAATTTAGACTTCCAAATAAGTGGAAACAAGGCATCTAGTCAAAATAAGAAAATATTAAAAAGAGAAAGAACAGTAGTTTACTTTGTTTCAGAAATGGTAAACAATCTTTTCCCTACCCACCCACCCCCCAAATCAAGACCTAGAACTGGTGTTGGGGGAAGAAAGGGGCTTTAACTGGAGAGATTTGGAAGAATCCTCTTGGACTTCAAATTCTTTATGAGTCTCTTTACTCTGTAGTTTTGGCTAACAATGTCCTCTGCTTTAAGACAATTTTTATTCCAGAAATTTTGAGAGGTGAGAGTGGAGCACAGAGGAAAGGAAGCAAAGAGCAGAGAGCTGCACGTTTGGTGATTCAAAGGCACAAACTTCCTTTGAAATTCCTTTCAGGTTCTCGGACCCAACTTCGTTCACTAGATAGAATAAGAAAGGACAACACATTCAGGCAAAAGCTTTCTCTAGAAAAATAAACCATGATGGTGAATGTGCAGCTCCTTCCACCAGGAACACTTCTCCCAGCTCACACCAACTCATCTTTCAAGACTCAACTTATACTGCATCTCTCTGGGAAATTTTCTCTTACCCCTCTTTATCTTGGTTAAATGTCCTTCCCAAGTATCTCCATTGTACCCTATTTAAGGATCAATCTTCTTTTAAATATACAGTATTACAGACTTAACTCCTTGAGGGCAGGGACTACATCAGATTTGTTCTCTAAGATCTAAGGTAATCGTGAATTATGGAATATTTTTACAGCACAACTTTATTTTTATTTCCTATTATCCCTTCAAACATCCTCAGCTAGGGAAAATTTCTTTTCCTCTGAACGAAAACCCTGGTAAGACTTATGACATTTTGCCTACTCTTAGATTCACTTAAGTGAGAATTATTTCAGTTTATTAATTAAAATACACTGTCCAGTGCAATAATAAAAACTTCAAATATGACTTGCAGTTAAATCTTCTCTCTTCTATCATCTAGGTCTGGATTTAGGCAGGTACCTACCTTCTGGGAAGGGAGTACAAACAATTTTTTCTCTCTTTCTCTGCACTTCCTCATCCAGCTTGCTGTCTATACCTACTGTATCTTCTACCATTTTAAGTGCTAGGGGAGAAAAGGAAATATTCTCTCCAGAAAGTTTAACATGACTGGCTTTATATTCTCTGGGCATAGTGTTGTTTAAACTTGACTTTTTCTTTCATAGGTGATTTCATGGGTTTATGGACCCCCTCCTGCTAGGGCCCCTCCAACAGCTTCTCCTCACCTGACTGCTCCCTCTCCAGCTCTCCTCGTCTTCAGCTTCTGGTTTTTTGGTGGGCACTGCAAAGAGTACCTCTTTGTTGGAATCTCGTCATCTTCTGGTAGAAAGTTTTCTGGGCAGAATGACTTTTAAATTGATACCATACTGGCATTTCTAGAACAGGATGACCATTGGAAGAGAGTGGATTTACTTCAAGTGCAGCACCAACTCCCTCCCTCTCTCTATTCTCTAGACTGATAGTGGCAGCCTCCTGCCTTTAGATTGCTCGGCCATGTCTCTGACATCTGTCCATTCTTCCCCTATAACACTGGAAGACACATACCAAGCTCCACCTGAGAGCACAGATTTAGAAATTAACCACCATCGCCCCCACCCCTACTCCAAAAAATACCTTCAATCTTCGAAAGCTCTTTCATTCTATATTCACTCTTAATAATTTTATGACCTGAAAGGAGGTCAGAAATTTCAAGTGTTATGAAACTGGATTTTGGTATGACCTTTAAAGATTCTCTTTTGCACCTGGATCTTCATTTTGGAATTTAAGTATTGTATTCTGGTGCCTCAATCAAATGTCCAATTTATCCTGCCCACCAGTCGAGTACATGGCACATAGTAGGCACTTCTCATTTTTGAGTGAAAAGGTGCTGATTTTATAACACTCTTTAGAGCATATAAATTTTCCCTTCTGTATTTTCCAGAGAATTTCTAGATTTAGTACTTTTTACTGAGTTAATTAACAAGATCCATATCCTATTATAATAAACCTCTTGGCAAAGGCATCTAACAGTCACTATCTTATTTTAATAACCTCAATCTTTTCTTACAACTTATCTACCATCAGAGTCAATGCTACAAATTTTACTTCCTTTTCTAAGTGCTGACTGAGCAACTTCTTTACATAGACCTTGCTCTTCACTAAATCAGGAAATATCAGGGACAAGAGATTGCATATAGGATACGCAGAGGAAAATTTGAGGTTGATAAGATTGAGCAGAAAACAAGTTTTGAATTTAAATGTTGCCAAACAGAACAGGCTATACTGTGCACTGAAGGCAGATTCATATTAAGACCCTTGAACTTCAGAAACTAAAGTTACGTGCTCACCCCGCGTAATTCATATATGGTGAACTGTATTCACAGGCATATTGAAATATCTTTTAAGATCTCAATTTTTTTCTTACTTTTGTTCTGTTGAGTAACTTATTATCTATACCAAATTGTTTCCCCTGTTCCTCCTAATTTTGTGTTCAATGTGAATGCCCAGTATAAAGGAAGATATATCTAGAGAATTAAGAATGTAATTATCTCTTTTGTCTTTCTGATTACATTTATGAGAATCTGATCTTTATCTCTTTAGCCAAGGGCATCCATTTGCCTATAGGATAAGATTAGAACTTTTTAAGGAAGAATGTAAAGGGGAGGGGAGGGAAGCGTTGGTAATATGTTGCCTGTTAAACAAAATAGAATTTTGCAGGAAGGAAATTCCTTACAAACTGGGTTATTGGGTTGTTGTTTTGAGAAAAGATTTCTCAGATGCTCTTATTCTCTCCCCCTTAGCAGCATGGTAAAGACTAATCCTGGAAGACTCATATCATCCACTGTTTTCATAAAGTACAGAAAGTACCCTTTATTCTTTGGAAAATGAGTTGATATGTGTTACCCTACTAAGGTAACTAAAATAAAAGTATGCTCTTTTTCGGCACAAGGATATTTTTAGGAAGAAAGAGAGAGAAAGAAGAAGAGAGGGAAAAACAAGTGTTCAAATATCTGCATCCAAGTATCCTTCCCTTGGGTTTCATTTCATTGAAAGGGATATATCTTCAATGCTTTGGGAGGTATTCATGTATTGCCACCATCCCAATCTTCTATTTAAGAATGTGAAAAGAGACTTTCTTTCAAACTGCTCTAAACCAACCCAAGGGGCAGTCATTTGATTCTTATTTGGGTGAATAAAATCCAGAAGTATCACCTTAAAGAGGCAGATGTGGAATCTATCTTAGAAAACTAGAGTGCTTGCATAAGAGAAACCTATACCTTTACCCAGGCTTGGACTGAATAGAAATAACAGCAAAAGTTTGGAGAGGTCCATGATTGAGGTGAAATGAGCTTTGCCTCAACCGAAAGTGAGCAGATCACAAGTTAACACCATCCTCAGAACTGAATTGCAAATGCCAACATGACAAATATCATCCAGTGGACTTGGCCTAGGAGACAGAGGACTGCAGGCCATCTCCTACCTTGCCACAAGGAAACATAAGCCACAACCTCTCAACAGAGATTTTTAGTCATTATTCTTAGATACAACAAAATGTCTTCAATTCAGAGTAAAAAAAAAGTGGATCCAAAAACTATTTTTCCCATGATTCTTTTATTTTCTCTAATTTCTTTTTTCTTTTATTTTTTAATGATTACAACTGCACTGAAGGCTCAAATATGTTTATAATTAGTTAAAAATTGACCTATCAAATATAAAGACTGAGGTCAATTCATGTATTTGAAGACCATCAACCCTCTATCACTACACAACTATTTTATAATCAGCACTCAAATATTCTCGGCAGGGAAATATATAAAAGAAAAAAATTAACTTCACCAAAGAACTACAGAGAGCAAACCAAAAAAACAAAAAAAACCTCAAATCCATCAGAGTTAATTACTATTGTTTTAACAGGACTCTTTATACTCTCTTATCCTATGACCAAGATTTGAGATATGAACACAAGTTATTACAGCTGACATTTATTGAGCACTTGATATAAACAAGACACAGTGTATTGTACTTTCCATGAGTCTTCTCACTATATATACTCATTCAACTCATTCAATATTTTTTCAATGTCAACTATGTACCAGGAACTATGCTAGTTACTAGGTAGAGGGTGGTGTCCTAGATTACATAGTATCTGGACAGATACTATTTCTGCCCTCACTTGGCTTAATTTCTCATGGAGAATACAGACAAAAAAGAAAGCAAATGGATAAATAACAAATAATTTCAATTATAAGTATCATTATAGAAACACACAAGGGAGGAAGAGAATCACACACAAAGATCTTCTTTAGTTGGGACAGTCAAGGAAGACCTCCAAGGAAGACATCTTTACACTGAGGCCTAAAGTGAGAAAATCACATAAAACACTGGTATAAAGTGCGGGGCAAGGGATGGAGGGAAAGCAAACCATGCAAAGGGAACATCTTTTGCCAAATGGCCAAAGCCGGAAAGAGCTTGGAGCAGTCACAAAACTGAAAGAAAGACAGTTTGGCTTCTGTGTAGCCAGCTGGAAGGAGTGTAGCACAACATAAATTTGGCAAGATATGCACCAAGCAATCATGAAGAGCCTTGTGAGCCATGTTAAGAAATACATATTTTATATTAAATTCAGTGGGAAGCCTCTTATAGAATGCAAAGCAGAAAAATGATGTGATCCAATTTAGGTGCTAAGGCTCTCACAGCTGCAAGAATGTGGAGATGCATAAGAGGACACAAGAATGGAAAAAGCCTAGATGTAGCTGTTGGTAGCAATCTAGGCAGAAGACGACTGTGGTTTGACTAAGGAGGCGACATTAGAGGTGGAAGGGTAGAATAAAGTATTTTGGCAATAGAATCAGGATTATTAATGGTTTCAGTGATGGGGTGTGAGGGGAGGGAAGAATCAAAGATAATTTCTTTGAATGGAAAACAAAGAATTATTTGAGGTATGGTAAATTTTAGATATCTGTGAGAAATCCAAGTGAAGATGAATAAGTTGAAAAGTTAAGTGTGCAAGTCTAAAGCACAAAGGAGAGGCCTGTGTTGGAGACATCATCATTATCTTAAAGATGGGATTAAAATCCATGATAATTGATGAGATCCCCAAAGGAGAGTAAATAGTAAAAGAAAGAAAATAAAAATGTTGCCCCAAACACCACACGATCCTTTGAGGTAGGCACTATTTTATTATTCCCATATTATAAGAAGAAGAAACTAAAGCTTAGTAAAAGGTAACTTGCCCAAAGGTTATGCTGCTTTTAAGAAACCCAAGAAACATTTCAGTCCAGAGACCAAACTCTGATTCAAAGTAATTCAAACCTAAATTCTCGAACAAATATCAAGCAAATAAAACCAATCAATTTCATCTATTGGCCTCCTGATTGCACGTTTCTCACATGATTTGATTACAATTTACCTAAAATGTCTTGAGCATAAATTACATATTTAGTGTATTTCCTAAATTTAAATCTATACATTATAGAAGATGGAACCATTTGGTTTCTCACATTCATCTATGGATAAACCCTGTTTACTAATTTGTTACAAAGTGAAGAAGTTAGTTTCCCACAGAGCCAACATATGTAACCTTCCCAGCATCACTTTATGCAGCTGCCACTGTATTAACCATGAAATTAAAAGACTGTCATTGCCATTGCTTGTTTTTTTATTACAGTTTATCATATACAGAGTGATTATTGGTTTGTGTTTTGTGGAAAGTTGAATAACCCATTATTAAAATTTCAAACCAATCTAATTTAGGTTTATTACATACTATGGGATGCACATATTTGTACTTATTTCTCAAATAAAATTTTCAGCAAACATAAGAAGGGTCTACAGAGTCTTTTTTTTTAATTCACAAAAATTGATAAAGTTCAGAAAAGTTATAAAAATGTTAATCATGATTTTAATTTAAAGATTTCATCCCCATCCCACTCCAAAACCCAGTTTAGTATAAATGTAGTTTTGCAGGCAAAACTTTTTGAATAAGAATTTGAGGAAACTTCTGCACAAATATTCTTCACTTCTCTAGGGAGATTTGCCACAATCACATTCTTAACAACTTTCAACAATGTAAAAACAGGCTACCTGATGGATATAAGAAGACATAAAGACATACTACCTTTCTGAGATTCGAGGGATTGAATTGAAGTACATTCACAGGACTTCTGAATATACAATGCTGCCTAGAATAGGTTATAAAAATCCATTTCCCATAGTATCAAAACTTTATAAATTTGAAATATTCACATTCAGATATGTATGTGTATTATAAAAGCTCCAGAAACTGAAAATCTGGTTTTTGATCCAGTAACTTTCATATGGTTCGATGGATGGAAACTACTACAGTAAAATATGAGCATTTTGGTCCCCAAAAAGAAGACTGGCATATATTACTAACTACATCTGAATAGATCATATGGGTATATCCAGTAACTTATTTTACAAAGTTGACATATTTTCAAATGCAATCCAGTAGACTCAATCTGATCTCTGTAAAATGCATATGCACAGGAACAAATGTATCACAGCTGAAGCACAATATATTATTCACAAACACATCCCAAGCATTTCTTACAGATTTATGGAGTAATTTATATGGAAAAGTGTATACATCTCAACATTTCCATCCCATTCCAACTACCTTACACTCATACCACTCTAACCAATGTACTCTAAAAAGTAAACCTAAAAAATAAAGTAAAATCTGTGTAGCTTATACTTTCAAAAGAAAATGTTTTCAAAAAGATAAACTCAAACTTGTTCAAGTAGACAAAGATTTTTAATATGACATAGTGACCAAGATCAATCTTTCTCATAAAATAATAATCATTTGCAAATATTTGACTTGGTACTCATAATTTTCACTACCTTCCAGGCAAGAAAAATGTATATATGTCTAAGGAATTTTATTAGCAAACTTAAGTAGACCAAAACAATAGAAGAGGAGGATTAAGGTCCTCTGACTCAAGGTAATGCTACTGGGTTTAATAGCTAGAGAACTGAGTTTAATTTTGTTTCTGCAGCAGGAATAACGGCTTCTTAGGGAAGTTCAACCTTTAACAAGAATAGCACATTCAACAAAAGGAATATATTTATATCTCCTCATCTGAAATTTCTGTACCTATCACTTGGCTCCCTAATTGAAACAGTTTTTTTGTTATATAATTTTAGAATTCTTCATAGGAGTGAAATCTTATACCTTTTCATAGTTTTATTTTCTTATCTTTAGAGAAGATATCAAGAAAAAAAAGATGAAATAAGTTAAAGATATCTTGAGTGCCTACAATTCTACTGAGAGTTTTATATATTTTTCCCTCTTATAATTCAGATTAAATTTAAAGAAACACCTCCTGGTACTGATTTCTTTGATACAAAAAGTATTCATAGAGGAATATAGTGGATTTCTTGCTCTGAAACCTTCTAAATGCAGTATTTTTCTTTGTTTGTGACTGTGTACAAATGGTTTTATCAATAGACAAAGAAATTACTGGATCTGGTTCTAAAGTAATGAGAAAATTCCATAGGCTAATTGCCACAAATTATGTTATTATTTTATAGTCACAGGTGATTCTAGATGATGTTTCGTGGTTCTGTTAGAGCTACTACCCATTGTAAAACAGAAAATGATAATTCGATTACTATGGATGTTTCTGTTTAAAAGCTATCTACTAACAGACGCTGCAGCCACTGAGAGGAACAGTTACCTGGCTCAGGTGTTCTTTGTTTTCTTCTCATAATTATATATGTAGCATGAGATCAAACATGAATATTGTTATCCCCCCCAAAAAATACACACATAATAGAATTGCTGAGGAGTGTATCTACTTAGAGGGAGGATTATCATTCTTACAGTTACCCACGTGAATGATGCTATAGAGCATAAAAATGAAGTGAGTAGGAAGGCCAGAATTACTCTGATTTTGAAACATAAATACTCAGATCCATGTGGCATGCATCTAGCCTCCATACTGAGCTTTATTATCCCACTTGTTCAGAGTATATTTTTTTGTGGAGGAAAAGAACATAGTGATGGGATCCACATATTTACAGTGCCTTTTTGTTCTACAACACTTGAACAAATTAGGGGATTTGAGCCAAATTTGAATCAAATGGGGGATAATACAAGCCCTGTACCATCTTAGGAACAAGGAAGTAGTAAAACCACATATAGAAGATGGTTAATCCTACTGTAGGACCATGGGACATCAGGGCTGAGAAGATGTTTAGTCAACCCCAATACATATTAATCAGTGCCAATAATTCCTGATGTAACCTAAAACAAAGGAAGTTTCAAAAGCAGGGTATTTTACTTGATGAGAAGTACAGAATATTCTATTTGAATAGAAGTTGACTCTGCTACATCATATCAAGGATGAATAGAAAGAAATGGATGCCTTATGGCTGAACCACCCAGAAAAGAGATTTTCACAGATTTTGATCAGAAAGTCAAACTTTCGGAGTCAAGAGTGCCTTTAGTGTTTGTGCCGCGGACATCACCAAATCAAGGGTTAAACCTGAGCATTGTAACTTCAGTAGCATTGGAAAGGCCCTCACCAAAATTATCTCCCGGAGGTCTGATTCTAATATTTCAAGTTCCAGCAATGCTAATCCATTCCCTGCTACTCACTTGTTGTGTGACCTTGGGCAAATGATCTAACTTCTTTAACCCAATGATGTTAAGTTGAAATGAAATGCTGCATTTGAAACACTCAAGAGTGCCTGGCACGTGTTAAGTATTTTAATAAGTGTATTAATAATGAGAGATGTAATTAAGAGCTGCTTTCTGCAGAACGATTCTCTGAAGCAATCAATTTTGATAGAGACAGGATAGAGTGAGAAAAAGAATTCACAAACCAAGAAAAGAAGGCCAACTGTGAGAGGCAGGCAAAGGAGAATGATCAGAATGGAGGAAGCCAGAACAGATGGAGATGTAAGAGGAAATTAGAGGACTACGGAGAGGACCAAAAAAATAAAGGATAAAACGTGCCAAAAAAGCTGGACACATATAAAGAAAAGAACTGTTAGATTTGATCACATAAAAATTAAAGGCTTTTACATGAAAATATGTCACGAAGTTAAAAGACAAATCCAAAGTGGTAAAAAAAATCAACACCAAAAAGTGCTTTCTTCCTAACTCAATTAGAGTTTTAAAAATCACTAAGAAAAAGACATGCACCTAAGCAGAAACACACCGTTAACTTCATAAATTCATAATTCAGAAAGAAAGAAAAAATGGCCCATACACATATTTGAAATGTTCAACTTCACTTAGTAATCAAAGAATTGCTTTTTAAAGCAACAATGAGAAGTCTTTCATTTTTCACTTTAAGATCAGAAAACTTTTAAAAAATAGGCCTATTATTGTTGAGATAAATCAAGCGTTTTTTTACACTGTTGGTTTGCGTGTAAACTGGTAAAATACTTCTTAGGATAATTGGCAAGAAATTTTAATGTGGTTAGAATTGTGATCTTGAAATGAAGACAAGTTCACCGAGCACACAGCTAGACTACCTTCCCCAGCCTCCCTGGTAGTTTGGTGTGGCCCAGTGATGACTGAGTTCTACCAATGGAGTATGGGTAGAATTGAGGCCACCTCCAGGCTTGACCTGTATAAACCTTCCAGGCAATACCCCATTCTGCTTCTCTTCCCCAATTTGTTGGTTGGATATCATCTCCCAGGGTGACCACTGAAGCCATGTGTTGACAAGGGCAGAGCCTGCCGCCGTTATCCTGGGAGTCTGAGTGAAGGCCTTCCTTCTGCACCACCACCCCCAAAACCATGCCTCATTATGATTGACCTTTATGTAAGCAAAAAGCATATCCAGCTAAGCACTAGTATCTTGGTGTTTAATTGTTATAGCAGCTGGTACAACTGAAATAGACCTTTCAATTCCACTTCTACAAGTTTATCCTAATTATGTTTAAGAATATAAATCAACACATTAACTATAATACTAGGAAAAAATAAGAATTACCTAACAAAATAAATTATAAAATTAACTATAGAACATTCATTTAATGGAATATCTTGCAACAATTAAAAATTGTGTTTAATTACATAGGGAAATGTATACAAAACATCAGGTTAAACAAAAAGCAGCTACAAAACTGTGCATGACATATAATCACAATTTACACACATACAGTTTAACCAGTTATTTCGGAGTATTGAAATTATGAGTAATTTTATGTTGTTATTTATATTTTTTATTATCCAGATATTTGGAATAGATGTTTATTAGTCATATTCAGAAAAATATTCTCATGAATATTATATTAAAAGATGAGGGGAAAGAGGAGGAAAGAAGGAAAGGAAGAGGAAAAGGAGCAAAAGAAGGAAGAGCAAAAAGCTCAGACTTTGCCTTTATAGTAATATCTACACACTGTTGCCAAGGCTGCCCTTTGTGCACGAGGATAGAGCTTCCCAAGCAGTCTGTTGTGTGCTGTGCACAGATGTGCTGAGATGTTGATCCTCTTGGCCTGGATGACTGGGCAAGGCCCAGGGCTATCCTAGCCCCCAGGTGGTCACCTCAAGGCCATCAGCAGCCTTGTTATTGACTCTAGTGTTCTATGTCAATACCACCATTTTCTACATGTAACATGACATAAGCAATGTTAGGAATCGTCAGTATAACATTCTTGTTGAAGAAAAAGAATAGATTTCATACCTGCTCATTTCCTTTTATCCAAAGAAGATAACATGCTCAATAACTGGAGTGTTTACATTAGGAAAAAAAATATATTGAAAAACGTGTAGCGTCCATGAAGTCACATAATCTAGATTAAATTACTGTTAATAAAATAACTCTATTAATAATACACAGAGTAAATCTAGTATTACTTTTTTTTTGGTGAGGAAAATTGGCCCTGTGCTAACATCTGTGCCCATCTTCCTCTATTTTGCATGTGGGACACGACTGCCACAGCATGGCTTGATGAGTGGCACGTAGGTCCGTTCCCAGGATTGGAACCTGTGAACCCCCAGGCCGCCAAAGCAGAGCACACAAACTTAACCACTATGCCACCAGGCTGGCCCCTACTATTTTTAATAGTAGTTAAAATGGTGATTCTATTTTTCTCTGACAAACTTACTACCAAAACCTGGGGGATTTTTATTTAATGTTTAGATGCTATACATTTCTTTTCATTTAAATCAAATATAATTGATGTGTTTCATATACACACTCAAGAGACAATTAATAAAACATTTTTAAGTAACAATACTATATTTGTAAAAATGCTACAATATGTTATCAGTCAGAAAATGACTAGAAAGTGAGCCAGATTTTTCTTGTTTAACTGTGCTTTGATGAATATGAATGAACCATCTGAAGATAAAATACTTCCTAAAGCTTTAGGATACATACTGAAACTTGATACAATATTAGCATGAATGATATAGAGCAGAAAAAAAAGTTCATTTAAAAGTATTTCTTATCCTGGCCCTACCACTATGTGATATTAAATGAGTTCCAAATAGTACATTGGTCCTATTGAAATTTACTTCATAAAAATAAAATTGTATACTAAATACTTTGCCAGAAGTAAAAGAAACCCCCCAACATCATCATGCACACCTGCCAGTGATGATTAAACAAACAAAAAAAACACATTGAAATGTATGTCTTCAAAAGAATTGTAAGATACTCTTTCTCCTTTCATGCTCCACCAAAAAAAAAGTGAATTAGTTTTAGGTTTTCTTCATAGTTTTCAGACATTATGCTTTGTATGTTACATTTTTAAAGAAAAAGAGGGATAAATTTAGATTCTCCTCTGAACTTTTCTTGTGGTAAATTAGAAACTGAAATGTATTAAAGAACTAATTTTCTGCTTTAAAAATACATAAGTTTTTTTAAAGACTTCAAACACAGGAATGACCTAGAATTTGCGGAGATGCTCAATTCCCTTTTAAAGAGAAATTGTGCTAGGAAGAAGCATTCCTGGGCCCAGAGAAGTAAAGAACTTCTCTGCCTACCCCCAACAAAACACATCTAGCCAGAGCAACCAGCTATTTAGAGATCAATGTAGCCTGGGTGAATCCTAAATGGAGTAGCTATGTGCCCCTCCTTGGCCTGTCTTGACCTGCACTCCCCTTTCAGGGCACTTGGTACCCTGCACTACACTTACAATTGCCTGTTCACTGAGCTATATATTCCAGTGAACTGTAACTGCCCTCCATCCATGTGGGAAGGACCAATGTCTCTCATGTCTGTCACTGTATCCTCAGTTACTAGCGCTGTGTTGGTGCATATTAGGCACTCAATAAATATACGTGCATAAATGAATTCATTCATTCATTTATACAATCTACATACAGTTACTGAACAGTTATTATGTGCCAGGCACTATCCCAAACACTGGGATAAAGTAATAAATAAGATATACCATTTTATAGCAAAATATAGCCCCATAAGTAAAGAAATCAGCAGAAAGAAGCATTGTTTTCAAGGAGGGCAGCAGCAAGAATAGCAAGCTACATCCTAGAGTGGCTCTCTACGGCCTAAGATGAAAAAGACTTGGAACACACGTGAAAGGATCCGGAAACTCTTGGTACAGGACTGGGAGATTTTGATTAGAAAACTAAGATGCTACAGTTATTTGGTGAGGTCTGCAAGCAAGTGAAATGTGGGTATAAATGGTAATATGAAATAATTAATAACCACAGAAGGGTGAGGCCTGAGGAGGTTAAGGTTGCATAAGACATTGATCATAAACCAAAGTTGTATATGCTTTTAACAAGCCTTAATCATGGAATCATTGGAAAGAAATATCTCCCATTTATGAGATATGTCCATTTTGTTGTTCATATATGCAATGTAGTTGAAGTGATATCTGAGCAATTTTTTCAGTGAGTATTTTAATAGTTTTCATGCATTGAAATTTTACATTAAAAATTCACATTTACATAAAAATTCAAGTTATAAGGAATTTAAGAATATCAGTTTCAAAAGGAAAGTGAATCTAAAACAGAGGAAGTGCTACTTCTTCCACATATATATGTCATCAATGTGTCCTGTAATTTGTGATTTTTTAATAAAGAAATAAAACATAAATAGGTAGATAGGTAGATAGATAAAAAGCAAGGGAAACCTAAAGATTAACCAAGTGTGTGTTTATATGATTTCCTAAAAAATGAGCATCAAACACAAGTTGCTCAATTAGAAAGGTGGATAATACCAAGCTTTGAAGCACAAATGAGGAGATGCAAAGTTTTCCTATCCCTGCCTGAATCTACGTATACATATATCTGTGTATACATATATCACATATCTAGTATGTGAATACAGATTCATTTACAGCTATAGACATAGACATAGATTACATACAGTCTGGCACACAAAATTTTATATATAGATTACATGGACTTGAGGGAGTCCCAGGATTCAAGTTTTGCAATGTTAAAACCAGCAAAGTTCCAGGCAAACCAGGGTAAGTTGGTCACTATAGTGGTTCACCCCAATAAACATGTTAGGATAGCATGCTGACCTCTGCGATATGACTTACCTTTCACAGATCTCTATCATTGGCTTTTACCCTGTTCCTTACAGCAAACTATTTTTTAAAAGGGTTTTAGGAGCTTTGGAAGTTCAATCCTTGAAAATCTCATGCACTAATAAGAAAGCAATTTCAAATGTATTGAACATAAAATTAATTATATTTATACAAAATTTTATACAACTAATCACAAGATTGAAAAGAAATTATTTATTCCTTACTTAAATTATGAAGACACTAATGTTGTTTCTGTTAGTGCCAGAGAGTTGACTTTGACTTCTAGTGAGCAGAACCCTGCTCAGTCTTTCTGTGCCATCCTCTCACCTTCCGGCGCAATATCAGACAATGCTCCACTGCTGTTCACAGTGTTTTCATGGCTGATTTTTTTCAGAAGTGGGTGGCCAGCTCCTTCTTCCTACCCTGTCTTAGTCTGGAAGCACCACTGAAACCTGTCCACCGTGGGTGACCCTGCAAGTATTTGAAATACCAGTGACATAGCTTTCAGCATCACAGAAACACACAGTTGCTACAGTTAACAAGTGACAGACAGGTGGTGTGGTTCCCTACCAGGAAACAAATCCAAGCCGTGGCAGTGAAAGCACCGAATCTTAACCGCTAGACCACCAATTATACAACACTACAATAAAAGCAGAAAATATAAGATGTGGTCCCTTGTCCAAGATTTTTCACAGCATAGATAGTTGAGGGAGCAAGCAAATGTAAAAGTAGAAAAGACCAATTCTGTAAGTCAGATATTAATAATATTCTTATTATATTATAGTTACAATCTTGTACTCTTTCTATTGAAGATGATATACAGACTTGTTTTGTTCACTCTTTCATACAAAAATAGCATTATTATTATATAAAATAATTTTGTTTTTACTACCAAAAATCTCATCTGAAAGATATGAAATTATCTTTCATTCAGTTATTATTTTTCTTTTCCTCCTCAAAACAAAAGTCTCTACTGGCCTCTTGGAAGCCATTACTCTTTTATGACTTATAAAATTTTATGGCTGATTTCCAAGACCATAGCAAACCAGGCTTACCAATAAATAAACTGCAAGATTTGATTTCCTTCAAAAGAGAGCGTTAGTGTCTGCATGAATAAATGTGGTTTCTTGCTCCTTTGATAAAATTTGAATCTGTGGCAAACATAATTTGCTTTCATTTTTATTCTTGTAAACTTTCATGCAGGTGAGAGTGTCACTCCAAGAATCACCTGATTCATCATAAATCTTTACACATTTAATGCAAAGTAGTTTTCACTTTTGAAAGCTATCCAAGGAGCAGTAATAAAACTTATGATGTAAGAGTTTAAAAACAAAAGATTGGAAACATTTCTGTATATTTAATTAGAATCCTAATTTTGGCCTAATAATGTTTCTTCCAGATTTTGTCTTTGGTAGCACTATGTTAGTAAGTTTTGAGTTTGATCTTCCTCAAAGCAAAAATTTTAAAAAACCTACCCTTTTCTTTTTTCTCTTAAGTGTAGGAAGCAAGTGCAGTGTCTCATTATACTCATAAGCAGACCTGAAGACACAGTGGCCAGGAGGGCAGCGTTGTGGTTCACTGCAGCCAAACTCGGTAGCCAACAACATCTACGGGTAAATTCTGTCAAAAGGAGGTAACAACAACAAAACCTTCAAAATGCTTCTGAAAATCAACCAAGGAGGAATAAATCAAAGGCCAATTAACATCTTGAAAACCTGAAAGCATAATTAGCTATATGCATGCTTTGACTGCATCATAACATTTTCATGACTTCTTAAGTCAGCCATAGTAACCTATGTCCCAACAGAAGCCGGATGCACATCTTAAGGTGACTCTAATAGAACCATGCCCCCACGAGGGTCTTCAGGAAGCCAGAGCACAGCATGCTGGAGAGGAGAGAGAAGGGCTTGCTTTTGGTCTAGGATGCAAATGTTTGCTCTGATAGGTCATGAAATTTCATGAGAGAGGCACGCCTCCAACAGGCAAAAAAGAAAAAAAATTTCCTCCCTCACTTAACCTTTCCCCTAAAAAAGACTTGTTAGGAGAAGGAGTCTAAACCTGAAAACTCTCCTCGTGTACTCTCTCCATAATTTATCCAGAGCTTCCCACATTCAACTTCTCTACGTGCCTGATTAAGAGAAAGAAGGTAAAATAATTTTGATCTGCACTTCACGCTGGTGACTTGTTGTTTTTAGCTTTCCTAAAGAACTGTACTGTATATTTTAACAATTTTTTCTGCTAAGCACATATACTTCAATTAATTATTTTTCCTTTTATTTATTATATGTTTCAGATTCTAATAGGTTTCTCTGTGGTTTAAACAAATGGAAATCATTTTTTTTTCATCAGATCAGTTGGATTTCTAAATGAGTAAATGTTGTGTTCTCCTTTTAAATTAGAGTTGCCTTTCATCTTGTGTGTGCCTACACAATTTAACCATTTGATGAAAGACTATTCTTTATGTAGTCAATTTGCAAAATCTAGATGAGCACTGATATATTCTTATTTCAACATCAATAATAATGTTTGCTAACAATCCATAGAGTTCATTCATGTAGCAAAAAATTATTGAGAACCTAGAATTCCTAGCAAGTTCTGGAATTATATTGGTAAACAAAAAGATATGGTTTCTGTCCTCATGGAGCTAATAATCTGTTGAAAAACGCAATTGTTTTTAAAAAAAGCAAAATTATAAAAATAAATATCCAATATCTTTAATCTCTGAAAGCATTAATGAAAATATTTTTAGGAAACTAAAATTTATTGTAGCCATGGAATTATCAAAGAATGGATATATTATTTTATTTTATTGAGAGTAAAGCTGAGCTTTATCATTCTGTGATTATCCTTTCAAGAATTTAGTTTTGCCTCATTTTTTAAGATCCTAAAATGTAGACTTCTACAATACTTGCCAAACAGGAGTATTTAGAAACTATGTAATACATTTAGCCTTAAAATATCTCGTGCAGAAAATTGTATATACATATGTAGAGCAATGCTTTAATAGCAAAAGCATCCTTTAGAGTCAAAATATTTCAAATTAGAGCATTTCAAAAGAAACTACTGATTATCATTTTATTCACTAATTTCAAATAGACTTTATTTTTGGAGAAATAGTGTTCTTTGGCATTTTACTTTCCCTTTGGCACACTGATAGTGTACCCTGAGAGTGTGGAAAGGAGAAGAGGTGCCAATTATTCATTCCCTATAGCCTTTGCTCTGCCAAGTTGGTCATGCCTTCCAAGGTCAAGTATTGCTCCATCACTGCTAGCCAACGACACAATAGGGTACCAGTACTTCAGACCCACTTATCTATTCTTAAAGTCAAGAAAAACACTAGTGACCACTATGTTTAAAGAATTTCAGAAACTGCTCTAAGACTTAAGAAAGAAGAAAGAAAAGGGGGAAGAAAGATAAGAAATTGATTAGGCTAATGACAGAGAAAAGGGAAAGACTGAGGAGCACATAGTCTTAACTAGTGCCTAAAAGAGCACCTGGTGTATACTAGGTTTCAATGTATATTGTTAAATTAATGAATAAACGAATACATTAGGAATCAACTCAGAGAAGCAACAAAGAGTTAACAAAAAGGCTCTATGAAATATCCCAAATGAAATAGCAAGAGAAACCAAAGTCACATAAGCTCTCAAGTTTGGTAAAGAAATCAGAAAAGGACACTAAGAATGGTATGTCCAAACTCATTCATTCAAAAAACACTAACTGAGAATTTACTATGTACGTGCAATACTCCAGACACCAGGGATCCAGCAGTGAATAAAGCAGGCAAATTCTCAGTCCTCATGATGCCTACATTCCAGATTGTGACAGATCACAAAATAAAGTGTGCCTGGACTTCTACTTCAGCCCATGAAGAATTAACTGCTCTGGGAATTGCCCTCCTGTCCAAAACAAACAAAAAAACATGAAAAATACATGAAACAATTGTTTTTCAGACACTGACCATCAGACACAGCACAGGTTTGTGAGATCAGAGAAGGATGCAAACAAAGAGAGTCTAAGAATTGCCCCAGCTTCCTGCCTGGAGGCAGTTTCCAGGATGCGGCTTGGCAGTTTGCAGAATTGAAAAGACAGATGAAAGAGCTCAGGAGATTCTAGAATTTGCAGGGCAGAGTACCCCACAGGGAGGAATCTGTACAAAGAAGAGAGCTCGAGATCTCAAAGGGGTCCTCTCAAGTTTTGGCAGAATACTGTTCTGGGCCAGTGTGGAGTGAAACTACATGAAACTGAGGAGATAACCAGGGGAGAGCAGGAGGCCACACAATTCCTAGAACTCACATAGTCTGGGAATAGTTTGTGTTCCCACCGGGTAGAATGAAGAAACTTTTTAATACACAGTGCATTCAATACACTCAGGAGGCTCACATATTGAAAGAGAATAAATTATACCCAGAGTAAAGGCTATTCTGGACTCACCATAAAATCTTAAAAGCAAGCCAGGATCAAACTGATACAAAAGTAACTTAACTGTGTGTGCATTCATTTTCCATCACTGTGATAGGATTAACACAAATTTATCAGCTTAAATCACGTTGCAATCAAAATGTCACCCAGGCTCCTGTATCATCTCAAGGCTCACTTAGAGAAGAATCTGCTTCCAATCTTACTCAGGTTGTTTGCAGAACCCACTTCCTTGCAGTTGTAGGACTGAGGGTCCTGATTTTTCATTTGTTGTCAGCTGAAGGCCACCTTCGGGTCCTAGCTACCATCCACAGTTCCCTGCCACAGAGGCCAACATCATGGCCACTTTCTCCGTCAAGCCTGCAAGGAAAGCTTCCAGCTCCATTCTGATAAGATGGCGTCTCACATAACAACAGGAGTGACATCCCAACACTTTTGCCATATACAGCGTAACCTAATGAGGAGAGTGACATCCCATTATCTTCACCACATTCTAGTGATTAGAAGCACTCAAGGGGAGAGAATTATACAAGGGCATGGACACCAGGAGGCAGGGGTCATGGAGCCACCCTAACGTCTTTCACCCACTGTGTGCTATGTCAACGTCCAAACTCTTAAATGAATACAAGAAAATCTAATATTCAACCATGTAAAATTTACAAGATTGATCAACCAGTCAAAATTACCAGGCATGAAAAGCAGGAAACATGACCATAACCTGAAGTAGAAACAGATCCAGAAATGACAGAGTTGATGGAATTACCAGAGAAGGACTTAAAACACCTCTTACAAATCTTACAGATATTCTCAAGAATGTAAGAAACAAGATGGGCATAAGAAGAAAACACATGGAAGATTTAAAAGATCCTAGTTGAACTTACAGAAAAAAATATGTATATCTTAAATAAACAATATGTTGGATAGGATTCATAGCATATTAAACACTGCAGAAGATTTAAAAAACTTAAAAACATAAGATGATAAAAATCATAGATAAAAGGATTAAGAAAAAATATACCCTCAGATGGTTATGAAACAATACCAGAGTGTAATATATGTGTAATTGGAGATCCAGGGGCAGAGAAAGTGATGGAGGGATGACAGAAAAAAAATATTTGAACAAATAATCACTGAACATTTTATAATTTTGATGAAAATTGTAAACCCATAGATCCTACATACTTAGCAAACAACAAGCAGAAGAAATATAAAAAGTCACACCAACGAACATTGAAATATTTTTCTAAAAAGACAAGCCACAAACTAGGAGAAAATATTTGTAAACATCTTAATGATAAAGGACATATATCTAGACTAAGAAAAGAACTCTCAAAATACAATAAGATAAAGACACTAGTAAAAAGAAATAACGGGCAAAAGATTTAAAATACACTTCAACAAAGAACATAAACAGATGGCAAATAAGCTCATAAAAAGATGCTTGATTTCATTAGTCATTACGAAAAAGCAACTGAAAACCACAGTGAGATATGATTACACATCCACTAGAATGACTGAAATTAAAAGACCAGTAATACTATTGTTGGCAAGGATGTGGAACTACCGGAAGACGAGCTAAATGATATACTCATATGGAAAACATTTTGGTAGTTTCTTGTAAAGTTAGCTTATCACTTACCCTACCACTCAGCAATCCCGCGCCTAGGTATTCACCTAAGAAAAATGAAGCACTCACAAAGACGTGTATGTAAATGTTAAAGCAGCTTTATTCACCATGACCCAAACTGGAAACAACCCAAATGTCCATCAACAAGTGAATTTAAAAAAAACCAAATTGTGGATTAGCCATGGAATGAAATACTACCCAACAATAAAAAGAACTACTGATACACTCAAAAACATGGACAAATCTCAAAATCATTATGCTGAGTGAAAGAAGCCAAAGACAAAAGAAAACAAAATGTGCTATTCCACCTATATAAAATTCTAGAAAAGGCAAAGCTATAATGACTGAGAGCTGACCAGTTGTTGCCACGTGCTGGGAATACGGGGAGAGACTCACTGCAAAGGGCACTTTTTGGGTCATGAAAATTTTCTTTATCTTGATTGTGGTGGTTATACAAATGTGTACATTTGTCAAAATTCATCAAACTGTACACTTAAAATAGGTGAACTGTACTCGATATAATTTGCACCTCAATTAAAAGAGATGGTAAATAGATACATAAATTGCCTGAAATTTTTTAATAAAAGCCAACAAGGATGATACTATAGAAGTTAAATAAATAAGTAAAGTCACATGGGGATAAGTGCCATGGAGAAAAATAAAGCAGAAAGGAGATAGGGTGTGCCAAAGTGGGGAAAGTATTGGAGTATTAAATAGGGTGGTCAATAAAAGCCTTACTGAGACAGTGACACTTGAGTAAAGATATTAAAGAAGTGAGAGAGAAAGCTATGAGGCTATCTGGGGGGAGACCAGAAGTAAATGCCCAGAGGCTGGAGCAGGTTGATCAACCAGGAAATCAGTGTATCTGGAGCAGACTGAGTGAAGGGTAGAAGAGGGAGGTGGAGGAGTTTATAGAGTGGGGGACATTGTAAAGACTTATGCTCTTCCTCTGAGTAAAATAGGAATCCAACAGGAGATTTTGAGCAGAGGAGTGACTTTTTTTTTTACTTTTTATATGCATCATTCTAGCAGCTTTCTACTTTTTGAAAGGATCGTTTCAGCTTGTTGAAAACATACTGTGGCAGGAGTGGCAAGAGTGGAAACAGAGAAATTACTTGCAATAATCCAGATGACAGATAATTGGAGCTTGGGCCAAGGCATAACAGTAGAAATGTGCTTGGATTCTGAAATAATTTTGAATTTTCTATATTCCAAGGACAAGTCTAGACCAAAAAGGCAGAATTTTAAAGGAATTGATCAAAACCATTCTCCCAACCCCTACCTTACCACATGCTGAATAAAAGAGAATTGAAAGGCAAGCTTGACCTGTGTCCCCCGGAGTTAGTGGAGTACACATACCAGTGCTAGACTTAGACCCACATCTGGAAATTTTAAAGACAAGTGATTATGGCTGGTTAGTTGGTCGCTGATAGTTGGTCAGGGCGTCATTGGAAAGTAGCTGCACATCCGCCAATGGTAAGTCAAGGGGGCATGTTTACCCAGGGCCAAATTGTGGAATCTATGGACAGAACCAGTCTGGGGCAAGGAGACCTCAATACAAGGGAGGATCTATAAGCAATCAGACCAGAAGACCCGATGTTCACATTACAGTACAGTAAAACAGTCTCTGAGAGACCTATAAATGTACCACAAGAGAGAAAGGAGCAGCTTTGAACATCCAGCAACCCAGAGAGCATAAATGCCAGAACATGACAGTAACAGTTAAGTAAGATCTTTCCTGCTTTTCACCTTTCTTTCTTCATCCAGCTCCACCCTCCCTTCTCCCACCCAATATTGAAGTACCCAGAGGTACTTCATTGGGGTTGGGGGAGGATTGGTTGATGAGAAAAGCAAGATGAAGCATTGTACAGGGGCATTCACAGGACTGCCTCCCTCTTGGGCTTCCAGTTAAAGCCGACCTAAAATGGGGATGGAGAAAATTTATATTCAAAAGAAGTTGAAAGCATGTTGATGAGTAACATTGGACTGGGCATTTTAATTACTGAAATTAGTATCTGTTGAGATTAGAACCGATCACAGGACTTTCTATTATATAAAGAGCTACCAGAAAACTATAGAGTCTGCTTGAAATTCCATCCAGGGTAGAGAAAGAAGTGGCCCACTGAGAAGATTTAAAGAGAGAGTGGGAAGGAAATAAAATTGCTCTATGAGTGTAACTCTTATGCACACATTTACTAATGCTTTAATATGTTATATATATTTTGAAATATATATGCACAATAAAAAGAATATAAAGGAATAAGAATGAATATAAAACAAACTATGTTTTAAAATTATTTTATTGAACAGTATAAATTAATAACAGTTTTTAGTGACAGAAATATGATTGAAATGTTTTATTCTTTTTGAAAATTTAGTTTAGCCCTTTATGATTCAGGAATCTTGGTTGAAAGTTAAGTTTGTTTTCATTCTAGGTGTGTTAGCAAGCACAGCTGAAAAAGATAATTTAAATCTACAAGTGGAAGGAATACGTTATGATAGTAAATCATGATATTTTTCCATCTCACCTATCTTTCAAAAGTTTTTGATGAAATTCAGCTAATAGATTTTTATTTTTTGATGTTCCTCAGTGGTCTGGCAAACTAATCATAAATTTCACTATTTCATTAAATAGTCATGAGCACCCACTATATGCCGGGTACTGTCTAGATGCAATTGTGACCAAAAAAAGACAGGGTCCCTGCCATCGTGGAGTTCACGGTGTAGTGAAAGAGATGAATATAATGAAAATCATCTAAAAATTGTCAAATTATACCTCTTCAGAAGTCATGGAGAGAAGATTGGCACTTCTGTGAGATTTGCCCTAACCGAGGAGGTCAGGGAAGTCTTCTCTGAGGATGCTTGAGCTGAGATCGGAAGAAAGATCTCAAAGAAAGAATTAACTAAACAAATACACTTTTAATGGAAGCAAAAGGAACACAGTGCTATCAAAAGGAATATGTTGCATTTTTATATTTTTTCCAAAGAAAAATGTTTTAAAATACACTGAAACTTTTTTTGCAAGCTTTAAACAGTTAAGATAAAATCATTTTCATGTTTTTTTAGAGAATAAAGATATGACAATGTTTATAGGCAATACCATCATTTTCAGGCAAAAAAGAAAATCACCTAATAATAGAAACCTTTGAGTAAGTGGATGAACAATAGTTATGATTGACCCATTAATTGATGTTCTCTTCTCTTTCTCATCCTCCCTTCCTTTCTCCGTCATTCTTCCTATATTTATTTGCTTCTCTTCCTCCTCAATTTCTCTCTCATGCTTAAGCCATAGACTGTCTAGAATACTGAGCAGTTTCTACGATTGGTGTTGGCATAGCCACTGCCATCCAGGCCTGGAGAAGAGGATGAAGGTTGCTCTCCTCCAGGATCTTGAAGTTTGTCCAAGGACCATACCAATAATCAAGGCATAAAGATAGCCTGAAGCTAAGTGCAGATATTTTTTTCATTCAAGAACTATTTTTTTCCAGTTTTACTGAGAAATAATTGACATGCATCACTGTATAAGTTTGTGTAGAGCATGATTTGCATATATTGTGAAATGATCACAACAATAGGTTTAGTTGACATCCATCATCTCATGTAGATACAATAAAAAGAAAAGAAAAAAATTTCTCCTTGTGATGAGAACTCTTAGGATCTATGCTCTTAACAACTTTCTTATATATCATATGGTAGTGTTAACTATAGATGTTTTTAAATGTGAAAAGGCGTGAGGGCAAATAAAGGCCCCCAAAACAAGAAGCCAAACTCTTGGTATGAAAATTTGACCTTATACAGACTTTCGCAGTGCAGACCCTAATCCATCCTACACACAGCTACCAGATTAATCTTCCTAAAGTACAGCTTAGATGTCATCACTCCAGGCTCCAAGAATGACATGTCCTGTCCTGGGCATCACACATTCAGAAGAATCTGATGAGTGGATTAAAAACAAATGAGAGTGAATTCTGGAGGGAGAACCCTGAGAGGAAACAGAAAAGCTTTATCATGCTAAGGACAAGGGACAAATCTGTAACCCAGGAGATGCACAGGAGATGCAGGTAATTAAAGAAAAAAAATTATATTAAAGAGTAGCATATTACTATTGAATCTGTATTTTACAAGAAAATTGCCCAGTAGAAATAGCAAACTGTTTGGGTCAAAATTTGATTTTATCATTTAACATACAGTTTGGATTTTAATTCGTTTGTACAGAACTATAAGCATAACGTTTGTACATTTTCCCAAGTGGTATAAAATTTTAATGTGGCAATGCTATCCTGAGAAAACAACTTATCTGTTCCTTAGCAGAGTTTGTCTTCAAAAATTCCAAACAAATGCAAGCCGTCTTTAATAAGTGCTTTCCTTCCTAAAAGCCATCATTGTTCCACAGTGCTTTAATTTGGCCCCCACCACAATCTTCACCGTCTCCTTTTAGTTCTACTATTTATACTTTTTCTTCTATTCTTCCTATATTCACTGCTTCTGTTTTTTTATTAGCTGTTTTGAGGTAAGTCAGAGGTGAACCAGTCTTACAATGACGACTTCATGAAGAGAACAGGTCATCAGTGGCTAAATCACAGGAAAATCACATTAATAATAAATAGAACCCAATTCAACACATGCAACCCAAGCTAGAAAAATATTTACCTATTGTCCACCTGCCCTTCACCCTTTCCTTTAATTTGGTTTTTTTGTTTTGTTTTGGTGAGGGAGATTCTCCCTGAGCCAACATCTGTGCCAATCTTCCTCTATTTTGTATGAGGGTAGCTGTCTCAGCATGGCTGATGAATGGTGTAGGTCCATGCCTGGGATCTGGGCCTGCAAACTCAGGCCATCGAAGCAGAGCATGCTATACCTAACCACTACACCATGGGGCCAGCCCCTAGTTTGTTTCTTAATTTTTTCTTTTTGTTAGAAAACTCAGCTTTTTTTTTTTCTGGCTTTCCTGCCTTCCTTTGACCATTTCTTCCTCTCCTCTACCATACTGTAATCTATTGCCATCTTATATTCAGTCATTCATTCACATGAAGGCACCTCCTTCCTGCCTTCAAATGTGATTTTGCCAACCTTTTCTCCTTGGGTTCCATCCATTATTGCAATTATCATTCAATCTTCTTTCTGCCTCTGTTTCAATGTCCTTTGAGTTCACTACTCATTTATTTTCTCTCACTTTTCCTTATTCCCAGCTTTAACAAGAAGAATAAGGGAGGGAGGGGTTTTATTGTTGTTGTTTTTAACAGAAAATCAGCTTTTATGGAGGATTTGGAGTTCCCCTTTGATGTATAGCCAGATGAAGTGCCCTATGGAAACTGGGTATTTTTCTATATAAAAGTACACACAAAGCTATACTTTCTTATGGAGAGAATCAGAATCTACTAAATTGTAGAATTTTAAAACCTAAAGAAACCTTGAAGGCCATCTAGTCCAACTCTACTATTTTATCAATGGGGGCAAATGAAAGCTAACAGTTATTTATCCCCTCATGTGTCAAGCTTTGTATTTTGTGTTGCTGTTGTTATTGTTGTATACTCGTTAACCAATGTATCCTCGTAATTATCCTATGAGTTAAATATTCAATTTAATACCAGAAATATTTACTAAGCACCTCATCAGTGCCCAGTCCTAGGGAAGAAAATAAGGAACTGCCATGTGAGGAGCACCTTATATTTTCCAGTTTATACCCCATCTCATTTAATCATCACATGTTGACACAAACATTATCTCCAATCTGCAGAAAACAAAACTGAGCATCAAGGATGAGTAGTTATTTGTCAAGGATCAAAAAGTTACGAAAAGCCAGAATGAGAATCTAAAACTAGATCTGTCTCAATCCAAAGTCTGCTTTTGTTTGTTTGCTTCTTCCCCTTTACCCCTCAGGGCTGTCTGTTCAGAAAAAGCACAACCATGTCAGTTTCTCAACCAGACAAGTGGTGGTTCCAGAGTTCCCAAACCAAATCACAATTTGCCCTTCTAAATTCTGACCTTTTCAGGTTTGGCCTATGTTTACTCTATGTATATGGGCCATTGCACCTGGACCGTGACAGCCTGGGCAGCTCCCTTGTGTGGGCGTGGTTTGTTTAATAGACATAATGGTGATGCTATCAAGGACATAGAGTGAAAGAAAGAGGCAATTGATTTGGATAATTTTAAGGACTCCCTTTTAAAATTAATAACCATCATTATTATTTTTAAAGATAAAGCCTAATATTTATTCCACTAAACAAAAGGCTCTTCCTCTCTTTTGTAACTTTACTTTTAGTGATTTTAGTTACTTTTATTTTTTCCACTCCCTTTCTCTGCTCTCTCACTCGATAATGTGTGATTCATCTTTCTGATCCAAGAGTGTCTGTTACATTTCCTTTAATATAACATCAGTTTGAATTAGTATTAATGACATAAAGTCCAATTCCTTCATCAGATTCTTTTTTGGAAATAATAGCAAAACATTACTTCAAACTTGCGAAGTCTCTTCAAATAGAAGAGACTAACAGTCAAGAGACTAATAGTCCTATATAAAGTAGAGGAAGATGGGCACGGATGTTTGCCCAGGGCCACTCTTCCTCAGCAAAAAGAGGAGGATTAGCAACGGATGTTAGCTCAGGGCTGGTCTTCCTCACACACACACAAAAAAACAAATCCTGCACGCTTAGTTGAGGCCTTTAATTTCTTGATGGTTAAACATTATTGACTAAATTCTCCCATATCTGTTATGCCCTTAATATTAGATCAAGACAATTGGGTTAAAAGATTTTCTCCTATTTGTTTTCTGTCTCAGACTATTAAATTGCATTGGTATTAGTGCTTAATCCTGGACCCACATAAGATAGGGTGTACACACACACTGATAAAAATTAAAAAAAAAACACTTAGATAACACGCTTCTTATCTATATAAGGTCATCACCTCTGTTTTATCTCACCCTGTTCAAATGAGAATTACTTGAGGGAAAGGATTTTATTTTGATCATTCATACCTGCTACTAGTGCATATATTATTTTTCACAACTTTCAGGAACTAAAGAGGTTGAGGAATGAACAAAAGTAGAATAGAACTAACTTCGTTTATTTAGGAATTATTTTTTAAGATCTACTATGTGTCAGAAACTATGCTATGAACTTGACTTACATTTTACTATGTGTCCACATGGCAACTTTGAGTTAGGTTTATTATACCCATTTTTAGAATAGGAAACCAAGTCTTGGGGTGGTTATGGAACTATTTCCAAGCCATACATTTAAAAAATAATGGAACTAAAACTGAACCCAAATCTGCCTATCTGAAAAGTCCATGCTCTTTCCACTTCACCAAGCTGCTTCATGCATACAAACAACACCCATAAACATAAATTACTTACTCTATATTGATAAACAATATAGATCCTCATACAAACCAATTACCTAAAAATGCATTACTAAACATTGTTATATAAGTAGTAACTATAGTCTGAGGTGCTCAATAAAATGATAAATTTATCAAAGGCTTCAGTCCTGCTGAGTCTGTCTCTGTCACCTCATCAATAACACAGTCTGCGGTGAAATCTGTAACAGCTTGAAGGTAAAGAGTCTGCAATTACAGAAGCTGGGATTACTGCAGGAGCTAAATCCAGGCACATGTTTCCACAAGGTAGACATGTCTCTACCCTCTGTCCCCTAAGACAGGAACCAGCTAGGCTCTTCACTGTCCCTTATGTTTTGGAAGAATATGTGGCAGCAGCAAATTAACTTAAATAATACAATTTTTCATCAAAGATAACACCCAATTGAAGAGGGCCTGTGTTGGCATTTTATAGGATCAACAATCCAGCTTAGTTTTTCTCAAGAGTGAACACAGATGCATCAATTTTCCTTGTTTGTTTGTCTAGTAAGTAGGCCTTCTTATAAACTCTACGCTGGTAGTAAGATAGTCTTGAGTTTGTTCTAGTCGTCCTTTGATGCAGCCAGCCAAAGACCCAGATGAGATACAGGTTTCAGAGAAAGGCTTCTGTACAAGTATGCTGTGTTAAACCCAAAAGAGGACATAAAGAGTATCTTCTTCAATACTTTCCTATTTCATATGAGGAAACTGAGGCTTTAAAAGGTTAATTGACTTGCCCAAGATTGTTGACATTCATGTGACAACTTAGTCCTAGGATTTCTTCTACTACATCAAGTTGCCTGAGAGAGGCCAGGAGAAGTTATGGCCCAAACCCCAGAAACCTAAAAGGACAAGTTGGCCAGAGCCAGTCTTAGTGAATATAGTTGATCTCATTGACATGTGATTCCACAGAAAGCAGAAAGGATTTCTGTTAATGCTCCAAAGGAGGTTAACAGTTCACATGAGACTTCTACTTTCAATTTACTTTCATCTGTAGATAGTTTACATTTTGTTCTTCACCCTACCTTTGTTTGCTTGTTGGTTTTTTAATAAACTTGATGGTTTTTCGGATCCAGGGTTTGTACATCCACATTTCTCAAGGATGTATAGTCCCTATTTGATTTTGCTTCTTTCAGAAGGGATATAGAGAGAAAATCAATCTCCAAAGAAGTAAAACTGTGTCCCTTATCCCAGTAGAAATCCCAATGGCTTCTTTGAAAAATATGACATATTAATCCAATGTGAAGAATACAATGTATGCTGAATCTATTCCAAATAAAGAATAAGAAAATGAAGAAAATTATATCAAATAGCATATCTTATATTTTTCAAAAATCCCTGGGTATTGAAATGGACTGAATCAACCACATCTATTATCTATCCTCCAGCTTCATCTTCCATTACTCTCAAATAACATTCTGAATAATTCTAAATTATGTTCACCTTAAGTGGATATACTTGTCTTTCTCAAAAATAATTTAAAGATCTTCACTTCCACATATATATGCATCTTGCATATCCAATTCCAACGGTTTCCTATTCTTTCAAAATCCATTTCATTTATCCCATTTCTACCTCCATATTTATGCTCATTCCCATGCCCTGTCTGCCCTGAAAGACAAACATTTTCAAAGAGCCACATCCTATCCAAATGTTAGTGAGCATATGAAAGATTACTTCTTTTCTACAGCCGTTCTCAAACTCTCAAACCATAGACATCTTTCCCTCCTTTCAACGTCAGTAGTGCTTATCATTTCTGTCATTTAATTGACACTTAAGAAATTCTACAATTTCTTAATTCAATAGATACAGGGAACATAGCTCACATCTGACATCATTGAGAGTATCTTGGAGAGAATCATTAATATAATTATTGCCTTTGCAGTGAACAGTGATATGAGACATCAACATAGCAAAACCGATTCAGAGAAGAAAAAGATAGTAAATACCATTTGGTAAACAAGGAGTCTATTTGTTCAGAGGAGTACAAGGTGTCCCTGGGCCAGAAATATTATTATTATCCTAACTTCTCTGACATTGTCATCACTATCCAATTATTCAATCTTCCTTAATATTTCTCAAATCTAAATCCAGAACTCTTGGCCCACAGGTAACTATGTAACTCATTTCACCATTCAAAAATATTTATTGAGCATCTACTGTGTGCCAGGCACTATTCCAGGTGCTGGAGATACATGGTGAATAATAAACAAAAGAAGCACTGTCATATTGGAACTTATATTCTAATGAAAGGAAATACACAAAAAGTAATAATAATAGCAAATTATAAAATATATTAGAAGGTAATAATTTCTAAGAAGAAAAATAAATCAAAAGAGAATAGATAGTGCCTAAGGAGTTCAATTTTTACCTAGGATTATTGGGTAAAACAGCACTAAGTAATATTTCAGCAAATATGTAAGGAGCAAGCCAAGCAGAACTGGGGACAAGTCTGTCAGGTTTGAGAAACAGCAGGGAAATCAGTGTAGCTGAAGAAAAGTGATGACAGTAGGAGGAGATGAAATCAGAGAGGAAATGGGTGAGGGGAAGAAGCCAACAGAACTTTGGCTTTTACTCTGAATAAAATAAAGATCCATCGGATGATTTTGAGCTGAGGAATAATATGATCTGACTTGTATTATTCTCTAGGGAGAACAGACTGTGAAAAGGTTCTACATTCTGTTGTGATAGATTAGATAATTCAGAACAATCCTCCTTCTGAGAACCAGAAAAGCAAGATTACGAAAAAATTAGGAGCCACATTTCCCTCAGGGGCTTATGTCTATTTGGGAAGAGATTTCTGAGAGGCTGAGAAACAGAGCAAAGCTTTCAATAGACGCAGAGGACTAGGGGAAAAAACTAGAGTTCAGAGCCAGTGGTGAGATGGGAGCTGCTAAATGCCAAACCTATGGGTCAGAAAGAGGAAAAAGTACTAATTTATATTAGAGTTTGATATGTAAAATATTCACATTTTAATCGATAGAACCGCCACTGAAAGAATAGTAAAAGGATGTAAGACTACCAAGCTGATTGAAGGAGAAAAATGCAATATCAAAAAGTTAATTCAAAAAGTCAATAAAGGAGAGAAAAAGAAACAAACAGAATGGTTAAAAAGCAAATGGCACTATGGTAGGTCTAAACTCAAATGTGTTAGTAATTAATGTAATAATAATTATATGTAATATATATTAAATGTGAATTAAAATTCTCTAAAACAAAGATTGTCAGGATCAATTTTTAAAAATGCAACTATGTGATGCTTAAAAGAGATACTTTAAAAATATAAGAATATAGAGAGGTTGAAGTAAAGGAAGAAAAATATATGTCATATTTTCTGGTTATTTATCTATCGTCTCTCAGTTCTAAAAAATCCCTTTCTATATTCTGCTCTCTGGTCCCTGGGCGGGGATCCCGCAAACTGCATTTCCAGACTGCCTGATGGATCTCTGTTAGTTTTTCCAATAAAGGTCACTAGAGACAATTTGCAAGACCAAAGGAAGGGAAAAGGGGCTTACTCTCCTTCTTCCTATTTCTATTAACAGTGATCAGCGTTAGATGGCCCCAGAAGTGGCATGCTACAGCGTCAGCTTCCATTAACCCTCCCAGAACCAGCCTCATATTGGGCCCCTCAATGGTACAAGAAGGAGCTGAATGGAGCTGGCTCTTGAGAGGTCTGAGCAACAGTTCCACTGGGACACTCTTCTATGCCTTGAGTGGAACCTTTTTTTTTTTTTTTACAATATCTTAACAGTAACTCTACTGGGCTCTTCCTTTCACCTTAACTTTTTTCTTTTGTTTCTCCAGGTTAAGAAAAGTAGCTGCTTCCTACAGTTATTATCTCTGAATTACCTCAGTATTCCTTTTTTTGCACTTCAACTCTCCAAACCTATGTAACCAATTCCCTTTATTGAATCTCTTGCTTGAGCTATCTAATGGGGTTTTTTTCTTCCTGACAGGAAAACTGGTACACCATGAAAACACTAACCAAAGGAAAGCTAGTATAGCTATATTAGTAACAGATTAGGTATACTTAAGTGAAAAAGCCATACCAGAAATAAAGACATAGTTCATAATGGTAATGCACTAGTAAAATATTACAATTCTAAATATATATATATGTACCTAATAACGTGTCCGCAAAACTTATCAAGCAAAAATGAGCTAATGAAAGAGCTAGGCAAATCCACAATGATAGTGGTAGTTTGTAATGAACCTTTTTCAGGAACTGATAGAATAATCAGATAAAAAATAATTAAAGATTGAGATGAGCTGGGCAATGCAAGATCAGAGTAGTGGTGGAAGCGGCAGGGAGGGGGGACAATGATGGAAGAAAGAGATCATAATCCTTTACAATATCTAGGCAAGAGATGGTTGAGTAAAGGATTAGAGTTGTAGCTAATGGAGGTTCAGAGAAGTAGTTGGATTCTTGATATATATATATTTTTTTTTTTTTTTTGTGGGGAAGACCAGCCCTGAGCTAACATCCGTTGCTAATCCTCCCCTTTTAGCTGAGGAAGACTGGCCCTGGGCTAACATCCGTGCTCATCTTCCTCCACTTTATATGGGATGCCGCCACCGCATGGCTGACAGGCAGTTCGTCGACGGGCGCCTGGGATCCGAACCCGCGAACCCCGGGCTGCCAAGCGCGGACTAAACCGCTGCGCCACCGGGCGGCCCCCTGGATTCTTGATATATTTTTGAGGGTTAAGGCAGCAAGATTTCCTGACATTGGGTGTAGGCTGTGAGAGAAAGGTCAAAGATGACACCAAGGCAAATGAAAGGATGGAATTGCTGGTTACTGAGATGTAAAAGACTTTGTGATAGTAAGTTTGGGAGAGAGGATGGGGAGTTCAGTTTGGACATTTGAATTTGAAATATCTTTGATTTCTATAGCTACGACCTTTCCACTTCAAAGTCATTTACTGACTTCACTGAAAATTGGAGCGCCCCTCTCTCAGGAGCTCCTTAGAAAAAGTCTTTAGGGCTTTTCTGAGTTTGGTCCCTGCTTACCTCTCCAGTCTCATCTCTCACCTCTCTCCCCTTGCTCCTTATGTTTCTATTTGCTCCTCAGAGTCTCTCTTACTTCTAAGCCTTTTACACATTATTCTTTATACTTGGAATGTCTTCCCTCTCTTTGCCTGAATACATGCATTCATCTTTCAGCAAAATAATCATATTCCTCAGGAATGCTTTGCTGAAGACCAAATGTGGCTTACCCGCGGCCTTTTATACACTACCACCATCCTTGTGTTGCCGCTGTTGTACCACTTATCGTACTATATTGTAATTGCTTCCTTATTTCTCTGTTTCTCCCACTAAACCAAAAGCCCCTTCAGGGCAGGTGGCAAGACTCGTGTGCACACCTGATACAAAGGTATCCGGATACCTTCCCTAGTACTAATAGAATCCTGTTAAATAAATAAATCCTCTATTTAAGGCACAAAAATAATAACTGTGAGGACATATGGCTCCCCACAGATTGGAAAACATGAATTTAAAAATCTTTTTGGGGGGCCAGCCAGTGGCACAGCAGTTTAGTTCATGCTTTGGTGGCCCAGGGTTCATGGGCCCGGATCCCAGGCACCAGCCGATGCACTGCTTGTCAGCCATGCCGTGGCAGCGTCCCATATAAAGTGGAGGAAGATGGGCACGGATGTTAGCCCAGGGCCAGTCTTCCTCAGCAAAAAGAGGAGGATTAGCAACGGATGTTAGCTCAGGGCTGGTCTTCCTCACAGACAAAAAAATCTTTTTGTGTGAATCCTGGAAATTTAATTTTTAAGTTATAAATCTATCACATAACAATTGAAAAAAATGAAGAAAATAATCCTCAAAATTTTTCAATATGATCTCCCTGAAAGCCTAGTATACACATTAGCTTTTGAATTGAATACCCCTTGTCCTAACACAGTCATTCCACAATGGATTCCTAGTGACTCCGACTAAAAACGTGCGAAAAAACATTCTCCATTTCCTTTGGTTTTCATGATGTGTAATTTTTTATTCTCAAGCATATGAAAATTAATAAGCTAATTATAAATAACATTGTCAGAAACTTATCTTCTGCAGAGAAATAAAGGATCTCATTGTCATTGGAGTTTGCAAAATAAAGTTTACTTTCCTGACACTTAGTTTTCAATGTTCCTTTAGTGCAGCACTTCAACGCTGCTTTGACATTTTAAGTCACAGCGATCTTGTCTTTCTGGCCATTGCTTCAAATCTTCCCATCTGACCGTAAACCTGCTTCAACGTTCCCAAGATAGATGCCAGCTAGATTCCATGTAGCTAGTCAATTTTTCTCAGATTCAGAAAGACTCTAGCTACCTACTTCCTCAGATGTGAAAAAAGATAAATCTGAAAACAAACAAGGAAACTTGAGTAAACACCAAAGGAAGGGGCCTCCGTATCTAAGAGTCCTAAATTTAGATGAAATTTTGAAATTAAACCTTTTTTTCAGGAAAAAATAATAACTTTCAAAGCTGGTACATTAATTTTTTTCATCTAATTCATAGCTCTAATGATTCATGTGTAGGGGGAAAAGCAATAAATTTTATCCAGAAATTAGACATAAACCTCCTGTTCTTGAAAGCATATGTAGCTATGCTTTACAACTATTTTGTATTTTTTAATATATATAATTTTAAAAACAAGTAAATGGCCTGTATCAGTCTAATCACTGTGCTTTTTGTTGCACTGACTACTTCAAGTAAGAAGTACACGTCTGGCAGAGGTGCTCTCTTCGCTTGCTTTATACCATACATCTCCAAAATCCTTCATTCCTTTGATGTTGGTGTTGAGCTTTATGTTAGAAAGCTCAATGGGAGGGAGAGAAAGAGTCAAGAAGAGTTCTAATTGAAGAAATCCATCTCGCAAGAATCTATAACAAGAAGAAAAACAGGTGTGTTGCTAAGCAAAGTATTTTTTCTACTGCCCTATTCATGCCCTTTTCAAACATCTCATTTATGAGTCCAAGGCAGCTGTCACTGCAGTATTTTGTAATCCAGAGCTCATCTATTCATTCTCTCTCTGCTCCTTGGAGATCTATATGTTGTTGGGTTTTTTTCTCCTTAACATACTAGAAGCATAATACCGATATGTAACACTTGTTAATTGGAACATAAAGACCTTTAATTTTATATACAGATTATTTCGGCAATATACACTTATCCAAAGAATAGACATTTAGTAAGAGATATAAAGTCAATGAAAGAAGAGGAGGATTCAGGCTTTAACCATAAAAAATTGTACCAGGGAAAGAGGGATGAGAGTGGGAATTTATTAATGTTTGTCCTAGTGAACCTTTAGAGGAAACTGGAGGAGGAAACATGGGGAAGTAATGATCAAGAAATAGAGGGATGCTGGCACCAAGCATCGCTCTTTGTGGACCAAGAATTCTCTGTGCTCACATAAGCATAGATCAGATTTCCCTTAAATTTGTTTTCTAATTTTATCCTTCAAGATGTTTTTAACAGATTCCCTACAATAAATTGCTTGGCCACTATCAATTTTCCACATCAAGGTGATTGCACATATTATAACATAAGTGGTAGAATAAAATTTTAGATTACTTCTAGATGTTTTTGGTATGCTGTTTTTATCAACATTCATATTCCATTAGGAAAAGTTGTAGAAGCATATGAAAAGAATTCTAAACCCCAGAGTCAATTCTATTCTTTCAGTAGAAGGCAATACTTATCAGAATTACCAAACAATTTTATGCAAAAATAATTTTAAATCCATCAAAAAAAAAAGATCTCAGTTACTGAACCCAAAATTGACTTGCCTGTGTTCTGAATTAAACATTCCAGTCAAGTTACACATGTCTGTTAAAGCAATACACGATCAGATCTGTCTTTTTATTATGCCAAATACAGAAATATCTATAGGTCAGTCATGAGACTGTTTGCCTTATATTTTCTGGAGGGGTGAAACCTCTTAACCGAATCCTACACTTAATCATCCCTAAATCCCAAACTATATCTCCTGATCCCTATTTCGATTTAAAATAAAATTCATTTTCTGGAGTTCTGTGTGAGTTTGCTTCAGGCTTGACTTCACGATCTACGAATAGGATTTACTGTTTACCTGCTGACCACATCAGTGCTTCTGATCCCTGTGGGTGATTTCCACAAGGCTGCAGGTGTGTTGGGAGGTGGGGAGAGCGGGGTGGATTGGAAAATGATTTCATGCAGCAAAACACAGCGTCCTCACACTTGAAACCAAAACAAGTATTTTCAAGATGAACTAACCTCCTGGATTCAGGTAGCACATTTGATATGAGAATACAAGCATGTCTGAAACGTATGCCATTCCCAATATTCCTGCTTCATTCTACTTCTGGAGAAAGTGTTCCTTATATTGCAGAGATGAAATTTGATGGTGATGATATAAATGGTGAATCCTCCTTCACTTATTTATTTATTTGTTTAGGACAATATTACATCTGACTTTTGCTCAAAGTGAGTTGTTTTCTTAGTTGGAAGTCAGTGTCCATAAATAGAGAATGATGGCAGCATTCCTCCAAAGTCCTTGCGTATTTGTTGGATTAAAAGGATGGGGGGAAGCAGATAGCACTGGAAGGAAGTAGGATGTGCCACAGTGTAGGAAGCTGACCAATAGCCTGCAACACCCAGTGGGAATAAGTTACCCCTCAATGCCCAAAGGTTAATGCTTTCTGAAATTTTCAACATTGATGACAATACCTTTCTTCTCTAAATCCTCTCCTCCCTTGGCTTCTGGGACTGACACTTCCCTGTTGCTTTCCTACCATTTTAGTTACCCATCTCTCACAGACTCCAACTGTTCATGCCCTAAATGAGTGTTTCCCAAAGTACTGTTCACCTGCATGAGAATCCCCTGGGTGCTAATCTGAATCCTTGGGAATAAGAGTATGGAAAGCTGTATTTTCCCATGCTACTTAAGTGCCAGTTTTATACACAGGAAAGAATCCCTGCCTTAAAAGTTCTTGTCTCCCATGTTTCATCTCTCTCCATTCATTTCTTGGACAATTGCATTTTCTTCCAATTACCATTTACATGTTTATGAATCACAAATCTCTCTCTCCAGCCCAAAATATTATCCCGGTCTCTGGGTCCACTTTATCACCATTCTACTGTATATCTCCACTTATATATCCCATAGGATCCATAACCCCACCACCACACACACCCACATACACACACACTAAAACTTTTGTTCATAATTCACAATTCTTATCTCAGATGCTAGCAATGATATCTACCCATTTCCCCCATTCACAGACCTAGGAGTAATTCTAGGCAGTTCTTCACTACATTCAATTATATACCAAGTTCAGTTCATTCTATCTTTTAATAATCTATACTTAGTTCTATATCTTAGTTCAGGATGTCATGTATTCTCATCTGGATGACTGAAGTATCCTTCTAATTTGTCCTCTAGCCTTCAGCAAGAAACATCATAATACAGTAGAAAGAACAGGTGTCACTTCCTCTTTCTATGATCTTGGGTAAATGATTTAATTTTCCTCCTTCTAGAGTAATAAGCATGTAAAGCACCTAGCACAAGACCTAGAAAAAATAAATATGAAATACTTGCTTCAGAGTAGGGAAGCCTTCATACTATTTTCAAATGATTCTTCTAAAATGCAAATCTTACTGTATACACACAAGTCACAGAGAGTCATGTCATTCACCTGCTGGTAAACGTCCAGTGACTGTTCAGATAAAGCTAAAAATTAGTGTGGCATTCAAGGCCCTTCATGTTCTACTCCTCCTGCCATTTTTCCCTCAGGCATCCTTGACCTGTCTTTGCACCAACTATTTCTCGAATGCCATCACTAATTTAAGAATTACTTCAATCAAGCAAAGTAAATTTACTTGTGCACAGTAAAAGTTATCTCTACTGTCTCCTGCCCCCTGCCAGCCACTAAAGAGAAGAGTCAGGGCTGGCTCATAACTGAAGGGACACATCTTTGTAATTAATCCCAAGTAATGATCTGCCTTGTACAAAAATGTATTTGAACATTCAGGGCTGGTTTTACACATAATTTTCAGACTCTTTCAAAGTGACGTGAGTTGAATAGCAGTGTGAATTTGCAGCCAGGCTTTCTAAGCCATTTAGCCCACTTCTAATGATGAAACACTGTCACCAGTGACTCAACCTTCATCATAGTTCCATCTATTCATTTCACTCAGATCAGAACTGAGAAATACTACCCTACTTTTTCTTTACAACGCACCCCTGGTGCCTCTTCACTTAAAGGCATAGGATAGAAAAGAACGTTCATTTTGAAAGGTTCTGTCTTTGGGGTTTATTTCCAAAGGAGCTCCCGAAAGCCTTTTGTAACTAGACTACTGTCCAGAGAGGAGCACCAAAAGCCCAGCAAGACTGCAGACATTTCATTCCCAAGGATATCAGGGCATTATAAGCTACAGGGCAAGTCTGGCGACCCTTGTACAATGTGTCATATGTAATCTTCATTGTCTTACTAAAGTAGAAAAAGATGGGCTAATATAAAAATTAAGCAGAATCATCTTTTCCTAGAGCATTTTTGTCTTTTTAAAATACTTTGGCTCATTCATTTGAATTTATGAAGGAACCAGATGAGACTAAATATATATTTCCCAGATGAGCAGGATGTAACTTATTGTGTTAAAAAGAATTCTACATTTGCCTTGGAAGAGATTCTGATCACCTAAAAGTATGTTTTTTATTCTGGTGTTGTGATCGTAAATGCACATGATCCATAAGGCCTATGGGTAATAAATGTATTCAATAATCCATCTTTCACAATCAAATAGAAGTTTAGATGTTTTCTTCCTATGACTGAGTCTACCAAAATGTTTAGTTTCACTGCTCATGCAGCAATATAATATTTCTAAATATTAATCTGTGAATTTACATTTGCCACCTTCCCAAATTCACCCCCGCTCTCCCACTAAAGCTGCCCAGCTATTTTGTGCTTATTTCCTCAAATGAAGGATGTGGGGAGTAGAAGTCAGGGAAAGGAGGAGTATCCATATTTTTCTGAGTTTTGTGTTTGAAATAACAAATTCCCCAGAGGAATAAGAAAGCACAGAAAAAACATTTGGCAGAGCATATATTTTTTTAAAAGATTCAACAGGTGAGCAGGTGGATGGACAGGGAGGGAAAAAGATACTGAGGAGGGATTAATGACAATATATATGAATATGGGTCCCAGATAAAGATTTTCTGAAATCTATCTCCCAAGTAAGACAGCATCACTGGAGATTAGTGTGTGAGACCCAAGAGCAATGAAAGCCAGCGTATCTTCCTTGGGAAGAGTCCTCACAAGAGGGCATGGTTGGATAATGTATCTAAGTAGACTGGGTCTATGTCACGAACAAGGCATGAGAATAGTGGAATGATTCTTATGTCCCCAAGTAAGGCCCAGAAGAAGCAAAGATGCCAACAAGACTTAAAGGGACCAGGCAGACAGGCCCAAGGGACAATTCAGCATGATCTTCAGTAATCAAAGATTAAGGTTCAAATGGGACAACTGACATCTCACTAGATCTTTGCATGGGCAGGAAACATCTCCTTTTCACTCTCCCAGTCTCATGGAATTTTGTTAAACCACTATCATTTTATTTCCAGAATTTAGATATCTATCCTGGATGGAAGACTCTGGAATTGGCCAAGATTACGTGAAATGGGTGTTTGAAATAAAAATTAAGCTAAATTAGGGGCTGGCTTGGTGGCATAATGGTTAAGTTCTACTGCTCTGCTTTGATGGTCCAGGCTTCGTGGGTTGAGATCCTGGGCACGGACCTATGTACTGCTCATCAAGCCATGCTGTGGTGGCATTCCACATATAAAATTGCGGAAGATTGGCACGGATGTTAGCTCAGCAAGCATCTTCGTCAAGCAAAACAAAGAGGATTGGCAATAAATGTTAGCTTGGGGCCAATCTTCCTCAAAAAAGACAAACAAACAAATAAAACAACACAAAACAAAATTAAGCTAATTAGAAAAATAAATGTGGAGACTTTTTTTAATGTAAGTTTGCAACTCTTACAGTTAATTATAAATATTCATTCATTTGGATCTATTTAACATTCTCACCCTTTGTTAGAACTCATCACCATTAGTGTTCCCACACATTATTTGTCATCATAACCCAAACATTTATTGATCATGTACTTTGTGTAAGACATTGACGTTATGTTGAATTAGATTACATGAGTGGCAAATTTTATACAATGAAATGTGTTTCTAATTTTTTAGGCGATTTGGGGAGAGACTGAGATAGCTAACGACAATCATGAAGAAGTCTATCAGTCTATAACAAAACATTTCTTACCGATATCAGAAAAGAGAATATATGGCCAGCTTGAATTGCTTCAGATGACTGAAATGATGAAGATTTGAAACAAATATATGATCGGCATTGCCACAGCTCATAAACCTGTAAGGCGACTCATGGAGTCCAACTAATTGATCCAATTTTCACATGTATATATACTTTGAGTTTTTTAAAAATGCTGGAAGTATTTCAAAGTTCGAATCACTTATTAAGCAACCAAAAATACTAAAGTTCCGCTTCAGAACTGATAACTAGAATGATACTCTACCTGAGATCACACTGCTGCCCTCTACCTCAGTATTCTTAGATACTTCAAAATGTTCAATGTGTTAAGAATGAACAAAAAGCTTAGGTAGGCTGGCACAGTTTGCAAGTAAGACTCACAAAGCCTGCCTTCTCTTTTTAGCTTCTTTTCTTCCACAGGGGGGAAAAGGATGTATTTGACACATTTCTCAAGGATTCTTTTATCCTATCACTTTCCAAGCAGAGTGTAAAAAACACCTTTCCCCTTCCCCCACTAATATGTTTTGTGATTTTTCCATCAGCCCGGCAACTCTGAAAATCTTCTGAATGCTGCTTTAGCGCACCCACGTAGGAAACTACGTTTTCCTCCTAAAAGGAAAAAGAAAATCATTTCACTTTGAAAACATGTACTTTATCTATAGGCATATACTATATATAAAGATTATATATATTAAAGATAAATTAAAGAGATATATTGTATATATACATATCTTTGATATAAAACTTCTAGGAAGAGATATTTTAACATGTAAACAAAGGAGAAAAATTCAAGAGATGTTGGGATGTGAGAACACAAAAGGAAAGACTATATCCCAAGTAGTATGTTTTGATAAACATTTATACAACATCAAATTGCATGAAAATCCAAATTTTAAAATGAGAGCTTCATAGTCACCAAATGATATATTCAAACCACGAAAATATTGAAGGTTTAGAGTTAGTAGCAGTTTAGTTAACATCACAGCAAAAAGGCTTAAAAATTATTCTAGCACAACAAACAAAATATGATGTTCCAGTGGAATATTAACAGGGACATATTAATAGTCTTATAACATATGGATCTCTTTCTGGTACAAAGCTATTAGCGGAGTGGGGAAGGAGATTGTAAAGTAGAAGCAATAAGAATTTGGAAATTTGCTATAAAGATGAAAATATTTTTAAACTCATTGCAAAAACGCATTGTGGGTTTGAAAACAATATGAAAGACCAACACACCCTATATGTAGACCTTTAAAAGCCCATTGTCTTAGAGAAGCACTAGATTCCCTTGGCTATTTCAGTATCTTGCCCTTTCATCGTTTTTTCATCATACAATCAAATATTTTGTGCCAAGGTTCAAATTTGGATTGGTCATATTCCTTTTGACTAGATGATATTAATAAATTTTCTAATAATTAATGAAATGTGAGGAAGTGTCTGAATAATAGATTTTGTAAAAATATTGTATATTTTATAAAACAGTTTCTAATGGTTCAGCTTTCTTAACCTTTTTTTCCTCTCCAATAACAGTCTCTTCATAATATACCAATCTAAAAATATTATTTATAACACGCATTCTAGTGTGATATTAGGGAAAAACCCTTTAACTCATTCCAATTTTTTAAGTAAATTATTCACATATTTCAATATTTTCAACTTACAAATCGTGTTCCAATTGCATGACTAATTTAAAACTGAACAACAATGAAAACATAGCAGTGAGTCAAGAAGTTAAGTAACACTGGTACAATTATAATCCATTCCATAAAAATAAGAAATGTCATTGATCCTCATTCCTCAAAAGCTATACAAATTGAACACTAAAAAATTAACAAATACAAATCTACTACTTTTACTACACAAGTGTTCATTTACCCATAATCTATTAACGTTTTTATGGTTTAGACCTTTTATAAGGGTATAACCCCCTCAAAACTTCCCAAATTTAATGACACAAATATTTGAAAGATAATGAAGCACTAAAATCTTCTCATTAATCAGACCACAAGAAAAGAAAAACTAAAAACAAAAACAGAGAGATAAATAATCTGACTATATCATTGATAAAAATGCATACAAAATAAGAAATTCAAAATATATTTTCCAATTTCCCCTTAGCAAATTAACTGAAGTAATTGGTAATTAAATAGAGAAATAGTAGTTCTCATCATTTATAGTAACCTACTCTCTAGGTAATAGAAATAATACTCATGTATATTTGGAAGCAAAGAATGAAGAATTAAATCAATGTTTCAACATAAGGACGCACTTTAAATTCTAATCTTTCAGAGTTATTTTCCTAATTTTAATCCAAATGTAATTATTTCCAAATACTTAATGGTATATTAAAATAATTTTCAAAAGTTTTTTACGCTTTGAGGTTTTTTTCATAGCTTACTGTTTGAGTCACCTTGGTTATTTATACGTACTGTAACATCCGTTCTTCTTGGATGTACATGCAGGAAATTCTGCGTAAGAATCCAGTTGACTTGTAACTCTAAAGTGTTAATTTTTCTAAGCTTGACAAGTAAACCTAAAAGTCTTTTCTTACTGCCTATTGAATTTTTTGATAGGAAATAAAACATAAAAACGATTACATGTTGCTCCAGGCAATTCTGAATCAGTTCAGTTGTTCATCCAGACCTGCAAATCCCCAGAACTCAGGGGGAGCAGTCTATATCTAGATGACAAACTTAAATACAAATGTTTCAAAAGAGTCTGTCTACTGAGATACAACAACAAGCTATTGATATTGATCTATGCCTTAGATCATAACAGTTACAAACTAATTGCTGTAGTATTGCATTGTTACTCGTAGATGTTCTGAGAAACCTTTTTTAAGTGGAAATTCCAAAATTTAACCTCCCGTAACATATTAAACAAACACCTTAAGACAAGACCTATATTCAACTTACATTTCATGTGACAAGTAATGGTACTTATATTGATCACATAAAAGCAAATATACCTGGGTGAGTGAGCAATAATATGTATGACCAGAGTGACAATAGCTACAATTCACCCAATTTCCCAAACCACATAAGAATTTTCTCAGACATATAGCTGTCCCTGAGCCCCTACATTCCTAATCCTCACATACAAACTGTCCCAAAGTCCTATTGATTCCACCACCCTAATGACTCTCCAATTCATTCATTTTTCTCTATTTCTGCTGCTATTGCTTTATTTTAGTCCGACATTATCTCTTACTTGCAGATCTGCAATTGTCTAACTCTGTGCCTCCAATTTCTGCACTTCCTGATGCTGTTGTCCTAATTTCAATCAGAGTGAGCTTTCTCTGACCCCAGTTCTCTCCTTCCTTTTTCTCTACTGCCTGCAGTAGCCACACCCCTAGAAGAGATTATAATAGAACAGAAAGCATGCATGATCTGCTAGTTTTTTTAGCTTTATTCTCCCCAAAGTTCTCTCATTTTATATTCCGTATTTTAAAAACTACTGCCAGTTTCTTGAACATATCAGAACACTTCCTGCTTCCAAGTTTATGTTGCATCCTTTGCCTATAGAATTCTCCCTCCTCTATTCCATTTCACCCACAGCCATCTATCTGGGGAATAAATTCATTCACAACTGCTCAAGCAATCCAGAGTAGAAGTGATCATCCATTCCTGATCATATCCACTGTGTCCCATAAAATGCCTGCTGTAGCCCTAATAACTCTTTACTGCATGCTTACGTATGTTATCTCCCTGTAAGTTCTTTGAGGATGGAGACTGTGTCATATTCATCTTTGCATCCTAAGCACCTGGTACAGTGCCTGGATCATAGCACTGAATCAATGTTTATTGAATGAACCCCTGAATCAATAACACAAAAATTTATTCTTTCTGTGGTGAGATCTATGTCAAATTATATATTGAAATATCTCTCAGAACTACAGACTAGCATAAAGAGTGATACTGGCATTCTATGAGCTGCTTTTTTCTTTTTTTTAATTTTTGAGTAGACATCCCTGATAAGTTAAACTGCAGAGCAGAGTCACAGAGTGAACAAATGCTTAATAAGGTTTTTCCCTTTTGGAGAAAGTCTTTTGGAAGCCTGTGCACACTGAATCCAAAGGAAAGCACTTCTTATTTTTCTGATGTCCTTGATTACCTCAGTTCTACACTACTAGAATTAAAATATCCTTTGTCTCATCTTTACTTACTTCTCAGTACTATAAACTTAACCACACCTTCCTGAAGGCTTAAAATGTGGTAAAGAGTATGTGTTCTAGGAAGGAGACTAGTTTGGGTTCAGGAAATCTGTGTTCCACTACTGGCTTTTTCTCATATAAACTCTGCTATTTTGTCAGCTTGCAACCTACAAGGTACTAAGGAAAAAGTCTAACAGGACATCTTCAAGAGCTTTATTTTAAAAAATTAAAATATTACTGAAGCTCACAAAACAGACTGATTAAATGAAAAAATATATTCTCACATGTAAAACTTCATAAAAATATCAATTATCCCTAATTTATCTATAAATTTTATACATTTCCAAACAAAATCTCAGTAGAACTTTTTGTGGAATCTGAGAAGTTGGTCCTAAAATTCATATCAAATCGAACAGCTAAGACAATCTAATTGAGAAGATGTTTTGGGAAATTTGCCCCACAAGATGTCAAGACTAAATACAAAGTTATAGTAATTACGACAGAATGGTGGTACTGGGGTGATCAACAAAAAGATCAACGCAACATAACAGAGAGCTCAGAAACAGTCCTGTGCATATATGGACGCTTGTTATATAATAGAAGTGACATTAAAAGTCAGAAAGGAAGGATGGGCTATTCAATAGATGCTGTCGGGACAATGGTTATGTGACCATATTGAAAAATTATATGCACACCTCATTCCATAAAAAAATCAATAATAAATTCTAGGTACTTTAAAATTCTAAAAGCAGAGATTTTAATATACCTAGATGAAAATATACACAAATATGTTAATGGCTTCTGATCAGGAATGATTTTCTAAAATATGACAACAAAACACAAAACATACAGAAAAAGGCTACTGTGTTAAAAATAAAATGTTCCATTTATCACAAAACACCATAAACAATGACTTCTAGAAATTTATCTAGTAAATAAGTAAATAACTATGGATATGGATCGGTATATGTGTATTCACTAAATATTGTTTATAATAGTGTGAGAGTTTCCACAGATGCCCCAAAACCAAGAACAATATGATGGGAGCCAAGTCACTGGGCCACCTATGCCTCTATGGCCCTGCCATCATTAGCCAGTCACCAACCTTCCCATCAGGTGTTTAAAAGAAGAGATGGAAGATACCTGCTGTAAGGAAGATTTCATTGAAGAGAGAGTTTCCAGTTAGTAAGTAGAAAATACTAACAGTAAACTCTTCCAAACAAGAGAACTGCTAGCAAAACTTGACACGTATCCTCTGGAATTTGAAGGACATAGGGACTGGCGACCCACTAGCACATGAGAAGTTTAAGTGGAAGGGGTTGATTAGTGCTCAAGTTACATGAGAGAAGGCTTGGCTGGTAACTGCCTGAGCTTGCAGAATTTGGTGAAATAGTCCTGAATATGTGTCCTTTTAGGTGTTACAGGCTGCATTATATTCCCCTCAAAATTCATAAGTTAAAGTCCTAACCCCCAGTACCTCAGAATTTTACTGTACCTGAAGATAGGGCCTTTAAAGAGGTACAATGAGGTCATTAGGGTGGATCGTAAAAATATATGACTTGTGTCCTTACAAGAAGAGGAAATTTGGACACAATGCTGACATCTTGATCTTGGATTTCTAGCCTCCAGAACTGTGAGAAAATAAATTTCTATTGTTAAATCACCTAGTCTGTGGTACTTTGTTATGGCGACTGTAGCAGACTAACACACTGGTGGTCCAGATGCAGAACCCATGGAAGTGAACTGATTTTGATTTGTCTTAATAGCGACTCCAACCAAAAGGACCATCTAGATGGGTAAAGGTACCCCAGGAGCAGGGGACAGGGGAGAGTAGGAAGTTATAAGCATCAGGAAAATTGACTTTGGAGTACTCTAGCAGTGTGGAATTTTCTAGTAATCCATAAAAGGATCCCACAAGAGAAAAAGTAAGCTTGCCAACTGCCATACCCAGGAGGCACTGATGACAGATTATAACTGTACAAGTTGAATAAAACACTTTCTGTCCTCTTAGTTGTCCTTCCTCCCCTAAGTTCCTGACCCTAGGGTGAGGGTGCTGGTGAACTGAGCATTGTGGGCAGTAAGTGGAGAGAAAAATAGAGAAGTCAATCACACAGTCCTTTCTCATTACAGCTTGCCCAGTCTGAAGTAAACCAGATCTAGGGAATGGAGGAGCTGTATATTTGTGGAAGATGGGAGATGAGACACTAGAGTGGGCCAGACTTTTCATAATCATCCGAAGAAAGTGCTGGGAAACTGGGAGAACAGCCTGGGAGTGAATCCAGAGGTGGGAAAATATACCCCACCTGAGAGAGTGAGTTTAACAAGGAGTGGTGACAAAGACTGAGGATACGTCCTACTGCACTTGAGCAAATCCATAGCTTTAATAAGTTAGTTACAACAGATTAAATACCAGAAAGAAAACAAATGACCAATATAAGATATTTGTTACATAATGATTCAGACCAACATCCTTTCCAGCTTACATAACTACAAAAGATGGATCACTGACCATTCTGCCTCCAAACTCTTCTCTTAATTCACACATTTCTTCATTCCTTATTTATTCACTCAAGAAATAGTTTTTGAGTATGTCCTATATGCCAGGCACTGTGCTAGGCCCTGGCAATGCAACAGTGAACAAACTGATGTCTTTGACTTCAGAACATGATATAAGATGGGAATTATTGTTATTACTTTACAAGTGATGATGCCGAGGATAAAATAAGTCACTTGCTCCAGCCTCTGAGACAGGAAGGGAGGCACACTGGCCACCCTAAATCCTAGACTGCTGAACTCAAATTCTGCATTCTTTCCATTATTATACTTTGATTCTTATTCACTTTGAAAAATCATTATAATTGAGTGTTGGCAATGCTTTCCTATACAATAGTATTGAAAGGTTGAAGAAAAGTCTGCTTGTGCCATGAATGCCCTATATGTCCCCAGGTATACAAACAACTTGCCATGAACAACAAGTTGTTTAGACTAAATGATTGCTAAGGCTTCCTCAAATTTTATTTTTTAAATTCTAAAAGTTTGTATTGACAAAGTGTAAAATTTGACAAATTAATACAAATGTTAACAATAAAAAATTTAACTTTGAAAGTACTGCTGTTAGGGTCACAAATTTTGTTAGAACTAAGGAAGACATACTTGAAGTTACTATTCATTCATAACATTATATTATGAAATGAGAGTGCACGTTACATCAGGTGACACTTGGAATCAATACTAAGATATATTGTTATTATTTCCTTGTAGCCCATTAGAAACATGAAATTACATCAACTGCATTATTCTTAGGCTGTTAATATTAAGATTATATTTTCTCTTTAGCTAGAGTCATTTTGGTGATTATTGCTACCACAGCAAATATTCTTTTCAAACTCTAAATTTCTTTTATTATTATAGCTATAACTATGATTAAGAGTATTAGTCCTTTCCATAGGATAATTGAAGATCTTGGCTACAAAACAGGAAATTTTTCAACTGATTTTATATAAACCTATTGTTTTTCTCTTAGGACTATAGAAGTGACACATTAAGTACTTATTGGAAGATCTTAGAATAGATAGATATACTTTGGCTCTCTTGATAATCTAAACATGTAATTAAAAAAACAAAAACCTAACTATTTATGGAGCAAATTTTTTCTTTTTTTTTCAACTCACCAGCTCCCTTACCACCCCAAATAGAATAAAGGTAGTGATACAAGATAGTAGATTTTTAATAAATAATTATTGAATAGATTAGTAAGTAGGTAGCACAGAAAGAGAATATACTCCAGAGAAAACTAGTTCATCCTCTAATTTAGTACCAGTCTTTTAGGGAAATTCGTTCAGCCTCTATATTTCTCATTCATTCATCAATCCCTTAGTTCATTCAACAGTATTTACTCATTATCAAAACAGTGTGCTTAGCCCAGGAAATATAAAGAGTAAAACAGAAATTTTCTCGTCTTAAGAAGGTTACTCTTGAGGCAGAGAAATGTAACAGTATGATGCTGCAATTGCTATAATACAAGTACACAGTTTCCAAAAGTAAATGTTACTAGTACTGCTTCTGTGAGTGTGAGGACATTTAGGAAAGACAAACGAGGAAATAACTGAGCTTCTTCTTAGAAGATGAGGAGAATTTCCTACATGAGGAAAGCAGAGAGGAGAATTCTGGACAGAGGGAAGAGAGGGTGCCCAGGTCTGGTATTGTCCAATAATAATGGTCAAAAATGAAAATTTTAGATTAACTGAAGCTCACTTGGGATCTGATGTATTAGTCTGCTCCAGCTTCCATAATAACACACCATGACTGGTGGCTTAAACAACAGAAATTTATTTTCTCACAGTTCTGGAGACTAAAAGTTACAGATCAAGGTGCCAGCCAATTTGGTTTCTGGTGCGAGCTCTCTTCCTGGTTTCTCACTGTGTCCTCATACAGCAGAGACAGAGATTTCTCTCTCTTCTTCTTCTAAGGCCACCAATACTACTGGATCAGGGCTCCACCTTATGACCTCATTTAACCTTAACTACCTCCTAAAGGCCTTGTCTCCAAATACAGTTACATTGGCGGTTAAAGTTTCAACACATGAATTTGGGGGGCGGGGACACAATTCAGTCCATGGTACCTGGAGTGGGAGAAAAGTGATAGATACTATAACTCTGACAGAAAACTGGGGCCAGATTGTGAAAGGCTTAGATTCCATTTTTATTTAGCTAGATTTGCCATCTGGGTAGATTTGGCATAGCTAAAAGGTTTAAAGGAAAGGAAAGCCCACTCAAAGGCAGACAAACAGGGTGGGGAATGGAGATTAAGGAGATATGAAAGAGGCAAAGTCAGTGGGACTAGGTCATGGTTTGTGAGAACTGTGCGTGGTTTGTGAGAGAGGCACCAAGGATGACTCTCAGGTTACAGTTTGGGAAATGCAGGGGACGTGGTGATGCTTTTAAGTGAAGTAGCAAATGCCAGAGAGGAGCAGACAAGAGCAAGAGTGAGAGACGGGGGAGAGATGCTGAGCAAGTGTGGATATGATGACTCTGCGGTGTCTTTGGAATTTAGCAGATCAGAATGTCTTACATACAACTGAAAATGCTATTCTGGAGATCCCGAGAGAAGAGCACCAAATAGGGAACTCTAAGGATCATTTAGACTATAACCAAAAAAGAGGAGCCTAAGGAAAGGATTTGGAGGTCCTGAGAGGTAGGAAAAGATCCAGAGAGAGTGACGGCATGAAGGTCAAGTGAGAGCACAGTTTCAAGAATTCATCTGTCTCCAGTGCCCTAGAGATGTTACCTAAAATGCAGAGAGAGAACTGGCCATCAAATTCTCCAGTTAGAAGATCATTGTAACTTTTATGGAGAGAAATTTCAGCCAAATGGTGGAGGCAGAGTCTCCACATGAGTAGATTCTCCACTATATCCCCATTACCAAGCATAGTGCCCAGCATACATGCACACTCAAAAAATATTTGTGAGGATAAAGTTGAATTAGAAACTAAGAAATGATTTAGAATAGAAAAAGAGGAGATGGCGGATGTCCAACTCCTAAAGCTGGACTAAAAAGAGAGGATAGATTCATACTTGGGGAAGAAAGAAGAATCAAAGAAAGGTTTCATTTTTATTTTAGAAAGAGATAGGAACACTTTCATTACATTTGTAGAGGATGAGAAGAAGCCACTGAAAATGGAGAAGACGCAGAACTAATGGGCCAAGGTGGCTAACAGAATCTTCATCTATATCTGTTCTGTCGGGAGAAGACCAAGATATTCATGGAAAACATAAAAATGATTTAGAGATAACCGCTGTCTGGTAATCATTAGGACAGCAGTAATAATAGCTAATATTTATTAGTACTTAATAAGTGTTTTTTGTATTAAAAGAATATATAATGTTAAAAGATATCATTTTAAAGTGTAATACTATTACTATTTCCATATTCAGATAAAGAAACTAAAGCAAAGAGAAATTAGGCAACTTGTCCAAGAAAAACATAAAAAATAAGCAGCAAAGCTGGATCTGAACCCAAGTTTAATGTTGCAACACATATGCCCTGGCTGCCTTAAAGTACTAAGTCAAGGACAATGTCTTATTCCAGCCTGCAAGTTCAACAGGCAGGTGCAGAACACGTGGCTACCAAGTGAGGTGCCCCTACAGAATATAGAGTTTAATCCGTGGGAAACACAAAATGAATGTATTTCAATACAATCATACTCATCACTGCCTCACAGGTGTAGTTTTAAAATCATAATTATCATTCCCTCGCAGGCGCATTTGTGCCTACCTATGTAAATACCTTTGAGCAAACTGACAATACAGAAAATACATATCATGCTTTCATGTCCCATAAGTATAAATTCTGTTCATAGCACCAGCTGAGCAGGTAAACTTGAGTTGATTTCAGAACGTAAGTTTGTCAGCTAAAAATTTTATCCTAACAATAGAAAGAATGACAAAATCTAAGAAAGGTCAACTCCCCTAGACTTATGACAAATGTATTTTTAACATATAAAATTGGTCAATGAGGCAAATTGAAAGTTTGGTTAAAATGCTGGTAACGACAGACCAACCTGCTGAATTTGACAATGTCTTTGTATTGCTTCAGTGCTTTGTGGATATTCCCAGTGGTGTTCCACAAAACAGAGTTGAAAATGTAGAAGATGGTTTTTAAAAATGGAAGTCATTAGTTCCTAGTCAGTTTTGTTATAATAATTTTTTTAAATATAAAACACTATAATATAGACCTCTAATGTCAGGATAGATGCCTATTCCCCATACCTCCCATTTCCAGGAGGAAAAGATTCAATTAGAGTAACATTCTTGGCCCCACACACCCTTTCCCTTTGTGGCAGAGTAACTTATGATTGATGAATTTGGGAGAAGAGGCTAAGCAGACTTAGTCCATACCCTTACTCTCTCTCTCTTGAGGTCTGCCTGACTGCACAGAGTATATTTTCTGTTCTCTTTCTCCATGCTCATTCAAGAAAGAGAGGCCTGCTATTGTCCAGCATTGCTTGTGAAAGAGCAGCTAAGATTTTCTAATTTAGGAAGTATTAGCAAGCCCCATCTGACTCACAATAAGCTATGCCCTTCAGTATCAGATTCTTCAGTATTTAAGTTGATACGTTGATTTCTAGTTGCTGAATTGCCATATCTGTCTATCAAATGGTTACAAACTTGAATGAGAGAGAGGGGTGCTATTTATTGGGTCCTCTAAGACTTCCATGTTTAAAATTGAGAGAAACAGGATTTGTGGCAAAAGTGATGCTTCAACAGCAAACTTCAGCAAACCCAAGGGAATACTGAAGACATTTACAAGGAGTTACTAAATAGGTGTACATATGGTAGCAAAAACACTTGGCAGAAACCTCATGTTTGAATACGTCACAGAGCAAATCCACTGTAAACAATGTTGATTTAGCTCTCAAAATATTTTAATGGAATTTAGTCTTATGTAAGCTTTCACATTGATAGCCCTAAAATAAATAGGTTCTATTAAGAATTTATACAACCGAAGTTGTTTAGACGGAATCAGGTTAAGTTTTTAGGCCACTCTTAAAAGGCGTACCCTTCACTCAACCTTTATTGCCCCTCATTCTCTCTCTGAAGTCCTGAAAGCATCCTCAGTTAGAATTTCAGACAATACTGTAACCAGCATACGTCCCAAGTGAACAAATGGTTTACCAGGTTCTCTAAACAACAACAACGAGCCTGTTAGTTCACTTAGGACAAAGAAATGCTGTTTGGAGCTTCCTTTCTGGCACAGAGTGTGAGTTCTGACTTCCAATACTAAGCTGATAGCCCCGTACATTTCTTTCTTCCAAAAAATTTAACCCCCATATTTCTCATGAAATATAAGGGAAAAAAATCCCCCCTCTAAGCTGCCTATTCTCTCCCTCCACTTTTAGAATATACTTTAATTTGATTCATTTCTTATCTTTTTAGAATTCTTAATGTCTTCATCTCTATGGTGGGTTCTCGCTCGCTCTCTCTCGTCTTCAATTATGTGCAAGACTTCTCCCTTAACAACCTTTCCTTGACTTCTCTCTCCCTCTACTACTGCTTTTTCTCTCACTTTTCTTTCATTGTTCCAAATTTATCCCAAATTAGTTGTCTATATCTATTCTCCTCCAATTACAATTCTTCTTCACCTTATTTCTCCGTAGACCTTCAGGGTATTCTCGTGTTTGAATACATTCTTTGTATAAGGTAGATGCTCGATAAGTATCTATTAATTACTATGAATTTTTTCCCTAATCCATCAAAATGGGGTAACTTAATATAATTTAGGCCAATTACATTTTAACATGAATAGTCTTCTATTTTCACAGTTTTTATACAATTCAGTTTTCTTGGGTTTGTTTCTTTGATTTCCTTTGAGTAAATGTTTTTTTGGGTAATTTAATTCCCCTGTACATTATCCTGTCTTATTAAACTCTTTCAATTGTAACAGCACAGCAGCACAAAGATTCAAAAGGGTCATATGAGACTCTTGAAGAAAAAAAATAACTATGTGAGGTGATGGATGTATTAACTAACCTTATTGTGGTAATTATTTTGAAATATGTACATATCTCAAATCATCATACTGTATACCTTAACTTACTTAAACTTACACAATGTTATATGTCAATTATATCATTACAAATTTGAGAAAAAAGTTTAAAGAATATTAAAAATCACATCAATAAAAATTAATGAATCTCATTGACTAGAAAATTTTTATAAAAATATTCGCTTCTAAAGTGGTATGTGGCACGAAGTAGGTACTCAGTGAAGAAGTGAATATATTCATGATTGACATGATTTAGCATACTGCCCAGCAAAAGTGCTCAAGGAGTTGTCCGATCCTCACATTTCTATATTTTGTATTTTGTATTCTCTGATGATGAAAACTACTCATGGTTAAATCAAAAGCTAGAAAGGGGGGTAAAAACTCAATCTCTTCTTTTGTCTGTACCATACCAAATGTGAAAGTATTTTTTTAAAAGGAAAAACCAAAAAAACACCAACATGTATGAGATACTTTCATCATCATCTTCATTATTATCCTACATCACAAGTGATCAGGCTCTTGGGCACTTAGTAAACATGGCAATCAGACCTACCACTAGGAAAGTTGGTATTTGATTGCTGTCTATATCCAACAGGGTCATCAGTTCATGAAACAGAAACAAGGTTATTTTGAGGCCACATCACAATCTGAGTACTGACGCTAAAATGGGTTTTTCAGGTGAGAGAATTTGTTGTCTACCAAAAGAAGAAGACCAGAAAATTGAATAAGACCAGTAATTGAAATAAACCATGAGACATGAAGAATTAAGGCAATTATCTAAATAATCTGGGCAAGCAAATATTTTCAGCAAAAAGAAAAAGAGGAAGTTCAGAATTTGAATGATCAGGATTGACTCTCTACAATCAGTACAGATAACTATTCAACTTCTAGGTCTATCTATAGAAATAAAATCCGAGTTTCTATTTCCAAATTAAAGTTAGTTCACCCTGAGGAGATTTAGAATCTTTACAAAAGTCACATAATAATTATTAAAGTAAAATTTTTCTTCTTTAACATGCCATGAGTAGTTATAATCAGCATTAGCAAATAGCTACTGATTTTATATACATCACGAATGCAATATCCATTCATTCAGTAAGTGTTCATAGAACATCTCCTCTGTGTAATGTGCTGTGCTGGGGAGGGGTATACAGACGGATAAGACATGAACTGCTTTTCAGGCAATTGGAAGAAAGAAGACAGAGCACATAAGAGAAATAGATGGAATTTTCTAGATCAAAGGAGGGAGGGTCCCCCTCCCCCACCATGGTGGCTAGAGAGGTGGGAGAGGATCATGGAGAATTTAAAAATTGGATTTGTACAGGAGTTTAAAAATTAGTATGGATTTAAGCTTTAACCTTGGTAAAATCCAGATAAAAACCTTGAAATAAATATTCTCAGCAAGGAACACAAGAGCAGGAGAATGGTGGTAGGAAAAAAAGAGTATGTGTTAACCAAGTGAGTTATTTGTAGTGGAAGATGGAATTACAGGATGCAGGCATGTGGTGGGACGGAGGTGTGACATGGAGGAGAAATCTGGAGAGGTAGGCTGGGCCCATTGTGGAGTGCCTGGAATGGCAGACTTCTCGTTTGGACATTATTTAACAATAGCCTGGAAAAAACTGAAAGCTTTTTAGCAAAAATAAATAAATAAATAACTAGATCAAATCTGTGCTCTTTCTACATATTTTTTATAAGGTTTCTCTTCCAAGTAATGTTGCTAAATCTTAAGATTTAAATAAATAAAACTAAAATACAAAGAACCACAAATTATTGTATTATAAAATGCTGGGCACTGTGCTGAACACATTACATACATTAACCTATTTAATCTTCATAAGGCTGAGGTTATTAACTGGTCCCATTTTTCAGATGAGATCATAGAAGCTACACAGCTAAATGTATGTTAATACAAGGTCATACCATTGTTAAGAGGCTGAGCCGTAATTTGACTCAAGGTCCGTCAGATTCCAAAGCTCATGCCCTTATCCACTCTGCTTTGCTACTTCTCAGTATTTTCATTAAGTAACATAAGTAAAGACACGGGAAATTGATATTTCTCTAGTATATTTAATGGAAAGAAATGTCTGGACTACTTTCAACCATCAATTTTCTGTGTAACAATTTATGTGACAATACTGATATATATCTTTGAGACAGCCTTACAAATATGTCTTAAAAATAATTTCCCTAAACATATATTTCCTAGACATTTATAATATATTTGAAAATTAAAATATTGATTTAATTCATGTAACTTGATGATCATTTTGCTTCATAGAATTGCAATTTTAGAATGCATAGATTATTCTTCCTCCAGAGGAGAAAATCCAATCAAGCCAAGACCTCTAGCCACACACAAATTCTGTTCTGTTCCTCTGTATAATGTGAATAATAAAAATAAGCTATGTATTCTGAAATGATTAGAGTCCAAGAATATAATACTTTAAAAATACTTTCTAGTTGTCTCCTGTTTCTCAAGCATTCACTATTACCAATCAATCAGAAAACCACAATGTACCATTCTGCTTTGTTTAAATTGATTTAAAAGGTCCTTAACTATTTTATAGTGTGTGATTAGTTTACTAATGTAACTACATTGAAGATTCTCACATAAAAGAACTAGAAGTAAAATGTTTGAGATGTTAACAAAGTAACTATAACTTACTTATTTTTATATTCTATATTAGAATACAAGAACTTTTTTCCAGAAGAAAAAAAGTCACTTTCCGTTTCTAATTAGCATAAACAAAGCAAAGAGATAATCAGAGTCAATGTGATAAGTGACAAGAGTTCTTTGGCATGCCATCTGCTAGCTCCCTATCCCTAGAGTTTTCTCACTGCTTTTCCTCGCATTTCCTTGCGAAACTCCCCAATTGTAAGTTTACACTATCTCCCCTCCAACCACTTACTTTTTTTGTGTTCTTATTGTTGCCTAAGGGAGCTCGCGGAAGGTCGCACCAATCAATCTTATCTCTACCCAGCAGAAAAAGACAACTCAACAAAGCGCCACCGCCACCGCTGATTTGTACTTGTGATCCACAATTGGCTTGTTTTCTGATAAATTTCTTGTTTGTTGGGGACTTTGTGAGACATTTTGTATTTATAGCCTCTGGGATGATCAATTCTAACACAGTGTTTTATGCTAAATTTTGAAGCAAGATCACTCCTGACATTTACTTAAACACAGCACTGTCCATCCAGTATGGAAGCTCACTGCTATGCCTTTTCTAAAAGAGGGAGAAGAGTGACAGCTTTATATTTTATTAACATAACAAAGGGCCACCATTTAAAGTAGTGAGCCACTCTATACCTGTGCCACCTTTTCTATATGTATTGGAACATAATCTAAATTATGCAGAGTGCCTCCTTTGGGGAATCTAAGAGTATAAAATAGACTCTGTCACGTATTTTTTTAAATGCATATTAACCTACAGATATTGATAAACTGGTATTTAAGATCATGATTTCCAAAAATAATACAAAGTTGATGTAAAGAACGTATTCTCATTCCTATGTAATATACACAGTACCCATGTCACCCCCACCACCCTGAGCTAATCTACTTCATATTGTAAAAGCAGTTTTTAGCAAGTTCAAATTTATCCATATATGAGGTGTAAAATAGCTTAACAATGCCTTCTGCCAAACTAGGATGTTGTGTCATATTTCAAAGGAAGCAAAACTTTTCTTAAAATTCTAAATTTATTTTCCCTTGCTGGATTGATCAGTTTATTAAGTCTTGACCTCATTTCACCTTACTATATGAGAAGACATTTGACTAAATATAAGAACACATAGTTATAATACTGCAGTAGTTTGAAGATAAGAAACCTGAATGTATAGCTAATGTTTCTTGTACAAATAATTCATCTTTTATGGAAATAGATATTTTATGAATAAATTATTTATCATACATAAGTGTATATTTATATATAGAAATACATAGAATAAGTTAGGACAAAGGAATAAACATTTATGAGAACATGAAGATCCAAGATTCACATTCACATGATCAGTGCACCAAGAATTAGATGTTAAGCCAGACTGTCCTAAAGAGTGCACTCTAAACATATCCTTTAAATTTTAACATTGTTTTAATTTTTTAAAATTTACTTCTATAGTAAAATTTACTTCCTATAGTAAAATTCTTATTCACTGTGCTTTTTTGAGGACTGAATTAAGCAAACCTCTTCTTGGCTCCAAGAAACTAAAAACATAACAATTCTTTGAATACAATTAAAAGTGTGAGAAAACATTTAACAATAAAAATCATTGAGTTTGGACCAACTTTTGACCAGAAGATAAATTTTTCTTCTATACCAACATTAAATAAAAATAAAAGCCCTCACCTTTTCAAAATATTTTCTGATGGAGAGAGGAAAAATAGAGGAGATACCGCAGAATGATGTTTTGGGGAGAAGGGATTTAATTTTTACATTTCTATGAGAAAAAGAAATTCTGCACCTGTATTAAAAGTCACTTCTAGGGGCTGCCCGGTGGCGCAGCGGTTTAGTCCGCGCTTGGCAGCCCGGGGTTCGCGAGTTCAGATCCCGGGCGCCCGCCGACGCACTGCCTGTCAGCCATGCCATGGCGGCGTCCCATATAAAGTGGAGGAAGATGGGCACGGATGTTAGCCCAGGGCCGGTCTTCCTCAGCAAAAAGGGGAGGATTGGCAACAGATGTTAGCTCAGGGCTGGTCTTCCCCACAAAAAAAAAAAAAAAAAAATTAAAAAAAAAAAGTCACTTCTAGTTGTCCCATTCTGCCTTATGGGCTGGCTAAGCCTCCACCCATCAACTGAATTGAAAACTAGAGATGGAAATGACCTAGAGCAGTAGTTACCTGCCATGGTGCGTTCTAGAACATGGGGAGTTTTTTAAACATGCTGATGCCGGGGCTCCACTTCAGACTAATTAAATCTTGGAAGCAAGGGGTAGGCATTGGTATTTTTAAAAAGCTTCCCAGGTGATTTTATTCAGTTGATCACTCTCTAAATCTTCTCTTAAAAACTGACAGAGCAGTTAGGATAGCGTAGACATCTTCCACAAATACTCAGAAAAATGAGCAAGCAGAACCAAATCTGCATGGATTTAACAGCTTTGCAGAGATAGTGGAGGAAAGATACGGAGAAATCTGAGGATCTTGAGCCTATAAACTTCGTTTTATCCCAAAAAGTTAGGACTCTGCTCTGACTGGAATAATAGCAAACATACCTTAGCACAACCAGAAAAGACTGTGTGGACTCCATCAGGATCTCCAGAAAGAGCAGAAGGTGCTGTGGCTGCCTAAGCCCTTGAGCACCTCAGAAATGCCCACAATAATCTCCCTTCCAAAAAGACAGAAACCACACTGAGGGGAAAAAAAGCCTGTGGGAAATAGAATCCAAACTGAACAGGTCAGGAATGTTGGGGGTTTGGTTACTGGACGCTAAGGATGCTGAGAAGGCAGACCTCAGATCTGAGGACATGTCTACACAGAGAGGCCACATTTTTAAGACTTTGTGGTAACAAGAGATGAGAAAGTCCTTAAGCAATAAGCTGAGAAAGCTATCTTGGCCCATCCCACCGCCTGCACAGAAACCTACTCCTGAGAATATGGGAAAACCCATCTCACTAAACCTGTGAAACATATCCTAAGAACAAAAGGAAAAAGTCCTGATTAATGTCCTAACGCATAATGAAAGAACCTCGGTGACTGCAAAGTAGAAGAAAACTGTAACCTAATATTAAATATGAGATAAAATAAGTTAAGAAAGGGAAAGAAGTCACGATATTAAAGCGTAAATCAAAAATAGAAAAGATAAGAAAAAAGATGCCTACAGAACAGGCGGCTGTTGACAAAAAGTTGTCAAAAAGTAAGGTGACAGAGCTCAGAAAATATTTAAGGGGAAAAAAAAGAGTAAGTCATTTCTTAAATATTTTTTAAGGTTAAAAAAAAGCATGGCCGGAAACTAATGACGTGAAAAGCTGTTTCTCTTCTATTAAAAATAAATTAGGGGCCAGCCCCATGGCCTAGTGGTTAAGTTCAGCACGCCCCGCTGCGGCAGCCTGGGTTCGCAGGTTTGGTTCCCCAGACATGGACCTACACCACTCGTCAGCCATGCTATGGTGGTGACCCACATACAAAATAGAGGAAGATTGGCACAGATGCTAGCTCAGGGCAAATCTTCCTCAGTAAAATAAAAATAAAAGTAAATAAATAAAAATAAATTAGAAGGTGGTCAGTAAATAGTCCGGGTTAAGATTGAATCTAGGGACAGAATTTTCAGTTTTCAACTAGTTTATATTAAAAGCCCCCCCAAAAAATTGGGCTCTTTTGCCCAATTGGAATCCATAAAATGCCTATATCATGTTGCACTGGACATACCTCAGGGCAGCAATAATGAAATTAAACAATAACCATAATTAAAATTTTCTGATAGCTCCCTTTATTAAGCTCTTGTTGCAAAACTAAGCTACAGGATTTACATGCATTATCTCACTTATTCCTCACAGTAACCCATGCAGCCAATTATTTATACCCATTGTACAGAAGAAGAAGTTTGCGTGTATTAGTACTGTTTGTTGGTTTTTAATATTACTCCAAAATATCTGGATAGATTTTTGTGACCTTTAGTAGGGCATTTTAAGAATGATCTGACATAAAACAAGGGCTGTGTTATGCACCCAAATTTTATTTTGGAAGGTCCTTGAAAGCAGCTGACAATAATGTAAAAAGCCAGACCTGAGTATCTGCTGACAGGAGAGAGGCACTATTTGTATTAAGAGAGCGACACAAAGAAAATAAATGGGGATTTCAGATCTGAGCCCTAAATCAAAAGTCACAAGGACAGATGCTCTAAGGCAATCACCTGCAATTGAGTTGCTTTTCAGAGGGAGTCCCCATGTAGTGTGCTCCAGGCCGAGTAGCCACAGAGATTGATCTGTCGAAAGATGGCTAATGAATTTCTGATGGAAGCTCAGGTAGACCAGCTAGCAAATAAATAATATTGGAGGAGAAGTGGTAACATGAGTATAGTAGTTGACGATTGAGGTGTGCAAGCAGCTGCTACTCAAAATGTGGTCAGAGGGCCAGCACCGTGGCATCACCCAGACCTTGTTAGAAATGCAGAGTTCTGGGCCCTTCCCCAGATCTACTAAAGCAGACTCTGCATTTTAACAAGATCCTTGGGTAATTCAGACATATGTGAAGGTTTGAGAAGCACTGTTCTAAAGGATATAGGTGATTATGTTTGGTTTTGTAATATGGTGGAAACTTTCACAATAATAAAAAAGTTGAATTTTCATAATTTAGTCATTCATTCAATAATTATCCTTTTGAGCACTTACTCTGTGCCATGAACTATGTGAGATGCTGGCAATAAAGTATTGAAAGACACATAAGATTTTTGTACTTATAGAGTTGAGAATCTAGGTGGTAATAAAGAGATTAATAAAAAAAATTAAAAGGATAATAAATTCTATGGAAGGAGAAATACAGGAATATATAAAAGTATAAAACCAGGACCTAAACTCAGTTTTGCTCACTCCAAATTTAAGAAAATAATTGTGGCTTATGTCACGTTTCTTACAGGCTTTTGGGGAAGTCTGTTTAAAACAAACCCTCCTTGACTTAGCTCGTATGTCAGTAGGTCAGTTTCACATGTTTCACCCTGTATCTCTTGACATCACCGAGACACAATCAAAGCAGAACAGCACAAAAGGCCGGCTAAGAACATTCCAGCCAGCCATTGTGTGAGCTTAACCATTGTAAGAAGAATGACCGGAAAAACAATACAGGAACTAAAGGATTAGCCACCTCTGGTGATACAGAATGAAAAGAAAAATGACTTCAGATAGCTCTTACAAATTGGTGGCTCAATAGCCTTCAGCAGCACTTTTACACTGAAATGTCCTTTGGCAGAAGGATTTGCCAGCCGCACTTTGAATGGCATCCCATCTAATGTAATCGGCTGTGTGCTATATTGGCTCTCTCTATGGATGCAGGATTCTAGTAGGCCAAAGAAGTGGCACGGAATTGAAAAAATCTGGGCTCACTTATATTGTGTATAAACTTTAAAAAATGACCTCAATGTACTAGTGAGGAATCAGTGAGTGAGTGATTACATCAAACAACCATCTGCATTACTTGCTTCTCTTATATTGTTCAACATGATGTAGAAGGACTTTAAAGGCAGATGAATTTTAGTTTAAAGCCCCTCTCCATTTTTTGCCAGCTTCGTGATACTGATAAAGTCACTTATCATCTCTGAGCATCAGCTATTTATAATATCTATAAAATGTCAGTAATCCCTGCCTCCCAAGATAATTGAAGAAATTAAGTATGAGTAGAGCACTTTTTAAATGGCTAGTACAAAGTCATGAAATCAAAGTGCTTTCCATCGCATGTAGCCTAAATTCCAGAGCTTGGCATTCCCAACCCTCCTAATCTATCTGGCCTTTCAGATCATTTCCCCTTTGCAACAGTTCAGATCAATTCAAGCTCCTATTATTTGTCAGGCATTTTGCTAAGTACAAGGAATTCAGTGATCAATATGACATGATTCCTATTCTTGCGCAGTTTATATTTTAGTGATGAAGACGGAAATGCAAACAGATAATGTCAATAAACTATGGAGAGTGCAATAATAAAAGTATAATCAGGTTTCTGTAAAAGCACAAGGGCGTTAAATCTCACCCCAAAAGGAAAGGAAAGTGTCCTGCAGCAGTTGATGCCTGAGCCAAATTTCTAAGGATCAGGAAAAATTAACCAAGTTAAAACAGGTTTGGGGAGGACTTTTTAGATAGAGAAAGAACATTAGCAAAGACAGTGTGACGCTAAACAGCACAATGCATGCAGCCAACTAGAACAGTATCACTGGAGCATAAAGTATACCTTGTAGAAAGTAAGATGTAAACAGAGGACAAGACTTTGATGACATGTTAAGAAGCATAGATGTGATAGGAAAGACGAATGATTTTCAGATTTGCCTTTTGTATCTCTCTCTCCAGTATCTGGACTCAGATAGTGGAATCTGAATCTGGGTAGATACAGACTCCAGTATCAAAACTCGCAGATGTTTCTCCAAAATGTGAAGTCATGTTGAAAGTTATTCATTATTAATAAAGTGATTCATAATTAATAAATTCATTATTATTAATAAAGTAATAAAATTTGTGAAACTTTTTCTTTAGAAATTATGTTAGAGCAAATTAACAATCCCCTCAATTATTTATTAATAATTCACTTGTTTTCTGATATGCTTTTCAATTTCAAATTGGAAGTCATTGCTATTATTCATCATTATTTTTCACTTACTTTTTGATACGCTTTTCCAACAGGGAAAGAAAAGGGCAGACTCATAGCTAAAATGAAATTTGCATAACTCTGTGTAAATCCCTGAGAGCGTGTCATAAAAATGATGTCTTTGTGTGTCAAGGTGGTAATTGTTATGGAGAATGAATTGGCAGGGGCAAATTTAGAGACAGAGAAATTATTTTAAGAGGTTGTTGGTAAACTTCCCAGTGTTCTTCCTCATGCTCATTCCAGCCTTTGCTTGGATCATTCTTGCCTCCATACATTCACTTTGAATGCTCCTCCCTTCCTCTCACCATTCCAAGGACTACTGATCTTTAAGGCAGAGATAGCAATTCTTCTCCAATTATTCCAAACATATCAATATTTTCTTCCTTGTGAGACAAGCTGCAAAATCAAGCATTTTATCCTCATACAGCATATTTGCTCTCAATTTGTGCTACGTGCTTTAGTCTTCTCTCCTCAGCTAGGTTTTCAAGTGGTGTAATGTAGGAAATAATATTTTTGCTTCTTTCTTAAATCTCCAAAGGGCAGACATTGTCCAGAATCAATGGAAATTCCATTTGGCCCTTTAACCTTTTCACCTTTCCTCATAAAATGGTCATACCATTTTTGCTATATGTCAGAAAAATAGAGGAAATGGATCTAAAGAATTGTGTCTGAATCTGACATTTAGTGGCACAAGAATCTTTTAATCAGGCATTCCCTAGAGAAGAAAACAATATTCTTAGGGAATCTGTTTTGCTTTGCTTTTGTTACTATTCATCAGAAGTTGGGGAGGGGAATATTTATTTAGTCTGCCTTCACTTTTGCTTGTTTGTTTTGGCAACCAGGATTTATCCCTACCACTTTCTAGGTTCTTCCTTGAACGTCAGAGGCTAGAAATATCTTTCCCAGACTTTCTTGTTTCCAGGCCCCAAATGTGATTTACATTCTGCCAGTGAGGTAACTTTGTGTGAGATCTGGAAGGAGACAAGAAGCAGAATCCATTGCCTTTATCTTTCAGAAGCACTGATGAATGGATGCATGGACTTCAGCAGATGTGAGGTTTTACAAAGTGACCTCCAGGTGTCACCTACTTTAACTTACCACCTGACAGTACCCACCTGGATGTGGCTGGAAACTATGACCATATGAGGAAGTTTCCCAGTAATTCCTGAAGAGAGGACAGCATCAACTTTCTGATTTTCTGGACCATATTTGAAAGTTCATGCTAACTTCACTGACATTTACTACTCCATCATTTCCAGTGGTTTTATGAGGCCCTCATTCACTCTATTAAATCCCTTTCTGCTTGAAATACCTAAAGTGGCTGAATTCTTACTGATTCATAGTCATCCCACTCACATAATAAAATTCTCATCTTGATAAAATCATATTTGCAAGGGAACCATGATGGATAGATTTATGAATTTCACCAAGCAACTTGTGAGATTCTTTAATTTCCATAATGTCCTTGTATTGTTTATTTGTGTAATCCCCTATTGACTTCCTTAGTAATTAATAGGAGAATCTCTAAAATGGATAAAACTTATAAGTGTGTCTGTAGAGGGAGGACTGAAGTAGGGAGCTAAAAATTGTCTTCCACACTGAAAGTTACTTTGGGAGAAACAGAAAACAATATATGTGGTGTGATTAGTGGCATTACCAGAAGAGAAACAAACAAACAGGATCTCTGGGACCTGTGCAAGGAAGAAAGAGAAATCATGAGCAGTTGGTTGTGTTTGAGAAGGTATCTCAGTGACTAGTAATAAGCATGCAGCTGGCATGAAACAAGGCCTCTTATGACTCTGCATCCAACCTAAGCATGGATATCTCCATTATCTCAGAAGAGTTTCACGAACGTCACTTCTTCATGGGGACTCTTTCCTAAGGACTCTAATTTAATGTCATTTGCTATTCTCCATTCATTAATTCACTCATTCAATAATTGTTAATTGATTACCTATTATATGCAAGCACAGTTATAATACTGGGGACACTATGGTGAATAGTACTGACAAAATCATTGCCTTATAAAACTTGTATTGTGGTGTAGGAAACAAATAAACCACAGGTAAATAAAATAATTTCAGAATTTAATAAGTGATAAAAAAGAAGCAAGCTAGATGATAGACTGATACTAGTGTGGGTGTGAAGGGATGTCATTTTAGGTATGGAGGTCTGGGAAAGCCTCTCTGAGGCTTTGTTCAATAGTTCAATATTTGAACTATTACCTGAAAGGTAAAGAACTAGATGTACAAGAATGGAGGAAAGAATGTTCCATTCTTTTGCTCTGGATGAAGAGCATGAGTAATATCAAGTGAAAAGGCCTTGGAAAGGGAGCAAACTATGTTTACAAAAAAGGGGGGTAGGCATAGTGAATGAGAGGTAGAACATTGGGAGAAGCCAAATAAGTAAGCAGGATCTGAATCATGTAAGATTTTGATGGTCATTGTGCGAGAGAGACTTGAGTCATTCTTGTGCTCTCTTTCTCTCTCACATAGACACACACACACAGACACACACACATATCACAATATTCCAAAGCCAGCTCTATGGTAATACCTACTTATATCTCTGCAGAAAAAGCAAATAAACCCAAAATATAAGGTGCTCTAACACCACCTCTGGTGGAAAACTCACCCTTGCAGTCAAAAATAGTCTAAGCCAAGAGAAAATTGGAAAAACATTTCCTGTTATAATTGAATGCAACTGAAAACTACCAACCCAAGCAATAGAAAAAGCAGTAAATTTGTGAATTCCAATATTTAACTTAGACTTGGCAGGATCTCACTCATTGTTAGAGAGAGACAGCAACAGGACTATATTGCTTAATAATGGTTTCCTGAATATCCTTTGTGTATGAGTAGTCTTCAAAGGAAGTACTTTTCACATCATTACTATTATACTATAGTCAAGAAAAAAAGTCTGTGGCCCAAGAGCATCTGACTGAGTAAGGCATCAGTTCTTACAATACACAATGAGAAGTCATCAAAGTGTTTTAAGCAAGAAAGTGACATGACCTGATTTATGTTTTAGAAAAATCACTGTATGGGTGAGTGGAGAACATAGAGAGACAAAACTGGAAAAGTGTCTAATTTAGAAAATTTTCCAATCATCAAGATAATGAATAATAGTGTCCTGGATTAAGATGATGGCAGTGGAAGTAGAGAGTAATTTATATTTTAAGTAGAGATGACAGGATTTGATTGTTTGGATACAGAAGACCAAAAAAAAGAGGTAAACAAGCATGACTACTAGGTTTTAGGATTTTCCAACAGGTTGAATGATTATATCATTGACAGGAGTGGAGAAGACTCAGGAAGCGATGACATGAGGAGGGCTCTGAAGAGGGACTATCAAGAGGTTTTTTAGATATACTACATATAACATGTATATTAGCAGTAATGTGTTGGCAATTGTTTAACATTTGTTAAGCCCTCCAGGAAGAAGGGTATATAAATATATCTCAAACATAAGTTTATTATAAATTTTACTCATATAAAGAATGATAGCACAAAATTTCGAATAAAAGAAATATGAAATACTGTTTATTGTAAAGACCATATAGCACTGTGTGATTCTTACTTTTAAAAGATACTCAGTTTCTCCAGGGCAGCCACAGAGAAGGAAAATAGATTGGTATAAATCAAGTTTGGGATTTGGCAGTTGAAGAAACAAAGGAAGAAAGAGACAAAGAAGTTGAGATTGTTACATAAGCCACTCATCTAAGCTGTGAACTCTCTGATGGATATGAAGGAAGCAAAAATAAGAGAAGAAGGATAGAAAGTAAAAATTAATGTGAGGTTTTGATTAGATTAAAAGATTTTTGAAATTGGGAAGTACTAGAGTAAATGAATTGGAACAGGAGCTGATGTAATTACTAGTGTGGCAAGGTCTAGGATATGACCATGACAGTGATGACCAAGATAGGTGGAAAACAGATTTTTAGAAAAGAGAAGATTTATTATTTAGAAGACCAGGATGCTGGATAGGTCATCCATGTGAATGTTGAATTGACCATGAATAATGATTGTAATAGGATTAGAGAGGAAGACAATAATGAGCAGAGAGCTAAATTTTTCAGTGAATGAGAGAGAGTGATCAAGAGATTGGTAGAAATTGCCGGTAGTGAGTGGGGTATACCGCAAAAAAGCTAAGATTTTTGAATGAGGAGGGAGGAAAATGATATGAAAGTGGCATTGATAAGCAAGGATGAGATCTATTCCATCTCTTGGCCCTGGGAATCATAGAACATGAGAGATAGACAGATGGATAGATAGATAGATTAGATAGATAGATGGATAGATAGATAGATAGATAGATAGATAGATAGATAGATAGATAGATAGATAGATAGATAGATAGACAGATAATCAATAGATAAATGTGTTTCTTCTGATGACAACATCATATTATTAGTACGAGTTGAGCTATTTCCGATGGTGTTTATGTATAAACCTTATACGTTACAACTCATCACTGGATGTTCTGAGAAAATTTATAGAATGCTAAAAATATTTAAAAGCCTTCAGAAAATCTTCTAAACTATAAAATTGAGGAAAATGGTGTTTGATTTTCAAAAGCAAAAGCCTTCTATGAAAAGATTTTTTTAAACTGCTCCGACACGAAGGATAACAGAAACCGAATTACAAGTGTCATGTGTAGTTTATAAAATCAACCAGAGGCACTGTTATCATAAAAGGTTAGGAGCCAGTAGGATAAAATACCAAAGAGGATGAAATAAGATTACAATTTGAAAGCATTTGAAAAGGCAAACATTTACATACACGTACAAGGTCATAGTATTACGAAATGCAAATTGAATACACAATAAGAGATTGGCCTTCCGGCACTTTCCTCTGTAGGTATATTGTTTATTTCTCAGTTATGTCTAAACTCAGAGTGGAGCACCAATCAGTCAAATATTTAGGGTCCCCAGCACAGTGGGGTGCACAAGTGTTTGCAAGAACAGGTTCTGCCCGTGTGAAGTAGACTAATTCTGTATAAAAATTATTAGAGGAAAAAACAGCATGTAGCCAGCTATTAAATGGCTCGTAAGACCACAACCATAACAAGGATACAAAAAAAGTAATAATCATTAGAAGTCAGAGTGAAAATTAATTAGATTATCCTTGCACTAAACTTTGCCCCTCAATCTAATGATTTATCTAAGTGACTGTCATCAGCAAGAGCTTTTAATGCACGAAAAAGAAATTAAATAAAACTAGAAAAATACCAATGGAAGCACATTTTATCATTCTTTTGACAAAAAAGTCACTCTGAAGTGTTTTCTGCCCATAATAACCACAGTCGCTTATTAAAAAAAAAAGACAGTCCAACTATCAAAACAAAATATCAATGATTTTCACCTTTTCAACTCTCTTGCCAGTAATTGAGAAACTCTCCACAATCAAGCACTTATTCATTCAAAAGGGATTTATTGAGTACCTACCTCATGCACAGCCTCTGCCTTTAAGGAATTTACAGCCTAACTGGGAAACCATGATTAAAACAGATGGAATGTTGCAAGACAGTAAACAATTGGGCTCTCTCTTTGTTCAAATTAGATGCCCAATAAACCCATGGTGCAGCATTTCGTATTTTAAGAGCTGAAAAAAGGGAAGGCCTGTAAAGCCTGGATTTCAGAGAAGAACAGAAAGCTGAGATGGGCTCGATTTGAATAAGCAGAAGGCCGGAAAGTGCAACGTACAAAACAGCTTCTCAGGCTGAAGACTGTGTCCCGCATAAAATAAGACTAGGGGATATGTCTGAGTCTTCAAAAGCCCACAAAATAAACATGGTGAATAGTCTAGAACTTGATTCAATGGCAAGTGACTTGAAATGTTATTTTCAGGTGAACACAAATATATTATGAAGTAGAAGACAAAACCTGTGGAAAGTTTCCAAAGTACCAATGAAACCTTGTTCTTTGACATCATCTCAGAATGTGAAATAATTCACATTAAGGGCAATAAGGGCAGTTTGTCAGAAAAGATTGCAAAGATTTATCCGGAAAGACAGAGTTGGGTCTGGCAGTGGTCAAAGTATATTTTCTAAAGGATGGAAATATAGTGATACTTAAGGAAAGGAGAAAAAAACTGAATAAGTCAGTCATTAAAGCCAAATATAGGACTTTTACCTCTTGATACACTATCTATTCCCTGAATTACATTAGATTTAATGTAGTAGAAATATGAAAAATATTTTAAGTCCCCAAACAGAAAATATGACGTAAATATTAACCTTCCATAAACGTACAGGATGGACTAGAAGTGGGAATGGAGGTAGAAGTGTCGGGAGCACTCTGAAATACAAGATTATTGCTGTCATCCAAACTTCCACTGGTGAAGACATGGCATGAAATGATGCATGTATGTTAAAAACAACAATAAAAGTCTGAAGAAAGCGGGTAAGAGCACTATGAGATAAATATGAAGACTAATTATAATGTAAATTTTGTTATATAGAAATCTCTCAATCTTATTAATCAAAATGGTTTCAGGTAGTAGGAGATAATGAAACTAGTTAAATGTTGTATTTGTACTTTCCCTCTCAGGAATCTCAAGCAAGAAACACATGAACCTAAGATAGCTCTGTGTCTCCTTTGGCACTTCCACTGGGTGTCACATGAACACCTGTGTCTGCACCAGGAAGCCAGAGGCAGGTGCAGGAAGCAGGCACTGCTGGCGTGGGTTGGTTCCAGGAAAAGCATCCCTCTTGCACAGGGTGACACTGGTGATTCCAGGGGTGGCAGCTCATTAGGAGATGAAAGGGGTCACCGCTCAGCTCTCGATGCTGAATTTAATGTATCCCCTGGTGAAAAAGAGAAAGTAACAGTGATCTAACAGTTAACATACATAGGCCAAGACTGCAGCAAAATAACATTTGTCAGACTGCAAAATGCTATTAATTTTGAAAGTGGGAACTTAATTGGCTACCGCTTACCACCTGTGGTTGATGTTAGTGCTTCAATAAAGGAGAAAAAAGACCATCTGAGGCGAGTGATCTTAGAGACTGTAGCTGCCTCCAGCTGGGCCTCTTAAAAAGAGTGTTGACAATTTTATTATAAACCTCTCCTAGAGGGGTTTCTCACTTTCATCTATAATTTGTCATATCCTCGCATTAATGTGACTAATAATTTGTTTAAATCACTTTTGCCATATTTTGAAAACAGAGAAACCAAAAGTGGCTTTTTTAGAGCAGCTGGGATCACATGCTTGTTTTCTTTCTCTTCATTATTCTAATATAGAAGCAGTGGTGGGAAACAGGGAAGAGAGACCAAGAGCGATTTCAGCAGCTCTTCACCAATGTACAGGAGACTGAGCTTTCGACAGTGAAAAAGAACATTTTGTAAGAAGTTTGAGATTCGGTGCAGTATAATTCCTTCTTCCTCTGTGAATCTCACTGGTGTCACACTCATACTTTTTCTGGCATGACAGAGAGGGGATCATGACCTTCTCCCCTCCAGCCATAATGAAGCCAAGGTCAACATATACTGGAGAAAGAGTAAGATTTAATCTAACATTAAAAAATTCACCTTTCATGGAAAGTAATGACTCATGTCACATGAAGGTCAGAGGGGCCGTAGGTCCAGGGTAAAACTGAATTCCTAATATCTTTTACAAATTATTTGATCATTGAAATAAAGTGAATAACTACCTCGATGCCTGAACAAACTGTTCACTCTTATGTCTCTCTGCCTTTGCTCAGGACATACCCTTTACCTGAAAGAGCCTCACACATTTCTCTCTTCTCCCTAACTCGCCCTCTGTCAACCGAAGACAAAAGAAAAACTAGCCATAGTATGTATTAGATAAACATTAGCTGCTAGTTTATAATCATTATCTTTCACAATTGTTTAAAAAATTAGACATAATAGATGTGAAACATAGTTTCTACCACAAAGGAAATACCCACTAAATAGTCATCATCATCATTATTATTATTACAAGCACATAGCTAGGACATCTTTGCATGTCTGTCTCCCCAGCTAGACTGTTAGCTTCTAGAGGGCAGGCATGACGTCTTCATTTATTCATTTAATAAGTATTTGTTAAACGTCTGCAATGTTCAGGGCACTGTGGTTTGTACTGAGATATGGTGGAGGACAAGCTAGTAGCAATCTCAGGATTTCCTCAACTACCTGCCAAAGTATTAGTACCCCATTCTCCCCCATATTCCCTATCATTGAGCACTTATAACATATATTTAAAATATCTATTTAGATGTTTGCCTTGTGGAGTCAGAGAAGGCTTTCCCTGCCTTATTCATGATTGTACCAATTTAATAAATATTAATTGATCATCTTAAGAATCATCTTGCTTTTATTTCTAGAAATCACAATTGTACTTATAAAACATGAAAATTTTTTCCTACAGTCATTAGCCTTAGTTTATGAGTTCTCAAATTTTTGAATGAACAGATTATATGTTACTTTAATTAATTAATTTTCAGTGTTTCATGTACATGATTGATTAAGTACTGAAAATATTTTCCTTGTATAGTCTTTTTTGTTTTCCAGAATACGATATGAAATCGTTTGAAGACATTATTTCTAGATCGAGATGTGAGATTTCCTTCCGTTCAAGATCTGAGTCTATTCCAAGGTGATAATAAGGTAAAATCATAAACTCCAAATAATACTTAGCTGGGTGAGACTTCTCAGAGATTTTTAGAGCAAAAATTTACTGGAACATCACTCCAGGTTTCTTTCATCAGGGTCAATAACCCCTCATTTCTATCACAGTACTCACACAGAAACTAGCCAAGCAGGTGTCCAACTTCAAGAATAACTAATTGCTACATATTCATCTTAAGAAATTCTACTCACTTTTTTTTTAATGTAGAAGGCAAGTAACAATTTCACTCTAATTGGAATCACAGGAAACAAAAGGTGAACTTTGAATACCTCGATTTTATCCCAAACTTCTATTCCAAAAGTCACTTTTCTAAATAGTGGACTTAAATGGCTTTCAGAGAAATGAATTTATATCAGATTCTTAGGCTGTCAAGATAGATGCCCACAGAAAAGGCACGTCTATATATCAGCAGAAAGTGTATGCACATTAAAAGATAGGTAAAATTAAAACTCTTACAGTCATTAATTACCTTTATTAGCTGATATAATAAATAATATTCATTACCTCAATGTAATCATCTTCAACAGTAGAATCTATTTTTAAGGACTTTTGAGATATAGACATAGTTTTAGCTTTTAAATCCTCTTAGAGTTTTCTAAAATTCAGCTATATGTTCTGCTCACACTTCTCTCCATTAAGACAAAACCCATTTTCTTTGATAACATCACATTATTTCCACTGACATAGTAATGGATCCCACTGTGTGTTACAAGTTTATGACTATATGATTCATTTCTATGATAATCTCACTTTTATTAATATAACAGCTCCAATTGTAGTACATCAATTCCTGAGATATCCACATTCACATCCTAATGACTTTTTCAACCCTTAATGTGTTTTAAAAGAGAAGAGTCACTTTGTACTGTAATAAAAAAAAGAAAAAAAAAAACTTGTAGGAAACTTCAACCAACTACACAGTGTCCTCTCCACAAAATAGTAAGGATGTAGTAATCCAATGCTTTGCATTCATAGAGAATACCTCCTCAAAAAGATCTCAAAGAACATAACAACAAAACAAACTATGGAGAATAAAAATAAATTTTCCAAGTGATTCAAAAGATATTACTGCATGTTCTGGATTGTAGTAATTGTACTACAAGGATATTTAACATGATATCTATGGGCGTGAGTGTTTATGAATGGGCTTCAAAGTGTAGGTAAAGCCCCTGATATTGTAGGAAAAAAAGTTATATATTTAAGAACATAGTCCATAACTTTCATCACATTCTAAAAGTGGTCTACATGATCCAAAAAAAGGTTAAGAGATACCATTTTAGTTTATCCCTGGAACAACAACTAGAGGAAAACAGACTGGAACCTTAGACTGTAAGAAGTGACTCATATATGAATAGAATTGGGAAGGAAATGGAAATGGTACTTTAGACATCCATCCATGAGTACCAAAAGGAATTTGGAATTATAAGAAAGAGAATTGATACAAATTTATAGGTTTCACTTAAGGCAAAAAGATGGCTTAAAATTAGACTACAGCAATAGATGCTTATACCCTTTTCATAAGCAACAGACCTGTGTAGATTAATGACAGATGTTTTCATGGAAATAAGTTGGAGAGTCTGTAATCAATGGTGAAAGGGGATGGAGATAAAAATCTATGTAATGAGGTGGAGAAATTTTATCTTAAGAATTGGCATGAGAATTCCTTTTCTTGTGGAATCTATCCTGGTGAAAAATAGCCTACTTGGGGCAAAGTCCACTTGGAGCACCAAAACATTGGAGAAGAAAATTAAATTCATCCAGAGGAGACAAATAGAAGGTTTTTGTTCAGAGAGAAAAATGAAGAAAGTAGGAGAAAGAGAAAGAATTGAGAGATGGAGAGATGAGAAAAATTGGGGAGTAAAGGCTGAGAAAACACCATGGTGGAAGAACAACTGAAAGAAATTAACTAATAACGATGCCCAGGAGCAGATCTAGGTTTTGTAGGCTTGAGCTTACATTTTGGTGGTCCTCGTTAAGAAAAAGAGAACCCCAAATTTCAAATTAGGAATGGATCTTTGGAAGAAACGTGCAAGTAGGGCCCTGTGAAACTTCAGCTTCATTGGTTTCATGGAAATCTGCAACTAGTCATGTCTGCCATTCCATTTAAAGTTGTTTTCTCTGTAGCATGTAAACAGTGTCTCAAAATGTATTCAATAAATCTCTTCGATTCAAAATGCTTTAAACAAATGCTATTTTTGTGGGAAATCGAAGAGGGAGCTCAATTTCTCATGGGTAGAAGAGAGGCAGGACAAGATGATCCTGAGAATGTAAGTCCGCTGGAAATTCACAGAAATCTTGAAGAAGCAATGAAGGCTTGGAGGCGGGATGTGAAGTTAATTTTACTTAGCTCTTGAATGGCAGGAAGGTCCTCAACTAACATCTTGCTTACTAAAAGTAAGTTTAGACTACAGGTCATCTAGCCTAATATGCAAAAAATGGGGTATGTTACCAAAGAGATCAGAATATGCACAAAGGTAAGGTATGGTAGTGAGAGGAAACTTTAAGTAGAGTAATCCTTCGTCTATATGCATCCATCTTTTAAAATTCATGACTCCCTTGCTAACAATTTTGTCTCCCTAAAATAACCCCTATGCAGGCATTGAAGCATCACAGTAGACAGGAGATGCAATGGTTCTGATTTTCAAGAAGAGCAGTGTAACATGATGGTTAAGGACACCAGGGAGTAACTGCAGCCCACGTTAGTTGTGTGATTTTAGGCAAGTTACTTAACGTCCTACGATTCCATTTCTTCAAACACAAAATGAGGATAATATAGGCGCTCTCTCTCTCTCTCTTTCCAGCTTTACTGAAGTATAATTTACAAATCGTAAAAATTCTCCCACTATCATTGTGCTGATCAATGAGTTTTAGTAAACAGATGCAGTTTTACAAACACTCCAATTCAGCTTTAAAACAGTTCCATTACCCCCAAAAATTTCCAGCATGCTCATTTGTAGGCAGTCTCCACTTCCGGAACCAGGCAACCATTGATCTGCTTTAACTTCACATATATTGAATCATTTCACACATATTCCTTCACTTAGGATGTTTTTGAGGTTTGTAACTGTTATTATCTGCATCAATATTTTGTTCCTTTTACTTACTAAATAATATTCCATTGTAAGGATCTGTCTCATTTTCTTCATCTGTTCATCAGTTGGATATGGACGGTGGGTTTGTTTTCAGTTTTGGAGCTATGATGAGCAATGCTACTCTCAACAATCACACAGAAATCTTTGTGTAGATATTTGTTTTCGTTTCTATTGGGTAAATACCCAGAAGTAGAAATGCTAAGTAACATGGCAGCTGTATGTTTAACATTTTTAAGACGTAATAAAACTGCTTTTCAAATTAGCTATGTTATATTATGTTCCCACAAGCAATGTATCAGGGTTTCAGGTTTTCCATATTCTTGACAACACTTGGTATTCTCTGTCTTTTTAATTTTAGCCATTCTAGAGGTGTGGTGGATACCTCATTGTGGCTTTAATTTTCATTTCTCTAATGACCAACAATGTCAAGCATATTTACATGTGCTTACTTGCTACCCATATGTTGAAATGACTATTCAAATCTTGTGTCCATATTTTACTTGGGATGTTTGCCTTCTTATTGAGTTGTAAGTGTTTTTTGAATATTTTCTGAATATATGTCCTTTATCAAATATATTATTCACATACATTTTCTTGAATTCTCTGGCTTGTCTCTTCTACTTTCTTACTAGTATCTTTTTAGGAATGAAACTTTAATTTTTAATTGAGATGAAGTCCAATTTATCATTTTTTTCTTTTATGGATCGTGCCTTTGATGTCCTCATATCTGAAGTCTCTGCATAAGTCAGCATCACAAAGACTTTCTCTTGTGTTTTACACTTTTAGTGCTCACATTTAAGTATATGATCCATGATGAGTTAATTTTTGTTATTGGTAAAGTAAGAATCTAAATTCACTTTTTTTTCTTTGTTTCTTTTTTTTTTTTTGCATGTGGTATCCAATTTTGTTCCAGCACTATTTGTTAAAAAGACTATCACTTCCCAATAGAATTACCTTACACTTTCACCAAAATCAATTAACCATAATGGTGATAAGTATGTCAAAATCATGGACATTTATATATTCCTTATTGTAAATAACAGTTACTGATAAATGCAAGTCATTTACAAGCAGAAGCATTAAAATGCATATGCATTCAACTTGTTCAATACACAGCTAATTGGTATGTATTCACAATGTAGGTAATCTTAACAATACAAAAGTAAATCAGACATAGAATTTACTGTCAAAAAGTTTACCCTGTAGACTGGGAAGTGACAAGGGTTTCAAGAGGACAAACATAAAGTGCATATTTAGGCAGGAAGGATTGCCTCAACTGAGGATATCTGCATGGATTTCATGGAGACAATGGCCTTAGAAACAGAACTTGACAGATGAGTGGGATCTGATTCTACAGAAATAAATTGAAGGGCATTCCAAAATGAGGATAAAGCCTGCACACAGGCAAGGAATCAAGAGAGGAGGGAGAGAAGGTTAGTTGAGCAATATATAGGATATATCCAAAAGAGACAAGAATGGTAATACGGAAAAATAAATTTGAAAATGTTAGTACCAGACTAAAGAATTGGATTTTATTTTCTGAGCAATAGGAGTTACTTAAGGTTTATGAGCAGAAGAATGTCATGATTGATGCTCATAGCCATGCCAGTACCAGTAAAATGAAACTGTTAAAAAACATTTACCATCATTTCTAAAATTATTTAATTTCACTTAGGAGATGCTGTAATTCAGTTCCTGCTCTAAAAGTTTCTGTGCTTATTCTTATGCCGATACCAGTTAAATTACAGTAAATGGATTCTTTAGATATGTGCATTCTTCTTTTTTGAAGCTCATTCATTCATTCATTCAATAAATATTTTTAGGTGCCTTCTATGTGCTGGGCCATGGATATATATTGGTTTAAAAAGAAAAAAAAAACCGGGGGGCCGCCCAGTGGCGCAGCGGTTTAGTTCGCGCTTGGCAGCCCGGGGTTCGCCGGTTCGGATCCCGGGCGCCCGCGGACGCACTGCCTGCCAGCCATGCCGTGGCGGCGTCCCATATAAAGTAGAGGAAGATGGGCACGGATGTTAGCCCAGGGCCAGTCTTCCTCAGCAAAAAAAAGAGGAGGATTAGCAACGGATGTTAGCTCAGGGCTGGTCTTCCTCACAAAAAAAAAGAAAAAAAACCTGTTCTCAGACTTCATCAAGTAAATTTACATACACATACATAATACACTCACACACACATTACACATGTAAATTTACATACATTAACCAAATTATAAGGATTGTTAAAGAGCAGTAATATCTCATATTTAAATAGAACTTAATATTTTGAAATTTTATTTCACACATATATTAACTTATTTAATCCTCATGAAAGTCAATTTAGGATAGTATTACAAGCCTCACTTTACACAAGAGAATATTAAAGAACACAGGATTAACTCATTCAAGATCATAAGGCTGGAACATTAGAAAGTCAGTACTCTGAGATCTCCTGATTCCAAACCCAAGACTCTTATCCTAATGTTTAAGGGTTTTAAATTACAGAATTTTTCTACACTATCATGAAGAAATTTCAGTGTCTAGCCTAATCCATGGTATGATATGCAACACTGAAAAAATATTCTGCTCATTTTGGTACATTTCTTAGCCATTTTATTCTCCCGGCCCAAACACCCAGCCCAACCCTCTCCCTTGCTACACACACACACTACAGAGGATGCTTAAGAAATGCCACTCTGGTCTAATCCTGACTGCTCAGCTCAGACAGTAGCTCATACTCTGAGCAGGGAGGAGAAGATTTGATCTCTTAACAGAGCAACCGTTTGTCAGAAAGTTTGGAAAGGTCAGCCCAAAGTTTCTCAAGGTAGAAGGACACAAAAGATAGAAAGATTAACATGAAAGCTGAGAAAACCTGGAGAGGTCTATAAATAGGTCAAACATTTTTAATTGCTTCCAAACTGGTGATTTTGGCCCAGAAATATATCTTTAATTCAGGAAGACCAGCCTTTAAGGCAATTGACTCTAGAATCACATAAGAGACAAGATGTTGAAGTTTAATGCTTTCTTAAAATAAATGATAATTTTTTAAGCCACAATTTTGCTGTTGCCATGACACTGGGACTCAAAGTCGGTCTTAGAGAATTCGATTTTTTTGAGGTAACTCATTTATATTTTGTTAGAAACTTGTTTAGGAGATTTCTAGTAATACCAATGGTATATTATATGAGAAATTTATTTTGATATAAAGTTAACATTGTCACAAAGAATGCATTAAGAATTCTGCCAGGATCATAGAAGTCTATACACAGCTTGTCACGTACTATATTTCTTCATTTTTGTTTCATACTATTTGGGGGTTTCTTAGGAAGAGGAGCTAAAAAAACATGATCTAGATCAAAAGAGGAAGAAAAAAATTACAGGCTACACCTCACATACGACAAGGAAAGACAATCCTAAGAAACTATTAAGTTAAAATAATCGTAGAATATCTGACACATTCAAAGGCTAAAGAGGAGTACAGATTTCTGACGAAAATTATTTCAACAAAACATTTTTGCATTTAACACTTTTGTATCTAATAATTGTGCCTTTTTTACAATCAAATTTGTATAATTATCATAATAGAATTCATAGCCTCAAAATAGAAATTAGTTTAATCTCTGGGAGAAATACCGACATCAGTTTTTAACTTTTTATTTTGAAATAATTATATATTCATAGGAACTTCCAAAAATTGTTCAGAGAGATTCTTTGCAATCTTTTTATCCAGCCTCCTTCAATATTAATATCATACATAACTATAGTAAAATATCACAACCAGGAAATTGACCATGATACAATCTACAGAATTTATTCAAATTTCCCGTTTTGCTTGCATGCATGTTTGTGTGTGTGTGTTTCCATGCAGTATTATCACAGGTGTAGATTCATGTAATAACCACCACAATCAAGATATAGAACAGCGTTGTCACCACAAGGCTCACTTGTGGTGCTCCTGTAAAACCACACCCACTCCCCCCTTCCTAATCCCCTATGGCAACAATCTTTTTTCCATCTCTTTTATAAGAAATTTCCATTCTCAAATTATAAAAATAATTCTCCTATTTCGACAATGTTATATAAGTGGAATCATTCAGTATGTAACCTTTCACAATTTTACTCAGCATAACTCTGTGATGATTCATCTAGGTTGTTCTGTGTATCAACAGTTTGTTCCTTTTAATTGCTGAGTATTATTCCATGGTGTGGGTGTACCATACTTTGTTTAACCATTCACCCAGAGACAGATATTTGGCCATTACAAATAAAACTGCTAAAACATCCATGTACAGGTTTTTGTTTGAACATACATTTTCTTTTCTCTAGAATAAATGTCCACAAGTGCAGTTGTTAGGCCATATGGCAATTATGTGTTTATTTTTATGAGAAACTGCCAAAATATTTTCCAGAGTGGCTGTACCGTGTTAACGTTTCCACCAGCAAACTGAGTGATCCAGTTTCTCTATATCCTCGTCAGCATTTGGGGCTGTCACTGTTTTGTATTTTAGCCGTTCTGATAGGGGTATACTGATTTCTTATAGTGGTTTTAATTTTCATTTTCCTAATGTTTACTGATGTTCAACTTTTTGTCATAGGATGATTTGCCATTTGTATATTTTCTTCAGTGAAGTCCTGTTGCCCATTTTCTGACTGAATTGTTTGTATTTTTATTGTTGAGTTTTCAGAGTTTTTTATGTATTCTAGCTACAAGTTCTTTATCAGATATATAGTTAGCATATATTTTCTCAAGCACATAAATTTTATAGAAAAGAAAATTAGGAGATTGTTCGATATGGTACATAATTAAATTATTTCCTTTAAGAAATATCACATCTAATCAGTACTCATGAATTTGGGGGACAAATACAGAGCACCATTGGGAGTTTCATAGAATCTCAGGGTTAGAAACAATGATAAAGAGCATGTTAGGCAAGAGAAATGCCTGCTACATTTTATTATCATTATCAACTTTAATTTCTTTGTGGCCCACTGACTAAAAGCATCAAGCATCTATGAAAACTTGTTTCTCCATCTCATTTCTGTGACTGATATAACCTCAGGCGGTGGCCTTCCTTCACTGAAATGTTTACTAGATATAATAATTACATTATTCCTGGGTTCATAGAATACCCCAAGTCTAAAGAGAGTAATATTTCCAAAAATTTTCTTATGACACAATGTCAATATTATTGGTTCTACTGTATTCTGACTTTGTTACAACTACTAAAAATAAGCCAACCTGAAATTTTTCATCAGCTAAAATTGTATTTCAAGATGGCATACTGACTGATTCATAAATTGAATTTAAGTTCTATCTTAAAATTCTATAATAATTAAAATATAATTCAAAATTAGTCTTTCTTCAAATGTTATGGTGAAATAAACTGACTTTAAAAAGGACTGAAAAGCAAATATGAAATGCCTTGTAGTCCAACTGAAAGAGAGTTTTCGCTTTATTTTTTGATAAAGAATTTATGCGTGAGGAGATTATTGGACATACGACCTTTCTGTCATTGTTTTTGACATTCAAATTAATATCCCCTTCACATAAATGGTAGGTTCCAGCAAAATTATATATGGCATAAAAAATGCAGTTTTTGTAGAAACAAAGTTAATATTTTGCTTATGTAACACTATTCAGTTGAGAAATGACATGAAATAAACTTGTTTTATATTTATATCCTTACATTTTATTTATGTGGCTAACGCTATTAGGCAGATTCAGCACATAAATGCTGGCGAATGGTTTTAGAGTGTGTGTATGTGTGTATAAAATTTATTAGGGTGAAAACAGTGGTATGTTTGCAAATAATTGACATAGAATGTCTGAACAGAGGCATGTTAACAGAAATGTGAGTCAAAACAAAGTAGCAGAAGTCCACGGTAACTTCAGAACACACAAAAAACAATAAAAAAGTATTTGAAAATTGAACAGTTCCTGGAACTGGGAACAGGCACCTCTGCTACCTGGTGACTAAAAAGCAGAGACTTTCCGTAAGCTAAGAAAAAATAATGGTAGTGTGCCATCTAGAGGCAATGAGGTCATGTTTCACAGTTTGATACACTTGAATGGAACTATTCCCTGACTCCAGAGCCACGGGCATGGAAAACCTTTCCTGCAGTTTAAGCTTCTGCCATTCAAATGGGGAAATTTTTCCTCTGCGAGAGATAAAAGAGCCAATTCTTCGTTAGCTGCCAGCAAGTGAACCGTATTCTAATACATGGAAAGCACGAAAGGAAAGCTGTTGCAGGCTAAAAGCCAAATTTTATGGTATGGCTTTCTGTGTCAAGCAAAGTTTGATAAAAATAAAAACATCCAGAATCAGACATTCACATGGAATTGAGTCTGTAGATGTACTTGATCTTGTTAAAGCTGAGCAAGATTGCAGATAAGTGCAGCCTGGAAAAGAACCACTATGATGGCTCAGCATTATTCTATATTTTCATTCAGAATGAGAACTGGAGATTTTTTTCCTAAGACGTCTCTGAATAATCACTCTCAAAATGCATTTAAGATATAACTCTATGAGATGAAATGGTCTTTCTGTTACTAAAATATTAGTTTTAATTTCAAATTTCTAGAAAAAAAGGAACACTCTATTTTTCACTATAATTTTTCCTATGTTTTGTTTATCATTGTTTCAATTATTCAGCTCAAATAAAGGAAATAGGCTAAGGTGAAAAAATGTGATGACATTTAATTCAAGGTATGATTGTTTAACAAATATTCAAGGTTTATTTCTTTCTCAGTCTACTACTTCTCACTTACCATTAACAGTATTCTGTACCCTAGAACAGAATACATAAGATAAGTTCACACAAACTGGACAATTATACAGTGGCAAAACACATCTAGCATGTCACCATGCACAAAGAAATTCTAAGATGATGTTTTTTGCTGAAAATTGTCACTCTAGGCACTCAGTTTAAATATATAACATATAAAGCTATAAAACTTTTAGAAAAAAACAAAAGAAAATCTTTAGGACTTGGGGCTAAGTGAAGAGTTCTTAGACTTGACACAAAAGTACAATCCATGAAAGGAAACTTGGATAAATTGGACATCAAAATTAAACGCTTTTGTTCTGTGAAACACCCTGTTAAGAGGATGAAAAGACAAAAGACAAGCTATGGACTGGGAAAAATTATTTGCAAACATCTGACAAAGAACTAATATCTAGAATATGGAAATAATTCTCAAAACTCTACTATAAAAAAATTTAACTATGAGCAATAGACATTTCACCTAAGAGGATTTACAGATAGCAAATCAGCACATGAAAAGATGTTCAACAGTATTAGACTTTAGGAAAATTAAAATTAAAACCAAAATGAGGTAATACTACACATCTATCAGAATGACTGAACTAAAAAATGGAGGTAATAATAGGTGTTTGTAAGGACGTAGAAAAACTGTCTCACACTTTTCTGGTGGGAATGTCAAATGGTACAGTCATTCTGGATAACAGTTTGGCAGTTTCTTATAAAAATAAACATACAGTTACCATAAAGCCCAGCAGTTGTACTCTTGGGCATTTATTGCAGAAAAATGAAAATTTATTCTCATGCAAAAACTTGTAAATGTTCATAGTAGTTTTATTTGTAATAGCCAAAACTGGAAACTACCCAAATGTATGTCAATGGGTGACTAGTTAAACCAAACATAGTTAAACCATAAACAAACATCCATACCATGGAATGCTGCTCAGCAATAAAAAGAGATGCACTATAGGGGCTGGCCTGGTAGCATAGTGGTTAAGTTTGCACGCTCCGCTGTGGCGGCCCGAGGTTCACAGGTTCGGATCCCAGGCACGGACCGACGCGTAGCTTGTCAAGCCATGCTGTGGCAGGCATCCTATATAAAGTAGAGGAAAGATGGGCACAGATGTTAGCCCAGGGCCAGTCTTCCTCACAAAAAAAAAAAGAAATGGACTATTGATACATGCAACTTGGATAGATCTCAAGGGAATTATCTGAGTGAAAAAAACCCAATCCCAAGGTTACACTCTATTTGATTCCATTTATACAACATTCTTGAAATGACAAAATTATAGAGATAGAGAAAAGATTAGTGATTATCAGGGATTAGGGAGTGGGGTGGAAGAGTCAGGGTGGGCGAGGAGGAATGTAGGTCTAGTAATAAAAGGACAGTACAGGAATTGTTATACAGACGGAACCATTCTCTGTCTTGATTATGGTGGTAGTTATAAGAATCTACACGTGATAAAATTGCATAGAATCAAAAGAGACTTACACACTCACAAACACACACACACACACACACACAAATGAATACATGTAAAACTGATGAAATCTGAAGTTCTGTGGATAGTACCAATGTCAATTTCCTGGTTGTGCTATTATACTATAGTTATGCAAGATATTACCATTGGGGAAAACTGGGGGGCACATGAGATCTCTCTTCATTATTTCTTACACATCTAAATCTACAATTATCTCAAGATAAAAAGTTTAATTATTAAAAAGTGAATCAACAATAAAAGTAACTAATAGATAACATAAATAAATAAAATAACAAAATATATACTATATGAAGCAAACTCTGAGTTTTCTTATGAAATGTGCAAGAGTTGAGTGGAAAAAAATGTAGCAAGACTATATGTTAGCTATATTTATATTTCCAACATCATTATCTATTAAATCTTTAAAAGAGTTATGCATGGAAATTCAAATGGACTAATTTCTTCTACTTTATTCATTGTTTGAAGGATTAATAAAATGGGACAAAATAACCCATACAGTAGGGAGGAAGAGACCTTGTATGCAGTAAAGACTTAACTAGCAAGCCTGAGCTGAGATAGCTATGTTTGCTAGAAAAATCTATTTGCAAGATCGACCTTTGGCTGATATCTGAAAACTTGGATTTCGAGAATGTTCCCACCATTCTCTAACAAATCAGTGTGGTATACTATGCCTACCACACTATGTCTATGTGCAAACAATGTGGTTTATGCTGAACACCTGCTTTTCTTCTAGGAGTCTAGAATTTTGGTGTTTGCTAGGCAGAGGGTGCCTACATGACCAGTCTTCAGTAAAAATCCTGGGCACTGAGTCTCTAAAGGGCTTCTCTGGAAGATAATATTTCACACGTGTTGTTACCACTCATTGCTGGGGAAATTAAGCGCTTTCTGTGTGACTCCACTGGGAGAGGACCCATGGAAGCTTGTGCCTGGTTTCCTCTGGACTTTGCCCCAGCACCTTTCCTGTTTGCTGATTTTGCTTTTGTAGCCTTTTGCCGTAATAAATCTTACCGTGAGTATGTCTATATGCTGAGTGTTATGAGCCCTTCTAGTGAATCACTGAACCTAGATCATCTTGGGGACTTCTGACCATTTGGATAATTAAAAAAAAAAATACTAACCTTGGATAATCTGCCTAACCATGGTTAAGAGCTGGATATATTCTGTTAATAAGCCAGATTTTCTTATGCTTAAAACATTTCCATGTAGAATAACCTTTTGGAAAATATATCAACATTAATGAGCTTTTTAAAAAAAGTGGCCATGGGAGAAATCCATGTAAAGAGAGGGATACACTCCGCTGTATGATTTATAGTCCTCAGTCCTATAAGACACTCTCCTAGTTTCCAATTTACTAATCTGAGGTGGCACCACTGGGAAGATTCACATCAACATTAAAAATGTGTTTGTGTAAATCTTACCAAGGTTGGCTAGGGATTATATGAAAGCCTCTGTCTGAATCTCAAAATAGCTGTGCCAACTTTTAACTTCACACACTGGATGCTACTTTATTACTTAAGCACTTGGATAAACACAATCTCTCATACATATCAAACATTTCTTCCAAGCACCTTTCTTTGGCCAACTCTCCTCTTATCTCCAGGTAGCACGAACTTCAAAGTCAGATAAATTTTTTTGAAAAATAGGAAGAACAAACTACATTTCAAAATATATAGGATTGCAGAAACAAATGAATTTTTCCTTATGGTTAGTCAATTAAAATGTGTGGAATAAAAAGGAAAAAAATACACAAATCCTGGTGACCTGATACACAAAGTAAAGAAAAACTGACCTATACGTTTATTTCATGTCTATCCCAAAATTTCAGGGAAATGACAAATATATTCATGAATAAATCCAAAACTGTGTTGGAAAAACAAGGGAAGGTGTTATCAGCGGATGAAAATACACAGTGGAGAAACCTACAATCCACCACAGGGAAAGGAAGGGGCTTATGGAGATGCTTTCTGATGATTTTGGAAAATACCTGCGTGAGTGGAGCCCACAATCCCCATGCGCTCTGTCCACTCCTGCTGCCCCACGGTAAATAAGCTTCTAAGGCTGAATTCTCTGATCCAGCTTTAACAGCAACGAAATAAGCATTTTGTTCCCTATTTAATTCTTGTATATATTTCTCCATAGTTCAGAACCTATAGAAAGAATCAATGTGGTTGACAATAACACAGAGACTCTCTCTCTGTTTTACACAGTGCCTACCACAGTGTTACCCACTCAAAAAAGAAGTCTAGTAAATGCTAAACGATTAAAAAAAAAAAAACTTTAATTTTTTTGTCAACCCTTCAAAAATGGTCACAGTTTAAAGTTTGTGGTTGACTTCTCAACACAGACATGTAGCCAGACCATGACTTACAAAAGATTTTTCTAAATTACTTCAAACACATGATTAGTTTACATGTAAAAAAAAAGTCACCCTAAAAAAATAATTTTCTTAATCTCAAAGTATGGTGAATACTAATGGTACAATTACAATTATGTTTTCCATATAATTCTAATGAAAATAGTTTTGCATATGATGAAATTTCAGAGCCACAAACTCTTAGCAAAGGAAAAAATATTTCTTCCTTCCTTTCCCTCTCTCTCTTTTTCTTTCTTTCTCTCTTTTAGTAAGTCATCCAACAAATATTTTAGCATCTTCTATATGGCGGGTCCTGTTCTAGGCACTGGAAAAAGTTATCAAAAAAGATGAATAATACCCCTGCTCCAGAGGAGCTTACTTTCTTGAGAAAAATGTTTTAATTGGGATTAGGTCTGGGCTTGAGTGAAAAAAAAACCTAAAAATCTGAAAGAAAACGTAAAATGTGTTTGCACTCCAAGACTTGTCACGGTGGCTCGTGATTATCAGACAGATTTACCAAGTATGGTTGTACACATTCTGCACTGCACAATTCTAAAGAGTGTCATCCTATCATACACACTGTAGATTTTTATTAACAATTTTACACAAATGGAAGCAAGCTTTTTAAATGAGGAACATCTTCTTTCTATTTCACAGTAACGCACCATCTAGAATAGTGAAGAAACCTCAACACCCTCATCTTGCAGCTTTCACTTAGTCCAGCTCCACAATTCAGCCCACAGGGGAGAATAAGATTTACTTCCTCTTTAAGGACACTTTCTACAGGCTACAAATTCTACTTGTACTCATATGTCATTATCAGAACTTAGAGGCATAACCACATCTAACTGCAAAAGAGACTGAAAATGTACTTTGTTCTGGGTTACCATATGTCTAGTAAAGATCAGAAGGTTTTCTGGTTCCTATCGAAATGTGAACTAGAATAGCTGCTACTCTCTCCCCAAAAATAAACCACGGAGAAACTATTCATATACGTGGTAGATAACCAAGGTTTTAAACTTGCATTTGACACTGCACACTTGGGAGATCTTTATTTCTCACTATTGTCTATAGGATCTTGCACAGCACTATGCAAAAAATAAGCACTTAATAAATATTTGATGAAAGATTGACCAAATCCACTTTCTACTATACTATGCTAGAAAGAAAGAGAAAAACTTATGCCTGATTAGTCTCCAGATGCTGGAAGATTGACGTCGTCACCTCTCCAACTTATCTTCTGAACCAACTATCTGCTTTCCTTTATCTTTCTTTATTGAGTCAGGTGCAGAAATGTTAATTATCTTCTAAGGATTACTCTAGACCCTTTCCACCTTGACCAAATAAACAAGCTTGATAAATCTAAAATGCAATTACTCTTTAACATAGATTGCCAGGTTCCATCACTGTCTCCAACAGACTGAATGATCTGCAGGCATTTTTCTGCAATGAAGACCTGTGCATAGAGGTTGTTTTATCATAGTTTTAAGGAGCATATGTGTTCAATGAAGATTTATGTGAAGTTCTTCCTTAGAATTTATTTGCTTTCATTTTTATTCATGTCCTAAAACAAAGTGTCTTTTCCTGATCTGAGCTTCTAGTGCTTTCTCTGAGTTTCCCATAACAAGCTGGTAGGCAGGTTTCAAACCCCCTGAGAAACCTACAGCTTACACATTTCTATTTCCGTTTCTTCTTTTACTGCACTTGACTGTAGAATTCCATCTTTCTGATAACTCTTCTTTTTGCACTTGTCTAATAGCTAATTTAGCAAAACCCAACTCTGTGAAGGGAATTAAGGGATCAGGAAAGCTACTTAGCCCCTTGCGTTTGCTGCAGTCTTCAACGATAAGAGCTACATTTTCTTGAAAAAAAAGGACTATTCTGCAGGGTGACAGGATAAAGCCCAGAAATCCTTAATATTTTTTTGTTTAAAATAAGTAAATTTTAAAGAGAGTTTTGGTGACGATAAAGCACACCTTTTAATTTGAAAAGCCCTTTTAGCTTGCATTCATTATTCATTCATTCATTTATTTATTTTTCCTTATGTGGAAAACATTGTTGGCTGCCTGCCCAGTGTTTTTTTCCCCTTTTCTTTATTACTGTGAGAACCTCACTTTTTTTCTTCAGGGAGGGAAGGACAATATGCCCAGCTAAAAAATGCTTTCTCTTCAGATTCCTTTTCAGCGAGGGGTGGCCACACTCCCCCTTAATTCCAGCTATTGAGATATGGATGCAAATCTCTGAGTGGGGTCTCAGGAAAATCTTTTTATTGGGAATAGATTTTTTTTTTCACCTTCTAAACTCTTTGTCATATTTAGGATTATAGGTACTATTTGTTGAATTGTAGAGCACTTGATTTAGGTATAAATTGTATATTATCTAGCAGATAACCCTTGTAATTTGAAGTATGGCTTTGTTGCCACTGTTCAGTTTCAGTATATATTCAGTTTGCGTCCAATTTGAGTTTGTTGTTCTTCTTTGAGAGAGGTTTTTTTTGGCCACAAATTACTAGACAATAGTAAGCTATTTTCTAGTGTTGTTCTGTAATTCACAGTATTTATTTTTTTTTCTTTTTACCTTTTGACCCCCTTCGCCCATTTCTCCCAGCCCCCCCTTGCCCCTCACCTCTGACGACCACCAATCTGTTCTCTGTATGTATCAGCCTGTGTTTTTTTCTTTTTAGATTCTACATATAAGAGAAAAAAATTTTTTTTTAGATTCCACATATATGAAAAAAAAATTCATTCATTTTTGGAATTACAACTGTGCCAGACATTCTTCTAGGCCCTGGTAATATAGTGATGAACAAAAGGCCATCATGGAAGTTAAATGAAATTTCCAGTCATTCTTAGTCTAGTTATTTTTTATAATATGAAATGTCGCTGATGAATAAATGAAAAGATATATTGGAGTACATAAGGAAGGATTTGGTTTAAAACTCATATGGCCTGACCTCTTTTTTCCAGAAAGGCTTGACATGGCCTGTTGAGCATGCCTTGTACCTCTGCTTTAAACCTTTACAATGTCCCAAAGCCAAGAATGATCCCCTTAAAGATCAGGATGTTGCCCTCCCTCATATCAGCATTTCTTTAAAGATAAGCATTTGTTCCAGAAACTAAGGATTAATTACTGACCTACAGTGGTCTTCTCATCACCACTGACCTGCGGACGCCCTGTCACCAACTAATTGCCCCGAGGAACTCAAGAGTGAGTTTGGAAGCATTTAACTGTTTTTCCAAATTGTGTCTTTTCCTTTTGTTATGTTAAGGAGATGCAACCACCAACCACCCTGAACCAGACCAAGCCTTACCACAAGAGCTATGCCTACGACCTTTGCCTTATTTTTAATGCTAAGCTGTCTCCAGGAGCATTCTAGTCCTTATTACCGTAACCTGCAGTGCGTGGGGAAGCGTGTTTTCCAGCTGAGCCTGAGCAAGCGAATACCTGCCTCTACCTTTTGAATATTTATTCCCTATCCAAGATAAAAGGTCCCTGCTTCCTTTTGTTTGGGGAGAGCCATGACTTTGGAAATCTTCTGCAAGGTCTCCTATTTGCTGCAAATACACTTTACTTTGTGAGACAACCACTTCTGGTGGAGAGTCTGATTAAACTCACCAAGAGGGGAACCCACTTTGGTTTCAGCAACACACTGACCTGTTGTGCCAGCAAAGCAGCCTGTGACTGTAGTAAAAGAGACATTCCTGTCATGTGTGACGTATGTTCTTTGTTCCAAGATGGTATATAACCACTTGCACACCTCAATTCTTCAAACAGCTTCCTTCCTTGGTGGAAAAGTTCTCCCGGGTTATAGCCCTCAAAGCTGGCTTATATAATAAACTCACCGCAATTTTGATTTATAGATTGATTATGGCTTATTTGCACCAGCACTACTTTAGTTTAAGAAGGAATATATGCTTTGGTGTGTAAACTTTTTTGGCTGAGTGTGAGTTCCTGATCTGAAATACAAATACGTACAATGTCAAAGATGGTTTTTCTTTCCTCTGGGTCACCCATGGCTTTAGCTAAAATAGTGGATATAAAGTCATAAATATGAAACTTCCAATAGAAGTGTAAACAGGATCTTAATTTATCATGGCTTTTTCTATAGTTGTAGAAAATGACACTGAAATAGAATGAGTTCACAAGCCATCACACACACGCATACACACCCAACATATTCTCATATCTTCAGTTTCCCATTTTATTAGGTATTTAACCATATCACATTAAATGCATAGTCTGAACTGTAAATACATAGATTGAACTAATTACTTACATTGATTTGAAACATTACATCGTATTATGATAGCTAGTAGGCTGCTTAAGGGAATCTTGTCAAATCTCATTGGTATGTGTGTTGAGATACAGATAAGAAAAGTAATATTGAATAAAGAGAGTTATCATTTTAGTTCATAAAGTGAAATTATCCAAAACAAATAAAAATGTATCTAAGAATACATATTAGAATTATAAATACTTAAAGCATCACTTGCAATATTTCTTCTTGTGTCCTTTGTATTTAAAAGAAAATATACCTGCTATTATAAGCTCTCATTTACAAAGTACCCTTTTAAACTGTGGTTACTTACTTTTCTTGTTAACTAAATGAAATAGTATTCACATATTTAAACTGAATTTCTTTTAAAATTTCACTACCAACAAGTTTAAATAGATACTTGACTTCATCAAATAAAATCTCTTATCCTATTTTCCAAATTGTAAACCATCATACTGTCCAACTCCAGAGCAGTCAAACAGTATCAATTTAGGCATATTGTTGTTTTTTTTTTTTTTTTTTTTGTGGGGAAGACCAGCCCTGAGCTAACATCTGTTGCCACTCCTCCCCTTTTTGCTGAGGAAGACTGGCCCTGTGCTAACATCCGTGCCCATCTTCCTCTACTTTATATGGGACGCCTCCACGGCATGGCTGACAGGCAGTGCGTCGGCGAGCGCCCGTGATCCGAACTCGCGAACCCCGGGCTGCCAAGCGCAGACTAAACCGCTGCGCCACCGGGCGGCCCCTAGTCATATTGTTTTTAACCTGCTTTCATTGCTTTATGCTCACCTACTGCATCAACAACTCTTTCTAACTGGTTGCTTTTAGGCAATGATTTTTCTTCTCGATTAATCTTCACGAAAACAATTCAATACATCAAGTCACTGGAAATTCAAAGATTTACAAAACAATAGTATTGTAACAAAGAAAAGAGCTTATGATAGACTATCTGAAGCCAGACTGCATGGGTTGAATCCCAACTCCACTATTTAAACACACATTTCTTGAGCTCTCCATGCTTCTGTTTCCTCATCTGCAAAAACAAGAATGATACTTGACAATGAAATTATGAGGATGAAATGAGTTAATATTTTTCAAGCACTTAGAATACTGCCTGGCACTTAAAAAGTTCTATATGTATGTTAATAAATTAAATTGAATTAAATCAATCAATAAATAAAATTATGTAGCATTACATTTATTTGCCTTACTTCCACTTTAAACACACACACAGATGCACACACAAAGTCAGAGAAGTGTTGTACAGAAAAAAAGTACTTCACTAACAATCTTTATGTCTTAAATATCAGGTAGGTAGTTAGCAATGTTTCTCAAAGTGCACACCACAGATAAAGGGTGGTCCATAGAATTCCACTAAGCAAGTGTTACACAGACTATTTGTTGGCTAAAAGAAAAAGTTACTGATATTTTATTGACAAGTTTTACTAGCATTCATTTAACAGATTTAAAGTGAAAGAATCATTACATGTTCTATTATGTTCTTAAAATTCAGTTTATCTTTCTCAGCCAACACTGAATCTCCACAATGTGTCTCGTGTTGATTAACACATTGTTATATTACTTGCATATTATTGAAGGTGTTTTCAAATATGCATATTCTGTTATTATTGGGTTGCAATATATACTTTGTCCACAAAAATTGATCAGTGCCTCAAAAGCACTTCCCTGAAGCATAAGGGGAGCTATAAAAGTGACCACATAAATACTGTAATATAAAATAATGACATAAATGTAAATAGTAAACAGCATTCCAGTGAAAATATACAAAAGGAATATAAATGGACCAGCCAAGTGAATCTTTGTGCTGATGTCTCACAAGAAGTAGGAAAAAGACAGATCTTTCTATCCATGACTAGGGCAAAGCAGTACTTTTCATTACAAAGTTGGTTATTTGGTTGCTAAAGACAGAGAAGTGACCCAAATTACAAAGGCAACATTCAATGTTGAACATCTTAGACAAAAGCAAGCACCAATCATACAATTGCTGAAAGACTATAAAAGAAGCCATGAAATTAATGGCTAAGATTAAAGTCGGAAATAAAACAAAGCCAGTTATTAGCAAAACTCCTTCACCGAATGGTAGTATTGAATGGCACTTGATAACCAGAGCATGTTATTTGAAAGAGAAAGTGCCATCCCCTGTGCATATCAGAAGAGTTGGATAAAGCCACTGATGTTGGATAAAGTTGGATCCAACTCTATCCATTTAGAGTTGGATAAAGCCACTGATAGGCAGAGATTGAACCATCTCTTCACATAGGCAGAAGGAATTTATGAGAAAAATTGCTAGCTTTTTTTCTGTTACTGAAAACTCAAGATATGTAGAAGAGATATTTTTTACTTAGTTAATGATTTCTTTGTGCACCAAAATGTAGAATAGAAGAAGATAAAATATGCTGTGATCAGTACCAACAGAGTAGTAGCAATAAAGAGTGTAGCTATGCAAATTAAAAAGTTTGTTCCTTAATGCTGATTACCACACTCCATTAATCATAAAGAACAGTTGGCATTGTCTCCCAATCTTGGTTCAGCACTGAAGGAAATTGTGAAAAATGTGAATGTAATTGTATTGTGATCCTGAGCATAAGTATTTTGAGGCTGTCCAATAAAAATAAAAAATAGGTGGGAATATGAAGTCCTGCTTTTTCCTGCTAGAATATGCTAGTCATTAAGAGAAAAGGTGTGCATACAGGTTAGGAAACTAGGGGATAAAACAGTTCTTCACCACCCTCTTAAGGCCAAGGTATATATCCATGATGAATTCCCTTGAATAGCCTAAAAGTTGTCAATTAAGAGTAGATAAAAACTAATAATTTTGAGGCTAGAATAGCTAAAAAGACTGGACTATAAAGAAAAATAATTCCTTACTTATTTGAGAAACCAATGGCATGTTACTAAACATGTTTGTAAATAATTTCAAAATGCTTCACAGAACATGAAAAAACACTTTCCATAGGTAAATACATTAAAGTTTGGGGTATGAAGCACTTGACTATTACCTTTTGGGTTAAAAACATTCAGAGCTCTAGGTGTGCTGTGATATACAGTCACGTGCTGCATAACAGCATTTCTTTTTTTTGTTTTTGGCATGAGGAAAATTCACCCTAAGCTATTATCTATAGCCAATCTTCCTCCTTTTTTTGTTTTGTTTTTTTTTTTGAGGAAGATTCACCCTGAGCTAACATCTGTGCCAATCTCCCTCTATTTTTTGTATGTGGGCTGCCACCACAGCATGGCTACCAACAAGTGGTGTACATCCTCACCCAGGAACCAATCCTGGGCTGCAAAGTGGATCACACTGAACTTAACCACTAGGCCACAGGGCTGGCCCCTGCATAACAGCATTTCTGTCAATGATGGACTCCATTTATGACGGTGATTCCATAAGATTATGATGGAGCCAAAAAATTCCTATCATCTATGATGTCATAGAGTCATAATACTGTGCATAGCACAAAGCACTGCTCACATGTTTGTGGTGATGCTGGTGCATTGCCAGTCATATAAAAGTATAACTCATACAATTACATATGGTATATAATTCTTGATAATGATAATGAATGACTATGTTACTGGTTTATGCATTTACTGCACTATACTTTTTATCATTGTTTTAGAGTCTATTCTTTCTACCTATACAAAAATAAGTTTACTGTTAAGCAGTATGCTGTGTTATGCCAGCAGCAGCCTCATACATCTCATGTTTACTGCATCTCTTGTTGCATCATTTTCTCTTGTGCTTAACTTAATCTCATGTTGTTTTGTTCATCATGGCCCCAAAGTGCACAAAATCCACTGCTGGTATTGCCAGTAAGAGGCCACATCAAGTGACTGACCTGGAAACTAAATTAAAAGTGATTAAGGACTATGAAGGTGGAAAATCAATGATGGTTATTGCTTGCTAGTCAGGCATGTCCCATTCCACCATAGCTACAGTCTTGAAGAACAGAACAAAGTGATGGAAGCTGTTAAAGGATCTGCTTCATTGAAGACAATGAGACTAACAAAAATTCAAGAATGGCCTATATCAGGCACTGAGAAACTTCTAATGTCCTGGATTGAAGACCAGACACAGAAGCATATCCCTCTCCCCACCATGACAATCACAGCCAAAGTAAAAATTTGTTTGCAATATTGAAAGAAAAGGCTGGACCCAACAATGATGTTGAATTTACTGCTAGTTGTAAGTGGTTTAAATGATTCAAGAATCATTATTAATTTCATAGTGTGACTATGAGTGGTGAGTTTGCACGTGCTGATGTGAAGGCAGCTAAAGACTTTTTGCAAACTCCAGATAAGCTGATTGTGGAGGAAAATTAATTGCCAGAGAAAATATTCAATATGGATGAAACCTCCCTCTTCAGGAAATGGATGCTGGAAGGACTTTTATCCATAAGGAGGCCAAGTCACTGCCAGGTTTCAAGGCGAACAGGATGATAATCTTGCTTGGAGGCAACGTTGCACATTAAAAATTAAACCCTTTGTGTTTAATTCTCACTATCACAGTGAGAATTCTAGGGCCTTCAACCATATCAATAAGCACACACTGCCAATGTACTACAGGAGCAATAAGAAGTCATGGACGACCCAGCTCCTCTTCCAAGATGCCTCCTGAACTGCCATGCCAGTGAAATGGAGAAGTAATGTTTGGAGAATAACATAACTTTCAAGATTTTTTTTATTTTTGGTAATGCTCATAGGCATCCTCCTTTTATTGGTGATCTTCCTCCCAATACCAAAGTGGTGTTTCTCCCTCCAGCACCACCTCTTTGATCCAACCAACGGATCAAGGAGTTATAGCAGCTTTTAAGGCCTACTACCTGAGGAGGACCTTTGCCCAAGCTATTGCTGCAACTGAGGAAGACACTGAGAAGTCACTGATGCAATTCTGGAAAGATTACAACATCTATGACTGCATCAAGAACCCCGCTTAGGCTTGGAGGGATGTCACCAAGGTGACATTGATATGAATGGCATCTGGAAGAAGATACTTGAGAGTTTAGCCCATGCCTTCAAATGATTTGCCAAGGATGAAGAAGTTGCAAAAATCAGGAAGGCTGTGGTTGAGATGGCAAACAACTTTTCCTGGGTGTGGATGAAGATGACATTGAGGGGCTCCTAAAGGTGGTTCCTGAGGAATTGACTGATGAGGAGCTGTTGGAACTGGAACAGGAATGCATAGCTGAAGAAGAGTCAAGAGAAAAGTTTCCTTTTCTTCTTCCTGCAGAAGAAAAAGAAGAAATCCCAAGAAAATTTACAGTGAAGGGTTTAGCAGAAGTTTTTGCAGACCTCAACAAGCTCCTTAAAAAGTTGGAAAACGTGGACCCCAACACTGAAAGTTTTTTGTTAATAGAGAGAAATGTTCATGGTGCATTATCTGCTTACAAGAAAATCTATGATGAAAAAAGAAACAAGTCAAGCAAACCACCATGGACATACTTCTGAAAAGAGTGACACCTCCTCAAGAAGAGCCTCAGGCATGTCCTTCAAGAGATATTCCAGAAGAAGTCCTTGTTATCATAAGAGATGACAGCTCCATCCATGTTATTGCCCCTGCAGACCTCCCAGTGAGACAAGATGTGGAGGTGGGAGACAGTGATATTGATACTGACACTGTGTATGCCTAGGCTAATGTGTGTTGTGTGTTTGTGTCTTAGTTTTCAACAAAATTTTTAAAAGTTTAAAAAATTAAAAAATTTTAAAAGTAGAGAAAAGCTTATAAGATAAGGATATAAAGAAAGAAAATATTTTTGTACAACTGTACAATCTGTCTGTTTTAAGCCAAGTGTTATTACAAAAGTCAAAAAGTTAAAAAATTTTTTAAATTTATAAAATAAAGAGTTACGGTATACTAAGGTTAATTTATTATTGAAGGAAGGAAATTTTTTTTATAACTTTAGTGTAGCCTAAGTGTACAGTATTCATAAAGTCTACAGTAGTGTATAGTAATGTTCTAGACCTTCACATTCACTGACCACTCACTCACTGACTCTCCCAGAGCAACTTCCGGTCCTGCGAACTCCATTCGTGGTAAGTGCCCTATACAGGTGTAAGATTTCTTATCTTTTATATCATATTTTTACTGTACCTTTCTATGTTCAAATATGTTTAGATACAGAAATACTTACATTATGTTATAATTGACAACTGTATCAGTGCAGTAACATGCTGTACCAGTTTGTAACCTAGGAGCAATAGGCTGCATCATATAGCCTAGGTATGTAGTAAGCTATACCATCTAGGTTTGTGTAAGTACACTCTATAATAATCTCACAATGATAAAAGTGCCTAACAACACATTTCTCAGAATGTGTCACTATCATTAAGTGACACATGACTGTACTCATTGTCTTCTCATTTAGCATGGAACTGGAAGTATCCTTCCAAGGTATCTAAAAAAATATGACTCAGCCAATTTCTGCCATAAATGATGCCCTTCTGAACTAGTTTTTCTAATTTTGTAGCTATAACTACATACGGCATACTGATTTATTGGCCACAATATGTCACCCCTCTCTGCATCCAACCTCTTTGTCATGGCCTCACTGTTGGGAGAGAAGGGTGGATAATATATTCTTAGCCCTTGACTTTGGGCTTGACCATGGGACTTGTTCTGATCAATGAGATATCAGCAAACATGACACAAGTGGGAGTGAGATACGTACTTGTCTGGGTGAAGCATTCTTTTTTGCATCTCTGCCATCTTCACAAGAACATGCCACATTAACCTGCTGGTCCAAGGAGGATAAGGGACACATGAAGCAGAGCAACACCAGCTGATCCAGGGAGAAAAGTATCTGAAGCAGGTACTGGTGAACATAAGAAAGCCTCGTTTTGTATATCACTGAGATTTTCTGATTGAAATGTACCATTATTGTGGAAATAGTTCACTAATGAAATGTGCAAATAAACATATTTAAACTCTGTCTATGGCTGATCAAGCAGAAGTAGATACTTTGGTTGAAAGATTAAAAACAACATAATTCCTCTAACTGATTAAAAAGTTATTAACAATATTTTAAATTTTGCCTTATTTTATTGTTTTTAAATTATGATAACATTTTTAAATTTACTGCGTTGTTTCACATATGTACTGAAAGCCTATTAAGTAGTACATAATTGCTGAAAGTATTTTAAAAAACCCCAAATTAAAAAGTTATATCAAGTATAACTTTAAAAAGTACGAAAGTCAGGACAGTAGGAGAGTGATGTCAGCAACACGGTGGAGTGAGCTGTTCCTTTTATCTCTCCCCCTTTGAACTAAAACTAAATGGACATTCATTGACCAATGGAGGATAAATACATAGCACAACAGGACACCTGAGAGACCCGAGCAGCTATACATCTGAAGGTGGACAGACTTGTTCCCTGGAAAGTGGTGATGACAGGAGAGCACTCCTCTAACCTTCCCCAGCAGCCCTGGGCCCACGTGTGAATGTGTTCCCAGCAGGTGGGAGAACCCCCCAGTTGCTGCAGTCTCAATGATTAGCCCAGGCTCAGACCCCACAAAGATGCCCTGCCCATGAAGCACAGTGGCTGGTGCAACCATAAGGAGAGGCAGTGGCAGATATACTCACACGTGAATGCTTTCCCAGCTGGCACAAGCCCCCATAGTACTGCTGCAGCCCCACAAGTGGGAAGGTGCCTCAGTATGGCAGCAGTCCTGAGCTCAGGTGCAAATGTTTTCCTGGCTGGTGGGAGCACCCAGTGTACCCACACAACTTCCAGCAGATGAGGTGGGACCAGAAACACAGCTCCTGCTTCCCCCCAGTGGTGGCAGGTGGAATCTGCGACCTGATACTATCACAAAAGTGCCACCAAAAGATTAGTTCATCAAACACCATGAGAAACTACAGCAACAACTCAGAGCAGGAGAATGACAAATTTTCAGAAACTAACGCTGTGACTTCAGAAGTCACAGAAGTTTACAATCTAAATGACAGAGAATTCAAAATAGCTGTCATAAAGAAACTCAATGACGGGGGTGGCCTGCTGGTGTAGTGGTTAAGTTCACATGCTCCGCTTCCACAGCCTGGGGTTTGCAGGTTCAGATCCTGGGCATGAACCTTATCAAGCCATACTGCAGCAGGCATCCCACATATAAAGTAGAGGAAGATGGGCACAGATGTTAGCCCAGGATCAATCTTCCTCAACAAAAAGAGGAGGATTGGCAACAGATGTTAGCTCAGGTCTAATCTTCCTCACCAAAAAAGAAAGAAAGAAACTCAATGAGTTAGAAGAAAACTCAGAAATACAGTTCAATGAGCTCAGGAATGAAATTAAGAAGGAATACTTCACCAAAGAGGTTGAAAGTATAACAAACAACCAAGCAGAAATTCTGGGTATGAAGAACACAATTAATGTGATAAAAAATAATCTAGAATCCTTAAAAAAAATAGAGCTGACATTATCGAGGAAAGAATTAGTAAGTTAAAGTATAGAAATATAGAAATGCTTCAAGTGGAGGAAGAGAGAGAACTAAGATTTTTAAAAAATGAAGCAATTCTTTGAGAAATATCTAACTCAATTAGGAAAAGCAGCATAAGGATTATAGGTATTCCGGAGGGAGAAGAGAGGGAGAACAGAGCAGAGAGTTTTTTCAAAGAAATAATAGCTGAGAACTTCCCAAATCTGGGGAAGGAACCAAACTTACAAATATGTGAAGCCAATAGAACTCCTAATTACATCAATGCTAAAAGACTTTCTCCATGGCATATAATAGTAAAACTGGCAAAAGTCAATGACAAAGTATTAAGGGCAGCAAGTCAGAAGAAAATCTACAAAGGAACCCCATCAGGATTTCAGTGGATTTCTCAGCAGAAACCTTACAGGCTAGGAGAGAAAAGAATGGTATACTCAAAATACTGAAAGACAAAAACTTTTAGCCAAGAATACTCTATCCAGCAAAACTATCCTTCAGATACAATAGAGAAATAGAAGCTTTCCCAGATAAACAAAAGCTGAGGGAGTTCATTGCCCTTAGACCTCCCCTACAAGAAATTATTAAGGATGCCCTCATACCTAAAACAAAAAGGCAAAGGTCTACAAATTCTTGAGCAAGAAGATAAATAGTCAGAAAAAATCAGAGAGCTGCAGCTCTCTTTCAGAACAGGGTAGCAAATAGTTAATTACAACCCAAAAGATAAAGGGAAGGAAAGCATCAAAAGTAACTACAAACACTTCAACTTAGTCACAAACTCACAACACAAAGAAGAATAATTTATGACAATAATTTGGAAGGGGAAGAGGATAGGGATGGAAACTGCTTAGGCTAATGGAGATAAGAGGCTATGAGGAAATAGACTATCTCATCTTTGAGATCTTTTATACACATCTCATTGTAACCACTAAATAAAAAATCAGAGCAGCTCCACAATTCATTAAAAAAGAGAAAACTGAGAAAATCTCCACAGAAGACCACCAAATGAAATGGCAGTGGGAAATACAAAGGAAGAGAAACAATAAAAATATAGAACTGGAAAACAAGAGATAAAATGGCAGTATTAAGCCCTCATATATCAATAATCACTCTAAATGAAAATGGATTGAACTCTCCAATCAAAAGACACAGAGTGGCAGGATGGATTAGAAAATAAGATCCAACAATACGCTGCCTCCAGGAAACATGTCTCAGCTCTAAAGACAAACATAGGCTCAGAGTGAAGGGATGGAAGACAATACTCCAAGCTAATCCAAACAAAAGAAATCAGGTGTTGCCATACTTATATCAGACATAGCAGACTTCAAGATAAAAAAGACAATGAGAGACAAAGAGGGGCAGTATATAATGATAAAAGGAACTTTCCACCAAGAGGACATAACACTTATAAATATATATGCACCTAACAGAGGAGCACCAAAGTATATAAAGCTACTATTAACAGACCTAAAGGGAGAAATGATAAGTAACACAATAATAATAGGGGACCTCAACACCCCATTTACATCAATGGATAAATCACCCAGACAGAAAGTCAACACGGAAATAGTGGACTTAAATGAAACACTACACCAGATGGATTTAATAGTTATGTACAGAACATTCCATCCCAAAACAGCAGAATACACCTTCTCAAGTGCACATGGAGCATTCTCAAAGATAGACCATATTTGGGGAAATAAGGCAAGTCTCAATATATTTAAACATCTTTTCTGACCACAATGCTATGAAACTAGAAATCAGCTACAAGAAAAAAGCTGGGACAGTCACAAATATGCAGAGACTAAACAACATGCTACTGAATAACCATCAGATCAATGAAGAAATCAAAGGAGAAACCAAAAAATACCTGGAGACAAATGAAAATGAAAATACAACATACCAACTCTTGTGGAATGCAGCAAAAGCAGTCATAAGAGAGAAATTCATAGCAATATAGGCCCACCTCAACAAACAAGAAAAATCTCAAATAAGTAATCTTAAACTACACCTAGCAGAACTAGAAAAAGAAGAACAAATGAAACCCAAAGTCAGGAGAAGGAGGCAAATCATAAAAGTTAGAGCACAAATAAATGAAATAGAGACTTAAAAAATAGTAGAAAGAATCAATGAAACTAAGAGCTGGTTTTTTGAGAAGATAAACAAAACTGACAAATACTTAGCCAGACTCACTTAGAAAAAAAAGGAAGAAGGCTCAAATGAATAAAATTAGAAATAAAAAGAAGAAATTACAATGGATATCACAGAAATACAAAAGATTATAAGAGAATACTATGAAAAACTATACACCAAAAAATTGGATGGCCTAGAAGAAATGGACAAATTCTTAGACTCATACAACCTCCCAAAACTGAATCAAGAAGAAATCGAGAATTTGAATAGACCAATCACAAATAAAGAGATTGAAACAGTAATCAAAAACCTCTCAAAAAACAAAAGCTCCAGAGCAAATGTCTTCTCAGGAGAATTCTACCAAACATTCAAAGATTTAACAACTATCCTTCTCAAATTATTCCAAAAAATTGAATAAGATGGAATGCTTCCTAACTCATTCTATGAGGCCAACATTACCCTGATACCAAAACCAGTCAAGGACAATACAAAGAAGAAAATTACAGGCCCATACTGCTGATGAACATGGATAAAAAAAATCCTTAGCAAAATGTTGGCAAAGTGAATAGAATACATTAAAGGATCACACACCATGATCCAGTAGGATTTATACCAGAGACACAGGGATGATTCAACACCCATAAATCAATCAATGTGATACACCACATTAACAAAGTGAGGAATAAAAAAATCACATGATCATCTCAATAGATGCAGAGAAATTATTTGACAAGATCCAACATCCATTTATGTTAAAAACTCTCAGTAGAAGGAAAGTACCTCAATAATAAAGGCTATATATGACAAACCCTTGGCCAACATCATACTTAATGGTGAAAAACTAAAATCCATCCCTCTAAGAACAGAAAAAGACAAGAGTGCCCACACTTGCCACTCCTATTCAACATAGTACTGGAGGTTTTGGCTAGAGCATTTAGGCAAAAAAAAAGAAATAAAAGGAATCCAATTTGGAAAGGAAGAAATGAAACTCTCACTGTTTGCAGATGACGTGATTCTATACATAGAAAACCCCAAAGAATCCATCAGAAAACTACTAGAAATAATCAACAACTACAGTGAAGTTACAAGGTACAAAATCAATCCACAAAAATCAGTTGCATCTCTATACACTAATAACAAACTAGCAGAAAGAAAAGTCAAGAATACAACCCCATTTACAATTGCAACAAAAAGAATAAAATATCTAGGAATAAATTTAACCAAAGAGGTGAAAAGACCTATACACTGAAAACTATAAGACATTATTGAAAGAAATTGAAGATTATAAAGAAATGGAAAGATATTCCATGCTCAAGGATTGGAATAATAAACAGTTAAAATCTCTATATTACCTAAATCAATCTACAGATTCAATGCAATCCCAATGACATTCTTCACAGAAATATAATCCTAAAATTTATGTGGAACAACAAAAGATCTCGAATAGCCAAAGCATTCCTGAGAAAAAAGAACAAAGATGGAGGCATCATAATCCCAGAATTCAAAATATACTACAAAGCTATAGTGATCAAAACAACATGGTACTGGCCCAAAGAGACCTACAGATCAATGGAACAGAATTGAAAGCCAAGAAATAAAACCACACATCTATGGTCAGTCAATCGTCAACAACAGAGCCAAGAACGTACAATGGAGAAAGGAAAGTCTCCTCAATAAATGGTGCTGGGAAAACTGGACAGCCACAAGAAAAAGAATGAAAGTAGACCATTATCTTGCACCATACACAAAAATTAACTCAAAATGGATTCAAGACTTGAATGTAACACCTGAAACCATAAAACCCCTAGAAGAAAATATAGACAGTACACTCTTTGACATCAGTCTTAACAGCATCTTTTCGAATATCATGTCTACTCAGTCAAGGGAAACAAAAGAAAAAGTTAACAAATGGGACTACATCAGACTAAACAGCTTCTGCAAGGCAAAGGAAACCATGAACAAAACAAAAAGACAACCCACCAACTGGGCGAAAATATTTGCCAATCACATATCCTACAAGGGATTAATCTCCAAAATGCATAAAGAACTCATACAACTCAACAACAACAAAAAAAAACAACCAGATTAAAAAATTGGCAGAGGATGTGAACAGACATTTCTCCAAAGATATACAGATGGCCAACAGACGTATAAAAAGATGTTCAACATCACTAATAGGAAAATGCAAATCAAAACTACAATGAGATATCGCCTTACAGATATTGCCTTATAGAATGGCTGTAATTACCCAGACAAAAAAGTAAATGCTGGAGAGGATGTGGAGAAAAGGGAACCCTCATACACTGCTGGTGGAAATGCAAACTGGTATAGCCACTATGGAAAACAGTATGGAGATTTCTCAAAAAATTAAAAATAGAAATACCCTATGACTCAGCTATTCCACTACTGAGTATTTATCCAAATTTCTTGAAATCAACAATCCAAAGAGACTTATGAACCCCTATGTTCATTGTGGCATTATTCACAATAGCCAAGACATGGAAGCAACCCAAGTGCCCTGCTATGGGTGAATGGATAAAGAAGATGTGGTATATATATATATACAATGGAATACTAGTCAGCCATAACAAAAGACAAAATAGTCCCATTTGCAACAACATGGATGGACCTTGAGGGTATAAGCCAGATAAAGACAGATACCATATGATTACACTCTTATGTGGAAGATAAACAAATAGATACATGGATAAAGAGTACAGATTAGTGCTTTCCAGAGGGGAAGGGGCTGAGGGGTGGGTGAAAGGGGTAAAGGGGCACATATGAATGGTGATGGATAAAAATTAGATTACTGATGATGAGCACGATGCAGTCTATACAGAAACTGATAATTAATAACATAAACCCAAAATTACAAAATGTTATAAATCTTTATGATTTCAACAAAATAATTTTGAAAAAAGTATGAAAGTCAGGTATCTCGAATTGCTAAGCTAGCAAACATTTCTTTTCATAAGTGTGCACACACACGAGACACAGTATTACCTTAAATTGTTAGGAGAAAAAAAATCCCAAGTTTCTCCCATGCATATATTATCCCTATTTAATGCAGTATGTTAATCTTGCTCATGTGTAGATAACCTATTTTTACATAAAATGTGTCCTGAACAATTCAGCATTGCTCTTTGGAAATCATACAATCAATCAGATTCCATCCCTAGCATCCCACTAGGGCAATGCTTTTCTTCTCTTTTCCAGTATCTGCTCTAGAGCTAAGAATATAATTGAATTTATTCTCTCCTCTACATGAGCCAAGTTGGCTTTGATGGTTCAGATAGTTTATTGAAGACACTTGATGTGGCCATATGGGATATCAAAAATAACTAGAGTAGACATTTCAGCCACTTTATGTTTTGCTGTATTTTTACATTATTCGTGATGTATTTGGAACAATGGCTCATATTCAGGAAGCTTAATTGTTTTATAAAGATTTATGTACAATCCAGAGACCACAGAATTATTCTTCAGATTTTGTTTTCTTATATTTATTCTGAGTTATTTTTGGTGAGAAAAGGGGATGGGAGCAAGAACTGTTGTTTGAAATCTTCAAAATCTCTACCGTATGAAAATCCCAAGATATATTTTATAGCTGAAATAAAAGCATTTTAAACAGTATAAAATCTAATACTTGCTCTGGAAAAAATATCACTCATAGTCTGACTTCCCTCAATTAGACATATGTTTCATTAGAAACTGATAACTCATCCCCAAAATTCATTGAACTATATCCATGACCTGATTTACCTAGCCCTGAGATCTATTGCTGCTGTTTTTGCAGGTCATGGTGGTGGTGGCATTTTTAATCAATTAGGAGAGGGCAAAAACTCAGGACAGTTCAAATTTTTAAAATTGTTGCTACCATAACACATATTACCAAATTCTGAAGACATCTAAAACAAAATGATTCATTATTCTTTGTTCATCTAATATGTATAATATAAAAAATGTGTTTTACTGAGAGGGAGATATATATTCCTATTGGATATATGATGTATATACTTGCTATAAGACTAGTAAGCCAGTAGGTACATTCAAGAGATTTTTCTGAATCCTATGCACAAGGCACTTTCCTAAGCACTTTATACTCCCCCAAATCTATGAGTTAGTTCATTTATTGTCACATCATTACACAGACGAGGAAACTGGCACCCTGACAGGTAAATTTGTCCAAATTCAGATAGCTCATGGATACAATACTCAGACAGTCTGACTTAAGAGACTATGCTCTTCCGTGCTATGCTATACCGTCTCCAACATAAGAACAAAAATATTAATAATAACTATATGATGTGTTAGGGACAGTTCTGAGTGTAGTACATGCATTAATTTTCATAGTGGGTACAATTATTATCTTACTTTACAGATGAGAAAAGCAAGGTACAGAGAGTTTAAATAGCTTGCCCAAACTCACACAATTATAAAGATGGTTCTTGATGTATTAATTTGTGTTTTTCTCTTGTTTTTTCCTTCCTGTATTGTCTCTTCTGTTTATTCCCCTTCTCTTTTTCCCTGAGAAAGCAGTCTATCCTTAATGTGTCCTTAACTATTGGCTCCTGTTACAGGTTGGAAAGTAGAATAACCCTGATGAGGGCAGGGGGGACTTCTTTAGTTTAAGGTTTTTTCTTGTTCTTTCCAAAAGTTAACCCCAATGAAGAGATTATGCTAAGTAGTTCCTGATGTAGCAGGGAGAAAGACAAGAAGAGATGAGAGCAAGGGAGCTTTCCACAATTGGGAAAATGATGGAGGATTGTGGGTTCTCCCAGAAGAGAAAACCGTGATTTCATTCCTACTTGGGGTCCTCAGGTAGTCACAAGTACTCACAGGGAAAAGAAATTGCTGTGCGATCCACTGAGGGACCACAGTGAAGGCTGGACTGAGGCCGCAGGATGCTGATTCCTGAAAAATGTACCCACCCATTCCTCAACACATCAGAGACTCTCACTTTCGAGGAATCATGGTAGCCTGGATAATCAGTAGTGATAACTACGGTCCCAAGCATAAAGGGCCCCCCACCTTGTAGTACCCAAAGTAAGAACTCTAGTAACTGTCACATGATCAGTGTAGGGGGGAAAGAAAGACTGGATAGTAAGTGAGTTGTGTTTATGCATTTCTTGCCATTTGAAGTTAGATTTACTTCAGTTTTAGAAAAAGAACACGAGGTGCTGTGACTGGCACAGCTGAGCTTCGGGAAGAGAATGCATCCCCGCTGCACTTAAAGTGAATCCACTTGAGAAACCACGATGAGTGTTCCACATGTGGGTCCAAAGGATGTCTTTTCTTACCTAGAATTATTCACATGCATTCTGATTTTGAACACATTTCAAAAAACTCTATATAAGTGAACTTTTTAATTCAAGAGTCCAGTGATTTCTAATTTTCCAAAATCCTTGTATTTATTCTCTCTAATACCATATTGAGAGAAAAAGTTTAAATTATGGTTAGTCTTTTCAGGAAACAATTTTGTCAAAATACAAGTTCCTGTCTTTGTAATCAGGACTTGTGAACAATTGTACAAGAAATTCTGGACTTCAGTCTGAATAGCGTAACAGAGTAGTGTTTTTATTTTAACTGACTACAGAAATGATGATAATGCCTAAATTCCAGCTGTGCCATCTATAGCAATAAGCTTCTAGAAAAACTAAAAACTGCTCTTGTAACTTTGCCCCCGACATACTTGCAATTCATCCATCTATAATTATCTTCTCTTTCCCCTAAGCAAAACATTTTCATGATTTTAAAAACATCAAAATAGGAAGAAAAGAAAAACTTTGATATTATTGCTTCTTGGTAGAGCTATTTAAAATTATGCACACAGTTTTTTGAATGATGGACAGATTATGCACACTACTCGAGCATAATACATGATAGGGATAAATGCTTCTTTGTTTTCTTGTTGAAGATTTTTCTCCATGACAAGGCACAGCTGTCAAGACTTCAGCAGAACTCTCGTTTTTTTGGCAGGGAAAACAATAACACTCTGAGGTTTGCTGACTCCTTTCCAAATATAGCTCCCTTTCTACAAAGGTGGCTGACAGACTGTGGGAGCTCTAACCAAACTGAAAACCAAGAAGGCACATCTTGTTTCTGGAGAAGGGATGTCAAGTCATCAAATTCTCCAGGTACAAGCTCACAATCTTCGTTATTTAAAGAGATGCTTTGAAACTCATGTTTTTTAAAGTCCTAAGAGACACAATGGTTTCTATTATACTCATAGATCCATGAACAAATGTTTTATTATTTTTCCCTAAGCAAAGATACACATTTCTAAGCCAAGATGACAAATCTCAACTGAGGAATGAATTGTGAAATATTTATAGTATAATGTTGTCACGAATGTATCAAAAGACTGAAAGTATGCTTGTGTGTGTCGAGTCTCTCCAAATGTATTTATTTTGATAATTTCTGTTATGCTATAAAGTCCTTATATGCTGAATTTATTTTCAAGATAAAAGTTTAATTATCATTTAAGTGACGACTCCTTCTTTTCCTCTAAATTAGAATTATGAATGCCCGGTGGGGAGACAGTTCAGTATTCTTAAATTCAGGTTTTGTTTTTCGTTTTTCTTTGAGGCCCTGTAGTAACACATTGCAGTGACTTAGACACACAGTTAGGGAGAAGTGACTGGAATAGTTGCAGCCATTAAGGAAGTCTAAATGAAGGTCTGTTTATCACTGATACCAAACACAGCAAGGTCACGATAAGAAAGATGGGATTCAGGATGTTACATATGTTGTTTGATTGATTTTGATCTAGTTTTAGTTTTAAGTTTCTTTGGTGGGGGTGAGATGGGATAAAAGAGAAATTTTAAAACTCTACTGCAGATCCATTCTGTATTATAAGCAAGCAGTTGAAGTAATTCCCCACTCAGAAATTTGAATAGTCTGAGCTGTTTCAATATCCTGTTGAAACTGGTGTTAGCTCATTGAGTTTCTATGGCACCAATTTTGAAAGCTTTTCATTGTGTTTCAGAGCAAACCAATTAGAAGGTGGAATATGAAAATGTAGTCTAGGAAATCTTTGGTAGTCTGGGAAATCCCAACATTTGGAGGAAGAATATCTCTCTTAATTTTTAACTTTACATCTTTTTTGCTGATTCAGAGATTGGATTTGAGTTAGCTTATAAGAAAATATATATTTATTACAAGGCTGTGACAAAGAATATATATAAAGCTCCAAACCATTAAATATAGGTAGAAATAAACAGTAACCATGAAATCTAATGCAGAACTATGACCTGACATTACATTTAGCTCTGAACTTTCCCTGAAGAGAAAGCAAAATCAGTAATACAGTCAATTCTGTGAGTTTTATTTATTATTTGATAGACAAAACATTGTAGTCCTTTAACAAAGAGAAATTTTTCTTTACATTAACTTCTAAAATTGATTCCAGAGAGTTCCTGCCTTTTAAGATTCCCAGAATGGCATCATATATTAGTGACCTTTATCATGGAATCAATAGGCAATTGACTTATAAAAGGTTTAACAGTCTCTTATATCATTTGAATATATCAGATATTTGCATTGAAAGAGACAGAGAGATCAAAAGTGAATTTGTTATCTTCATAGATCATCTTATTACAGATGCTTATATTCACCTACTCCATAGGATGGGATGTACCTATTCCAGACGCCAAGTGAAAGCTATGCCTAAGCCTATCACATTTCTGCCGTGCTTTTCCTCCATGAGAAGGAACCACTCTTGAGCCACTTCATTGCCATCAGGGGAAAAAAATATCATTTATAGTGCTGGACTGAACAGTGATTTGGGAAATAATGAATCACTGAACTCTCAGTCTGTTCCAGTATATCATTAAGACCAAAATTATCATGGATAATTATGGATACCTCACCTTCCAAGAGGGGTAGGATGGGGAAACATGACAATGAAATAATAGCTGTTTACCAAAGAGAACTTTTCAGCTACCAAAAAGAATGAGAGAGAAATGGGTAAAATAAAAAGTTCCACAACTATTTTTAAGAAGACACTTTCATATTTAGACTCCTCACAAATCTCTTGGCTAACTCTCACGTAAGGAAGCCTCAGAACCCTTAAGTATGTCACCAATAGACAGCCCTGGCATCTTTTGCCTACATCTTATGAAGTGAAAGGTGAAAAGCTATGAGCTGTTGATTCCTACCTCCTCACTTACTGGCTATAAGACTCTGAAGTTATTTAACCTCTTGGTTTCCTCATCTGTAAGATGAGAAGGATAACTATCCCCCCAAATTGCTGTAAATGTTAAATAAGATAATATATATAGCAATTACAGAACACACATAAGGTGCTCTACATATTTTAGTTTTATTGCCCTTTATTCCCCTATTTGGCTATTAAAAAGCCTGGAAAATTAACTGTGAACACCAATATTCTAAACTGCCTTTCATGATAGATCATGAATTATTCTGTGGCATTCTCAGTAGATATAAACATTTTTAAATACCTCCTTGTTCTCATTTGAAAACTCCAGTGGCTAAAAGAAGGATTACTTAATGGATGAAACCAGATGACTGATTAACAGTTTGGAAAACAATATAAAAGAGTGCTTCATTACATATCACACACCAAAATAATTTTTATGGGAACCACCCATAAAGAAAATCTATTAATGAAGAAAAATACCTACAAATTAATGAAATAGAAGAAATTCTAATTGATAGATCTCTATAAAATTGCAAACGTTTCTGGGTAAAACAAATCACAGAAATAATTAAAATTAAATAAAGAAAGTAATTAAGCATATATTGCAGCTAAATATCTATCCTCAATATAAAAGGCACTCACATACCAATAATAAAATTAAAACTCACATAAAACAGCATGAAGACATAAACTGATGAAAAAGACTAAGGTGGGTATCTACCTAGCATCTTTTTCTCTCTTCTTTCTCTCAATATTATTGTATATCTCCCCTACTTTTTCATAGATTTGTGCTTTAGGGAAAGCTGACTCTATTCTCAAATTTCAGGACAGATTCTGATTAGTCTGAGCGCACCAAAGGCTGGTCCCGACTCTTGGCGCCTGCTTTTGTTCCAGGAGTGGTTATGTGGCCATAATTGGTCCAATCTGGAGGAAAGGACTTATATATCACAGTTCCAGGAGCAATTGTCTTGGTGTATCTTGCTGTATGTGAACAAGAAAGAATCTGGTTCTGATAAAGGATAGAAGCCAGTCTCAAGATGCAGCTGACACTAAAATGGCAGGACACAGAGAAAGAATTTGTGTACTTACTGATATTAAGTAGATGATAACACTACTCTACAGCTCATTCCACCGGCCAACTTTCATTTATGTGAAGCAATGAATATTTTGAGGCAAAGAGGAAGTGAAAACTAAAATGATACATTGTATATATAAACCACAACTATAATTAACATGTCAATAATTGGGGGATATGGTAAAAAATTTGCTCATAAGAAAATTCATAGTTTTACGTACTTTTGTATTAAATCGAGATTGAAAACAAATTAAGCATTCAACTTTAGAAGCTAAAAGAATTAATTTAAAACCAGAACAGATATTATCCTAGGATAATTCAACTTCCAAAACTGGCTCTAGATATAGTCAAAAACCCAGGAAATATAAATGGTCACCAAAGACAAACTCTTTGGAAAATAATAAGTTCTCTAACTCACAACACTCACAAAAATAAATTCTAATTTATTAAAGGTCAAAGGTAAAAAAAATGAAAGTAGTGGAATAAATATTGAGAAGTGAATTTATGATCCAAAAGTATCTAACGTAAGGAATGCCTTTTTATTCAAAACAACAGGAATTAAATCAAAATGTTAAAATTCTGCACAAAATATTTATAAACAAAAGAAAAATGACAGAATGAAAAAATAATCAGAGTATTATAACATAAAAGGTGGTATCTAGATATCTATAAATAAAAAGTAACTAAAAATTTTTAAATAAAATATGATAGGCAATTCATATAAAAGAAAATGCAAATAGCCAATAAATATATGAAAATGAAAATTATATTTTAATTGGAAAAATGCACACAAATAATAATTTACCATTTCCCTGCTCACATTGGCAAAAACTTTGATCTATATATATCCAGCTGGTACTCCAGTGAACTACTGATAGAACATTGATTGGTATAAGCACTTTAGAAGGCAAACTGACATTTTCCATTGAAATTAAGAATGAACATACCTTGAAATCCAGAAATTTAATTTCTAGAACTATATACTAGACAAAATCTTGCACATATGCTCAAAAAAATTGTAATAATGTCTTTTTTATTGACAACAAAAAAGTGCAGTATAAATAAGAATGGCAAAATAAAGTGTATTATTTCCAAATTATGAAGTGTCATACAGCTACTAAAAGGAATAAGTGAAATCTGTGTGTCACCAGCTATCGTGTTAGTAAAGAAGATGTGGTATATATACACAATGGAGTACTACTCAGCCATAAAAAGATGAAATCTTGCCATTTGTGACAACATGGATGGACCTTGAGGATATTATGCTAAGTGAAATAAGTCAGAGAGAGAAAGTCAGAGATACGGTATGATCTCACTCGTAAATAGAAGGTAAAAACAACAGCAAACAAACATGCAGAGACAGAAAATGGATTGGTGGTTACTAGAGGGGAAGCGGGGAAGGAGAAGGGCTAAGGGGGTGATTAGCATATGTGTATGGTGATGGATGGTAATTAGTCTTTTGGTGGTGAACATGATGTAATCTACACAGAAGTTGAAATATAATGATGTCCACCTGAAATATATATAATGTTATAATCCAATGTTACCTCAATAAAAAAAGAGAGGAAAAAAACAGAGAAAAATACCAAACACACCAAAAAAAATAAATACCCTGTTGGGTAAAAAAGACAAGTTAGGGCATAGTCCATACAATATGATACCATTTTGTTATAAAACAATAATGCATGATTTTTTATGAACACATATCAACATATAAAGCCTAAATCATTATGAGGCTTTGGAGTGTTTCACACCAAATTTTAACAGCGGTTAACTCTCATGAGGAGGGGACAGAACTACTAGACAGCATTGAAAATAAATTAGCCTTACCTATAATGTTTAATATTTTTTTAAAAAATGCACTGTGGGCTATTAATATAATAAAAACATAGTTTTTAAACAATGCTATAGACTGAATGTTTACATCTTCCCAAAATTCATATGTTGAAACCCTAACCCTCAATGTGATGATATTTAAAGGTAGTGCCTTTGGGGGTGATTAGGTCAGGGGTGGAGCCCTCATGAATGGGATTAATGCCCTTATAGAAAAGACCTCCCGAGAGCTCCCTCATCTCTTCCACCATACAAGGACACGGCAATAAGACAGCCTTCTATGAACCAGGAAGGGAGCTCTCACCAGACACCAAATCTGCCAGCACCTTGATCTTGGATTTCCCAGCCACCAGAACTGTAAGAAATAAATTTGTATTGTTTATAAACCACCCAGTATATGGCATTTTTGTTATAGCACCCTAACTGATTAAGACAAACAGTAATAGGACAGGAGAATAAAAATAATATAAAAATTTTAAATGGACAAGTTAGACAAGATTGAATTACATGACAAAAGTCACATTTCAATTAGAAGGAAAGAATATAGTAAATGGTGTTGGAACAATTGACTAACCCAGAAAAATATGTCTTATTGAACAACATGTGGAAAACAATTTTCAGGTAAATCAAATATCTAAGTGTAAAAATGTTTGTGGTAGGCAGAATGGCCCTCTAGAGATGTCCACACATTAATCCCTGGTTTCTGTGAATATGCTACATTAGGTGGCAAAAGGGACTTTGCACATGTAATTAAGGTTAAGGACCTTGAAATAGGAAGATTAGCCTGGATTCTCCAGATGGGCCCAATCTGTTCAAATGAGTCTTTAAAAGTAAAGAATTTTCTCTGAATGGAGACATGTTGCAGAAGGAAAATTTGGAGAGACTTGAAGCAGGAGAGGGACTTGACCTGCCCTTGCTGGAGAGGAGCCAAATGGAGAGCATGAGATTGATTCTGGGCACCTGAGGAGCAAAAAGCAGCTGTGGCTGACAGCCAGCAAGGAAACAGAGACCTTGGTCCTACAAGCACAAAGAATTGAATTCGGCCAACAAGCTGAATGAACTGGGAAGCTGAATCATCACCAGAGCCTGCAGAAAGGAATGTAGCCCTCCTACACCTTGTGAGATTCTAAGCAGAGGACCCAGCTGAGCCATGCAGGCTTACAAAACTATGAGAAAATAAGTGGATGTTGTTTAAAGCCACTAAATTTGTGGTAATTTGTTATGGAAGTAAAGAAAACTAATACAAAGTTCTAAAAGAAAATATAGGTGAATACTGTTACACTGTTGGAGTTGGAAAGGCATCTTTAATCATGAGACCAGAATCCAAATTCATGAAGGAAAAAGACTGATAGTTTTCAATTTTTAATATTTACACTTTCAGCACAGAAAAAAAACAATACAAACAAATTTGAAAACTAAATGGCAAACTGTGAGAAGTATTTACATTGCACATGATAGGCAAGAGATTAGTTCCTTTAATATATACAAGACTCTTACAAACAACAAAAAAACACTCCATTAGAAAAATGGGCAAAAGTTACTAAAAATTTATTAAAGATGAAATCTAAAGAAGAAATTCATAACTGTGTTCTTGCTGGTAGTAAAAAAGTGGACATCAAATGAAGACTAAATTTTTTGCGTATCAGATTAGAAAAATTCTAAGATTTTCTACTATCCAATGTCGGCATGGATGTAGGAAAATAGACACGCTGGTATCCTCCTAGTAGAAATGTTCTGCAGGGCAATTTAAGGATATATGTCAAATTTTTAAATGAGTACACTTATTGACATGTTGAATTCATTTTTATGTCTTCATCTTTAAGAACTAAATCAATATAAGCAGGCATATATTTACAGTAATTGCAACTTTGTTGATAAAAACTTAGAAAAGAAGTTAAAATTAATAACAAAAAATAAATTATGATGCATACTTACAATGCTATAACATGCAGACGTTAAAATGAAGATAGAGATCCATATATTACAGAGTATTTAAAGTATCAAGTAGTGATTAAGAATCTGATAGTTGTGGGTGCAATTCCTCACTCCACTTGTTACTAAGTTGTGTGACCTTGAGTGACTTACCTATGTCCTGGGCTTCACATTCTTTTTCAGAAAACTACTGATAATAATACCTACCCAAGTAGTTGTGAAACTAAAGTGAAATGAATATATAAAATGCCTAGTTCAGATTCAGTTATATGAGTGTGCTTAATAAGTGATGGTTATTATCACACCCGTCTAAAATTGTGAGTTTTGTGTTCTATAAAAAAAAAGTTTTATATAGAGTTTTAAAACACTGATCAGAGGGTCCAAAAAGTAATTATTTTTAACTTAAACAACTTATAAATTAACGACAGAGCTCAGATAAAAGTATGCAGGCTATAGTATATAGCAGGCCAAAGATAATATTAATACGCCTGCAAAGACAACTGTGTTCTTAGGCAGCCACCCCAGGAATAAAATGAGATAGTTGAAGTAACCTAAAAAAAAAAAATCACTATATGATCGTGTGTTAAGTAACATAATTGTTGTAATATTTCTGGAGGACTTTTTCTGGAAAGCTTATTCCCTGAACAAAAGAGGAGAATCTAGAGCTTAGATGTTCTCGCTCTGTCTCTCAGAGGTTGGGTGAGCTGTGAAAAGTTGCTAAGACCATTCCTTCCATCATGCTTGCCAAAAAAATTAAAGCTGACTCAATATACCATTAAAACACCTTGATTTCTGCATGACTCTGGTGACTCCAGGGATGTCATGATTTCGTGGAACGAAGGTCTCAGCCAGTACTAACATGGAATTCTCCTTAACTAGATATAAAGGTTTATCTTTGCCTGTTCTTATTAGCAACTGTCCAACACTGTCCAAGGCTGTGACCTAAGAAGGTGCAATGGTTCTCCAGTTTGTGGTCTGTCCCTGCAGTTGCCTGAAACTAAAAGAAATGTCTTCTTTTCTCAGCTGGGTGCCCTGTGGTTGGGGAAAATTATAGATACAGCCCTGAATTTGGGCAAGAGAATGAATTTCAGGCTAATATTTGCCTAAAAAGTGTCTCTCCTTGTGAAGGTATCCTGGGCTTTTCATGTCACCATCGACATCTCTCCACGTTTGAGCAGCCCAGGGTTTTGATGCTTGGACATTCCTACTCATTCATTATAGGGAAATATAACTTTCTATTTTCCATCCTTTTGATTCTCAGGATATTTAGTTTATCATTAAAAATACTATTTAATTTGATTTCGAGAAAACTGAAAGAGAAATTGTTTAAAAGGTATATCCTTAGAAATAAAAAATATCAACGTTGAAAAAGCCTTGAAAGGAAATGATTCTTTTATGGAGATGATGTCTAGTTATACAGACAAGGAACCATGACACAGGCTTAGTAACTTATCCGAGTTCACAGCAAAGTGAGTTCAAGAACCCAGGTCTCTCTCATCTGCACCAAGTAGTCACCCTATTGGAGCACATCACCTCCTTATTAGGCTTTTATTAAGAGAAGAAAGGAACCATCTTGGAATTGTGCAGGATCACACCCCAGCTCCACAGAACTTGATATTCTATTTCTAAGAGGCAGTTTCTCTCAAGGTTCTTCTTGAAGGAGGTAAGTTTGTTCACCTCAATGTCAATCTTTAAAGCTTAGATTTCAAGTTAATTTAAAGAAATAAAGTAGCAAACTTTCCTAATTAAATATAGAATTTCTGGAGCCTCCAACAAGGCTGAATTGCCATTGCAATCTGACTTAAGGAAAAACCTATCCTAGGTGCTCCCTGGACTTGCTAGATGCCTTCAGTCGCTACCATATTTTGCATTATCCCATGTTTCTTAGGGGTCACACCTACAGAGAACATGGGTCTTGGTGATTATAATATTTCTGTCCGGCCTCTCTGTTTCTCAGCAGATCTAGGCAGAGTCCAAGATTAGGATTATACAACAGAAAGCATTTCTTTCTTCTTGAGATGGTACCCGGGGTAGAAGAATCTAGATCATGCTTTTTCTGGAGAACCTCAAGCCATTATCATAGGGATTAGAATCAATAGATAAGAGAATTAAGACTCTTGGAATTGTTACAGTAAGATCTATGTTCCAATTTAAAACTACATAATGGCACTTTCGATATCTTCTGTGGATATATTTCCAGGCAGTGGTTTGCTGCTAAATATTTAACAAGCTCTCTGAAAAAAACAAAAAAGACTGCATATATACATGGTACATAAGTTTATTACAAATTTTACTGATATAAAGATGTGTATCACACAACTTACAAATAATAATAAAATATAAAAAACTATTATGTAAATTCCATTTAGGCAATTGATTCTCAGGGAATAATTTCTTTGATTTTTGTCAAACTCTTACATCAGTAGCCAAACTCTGATTGCAAGAGATGAATGAGTGTAGTTCTGCCATGAATGTTGGTTGAATTTTCATTTACATTAATAATTAGGATGAAAGTGAAATGAAGAAATATGTTAGAACTTCATTTATTCAATTATGATGCAAGCAAATTCTTGGCTCAATTAGATAATAATTTTCAAATACTGGCAGAATATTTCCCAAATTTATTTTGCTACTTATAACATAATGGCTACAGACATGCACACTTCAGAGTTTAATGTACATTATTAATCTTTTCTCTATTGTTTTCTTAATTCTACACAATAAACAAAACAACAAATCAAGTCCTGATTTGTAGCATTTGCTGATTTCCATAATGTAAATATTACTGCCATGACTGATTTCAAGCTATCAAAGTCATATCACTGATAATGGGATTGGGAAGAGATGTTCGGTAGCATATCATATACATACAATATTTCCACCATATACATATAATAGATGTAAATAACCTCAAGAGCTAAGAGAATAATAATAAAATGTAGTAAAAGAATTAGAAGGTGATGAGTTTTGAATATTTATTACTTTTGTTTTTAATATAATTTAGTTATAATTTTGTATAATTTAAGTTTAATAATGGCCCAGTTAATAACAATTGGCTCACAAAATTCCTGAAAATTTAACAATCCTCTCTTAATGAGCTGGTATAAGTCAGTTCCAACACACAACTAATTCCAAGGATCACTGTATAACTCTTAAAGTAAGGTCTCAAATAGGAGCCAAGTTCCTTATAACCATTGAGAAATTATAGTAATGCTACTGAAAATAGATCCATGAATTGATAATAAAATATCACATTAAGGAAGCCAGGAAACAACATTGAAATGACACCTCATTTCCAAAGATATAGTATTACATCTTCACTCTAACATATGCTGCAAATAGAAAGACATTATATTTTCTGATGACTGATGACATGATATTTTCTCTGAGAAACCATTTAAATAAAAGGGTGTTGATGTTATAAGATATAGCGCTATCTCATAATTCTCACTCATGACTTCCCTTCTACACCAACTAGTCCTCCTATATTATCTACCTTAGGTGGTGGTCACTACACTTCTGATCACCCAAGATGGGCATTTGGACATCTGGAAGTCATTGTAGGTTCTTCCCTCACTTTCGTCTTATTCCCCCACCACCTCTCCTATCAGACACCTCTCAAACACTTCAAGTCTTCTGGGCCTTTTTCCATACCCTGGGCCTTTGGAGAGACATCGGCCACCACTGCTGAGCTCCACATGGGCCTCAAAGAATTTCTTGAAGGTGCAAACTTATAATCCCTCACCTCATTCATACACGGTGCCTCTCACATCTCCTTCTTTCCTCCTTTCAGTAAGGCCTCTAGTCTGTTTTCATTGCCATGAGTTCTTCCAAAGCACAGATCTGTCCTCCAGCTTAACAACAACTCTATGGTTTGCATATTTTAGGATCAGGTCCAAGCTCCTTATCATGACCTACAAGGTCTCTCACAGAGTGGCCTCTGCCTCTATCTCCAATTCTGTTTCCCAGAACTCCTCCTCACATTTCAGTAATAACAAACTTGAATTTTCTAATCCGTTGTTTTCATACATATTCTATTTCATCTATATTCTGTTTAAATACAATTGCATTTGTATTTATATATAAGGTATGGAAATCTTGCAGAAAAGGCAAAGTGTTAACATTTTTCTTTATTGCTTAATTTAGGGATATATGTGTTGAGTGTTCTTCACATTCTACCCTCCCCTCCCCTTTCTGTCAATTCTGTATCCTAAATTTCTCTTGAATCTTTCCATCCCCACTGACATGATCCTAGTCAGAACATGCGATTATCACGTTCCTAGACTAGATAAATGGCTCATAACTGGAATTTATCCATTTCTTCTGTTTTCTTCCAATCCATTCTTTACACTGCAACCAGATATTTTTTAAAACCCATGAGTTCCTTCTCAAATCTCTTAAAGTTATAAAAAACTTTTAAAATGACCAAAAGGCTCTATTTTCTCTTACTTATAAGTCTCAATCAAACAACATTTCTTCAAGGAAGCATTTACTAATATCACAAGCTAAATCAATTTCTCTGTTTTGAATGCTTATAGCATCTTACACTATATAAAAATATAAGAAATTAATGTGAAATGATTCACTTAAGGCTCGTTGTCCTCCCGACTATTCTGTGTGAAAGCATGAGTCATGCCTGTTTTGTTTACCAAGCACACAGTAGGCATTCAAAAAATTATTTGCTGAATGCATGATTTAGTGAATTAAGTAAACAATCAACTTGGATCAATTCAGCTCTCAGAAGGGAAGCCCTATTCTTAAGGTGATTGGTAACACAAAGAAGCAATTAGAATAAATTTATTGGTCCTACCCCTCAGTTTTTCACTCTTGCACACCACATGGTGCAAAAAAAAATTCTGTGTGAATACAACAGCATTCATTCAGTGTATTGGTTTCCTATTGCTGCTGTAACAAATTACATAAAGTTAGTGACAAAATAACAAAATTTATTCTCTTACAGTTCTGGAAGTTGGAAATCCAAAATGAGTATTTTGGAGCAAAAATCAAGGTGTCCACAGAAGTGGTTCCTTCTGATGACTCCAGGGGAAAATCCCTTTCCTTGCCTTTTCCAGCTTCTAGAAGCCACCTGCATTCCTTGGCTTGTGGCTCCTTCCTGGCATCCTTCCATTCTCTTGCTTCTTGGCACATCTCCTACTAGTGACTCTGCTCTGCTTCCCTCTTATAAGGACCCCTCTGACTACATTGAGCCCATACAGACAATCCAGGATAATATCCCCATCTCAAGATCCTTAACTTAATCATATCTGCAAAGTCCCTTTTACCACGTAAGGTAACATATTCACATGTTCCAGGGATTAGAATGTGGAAAATCTTTGGGAGTGGGGGGCTTATTCAGCCTACCACACTCAACTATAAGAGATTTTTAACAATTCATACACAGAAAAATCTGTTAAATTTCCTGTCTCTTTGAGGGAAGAAAAATGTTATTTATTCTAAATCAAGTCCCTTCTGCAATAGAGCTTTAAATGACTGCAAAAATGAGTTTGGCTGCTTGAAGCGTTTTTTTATTATAATAATTTACAAATCTCATTAAGCTTTGTTATTGTTTTCTCAATTCTGAATCCACAGCTGTCACCAGAATGACATGCATGAGTTAGAGGGTGTAAGAAATCACTTGTGGGAAGACATCCTGATTTTTTTGTTGATATTTATGACGGGACATTTTTTTTCCTTGACTGCTTCTTGTACAATAATTAGGTGACATAAATTGTTGTCTAGCTAATAAAAAAATGGTTGTGAAATATAAAGGTCAGCTTCGTTTCTCTAAATCAAAAAGGAAATTCTCCTAGACCACCCTGGAATAACCATTCTTTATCAAAACACACACACACACACACACACACACACACACACACAGGGACTACACTTTAATCTTCAGATTTTATATGCAAATTTTGAAAATAATAGGATCTTATTTCTCCCCTAATCACATTACAAATTGGACCTTTGCAAATGAGTTATATAGTCACTTAATGGCCATCGTAAAATTAAATTTAGCTGTAAGGGTTACCATCAGTGCAACCATCTTTAACAAGTAAAGCATTCAACTAAAATTTGACAATTTTATATGTGATAATGATCATCAACAGTTGCTCTGGATTTACAATAGAACACAAATCCCACCACAGCTTTGAGTACCAGACTTTCAGTATTGGTCCTTCCTCACAGACATGATAGTGGGAAATATAGTTGAATATAGTGAAGGGTGACTACAAAATCACAGACTGGTTTTATATATCACTCAAACATCTGCCTCCTTGTTTTACAGAAACATTTGGCAAAATCTGAAAAATTATGAGAAAGAGCCATTCCATAACTTCTTCTAACTGCTGTATGAACCTAAACTGATTTAGCTGTTGTTTACAAAAGTGTGGGATTCTATGTGCACATACTAATTGATGATAGAGGAAGTTCACCTAAAATTGTGCTGTGTGTCAAGGGAAGTCCATTCATTGAATTTTTTTTAAATAGTATTTGGGCCAGCCCAGTGGTATAGTGGTTAAGTTGGCACACTCTGCTTCGGCGACCTGGGTTCTCAGGTTCAGATCCTGGGCACAGACCTACACACTGCTCCTAAAAGCCTTGCTGTGGTGGCATCCCACGTACACAATAGAGGAAGATTGGCACTTCCTCCTAATAGAGGATGTTAGCTCAGTGACAATCTTCCTCAAGTAAAAAGAGGAAGATTGGCAACAGATGTTAGCTCAGGGTCAATCTTCCTCACCAAAAAAAAAAAAAATATATATATATATATATATATATATATATATATAGTATCAATCGTACTCAAAAGGCACTGACTGTATTGATTTCATTGTGGACATATTATGCAGTTAATTTCTGATAAAACCAAATAGTTCTTTTTATTCATTACATGATGCATCAATAATTTGAATGTTTGGATATGTAATAACGTATATTAACTTGTTAAATAGAAAATATATATTATTTTAGTCTGAGTCTTGAGATATTAAGATAAATCACTAAATTGCAGAAGTTCTAATACCTCATTCAATTCCTAATCTAACATACCCTCCTCATATTTGTAATCTAACAACACAATCAGATATGGAAGTATTATAATAAGGTTATGTGAAATGTGATATAATTTCCTAGTCACTACAGTATTATTCAACTTACCCCTTGTAGTTAATTTATCTAGGCTTGGTTTGTTCACTAGGCCTATCTCTTCCAGGAAAAACATCATGATTCTTTAGGTTTCCCCTCTTGTGCTTGGGACTGCCAACCTCCTTTGCAACTCTGTAACCACATGGCTGGGCAAAAAGCTCAAGCCAGTGCAATCAGAGTCCTTCCCATTGCATTCTACTGAAGTGGAATCAAGGGAAGAGAGTCTATTTTTCTCTGGTGGTGAAGCTGGAAAAATATAATCCATATTTCTTCTGGTAGCCTGGATTTCTTCCTCATAAAGAGAACTGGCTTGGAAGAATTAATACTACTTGCAAAATGAAGCATTAACAAAAGATGCAGAGTGAAGGTTATGGCAACATATGAACCCCGGGTTGCAATCATTCCAAAGGCCCACCTCTGTCCCTGTGCATCCTCTGCCTTGGATAGTGGAGCCAATAAACTCCCTTCTTTGCTTAAACTAGTACAAGAGTCAGGAAAGCATGGAATGGAAGAGAAGCAGAGAATGGGTTTTCACAGAAGAGAAGACTTGGTGATGATTTGAAAGATGGTAAGATTTTGATAGTGGAGATGGGAAGTGGTAACAGATAAGAAACAGCATAAGCAGATATAACAGGAATTAATTTAGCATGCAATGGAGATGGGTTTCCCCCTTCTAGTCCCACCAAAAAAACTCATGCTGAAAGCCTTCTTTCCGCAAGACCACCACCAGTCTGGATGTCATAGTCCTCACTTGCTATTTTGTGGTGTGGCCTGTGCATTGGAAGAAGGGAAGTCGACATGGAGAGGTTGGATGGAATTTATCAAAATCTATAATCATGGAATGTATCACCTCTGCTAGATAATCCATAGACAACAGACAAGCTTCCACTGAAAGGCAAGACAACAGGTAGCAACGAGCAGATCAGCCAAAAGGACCACTCAGCAGCAGCAGCATGCAGTGCTTATCGAACGGAAACAGACATTTGTTTGCCTCCCAAGTTCTGGTGACCTATAATATTCAGCAGTTTCTCCAAGCAGGTCCCCTAAATTCAGGTGCCTTATACCAGACACCGCTGATCTCCTCCAGCATCATGTCCCATTACCCTCTTACTGCTGCTCCCAACACAGGTGACTTTCATCTTGCCCCTATTCTCTGTTAAAATTAAGACAATGGCATAAAGTCAGCACCTGCTTCCTTCAGGGCCTCCCTTTGGTTCTCAAGAGTCTTTCTACTTTTAACAGAATTCATATCTTGCAAATCAAAGTTTGTTTTTTTGAATCTATTGTTTCTGGAGTGAGTTTCAGAAGCCTACTTTAAAAATAAAAAAACAAACTGAACAGTGTTTCTAATTCTCAGATCAATTTTGATGCCTCTGGATGACTTAAAGGGTTATTTACAAAGAGGTGCAAATGTTTATTGAGCGCTTACTATATGTGAGGCACTATTTTAATGTCGAAAAGAAAAGGACAAAGCCTAATAATTCTAAACATTGTTCCATAATGTTCTTCACTCTGGTCAATTTTGCATCTCTATCATAATCCTTTTCTCTTATATTTGCTCTAAATCCCAAGGCCTAGTAACTTATTCCATCCCATTTGAGTAAATTCAGTTTAGAAATACATTTTTAATTCAAATCAGATACCAGAAAATGAAGAAATGACTAATTCAAAACTCTCTTATGCCTCCTCTTTCCATCTATCAAACTCTAAACTCCTAGGGGTTTTCTCACCCTCATGCATTTCCTAGAAGTACTAGCAGCAGGGTAAAAGGGTCTTCTCTATAAGCCCCTACACACTGATGATGGAGATATTATGTGTCTGCTTTGTGGTCACTCCTTGGCTGCCTGTGGCCACTGGTTTGCTCATCCTGTCTGGTTGCTGGTCCTAGCAGCCTATTGTTGACTCTCTAATGTGACATTTGAGTGCATAGCTTCCTGGGATGAGTAATGCAATGGAAGCAGTGCCACTTCCTTCCCTCCAGTCTAGTTATAGGTCTGCGTATGTCCCACCAAGGCTGATTTTTCCTTCATTTTGCCAATCTGCTGGAGTGACAACATGCCCTGCCTCCTCTAGTTCCAATGTTCACTGTGGACTCCCAGGAAACTCCTCATCTATCTTTTCTCCACCTATTGGAGTGGACTCAGACTATTCCTAGGCATGTTCTCCCAACCGTGCCATGTTACAGTTCTCTAATGACCAGTGTGGAAGGCCCACATAGTGAGTACCTGCCTTTGGGACACCCTTAGACCAAGAAGTGGGCACCAGTAACTTGCATTCAGATTGTCCCCAAGCTTCCTGAGAGATACTTTGGAAAACTCCTTTGGAGCAAGAAGAGTTGAAAGCTTCCCCTCATCATCCAATGGAAGGAAGGGATTATGTGCTGACACTATTTTTCTGTAATCTCTGCTCTCTGGAAAGAACATTGTCTTCCAACCAACTTTATATCCATGCTCCAACTTGTGGGGAGGAAGGTGGGAACAAACTTGTTGGTCTTTCTTATTTACTCAGTTTTACCTCATGGCTCAAAAGGGGTCACTGAACCATGCTATCACTTTTCTCATTTCTTTGTGCTTAGCAACTTGGGGTGGAGGATGGTCAAACATAAGGAATTGTCATAAGTAAATAGGCCATATGCCAATTCATTTTATACCTTTATTAATATCTTTGAATTTTCTCAGACTACTGAGGTTGTGAACTACAACGTCAAAAAGAAGAAAACTTTCCAAAACCCTGAATGCCCCAGGGATCACTTCTCAAAACTCCTCTTTCTTCTACACATACCGCCAAGGTGATATTGTCCAGAATCAGGCTTTAAGCCTCAAGTATATAGTGGAGACTCTTGAAGACCCAGACTTTCCCCTGGAATCCACACTCACGTATTTAAAGGCCTATTTGGTATCTTTCATTTGTCAATTAGTTCAGCAAATATTCATTGACACTTACTATTTGCAAGTCACTGTTTCCACACTCCAAGAAAGAGATTGATTGTTTTATAGTCAATGTGAAAAGTAACAACCAGAACTGGGTTAAATTTGTTTGTTCAGCCAATGATAACTTACCTCAGTGAACAGGCTGCTGAAAGCCAGCCAATCAGTGACATCTTCCCATTTTTTACAGCCATTTAATCAACAGGAGCCTCACTTCAATGACCATGCCTCTGATATTCAGCCCATCAACAACATCCCCACCCCAGTGACCAAGCCTCTCCAACTGAATTAACTCACTCTTGCCACTGAATGTTCACCAACACTTGAACACCATGCTTCCCAACAATCCTATATAAGATCAGCAGTCTTCTTTGTTTGGAAGGACTGTGCCTAACAAACATAGTTTTCCCTTTCTTAAGTAAGTAATAAATTCAGATTTCTGATTTAGCATTGCTTCAGGAGTGGAATAAATGACTGAAAGTGACACATTTGGGTAAGTTAGCTAAGCAAAACCAACATAGGATCAATATAACTACTATAAAGATAAGAGAGAGTGCTTGCATTAGGTCTATCCTAATACTTATAACAAACTAGAAAAAGAGAGTTTGAATTAATATCAGAATGTCTGATGAGAAAAACCAAATTTATTATAAAATTCTTCTTATATGGCTACATCTAGTGCATACTGAGTGCGTTAGTTTGCTGGGGCTGCCGTAACAAAATATCATGGACCAAGTGGTTTATATAACTGAACTTTATTTTCTCACAGTTCTAGAGACTACAAGTCCAAGATCAGAGTGTTGACAGATTGGGTTCCTTCTGAGGTCTCTCTCCTTGGCTTGCAGATGGCCGCCTTCTCACTGTGTCCTCACATGGTCATCTTTCTGTGAGTCTATGTGTTTGGTGTCTCTCTATGTGTCCAAATTTCCTCTACTTATAAGGACACCAGTCAGATTGGATCAGGGCCCACTCTAAAGACCTCATTTTACTTAATCTCTTCTTTAAAGATCTTATCTCCAAATACAGTTACACTCTGAAGTACTGCGGGTTAGCACTTAAACATATGCATTTGAGGAGTACACCATTCAGCCCATAACACTGAGATACACAGCCCAGATCCTCCATTAATACTAAAAAGGAATTATTCGCCCAGATCCTGGAAGTGCTGCCAGGACATAGGAATTGCCTTGCCTGAAAAATCTCCTTCCCCAAGATCACTTCTTCTCAGAGTAGTTCATAACCAAAAAACAGTGATCAACACAATGCTAAAAAGGCCCAGCCCCTAGCCTCAACCTGTGACTACGCTGAAGGCCCATTCCAGCTTCAAAGCAACCTAGGGGGTCCACTGAAGCTGTTGTTACAACCCCATCACATATCAAACTCTCCCTCTGCCCAATCCTGCTTCCTTCCCTGCCACAGATTTTATTCCAAGAGTATTTCCTAATACATTTCCTACTCATTAATCTCTATCTCTGAGTCTGCTTCCTGGGTGACCCAATCTGTGACACTTCTGAAACAGAATCCTGATTACATTGGAAAAATTTATAGAGGCAAATCTGTAAACCTATTATATTTATAAGTTCACAGAAAATGGTATTCCACACAGGGTTATAGAAATGGGGTGGAGTGTTTGAAATTCCTTTCAATAATAATACTTTCATAAATTTTTATCATAGGTCAGAAATTTGAGTCCCTTATCAGCTGTTTGCGTAAAGGTTTTACATTTAGATGTTCTTTAAGACATGATGTTTATTTAAGTTATCTCTAAAGTATGGAGTTATTACCTTTTAATAAATATTCCCCCAGGTGTTGGTAAGAGAAGCATATGGTACTTAATAGAACATGAGTTAAACAAGGAAACTTCTCAGAGAGGCAAAAATTCTGGTCTGTTCAACTTTGCCTGCTTATCCAGAGCAGTGGATGTGGTTGCTGGCAGATGCCTGTGATACGAAGAATAGTATGCAACATTATTGTCATTGCCCTGGCACACTTATTGAGACCTAACTTCTAAAGCATAAAAGCCAAAAGCTTTCTCTCTGGGCCAAAATGAAGACCCAGCACTGCCAGGCATATAAGAGAACTGACCAGTAACCAACTCACAAGGCAGATGGCCCACCAGAAACCCCTTCCCTCTAGAACACGACTGAGCCTCTACGTAGACAAACTCCCCCACACCGATCTCACCCCTCAGATTATGAGCATCCACTATATCTATATGTGTTATGATACTATGACATTTTCTTCCATGGTTTTTTGTTATTGCAAATTAATCCAAATCATAGTCTGCCTTCCAATATCACCTTGAAGAAAATGATATAATCAGGTAGTTTCTGTCATGAGAGATGTCTGTACTGTTAACAGATCCCTCTATGCCCACTGCCACCACAACACATACAAACACCCATACATATATGTACTTATACACAAATGTGTTAGCAAAAAAAAAAGATACACATCCTAGAGGTAAGAACAGATCAGCATCAGGTAAGCATGTATAAACTCCTCAGTGAACTAGCAATAAGATTCTCCAGTTGCTTCATGTTAAATTAAGTATCTTAATGAATTTGGCCAGGTGCTTTCTTCTTGACATCACATAACCATTATTAGACAACGGACTCATAGAGGAGGAAGAAAAGGACCTACAACGTATGGGCAAACCTTGGATATTGTCATTAACGAGTATGCCATCAGCCTCCAGAAATAATCATCCAAACTGTCAGGCACAGAGAATACATGAAGTACAGAATACTGTCATGTTGAGGTCACATATCTAAAATCTATACTCTATATCAATGCTTTTCAAGCCATCTCATGGTAAAAGACCTGCTTTGTTTGTTTTTATGTCCAATTCATTTTTCATATTGGTGAACTGATATTTTTGATCTATATCATGTTCAAGGAGATGAATCTACTAAGATGCCAGGGTGTTTTGACAATGTCAAATTGCTATAAAATGTCTCTATTCACCGACTCTCAATTTCTCCACTTATTTCACTGCAGACTGGTAACAAGTAGTTTGTGGACCAGCAGAGTCCATGGACTACACTTTGAATAGCTCAACTCTGTATAATCTGTGTGCCACTGAAAGGAAGATATAAACCTCACAGCATACCATCTCTATCTCACAGCAGAACAAAATGGAAATAGAAAAAAGCAGATTATCTCTCATGAGCTTAAAACCCATCTCCCCCATGTTAACAAAGATTAATACGACAATCCACTCTTACGTCTCTTAATTTTTTTAAAATATATCTGAAGTGGAAAGGGACATAAATCTTTAACAATCAAGAAAATCATTTTCTAAAATCCATCTCTTTTTGAAATTCTGAAAGATTTTTTGTTTTTATTTTTGGCCTGGCTGGGTGATAGAGGCCAGTACTCTTCCTGAAACCAGAAAGAAGGAAGAGCCAGTCTTAGATTTTGAATTCTTTTTTATAATATATAGAGGAATAAACACTGGGCAGCATTGCTTTGGCTTTTAAGCTGTGTGTGTGTGAGAGAGAGAGAGAGAGAAAGACTAGACCCTGAGCTAACATCTGTTACCAATCCTTCTCTTTTTTGCTGAGGAAGATTGGCCCTGAGCTAACATCCGTGCCCATCTTCCTCTACTTTATATGGGATGCTGCCACAGCATGGCTTGACCAGCGGTGCGTCTGTCCGCACCTAAGATCTGAACCTGCAAACCCAGAGCCGCCAAAACAGAGCGTGCGAACTTAACTGCTATGCCACCAGGCTGCCCTGGCTTTTAAAATTTTTATATAAGTGTTTTCATGCTGTGCATGAAATTCTGACTTGCTTTTTTTCATTTAATAGTGTGTTTTGAAAATATATGCATGTTAGTATATATTGATATATTTCATTCATCTTAACTTCTGAATAGTATTCCACTCTATTTATCTATTCTCCTGGTGATGGATATTTAGATGTTTCCAATATTCAAACAGTGCTTCAGCGAGTAACCTGGCAGAATTGTTGATAGATCAGTGTTAGTTCAGTATTTATTTGAGGCATACTGCATGTTCTAGATTCTGTACTAGACATTGGACTAGCTTAGCCTGTTGTTGAGGAGTTCCCTATTCAAAATCCCATCTAGCACAATATCAGATGAAAGATCTTAGTCACTAGAAGAAAAGTCCCAAGGTCCCTAATAGGTCTGTGAGGATCATTCCCATAGTGACACTACCAGTGTGAAGTAGACCAATTTAAACTATATTGCTGAACTAGAAATGATCAGTTCCCTTGGTTGCTCTGAGCAAAGGCTTTATGGGTATTGTCCTGCAGAAGCACATCAATCATCCAGTTAAACCTGCAGGCAGTGCACAGGTATAGACAAACAACTTGACATTTCACAATGTCACATATCACATCACATGAATTACTGAAGTATTTTTGCTGTATTTATCATTTTTCTAATTAAAAAAAGAAAAGAATTTTTCTGGCTGACTAGTTCATTTGCTTAAAGTCAACAGATGGCTCTTTCAAACAGCTTGTTGGTCTACTCGTCAATAACTAGCCCCATGCATTTCATAGGATCAGTTTTGACCCTCAAACATTTTTGGAGTCATAATTTGGAAACATATTGGAACATTTGGAGTCATAATTCCAAATCTTTCCTCAACAACTGAATAAGATATGTTATAGCCAATCATTTCTTTCCATGGCACAGTCTAGTTTGACTATTCTTAAGGAGAGTAAAAGGCAAAAGTCTAACTCCATACAGAGAGAGGTTTTAAAGGGGAATCTTATAGAAAATATGTGATAAATATGGTTAGTTAAAGGAAAGTCATGTGTACAATATATTGTTGGCTGAAATGAAAGTTTTTAGAAGTGGGACTTCAGGAATACCTGGGTAGTTTAAATTTTTGCTTTAACAACTTTTTAAATGACTTAAAATTGCATAAAGTAAGAGCACTTAATTAGCTATGGAAGAAAATAAAACAGTGACCAAATCCCAAAATTTGGAATAAACTTTAGTAGCCTGATATAAAGTAAAGGGACATCCACACTTAGAACATTATATAGACACTGATATATAGATATACATATAGACATAGACCTGTCTATGTCTATATATATAGATAGATATATAATGTTTGGTGTGTTGAAAGTACCATGAGAAGATTTTCAATACAATGTTATGAAGAAAAAGCATGATAAAAATATCTATAGGGTGATTTCAACAGTACTAAACAAAATGGCATGAAATACATCAACTTGTTAACAGCCAGTGATAATCTCTGGGTAAAATAGTCATGAGTCAACACTATTTTTCTTTTATTCTCCCTGATAGTCTATCCTGAGGATATTACTTTTATAATTAAGGGAAAGGGAGGGAAATCAACTTCATTCAAAAAAAATAAAAATAGAAATAACAAATAGGTTTTAAAAAAGTTGAAAAGGGCATGATTACATTTTTAATTGGTTAGGAAGTAAAAACTAAGTAGATTATAGTTTTTTTAAAAATAAAGCAAATTAACTGGACAGTGCCATGTTTCAAAGTTGAGCAGTGTTGAGCACAGGACTCCAACTGCGTTTGAACAAAGGTTGCAGTAGTTCTCAACTCTTCCCCGGATCGTTCTCCCAAGTCTTAGGAGACTGGCAAGAAGTTTTCCTTTGAGCACCTTTTGATAAAAAAGCATATTAAAAATTTGGACTTTTAATCCCTTATATTAACCATCAAATTTGCCTTACAGCCTTCAAATTGGCTTAGCTGGACTTCCCAGGATAGGGTCCAAAGAAGACAAACCCCCACTGCCCTTAGATCTCCATCAACTAGAAAAAAAAAAAAGCCTTACATGGCTTTTCATTTTCATATTTCAACTAACGAGAGACACATTAATAAATCTGAATTTAAGTTTATCCTCTATCACTTAGATTTATTCTCTCTGCTTTATAGCATATTATTAAATGTAACTTTATAATCCTGATCCCCAAAGAACGCTTAATATGTGTTTAGCAGTATTTCCATAGTCTCTGGAAACCTCATCCTTATATTTAGATTAACTAGTATAAAGCTAATTTATGTAAATCTAATTTATATTTAAATCAAAAGAGTCCATGAGTCATATTAGTAAAACAGTTCTAATATTAATGCTCTGATATGGCATAAATTACACCTTGGCTAGTGTTTGATGTGTTAATAATAATAAAATCTATATTAACAAACACTATCTACATGTACCAGATGTTCAATTAAAGGTTATCTCGGTCTCCTGCCAGAATCCTTTATGATAGTCAATATCAATTATTCTGACAAAATTGTGATTATAGGAAATGAGAGAAAGAGTGATTTTTGTCCAGGACACACTGAGCACATACCATGCCTTGCTGGGGAGTGGTGATGTGTGTTCCCTGGTGCTTATCTTGAAGCAGAATCAGACTTTTAGTAGGAGATAATCCAAACACCTGTCTGCCATTTAAGCACTGAAAACCATTTACATACAAGGTGGTGACTTATCATTAGAATATCCTTGTTGAGCTGTCAGATGATTGTACTTTGACATGGAAAGTGTTAGTCTAAAATAACAGTGTCTATAAGAAAATCAAAATCCAAGGTAATTTAAAGTAAAGAAAGGTCTACTTATTATTTACGTAAAGAAAGAAAAATCAAAAGATTTACAAGAAATTATTACTCAGAATTATTGATTTCTGGGAGAAGAAATGAGCAAGCAATTTTATGATAGAAAAGTGTTACAACAGTCCAAGCCCAGATTTAGTGTAGTTTGTTGATTTAAACAAGTACCAATATCAAATTTGTTACTTCCATGAGTTCTGATAACCTTAAGAAAATATGAGTTTTATTAATACATACAGATATATCTAATTTTGCTACCCTGTAATAGACAATGTTCAAAATGCCTATAAGTAATTAGAATTAAAATTGTTCTGATTTAAATTTGGCAAGTTAACAAATCAATTATATCATAAGTGCAAATTGGTAGTAATAAGATTTACTAAGTTATACATATGTTTTAGAAGCAATTACTTCCATGTACACATAATAACTAATGTAATTTATTCTTCATAAAGTGTATAAAAGAAGAATCATGAAGTCAAATGATTCCAAATTTTTCTAAAGAACAATGTGTATTCTGTGAACATTTCATAGGCCTCAGTCTATGAGTTGTTTCACTCCATCATTAATTATTTGTTGTGTATATATGACACTTGAAATGTGCTTGGATGAATAGCCTGTCCCTTCTCTTATACCTCTGCCTTTGCCCAAGAATGTACCCAATCTAGCTTGTTGGGTGATGAGAAGCACGTATTATAGAACTTAGTTGCCTCAGTCACCCTAGCTAAGGCCAGCCTAGATCAACTCCTGAACATGTGAGAGATCCTAGCAAAAACCAGAAGAGTCTTCGTCTACCCCATCTGAACCCAGATGCATGAGGAAAAAATGCTTCTTTCTGTAAACCCCTGACCACTTATTGAGCAATCCCTAAAACCAAAACTACTAAAAAAGACAGGTGAACAGTACAGAGATCCGATGCTCCACAGACAATATTAAACATTAAGGAAGACTTATATTCCAACAAATTATAATAAATGAGAAAAAAAGCTAACGTTTTCTGTGTCCAAAGCAGGACTCTGGCATTATATCCTAAGGAAGAAATATCCTTTAAATAATCCAATGTCCCAATAATTACTTTCCTGTTCCTTTCCAGCTAATCATGTTAGACTACTACCTCCAAATTTTATTATTCTTTATGTTAGTCAAATTATAGGCCCTGTGAGGGAAACAAAAGTAGATAGACAGATTCTGTAATTCCAGGATTTATGGTGAATGGCCTAGGGATACCAAGACATCTTGTCATAGCCTATTTGTTGAGGTTATAAACTATGGGCCTTAAATGGAAAAAGCAAGCCTCTTGAATAAAACAGATGTCAAAATCCTCTCCTAGTCCTTTTGTTCCTAGGGTTGTCATGGTGATAGAAGAGAAAAGAGTTGGGGGAGGTGATATTTATAAACATCTGAGTTTATAAAAATAATTCTTCAAGTTTCTTCTCTGAGAAAGGTGTGGGCTGAGACACCGCCTGTCTCCCATGGTAAGGTAGGAACCCTGTGGTCCATAAAAATCTCTTAAGTTTCTGTGGGTCAAACATATTTAGGTCCTTTAGGTAAGTACAGGATCTTAAAGAGCCATGGCTACTAAAGGAATAAGGCATAGTAACAGGTAAAACAATGTGTAAAGTTTAATGGAATATCATGTTTCACAAAATATATTAATATCTCTCTACTTCGACCTGAAGTCAAAAAGATATTTTATGAAAACATACAGCACAAAGCAATATTAACTGTGAGATGGCTTTTGTAAATTTTTTAGAAATTAAGTAAGATGATCAGCGAGTAGCTAAACAAATTCAGAATTAGAAATTGGCCTGAAGTTTAGCTAAAAGTTTTGCCTCCAGGTTAAAGACTACTTATACTTTCCATTCAAATCCAAGAATTGTTCTTAAGGGAGGGAGAGGTATTATTTTACTGTTGTCACAAAACAACACATTTATGCAACAGGGTTTAGAAATCATTTCATTTAATACTTTTGGTGATTCAAGTACGTACATATATCTTTACATAAACCTGTGCACTAGCAGATAGTCTTATTTGTATGTCTACCCTTAGAGATCCTCTTGTCCCTGACAGTGATTAATAGAAATCTTTTTGTGAATATCCTTTAGGCACCTCAGATTCAGCATATCCAAAACAAACCGCTTTCTGCCACAACATGCTTCAAGTTTCTTTTGGTCAACTCGGATGTATTATTATCTTTCCGAGCACAGAAGCCCCTCTCTCTACTATCCCACACCACTGAAGTCACAAATTCCTGTAAATTCTCTCTCTTTCACACCTCTCCTATTTATTCCTGCCTCTTTATTCCCACCTTTCTAGTGTTCAGTTGGCATCTCATCATTTCTTGATCAAATCTCTTCAGTAATTGTTTCCAGATTTCTCTGATTCTGATTACACACCCTTCTCAATCTAGCTCCCATTCTAACACTAACCTGATCGCACTGTCTTGTCTATTCTAAAAATCCTTCGAGTGCTCCATGACTTGCCCTTGCACTGAAATTCTTTATGATCTTCTAGTTCATAAACATTTATAACATTATCACTCACCTCTCCCTCCTCACTATCCCTGAAAATTACTTGTCCACTCCACTCCATAATTTTAGTCCTTAAGTTCTTGTCTGTCCACATGTTTCATCTGCCTCAAACTATCTTTCCTGCTTTTTCATCTAACTTTCTCCGGCTTCTACTGGTCTACCAGAACTCATCTGAAACATTACCTCCTCTGTGGAAAGTTCCCTATGCACTCTTATTTAGAGACACCATCCTTCATGCTTCCCACAGCGTCCTCTAGAACAGTGCTCATACAAAACAGTATCTTTAAATGAATGAATGCTCTGAAGAACAAAACATTGCACATACAGCTTTCTTCAGCATAAAAATGAAATAGCACCATTATTAAAACTATCATTTATTGGGGCCACCCGGTGGCGCAGCGGTTTAGTCCGCGCTTGGCAGCCCGGGGTTCGTGAGTTCGGATCCCAGGCGCCCGCGGACGCACTGCCTGTAAGCCATGCTGTGGCGGCGTCCCATATAAAGTGGAGGAAGATGGGCACGGATGTTAGCCCAGGGCCGGTCTTCCTCAGCAAAAAGGGGAGGATTGGCAACAGATGTTAGCTCAGGGCTGGTCTTCCCCACAAAAAAAAAAAAAAAACTATCATTTATTACCACAAGAATATTAAAGCTAAAGTAAATAAAGATAGCAAAGACAGCAAAACAACCATGACCAGGAACATGTACGATTTCTCAGGCAATGGGATAACTGCTTTACATAGATTATTTAATTCTCTCAATACTCTACTGGGTTCTACTATTATTATCCCCATTTTATAGATGAGAAAATAAAGACTCAGAGAGCTAAATCTGATAATCAATCCAGATATGCAATACTGTTGGTCATTTCCCCAGTAAAATAGTCATCAGTATTCCATTTGACACTTACAAAGGACAAAGATGTTGGTATATGGATATCAGTTATATCAATCTTTATAAGCAAAAGTCAGAGTAGTCATATTTTAAAAGTTTTATTCAGTACTGGAGACCAGTAAGCACTGCTTTTATCTTTGGAGTTCAAGTTCCAACTGTGCTCTTCATCAAGGATAGAACACATTAGCTCAAGAAATAAATGATACATTACAGAATCAAAAGGTTTTTATCACCAGTTAAGAGGAACTGTGTAAGAGGAACTGGGCTTTTGAAAATGTAAATGGTACTTCAGTGACTTTTTGTATAAATATTTTTTTTAAATATTAAAAATAAATGATAAATTATAGCATATGGGTCCCTATCATGATCTGGAAAAGCTCTTAGTTAAATAAAACTTGAGTGTTTGGCTTTTTCCAGGTGTGAAATTCAACCAGAAGTTATCTAAGATTCTAAAAACCTCAAGAGATACATTTCCATTATGTTACACACACACTAACTAATCCTTAGATTCTCTGACCTTAAATATCACAGTGGAAGCCCTCAGCAGGTTTTGTCCTGCCATAGGCCATGCACTTGACCTTTGGTGCCTCAAGAAGAACAAGATATATGAGGTCTAAGAATTTGCTTCACCTATGCACCCTTATCATCAAAACTATGGATGAGTCCCATCAGAAACTTTGAGTCAGCCTGCTGTTCAGTGAAAATGAATTATGACTGAGTCTGTCAATGGCTCAGAATGAAATATCAATCTGGAAACCTAATGCAACTAGTTCTCTGTTTGTCTTACTCTCAACTAATATTTTTAAAAAGGAATTTGACTGCAATACTACAGTTGCTGTTCTATTCAATCATCTGCACTTTATTGAGATACATGCATTTTTTATTTATTTTTACAGTTGTCTCTTCCCATCTTACTGTGAATAAGTTTAATTAGGAGACCAAAAATCTTCTCAGTTTTACTCCGTTTAGCTGAAGCCCTTCCATCTGTTCTAGCTTTAAAATACTCCAAGTGTGTTCTATTCAAGGTCAAGACACAGCAGAATGATGTATCTCAGCCATTCAATTAAAAAGAGAGAGAGAGAAAGAAAGAGAAACTGCATAGCACGTTTCTATTGTCAGATGCTTTCAATGTGATGAAAATATATTGCACACTAGTGAGCTTCAAAAGGTCACCAAATAGAAGGCTTTCTTCTTCCTCCTTGTCTGCTTAATATGGCATTGCAAGCTCGCCACAGTAAGGCTCCAGCAAGGGTATTTTATTCATGCACTCCTCCTTTCATTCTTTCTTTATCAATCATTCAGTCATTCAGAAAATTCCAAACAAGAGTGAGATAATCAGCAAATGAGTTCAGTAAGGAGAAGCATGTCTACCATTTGAAATAATCACTTTAAACAGTCACTACCCATATTTAAGTGTCAGAGTTGAAACGAGAGCCTCAGATCTACAAAAGAACAGCTTAACTTCATCATTATGTTTTTCCTCTCTCTGTGCTCTTAGGTCCCAGCTTAATGAAAGACAAGAAATAACAGGGCATGCCATGAGAAAGCCAGTTCTCATTTTTACTTTGCATGTGAAAGCTTATCCAGGAATGTTAGATAAGCATTTGAGGCTGGATGTGGACAGAATAGCTCACATCACACTTTTGAAGTGTTATGTTAAGCCATCCTCAAACATCCTTTGATCCGACTTGGCTCAGAAGTTTCTTGTTCCCTCTCTATACTCAGTTGCATTTTATCCAGGCTGCTCTGTGAACTGTTCATCCAGATCTTCTCAATACCTGCTGGAAATGAAAGGAAGCAATTGACTTTTCCACGAGTCAAACTTCCATCTGTTAACAGAGCTCCCCCACTCTTTAAATCTGCTTAGGAAGTCGGTATCCTGCTTCCTGATTTCTTCCCCAAGCTCAACTGGAAGCATTAACTAAACTGTGAGGCTTCATAACTTCAATTTTATAGGCTGCCAGGACAGAACAGAAAGAGAACAAGAAAGTGAACAACTGCTTTCCCACACAGCAGGAAAGTGGACAGAGTCCAAGTCGGAAAAATCTTCCCCAGTTGGCTCGACTATTCAGATCCAGCAAGAATAGATTATAATCATCATAAGAACAATTGCCATTGTCGTGTTCCAAACCATGCATGACAGCACTACCCTTTTGTTATAAACTCTCTGTCGGGCACATTGTTACTAGGAAATCTTCTGTAAATTTCCTCCCTCACTGCAAAGAGAGGGGCTTCTGCCACAACCAGTTTTGCCTGTAAAGGCAACAGGATCCCCTCTGGGCAAGAGATATCATCAGACATCCAAATGCCCGCTGAGGTGCTTTTGGCTTCTTTTCTACACTATAAAATCTTCTAACCACCCTATTCTGTTTTTTTTTTTTTTTTTTCTTTTTCCATTTTCTGAAACACTAAAGGGGGAAAAAGCAGCATCATAACTGAGACTTCCAAAGGGCAAAAATATTTCACTGCAATAAGACAAGTCACAATTCATTTGCCTCATTTCATTCATTATAGCTACGAATGTCAATGCACCTCATTTTTTTAATTTTTGAAGCAAAGAATTCAACCTGTAAAATGCCTAAAGCATGGCAATGACCTCCATATGGATAAAAAGTTAAATATCCCGTAGCAGCAGTTCTATGCATATCATATATATTTTGATTTTTCAACAGAACTCATTAATATGGTCTGAGAGAAAGCATTCCAAATTAGTAAAATATTTAATCTTGGCAGACGGTTTCTTTTTTTTTTTTAATTGCAGTAACATTGGTTTCTAACATTGTGTAAATTTCAGGTGTACATTATTGTACTTCTATTCTGCATAGATTACATCATGTTCACCACCCAAATACTAATTACAATCTATCACCACACACATGTGTCTAATCATCCCTTTTACCCTCCTCCTTCCCTCCTTCCCCTCTGATAACCACCAATCCAGTCTTTCTATATATGTTTGTTGTTATTTTTATCTTCTACTTATGAGTGAGATCATACAGTTTTTGACCCTCTCCCTCTGATTTATTTCACTTAGCATAATACTCTCAATGTCCATCCATGTTGTCACAAATGGCTGGATAACATCCTTTCTTATGGCTGAGTGTATACCATTGTGTATATATACCACATCTTCTTTATCCATTCATCCCTTGGTGGGGACTTAGGTTGCTTCCAAGTCTTGGCTATTGTGAACAATGCTGCAGTGCACACACAGGTGCATGTATCTTTAAGAATTAGTGTTTTTGTGCTCTTTGGATAAACATCCAGCAGTGGAATAGCTGGATCAAATAGCTGGATCGTATGGTAGTTCTATTCTTAACTTTTTGAGGAGTCTCCATACTGTCTTCCATAGTGGCTGCACCAGTTTGCACTCCTACCAGCAGTGTTTGAGAGTTCCCTTCTCTCCACATCCTCTCCAACACTTGTTATTTCCTGTCTTGTTAATTATAGCAATTCTGACGGGCATGAGGCGATATCTCATTGTAGTTTTGATTTGCATAGTTAATGACGTTGAATATCTTTTGATGTGCCTTTGGGCCATCTGTATATCTTCTTTGGAGAAATGTTGGCAGACTGTTTCCATAGACATGCCTGCTCTGTTACTTTCAAGTAATAATGTGGCTAGAACTAAACTAATAGAAGATTGCCTAATGAAATTCCTGCCTTTATTGAATAGCTATGATTTTCCACCAGCACGTCAGTTGTCTAGAATGCAAATATTTACTTATAATGTGCTTAAGGAAGCTTACAATGTTTATTGAGAGTACGTATTTAACAAATACACAGTTAGAGATAGTATAAAGTTAAATTGCAGGATGGCCTCCATCCAATAATTTAAAAATCTGACTTAGAGTCAGTGTCAACACACCATCTCAGTCCATATTTATTATAAGGAACTGAGCTAAGAAGTGGAGACGCAAAGAATTATCTGAGATAAACCTTGCCATAAAAGAGTTTATAATGTAATCTAAGAGTTCCACAAAAACATGCTGTTAATCAGAGCTCTCCAGAGAAACAGAACTATGCAATATATAGAAAAACAAACAAACGTACGTATAGAGATTTATTATAATATACTATTTATAAAATATATTATATGTAATATATACCACTCCCATTTCCGCTCCATGATTCCTGAACCCTGTGAATTCCGGCTAAAAGAGAAAGAACATTGTATATTGGATGCTAATTCAGAGCATACACAGACTTCTAGAGAATCTTGCCCAGCCCTGTAAGATATTGCCACATAGCTGGCACTGGTTTCCAGGGGTGATGGTTGGGAGTGTGGGAAGTGGGTGAAGGTGGTCAAAGGTACAAACTTCCAATAATAAAATCAGTAAGTTCTGGGGAGTGTAATATATAGTATGTAATATACAGCACAGTGACTATGGTTAATGACACTGCTTTGTATATTTGAAAATTACTGAAAGAGTAGATTTTAAAAGCTCTCATCACAAAAAAACTGTGTCTATGTGAGGTGATGGATTAAATACCCTTATGGTAATCATTTTGCAATATACACATATATCAAATCAATACATGTACACCTTAAACTTACACAAAAGCTGAGGGAACAAAGAAGGAAAGAATTTCCTACATGTCCAAAAATAAGGAATCAGCCAAGTAAATTATGGCACATCCATATAGTGGTAAAATATTATTCAGCCATTAAAAATGATGTTTTAGAAAAATATTTCATGAAATACATGTTTATGGGTACTGTTATGCAAAAAAAAAGCATACAAATCTACATGTATAGAATTACCCCATTTTCATGTCAATGTTTTTCATATATTTATATTTATATCTATATAAAATATTTAAACATATTACTCACCCCATAAAAACACCTGAAATAACAGTGATAATGCTGAAAAATAAACTTAAGACAACACAACTAGTAAATAAAGAACCCTAAATTCAAACTCATAGCTATCTGATTTTAAAATCCATAATCTACATGGGGCATACTGATTTTGAATATGAGAGCATGTGATAGCAAGGTTCTACTCCAGTGGCATATTTAAAGTCATGGGAAAGGTTGTCAACAAAATCAGAGCAAAGGCAGAAAAGGACAAGAAGAATTTCATGCCAGTATTCACTCCAAACACCTGTCAAAAATATCTAATGGTTTTTCAGCCTCCATCATTCAACTTTCATAAGAACTAAGTTGAACTCTTTTATTGGGCTGTTATTTATAAGTGTGATCAAATTATTTTTAAAGTTAAATCCATAATTATAGATATATTTTCACTTACAGAGGTTAGAAAAAATATTAATCTGCTCTTCAGTGCTCTGTTTATTTCTTTTGAAAAAGATTTACCATGTTGGAGTTCATTTGAACAATAGTCTGAAAAGATTTCATGGTGTGGAAAATAATTTCCTCCAACGCATGTGGGTCAGTAATTTCTCTTGAAATTAGATAAACCAGCATGACATTAAGGACTCTAATTGAGACCAAATTGTTCAAACTCAGTTTTCCCAAAACAAAATATGATGTAGTATCAATCTCTTTCCCATCTGTATTATATATTTGAATGTAAAATCACCAATTACATCTGATTCATCTTGCATTCACGGACTAGCAATTTGTTTAGTTGAATTGTGATGAACTAGCTCTTGCTACATCAGTATAAGGTTACTCAACCTTGAACTGTTACCACAAAACAGAGTTTTTCCTCATCTGCCTGACTCCCATAAGAGCTACCCACAGCCTTTTATTATCAGATTAAATGTCACAGGGAACATATCCTTTCAGATTAAACAGCCAGGAGCTATTATTATTCTTTTCCTAGCAAGAGAAATTTGACCTCCTATCCACAAGTTTCATATCCCAGTGTGAAGTAGGTTTATCATTTAATTTACAATTAGATGACTTTGATGCTCTTACTTGGCAGATTGTGCAACAAAGTCTTTTATCAGTTACCTTAGTGTAAAGCCCAGGAAAGAGGTTTTAGGATGAGAGGAAGAAAAAACAACTTTTCTTCATATTTGGTTTGGAACTTGTGATTTGGCACCACCTTAGGGCTAGGGGGAGAAAGAAGGAGGTAGTAGCTGTTATAAATGTAAGAACAGCTACCAAGTGCAAGATATTCATGTACATTATATTGTTTAGTGCTCTCAAAACCCACCAAGGTAGTAGTATAATTCCTAATTTGTAGACAGATAAACTGAGGCTCAAGAGATTAAATAACTTGCTCAAATTCATTCAATAAGTGGCAGAGCAAGGATTCCAATCCTTGCCTGACTCCATATCCATATTATTTCCACTACTTCATTGTATCTTTAAGTATATCTGCCTCTCACCCCCTATACTCCCCAGCTCCCCAAGATAAGAACTGGTAGTGATGTGTTTCCTGGTAGCTGCACAAAGTTAAGAATAGCCTTAACTTAAGATAATCAAAAACAAGAATATAACTGTTACAACACCATGAGTTTCAGAATCTAAAGCAGACAACTTTGTACCAAGTTAAGCTGTCTCACTCTTTAGTGATGAAACCAATTAATTCTCATAAAGAGATTAGGCTCTCAGATACTATTTTTTTAAAGAACAAAGAGGAACATGTTATAGCTTTATGAGAAATCCAGAATTTTATTGAGTTAATTGGGCTTGATAAAAATCAATAAAGTTTTATGAGGGACTGTGAAATTACAATAGACTCTAAGCCACATTAGAAAAACCACATGAAATCTGAGACAAGTTTTGTTTTATTTACTACAAATCCCCAGTACCTAACATTTCAATAAGAATAACTCAATACGTATTTATTAAATCAAAATTAAATATTGTTCCTTATGGTAAACCTATTTATAACTTTTAGAGATTTTATTTTATAGTGTTTTAAAGTAAATAATTTATTTTGGAAGAAATTATTACTGACTAGAAAGAATATTAGTTCAAGAATTTTTCGGGAGACTTCATCATTGGGAATAATTTAATTTTAAGACCTCATTACACAGATACGACTGAAGATAATAGGTCTCTGATGACTATAACCAGCAACTTATCTAGAAGCTTCAGTTGTAAATACTCAAAAAGGGCAATAGTATAGCCAGATATGTAAAATACAGTACATTTTCCCTTCCAAGACACTATGAATGCAACGAACACCATTGTTTTAACAATAGCTTTTTATCAAAAATAAAGTAATGATGTACTAATTGTAGCTAAAAAAGAAAAAAAATTTATTTCCCAACAATTGGCTATTCATAAAATAAATAAAACTTTATTCATAAATATCACAGAGTTTGAGTCTAAGACTTCATAATGTATCTTTAAAAAATTTTCTGAATGCTTTTTGGTTGTTGTAAGTTAGGCAAAGGATAATGGTGCCATGCAGTTTTTTATAATGTATGATAGGAATCTTGACCTCCTAGTATCATTAGGACATTAATGTCATTATGACAGCCACTAAAATTCTAAACCTTATAAAATATAGGAAGACTATTATATCCAGTATTGGTAAGCAAGATAATTCAGATTCACTCCTCAGCCCCCACAGAAGAAAGTAAAAAGCTGGACAAAATATGAAAGAAAAAAAAAAGGAGTAAAGAACTAAAAAGAGAAGGGGGGTTAACTGATCCAAGATACAGAACAATACAGAAATCTAGAGAAAGGAACCCTGCTTTCAGGGAAGCTTTTGTTCTGGAAGTATTTGCCAATCTTAAAGAGTTAACCAAGATACTGAGGAGTATTTTTTAATCCAAGACCCAATAAGAATAGGAGAACTTTCGTGAGAGAGAATTCACCTCAAATTCTCCTCTTTCCTGGAATTACATCACGTTAAACTAAGTAGCATTTTAAGTAAGGAATTTGCAATAGATAACAGCACATTCGTGGGTTTACCTACATCCACTATTTGATTCATATTCATGTTTATTTTCAACTTACATATTTCAAAATATTAAAAGGTAATCTCTAGTAGCTCTTTTGGGATTCTCAATATGTGTTAGCCACAGTTAGTAATTCTCTTTCTTAGTGCTTACAAGTCAGTTGCTGACTTACTTTATACTCAGTACTAGACATGGTACATGCTTAATAAATACTTTCTGTTTATCTTATGCTGCCACAAATTAAAAAATGAGATAACCAATTACATTAGATTTTCTTTTAATGCATATTTCAATAAGTGTATTAGGACACATTCATGAATTTCAAAAATGTAATATGTTCTTGCCAAAACACTTTGTATAATACAATTGAAATCTGCAAAAATGTTTCTTCATCTTATACTCTTGATTGTGTTATGTGATCTATTACAACTTTCACATGGTGTCTGTAATATTGAAAATTTTCTTTCCATGCAAGTGATCTCTAGAGTTTGATATTGATCAAAGATAAAGCCTGATACATAAATTATTTTGATGACTACGAACATCAAGCTGAGATTTCAGACTGGGTGTGTAAAAACCTCTTAGCTGACATCTTTTTTCTGCAACAACCAAAAGCAAGGAGAGCAGGAAAGTAAAATGGAAATTCCATTTTCATTGATACTAATAAATACTCTTGACACTCAACTTCAAAATAGGGACTACTAAGTGGAGTAAAAGTTAGCCTAAGGTAAGGGAAAAAGAAAAAAGAAGACAAGCTGCTTGCCACTGAAGACCTCAGGTAGAGACAAGAAGATAAAAACCAACAACCTCCAGTATGGAACATCTATAACAAAGTGAAATGAACCAGTTACAAGAGCTTTCCGCTACCTTCTTTGAAATTGCAAATTTGAAGAAGAGACAAAGATAGCTGAGGAAATACACAGACACATTCTTTGTAATTACTGTAGCAAGATAGAGAAGAAACCATGAGTAAGTAATTATACCTACATGCCCAGTCTTTGTCAGGTGAAAATAAGACAAGGATAAATTCATACACATGTGCATGCACACACGCACACATATTTTTTATCCTATAAAATTCTACTGAGAACCAAGGAGATTTTCTGCTAGCCCAGACTACAGTCTGGTTCCTCCACTATACTATTTATTCTGTAGTAGCTAACCTAGAAGAACTCCAGTCATTAAAAAATTAGTAATAATTAAATGATAACAATAGAACTGCCTTGATGGCCTAGTGGTTAAAGTTGGCACACTCACCGCTTCATTTCCCGGTCACTGAACCACACCGCCCATCTGTCAGCTGCCATGCTGTGGCAGTGACTCACATGGAAGAACTAGAAGGATTTACAACTACAGTATACAACCATGCACTGGGGCTTTGGGGAGGAAAAAAAATGATAATAATAGCCAGCACTAGAGATAAGCAAAAAGACTTCAAACAAAAAGCCACTGTCACTTAAGTATTTTTGAGAAGAATAAGATGAACAACTGCAAGATTTATTTATATATTAAGATTTCTTTTAAAGCTACAGTAAATAAAACTGTGTGGTAGTCACTCAGAAAGAGAGACAATCGGCCTGAGCACAGAATCAGTCCCATTAATACATGGAAACTGGACTTTTGATGGAGGCGACATTGATAGAATGTGAGTGAGAGGGAAATTATTCAATAAATTGCATGCAAATAGTTTTATAGAGGAAAAATGAAATTAGAATCCTGTATCATCTCTTACACAAAAATCAATTCCAGGTGAGTTAGGGATTTAAAAGTATACATCAAAGTTACAAAAACTTTCAGAAGAAAAAACAGAATATCTCTATGACCTGGCAATAAGGAAAAAATTTTTCAAACAAGACAAAAGAATGAAAACTTTGAAGGAAAAGATTGATACATAGGGCTTCATTAAAATTGAAATCATGTTTGTCGGAAAGACCATAAAAAGAGTGAATATATAACCCATAAGCTATGAGAAGTTAAATATAACACAATAACTGACAAAAGATTTGTGAAGACATAAAAAAATACCTCCAAGTCAATGTGAAAACTATAATTAGTCCAGTAGAAAATTTGGGGGAAAATTTAATTATTGGCAACACCAGCCATTTAAATAAAGAGAAAATAAATATAGAAATAAGCAGTTGAAAGGTGCCCAACCACGCCAACAATCAGGGAAATGCAAATTAAAACCCTAATGAGACAACATTTTATTCTGACCATAGAAACAAAACTAAAAATCTGATATCAGTAGCAGCAAGGACGTAGGACCCTGAGAACAGTCATGCACTGCTGATGGAGATGTAAACAGATACAACCACTTTGGAAAATGATTTCACATGCTGTGAAGCTATTCATACATAGAATCAAGCAATTTCAAACTCAAGCACATGCCACAAGGCAATGGACTCAACCTTTCCTACTGACATATTTCCTTAATATTTTTAAAAACTCTATACCCCCTTTCCCATTTTTAAATTGACTACCATCATTTATCAGAAGTTTTTGTAGTTACAAACATGTAATTCCCAGTTTAATATAAGTATAACATTATTTCAATTAAATTACTAAATAAAACTGTTAAATTTCTCTTTTTAATTGTGTGTAAGGAATATAAAGATGATAAATTTTTACCAACCATGATTTATTTTTAAATACATAGCAAGCTTTTCTTTAGCATTTGGAAATTTAACATCTGTCCATTTTCTTCTTGAATTCACATCTCTATCCATCTCCCTCACATAATTTCATCCTAGTGGAATATATTTTATATTTGAAAGTTTGTGAGTAAAAATATTATGCCAATTTAGAACGTAAGAAAATAGTAAAGCTAAAACGTTAGTGAATAAAAAGTAAACAAAAAGAAAAAATATGGAGACTTCTGTTTCCAGGAAAATGGAGTAGACATACTTTCCCTCATTCCTCCCAATAAGTACAACTAAAAACCCTGGATATTATATACAAAACAAACATAAGAAAAGTCTGAAGAGTACAAAGAAGAAAGAAGACTTTGTAGGAACCACAGGACCCACCAAATGACAGTGGTGAGTTCCTTGGGGTATCTTTTTGCCTCATATATCCCAGACTTGGAAGTGAAGAAGCTGGCAAACTAGAAATGCCAACAGACACATGTAAAAGGAAGTCTCAACAGCAGCCTCTCTAGCCAAAGGAACCAGGAAAGCGGCAGTCTAGCAAGGCAGAAAACTTAGAAAATAACTTCTCTACTCCATTCAAACAACATAGGAAAAAAAACAAAACTTGTGGCTCCACCCCAATCATGCCAGCAAAGGTCAAGTGAGGAGCCTAGACCTTCATCCCTGTAAGACTATACAAGGCACTTCAAACCCATCCCTGCAAGAATGGTTCCAGAAGAGTGGTTCCAAGTATGGATCCAAGCCTTTCATCTCTGCCAGCCAGTAACAATCCTACCCCCTGCAGTGTCAGTGAAGAACACATGGGGAACTGGAACTCCCAAACTCCCAATTCCACCAAGCAGTAATGAGGACCCCCTACCATGTGTCAACAGAGCACATTGTTTTGAGGAACTTGTACTTCTACCACCATCTGGCTGTAGCAAGGCAGATCTTCTCCTGCTAGAGTAATGTTACATAAATCCAGCTAAAAGAGGTTTAAATAAGATATGGTCTCACAACATAATACAAAAGTGTCCAGGTAGCAATCAAAAGTCACTCTTTATACCAAGAACCAGGAAGATCTCAAACTGAATGAAGAAAAGGAATCAATAGATGCCAACACCAAGATGATAGAGTTAGAATTATCTGACAAAAAATCTAAAGCAATAATGATAAGAATGCTTCAATAAGCAATTATAGAAACAAATGAAAAAACAGAAAACCTCAGCAAATAAATATAAAGTCTTAATAAAGAAATAAAGATATAAAGAAGAACAAAATGGAAATTTTAGAACTGAAAACTACAATAACTTAAATAAAATTTCAGTAGGTAGGATCAACAGGAGACTAAGAGAAAAACGGGAAAGAATAAGTGAACTAAAAAATAAAACAATAGAAGCTAGCCAATGTGAGCAAAGATAAAATAGACTAAAAACAAAAAACAAACAAAAGATCTAACATTTGTATTATCAGAGTCTGAGAAGAAGAGGAGAAAGAAGATAGGACTAAAAATATACTGAAAGAAATAATGACTGAAAACTTTCCAAATTGGCAAAAGAAAAAACACATAAAACTACAAATTCGGGGCCAGCCAGGTGGCGTAACAGTTAAGTTCATGTACTTCATTTTGGTGGCCTCTGGTTCACCAGTTCAGATCCTGGGAGCGGACTTACGCACCTGCTCATCGAGCCATGCTGAGGCAGCATCTCACATAGAGCAACTAGAAGGGTGTACAACTATGACATACAACTATCTACTGGGGCTCTGTGTAGACTAGTAGAGAGTAAGATAAATGGTATTTATGCTTGGAAATGTGAATGCCTCTTCTTCTGCTCGGCTCTTAATGTGGAAAGGTGAGAAGGAGTGAGTCAACCTAGTCAGGAGTTGAGCAAGGTTTGAGTTTCGTTATTGCTATGGTAACTTCCACCGTACCACTTCCTTCAATTTCCTGTAGCATGTGTTTGTGGACAAAAATGGACCAGCATTTCCAGTGGGTTTTGTTTGTTTGTTTATGCTATCATAACACTCAGTCTTCCCTGTGCACCTGCACCTCACATGGACTTTTTCTTCATCCTCTTTTCCTACACCAGCGGTAGTGCTTACTACCCAGAGGCAGTGAGAGGCAAGGTGTTTCTGTTGGCCCAGCCTCATTCTCAGCCAGACCCTGTGCTTAAGTCTTTGGAGTTGGACTTTCTTAATAATCATTCTCTTCTTCCCCATTGCAGATAAATTCTGCCGTGTATATTTGGTGGATTTTGTTCGCAAGAGAGTTTCCTGCCTGTTGCCCAAGGATAGAGGACGATAACTGTGTCTGTGTGGGGTCCTAGCACCAGGATTTTTCCTGCCTTCCCCCCAGAAGTATCAGGTTGTCTTTTTTCCTTTACCCTTTCCTGAGCTGCAGTGGATCTTCACCTGTTCCTTGGGGATGACAGCATTTGTTTTCCCTCTGCCATTATCTTAAGTCTTTTGTGCTATTTGAGAGAAAGTTCTGGAAGGGGCTTAATGCTTTTCCCATAGACACTATCACTCCCCTCATCCACTCCTGCTTTGCTAAGGGAGTCTCTCTCAGCTCTCACTGCTTGATCTAATCTTTCTTGTGAACACCCGTTGGAGTTCTGTGGAGAAGAACATGCAAGTGGAGGCAGACTCCATTTGTGTCTATGACTCCCAAGGTTTCAATACTTTCACTTGACCTTTAGCAATTCATTAAAAAGTTTGGCTGAATTCTAACAGCTTGTATAGCACCCAACATCTCTTCCTCCCATGCTCTGCCACACGTGAGCAAGTGCCTGCTCCTTGTGTCTCCTTGGAGCAGTCTGCCTCTCTTTAGATTTCCAGTTGGATTCCCTGTGATATTAGCTCTTTGATGAGCTCAGAAAAAGTTACAATTTTGTAACTTATCTGACTTTTTCTTATTTTTAGGGTGAGAGAACTCTTTCTAACTTTTTACATCCTAGACAGAAGTTAAGGCCTCAGAGTTTTCAGTTTATGATTAACATATATCAAATTTAATTCACTAATCACATAATTCCTTCCAGAGAACCTCATTTTTTTCCTGGTGTTCTGAATGATTTTGTCCTTTCAAACATAATCTACCTGCAAACTGGTGTTAAGTCAACACATCTCAATTGCTGCTGTTTTGAAACCAAAATTTCCATATTTTATGTGTGACAGGGTTATTTTAAATATTTCTCTTTTCTTCAGTTGCTTTGGAATTTAAATTTCCATTCTTAAATTGAGAAATTAATAAAAACTTAACAGTATTCATACTTAACTTTGAAGTTTTATTTGCTAGACATGTAAATTTAGAGGTGCTATGTCATTTAAGGAATTGCAAAAATAATCAGTATGTTAGAAGATTATATTCAAAGGCAAATGAATAAAATTACTGGCAGTTTAAATATTATGAACATATATAAAATGGCAAAATTTTGGTTAGAAAAATAGCATGAATTAAGGGAGATTTTTAATACATACTGATTGCCATTTCACTAGACTGTTACCAGTTTTATGATTCTCTAGCCAATTTCATCAGTAACATATCAATCTTCCTTTAATTTTAAGAAAAGCATATATCCCCAGTAATCAAAACTGAGCATTCTTATAAGGTTGTTAAATCACTTCTGTTAAAGCTATCAAAACATTTCTGATAGGACTACAATTGGTAAATTCAACAAATTAGGTATTCTACAAATAGAATTTTCCCTTAATTCATTTTTTTTTTTGAATTGATTTGTGAACTGTATATTAAGCAAATTGTCCGTTTTGGAAAATTAAATATTGACCAATTTACCTGCTCTCATTAAAACTTCAACATTAAAAACAACCTAAGCATCCATCAATAGGGACACATTAAACACATTATGATATATCATAGAGCTCAAGTGTCCAAAAGAGAAAGTTGCAGTTTCAAACAAACTGACATAAACAAATCTTCAATAGATAGGAACAAAGCAAGTTACTGCTATTCATATAATTCAGTGATTCTAGAAGTGTGATCCCCAGATCAGCATTATCAACATCCCCTGGGAACTTGTTAGAAAGGCAGATTCTCACGTCTCAACCCTAACCTAGTGAGTCAGAAACTCTGGGAGTGGAGGATGCGTTAAAACAAGCTGTTTAAACAAGCCCTCCAGGTTATTGTGAGACATGCTAAAGTTAGAGAATCACTGATATAACTAAAAGGGAAACCGTGCACATGTGCATGCACATGGACACACACTCACATACACACGAATACACATCTCTCTGGATGTGTAGACTATCCTCTTTAAGTGCATAGAAATGTTAGAGTTGTTCTTTCCGGGCAAGACAACAGAGGCACTAGGGGCCCAGGATGGAAAAGAAGCTTACTTTTGATATAACCTTGTGTAATATTAGAATTGGTTTTCTGCGAACATCTTTGACAAGAGTAGACTTAAAAAGAAATCTTCAGGCTTAAAGGTAAAGAAATGTTCTCAGCTATTTCTCATGTAGATTTTTTTTCATTAAATTTGCATGCTGAAATGAAGGAAAATTAGAATTAAGGCAAGAGGAAGAGAAAGCATTTTTAAATATTTTCTGCCTCTTTCTTACAGTAAACATGTTAAGTTTGAAAAAAGGTAGCAGGTTACAGTCAAGGGACACATTTCACTGTTAGGAACTTGAAACAAGGAAGGTAACGAATAGTGACTTTAATGAATTGTTATGCTATTACCTTTCTAAAGACATCTCCACGTGACATTTTTAGAAATATCTACGCGAGGTGGAAAATTATTTGTAAAATATATCAGAGTGGGTGACTACTGATCACAACTTTAAATGGAATACAATGTATCATATGCATAATTCGTTTCCTTCACATTGTAGTGATTTTACAGTGACCTCAATTGAAGCTTACAGACCCAAGCTTATATTAAGTCTCTGAAGGCAAAAGCTTGCAGTTATTTTTCCATCCTATAAGGTTTTCTGTATTTGTATGAAATATTTCAAAATGCTTGAAATGTAATCTATCTTTAGACTTCTTTCCATCTCTAAAGCAATCCAGCTAATCAACTAATTACTAACACTATTACAAAAAAGAATATTAAGGGTATTTCCAAAATTCAGCATGATTTTCTTTTTGAGACAGTAATATAATTCTCATTTTTTCAGACCACAAATCAGGCGAATTTATATGTGAAGAAAAACCTGAAAAAAATACAAGTCCTTGTGATTATTATAAGTTATAAGTTCTACTTATAAAAGTCCTGTGGTGGCTTTAAAAATATGTCCACATTTTTTTTTTTAATTTCTCCCTTCAAGAGGTGGAATTTAACTCTTTTCCCCTTGAGTGGGACATGGCAGAAGTGATGTTATATCATTTCTGATATAAGGCTATAAAAAGACTGTAGATTCCTTCTTAGGTACAAAAACTCTCTCTCGTGGATCATTCACTTGGGGTTTTCAGCTGTCATGTAATGAGAACGCTCAGGCAACTTGTGGAGAGCCCACATGGCAAGGAACTGAATTCTCCGGCTAACAGCCAGCAAAGAACTGAAGCCTGCCAACGAGCAAGTGAGTGAGCTTGGAAGTAGATCCCACCCACACTCTCCCCAGTCAAGCTTTCAGATGATAGCAGCCCTGGTCAATAGTTAACTGTAACTTCAAGAGAGATCCTGAACCAGAACCATCCAACTGAGGATGCTTCTGACTTTAAAATTCCTGACTCACAGAAGCTATGAGGTGATAAATATTTGTTGTTTTAAGCTGCTAAATTTTGGAGTAATTTGTTATGCAGAGATAGATAATTAATGAATGCTCTAAACAATATTATCAGTCAAATATAATGGACATGTATTCTGTATATCTCCAACATCCCTTGCTTTGGGAAATCACTCCTTCTCCACTCTAAATAGTCCTGCACAAATCCATGACATTCCTGGTATGGCTGACTCTTATGCCCTCCTGGACAAGGAGGCCCAGATCAGACCAGCAATTCAGAGTATGTCATATCTTGACCAGAGTGATTGCTTCAGCTTTGCACATGTAATTTAAATTGGGCTGATCAGAATCCCCTCAAATAATGTTTCCAGAGTTATTAGGAAAGATGTTCACCCTTCCTTTGAGATCAGTATTTGAAGTTTCACATAATATTAAAACTGCTTGGTCATCTTTTCGCTCTGTGGAAAGAGTTTTTCTGAAAATAAAGCCAAGCAGATACAAGAAAGCAAGCAAATATGAGATGAACAGTGTGTGTTTTCATCACACCATTTATACTTCTGTATTCTATTGTCTACCTTTTACTTCCTACTTAGGTGAGCGCTTTCATATTTCAGCAAATTGAGTTGGGTTTCTGTTTCTGAATGAGTCTGAATGAGTCAACTGAATGAGTTCTAATAAACTTGAGAAATTTTATAAACTCAAAGTACTACTAAGACTTTTGCTTCTGGCCATGATGGAGTAACAGGAATCAGCAACTTAAAATGAATAAAATGTATGAAACAACAATTTTCAGACATTGTACAACAGTCATCTCAGGACAGTGATCTTTGAGAAAAAGGGAACAAATAAACTGAGGCCTAAAATTACCCCAGTTTACTGTCTTCAGAGTTTCTGGGCCTCAGCACAGAATGGTGGAAACCAAACAGACCCTGAAATCCTCCTGAATTGAGGAGACACAGTTGAGAATTTGGGAAGTCCAAAGCAGCTAGAATTTGTAAGGCAGAATAACAGACAGGAGAGTGCTATAGAAAGAGAATTCTGAAAGTCCTGTGGTGGTTTTAAAATTTCTCTTGGTCTTCAGCTGAGTACTTTTTAGCATATGCATGTGAGGTAACTACCGGAGACTGGTGAAGCAATTCCAGAGATCATAGCAGGCAGGGAATAATTCATCCTCCTGACAGCTAGAGTGTAGAAATCTCTTAATGCATGAGGTAAGGGGTTATGTACTCAGAAGGGGATTATCTCAATAGTGAAGCCAAATTAGCTCCAGGCTACAGGCTACTGTGCTCTTTTCAAGGAACTTAGATGAATCATAGAACAAACTTCAAAAAATATGTAAAAGAATACAAAAATTCCAGAACCAGACAACATCAAATTCACCAAATCAGCCTGACAATTCCATTCAACATTGTACTGGCAGTCCTAGCCAGTGCATTAAAGAAAGAAAGAAAAAAAACACATAGATTGGGGAAAAAGGAAAATTGTCTTTAATCACAGATGACGTGATCATACATGTAGAAAATCTTAGGGAACCTGCAAAAAATCTACAAGAACTAATAGAGTTTAGCAAGATTTACAAACTCTGTACACAAAAATCAATTATAATTCTGCAGACCAGTAATAAGCAATCAGAAATTTAAAAATTTAAACTATACCATTTACAATAGCATAAAAATTTTTTAAATATTTAGGGATAAATTTGGCAAAATATGTATAATACCTTTACACTGAAGACTATAAAACATTGATGAGAGAAAATTTAAAGACATAAAAAGAAAAGGCATACAGTCTTCAGGGATCACATCAATTATTGTTAAGATTTCATTCTCCCTGATTTGATGTATAGATTCAAAGCAATCTCAAATAAAACTCCAGCAGGTTTTTAATAGAAATTGACTATCTGACTCTAATATTTATATGTAAACGCACAAGACCTAGAAAAGTCAAAATGATTTTTAAAAGAAAAGAACAAAGCTGGAGGACTTATACCATCTGATTTCAAGATATATTACAAAACTGCATTCATCAAGAAAGTGTGATAATAGCAGAAAGATAGACATGTAATTCAATACAACCAAATAGAGAGTCCAGAAACAGATCCACAAATATATGGTCAATTGATTTTAACAAAGGTACCAAGTCAATTCAATATGGAAATAATAATCCTTTCAACAAGGTTGGACTAGAAAAATTGGATAACCTTATTTCAAAAAGAACAAAAAGCCTCATTCATTCCCTGACATCATATTTTCAAAAAACTAATCATAGACTGAAATATAGGAGATAAAACTATTAAATTTTTAGAAAAAAGCACAGGAGAACAATCTTACTAACCTTGGGTTTAGCAATGATGTTTCAAAGAGTATACAAAAAGATAATTTTAAAAAATCAATAAATTATACAATTAAAATTTAAAATGTTTGCTCTTTGTATGATACTGTTAAGAAAATATAAGGGCAAGCCACAGACTTAAAGACAATATTTGCAAAACATGTATCCCATAAAGGACTTGTATGTGGAATATATAAGTTCTTACAACTCAATAATAAGACAATCATGGGCCAGCCTGGTGGCATAGTAGTTAAGTTTGCGCACTCCGCTTCAGCAGCCCAGGGTTTGTGGGTTTGGATCCCAGGGGCAGACCTTCACACTGCTCATCAAGCCATGCTGTGGCAGCATCCCACATATAAAATAGAGAATATTGGCACAGATATTAGCTCAGGGACAATTTTCCTCACCAAAAAAAAAAAGAAAAGAAAAGAAGACAATCAGAAAAAAATATATATATAGGCAGAAGATTTGAACAGACACTTGACCAAAGATATACAGATATTTATTTACACATGAAAAAATGTTCAACATCTTTATCCTTTAATGAAAACCACAATGAGATACCACTACACATACACTAGAAGGGCCAAAATTGAAAAGACTGAGTGTAGCAAGTTTTGGCAAGCATATGGAGAAACTGGGACTCTCCTGTTTGGGGAATGTAAAATGACTTAACCACTTTGGAAAACTGTGGGCAGTCCCTTTACAAAGGTAAAAATAACCCTACCATTTGGTCCAGCCATTCTGCTTTTAGGTTTTTACACAAGTAAATGAAAGCATATGTCCACACAAAGACTTATACATAGGGGTTGGCCTGGAGGCATAGTGGTTAAGTTTGCACGCTCCATTTTGGTGGCCTGGGTTTCACATGTTCGGATTCCAGGCGTGGACCTATGCACTGCTTGTCAAGACGTGCTGTGGCAGGCATCCTACATACAAAATAGAGGAAGATGGGCATGGGTATTAGCTCAGAGCTAATCTTGCTCAGCAAAAAGAGGAAGATTGGCAACAGATGTTAGCTCAGGGCCAGTCTTCCTCACAAAAAAAAAAACAAAGACAACGACTTGTACATAAATGATCTTAGAACTTTTATTTGTATTAGCCCCAAACCAGAAACAATTCAAAAGTCCATCAAAAGCAAATAAATAAACAGCCATATATATCCATACAGTGGAATAGCACTCAGCAATAAAAAGAAGTAAACTATTGATAAATGCAACATCTATGAATCTCAAGATAATTATGCTGAGCGGAAGAAGCCAAAGTAGAGTGCATGCTGTATGACTCCATTTCTGTAAAACACGAAATGCAAGCTAATCTATACTAACAGAAAGCAGACCAATGGTTACCTTAGGGATAGTGGAATGTTGGGAGAAATGGAGGAATTACAAAGGGATGCAAGGAACCTTTGAGAGAATGACAGATATATTCATTATCTCGGTTGTGGAAATGGTTTCACAGATGTCAAAATTCATTGAATTTTATACTTTTTAGTATGAACATTTTATTGTATGTCTATTATCTCTCAATAAATCCATAAAAATGCCTTTTTTTAATTCCTGACTGGGAATGAAATGTTACGTCTATAAGAATACATAAAATCATTTTACCAAGGACTAGTACAGGTAGTGAATGGCAAAGTATTCATGACAAAAACAGTTCCCCCTACACATTTCAATCTGCAGGACATTTTTTACCCGTGTGAAGACTCCAGATCATTAATCATTATGGTTATGGAATTAGGAGAGGAGTGGAATGAATTCGAAGACCATCAAACAAGTCAGAGGAATAAAATAACATATGAGGCATGGATGAAATGCAAATAAAGAAGAGAGCACAGAACTAAGAATAAGAATTAAAAGTAGAGAACTAACTGTAATAATCCCACAATCTCTTTTTATCACTAATATTTTCATCTTCATTGATATTTTGGTATTCTGGCTTTCAGGATATGAAGAAATGTAGCCATTGAAAATTAAGTTTTAAAATATCCAAATATTTTAGAATATCTTATACAAATTTGTGCAAAAAACTTTTGTTATAATATATCTGTCTCTTGTAGACAAGGTTTAAGGTTGTGCTTGGATAAGGTCAAGAATCACACTATAATAGTGGTGTGATTACACACTATAATAGCGTGTAAGAACTTAATATGAGCCAACATCATACTGCTCTACTCTTTCAACAGTATCCTAATAGGAGAAAGAGATAGAGATGGTTTACTGAGAAGCAGGCAGATTATATGGCAAAAAAAAACACTAACAAGAGTAACACTTTCTAATCTGAAAGAAAAGTAACTCTATCTGTGCCTAGTTCTCCCATGTTCTTTCCTGATTGATTAGAAAGAGCATTTAGTGGGTCACTTTTAAGCTTACTGATCACTACAGCCTAGCCACTCCTGTTCAGCTGAAACACAATTTGGAGGATAAAGAACAAGTCCTTGGGTTGTAGATTTAATCTCTCTTGAGAAACAGAGAAAGACTGCTAGTGAGTGCCCCTGCCCTCAACCCAAAGTCCTACAACAAAATTCAGGGGAGTCTCTTAGTCTTCTCTAGTATCATGGATCAACAACTGAGGTCCTTAAAAAGCTACATTTTGTCAGCCCTGCCTGTGTTCTTGTCTCTGCATCATCCTAATGAGGAAATGAATCAAAGAAATTAAACTCTTCTTAGATAACCTTATAAGGGAATAAATAGAGCACAAACATTGTTCCTTCCCAAAGGACAGCCTCATTCCATCCCCCTCCTGCAGTGGAATGTAATTAAAGGATAACTCTAACTCTAGAATTAGAACTTAAAAAAAAAAACTTGTGAAGGAACCTAGCATTCCTTGGCTGTGGCTGTACTTCTTCCCTATCCTTAATAGCACGGAGGTAAACAGCCAATGCCTAGACACACTGCTTACCCTCTGCCAGCAACCAACACATGCACACACATATACACACACTCTCAGCTGGGTTCAATATTTTTTTTAATCCTTAAAATTTATGAAGTAAACATTTTTAGAAATGAAGTCCTTCATTTGAACGTGAATAGCTTAACTTACTCCCCTTTTCAGAAAATATTAACTGACATTTACTAAGCACTATGTGTTTGCCAGGCATAGTTCCAAATGCTTCACCTGCATTATCTCATTTAATCCTCATGAAAACTCTCCATGAGGGAGGTACTGTTATCATCCTCAACCTTACGGATATGAAACGAGGCACAGAAAAGTGAAATAGACCTCTCAGGATCAGACACACTAAAAAATACTGCAGCCTCTGTTGAAACCCTGACAATCTGACTCCAGAATTCCAATTCTGAACCCTGGATAGCATCCTCTCTGAAGAAACAAGTGAGAGTGACTAATGTATTCAAAAACCCCAAACACCACAAGTATTCTTAACCCATGTCAGTTGCCTTGACTTGAAAACACATGGGTAAAATCAAATATGTTCCAGGATTAAATTGTCAAATCAAACTTGAATCCATGAAGAAGTGAAGGCACCTCACAGTGGTGAGCACTTGAACTTCCCTAGGGAATGTTATCCATCATGGCTGTGGAAGGATCAGACATTACACTGACTGTGGCAGGCCATCTCTCGAAGCATCTGAACTGTCTGAAGGCTTCTACTGTGACCATGGCAACCCTCACCTTCAAGCTGTGTCACACCTGCTTTCTATCATGACAAGAACATCTTCACCCAGCTAAGGAGCTGTATATTTCTGCAAATAGTGGTTTCTGCAAAATGGTTCATCTCCAGATTGTAACCCACCTTTTCAGGTGGGCAAATCAAAGCCATTTCTTGGCTATTCTTCAGGAATGAAAGAATAGAGGGAAGAAAGGAGAAAACACTCTCAAACTGACACAAATGAGATTTAATACTATTTCTCTGAGGCTTCAATAAAGCCTAATCTACTTTTGTTCCTTCTTTTATCCAATCTACTTTTATCAGTTTGAGATATTTATAGTAAATCAGTGACAAATTAAACTATGTTATTATTAGAGGGAAAAAAATGCTTTTACACCTCCTGGACAATGATTTACTAATTTGAGTGATCATGGAGCATAAGAATCCCCAGTTAGTCATTTACAAAGCAGATTCCAGGGTCCCTCCTCCTTGAAGATAATGATTCTTTATGTACAGAGTGGAGAACACAATTTGGAATTTGAGATTACTTTCTATGACAACTCAAATTTTAATAACATTTTTTTTCTTTTAAGTTACTAATTATTCAGTGTTATTAATCTCACTCAATGCTATTTTCCTGTTCTTTTATGCAGTGTAGGATACACATACATTGGCACACAAATTAATAGGTAATTGCTCAAAAGCCAGGAATGTGATTATGATGCCTCCCTGCTCTCCCACTTCAAAGGGATGCTTTCTGTACCTCATCATGCCTTCCTGTGGGATACCTGAATAACATTTATGAGTATGTGAAGAGATCAAATTGATCCATGTGGCTGTGGAGGGCTTGCCCGGCAGCCTTAGCAGTAGCCATGTTACAGAGAAGAAGGTGGTGGAAACTCAGATACAGGTGGAGAATAGACTGAAATCTGGCAATCTTTTCCATAAGGAAGAGAAAGAAGGGATCTAAGACAGACCTAGGGCAGGGAGGCGGTGGGGAGGTAGGGGAATAGACGTTGATTGAAGGCAACCCTCACAATAAGGCAGTATAGCTTAGAAGTAAAGAGCATGGCCTCTGGTGTTTGAATCCCACCTCTCAGCTGTGTGACCTTCGATAATCAACTTCACCTCGCTACATTTCATTTTTCTCATATGTGACAAGGGGATAGCAGCAGGACTTAGCTCTCACGGCTGTTGTGAGGGTAAAATACACTAGCACATGTGAAAGTGCTTAGTGGCATACCCAGAACCATAGAAGTGATAGTTATTTTAAATATTACTATTGAAGAGAAGGAATAGGAAAGTTTCAAACACCAAAATTTGGGGCTGAACAAAGTCAGAAGTTATATTGTTCATCTTTTCTCACACCTTTCAGCTGCACTCATAACAAACCTCTAGCTGCTGACAAGGACCCTCTTTTTGACTAAACTTTCGTCAGGCTTCTCTGAGCCCTCTTCTCAACGAGGACTTGCCCTTGGTCAACTGAGCCTAGTTTTAGGAAGAATCCTGCTAAGCCAGTTTAGCAAGAATCCCTCCAACCCTTGATATCCAATCAAGTTCCTCTTCCCCCACCCTTGATATCAAACAAAGTTGCCCTTAGTAATTTCCATCCAATGTCTCTCTCACCCTGTTCATTCACGATAAATCCTCAACTGTCCTTGTTGTATTGAGGGTTGAGCTCAATCTTTCTCCCTATTGCAAAAGCCTTGACCCCTGTTTCAATAGTCTTGAAGAGAGTCTTCCTTGCCAATTTAACTTCATCCAGTGCAATTTTTCTTTGACATTTGTCAAGGAAAAACCAACATTGTCTTTGGAAAGTCTCTGACTGGAGCAAAAGGGAGAGGAAGAAAGACAAGAGGCACCTCACCCTCAAATCTCTCCTTATCATTTCAAGTCTCTCCCACCCCTAACATGGTCATCTGTGCCTGGTTAAATGGTTTCCAATTAAATGAAGTCGCTGAAATTCATTTGTGGTAAAGTATAATTTACCAATTATCACATTAAAAGAAATTAAAACTGAGAAAGCATGGGAAAACAAGGCGGAATTAGAGCACTGGACCCATGAAAGTGGGGGAGAGGGTCTGTTATGAGGAAAAAGGGACAAAAAGGGGGAGACTGAGTGTTTGAATCACAAACTGACCCCAATGTTGTCAAACACAATTCTGTGATCTACATCACAGAAATATTCTTACTGTGCACAATTTATCAGGAATATTTGTCCCCTTATGTATACCTATCTTTTATATGAAAACATACCAAAATCTCTGGAATAGTAAAAATGACCTCCTAATATCATTCAATACATGACATGACCTTTGCTCAGGCCAACCACTCATAAATATTTATGTTTTTGTCATTCATAGTCTCCTTTCTTTTTTCTCATCTTTGGTCTCCCATCGTTCCTGAGCACAATGATTAGCATTTATTTTATCTTTACCTCTAACTCTGACTGCAGTATTTTCCAGTGAGAGATTTCTCTCTCCTACCAGATTATAAACTGTCTAAGAGCAGGAAAAACATCATGTTTGTGTATTTAAGTATACTTAATAGAGTGCCTTGTTGGCGCTGATTAAACATTAGTTGAACACATCAAATAATTTATTTTTTCAAAATAACATATAACCCAGAGGCCAATTGGCCTCCTCCAAAACACAGAGGGGGGAGTTTTAGCATTCCTCCAACCTGAACAAAACACAACTTCACCAACTTCTCAAGAACACCAAACAAGTACAGCTGTGGCATTTCACTGAAGATTGAAGGAATGCAGGAGAGCAAAAGAGGCATCATCACACCTGTGATGGTTAATTTTTTGTGTCAACTCAACTTGGCCACAGGATGCCCAGTTATTTGGCTAAACATTATTCTGGGTGTGTCTGCAAGGGTGTGTCTGGGTGAAATTAACATTTGAAATGGTAGACTGAGTAAAGCAGATTGCCCTCCCCAATGAAGATGGGCCTCATCCAATCTGATAAAGTCCAGACTGAATCAAAGGCTGAGAAAGAAAGATTTCTCTCTCTCTGCTTGACTGTCTTCAAGCTGGGACATTGCTCTTCTGCTGACTTTGGACTCAGACTCAGACTGAAACATACACCATTGGCTCCTCTGGTTCTCAAGCTCTCAGATTTGGACCGGTGTTATATATATCATCAGGTCTTCTGGATCTCTGGCTTGCCAGCTGCTGCTTGGACCTAGCCTACACAGTCATGTGAGCCAATTCCATACAGTAAATCTCTCTCCCTCTCTCTTCCTTTCTATGATCTATAGATAGGTAGAGAGATAGATGATATGGATAGATGATAGATAGATAGATAGATAGATAGATAGATAGATAGATAGATAGATAGATAGATAGATAGATGTAGAGACATATCCTATTGATTCCATTTCTCTGGAAAACCCAGACTAATGTAGTGCAATAAACATTTCACTAAAAGAATTTTCACTAGCTTCTCTATTCTTCCTAATTCCCACCTCCCTGTCTTAATTGCCTAGTCTATTTTTGCTCTCTTCCTTCTCTCTCTCTTCTCTCTGCTCCTTTCTACCACACATATCCTCTATCATACAGAGTAAAATTACTCAAACTTTAATGTGGATAAAAACACTTCCAATGAGAAGGACCTTCTTTAAAGTGCAGACTCCTGGGCCCCATCTCAGAGGAATGGTGCCTCGATGTGGTGACCCTGAATTCAGTTAAACCTGGAACTACACTTGAAGACGTAGTATTCTGCTCCAAAACATACATATCACAGTCATCTCTCAAGGAATAGGACCCCTGCTCCTGAGAGAGAAATTTAAAACCAATCTACTTTTTCTGGAGCATGCCTTTTTGGGTGTTCCTATGCACCCCAAGTAGCTTATTAATGGAGAATATAGCTGAAAATTTTCCCCAAATTATCACTTAGAAAAGAGAATTCACCTTATAATCAGACATGAAGGGCTCTCTAAATTCTTTTATTCTGAACCATAAAGTACTGTTTGAGGAAAACACATCAGCCAGATATAACCTCAATCAATGCTAGTTTGTGATTCTTACTGAGTCATTCGACATAAAAAGCTAAGAAACAGAAGAAATTCTTCTTCATATAAAGAAAAGAAGAGAAATCTCACAGATTTAATAACTACTCCTTGGGTATGGATTCACAAAAAGAAACATTGGATGTCATTGTTCACAGACATTTTAAATAGCCCTTTAGAAAGCAATACATAAAATAGTTATGTTGTAGAGATCACCTACACTCAAAAGGATGTAAAAAAACTGTCCTAACACTCTGTGAGGTGTACAATGGCTTGGGATAAAATTTTCTGTGACAGCATCAAACAGAAAAAAACAGTGCTGTGTCTCAAGATGTTGGGCCCTGAAAAACCGTTTTAAGTGATCCAAAAAGGGTGTCTAGTGATGGTAAAGACAGAGACATTAAATATGAGTGGGAAAAGTCTCGATAAGTTTTTTCATAAAGTGTAAGTAGAAAAAAATCACCACTTCTAAATTAAGGCCATATATGATTTTAAAAGAAATAGCTAGTATTTGTTGAAAGTTTCCTATGGGCCAGACACTCTTCTTAATACCTCAGTTAATATACATAATTGCTTGTGAGGAGAGCACTAAAAGTCCCTAATCTACAGATGAGAAAATGGAAGTACAGAGAAGATAGTAGTTTATCAAAGCCATTTCACAATGGTGAAGAAAAGCCGTGACTAGAACCCAGACATTCTGGATTTAGAGCGCACAGGACCAAGCTTTTGTTGCTCAGCTAGGTGTGGTTTTCTAATCCTTCCATGCAGGAAGGACATCTTTTTCTTATTCCCACAAAGGTGCCATGTAGGCCATCAGAGCACACACACGCACACGTATGTGCGCACACACACACCTGTAATTGACAATAAATTCAGTATTATATTTATGTATTATACTCAATTTTGCTTCATCTCTGAAAGGTTATATATTGCCATCAACAAAATAAATTTTTTTTGGAGAGTCTCATCAGGACATGAGAGAAAGTGGAACATATATAATATTTCTCCATGAAGCCAATCTTGCTCAGTGAAGATATTCTTGTATCTGCTGCTAAGAAAATCATTTCTACCCACATCGTTTTAAGAAAAATATATGATAAAGGAAACATACAAAGCATAAGCAGGACACTGGTTTTTAATCATTTTTAACACTTAATTCTCTCAAATGTGTTGTTCACTGATAAATTTTGAAGAGCTGAATCCCATTTAGGAAATTGCACCATCTATATCTGTCTACACTACAAGAGGCCATCAAGTATGGTGTACCTACACTTTGGCTCTAGATTATCTGTATTCTAATCTGACCTATTGCCTAGGCGAGCAACTCTGGGCAAGTAACTTAACCTGCCAGTTTCCTTGTCAATAAAATGAGAATAGTAATAGTACTTTCATAACTGAGTTGTTGTGAATATTAAATGAACTAAAAGTGGCCAGCACTTAGGCGGCACCATGGGAATGTAAACTAATACGTGTATATAGCCCAACTAAAAATAGCTTTCAAAGAGTCCATAATAATATCTTTATTCCTACTATTCTTTTACAAGTCAAAAATTCAGGGAAAAAAGTTACTTACTTTCTCTCTTTTTCTTGAGCTATATGAAGCATTTCCTTTCTAAAACAAACACCTTGTCAATTAGTTTTCTCTAACAGGCATTTGTCCCTGAAATACCTTCAGACTCACTAACTTGGAAGAAGTCTTTCCCTCTATTATGTGTAATTATTCCTTAAAAAAAATACAAGTTATAAAATTTACTTTGGCTTTCTTTTTCAATTTACTGCTTAAAGAAAATAAGTGACCAACGTCATAAGATATATCTTTAAAGACAAAAATTTACTTTCATATAAAGTAAATAATACTAACAAAGTTGCACATTAAACACACCACACACAAATCATTCAGTTAAAGGATAACATTTCCTGCCAAAAGTAGCTTACTATGTGGCGTCTTGATTACCAATCTCTGTTTTTTGTCTTTTTTTTTTTTTTTAAGTCTTTAATGCTTTAGTCTTATCCATTTTAGGAAAAAGAATTTTATTCCAACCTGCTACTCTTCTCTTTTTTTGTCCAAATTCTCAAATGATTTGCATACGATTTCCGATCCTGTTTTCCTCTTTAAAATTCCCTAATTTATCACTCCTCTACCGACGTCATGTCCTTTTAGGAGTTAACCAATGGCCTTTCAGCTAAAACTCAAGGTCTTTTCTTCATTTTTGTTTCTATTGTTTACCGGGGACCCCTTTATCTTCTCTCCTGACAGCTCTAGTCCTCCTCCTCCCCACTTACCAAAGCTTCCATCTTAGCTCCTCTGCTCATCTCTATATGTCTGCTCCTTCAGAAAAATGACACGTTAGCAAAGTTTAAATATGGACCCTATGCTGACTGACTCTCAAGTCCATGTACTATCAAAGCTCCAGGGCCCTTTTTTCACCTGAATGTCAATTGCCATCTCAATTCTCAAATGTCTAAACTCAATAAGTTCCCTCATCAAAAGAATACCCCTTCACTCTCCCCTATTTCCATTGATAGCACCATTCTCTGACCTAATCTTCAAATCATTATCATTGTCAAAGCAAACATTGCAGCAGACAAAATTAAACAAGCAAGGAAGACTTTATTGAAGGCTATTGCAGCAGGGAAGAGAAGCCAAAATTCAGTCTGAACTCAAGTCTGCTGAAACAAAGGGTGAGAGGATTTTTAAGCCCTAGGGTAAACTCATAGAAAAGTATGTTACTGAGGACATTAAGGGGAAATCATAGGCCAGATGTCTTCCAATCAGCTTTATCCCAAGGTAAAATAAACCTCTCATATCTTTATGACAAGAGGTGGTTACACAGCTTGGAGCAAGGCACCCACCAAAGTTAGGCACCTAACCTCCTACAGAAACTGGGAGATGGACACTATCTTCATTGATGACTACATTTCAAAGGAGCCTTGAGAAAACATTCCTGGGTTGCAAAACCGGCAAAAGGCTTTTAAAAAGACTTACATTTCAAAGGAGCAGAGGAAGAATTTACAAGTTTTGTAAAGTAGATGCTCCAAGAAAAGGGAGATCGGGGGCCTATAGTCTGGAGGAAGCCTGCCTAAAGTTTAGTCATGCTGAGGGGACATTAAGGTCCTCTTGGTCATCATCATCTACCGACAGTTACAGAGAGCTTGTTATCAACAGCCCTGGGTCAAGAGTTTTAGGCGCATTATGTCTACGCTTTCCCTGCATTGTCTATACCACATCACTTACCATGTACTATTTTGTCAATTCTAGAGTTGGAGGAGAACGTGGATAAGCTGCTATACCCCCATGATTACAAGTATCTTGAGAATAAAGTAAAATTTTTTGGATTTCTATTTATCCAGCAATAGTTTAATTGTTTGAAGGATTATCTATAAATTTTGAGCCATAGAGATTGACAATGTGTAAAATGTAATCCCTACATAAGCATTTTCATCAATGTAGCTGGTTATCTTGACCGAGTCAGGCAGCCTTTGAATTTAGCAAAACTGTCTCTAGAGCTTCTTCGTGTGTTTGTACAAACAATGCTCCCAAATATCATATCCATTTCATGGAAAATTAGCTATCTCAAAGTGTGAAGTAAGCTTGAAAATTGATCTTAATCACACCCTAATTTAATTAGTGCAAGACGTAGAGGATAGAAGGCAGGAATTAAATGGGTAGGAGTTTAGATATGTACTGAGGTGTTTAATAGACTAGCGATCCTCACGGAAAAGTGAGCTCTGAGAGAGAAATGATGTTTGTTCCTTAAGGAAAAATAATAATCAAGAAAGAACATCAGGCCCATATTCAGGATACTAGACCACCCCTTAGTTCAGCCAGCCCCCGGGGAGCCCTAAAGCTATAACAGGGGAACACTTTCTCTGAAGGCTGGTCGTGAAAGGCGGTAGGTGCTTTCCTACTGGCCAGAGAGGGAGAAGAACAGCAGGAGTTGATTGTTCAGAGGAGGTAAACAGCAATGCGGGCTGTAGTCCACAGTGAATGAAAGTGGGTGGCCTGGAGGAAGTCTGCAGCAGCATGGGCAGGTGTGAACCATTGTGAAGGCCAGTGGTTCAACAGAACAAGCAGCAGCACACAGTGGCCTACAGGCTGCCAGGTAGCAGTGGTCAGTGCAGAAGGACACTGAGGCCAGCAGGCAGCAGAGCAGATGCTGTAAGAAAATGTACAAAAACTCCCCTCCTTCTGCTCCACCTCCCAACATGAAAATGATGTTACCCAGAACCTCAGTTGACGGGACATAGCGACCATTTGACAACACAGATGAGGATTTATTTTTAGCATTTAGGGACGCAAATTTTCTGGGAGGAAAAGAATGATTTCCTTCTCTTCAAGAAATCAGAGCACAGGCCATCAAGTTTTAAATATTACTGTCAATGTGGCACCTTTTTACTTGCTGCAAATTGAATCCCAGAATGTGAAACTTCAACTCTAAATTATTGCAACGTTCAGCTAATAGGCCTTAACACATCTATGAGTATGAGAGATTTTATTTTTCCTTCTCTCTCTCTGTTTCTTCAAGCACATTCATACAAATACATGCCCACAGATTCCACGAGTGATTCGTGTTTACCTCCATGGGAATACAGGAATCAATTTTAGCATTCCAAATGAGAAAAAAATGGACACGAAACATTCAAAGTGGGAACAGTGTGCTCTACAGAACTTTTTATTCAAATGATGACGGGGCAGAAAAACCTGCGCAAGATTTTTAAAATATATTCCTTTAAATGTGTTTTCACATTTTTTAATTTGGCATTGTCTTCTCCTTTTTGGAATGAGAGAATTACTTTGACTTAAATTTGAGAGAAATGGGGGCCAGCCCGGTGGCGTAGCAGTAAAGTTCATACTCCGCTTTGGGGACCCAGGCTTCGCTGGTTCGGATCCTGGGCGCCCCCGACACACTGCTTGTCAGCCATGCCGTGGCGGTGTCCCATATAAAGTGGAGGAAGATGGGCACGGATGTTAGCCCAGGGCCAGTCTTCCTCAGGAAAAAGAGGAGGATTGGCAACGGATGTTGGCTCAGGGCTGGTCTTCCTCACACAAAAAAAAAAAAAAATTGAGAGAAAGAGAGAGGATTTTGGTTGCCACTCGATGATGTAGTTAAATTTTAGTGTTATTTCTTTCTTTGTTGATTTGCTGGTGTTCACCGCTTCTATGCACCTCTATTCATATACTGTAGGAAGTAGGGTGTGGTCATATACACGGCACTGAGCTGTGTGTGATGTCAAGTTTAAGTTGTTCTCTTCTAATTATTACTGTGACCCCAAAGTGACCCAGAATCCTTGGGTGCTCTTAAGAAAAGAGAATTTCATTACCATAACCCATATAACCAGAGCAATGGGAATCTGAGAAAACAGAGAAAGGAGACAGCTTTGGAAATTGCAACTTTTCCTATAGGATAGGAGACATGATTCTTTGGAAGCCATAGTTTCAGAGAAGAAAACACAGGACAAAAGTAAGCACATTCCCCAGACTAGCAACCACACACCATGGAGAAAGCCACATGGCCTAGACTAAAGCAGCATTTAGTCTTCCCTTTGGGTCCCTTCCAAAGCCCCTAAGGTAGCCTATGGTCAGGGACTCGCAAAAGCATCATGCAAAGGCCCCAAACAACATTTTACTAGTGTTTGCAAAAATAGAAACACACGGTCTTCAACCAACAGAATCCAAATATCTCTTTAGCCCCAACTGCTAGTTTACACCAAACCCTCAACTCTAGCCCAGACTATTCTCTGCTAAACCTCTCCTGTTCATTTTACCTCCATTTCTTTTTTCAGAACCTGCTGGCCTGAAACACTTACCATCCTTCTCGTCTAAATCCCACGCATTTTCAAGGCTCTGTTTATATATCACTCTGGGTAAAGCCTTCCTTTACTACTAAGCCTGAAAAGATTCCTTCCTCCCTTAAATTCCTAGAAAATTTTGTGTTAATAACCTTTCTTATTGTCTTGAATTATCACTTAAACACAGTCATATCTAATTCTCTAGTGCTTTTTAATATGTCTCATAAACTTTTCTCATAAAATATAATCTCTGCCTTTAAAGAGTTTACAATAAACAAGCTCCTTAGGGTAAGAAACCACATTTTGCACCTTTGCACCTACTGTTAGTATTTAGTCTTTTGATAGATTGAGAATACACCAGGTGATCTACCACCTTTTGGGAGTGGCAAATGTTAATAATAAACCCTGATAATCCATTCTTCCCTCAAACTCAACAGCTAATTCATTTTTGACAGATAAAGATCAAGCAGATTTTTAAAGATTTCCCATAGGTGAATTTTTGAAGCCTCTTCTGATCTTTGCTATTCATTTGAAAATTGCCTCCACAACTGGCCTGACTTCACCCCACAACTCCCTGCATATCCAGGACAAGTTTTCCCAAATTTTCCTAGCTCAGTGGTTCTCAGATGGGAAGAATTTTGTCCCCCAGGGGTGTTTGACAAAACCTGGAAACATTTTTGATATTCACAACTGGGGATGAGCTACTTGCTTCTAGTGAACAGAGGCCAGAAATTCTGCTGAACATCCTACAATGCACAAGCCAGCCCCTCACAACAGAGAATTATCCATCTCAAGAGGTCAGTAGGGCCAATGTTGAAAACCCCTGCTCCAGCTAGAGTGACCCTCCCCTCTTCTAAATGCCTGAAGTACCTTGTCTCTCCCCTCCTTATGTAACTACTAATCTTTACTTTGTAATTTGGTGAGAAGCAGTCATGCCTTCATCATCTTTGATCCCCCGTTCTCGGTACTTAGCACCATGCCTTATGCTTCCCTCTAGTTCCAAAGACCACCAGCAGACCCCAGAACAGAAAAAGCAGACCCTCAGAATAGTAACACCTAACATTTATTAACTGCTTGCTCTCTTCCAGTTACCTTAAGTGCTTAACAAAGATTATCCCAATTGATCCTCCAGCAACCTTATGTGATAAGCACTGTTATTTGATGTGAATACCAAGGTATTGAAGAAGTTATCTTGTTCAAAGTCATACAGTTAATAAAGTAAAGATCCAATATTTAAACACAAACATTCTGACTCCTATAACCATCTTCTTAACCAATGAACTATACCTCTTGCACTCTAATAATGTTTGAAATGTAATCCTCAATACAGACCTCAGAATTTTTGGTTAGGAAAAGTACACTTTCAAATAGAAGTGAACAAGTGCAGGAAAGCGGGTTATTTTCCCAATCCATTGACCAGATGAACAGTGTCAAAAAGAAAAACTTGTTTCTGATAAGCTGCATCTACTGCATATGATAGATGTAGCTTCCATTTTCCAGCAATTATGTTAAGCTCTGCATCTATAAAGATGAACAAGATACAGTCCCTGACCTCAAGTAACTCCTGGTGTATTACAAGAGAGAGAGAAGAGATTCAACCATTTCAACCCTCTGAGGCTAGTACTCTGCTAGACCTGTGAACCAGGTGTGGGGAACTGAATAGAAATAGAGAAAGGCAAGCTACCTCAGCCTGGGAAGGTAACACCACAATTAACTTGTAATGGAGTAGAAGACATGGAGGCTATGCCAGCAAAGTGAAAAACATAAGAACAGGCCTATGGCTGCATATGCTCTTCATGGAACTGCAGGTAATTCATCTGACTAAGTAAAAAGTTAAGTATAAATCAGTAGCAAGAGAAAAAAATTTGAAAAAGGAAGAGTCAAATGATGATGCACCTTGTTTGTGAAGCTGATTGTGATCCTCAAGGCAATGGGTTGAGGATTCTTAAGCAGGAGAGTAACATGGTCAGATTTGCCCCTTTAAAAGGTTACTTGGGCATCAGAGTGGAATACACATTCTAGGGGAACAAGATTAAGGGAAGGAAAACCCATTAGGCATTTACTTTAGCAATGCAGTCAAGAAACAGTAAAGGCCTGAACCAAGACAGCAGCTGTGGAGGTAACAGGAAGTGCCCTGCCAATAAACAGATGTTCCTTACCTGAGTTATTTCCTAAAATTTGCAACCGAATACACTTCACCATCAAAATAAAATACTTATGCACTGTCATAAATATTTTGGTCTTCAGCCAAACATTCAGCACTTCTGTGATTGCCCTTGGACTTCATGACAACAAGTCTAGACCTTGCTTTCTAAAAATCCCAGTCAAACCAGCATTTCATGAGAGAGATTAAAGAATTTAATCATGGGTAAGATTCTCATTTTTCAAAGAATGAGAAATTAGTAACAAATTCTAAATTCCCCACATACACCTGATCTATGTACGGTAGGCCTTCCACAACGTTGGTTGAACAAATGATTTAAGAACTTCTTCCTGGAAGTTCTCAGTAATGTTCAATCTAAATCGTTAATACCATAGTTCGAGTTCATTTGGCCTTGTTTTGTATTATTTCCTCATATTTTAGAACTCACACATATATTTATCTGCCTTGATTTTAGCTTTTTCGCAGTAATTTATTTTTAATCCCAAATTAAGAATTTTCACTTCTGAAAGCTTAAGCCTTAAAAAAAAGAAAAAACTAATTCACTTTGAAGTCTAATAATACTAAATGTGCTCAGATATATCTGACAGAAATAAGTGCTTAAACACAGGAACTACTTAAATTGGATATGACCACCTTGCATTCTTTCTGCCCCCAATAGCCTAAAACAGACAAAGACTCTTCCTTCCCCAGGTCTTAGTGTACATACCATTTCCTTAGGGAGGCCTTGTACAACCCTCTAGTCAAAGTTAGGTACCTCTGCTCTGCTCACCAGCACCCTGTACTTCCCCTATCCTAACACTTCTCATCTTTAAGAAAATGTTTATTCAATTACTATCCCTCTTTCTCCACTTGCCCCAGAAACTCATTGAGGGCAGATTCTTGAGTGGCCTTTTTTATAACTACATTCCCAGCAGCACCAAGCATAATGCCTGACACACAGGAAGTGCTCAGTAAATATTTGTTCACTATATGACATAATCTGCTCAGTCATCCATCCAGGCTATTCATAAGAGATTCAAGGTGGAAAAATAAATATGAATCATGACCAACGGGGAGTGAGTCTGTGTTCTAAGTTGGGATAAAGATCTACTCTTTCCGTACATAGTTTTTCCATGGTTTGGATTTTGGTGTTGTTTGCAGGGTTTTTTTTCATAATGTGAAGCTTTTTTTAATCCTAAAATATTTTTAAATTCAATAATAAATAGTTTTTTCTTCTATTTAATGGATCTCTGAGAGAGAAAACATAGTTGGAAAACAGAAAGAACATTTATTGATTCATAAATACTAAGAACCTCTTTATTGCCTAAGTATAATTAGACATAATTGTTAAAAGACATCTCTTCCTTGAAGATATTTCAGTTTTAGAACTATCGCAGAAGTCTTTTTAATTCTCCAGTGTTCCTGAAGTAGGCATTCATTTTGTGTTTGTTAGAAGGAATAGATGGGGAAAAAAGCATTATCTTAAATTGCATTGCCTCATTGAAAATCCTTCTTAATACATCTTGTCTATAATACTGATCAGAACTTCTCCACACTCCATCAGCATCTGGGAAAATTTTTCTCAATCCAATCAAAAGTAATTTAAATATCTCATCACTATCTGATAATTGATTAAGGCTTTATACTCTTTTTCTAACAAAATATAAATTTATAATTCTATCACTAAACATATATCACTCACCTATGAGGTTCCTGTTAAGAAATCATTCCAGGGCTAGCCCTGGTAGTCTAGTGGTTAAGTTTGGTGCACTCCACTTCTGAGGCCTGGGTTCGTTTCCCAGGTGTGGACCTATACCACTTGTATGTCAGTGGCCATGCTGTGGCAGCAGCTCACATACAAAAAGAAGAGGATTGGCAACAGTTGTCAGCTCAGGGCAAATCATCCTCAGCAAAAAAAAAGAAAGAAAAGAAAAGAAACCATTCGGTAAGAGTAGCAGTTTGGACTTCGAGTAACAGAAGATCTATTAAAATTCCTTTTAAAAATTAATAAATTTTATTATTTCACATAATAAGAAATAGGAAGAGTGTTTTGGGGAGTGGATGATTCTGTGATTCTTTTCATATTTACCCTCTGCTACCCTCAGCATGATGACTATTCATCTCAAAGCCACAAAATGACTTCAGAAGCTCTACACATAATATCTTCAGTCAACGGCCAGCAAAGTCCAAAAAAATTGTAGTTCCTTTCCTTTGTTGAAATAACTTTCTAGATCCAAGATGGAGCCACTCCTGCCTGGGGTGCCATGTCAGCAAACCAAAATTTAGATAACTTCTGTGTCCCTGTAAATACTCCACCTGACCAGAAATGCAGTATATCCAGTCAGCCAATCTCCAAACACCAAGCCAACTCTGGGCTGTATACTTACTTCCTTGTTCCTTCTCACTCCAGAGTTGAGTATGTGGCCCTAGCCAGTCAGATATTTTCTATTTTTCTTTTCCTTTTTCTTTATTCTTTATCATATGAAAGCTTCCTGCCTTCCACCCCATTTTACAGTTCTCTGAATGGAGACTGCTCTTTTCATGAAGTGTTAAATAAAGTTAATTTGTATCACCTAAATTGTCTTCTTTAACCATTTTTTAACACCTTGAATCTTTTTTCTTGAGAGAAGAAAACTATCTCAGAGTACGCCAGCAGCCACTCCCAGTCATGCTCATTCCTGAACCAATCATTGGCAAATTGGATGGAACTGCCAGAGTTGCCTTTTGCTAATCAGGATGACACTTGGTGCTGAGGAGGCACCTCTCCTCCTCCCCCAAGTAAATGGTTGTCTGGCATCTGGAAAATTTCAAGGTTCTGTTTGCAAGAATGGGAGACAATGGGAACTTGATAGTCAACCAAATGTATCTGATCCATGAGTATTTTTTCTCTGATTTTCCCATTTTAAAGAATAGAATTATGATCATAATTGTTGGTAGAGCTTCACTCCAATTAGGTAATTATCTTTAGTAAGAGCAAGAAGGATTTTTTAATTCATTAACTTATTCAGTGCATTTAAAAATGAGCAAGGTGCTAGAACAACTGACAAATGCATAGCCCCTGCTCTCACGGAGTTTCCACTGTAGCAGGGAATACTGACAAAATGTTAGCTAACAAATGAAAACATAATCCTATTTGAGATAAGTGCTATGAAAGATGAAATCATAATTAGTAAGAGGATAATATGGGGAGGAAGCACTTTGATTCAGTGGTTCAGACTTCTCTGAAGAGCTGACATTAAGCCTGAAAGTGACAGGAAATGAGTGTAGGACAGTCACTCTGAGCAGGAGGAAAAGCATGTGAAGGTTTTGAGAAAGGACAGAGGCCATGATGTGCGAGAAGAGACACATCCTCCTCTGACTCAAGAGAGAAGAAAGCAAGAATGGCTCCAGGTAAGCGGTGCCCTTTGAATAGTGTTGGGGAGGAAAAATTTTTCCTTCTTCCCTTCTAGGTTCATTGGCTGGTCTAATAATTAAATTGACATAAAACAGATTAATGGGAGAAAAATAAATTTAATTACATACATACAGGAGCCCCACAAAGACATGGGACTCAAAGACAGTTAGACAATTGAGGCTTATATACCATCCTGAGCTAAGGAGAAGGGGGTAGGGGTCTGGGGCTTCAACAGGTAGGAAGACAATTCATAGGAAGATGAGAAAAGAAAATGTTTGGTAAACAAATGTTCGCCATGCCATACAGGTAAGTCTTTCTGATATAAAAAGTTGTCTTTGGTAAGAGCTCTCTTCCTGATACAGAACCCCTATCTAAATTCTTTTAGGCAGTTAAGGGAGAGGTAAAAAGTTTTTCCTGGGTTTACTGGGTCTTAATTGCCTTCAACTCAAAACAACCCACGTGCTAAAATAGCACATTTTAGGGTGGCATATTCTGCTCCCCCTCAATAGGTTCTTTGTCTTTAGTGAAATAAGACATGGGGTGATTTGCCTTAGTATATTGCCATTAACAGAAGCCAAGTCCTTAAAAACAAAGGGAGAGAGATATTGCAAAGCTCCTCCAGGGGAGGAAAAATATCTTTTTACGTTCTCCACTGAGAATTTTGTAACAAAAGACAGATTAACAGCATACAAACTTATTAATACAAGAGAAAAACATATAAATTTGTTTAATATAGGTTTTACATGACATAGGAGCCCTCATGAGGAAATGAAGACCTGAATAAACAATGAAAACTGAGAGTTTTTATGCTAAGTTGGTGAAGAGTGGAAAGTCATGGAAAGATATGATAGGACAAAGGTGAGCTAAGTGTGGTGAACAGGGAGAAACTTAGCAAGGCCTGTTTGTTCAGACCCCTCTCAGTGTTCCTTCACTTCCTCGGAGACAAGATTGCTCCTTTCCTCTGGGTATAGGGAGGGCACCTCTCACATGAAGGTTTTATGACCTACTTAGGGGAAAGTCAGAAAGTCCTTCCTGCACATGCCATTTCTCAAATTCCTTCAGCTTGAAGTATTCAATATATGAAGGTGCCATATTTTGGGGTAATGTGTCCTGAACCCCATCATTCCTGTGGTAGCCACAGAATGAGCAGTGCTGCAGGAAAACAGGGCAGCCCTGAGGACCTAAGGAGCTATAACTAGGAACTTAAAAGATAACAAGACTCTCTCAGGCTTGCCTGCTCCCTGGGCATCAGCTTTACTCTCTCAGGCTTTCTTCTTGTAAAGCGTGATGTTGCTGTAGGCAACTCCGCAGGCAAAAGTTTACAATCCCACAAAAGAGAGAAAATGGATAATTCCCTATCATTTCCATCAAATCAAAACAAAAAGAAAACTGGCTTGGCACATCCCTGAATCAATCACTGTGGCCAGGAAAATGGAGCACTGTTATTGACTCACTGTGTCGTGCAGGTGGGGTCTGTCATCCAAAAGAAAAGGAGAAGGGCGTCGGGCACTGGCAACAGTTATTACACATGAGCTCTTCCAAAAAACAACTCAAGTGTGGCTTATAACTAAATCTACGCTATATTAAAAAATCATGTACAATTAATTTATGTAAATAAACTACAAAAATCCTCTACAATTCCAGTACCAAAGTTGAACCCACCTCACAAAGGAAGAATTGATAAAGTCTTAAGCCAGTTGTATCTTAGAGATGTCGATGCAAATAATCAATAAATCAAAATTTGGGGTAAGTTTATTATGAGCTAAGTCTGAGGACTATAGCACTGAAGCTTCCTTCCCCTAGGAAGTGGGGTGTCCAGTGTGGTTATATACATCTTGAAACAAAGCATACATCACAAAAGACAGGAATACCCCTTTTACAACAATCATGATATTGCTTTGCTAGCACAGCAGATCAGTAATTAATCCTTAGTTTCCAGGAAGAGATGCTTATCCTTAAAGAAATGCCAATATGGGGGAAGCCACATCCCTATTTTTAAGTGCATCATTCTTGTCTTTGGAACATTGTAAATGTTTAAAGCAGATGTACAATGCATGCTCCACAGGCCACGTCAGGTCTTTTGGAAAAACAAGGTCAGACTGAATTAGCTTTAAACCAAAAGACTTCCTATATACTCCACTATATCCTCTTGCTTATCATTTATCTATCAAAGAAAAGGTTTCCCACACTTATTTGGAAACTGTCCTTTCACTGTGCCAGTTCTATGATGCTAACTTATCTCATTTTGTATTCCAATTTATCCCAGATCCCACACCAGTCCTTGTCAGAATTTTCCCTCCCTGTGTCTATCTGCAAACGCTCAAATTTTCACCCTTGGTTTTTACTCTAGCTATTGCAGCTCCTAATTCACTACTCCACCAATTTGTGCAAAGATGAATCAGGACAAAATTACACATAAAATCATGGAAATGGTCAGCCTCGATCTTTATCACAAATTATACAATCCACATGCAATTCGCTTAATTTTGATTTAAAGTGTTAATAGTTTTTCTAATAGAAACAGACCCTGTGACTAACTATAAAATTCAATTTCAATTCAGATAGCACCACCTTCAGAATCATTATGAGATGATACAATTCAAAAAACCAAGCAAGCAAGCATAGCATTTACTCTGGAGAGTAGGAGACAGAACTGCGAGGTCAGATTCTCACCTGCTATGTTTTTCTCCAGCCCTGCCTTTACCCACGGTATTATGGTTTTCTATAAGCATATTTTCCAGAAAATTTCAATGTCTAGGGTTTCAGCATTTCAACTGTATTCACAAACATTGAAACCTGAAGGCTTAGCACAAAAATGTAAAATAAAATCTCAAGGTATTAGAATATTTTACTACTTATCCTCTTATGCCACATGACTTTATTTAAAAGTTAACAGAATCATTTACACATTTAAAGAAATGTCAAACAAACCTTGAGCAATACAGAAAATATGTAACCCACACTACAATGAAGAAGAGATTTCCCTTTTCCCTAATTATTGCAAATTCACGAGGTAGCTCCATCCAGTTTCCATAAATGGTTAAATGTTTTGATTAGAGGAAGTATTTATTGGTTGTTCTTTACAGTACATTAAAAATGGTTCCCTGCACCTTTAACTGTTAATTAGCTCAAGTATTTGGTTCAGAAACCACAGCCCTGTTTAGTGTGACCTCACTGGTATGGCATCTGGGCAATTATCTTTGAGATAATGAGCCTTTTCATCCATAACAGAACAACAACCTCTCACTTGGATTGCAAAAGATCAGAGCCAATCTGCTGCACAGCAGGGTCCCCGCCATCCCCTTTGTATCATACCTTATTTTCAAACTAACCTTTCACATCCTGAATTAATTAAAGTGTTTTCAGATTAAAAATTAATGAATTCAATTTAGCATCATTTGGGGGGATAATAGGCACAAAATATCATCCAAACAATGTTTTGGATCCTAATACCACAGCCTAAATGGGAAGGAAAACTACATCACTTACAGAATTTTCTGCAAGATCCTGAATTTGGTTACTTCAAGAAAATAAAGGAAAAAATAAATTAGAAAAGATTTAGTGATACAATGTGGTCAATGCTAAATTGGCATTTTGATATATTCTAATTTCATTCAAAAGTTAATTTGGAGGTTATGAAGTTTTCTATCAGGTTATGATGATGAAGTTTCTAACCTTTACCATCAATCACTTCTCCTTATTCATTTCCTGCCTTGCCATCTTACCTATTCTTCAACGCCAAACATGTCTCACCTTCTTATGTAACACTAAGCAAATATAAAAGCCCTTGCTCAAAGGGTCAAGCACTACTTCTTGGAGAGTTGTTGGAACCCCATTTCTTTCTTTATTTTTTATTTTTTTTAATTAATTAATTTATTTATTTTTTGTGAGGAAGACCAGCCCTGAGCTAACATCTGTTGCCAATCCTCCCCTTTTTGCTGAGGAAGACTGGCCCTGGGCTAACATCCGTGCCCATCTTCCTCTACTTTATATGGGACGCCGCCACGGCATGGCTGACAAGCAGTGCGTCAGCAGGCGCCCGGGATCCGAACCTGTGAACCCCAGGCTGCCAAGCGTGAACTAAACCGCTGCACCACCGGGCAGCCCCAGAACCCCATTTCTTTAAAAGGCTCTCTTTATAAGGAAGTTTGAGATGAATAGACTCCATGGAGGTATACTGCTAAAGAAAAATTATTCAGATACTTGTTCAAGACAGTGAGGAAGACTTTATTCAAGAAGGACTACTGCAATGGGAATTCTGCAGTAAAAGAGAGAGATTGGGCTCAACTCTGAATAGAATAAGGACAAGAGGAGATTTATAATCAAGGAGCAGGGTGGGGTCAGTGGATGGAAAATTACTAAGAGGAAACATCAAAACTAGGGGGATTCTTGGTAGACCAACTCAACAGGATTCTTGCTGAAGGCAGATCTGGGTTATAAGATATGGGGGGTGAGGGATGAGGTATTTGATTAGATATGGAGGGTGGGGAATTTTTGATAAACTGATGTACAGGAGGAAGAACTATTCCTCTACCCTCTAGGTTCTTCTGGCTAATCTAAGAATTAAACTGACATGAGACAGAACAGGAGAAAAATCAAACAAATTTAATAACATGTATACATGGGAGGAATCCAAGAAAACTGAGTAACTCAACAAAATGGCTGAAGCCACCAACTTAAATACCATCTATAGCTAAAGACAAAGGAGGATGTTCGGGGTAGTAGCTTGGGCCTTCAAAAGGAAGAAAGGTAATTCACATGGAGAAGGAAAAGCAAATGTTTGATAAACAAATGTTTGTTGTACCTTGCAAAAATAATGGGACATGGGGATGACTCTGATTAAATGGGCCTTGCTAGGTTCCTCTGTGTCTACCATACCTAGTTTATATCATACTATAGTTATCTTATGGTATTAGTTCCTTCCTGGAGCAGGCTTTTTATCTTAAATTATTTGGGGGGAAGGACAAAGTTTCTTTCTGAGTCTTTTGTTCTTAAAAATAATCAAGCCAAAGAAAGAAATTTTGGGGTAGCAAATTCTGATCCCCCACACTGACTTAGCAGGATTCTTGCTAAAACTGGACTAAGCCAGCCAAAGACAGAACCCAAGGTCAGGACCTAGTCAGAAGCCGGCTCAGAGAAGCTTGACTCAAGTTTGGTCACAGGAGATAGTCTTTTTGAAACTGGTGGACAGTTAGCTATTAATGATGAGGTACCTGATAACTAAAGTTTTTTCAGGCAGTTATCAATTGCAGCCTTTAGTTGTTAGCCAGCCCATTATTAACTGTGCTGTTTATTTTTAAAGTCATGTAGATAGGCAATGTATTATCTGACTCCCACTAGGTTCCTCATAGATAACATCTCTGATGCTTGGGTCACCACGGTAACAGGTGTCTGAGTTGTTTTTCAGGAACTAAGAGTCAACCCCTTGTCCAATTCAGGCCAGTTGAGATCACCAACTCATCAATTAGGCCTGCACAGATGACCAATAGTTGACCTCCTAAAGTCAGGGAGCTGAGAACTTCCCCCTCAGATCATGTTAATGCCATCATTTTGTGAACATGCGTCCTATGAAGAGTGATGAAGTCATGATGCCTGCACAGATCAATTACCTCACTTCTCCTCACCTCCACTCATCTATTCCCACACTTCAGACCACCCTGTCCCTTCATCCCAGAAATACCCCTAATCTCCTTTTGGGGGGGAGGCGGATTTGAAATTTGTTCTCCTGTCTTCTTGCTTGGCTACCTTGCGAATAAACCCTTCCTCTGCTGCAAACACATCATCTCATGATCACTTTTCATGCAACCAGCAAAACAAATCTGGTTCAGTAACATTTACCATATTAAAACCCTTTACTATAATCTTGAAATGATACAACAATCAGTTCTCTTACTGTTTTATGCTTGACTTGACTTAATAAGAAGGGAGGGATGCCAAGAAAAGTAATGCTAACCACTGTCTCCATTCCCTTTGTCTTACTCAAGTTTCTTTTTGTTGTGTGTAACAGAAATCCACTCAAATTAGCTCACTCACAAAAGAGGAAATTTTTCTAAGAGTGCTTAGTATAATCAAGCCTCCTGAAGAACAAGATCCAAGACCTGGGAAGGAATCAGAAGGCAAAGCATCTCTCTCTCTCCCTCTCTTTCCATTTTCTTTCTACAGACTAGTTTTTATCTCTAAGAGTGAATCTGACTTGACCACTTTGGTCTGCTGTGCACTACTGTTCAGAGTTGATTTTGCACAGGAAAGTAGCAACATAATATCAAGATGCTTATTGTTACCCATACTTATGGGCAGAAAAGTAAGGATTAGTTCCCTGAGAAAGAGGTTCTTGGCCCAGGCCACCAAAACAACCTGTTCCACCTGCAGATGCACATCACACTGCCCAGGACAGAGTGCCTATAAAAGGCTGGCACTCAGCCCTAGCAGATTCAGCATAAATTATGAAAATTCAGGGATGCCAGAGGGCAAATCAGTGACAAATGATCATATATACGGCCTCAACTGATACATCTTTATGCCACATTTTAAAGATTTTTTTTCCTGTATCTGAACTAGAAAAATATCTAGCACTGATTTTGCCATTGATGAGCCTTAAATCTCCTAAGGAAAGAAGTTGGAAAGAGAGAATATTTTTCTCTCTTCATATCATAAGAGGCATATTGCTTAGTCTCCTAGATGCAAGCAGGAATCAGGAATTAAATTTAGCTGGAATAATGATAATGCATCTTAAAAATCACACCTAGAAATCTGGCTAAGTTACATAAAACTCATATAACTTCTTTGCCCTTTTAAGAAAACTTGTTCCTGTCATTAGCTAATCTAATAAAAGGTTTTTGCTCACATTAGAAGTTATTTATATGCTTATTTTATAATTCTAAAACATGTGGCAGTAAAGTACATGCATCACATAAAATAACTAGAAAATGTTAATAGTTGATTAACAATTAAATTTAAAAAGAGAGCTATGGAAGATTGATTCTATTTTAATGCAGTAAATTTAGAGACTTCGCTCAGTTTCATTTCTTCTTTTCTAACAATAAATTCTTACCTTCGGCTATAATTTTTAAAGACCACTAAGTCGAACTTTGTAGGGGTCAAAACTTGGTATTTTAAGGGAGTTTTCCTTTGAGGAGGCCAAACTACAAGAATTAAATGCTTTACTCACTTAACATAAAGCTACATAGTAAAGGAAAAATACACAGTGAAGTCTCAGGAAATTCAAGATCTGCGGCTGAAAGCTATCTTCAAGTGATACAGGGAACAGGACTACATCTGTTTTATACGTGATATCAGGCTTTTCGACAGGTAACTTTAGGTTTTACAGGGAAAAATTGAATCTGTGCAATATTAAGTCAGATTAATATTCTTTCTATGATATTTCCACAATGGGAAATATTGCACAATTATTCTTATCCCACCTTCTACATCTCTCCAACCCTCTTCTGTAAACCTCCAAGGAAACCCTGGGCTTTGAAATCCATTACACTTGTGAATAACTCCAAAATGTAGGCACCATGATTATAGGTGAAAACCATAGTATACAGATCTCACACTAAAGCAAATTCCTGTGGTTAAAAAATAATTAATACTATACTTAGATTTCCTAGTCTAAGTACAATGCTCACTGGAAGTTTGTAGGTCATTATTTACCAGTTACTAGACACTGAGGTTATTTTAGTACGTTAGTATGTTGAAAAGCCCATAAATAACACCTTCCAGTTCTTTCCACAACCAATCAAGAAACCGCAGCATGACCACAGCCTGCTTCCTTATGCCTAAAAGGCATCTTTTGACTCTTCCTACCTCTCTCTTCCCACTGTCACCACCCTGGTCCCCCCCATCATCCCCCATCACTGCCTCCTAGAACTATCACAAGGGCCTCCTCACAGGTCTCCTTGCCCTCCTTGTTTCTCTCATTATCTGGATGCCAGAATGGTGCTATATCCTTGTTGACCTGCTAATCCCAGGAAAATAGTCCGATCTCTCTGTATCTGTGAATATCATTTCCTGTTTCTTTACTTCCTTCAATTCCTTTCTTTAAAAAATAACCAACAACTAAGAACAGTGCATATGTCTATTCCTTCTAATCTGGAAGAGCCTAATAAGTGCTCCATGGTAAAGAGAGGTCCCTCTTCAGCTCAGTGCTACCTAAATTACCCTCCCTATACAAGCATTCTCATTAATCCACTGGCATTTCACTCAGAGAGACCATACAGATGGGCTGATTTGGCAGACTGTGATGACATTTCATTTTCCTTATTGAACTAAAAACATCTTTGCCAGAAAGGGGTCTCTGTGTTTCACAGACTGTGGTCTTAGAAGGGTGTAATATTGCTGTAATAGAAATGAACTTTGGACTACCGTGTACCATATATTTAATAATGACTATCTAATCAAACAATGTAATATCTGACATTGATTAAAATAAAAATATCCCGAGCTCCAAAAAATCTCTTCATTTTTTAGGAAAAAAAATTATTTTAATCTTTTTGGTATTCTTCGGGGAATCAGTATTTAGGATTTCCTTTATCAACTATGTTACTTTCATAGTTACAAAGAAGGATTATTATTTTGGGTTGTTTTTCTTTTTACCTAATCAAATAAGTAGTTAATTTATATTACTTTCCACCTGCAGGTATTTCATTACCACATTGAAAAGGTGAGAAAATAAGTCATTAATATGCATAGATGCTTTCCTTAAGCAATTTAGAGGAGTGTATACAACAGGAACTCTTTCCAGATTTCCACCATTGCAAAGCTAAAAAATTATATTGAAATTCAGCTATTTAACCTTCATAAATGAAGTAACCTGCATAGCTAACATTAAATGTTTGATTTAATTTACTTGCAAAGGTAACTCACTGAGAAGGCATTTAACCTTAAAGTTAATGATATCAGATCTATTCCACAGTGTATGTGCCTCCAATTGCTTTCTACAGCACTGCACAAACTAATATTAAGTTCTCCTTTTAGTAATATCTGTGGGCAGGAGGGAGACATTATCCTCAATTATACCTGCATAACATCTTTGTCAACTTCAGATGCCTTCCACTTCAAGAGCAGTAAGTGAGGAAAATAGGGGCGGGACCCAGTTCATAGGAGATAACCTCTGAAAGCAGATTCAAGGAGAAACCTCTTAGATCCCAGCCTGAGTACCTGTTTTCAATTATGTTGAGGCCAGAAGGGCCTCCTTTTCCCTTTTGATATTTGTACCTCACCCACCTTTAGGATGATTAGGGGTTTTTTGTTTGTGTGTGTGTGTGTGTGTGTGTGTGTGTGTGTGTTTCTAAAGGGGGGAGGAGACTATAAAAGTACTAGAAGACATCTTTGGAGAATTTATCATAATCTCAGAGAAGAAAGACCTTTCTAATTATGATTTAAAACGCAGAAGTCCTAAGATTAAAAAGTGGATAAGTTTAACTACATACATATCAAACATTTCTTCTGCATGGCAAAATTCACCAAGCAAAGTCAAAACACATGACAAATTGGAGGAAAAACACAACCATGTCAAAAAGAGCTTATTTCCCATTTAATATATAGAGTTTGTGTGAAGCGGTTTCAAAAGTCTAATAGTACATTAGAAAAATGGCAAAGAGCATGAGCACGTAGATCAGTTTGAAGAAATAAATATGGCTCTTAAATGAATGAAATAATGCCCAAGTTCACTCATAGTAAGAGAAATACAATGGTTCCAAGATACTAGTATTTATTGTCAGACTGGCAAGGATCCACAGGTTTAATAAAATACTGTATGTGATGCTGTAGAGCAATGCACACTCATACAGTGCCAATGAGTATATGATTTCAAAACTCCTATGGAAGGTAATTTGTCAATATCCAGCAAATTTACAAATATATATACTCAGAAATTCCACGTCTAGAAATATATCCTATAGATTTTCTCATACATTTAGGAAAAGACATCCATTGTAATATTTTTATAGGAGCAAAATAAGCAAACTTAAATATTCACATACAGTGGATTTGTTAAATTAAGGAATATACATAAGAACATACTATGCAGTCATTTAACAAAGAATGAAGAAGCTCATTATATATTAAAATAAAACGACCTTCAAAAGGTACCGTTAAGTTTAAAAAAAAGCAAGGTGTGAAGCAGTATGTGTAGTAATAGTATGCATATATTTGTCTAAAAAATAGGGAAAAAAGAATATTAGATAATAAAGATGCCCAAGAATAAATGAAGGACACAAGAAACTGATAATGTTAGTTTGCTGCCCTGAGAATTGTGTACCTGAGGGACTGAGGTGGAAGGGAGACTCATGATGAACTTCCCTTGTATGTTTCATTGTGAAGGATATAATCACTACCGATACAGAAAATAAATAATTTTAAAAATTAAAAGAAGGAAGCAAGTGCATAAAGCTATTGCCTCAAATAAGGCATGTAAATTCTCTATGAATTTCACTTATTAACAGTCTAACTCTTATCACAATGAAACAAAGATAATCAAAATTCTTTTGAAAAACAAAATTAAGAATGCCCTTCTGAGAACAACTGTTAGAGTTGCTCATGGAAAGTCTCCTTTCTGTCGAATTCTAAATGCTTTCTCAGCACTTTCCTCACTCCCTGCCTCATCTCCCCTCACAGAATAAGACATCATTGGATAATTTCTTTAGGAAATATAGGTAAGGACTTAACAACCCTTGCCCAAGTTCTATATGGAATCAGCCCAGGCCTGCTCAATATCGAGTTGCAGGCCTTCTGGCGACATAATTACTACGTTTCTCAAATAGGGAGACCTTGTCTAACATATGGCATTGCATTGGTACAGGACATTTTAAATGGGTTCACTTAGAAAATTGGGGACACAAAACAAGAGAACTTTTTAATGTCCGGTTAGAGATTTGATATGAAATTAAGTACTTTTAGGTTTTTTTCTATTGTCTTTATGTTTGATTTTCATGGTTGCTTTTGTTTGTTGGTTTGTTTTTAATATAGAAGTTCTTTACTTATTGGCCGGAGAAAATGTGCAGTGCTAACACAAAGAGCCGTGGACTGTTCTCCAAGGTTAAGCCATGGAGGAAATGGGATGGGCAGAAGAAGCAGGATTTGGCAGTAAAGGCAAACGTGAATGAGGCAGGTGCATGTTAATTTCAATACTGAGTATGGTCCAGAGATGGAGGGTGTCTGGGAGGGTGGGAAGTAAAATGTGACTCTAATGATTACTAAAAAATTATCACTAAACTGCTTGGCTATTTTTGAAACATAAAATTATCTCCAGTCCAACAGGACTGCAAGATATATATTATCATAATTGAAAATAGGTGGCTTTTAAATACCACCTGTAATAGCAATGCAGGACAAGCTAGGGGTGCATTTAGAGAAACGTAACATATTTAGCCCACAGAAGAGAGGCCATTCCGATAAAAATAAAAACTCAGCCAGAGAGATAATTCTCCACATTTACATTTTTGTGGGCACAAAAAATTTTCCCTCTGGCACAAAATCTTTCTCCTCATAAACTCAAGCTGAGCACAATATGTTCCTTCTTCATTCGTTTTTTTCTCCCGGCACACGGTTTGACATTGGTTTGTTGTCATTAGCATCACCTTCAACAAATCATTTTCTTCACTTGTCCAATTACAGACGACATAAAAATGCCTGTCTTCCATGTTTCTTATTTCAACACTGGACTTGACATGACTCTACTCTAAATCACAGAAACCTCTTGTCAGTTTCTATGACTTAGAGTTAATTTTCGCTCGGCTTTCTCTTCTTTTTATTTCACATTTCTTACGGGTAATGGCCAGAGTGAAAATGATGGTTTAAGAGCTTCTCTCCTTCAGACCCCTACCTTCCTCACCATGGATTTATAGCACACTTTTCCTCAGGGAAATTTTAGTATATCTCCCCTCCACTCAACAAAAAAGAGAAAAGACTGTCATAAACGGTATAGATATCCTCTTACTCCCTTTAGGGACAAGGTCCTTTCCTTATACCAAAATGTAGAACAGCTACCACAATCAATGAAGAAAGTGGAGCATTTGATGTCCTAAGAAGGAACTCACAAGCATTTCTACTCATTTCATTCTACTGCTCCCAAAACAGGCTTAGAAATGTACACACAACTACCTCTGTGACTGTAATCAAGGTAAATACACAATGACATTGGCAAGTCAGGGAAGTAAGAGATTACTCTCTATTCAAATGAAGATAAACATTTAGTAAAGAGGAGACAAACTAACTTAAATTTCACCAAATTAAAGTTACATGTTTTTAATCCTATTTCTACATAAAGGGAGCAGGAATGAAAATATTGGGTAACTACTTCAAGCAGAAAACAAACTAATAAAATATTTGTGTATGTTGTTTCAGTGCTTATTATTTTGGCCTCCCTTGAGGTGACTGGTTTTTCATTTAGACCTTCCATTTTCCTTTTCTTTTCTTTTTCTTTTTTCTTTTTTGGTCCTCTTTTTAAGGTTTTTAAATGCCTGGCTTGCAGTACACACTTGTAGATTTCCATGGGAACCAGTATTCACCTTGAAATATTAAAATAATATTCTAACCAGCATTCTGAAACACCTCTGGGGCTCCTATGTAGCTCTGCTCAAGCCATTACAGTCGGGCTTTTATAGGTGAATTTCAGAGCTCCCTTGGATTAGCAGAAAATGTGAGTGTCTTGAAGATGAAACATCTTTCACTGCCAGTATCTCCTGCTTGTGTATACTTTATCTTTGATTCTGTGTGTTTTTATGTTACTTCTTTTAAGAAAAAAAAACATGTCATCACAATTGAGTCTCCAGGAATTTACTTCCAATTCAATTTATGCTAGCCTAAAGTCTAAACTCTAGCCATTTTTTAAAATCCAGAATAAAAAAATATTCATTGGAAGTAATAACGTATCAATCCCCAAGACTATCTCAACTGTAAATCGCTTTTATAATTTATTAATTAATTATAACATCTTCACCAGAAATCACTGATTTAAACAATTTCTTTTTAATGCTAATTGCTATGTTGGGAATATCAACATGCACTGATTTAGGGAAAACATTCAAAGCCATTTTACTGAGTGCAAGGGAAATATGTTCCTTATATTACATGGATGCTATTTAACCCCACATCGTGCTACAGGGTTTGATACGAGCCGTGTGTTAAAGAAGCTTGTGCTGTTTAGTATGTTAGCCAACAGCCACGTGTCCACTGAGCAGTAGAAAAGGTGGCTAGTCAGAATTGAGATGCGCTGTAAATGTAAAATACATACTAGATTTTAAAGACTTAGTATACATTCACACCAGAAAACAAGAAAGGAATATGTGAGGTGATGGATGTGTTAATTACCATGATAGGAAGAATCCTTCCACAATGTTTACATAGATCAAATCATCACGTTGTACGCTTTAAATACCTTACAATTCTATTTGTCAATTATACCCCAATAAGCCTGAAAAAAATTAAAGATTTAGTATACAAAAAAGAGTGTAAAATATCTCATCAATAATTTTTATATAAATTATAGGTTGAAATGATAAAAGTTTGGGTGCATTGATTTAAATAAAATATATTATTAAAATTAATTTCACTTGTTTCTTTTTTTGATATGGTTACAAAAAATTTTTAAATTGCATATTTGGCTCATATTGTACTTCTACTGGAGAGAACTGATATAGACATTTTAATGGTATCATGCAAGAAATTAGGATCATTTTTCTTTACCACTATATCCCGAGGCCTAGCACATGTTCTAAATACCCCCAGTCCCTGGCATAATATAGGTGCTCAGTAAATATTTATTAAATAAAATAACAAATGAAAATGAATAAACAAGTTCTTAGCTATTAAGTATATTTCCTCCAAGGAAATCGAAATGTCCCATAAATATGCAGAAATGAATAATTTGCATGTTTGAGGCCTAAAGGAAGGCAAGTGCTAAGAGAGATAAATTTGGAAAGAAAATAAATTGTGCTTAAAACAAAGAGTAAATATTGGTTGAAGTTGCAAAACCAAAGGCAAAGAAAGAAGAGATATTTATAAGGTGTAATGAATGTGAAAAAAAACATATATATTGTTTCTAAGGAAAATAACAATGTAATTGAAAGATCAATATAATTTACGTGAATTTGGGGCCATTTATTTTGAGAGTAATTTGTACAAAGTCATGATTTAAGTAAAATTTGACTCTAATATATTTAATAGTTTCTGAATGGTATAAAAAGAAAAAATGGTTTAAAAAGTGCAATAATGGGGACTAGTGACATCATACCTAAGCTGGCTATAAATACTAACTAGGCAAAATTTGCCTTTGTTTAGAGCTTCAACTAGAAACAAATATCCATCAGTTTAACCAGCTATTAGGAATAAGTTGCAAGTGAATGATTTATCATGGGGGGCATTCTAAATGTTGGAAAACGAATTAACAATTTGGAAAATCTTCAAAATATTTAATGAGAGAAATCTCTAGAGTTAATTTTGATTGTGTAGCAATAGGACACTAAATATCTAGACTGGAATAATGGTATTACTAGCTGCAATAGATATCATTTTTAATATCCACCAGTCGCTGTCCTAAGAATTTACATAAATTAACTCATTTAATTTTCACAAGAGCCAGCCCTGGTGGTTTAGTGGTTAAGATTCAGTGCTCTCATTGCTGCAGCCCAGGTTCATTTCCTGGTCAGCGAACCACACGACCCTTCCATCAACTGTCATACTGTGGTGGCTGCGTGTTGCTGTGATGCTGAAATATATGCCATGGGTATTTCATATACCAGCAGGGTCACTCATGGTGGACAGGTTTCAAGGGACCTTCCAGAATAAGACAGACTAGGAAGAAGTAGCTGGCTACCCACTTCTGAAAATATTGGTCATGAAAACCCTGTGAATAGCAGTGGAGTATTGTCTGATAAAGCACGAGAAGAGGAGAGGACAGTCCAAAAAGACCAGGCAGGGTTCCACTCTGCTCTACACAGGGTCACTAGGAGTCAGAACTGCCTCCACAGCAATAACAACAACAAAATCTTCACAACAACTTCATGATGTAAAGACTATGATCATTCCTATTTTACAGATAAGAAAAGTGAAACAAGAGATTAGCTAACTTGCCCAGTGTCGCACGGGTGAGTGGCATAGCCTGAATTCAAAGCCAGGCAGTCTGGCTTTAGTAATCTTGCTTCTAATCACTCTGCTATATATTTATGAGAATATGTCATGTGATAGGTCATTTACATAAATTACTCATTTAATCTTCACACAGTTCTATAAGGAGCTGCAATTATTACCAGTTAAAAAAGTCAGAGAGGTTAAGTCTCTAGTCCAAAGTGACCCATTAGTAAGTATCAGAATCAAGATTTGAATCCAGATCCATGTGACTCCAAGACTTGTTCCACTACTAACTACATCATACTGAACAAATAGAGCCTACAAGTGACTTTGAATAAGTCTTCAGTCTCTAAGTACCTATCAGTTACCCACTTTGATTAAGGTGGATTACTTAGATTATCTGTACCAAGAAATCTGAAGCACTTTCTCTTGTGAAAGTAGAACAAATCCAATGTAGGAGAAACTGGTTATTTTCTCTTAAATATTTTGCTCTTGTGAGATTGTACAGACCTGTACTCTAGTATTTGTTATATGTTCTTATTTTCAAATCGTATAGCATCTGCTGAAAAAAGTATAAAACAATGTATACAAAGCTATGAACAGTACAAGGATAGAGCTCCAGGACCCTGGAGAGCTCCACCACGTTACAGTCTGCCTCTTCCACAAAGGATAGCTGGATTTTGAGAAAACATCTGCAAGCTGCAGAAAACTCTTCTCCCAAACAAAGGAAATTTTCTATGTTCCTTGCAACCTGACCACAAATACATAATAAGTCCCAAAGGTCAGTGAACAGCTAAAACAAGGAGATATATGGTTATCTCATTTTTTTTTTTAAGAAATAAAATGAAGGAAAAGTGAAGGGAGGCTAATGCTAATTGTGCTGAAGAATTAGAATGCAGGAAAGTTAAAAATAAAAAGTTACTCTTCCCCTAGTAACTATAACTTGGCATATTCTATATAAGGGCATAAATATAACAGCAAATACAGTACATAAAATACTATCATGTGTGCAAGGAATGAATAACAATAGCTGGGAAGATCATAATTTTGACTTTCTTGACTTTTATGAGTTTAAATTCTCAGCCACAATGTTGCATTAATACATATAAGTTTTTTAACCAACTTGACTTAATTTTTGCCTCTCTCTGTGCAGTTGTCCTCTGGGTTTTCTTGGCACCATGTAGGCTACAGCAGTAACATTTGAACATTGACCTTCCAAATTTGATTCTAATTCAAGTCTTGACCTTTAAGGGAAAAAAATGGGAGGAGTGAGTATTTTATCTTGGACCTCATTAAACACGGGGAAGAAAGTAAAGGGAAAGCTTTCAACTGTGCATGATTGTTAAACAGTGGGAGAATGCAGAAACTGCTAAATAAAAGAAGTCACGCATTGAGCCAGAAAAAAAGCTGAAGCAATCGTTTAAACCAGCACACTACTGTTTTTTATTTAATGCTGAAGGGTGTTTACAATGCTGTGATTGCTGGAGAAAGGTTAATCCAGATGAGTAAAAGAGGAGTGGTCTATGAGACTTTCACACCAGCTTTTTGCAGTGAATATTTTAGTAACCAATGTGAATCCATGTCAGCAGTGCAACCATCAAAGGAAACAGGAAATAAAGCAAATATTACCCTAAAGAATGAATTTTGACTTAAAATAGAGGCAGCAGCATTTTTATTGCCCTCTGCTGTAGTGATGATGGGGTAGAAAGCAGTTTTCATCAGAGTAAAGTGCTGTTTTTGAGGTCCTGTATTCTCAACTCACCAACCTATTTGCGAACTTGAGAGTTAGAGAGAAGTAAATACCTCCACTCATTCTCCTTCCAGCTTTCAATTAGTGTCTTTTCTCCCATGAGCTTCAAACTATGGTAACAATTCTCTCCTTGGAGAGTATTACCTTGCTTTGCATCAAGCTATGTCAAAAACTATTCAATATTCTGAGCAGCTCCACCAGGGCACATGTTCCTGTCTTATTTCCTTCCCTGGAAAGTATCCGTATTGATCTCTCTAAAACCTTGGGGCCAAATGAAAATAGGAGGAGAGGCATTCTGTAGGGAGAAAAAAATGCAGATTTGTACTGTCCCCTCCATTTTTTTTCTTGCTTTCCAGAATATCAGTGCAGACAGAGCAATATTGGAAACTCAACGTTATTTTCTGTCTCCCTTCTTCCCCAAGGCTATGTTAATAGCAACCATTTGTGTTCCTGCCTTTAGAACTTCAGGACCAAAGATCAATCAGAGTCATTGTTTTGACTTTTCCTTTGAAAGAATCTCTACCCAACCCATAAATAAAATGCAAATTTCTCCTACTGTTGTTCAGTGTTACTGATTTCTGTGAGTAATTACTTCAGCAATTCAAATTTGTTTGAGTTCAGTTTTTTGTGCCCAGTTAACATTGTTCATGATTTTAAACTCTGTTAAAGAAAAAATTATTCAGACACTTGTTTAAGATGATAAGGTAGACTTAATGTAGACTTTAAGATGATAAGGTAGAGCTACTACAACGGGGTTTTATAGTAGAGTACAGAGATTAAGCTCAACTCAAAATACAACAAAGACAAGTGAAGGTTTATAGTCAAGGAGCAGGGTGGGTGTCAGTAGATGGAAAATTGCTACAAGGAAATATCAAAGACTGAAGGCAGGCAAGGGTGATAGGAATCAAGAATGGAGGAGAAGGAATTTGACCAGATCATCAAGGGTAAAGGATTTTCTTTTCTTTTCTTTTTTTTTTTTTTTTTTTGGTGAGGAAGTTTGGCCCTGAGCTAACATCTGTGCCAGTCTTCCTCTATTTTATATGTGGGATGCTGCCACAGCATGGCTTGATGAGCAGTCTGTAGGTCCGCACCTGGAATCACGAACCCGTGAACCTTGGGCCACTTCAAAGCGGAGCACATGAACTTAACCCCTATGCCACCAGGCTGGCCCCAAGTGGAGGGGATTTTTGATAAGATGACCCAACAGGATTCTTGCTAAAATTGGACGAAATAGGCCAAGGTCAGAGCCCAAGAGCAAGTCAAAAAGATGATTCAGAGGAGCCTAACTGATGTTTGGTCAAAAGAGAGAGTCTTCAACTCACTTTTTAAAATTAACTGCATATTTTTAGGGAAGAAAAAGAAAATATGATAAGGCATGTTCAATACAACATATTACTCTAATGGTAATATGCATTGCAACCAAATATATTTTTGATACTGTGATTTTTATATTCATGATTATTTTCAGAACAAATTTTATTAATAAAAACATTCCGATATCTTCTATGTAAAGTAATGCCAAAAATCAGGGAAAGAAAAAAGCCTCTAAGCAAATTGAATAATTGGCTTACTATCTGAATGATAACTAATAAAATGTTACACTTACAAAGTGTTTTATATGTTAAGCTATTTTCACATAATACTACTACTGCTAACTTACATTTACTGGGTGTTAATAAGTGTCAAGCCCCCTACTGATCACTGTAAATATTATCTCACTTAATTCTTTTTAGATAGGTATTATTATTACCTCCATTTAAGTATAAGAGAACTGAGGCTAAGAGCATTACAAAGATATTAAATGTTAGTGTTAGGATCTGTGGGGACCAGAATTGGCCACCTCAAGATGTGTCTTTCTACCTTGCTTATTTCACTGAGGAAGGCTTTGACTTTCCCTGCCCCCACTAACTGTCTGAGGGGATTTGGGATGGAAAGCCTGTCCCTGGGTTGGGCCTGCACCATGGATAACTCTGTGTATCGATAGACTGGGAGGATCTTTGCTGGGCCCATTCTTATCAAAGTTCTCTTTACTAGACACTTACATTTGTAAGACAAATATCCTTTTGTAAATGTATCTCCTTCTCTGTACCAGGAAGAAGGGGGGATGACTTTATCTCTAAAAATCTTAGTGCAGAAGGCAAAAACTTAAATCTGCATGCTCTTGTTTACTGTGCTTTTCTTATAATCCCTCATGGCTAACAACCCCAACACCCCCAAAATCTTCCTTTGTCTATATAAGAGGAGAACCTCTGCCATTCTGTCAAGAGATACTCAGTTTCCCCGAGTATCTCCCATGTATACATGTTATAAAGATTTGTTTGATTTTCTCCTGCTATTTGGCCTCATGTCAATTTAATTTGTAGCCCAGCCAGAAAGGACCCAGAGTGGGTAGAGAATGCTCCTTCTCCCCTTCAGATTCAAACTCAGATGTGCAGTGAGCCACTCTGGTATAACACACATCCATAACTTCATTTGATATTTTGTACACTCTTATGAAACTGTTAGGAAAGCAAACCTTATTTCTGCTTGACAAATGTGCAAACTATAGAAAGAGAGGGAATGACATTGTGGTGGATCAGAACTTGTCACCCCAAAATTTGTCTCTCTGGTTTGATTATTTTTAAAAACAAAAGATTCAGAAAGAAACTTTGACCTTCCCCCTAACTGCTTAAAAGAACTTAAGATAAAAGGCCTGTTCCAGAAAGGAGCTATCATCATAGATAACTATAAGGTAGACAGGGAGGAACCTAGCAAGGCCTATTTGATCAAAGTCCTCTACATTTTCCATTGTCTCTGCAAGGCATGGCAAACATTTGTTTATGAAACACTTGCTTTTCCATTTACTTGAATTGCCTTCCTCCTCTGTGAATTCCAAAACCACTACCCCCAGCATCCTCCTTTGGTTTTGGCTGAAGATGGTATTTAAGGTGGTGGCCTTAGCCATTTTAGTGAGTTACTCAGCTTTTCTGGGTTTCTCCCATGTATACATGTTATTAAACTTTGATTTTCTCCTGTTTTTCTGTCTCATATCAATTTAATTCTTAGACCAGTCAGAAGAACCTAGAGGGTAGAGGACTATTCCTTCCTCCCCTACAACATAAAAGGTTATCCAGCTAGTATGGATAGGACTAACATCCAGGAACATGATTCCCCTAAGTGCACTGATCTTTTACTCATTCCATGTGCTTTAGCTGTGCATGGTTTTAATGTTCTTTTAACCATGATTGTGAGTGGATATTTTGAGAAATTCAACTTCATAACAAATCAAAAAAGTCAAATTAAAGTAAGTTACCATTGCCTATAAAACGAACAGTGACTTTCAAATAATAATATCCAATGTTGAGTCAGCATGGTAAAATTGGCAGTCCTCTATACTGCCAGCTGAAAGGTAAAAAAATACAAGTTCTCTAGGAAGGTTTTCATAATATGTAGTAATAGCTTTAAAATATTGACACTCTGACCAGTAAGCCCACTTCTAGGAATCTCTCCTGATGAAATAATCTGAGATGTAGATGAAGATTTATTTATGGAGTTATTCATATCAGCACTATTTTAAAATAGCAACAAAAATCTGAAATATACTAAATATTCAACATTAGGAAAATAGATAATTTATGGAACAGTTATGCCATGGAATATTATGCAGCCAATAGAAATGATATTTCCAAAGAATTTTTAATCACTTATTGACATTTACATACAAAACTGTGTAAACAATACTATTCCAATATTGTAATACATAAAATATATTGATCTCTGTAGATACTGTAAATATAAATATGCACAGAAAAAAATGGAAAAACAATGTATTCTGATATTAACAATGTTTCTCAATAGGCTTACAAACAATTACCTTTACTTTATACTTTTCTCCATATTCCAAATATGTACCAGTGCATGTATATCTATTTTTTTGTCTGTACAAAACAAAAATTACTATTTTAAAGAAAGAAATTTCTAATTAATTCAAAAACAGAGGGAGGAGTTTGTTCCAGAATTGTCAATAATTTGAAATACATATTTTTCAAAAAAGTGAAGTTTTTGTCTTTCAAGTTCAAAATTAGGCTTATGTAGTCTCTTATAAGTCATTAAAGATGAAAAGATAATTTCAATCAGCTTTTCAAAGTGTGGTCTATCTAAGTTTATATGCAATTATGTTGTTCGTAAATCAGTATTCTAGAGTACTTAAAGAAGTTTACATTTTTCCCAAAAAATGGTAAAGATTTCCTTTGTGATATTATTTATTGTATGCAGTTGCTTATTTTCTTTCACCATACCCCATATCCTGCTTCTCTCATAAAATAAAAGTAAACTTCAGGGTAAGTTATGTTCTTATCATAAGTCTAAATTGAAAAATCTAAACAAATTATCTAAAGATTTTTAACATGTTGCTAATAACTCTTAAAAACTTTCTTTTAGAGAAGTAATATGTTTTCTACCTGTTCAAAATAAATTTTAGTTTAAATAATGTGTTTTGAAGCCTGTTATTTAGAAATAATTGGGAAATTTACAGTCAAGAGATTCAAAAGTTACGGTTTTCAATATTTCTATTCAGAATTGTTTACATGTATTTTAAGGATGTATAATGTCATCAGAGTATCAGGGTTAACTTAAATTTTCTTTAAAATTCTTTTCTTTTCCACTTTTAAAAGCCATGATAATTTTCAATTATCAGTAGCAGATGTTATTATTAGAGCTTTGTCCCATATGGCAAGTACACTGGGAAATGGACAATCAATGTAAGAATCCTCAACATCAAATCATCTACTTTACATATTCATACAGTGAAGGCAAATATATAATTATGGTTCATAGTCATGTATTTTAAAAGTTCAATTTTTTATATTAAATCATATAGGCAAATGTATCCCGAATATATGTATGAGAGGAAGAAAATAATGTCAAATAATTCTGAATTACTGAAAAAACTCTAGATGTTGTCTTCAAACACATTTCAATCTCAGAATATTTTTATAGGGGCAAGTTTGAGATAAAATGCTCTCGCCTTTTTATGTATAAATAATAGTTGTTTAGTGTAGTTTTTATACCAACTCTCTAGAAAGAAGAGAGGAAGAGAGGCTTTGAACAAGGTTACACACTTAATTTATTTCCCTCATGAATTCTCTGCTACCTTCTAGGCCTTAAAAGGTAGAAGTTGGACATTGACAGTAATTATTTTGGATTGCACTGCATGGAGGCAGCTGAGTGTAATTCTATACTTCAAAGAAGTGCAGCCATGTGTCACTTTCAACAACCATCATGAATATAACTTGAGGTGTTCAGGGATGCCTGTAGAGAAGTGATTTGTGTAGATAAGTGATTTTTCTTTAGATGTCAGATGTAACCACATGCATGTACACATATAGGTTTTAAAAAAAGAATAAGTAGAAAATTGTGACTACGAACCAAATTGTCTTTTGAAACGCTGAATCAAAATGAGATTTTTAAGTGCACCATTAAAATGAGTTAAAAAAATACTGAAAGGAGTACTAAAATAGATGTTGAACTTTTTTAAACCAACAGTATATTGGCAAGATGGCTTTCTTTTGATTCCTCACAAAGGCAACCCTGCTGAATCTCAACTCTGTATAACTGGGAAGAAAAGTCTCTTCATCTCCTAGAGCTCATGAACTTTGCTTTTGTCTTCAAACTACAGCAAGATCTGAGTATAAAGCAACTTTCTTTTAGTGAGAACTGTCAACCTGAAAGCAGCATGTTCTAATTCTCTTAAACATATACACATGTGTGCTTTTTACACACACACACACACACACACTCCCATATCATTTTATTAAAACCAAATCATTCAAGCCTTGACATTCATTCATAAAACACTTGTAAGCAATTTTTACAACAGGCACTGGACTAGAGACTGTGGTTTTAGGATGAATAGGGTGCAAAAGGATCCTGTCTTAGTGATTGAGACAGACTTGTGATCAAATACTTTAATCCCTAACCAACCCCAAGGTTACATTACTGAAAAACACAGATATTGGCAATATTCCTGGAAAGATGAGTTTCTCATGGAAAATAGGGGGTAAAATCACAACTTTTTTTAAACAAACACAAATACAAGTTATGGAAGTCACCTCCTTCCAAAACAGAGAAATAAGTGTTAAAAATCTGCCTGAGATGGTAATATTTTCCTAGGCCACCATCTTCTATTATTCAGGATAGTAGTGTTTCATCATGATCTGCTAAGACAAATTCCTTCATAAGTTTTATGTTTTGTTTTTTATTTTTAAGTTTTGAAATTCGGCTTTACCTTATGTCTTTTATTATTGTGTAATGGGGTAAATGAGATATTAACTGAGACCACTTTTCTTCAGGCTTTCTTGTCTCTATTCTTTTCTCAGAGGAGAGCTGGTTTAGCCAGGCAGAGTCAAATTTGCTGTTTTAAGTCCCAAAATATGCCCTTGAATCCTATATAGGAGAATAGCAGAAACAATAATCTTCAAGGCCAAGACTTTCATTGGTAAAAGCCAGGTTTGGGGAGAAAAAAATGTACCTCTCATTGGGAGGTATAGCAAAGAATTATGGCCATCTTTAATATACAAAATGTAGTCATTTATTTTTGTCAACTAACATACCTTCATTACTGAGTATACATATCATCTGATAGAAAGATAAGTGAACTGGGAGCCAAAATAGTTATACTCTAAGATCAAATCTGCCACCAATGAGCAGCCTTAGTCAAGGCATTTAGTTGTTCTGAGACTCACTTATCTCACACATAAGGTGTAACAATGAGCAAGGGATATCTAAGGCCACTTTCAGTTCTAAAATCCTAATATATGAAAAATAGTTGCTATACTAAATCCTGAGAAAGAGATAAACATATATAACCAGACATTGGGCAAACTCCACCAAGAGCTTAAAATACATATGTAAAATCAGGACAAATATATAGAAATACAGTTAAAAATACAAAACTTGTCCTAATATTGGTTTCTAAACACTTTTTCTCACCAAAAAGAAAAATAGCTTCTTGAAAAACTGGCTAATTCCAGGGCTATGGCAAGGAACATCAAGATGAGACTAGATCATTACGGTGAGCTAGAAAGGAAATACCAAAAAAATTATGAAGATATGTCAAAGGACATAGAAGTCAGTTTGAAATAGCTCCCACTAGGCAAATCTAGCAAAATGTGGACATCAAAATGAACAATAACACTAATGACTTTTATGAATTATAAGAATCTCTGAATTCATACTAAAAGTAAAAGAGAGATAAAGAAAGCTCTTCCTTGCAGTAGAATGTAAATTAATAAGTGTAGAATGAATGATAGACATAGAAAATCACCATTTATCACCATTATAATCAAAAATCATAAATGAATGCTAAAAACTATTGAGTCAATGTTCAATGAGGAACAGAATATTTACATAGCCACAAAGTATCTTCACACAGAAAAAAAGTAACATTGTAGTGGTGAAAACTAGTGGATACCACTTTACTTACTAATCAAAGTTATCATCACCACCAATTGTCAGACAAATTGACATCATGTGTCTTCTGTCTTCACACACAGAGAAGTGTACAACATCACTTAAGTAATATTTTTGCCCAAAAAACACACTCTGAATTTTATCATTAAGAAACAACAGACAAACTCAGATTAAGAAAGGTTCCACAAAACAACTGACCTGAACTCTTCAAAATGTCAGTGCAATAAAGGACAAAAACAAAACAAAACAAATTACAACTGCTGAGGAACTGTTCCATATGGAAGGAAACTAGGAGACTAAAGAAACATGACAATTAAATGCAATGCATGATACTCTATTGGATCCTGAATCCAGAAAAAATGTTTCTATAAAGGACATAATTGGAACAACTAGTGAAATTTGAATATGTATTATATAAGAGTTTTGGTTCAACATATAAACAGCTTGGAATTTATAGCTCCATTCTTACAACAAGAAAAAAAACTGAACAAACTAAAATCAACTACTTTTATTAGGTCCATGAAAGAATTGAAGTCATAGGGCAAGCCACAATCCTGAAAATCGGAAAAACAGGTGAATACAGAGAATCACAATTTACCAGGAGCAGAAGCCTATAGTTGAAGTCAGTCAATGCTGATAGGACCACTTAAACTATGACTAATAAATTGCTAGAGGCTTAGTGTGGATGAGCTTGCAAGTTAAAAACTCAAGGGAACCCAGTCTTAGGGGGCCTCCCACACTTTGTGAGATATACATCCAGGAGTGGCACCATGTTCCCAGAGTGAAGATCGCACAAAAATCCCCTTATGCTTCTGACAGGGAGGGAAGAAAGTAACTATTTGGGGGAGGGAGGAACAGGGAGTGACTGCTTAATGAAACTGGGTTTTCTTTTGGGATGATGAAAATGTCTTGGAACTAGACAGCAGTGATGGTTGCATAACACTGTGAATGTACTAAATGCCATTGAATCGAACACTTAAAAAAAAAAAGAAAGTAACCATTTTGGAATAATCCCAGAGCATGGTGTTCTACTTGACAAAAGACTGCCCTGGGAAATTACTTTGCAAGAGCTTAATCCACTTGGGTTTTACCAGAGCCTAACTGACTTGAGGGAAGGAAAATACCCAACTCCAACCCCCTGTAGGCTTCCCATCTCACTTATGAAGGGAAAAAATTCTGAGAAGCACTTGTGTATATCACAGCCCAAGGGCACAGACTCACTAAATGATTGAGACATAGATAAAGGAAATCAGCAAGATGGCAGAATAGGAAACTCTGAACCCTCCTTTCCTCCATGGGCACACCAATTCAACAACAATTCACAGAAAAATTCCCTTTGTGAGAAATCCAGAAACTAGTTGGAAGACTTCTGCACACCAGGAAAGCATGCCAAATACATTGAAACCAGTAGGGGAATTTAAGACATCTTCTCATTATAATCCCTACCCCTGGCATACCACCATATAATTGGGAGGAAACCCTCAAGCTCTCAGCTTCTCCCTGGGGAGGGAAAGAGTTGGTCTACACATCACATACCCCAACTTTCCTGGGGACTCCACAAAAGACTGACTTTAGAGTTCTGACAGCACTCAGCACAATCTAGACACCTAAGGGACTGGTAAGAACAGAGACAGAGGTTCTTGAGCAAGAACAGAGAAACCAGATTGCAGTTTCTCCCTACAGAGAGAAAGAATTGGACAGAGCACCCAGTGATTCAGCTTTTGCAGAAACTGTTCAAGGAACTACCTTCCCTCTCACTTATCTCATAGCAATGATGAGAATTGGGGTACTCTAGACAACATGGGGCTTCTAAGAACAAAGAAGGGAGGTTGGACTACCACAAAGGTTTGAGAGGCCTCCAGAATCTCTGGCTGGACTGATTGTTGAGGGACTTCTCTTGTATGAGACCAGTCTGTGAAGACTGGGAGAGGTGGCCATTTTGTCAAATGTGCAGACACCAACACAGAGAGTCAAAGAAAATAGAGAAACAGGGAAATATGCCCCAAACAAAGAAAAAAGATAAATCTCCAAAAGCTGATCCTAATGAAATCAAGTTATGTAATTTATCTGAGAGAGCATTCAAAATAACTGTCATAAAGATGCTTACCAAGTTCAGAAGAACAATACATGAACAAAGTCAAAATTTGAACAAAGATATAGAAAATATTAAAAACTATGAAACAGAAATCATGGAGTGAAGAATATGATAACTGAACTAAAAAATTCACTAGAGGGATTCAGCAACAGACTAGATCAAGCATAAGAAAGGCTCAGTGAACTTAAAGACAAGTCATTGGAAATTTTTCAGTTAGAAAAGCAAAAGAAAAAAGAATGAAAAAGAGTTAAGAAAGGTTAAGGGACTTATGGGACACCATCAACCAAACCAATATACACATTATGAGAATCCCAGGAGGAGAGAGAGAGAGAGAGGAAAGAACCAAAAGCTTAATCAAAGAAATAATGACTGAAAACTTCCCATATCTAGAGAAGGAAATGGACAACCAGATCCAGGAAGCCCAAAAGATTCCAAATAAGATGAACCCAAAGAAATCAACACTGAGACACATTATAATTAAATTGTCAAAAGACAAAAAGCAAACTTTGAAAGTAGCACGAGAAAAGTGATTTGTCACATACAAGCAAACCTGCATAAGACAATGAGCAATTTTTTCAGCAGAAACCATGAAGGCCATAGGGAAGTGGGATGATATATTGAAATAAATGAAAGAAAAAAACTGCCAAGCAAGAAACATTACACTCATATCAGAGCATCTAAACATATTTATAAATATATAAAGCAATCATTGACAGAACTCATGGGAGAAATAGACAGCAATAACAATAAGTAGTAGAAAACTTGAATAGTCCACTTTCAATAGTGGATAGAACAATTAGACAGAAAGTCAACAAAGAAACAGGAGGCTTGAACAGCACTGTAAACCAAATGCACCTAACAGACTTAGATAGACAATTCCATCCAATAGCAGCAGAATATGCATTCTTCTTAAGCACACATAAAACATTATCCAGGATAGATCACAGGATAATCAGTTGCCACAAAACAAGTCTTAACAAATTTTAAAAGGTTGAAATTTTACCAAATATCTTTTCTGACCAAAATGGAATGAAACTATAAATCAATGGCAAAAGGAAAACTGGAAAAATTCACAAATATGTGAAAATTAAACACCACACTCCTGAACAACCAATGGGTCAAAAAAGAAATCAAAAGGGAAAATAGAAAATATCTTGAAACAAATGAAGCTACAACATGCCAAAACTTATGGCATTCAGCAAAAGCAGTACCAAGAGGGAAGTTAATAGAAATAAGCACTTACATTAAGAAAGATCTCAGGTAAATAACCTGAACCTACCTTTACACCTCATGGAACTAGGACAAGAAGAAAAACCTAAGCCCAAAGTTACCAGAAGGAAGCAAATAATAAAGGTTAGAGCAGAAATAAATCAAGAATAGAAAAATAAAAGAAAAAATATCAATGAAAATAACAGTTGGTTTTCTGCAAAGGTAAAATTTACAAATCCTTAGCCAGACTAAGAAAAGAAGAGCAAAGTCTCAAATACATAAAATCAGAAGTGAAAGAGGACACATTACAACTGATACTACACAAATACAAAGGATCATAAGAAATTACTATAAACAATTATACACCAACATACTGGGTAACCGAGAAGAAACGGATAAATTCCTAGAAACATACAGCCTACCAAGACTGAATCATGAAGAAATGGAAAGTCTGAACAGATGTATAACTAGTAAGAAGACTGAATCAGTAATCAAAACCTTCAAACAAAGACAAGTCCAAGACCAGATGGCTTCATTGGTGAATTCTACCAAACCTTTAAAGAATTATCACCAATCCTTCTCAAAATCTTCCCAGAAGTTGAAGAGGAGGGAATACTTCCAAATTCATTTTATGAGGTCAGCTTTATCCTGATGCCAAAGCCAGACAAAACCACCACAGGAAAAAAAAACTACAGGTGAATATCCATGATGAATATAAATGCAAAGATCCTCAACAAAATACTAGGAAACCAAAGTCAACAGCACATTCAAAGGATCACACCATGGCCAAGTGGGATTCATCCCTGGGATGCAAGGATGGTTTGACATGCAATAATAATTAACATCATATAGCACATTCATTGAATAAAGGATAAAAAGCACTTCATTTTTCTCAATAAATGCAGAAAAGGTGTTTGACAAAATTCAACACCCTTGCATGATAATAACTCAACAAACTAGGATAGAATGAAATTACCTCAAATAATAAAGGCCATATATGAAAAGCCCACAGCTAACATTACACTCAAAGGTAAAAAACTGAAAGCCTTTCCTCTAAGATCAGGAACAAGGCAAGCATACACATTCTCACCACTTCAATTCAACATAGTACTAGAATTCTTAGCCAGAGCAATTAGTCATGAAAAAGAGACAAACAGCATCCAAATTAGAAAGGAAGAAATAAATTTTTCTTATATGCAGACAACATGATCTTGTGTATAGAAAACCATAAAGACTCCATTAAAAAAAAAAAGAAAACCTGTTAGAACTAACAGAGTTGCAGAATACAAAATCAACCTACAAAAATCAAATGTAGTTTTATACACTAACAATGAACTATCTGAAAATGAAATTAGAAAAACAATTCCATTTACTATAGCACCAAAAGAATAAAATACTTAGGAATAAACTTAACTAAGAGAGTGAAAAACTTGTACTGAAAACTATGAAATATTCATGAAAGAATTGAAGAAGATGTAAACAAGTGGAAAGACTTCCCATGTTCATGGATTGAAAGACTTAATGTTGTTAAAATGTCTATACCACCTAAAGCAATCTACAAATTCAATGCTGCCACTATCAAAATCCCAGTGGCATTTTTTGTTTTTTTTTTTTGTTTTTTTTTTTTTGTGGGGAAGACCAGCCCTGAGCTAACATCTGTTGCCACTCCTCCCCTTTTTGCTGAGGAAGACTGGCCCTGGGCTAACATCCGTGCCCATCTTCCTCTACTTTATATGGGACGCTGCCACGGCATGGCTGACAGGCAGTGCGTCGGTGGGCGCCAGGATCCGAACTCGCGAACCCCGGGTTGTCAAGCGCGGACTAAACCACTGCGCCACCGGGCGGCCCCTAAAGATAATAGACAATTTTTTTAAAGAAGATTTTTTTTAAGGAAAATTTTGGCAAGTTGTTTTATTTAAAATGCCAGCTTTTAAAAGGTCACTAAAGTTAACTGGACAATGACCTAGACAGAAATCACATTAGAAAAAGAGGGAAAGTCCAAAATGACACTTTCTATAGAGAACCCACAGTTCAGCTTTATTCAGAGCAAAGAAAAAAAACTTTTTTGATATGTCAAATTTATTTACTTAAATTTGAATATTTAAACTTTGTTTATTTTTATTCAATTTATTTAAACTAAAAACAAAAAATAAAACAGTTCACCCATTTCTCCTACCCCTCTCCCCTTGCCCCTGGCAACAACCAATCTGTTCTCTGTAGCTATGAGTTTGTTTTATATGTATTTTTTCCATGTATAAGAGAAATCATACAGTATTTGTCTTTCTCTGACTTATTTCACTTAGCATAATGCCCTTGAGTTTCCCCCACGATGTCTCAAATGAGAAGATTTTATTCTTTTTTATGACTGAATAGTGTTCTATTGTATATATATGCCACAATTTCTTTATCCATTCATCCATGATGGACACTTCGGTTGCTTCAATATCTTGACTATTGTAAATAACTACAATGAACATGGTGGGGGGGTGTGTATATTTTCAAGTTAGTGTTTTCATTTTCCTCAGATAAATACCCAGAAGTGAAATTGCTAGTTCATATGGTAGTTCTGTTTTTACTTTCTTGAGGAAACTTCCATACTATTTTCCAAGGTTGCTGCACCAATTTACATTCCCACCAACAGTGCACAAGTGTTGCTTTTCTTCATATCCTCACTAACACTTGTTATTTCTAGTCTTTCTGACAGCAGTCATTCTAACAGGTTTGAGGTGATATCTCATTGTGGTTTTGATTTTTATTTCCCTGATTAATGATGCAGAGCATCTTTTCATGTACCTGTTTGCCATCTGTATGTCCTCTTTGGAAAAATTTCTATTCAGATCTTCTGCCCATTTTTTAATCAGATTGTTTGCTTTTTGCTATTGAATTGCATGAGTTCTTTATATATTTGAGATATTAGCCTCTTATCAGATTTATGATTTGCAAATATTTTCTCCCAGTCATTTCGTTCCCCTTTTATTTTGTTGTTGGTTTCCTTTGCTGTGCAGAACCTTTTTCATTTGGTGTAGTTCCACTTGTTTATTTTTGCTTTTGTTGACTTTACTTGGTGTCAAAAAATCATTGCCAAGACTTATGTCAATAAGTTTAGCACCTACATTTTCTTCTAGGAGTTTTATGGTTTCAGGTCTTATGTTCAAATCCTTAATCAAGTTTGAGTTAATTTTTGTGTATGGTGTAAGATAGTGGTCCAGTTTCATCCTTTTGCATGTGGCTGTCCAGTTTCCCCAACACCATCTATTGAAGACACTGTCCTTTCCTCATTGTATATTCTTGATGCTTTTGTCATAAATTAATTGACCATGGATTCATGGGTTTGTTTCTGGGTTCTCTGTTCTGTTCCCCTGATTTATGTGTCTGTTTTTATGCCAATACCATATTGTCTTAATTACTATAGCTTTGTGATATAGTTTGAAATGAGGGAGCATGATACCTCCAGCTTTATTCTTTTTTCTCAAGATTGCTTTGGCTATTTGGGGTCTTTTATGGTTCCATATAAATTTTAGGATTGTTTGTTTTATTTTTGTGAAAAAATGCCTTTGGAATTTTGACAGCAATTGCATTGAATATGTATATTGCTTTGGGTAGTATAGACACTTTAACAATATTGATTCTTCCAATCCATGAGCATGGAATATCTTTCCATTTTTTTGTATCTTCAATCTCCTTCTTTTATGTCATGCAGTTTTCAATATACAGGTCTTTCACCTACTTGATTAAATTTATTCCTAAGTATTTTATTCTTTTTGATGCCCTTGTAAATGGGGTTGTTTTCTTAATTTCTCTTTCTGATTGTTTTTTATTAGAGTATAGAAACAACAGAGTTTTGTGAATTGATTTTGTATCCTATAACTTTACTGAATTTGTTTCTTACTTCTGACAGTTTTTTGGTGGAGTCTTTAGCGTTTTCTATATATAATATCATGTCATCTGCAAATAATGACAGTTTTACTTCTTCCTTTCCAATTTGGATCCATTTTATTTTTTTCTTGCCTAATTGCTCCAGCTAGGACTTCCAATACTATGTGGAATAAAAGTGGTGAGAGTGGGAATCTTTGTCTTTTCCTGATCTTAGAGGAATAGCTTTCAGCTTTTCACCATTGAGAATGATGTTAGCTGTGTGTTTGCCATATTTGGCCTTTATTATGTTGAGGGTTTTTTCCCTCTACACCCACTTTATTGAGAGTTTTTGTCACAAATGGATGTTGAACTTTGTCAAATGTTTTTCTGAATCTATTGAGAGGATCATATGATTTTTATCCTTCATTTTGTTAATGTGGTGTATCACATTGACTGATTTGCAGATGTTGAACTATGCTGGCATCACTGGAATAAATCCCACTCAATCATGGTGTATTGTCCTTTAAATTTACTACTGAATTCAGTTTGCTAATATTTTGTTGAGTATTTTTGCATCTATGTTCATTAGGGGTATTGGCCTGTAATTTTTTTTTCTTGTGGTATCCTTGTCTGGTTTTGGTATCAGGGTAATGCTGGCCTTGTACAATGAGTTTGGAAGAGTTCCCTTCTCTTATTTTTTTGGAAGAATTTGAGAAGAATTGGTATTAATTCTTCTTTGAATATTTGATAAGAATTCACCAGTGAAGTCATCTGGTCTTGGACTTTTGTTTGTGGAAAAGTTTTTTATTACTGTTTTAATCTCCTTATTAGTTCTAGGTCTGTTCAGATTTTCTATTTCATCATGATTCAGTCTTAGTAGGTTGTATGTTTTTAGGAATTTATCCATCTATTCTAGGTTATCCAATATGTTGGTGTATAATTATTTATAGCAGTCTCTTATGACCCTTTGTATTTCTGTGGTATCTGTTGTAACAGCTCCTCTTTCAGTTCTGATTTTATTTATTTGAGTCCTCTCTCTTTTTTTCCTGGTGAGTCTAGGTAAAGTCTTGTCAATTTTGTTTATCATTTCAAAGAATCAGCTCTTCGTTTCATTGATCTTCTCTATTGTCTTTTTTGTCTTTATTTCATTTATTTGTGCTTTAATCTTTGTTATTTCCTTCTTCTAGTAACTTCAACTTTGTTCTTTTTTCCTAGTTCCTTGAGGTGTAAAGTTAGGTTGTTTATTTGAGACTTTTCTTGTTTCTTGAGGTAAGCTTTCATTGCTATGAACTTCCCCTCTTAGAACAGTTTTTGCTGCAGTGCACAAATTTTGGTACGTATATTTCCATTTTCTTTGCCTCAAAGTATTTTTTGATTTCTCTTTTGATTTCCTCTTTGACCCATAGTTGTTCAGTAGCTTGTGTTTAATCTCCACATATTTGTGAACTTTCCAGTTTTTTGTGCATAATTAATTCCTAGTTTTATATTATTATGGTAGGAAAAATGTTTGATATGATTTCAATCCTCTTAAATTTATGAAGACTTGCTTTGTGGCCTAACATAGTGTCTACCTTGGAATATATTTCATGTGCACTTGAGAAGAATGTGTATTCCTTTGCTTTTGGACGGAATGTTCTGTAAATATCTGTTAAGTCCATCTGGTCTAAGGTGTCATTTACCTTTTGATCAAAAGAACTTTTGATTATGCTGGAAGAAACTCATCCTTAGATTTGGAAACTGTACTCAAACTACACATGCAATGAGGACAATATTCTGCTAATATAATTTATTTGCTGCTGCATTTGTCTAATATTAATAATTATAAACAGAGCAGTGCAACTAGTATTTGAAACAATCCTTACAGTATTACAGTGTCAGGCACAACATTTAATGTCACCTCACACCACTGGTTCTCTTTGCCTACCTGGGCTTAAGGTGTATACAAATCGCCACCAAGTATGTGAAAAGGTGCCCAATGTTACTAATTATCAAGGAAATGCAAATCAAAACCACAATGAGATATCACCTCACACCTGTTAGGATGGCTATTATCAAAAAAACAACAGATAACAAATGTTAGAGAAGATTTGAAGAAATTAGAACCCTTTTACACTGTCGGTGGAAATATAATTGATAAAGCCATCATGGAAAACAGATGGAGGCTCCTCAAAAAATTGAAAACAGAAATACCATATGATCTAGCAATCCCACTTCTGGGTATTTATTCAAAAGAATTGAAATCAGGATTTTAAAGAGATCTTAGCACTCCTATATTCATTGCAGCACTGTTCATAATAACTACAATATAACCTAAATGATTATCAATAGGTGAGTAGAGATAGAAAATGTGCTATATACATACAATGGAATCATATTCAGCCTTTAAAAAGAAGGAAACTCTGCCATATGCAACAAGATGGATGAATCTTGAGGACATTATGCTTAGTGAAATGTCAGTCAAAGAAGGACAAATACTGCATGACTACACTTATATGAGGTATCTAAAATAGTCAAACTCAAAGAATTAGAGAGTGGAATGGTGGTTGTCAGGGGCCAGAGGTAAGGAAAGTGAGGAATTACTAATCAACTAACACGAAATTCCAGTTATGCACAAGGAATAATTTCTGGTGATCTGCTGTACAACATAGTGTCTACAGTTAGCAATATTGTATTGTAGTCTTAAAATTTTGCTAATAGAGTAGACCTCATGTTAAGTGTTCTTATCACGATAAAATGAAATTTTTACTAAAAGACTGAGATTCAGTCATAAGACTATCAAATGCTTCCTCTACTCCAACACCTTACCACTACATCAATTGGGCTCCTGTTTAATAATGGGGCATTAGAACTGAAATAACTACAAACCTCAGACCCTATTTAAGAAGCAATCTCTAGAGAAACTTAAAGACAATGGGGGGACAAAAACAAGACACAGAGGAATTTTTAGCTTCTGACACCAATAGCTAAAACAAACAGTAAACACAGACTAACTTCTAGCTAAATAAACATAAAACCTCACACTAGAATCCTATTTACCTCAATTCCTTTTACCCAATATATCACATCCAGCTATCAACCAAAAAATTGCAAGTCATGTTAAAAGGCAAAAACAGTCTTAAGAGACAAAGTAAGCATCAGTACCAAGACCAGATATGGCAGAGATTTGGGAATTATCAGACAGGGAATTGAAAATAACTATGATTAAAATACTAAGGGCTCTAATGGAAAAAGTGGACAACATGCAAGAACAGATGGGTGATGTAGGCAGAGAGAGAAACTCTGAAAGAGAATCAAAAGGAAATGCTAGAAATCAAAAACACTGTAACAGAAAGAAGAGTTTTATATCAAGGTTTAAATGTCCTAAGTATGTTAATTAAACTGTGATTACATGAGAATATGTCCTTTTCTTAGAAAATATTTGCTAAATGTCTAGGAGTAGAGGAGCTATTATCTGCAACTTAATCTCCAATGTTTCAGAAAGTAGTTATAATAGTATATGTATGTGTGTATACATGTGTATGGGGGAGGAAACACGTATGATAAAACATTAACATTTGGTGACTCTAGGTGAAGAATATACAAGAGTTCATACTATTCTCATTATTTTTCTGAATGTTTAAAGTTATTTCAAAATAAAAAAGATGTATGTATGTAAAACAATATGATGTAAAAGCCAAATAAGTGGTACAGAGATTCCTTTACCTATGAGAGAACTGAGGAGGGTAGGGTAGGCATAATATGGGATGTAGAACATAAGGGAAGCTGTGAAGTTTGGCAAATTTTTAGGGAAGCAAAGAGAAACAAAGGACATAAACATGAGAAAAATGGCCTTCACAAAAGCAACAACCAGAAACATGCGTGGTGTTTTCAAAAGACGATGAGTAAAGCAGTGTGACTAGGAAATAAATATGGAAAATGAATGAAACTACCTGACTACACATGAAAAATAAAAATTGAAAACTTACTCCAGGGAGCAAAAAATTACCAGTACTAGAAAAAACAGTGCCTAGAAATACCCATATTCCCCATATATACGTATTTACTGACTTCTTTTCAACCAAATTCTCAGACACTTCTCTGTATCCAAATATCTTTTTGCTGCATTGTTTTCTGCTCTGTGACCTGAACTCGTGAGGCTGGAATTCAGGGTTTCTCTGGGAAAGTTAAAGTGATACACTCTAGACAAATTCTACTGACTCTTGATTGCCGTGATGAACAGTTTGGTCTTCTATGGATATTAAGATATCATGGACAAAGCCGTGATCCAAGTGACAAACCAGGAGGCTTACATGCAGTCAGACCTGGGTGTGAATCCTGACACAGGCGCTCACCAGGTCTTTGACCTCAGGCAGTTTGCAGCATTCCTAGCTTCAGTTTCTCCTCTTAAAATGATTAAAATAATGAGTCCCTTCAAAACGCTTATTTGAGAATGGACTAGGAAAAGAGTCCTAGCATAGGTAAGGAACTCAATATTATTATTCGATAAAGCCTCTATAATGCAAAGAGCATCCAACAAATATTTCTCTAAACCAGAAATAGGCAAATAATAATAGTTAGATCTGACCTAAATTGCTACGACAGTAGAGACTAAAAAAAGAAAGAAAGAAGAAGGGGGACATTAAAATGTCTGCATATCTGATTTGCTCAATCATTTGCAGGAAAGCAGTGCAATTTTGAAAGAAAAATTCATTCTGAAGTAAGTTCAACAAATTGTCTTCTGATCTTCAGCCCGCCTTAGCTGTCTTCAGTCAATGTGAATCAGGAAGAAAAACTCATTGTGACATAATTGATGTAATGATATGTCTCAAACTTGGATCATATAGTTTTAGGTAAAGAGGCTTAAATTTATCCTCCGCATGAGAGACATTATCAGCCATTATTCCCACCCTGCACATCCTCTCCACAAATATTCCAAGCACTAGGATTCCAAAGGAAAGAAGTGATAAAATACTTTTTCAGGCAAGATGTCTCTGAATTAGAATGAGGTGGAAAGGGAAAAGATGCAGGTGTGGGTTGTAGTCGACGAGTTAAGAAACAGTTCTGAAACACATTTTTAGCTCAGAATTGAGATTCCGTCCCAGAAACTTTATTTTTTTTCCTGTAGAGATATTCTATAGCTGAATTATCATGAGGTAGAAAAAAAAAAGTTGAAAAGCATCCAAATAGAAATTGCTTACAAATGCTTGAAATACTGCATGAAATCCCTATTTAATCTTCCAAACAGATTTCAAGAATCACTGTCTTAGCCATTTTCCACAGCTGTTCAAAAAGCCCCACAGCTTATAGGGCTCTGCCAGGCAGAATTGAATTAGTTGTCATCTCCTAAGAGAAGCAGAGGGTTTGGGTGATGTAGGTCAGAAAACAACTCATGTGTAAACTATTTAGTGCTTATTTGCCAGATTCTATGGATATTCTTGAGTTAGACTTGGTAGATTTGTGTTTGTTTGATTGATTAGTGAAGGTTTATTTTGAAGAAAAAAAATGTATTAGCGAATGCCTTCACATGAATAGCCTTGTGGCATGTGGCTCATCATTTTCCACAAGATGAGGATCCCCATACCAAAAAAGACCTTTGGATACTGGAATGTCTCTGAAGGTAGCGGGGTGAAGGAGAAACCAACCATCTCTGCTCTCATATAAAAGAAGAAACTAGTCTTCTGGGGACTACCTTATCATTGCAATGGTCCCTACCCACATCAAAGCTCCTTTCTAAGAACCATCAAGTTTAAATTATTTTTCTCCAACTTCTTTCAATTTATTCTCCCACTCAATGATATTTTTTATTCCTCAGTATAGTCTCCTTACGTTTCCCAATCTTCTTTTCCTCTACTGGGGTTCTTCTCATTAAAAATATCCCCTTCTTTTTATTCAAAGTGCAGCCTGCGAGTGGCTACGTTGTTTTTAACCCATAAATGGCTCAACCATTGAACATATTTCTTAAAATAACTTATTGGTGCTCCAATCTGTGCAAGGTGTTCTTGGAAGATAAACAGAGGAATAAGATAGTGGTCCTTCCCAAAGAAGATGACTCAGTGGAAGGCACGATGTGATAAGTGCTATTCAGCAGTATGAACATCCTGCTATGAAATCACAATCTATATATATGTGCTGAAATAATTGTATGATATCAGAATGGATTATTTTTTCTCCTTTTCTTCTTTCTACATTTCTTAGCCATTACATTAAAGACTCCTCAAATATCAGCAGTGAAAAGAAATATTTGTTTTACAGCTCTTCCAAGATGTGAAAAGTTAAAAACAACATTTCAATATCATGCCATAACTGACATATGTGAATTTACTCCAAAGAAGGAAGAAAGGGAGGGAGGGAGAAAAAACACTTTCAATCAGCATATAAGCTCAGAGATCTGCCAAGTGTCACAATTGGTTTATATCCTGAAATGACTGGAGTAGCCCTTTAATTGAGTGCTGACACTTCTATGTGATCAAATGACATCTTCTGCAGGCACTTTTAGAACATTTTCATATTCTCCCTGTACTCATCTGATGGCCAAAATTATTAAAATACTCTTTCTAATGAACAGAGTTTCCCATAATTTGAGCATGTCAACCCTGTAGGACAGTGGCAATAGCCTCCACAAATTTTAGCATGCTAGAGACAAGGGCAAGAGCTTTTTCATCCACTTACTTTTTTTCATTTTACCTATGGACTATCTTTTTACAAATTGAAGACTAGAGTATAAATTTGTGATTCACATTCCACTTTCAAAACTGAGAGGCTGATATTATGGTGGGTGAAAATATTTCCCTCAGGACTTCAAGCCACAGAGCTATGGCACATTCCCAGATAATGAGGTCTCAAGATAAGTATGGTAGGAGACAAAATAAATGCATCTTACATAGCATGTCTGGAAGGAATAACGGAGCCCTCAAGTTTTCCTAAAGTCTTCAGCAAAGTCCTTGAAAGTTAACCCACTGAGACAATTTCTTACTTCTTCCAAAATGTTAAAATGAGTCACAGTGCCTTTAATGGAAGCCAGGTTCATAAGTTATCTGGTATGGGATTACAGGTATAGAATAAATATTTATTGAGAAATTCAGCCATTGTATCAAGAAAGTTTATGAGCTTGACATTTTTGTCAGTGGTCTGGAACATAAAAATATTTTCCCATGGGAATACCATGGCTGCTGTAGACAGAAGAGATTCCGTATAGAAGGACTAATCATTTGCGTTATTTTGCCAAATATTTGGCTCTGATTTATATACTATTGAATTCCAATAAGGATTTAGGACAGCTTACAAAGATATATTAAATTTATCTAGGAATTAAAAATAAAAAACAACAGTCTAGTTCTGGCAAAGGCATGGGAAAATGGGACATATGCTTTTTGAGAGGGAATGTAAAATATAAAACATTTCTGGAGAGCTATTTGTACCAACATTCAAAATGTGCATACCATCTGATCCTGAAATTCCATTTCTCATTATTTATTTTAAGGAAATAAGAGTGTAAGTGTACTGGGGCCGCCCGGTGGCGCAGCGGTTTAGTTCGCGCTTGGCAGCCCGTGGTTCGCAGGTTCGGATCCCGGGCGCCCGCCGACGAACTGCCTGTCAGCCACGCCGTGGTGGCGTCCCATATAAAGTGGAGGAAGATGAGCACGGATGTTAGCCCAGGGCCAGTCTTCCTCAGCAAAAAGGGGAGGATCGGCAACGGATGTTAGCTCAGGGCTGGTTTTCCCCACAAAAAAAAGAAGAAAAAAAAAAAGAGTGTAAGTGTACAAATATGCTATATAAAGATGTTCATTGAATGTTGTCTAATAAAGAACACTTAAATAATTAAAATGTCAAATGATAAGAGACTGAGTAAATAAAGAATTCTGTATCCATATAATGGAAAGCTATTTACTTTTTTTTTAAGGGAAACTTTTATATTCACACAGAAAGATGTCCATAGTATTTTGTTGAGTTTAAAAAGCAGGTTATGGATTAGAATGTTTAGTGTAACTACATTTGTGTAAAATATATACATTAGAGTTTATACTTGCAGAAGCATCTTGAAAGATATAAAATGAAATTCCTAAGAGCAATTAGTTTTGAGGAGTGAGATGAGGGACTGCTTATCAAACACTACTTTAAAATAAAGATGCCTCTATTTTCATAAAACAATGCAATAGGATAACTCATTTTAATTATGTAGAAGGAATATTTCATTACATTGGAAAATACTCACCATCAATTTTTAAATGAAAAGAAACAGGTTCCTGACCAGTATAGACAGCGTGATCATGATTTTCTAAGTTTATTCATACATAGAAACTAAGTCTGAAAAGTTTGCACCAAAATGTTAATAGGGCCATTTTCGTGGGAAAAGTTCATCCAAGTTGCAAATTGAGAGACTAGGCTAGAAACACACCTGCCTCCATGGAGCCCTGGAGGTGAGTGCAAGGGTTTTCTTCTCTCACCTTATACCCAGTTACTGCAGCAGCTATGGGACAAGAGTAGCCCAGAAAGTACAGTCCCAGGAAGCCATAACAGCAACTAGAAAGGAAGAAAACCTTGGGGAGACCATCTGCAGTGTCCACAGTAGTGAGGAAGTCCAAGGTCAAACTGACAGGAAAAGACACATACATTGAGAGCTTGCTATCTATCAGGCAATCTGCTAAGAATTTTATATATGAATTATCTGTTTTACCCTCCAAACAACCTGAGGAATAAAATACTATTATCTCTATTTCTGAGAGGAAGATACCAGTACTTACTAGTGAGTAATTAGTAAGTGGCAAAGCTCAGACCAGAACATAGACCTACCTGATTCCCAAGACCATACTTTTTAACCATTTTTATATACCAGGGTAAATAATGTGGCCACTGCCTTTGTATCTTTTTCTCTTGTTTTTAAGGTCTTAGTCAAATCCATGCAGTATGCTACTTTGTCTTGGCTCAGACCAATTTCACCTGTTTGCCATATGGACACCTATGCAGGGTGCTATGCAAAAGCATAGTGCACTGCATAAAACTCAAGGCATCTCCCGAAAGTATGTAGTACAGTTTTCAACACAGAAATCAGAGAGAGAAAATGACCGTCCCCGAGATTGCTATTCCGAAAGACATAATTGCTGCTCATCTCACTCTGCTCACAGAGTGCTTTGCTCCAATGACACTTACACCCTTGGAGGTTAGCCCATACTTCACTGACAGCTACCAGTTCAGCTGTGTCAATTCCATCTGAATCTACTTGCTTGCAGGGTTTCCAGAGCACACAGCTTACCAAGACATTATTATTTTGTACCTGTGCCCAGAGAGCTCTACAAAGGGTGCATTTTAATGAGCCTGGAATAGGTAAATAAATAAATAGCTCATAGGTAATATGTAATTTACTAGCAAATAAATAACCACAGCTTGCTGCCCTCACAGTCCGTACCCTGATGCCTCTAGTGATTACTTGCAGAATTCTATGGAGCAAAAAAGCTGAATTTCATTTTTTAGCTTATTCCTTAAAATTGTTAGTTGATGGATCTTTCTTCAGCTTGCCTTAAATGTCCTTGCTCATCTTCACTCTAAGGTAAACATATTTCATTGAAAAACTGCACCCTGCATGGATAACAATGCATTCAACATCCCCTGCGTGCCTACCCATTCTACATAGGAAATGTAATCGAGTGTTTAGAAGTACCAAAGTAACTTTTCCTTTCTTTACTGCTCAAAGGATGGAGGATTTTAGAGATCTACTTATCATTCTCCAGCCACAGGGTCCATCTATTTTGTAACTTTCAGTTGGATCTATGATGTTCTAATTTTGCTAAGGTTTCTGGCCAAGTTGGTTGAAACATTTCAGTAGAAAAGGAATATTCAAGTATAGTTGCTGCCTGATGGCAAAACCAAAGTGCTTGAAAAATATCCTGAGCAGTTTGCAATGTGGGTTCCATGGACTCTAGCTTCAGAGTGAAGCTAGAGTGAACTCCTTAAATTGTATGTAACATTTTGTGTTAATGTGTATTTTCTACCACTTATTAAATTTTCAAGATGTCTACAAATCAAAACAGATTAAGCATCACTGAGTGATTCAGAAAGTCCTGGGGGGAACAAATCTGGAAACTAGTGCTTTTTACACAAATGTTTATCTCAAGAAAACTCATTCATGCTTATTTCGTTATTGTTCATTCATTCACCTCAGGACGACCTCTGTGCCTTTATGCAGTCTGCCCATTTCTACTTCTAACTTCTTTCATTAACCCATCTCCCTGTTGCACATGTTGTCCTTCCTTGAAAGCCAACTCTAAAGTACTTCCTTGGTAAAGCTTTCGGTAACTGACTTTAACCCAGATCGGTTTATCTTAATCCTGAATTCTTATTGTATTGAGAGTTTGGAGAAATCACTTAGAGAATATGTGTGTGTGTGTATGAGTGTACATGTGTGTTTTCCATAGATGTTTCATATGTGGAAATCTTCTCTCCAGATATATGACATACACCACATATCTTAACATTATATCTTCATTATGGTCAGGGATCCAATAGCTCATCAAAATGAGGGATAAATCTTACTTTTTGTGTAGCTCTCACTATGACTAAAACTATGCTTGCTTGCTTAACTGTTTCTATGAGCTGTCAGTAACCCACAGAAATGCCTGTAGTTTTAGCATTTGTCTCTGTAATTGAATTATCTTTAAAGAAATTTTTCTTCCCTACGATACAACATTAGAGGAAATATGAATTAGAGATGAATTTAAAAAATAAAGAATGTTCCTATCTGTCAAACTATAAACTCCACATCTAATCAATACAACTTATCAATATATTCTATCACCGTTTTTTCCATAATCTGACCTGTTTTCACTATTCCATTGTTTTCGCCCTTGTCTTACTGTGATGATTGCATCAGCCTGCTGATTAGCCCCTGTATTTCTGCCTCTGCTCCCTAGAGAGTCTTTTTCACAAAGCAATAGAAGTGAGTCATTTAAAAGGTGAGTCAGATCATGACACCCCTCTCCTTCAAATTTTCCCATGACCTCCCATCTTAGAATAAAAAACAGAGTTCTTAATATGGTCCCCAAGACCCTGGTTTTTTAGCTGCCCACACTCTGCTTTGGTCACAGCTGCTATAATTTCATCTTTCATCCTGGTCCACTCCATTCAAGCCAACAGTTTCAACTCCTACACCAGATTCCTAGCTGTCCCCCAAACCTGTCAAATATACTACTGTTTCAAAGCATTTGTACTTGTTATTGCCTCTGCATAGAACATTTCCCTCAGAGGACAAGTGGTTTTGCCTATTTTGTTCATTACTGTAACCTCAGTGGCTAGAATACTATCAAGCATATATAAAGAGCTCAATAAATTTTTGTTGAATGATTAACCCATATTAGTAAAATTTCTTTTGAACAAAGGCAACCATTCAAAAATACTTTAAAGAATAAAATTGTTAAAATGTACATGCAGAAAAAGATAAGGAGGCAAAACACCAAAAAGGTCCACATATGGTCAGTGATTTGTCATTTCCAGATTCTCTTTAATGGGTACAGTCATGGAAAAAAAACGAATGAGGAGGAGGCAAAGAGGAAGAGTTGCATAAGTAGCAATGAGACGGATCATCTGGTAATTTTGAGACTAAAAATCTACTCTGGAGACTAATCTCTAGGGGTAATAGATAGGGGTACTATCTATGCTATCTAGTATTATCAAAAGATATCATCCCCTCTGACAATTAATTATTTACTTGTTTATTGTCTGCCATTACCACCCCTCTGGAAGACAGCCTTGGTGCTCCTCCCACGTCAAATTAGATCTATTTATATTTTCATCCATACTAGCTATGTCCATCAGTGTGTTTCCACTCCCAACAGCCAGGAACCGCATCTCCTTGTCAGAGGATGGACTTCAGGAGGCCAGCACCATTTGCCTGTGCACACAAATAACTAGAATTACCTGAGAATTGACTTCCCAGAAGTTGCAACCACCTTCACCAGTGACTCTGAGTTGCAGATGTACAAATACTCCAGCTCTCCTGTCTCCTGGTCATGACAGCCCTGAGGAATGCCCACACTGTCTCTTAATCTTTCCTGCAGGAATGAGTTTAAGTTCCTCTTCATGGCACTTTGCCTGGCACCTCATCCTTGCTCAACCTATTTCTCTTCTTGGTCTTACTTTCCCACTCCCTTGCCAGTCTTCCTGGGAACACTTCCTCATAAATCACTTTCACACAAATCCTTATCTCAGGGTTTGCTCCTGGGAAATCCAACCTAAGACAGTTGGTACCAGAAATGATCCTAGAGACTGACTCTCAGGATAAGATTCTGAAGTTGGATGACTCACTGGCTAGATGGCAATAGGAACCCATTGATGGTGGTAAGTATAGGGACAAAAATCCAGGGCTATCGCTAAATCTTCCATGTGTGGTAAATTGAGATGGGATATAAGAGGAAAGGGATGTACTGGATTGTATAATATCTCTAGCCTTTGAGATATAGGTAACTATAACAACTGTGGGGTTCATGGCTACTATCAAGTGTAATTAATGGATTGTAGATGAAAATTACAAATTTAGGTCAGCCAATTACCAATTCAGAGCATAGTGTGAAAGCGACAAGTTCACCATAGCAGCATTTAAAGAGAACATCGTCATCTGTAGCTACAGGGAAGACTGTGCTGAAGCCCAGAACCAAGACTCAAGAGTGAGAGTAGCAAAGCTGCAAAGAAGGCTGATTTGCACCTTGGCAAGTGGTTTCTGCTATAGATAGGATCCTGATAGAGAAGGGATGGGATCCTGAGACTTAGGACAGAGATACCTGGGATACCCACAAAATCATTGATCTCTCAATGCCCTTGAACGCCTGGGCTTAAAAAAGTGCCCCAATTCTTCTAGCTGGAGAACAGCAGCTTCCTCTTGCCTGAAGACTGTGCAGAAGCCCAACTGAGACCAATGCTTTGCAAGATTATATTGCCCTCAAGATGAGCCAATCCCTTTCTTCTTGTCTACTAGACCAGCGTGATCTTATTGGCAAAGTACTGCCTCTCCTAAGGGAAGAAAAGAATTATTCGCTGAAGGAAATACAGAATCTGGCTAATAGGTGTTGGAAGGAACTGAAAGAATATGCCTAGAAGTGAATATTGAAAGTTCTGGACTGGAAAAGGAAGACTATTAGGCTGGATAGGGGAGAATTTGTTGCCATGGGGCATGTTCTTGTAACTTAACACCCTAGCAGGGGCACCTGCAGCCAGTCCTAACATATTTTGCTTAGTTTGTTCCTAGAAGCTCTGAAAAAATAATGACTCACATAAATTGAGGTAGAAATACCAGAACTTCCTTGGCAGAGTTTGAGAAAGAGATCATCGGCCTCAAAGAAGCAAGCAAGTTATATAAAACCTAAAAATCCACCAGGAGGCCATGTTCCCTGGGAAGTCCCAAAAGACACTTCCTTCAATAAGTGTAAAGGAATGCACTAGTGAGGAGGACACCAGCATCATCAAAAATCTTATCTGTGATTGTTCTTAGTAGGCTAGGAAGATAGGGATGCTGTTATGGAACTGACTACTTTGGTGGGTAGGATTTGGAAGAGCAGAGGCCAAATGGCAGCACTTAATCACCAGAGGCAAGGTGGAGAGTTACCATAACAGGCATCAAAGCTGCAAGTATCTCTGGTGATGTCTAATAAACCATGGTGTTTCTAGGACAAGCTGGATGGCAGACAACAAGGTCTTTGCCATATATATATAATCAAAATTTTTAAAAAAATAAGATGAGGAGCAGATGAACAGCAGACTGATGTCATCCATACTAGTGGACAGATAGATCACTATATCGTCCCTAGTTTCCAGGCTTGAGCCAATTCTCAGACACAGAGTCCATCCATTGTTTAAAGGGAAGAGCAGGTCCCCCTGAAGAAGGATCCTGAAATCCACAGCAAGAATATACAATATTTGTTCTCCCAGCCCAAAGAGAACTATGGACATTTACACAAATAACTGTACACTAGGAAATGGGGAATACCCACATTTTCCTTGTACTTTTAGCTACAGGGCCCAAGCTAACATTGATATCAGGAGTTTCCAAAACATTGTCATGGTACTCTTAATAACAGTGGGGGCATATGGAGGACAGATGATAAATGGAGTCCTGACCCAAGTCTATCTCACAGTGTGTCCCTGGCCCACACATCCAGCCAATGACAGTTCCATGGTCCTTGACCTATGAAGTAAGGGCCATCATCTTAGAAAAAACCAAGTGCAAGCCCCTGAAATTGTGCCCAAAGATAGTAAATCAGATACAAGGATAACAATAAATCAGAATAATAACAATCAGAAACTGCCAGGTGGAATGGAAGAGACTAGTGATTCATTCAAACATTTAGTGAATGCTGAGGCTGTAATCTCCATTATACCCCCATTTATTTCACTAGTCTGGCCCCTGGAAAAAAACAATTAATTGTGACAGATGACTACAACTAAGTTGCAGTTCCAATGCATTAGCTATACCACTTATGGCATCTTTTTCTAAAACAAAAGCATTCTTTTCAACGACCATCAATAAGAAGGATTATAAATTTTCATTCAGTTGAATGGGCAGAAGTATACACATGATTCTGCCCTTTAACAACATAATCCACAGGGACTTTTATCAGCTAGACTTTCCACAGAACACCACACTGGCCCACTAAATTGATGACATTATAAGAATTGGACCTAATGTGCAGTAATTTGCCAGAACTCTGGGTGCCTGGTAAGATAAATGTGTTACATAGGGTGGGAGATAAAACCTACTAAGATTCAGGGGCCTGCCACATCAGTGAAGTCTTTAGGTGTTCCATTATTTGCAACAAGCTAGAGATTCCCATCCAAAACAAAGAACAAGTTACTACACTTTATACCTTCTTCGACTACCACTAAGAAAAGGGACAGTGGTTGGAAGTCTTCTTTGGGTTTTACATTTGGGAAAATTGTTTTTTCTCTTTTATTATGTGATTGTGATGGCTGTCAGATCAACAGAGGGCTTTGTATCAAGTTTAGGCTACTGTGTAAGTGACCCTACCACTTGGGCCACATGAACGACAGATCTCATGGTGCTGGAGATATCTATAGTAAAGATGCTGTTAGGATTCTCTTGTAAGTGCCAAATGGAGAGTCTCAGCATGGATGCTAATGGCCTAAAGCATAGCTATCACATTCACAGCAGAGAATCACATATTCCATTTGAAAAAAAAAATGGTGACATGCTACTGGATCCTCGTAGAGATTGATCAAGTAGCCATGGGACGTTAATGTACTTGCAAATAGAGATTTCCATAGGGAGCAGAATGTTGATGCACCCACCAAATCATAATGTTTAACTGGTAAGTAGGATTTCGTCATACATCCAGGATTGACTTTGAACATATCCAGACCTATAACTTCCAAACAGTGTTCCAGACTGCCAACCAGTAATTCAAACTGGTGTCCCAAATCCTCATATCATCCATCTCTATTGCACCAACATCTCTTTCTTAGTCTCATGGGGGATTCCTGACACCAGCTAAAACGGAAGATAAAACCCAGGCATGGTTCATGGATGAAGTAGCTCAATATGTTGATTAAAGCTGAAAATGGACTGCTGCCACTCTAATTCCCACTCAGGGATAGCCCTGAAAAATAGTGCTGCAGCAGAAAAATCCACTCAAGGGCAGAACTTCAGATCGTGTACCTTGTTATCCACATTGGTGGCAAGAGAAGTGGACGGAGGTAAAGATATATATGACCTCCTGTGCAGTGTCAAAAAACTTGACTAATTGGTCAAAGAGCTAGAAACAGCAAGATTGGAAGATTAGGGGAAAAGATTAGGGAAGATTGGGAAGAAACATGTAGACAAATCTGTGAGAATAGACACAAAGTCTGTAATATTTGCACTGCATGTTAATGTCTACCAGACAGCATCCACTGCAGGGCTGAGATAAACAACCTGTGGATAGGATGTCTTATCCCATAGGTGTCAGGCAGCCTCTGTCCTTAGCCATCCCAATATTAGTACAGCAGACCCAGTTGCTATTACAGCAGAGATGGAGGCTATTCGTGGGCCCAACAGCCTGGGTTGTCTCTTACCAAGGCTGATCAAATGACTGATACTGTTGAGCATCCAACCAGTCAGCAGCAGAGACAGATGCTGAGCCCTGAATATGGTACCATCCCTCACAGAAACCAAGAAGTCACTTAGTGCAAGTTTGTTAGGTCAGACTCATTCCACATTCGAGGCCTAGGTTTGCCTCTCTAGCCCATAGCGCTTCAGCATGTGGAATCAATTTAACATGTGGTATGAATGGATCTGAGCGGTGCACTGAGTAATCTGGAGAGGACACTGCCCGTGCTCCACCATATCCCTCTGATCCCTTTATCATGCTCATGCTCACAGCCATCTAGGTGTGATTTTACTCCTAGCATCAAGCACCTGCACCATTTCAGGCTTCTGGAAATCACTCTGCCTGAATGAATGGGAGAGCCAGAAGTACCCGGGAATTTACATTCTTCCTGGAGCAGCTTTACTGCTCCAAGATCAGGATGACTCTGAGTTTTGACGTCCTATCTCCAGAGCTCCCCTGTGGAATTGATCCAAAGTTACCCTTGGTGGGACTTTCATTGATACTATACACCTGCTGGGCCCCCTTCCTCCTCATTGTACCTTCCCACTCCATTACAAGTTTTTTCCAGGAATACTCCCTAATGAATCACTTTATATGAGTCCTTATCTTGACAGTCTCATTATAGCTGTGACCCCATGCCCAGAACAGGGCCTGGAACACAGTGAACATTATTGATGAATAAATGGTCATTTGGATTTAGCAGCTATGCTCAACAGAACCGTTCACCCTACTTACAAAAAATGGTTGCAAAAAAGGTGTGATTTGTGGGCACTTAGAAAGGGTATCTCCCAAGAAAAAACCAACAAACAAACAAACTACTGTGTCACCATCAATCACAAAGCTCCACTTCTGGGATTTTTTTGCAGGTCAAATAAGATTTTGGTCTCTGAGGTACTCTATTAAATAGAGTAAGTTATGAGTAAATATTTTAGCTAGGAACTGCAGCTAGGTAGAGCCAAGATAAATGTGAGTGTGATAGAGCATACACTTGAAAAAGGCATCCAGAGAGAAGAGAAGCACCTGAACATGAAGATAGATCAAAGGCAGTTCTCACTTCTTTAAAATTTATTTCAGAATCAAACTTTATTTGCAAATGATTGTATCTTCAACTAGAAATCTCCTCTAGCTTAAAGGACCCCTGTATCAGTCAGGGTTCTCCAGAGAAACAGAACCAGTAGCATATATGCTATGCTGCTATATATACATATATATGCTAGAGACAGAGAGAGAGAGAGAGATTGATTTATTATGAGGAATTGGATCACATGATCATGAAAGCAGAGAAGTCCCATGATCAGCTGTCTGCAAGCTAGAGCCCCAGGAAAGCCAATGGTGTAATTTCAGTCTGAGACAGAAGACCTGAGAAATGGGGAGGAGGCCAATGTATAAATCCCTGGTCAAGAGCAAGAGAAGAGAATGTTCCAGCCCAAACAGCCAGACAGAAAGGGAACAAATTCTCCCTTCCTCTGCTTTTTGTTCTATTCAAGCCCTCAACAGATTGGACAATGCTCACCCAAGTTGGGGAGGGCAGTGTACTTTACTGAGCCCACCAATTCAAATGCTAATCTCATCCAGAAACACCCTCACAGACACATCCAGAAATAATGTTTAATCTGGGAACCCCATGGCCTAGTCAAGTTGAGAGAAAAAAATTAACCATCACAACTTCTCTTATAGAAGAGAAGTTGAACTCCTAAGCCACACTGAAACTAGAGAAAAATGGTAGCTTGCATTATATCCAATATTGACTCTTGAAACAAGCCTGGATCTTGCAATTGTTAACAAGTGGCTCTTTAGAACTGCTCATGTCCTCTCAAGATACTCTGGTATACTGGACTCCACAGGATAGACTGTAATCATGTAGAAATTTCAGTGACTAGGAATTTTACACACGACTCCAGGACCACATAACTGTTAGTGTAGTGGCTTTAGATCCCCAAGTCTTGGCTAGAGGAAGCTGGTGACTGCTTTCGGTGCACAGAGCCCACTCCCACACACCTCCACCCTCAAGAAAGAAGAGCGACTGACACATATTGTCCAAGTTAAAGAATAGCAAATCCTGCCAGTTCTAACCTCAAATGAGAATCCAGAATCTGACCTCCAATGGCATCCTCCACCAATACCATTCAGAACAAAACTACCACCATTCCTCTCCTGGATTTTTGTAATACTGTCTATCTTCCTATTTATCCCCTTGAACCCATAAAGTCTAATCTCCACAAAGCAGTCAGTGTGTCCTTTTAAAAATATGCCTGATGATGTCATTCCTCAGTTGAAAATCTTCGGGTTGATTACCAGCTCATTCAGAGTAAAATACAAACTATGTACGAGGGCTTCCAGGCTCTCCATGTTCTGCTTCCCACTCCCTTCTCCTAAATTCCTCTCCCACACTCTTCTTAGCTCACTCTTCTTAAGCCACATTGACCTCCTTCCTATTCCTTGAACACACCAATATTTTCCTGCCTCTGACCATTGCACTTGGTGATTCCTATCCTAAATGCTCTACCTGCTCCCTCCCACAGCTGCAGAGCTTGATTCCTTATTTCCATCAGGCCTTCCTCTCCTCCCTGAACAAAACAGCAACACCCCCCTTGCCCAGCACCCAGGCCCTTTTCACCTAGAACTTCCTGTCCTCCTTACCTCACTTTCCTTTTCTCCATATCCCTTACCACTATCTGCCCTTACACACTTACTTGTTTATATGTTTAAGGCCTGTCTCACTAGCCTATAGTTTCCTTGAGGGCAAACTTTGCCAGTTCTGTTTACTTTTATGTCCCTAGGTCCTGATGCCAGAAAAATTGTAGCTGCTCAATAACTGCTTGTTGAATGAATAAAAAGATCTCTAGAAAAATGCCATTGCCCCCATTTCAGTATTATTTACACACACCCTCTACTTCCTGATTATACCCACTGCTCCATAAGTGAGCCCAGCTGCAGCAATCCATCGAGGTGTCTCTGTGCCCTGAAATCTTCCAGTTTCCCCATGCTTCGGATTTTTTTGCCTTCATAGCCATCAAATATTAACAATCCTCCATGTCCTCAGCGAACCAGCTTCTTCCTCATTTGACTACATGGCCTTACACATAAAAAGAGCTCAATAACTAGATTTGAAATGAGTGGAGGTGACAGTTTGCCAGCCTATGCTAATGCAACAGCCCTCTTGTCCCTCCAAGGCAGCCTGCACATTTTGACAGCGGCCTCCAGGAGACCTTGCACCAACACCTTGATACAAAATTGTTAAAAGAGGAGGCCAAGATACAGTAGGATGAGTTTAGATCCAGGGAATGTGGTTTGGAGCAAGGACTTGGTAGTACACCAAGGTTATTTATGAATACAACTGTCTGAATCACTTATTCAACAAAGAATATGTCGTTTGGCTTTTTATTTGTCATGCCAATGGGGATCCTGTTTGTAAGAAATAGTAATGAATAATTTCTGCAAAATAGTGTAAACCTGCAAACATTTACCCTCTTGTCCTCACATGTGCAAAAGCTTACACTGACCCAAAGAAGTAATTCCAAGAACAGAGGTGTACAATCGTTTGCATGGAAAAAAAGCCCACAATCCTTGGCTAACTTTTACAGAAGCGTGTGCTTCTGCTTACAGGCTTTATATTTGAGGTATGCAAAGGTTATTGCAAAATAAAGAATATATCATAATAAGGAGGTTCCTGGAGAAGAGTTTGGAAACATCCTTAAATGTAAACATACACACTCTATTAAGTTCTAGAAATCTGCTGTACAAGATTGTGCCTATAGTTTCCAACACTGTATTGTATGCTTAAAAATTTGTCAAGAGGCTATCCTCTTGACATGGTAAATGTTCTTATCACCAAAAAAAAAAAAAAAGGACACACTACTGTGGGTCCACCTATGCATGTGATTGTGTTGATCATGGTAATGTATGTTGATTAAAAATTCTGTAAAACAAAATAGTAAGTACTTTTTTTGTTGCTAAAAGCAACTTTATGCAGGAATGAAAAGTGGACTGTCAAAAAACTCTTGGTACTTCCCTGGGAACTATAAATTTCAGACTGAAAAAGTGTCTAATACACAGAAAATGGGAAGAATAGGCTGAAAATAGCAAGTAACTGCTGAAGAGGGATCTTAAAACTGCTTTGACCTGAAAAACATTTCAAAAACAAAACTAATGATTTGTAAACTGAAATGCTGATATAAAAATATATGTGGGTCATCTATTTTTCTAGATCTTTCTGACAACAGTGCCATCTGGAGACTCGGTTTGACCAAGGACACAAGATCATAAGGAAAGTTAGGCACAGACGCTGAAAAGGTTGCTGATGAAGTCACTCTGTTTCTCTCGTTGGTTTTGTGCTGTTCGCCATTGCAGCAAAGAGACAACTGAAAATTTGAAAACTGAATTTTTTAAAATTCTAGATATACAAAGTTACAAAAGAGAAAATTGGTAAACTGTACACTATTTTAGTGGGAAATATGGAGCGGTTAACATGTGATTTGTGCCTCCAGAGAATATTATTATCTTTGGAAAATTAAGAAAATACATTGCAATGATTCATGAGAATGCCAGTATGCATGAAAGTGTTTTTTAATTTATAAATTTGAAATTACAAGTAAATAGATGTTCTTCCAACCCCCAAAATAGGTGATTCAAGTAGGATCAAAAGACCTGAGAAGTAGAGAGCAAACATAACTCAAGTCTCCACAGGCTTCCCTCCACTTGCTCACATAGAACCTCAGCAGTCTCTGAATTTTCTGCCCAAGTGTCCCTGCCAGGTCCCATGAAATGTCTCTGTAACAGTAAAGACTCTGGGTAACAACACCACATCTTGGTGCCCTCACTCCCACTGGGCATGATGCTACCTCCACTGTGAATAGCTCCCAAAAGTCACCTCTTTCTTTGCTAGTCTGGCCTACAATTCCCACTCTGTCTGCCAGGCATGGCTGCCATTTTCCAGCAAGTAACACTGGACATCACCACCATTGATAGTGTGGGGCCCTCAAAATACAAAACTTGAGTGGTGATATGTGGTAAAGAGGAGGGGATGTCTTCACCTTCCTTTTGTGGCACATCCTCCAAGATGGATATCAAAGCGTGATTGTTTTTGCCCAGATCTTCCAGAAAAGTCTTTTGTCAAAAAGTCCTTAAGTTGCTTATTCAAATAGACCCTACACTCTCCATGCTGTCTCTAATCTTTCTCACACAAGAACATGGTTAAGAGTTTGGTGGCTGATTCAGGGAAAAAGTCAAGTAACAGCACACTGATATCTGAGCACTGGGTTATCTGAAACCCTCCATAAATTTGAGCAATGCCAAGTTCCATGTGAAAGCTAAAAACACTTCCTTGTGCTTTTTTGTGTGTTCCAGTTTTAACATAAGTTCCAAAAACATGCTGCTTTACACACCAAACGTCTCATAGAAATTTTAGTCAAAATAGCTTTTTCTGATTTAATTTCTTTTGATTAACTTTTTTTTAGAGCCTCTCTCCCTTGATTTATTCAATGGTTCATGTGGCACGGTGAGGGGGCAAGTATTAGTGAGAGGACCCAGACTGTTCTCATCACTGTCTACACCATTTTCATCCCCTACTCCCCGCTGAGACATTCTTATCCAGCCAGCTTCTATGTTTTACTCTCTCTTCATCCAGTAGCAGAGGTTCTTTTCATTTCCAGAGTGTTCCTTAATCTCTTATTGAATATCATCCCAGCAGGACCCCCCATTAGACCTCCAAGCACCCCCAGCAGTGTGTGAGGGTCAGATTCAAGCTAGGCCCTCAGTGAAACATGATTGAGGTGAGTAAGCCACAGAATCTGTTAAGACAAAAAGATGCAATGGATCAAATTCAAAAAAATGGTTTGAAGATTGCAGATTCTGAGTACTTTGGGGCTTTCTGAGGATTATAAAATCATGTTGCTTTATAATAACAAATCAGATCTACCAAGAGTTTATCATACCAAATCTGATTGAATTTTTATAGCCTATCAGAGAGAGAAATGGGAAAAGCAGAGCTAGCAGGAAGTTAAAGTTGGGACAAATGGGTTCTGTTTCCATGAACACCACCAAGAAGTTCTGAACTTGGGCAAGACACTTACACTCCCTGGTCCTCATTTATCACAGAAAAGAGCTGGGCTGAGTGGTTGTCAAGGACGTTTTGAGTTGTAACAATTTATTTTAGTAATAATATATGGTTCTCTAAACAACCTAGAAAAGGGGGCTGGTCATAAATAAAAGAAAGAAACAGAGCTTGCCTCAGTTGGTAAGACAGTTATACCCAGCAGGGGATTTGGACAAAAGGCAAGTGGTTTTTGGAGCTGGTAGTAAGAGGTGGGAGGACACCAGCCAGCAGGAAGGCAAAGGAACTGCCATCTTACTGCAAAATTTATGCTGATAACATGAAAACTGGCACACTATCCAAACAATGGTATTTCACCCCATATCATAAATTCCAATCAGATGAAAGCACTTTCTCAGAACGCTAAAATATCACACATGTTAAAATTAGCTTCATAGATAACATTGCAAGAGTGTTCTTTGAGATTCAAGTGCAGCTTACAGGGATTCCAGCTAATTTTAAGAAAGAATAAATCTAACTTCACTTAGTTTCCTGTTTGGTTTAGGACACCCTTTTTTTAAATGTCATCTTTTAGGCAATGGAATTTTCACTTAATCCCAGTGAATACCTACCACATCAGCAACTGCCAAACACAACACTATCCAGCGTTTTATGTGTAGGAAATGAGGGATTTAAGCATGGGAGAATCAACATTTAGAAAGTGGTAATACTTTGGGGGCTTTGTGGAGAACAATACAAATTCCTTGGGTTTTGTGAAGAGAAAAGATACACACACACATACACACACACGCATGCATGCACACACAAAGACACACCACATTCTCTGTCTTCTTGACAGATGTTTTGCTATTCTTTAAGGAATCTCAAGAGATTTCTAGGGCCTAAGCCAGGAGTATTTGAACCAGAAGAAAACAAAATTAGTCAGAGCTGGCAGGGCTGATAATCAGCTGTATATAGGAGTGTATACCTGGAAAAGGCACAGTAAGAGAGTTGTTTGGATTTATAGTGACATGCATATAACCATCAAAATTGGGAAGTCCAGACACAATGGCAATTTATGTAGTTAGGTTTGTCATTACTCTTCAGCACCCTTTATGGTCTAAGAAAGAAAATTGGGATTCAAATATGAATTTTATGTTTTGTGGCACCTTATTAAAATTATAATGAAAAATTCAATTCCTCAGCTTGGAACTTCAGCATATATTGAATTACACAAAAGGACAAAAAAGTACAGAGGAGAAAAAGTACTGTTCAGCAGGATAAAGTAGAAAGAGTACCAGCCTGGGAGTCAGAAGACATGAATTCTATTCCCAATTCTGCTACTAACTGGCTGTCTGATTTGGGGCAAATCATTTCATTTCTCTGAGCCTCAGTTTTCTCATTTGTGAAATGTGAGAACCAGTTCAGATGAATACAATTCTATGGTCGCCAACGTCAGATCTTGCAGCACTTTCTATGCCAAGAGAGTCGCTAAGCAAATTATCAAATACTCTTCCATAATAGAAAACAACATTTCATTAAATCCATCATCTCCCGTGGGGTCTGAGGTGGACAGAAGAGCCCAAACACTTGGTATATTATGCATCCACTTGATCACAATTTATCTGCAGAATATGCCTTTTCTGACATTTAAGAAAGGTCAAAATTCTCAAGAGCTTAATAGGAATGTTATTGTCCTTTAAAATGGTATGGCTACTTGGTTATGTTGAATCATTCAAAGATCCCTGGGACTGTGAAAAATGAATGACAATGACCTTGAATGTCTACTCTACTCTTGTCCAGAAAGTAGGGTAAGGGAAAGGGAGCAATACTGTTAATCTTTCAAGAAATTAAATAGTGGCTCTTAGAAATATAGATAATGCTCTGGTCACACCTTCTCTACCTTTATATGTATGTCCTGATGTGCAATGTTATTACATTGAAAGATTTATGTGCAACATTTCAGTAGTTTTCTACTCAAGCAGTGTAATTATGATAAACATCAGCTAGCATGCCACCTGCCTGGAATGTTACAAATGGAAAGGAAAGGGAAGCAATTAGACATTTGACTGCACAAAGTGAGTGATGGATTAATGCACATTTTTACTTTTAGGGAGTTTTTTTATTCTTATTTTGAGAAAAATAATTGTGTAGCCTATTTATGCAGATTCTTAGTCCTTTCACTCATGTCTGTAATAATCCTCGTCCATTTTAGAAATACAGAGAATCAGACATCATGTCTTCTATTAACTCATAACTAGCAAAATTAATTAGATGAATTTTTTTCAATTAATGTGTATATTTAAATTTTTCTTATCTATTATTGACTATTTTGTTTGATAACAAAGGAGAATTTTACATGTCATTTTATATTTTCCATATTCCAAATGTGATAGAAGGCCACTGATAGAGAAACTTAAATCTTACTTTCTTGCTCCTGACCTCCATCCTTATTCTTACTTTATAAAAAAGTAAATCAAACCAATTGAGAGTATATTCTTTTGTAGTATCTGAGAAGAAATCACTGAAGCAACAAATTAGTTACCTGATATAGATAAATATAAATGAACTTCAACTTTGTCATTATCTTAATGCTAAGAATTAAAGGGTTTTAATTTGTTAAATTTAATTTGTTTCTACAATCCTCCTACAAAACATTAAAGAAAAATATTTAATGTATCAAAACGTTTTAACAGGGAACAGACTTGAGGTAAGCTGGGCGAACAGTAGACTGAAATAGCAGATTATCTTTTATCCAACTTTTTTGAGGAATACTTGACAAATATAATTGTATATATTTGAAGTGTGCAATGTGATGATTTGATGTACATATATATCGTGGAATGGTTACCAAGATCAAGACAATTAATACATTCATAACTTCACATGGGCAACTCTTTTGTGTGTGTGTGTGTGTGTGTGGTGAGATCACTTAAGATCTACTCTCAGCATCTTTCAAGTATACAATACCATATCACTGACAAGAGTCACCATGCTGTACATTAGACCCTCACAGCTTATTCTTCTTATAACTGAAAGTTTATACCCTTTGGCCTACATCTCCCCATTTCCCCCACACCCCGGCCCCTGGCAATCACCATTATATTCTCTGTGAAATGGCAGTCTTTCATTCCACTGAATTAAAGCCGTGTTACATTCCTGCTATAGTATTCTTCTTCAAGCTAGTGAGGCTGTCACTGACCAGGTGCCTCGAGAAACTCAAAGGTGGGTTTGGAAGCAATTAACTGTTTTTCCAAGTTGTTTCTTTTCATAACCACCAACCATCCTGAAACTGACCAAGCCTCACCACAAGAGCTATGCCCATGACCTTTGCCTTATTTTTAATGCAAAGACTCTCCAGGAGGAGTTTAGGCCTCTTATGTGGAAGCATGTTCTCCAGCTGAGCCTGTGCAGGCAAATACCCACCTCTCCCTTGTGAATATTCATTTCCCAACCAAAATAAAAGTCCCTGCTTCCTTTTGTTCAGGGACACCATGACTTTGGAAATGATTCCTCATTGCCTCCTATTTGCTGCAAATACACTTTACTTTGTGAGACAAATTCCACTAGTGTAGTCTTATTTAACTCACTAGGAGGAAAGCCCCCTTGGTTCGGTAACAGAATTGGTGACCCAGATGGGACATACCCCTTCATGGTGCCTATGCTGCAGGCCTGATGTTGCTGCCCCATTGGGAGACCCAGAGGCCACACTGAGCACTTTGCTTGGAGGATCTCTCAGTGGAGGTGAGTGGCATCAACCCCACAGCTCATCTATAAGAGTTATTTCCTTAAGTTGTCTCACAAAGCCTGTTTGTTGGAGCCTGGCTTCAGGGTTTGAGTCCCCACCCAGAGGTAGCCTGGCTTGGGGGAATGAGAGTCCTCTCTGTTTGGAAGGATTGCATGACCTAGCCACTCCAGAAGGACCAATGCTTGGTTCTAGCAAAACAGGAGCAATCCCTGGTGACTAGCCAGGGGTCAAACCCCTCTGGAGATTGAATCTCATCTGGAGTGATGAAGTGGGAGTTTGAAGCCTCCTGAGGTCATTGAGTCTGTCCTCGTGTTGTGCCTATAATTGGAGGAGGGGTCCCCCTGGATGGGGTTAAATGCCTCTGGAGTAGCTGAGCCTGGTTTTGTTTGTTTGTTTGTATGTTTTTGTCAAGAACGCTCAACATCAATCTTGTTTTGCCACAGTTTGGCTTTTCTGGACTCCTAGGTCTTTTTTTTTTTCTCCTTGACCTCCCAATCCATGGTTGCTGGGTGAAACCCAGCATCCATCCATTTTATTTTCCCTTTAAGAATTTAGTTACATGGCCTAGATCTAGTTTCAGGCTATTAGGGTGCTAAATCTCCTCTGGGCACAACCTTGCAGCATCTTTGTCACCACTAACCATTACAAGTACCTCCTGGGAGGTTGGAAACAGACCATAAGAGAAGGCACTAGACTGTGGGGAAAGCAAACTCCATCCCAGAGGAGAGCCCTTTGAGCTGTATCCTCCAGAATTGGAAGGTCTTTGGGTATTCCCCCATTGACCTGAGAGTAGATGATCTTTTTATGTAACACAGCCTCACCACAACTGAAGGATGGAGAAAAATGGCCAGAAAATGAGTCCCTATGTGTTAGCCCATACTACAATTAGATCTATTTTGCAAAAGGACCGGGAAATGGGAAGAAATACTATATGTCCTGTGCTTCATGGCACTATGTCTAAATGAAGGGTTAAAAGTTGAATCTAAGACTTCAAAAATACTTCCAATTACAAGATCTTTCTGGCAAGGAGGACCTGCTCCTCCAAATCAGGAACCATGGGACTAAGGAAAGCCCACTTCAGAGTCCACCTCACTCAGATACTCCAGCCTCAGCCCCACTGCTAGACTAGCTAGTGAGCCCCAAGAGACCTCTATCTTACCTCCACCAGAGGTAGGGACTTCACCTCTGCTTAAGCTGGAGGATGTAACAGTGCCAAAACCTTTACTGCCCCCCCCCCAAACAATCCCTCTACAGGGAATTAGACTCTCCAACAACCAAAGACCCTTCACCCTCCCCTTCTAGATAGTACAACTAGATTAGGAACCAGTTGCAAACCTGGGATATATCCCTCTGAGACAGTTACCTGATGGTGACAGGAGATTCATTAATGTGCACATCCCCTTTTCCACCTCTGATCTGTATAATTGGAAGGCACACACTAAAGAATTGAGGGCTGACCCAGAGGAATTCATAGACCTGATAAATGGAATCTTCTAATACCTATTTCATATCTCAAAGTGCTCCAGACATCCATAGAAAACTCCAAAACTTGGCTATAGGTCCTGATACTAATTCTGCACAACTAGTAGAGGCTGCATTTAGGGTATACAATAACTGAGATGAAGCTGAGGATGAAAAGGAAGACAAAAAGATGAAAAGGCAAGCCACCCTGTTAGCTGTGACTCTCCAGTCTACTCAAAGTAACCCAAGGGAGAGAAAGAAGACACCATGTGTGAGTAACCCTGGCCCCCACTGAGGGACTGGAAAGCCACCAACAAAGTTGGGGGCTAACCAGTGCATGTACTGCAAACAGGAAGGGCACTAGTGGCAGGTTTGCCCAAATAGTCCCCATAGAGGGAAAGGATTGAACAAGACCAAGCTGTGGCAACTTCCCTTGACTACAGATGAGATATGATGGGGCTGTGGGGCTCCTTGGTTGGCTCCAGGCAACCAAATCCTCATCTCCCCTGAGGAGCCCCAGGTGACATTAACAATGGGAAGAAAGTATGTTGAATTCTTGCTCGATACTGGAGCTACATTCTCAGTGCTGAATACTCAAAAGGGAAACCTTTCAAAAAGAAAGTGTGACATAAAAGAAGTATCAGGAAAAAGAGAAACCAAAAGGTTTCTGGAGCTCTTGCCCTATGAAGTGGGATCAAAATTGCTGAAGCATTCTTTTCTGTATGTACCAGAATGCCCTGTTCCCCTTCTGGGAGGGATATACTATCTAAGTTAGGGGTCTCAATAAGCTGGGAATAAGATAAAATAGAGATTCAAGTCCCCAGAACTCAGGGAGTTGAGCTTATGGCCCTATTACAGGATACATCAGCACCTGAGAAGGAAGAGATCCCCCTAAATGTTTTAAGCTGAGTTAACTTGAAAGAATGGGCACAAGGACAGGTGGGGCAATCAGCCGATGCCACATCAGTAAAGGTAAAATTGAAGCAGATAGATCACTGGCCCAGGGTAAAACAATACCCTTTGAAGCCAGAAGTCATAAGAGGAATGCTTCCTGTAATTAATAGGCTTTTAAAACAGGGACTGATCAGGCCATGTAGATCCCCAAGGAACACTCTCATTTTACCCATTAAAAAACCAGGATCAGGGGAATATAGATTTGCTCAGGACCTTAGAGCTGTCAACAAGGCCGTCCAAGACATACATCCTGTAGTGCCTAATCCATACACCCTGCTAGTTAACCTCCCTGGGGACAGCAGGTTCTATACAGTACTGGATTTAAAAGATACTTTCTTCTGCATCCCATTGGATCCTGTGTGCCAGGAGATATTTGCCTTTGAATGGGAGGACCCAGACTCCCACCAGAAGCAACAGTATTGCTGGACTGTCTTACCCCAAGGGTTCAAAAACTCCCCCACTATCTTTGGGGAAATCCTAGGCTGAGATTTAAGGGAACTAAAATTAAAACAGAGTACTGTGTTACAGTATGTGGATGACATCCTTATAGCCAACCCTATTAAGGAGATCTCTGATAGAAACACTATAATTATTTGAACTTTTTAGCCAGTAAGGGATATAAAGTGTCTAAAAGGAAGGCACAAATATCTAAAGAGACTGTACAGTATTTCAGATTCATCATTTCAAGGGGACAACGCAGCCTTCCCCAGGAGAGGAAAATGGTAACATGCCAACTTGCTCCACCAGAAACTCATAGGCAGCTATGAGGATTCTTGGGGATGGCTGGTTTTTGCTGCATTTGGATCCCTAACCTCGGACTAATTACTAAGCTTCTCTATGATAAACTACAGGGGCTAGGGATGGACCCCTTTGAATGGGATAAGCTATGTGACCAAGCTTTCAATAAGCTTAAAAACTTGCTAATGGAAGCACCTGCACTGGCCTTACCAGAGCTGAGCAAAGAATTTGACCTATATGTTTATGAAAGACAGAAAATAGCTATGGGAGTGCTAACCAAATGTTGGGACCCCTAAAAAGTGTGGTAGCCTATTTCTCAAAACAGCTAGACACCGTGGTGAAAGGATGGCCCCCATACTTGAGAGCTGTAGCTGCCACCTGCCTCTTAATCAAGAAAGCAGAAAAACTGACTATGGTCCAACCTATGACAGTGTGGACCCACCCCATCAAGTCTCTAGCCTACTAGAGACTAAAGGACATCTATGGCTAACCCAGAATAGAATACTACAATATCAATCTATGCTGCTAGATTCCTCTCAGATTTCCTTAAATCCCTGTCATACCTTAAACCCAGCTACCATGCTCCCTGATTCCAGTGAGCCTATTACCTATGCTTGTCCAGAAGGGATTGATCAAGTTTACTCTAATCACAGAGATCTCCAGAGTAAACCATTGCCTGATGCAGAGGAAGTATAATTTGCAGATGGGAGCAGCTTCATGAATAATGGACAAAGAAGAGTGGGTTATGCAGTAGTGTCTCTGCATGCAACCATAGAGGCCAAAGGGCTGACACCAGGCACCTCAGCCCAAAAGGCAGAAATGATTGCATTATCCAGAGCTTTGGAATTGGGAAAAGAAAAAATAATAACAATATACACAGACTCTAAATATGCTTTCTCTGTAATTAATGCTCATGGAGCCATTTGGAAAGAAAGAGGACTCCTTAGCAACAGTAAAGAAATTAAACATGGGCCAGATATCCTTAAACTGCTGGAAGCAGTACAGAGCCCCAAGGAAGTAGCTGTGGTCCATTGTAGAGACCATCAAAGTGGGGAATCAGAGGCCACAAAAGGGAATAACTTGGCAGATGGCAGCTGCAAAAAAAGCCACTATATCAGGAGAGCTTCTCCAATTGCCATTAATTCCCACTCTACCCTTCTATGAGTTTACACCAATGTATTCCCTTGATGAAGTAAGGGAAGACATGACACAGGGTTATCAGTGGTCCCCAATAGTTAAGGGCTGGATGATAACCCAGAAGGGAAGATTTGGGTCCCCAAACAAACAGTTTGGGTGCTCCTTAACAGTTTTCATGATTCTACCCATTATGGAAAAAAGACCTTATACCTATAGCTGGCAAAGATCATAAGCACCCCAGATATAAAAGAACTTATTGAAAAAAATAACTGGACATTGCACTTATTGCCAGAAGAATAATGTACAAACCAGAACTCCTGTACCTCCCCTGGCCAAAGTAACTCAATTTCAGGGAACTCTACCAGGGGAAAACTGGCAAGTTGATTTTACTGTTATGCCCAAGGCCCCTGGGGAATACAAATACCTCTTAGTGTTTGTGGATACATTCACTGGATGGATTGAAGCCTTTCCATGTAGGTCAGAAAGGACAAATGAAGTAACAAAAGTGTTGTTAAAAGAAATAATTCCCCATTTTGGGTTGCCTAGAACAATTCAGAGTGACAATGGGTCAGCTTTTATATTAAAAATAACCTCTGAAGTAGCCAGAGTTTTAAAAATTAAGTGGAATGCCTCATGGAGACCACAATCACCTGAAAAAACTGAGCAGGCAAATCAAGCTTTAAAGAAAACCATGGCTAAATTGTTCCAAGAGACACAGAAAAATTGGGTAAAGCTACTGCCAATAGCCCTCACTCAGATAAGGGCAGCTCCAAAACACAAACTAAAGCTTAGCCCCTTTGAAATGACCTATGGGAGGCCTTTCCCTAAAGACTCAGATTTACTCACAAACCCAGACCTAGAGGTTTCCATGGCAATCAAAAACATAATCAAGCTGAACCAGGTGGTAGAAGCACTCAGTAAGTATGGAAACTTCTGTCTTCACTTGCCTACGGAGGCCAAACTCCACCCATATGAACCAGGAGATTTGGTCTATCTTAAAACTTGGAAAAGAAGTTGTCCCAAGATCAGCTAAATGCTATTTGTGTAGAGCCTTGCCTGGTGATACTAACCACACACTCTTCCCTAAAATTAGGAGGAGTCACCTCTTGGATCCACCACACATGGGTGAAAAAGTCACCCATGCTTGAACATCAAGAGAGATCATCACAGACAACTGATGACTCCAAGTTTTCCTGCAAACCACTCTCTGATTTGAAACTCCTTTTTCGGCAACACCATGCAAATAAGTAATGACTGGCTATCCACCCCAGGCTCTGCCTTGGATCCTAACCAACCCAATACCATTTAGGCATGGTATGCTTCTAAGGAGGTTGCATGTTCCTGGGCAGCAGGACTAGGTCCATCAGAGAAGTGGGCAACCCAGTATCTAGAATGTAAAGAACTGATGGAATCTAGAGAGGGAAGGGCAAGTATGCCCAGATCCTAAACACATTGAGGCTATAAAATTACAGATGGTTGCTACAAACAACTCAGGACTATGCCTCTGGCGACCCACAAACCTATTTGAGATTATCTAGAAATTCTGCTCTTCTACTGGTCCCTATGACAATGCCCATGCCCAGCAGGAAGCAGTTATAGAAAATGGACCTTCAACCTGTTCCCCTCAAGAATGAGGAACAGGATAAAACTAGAGAGGCGATTTGTCACCGACTAGGTGCCTTGAGGAACTCAAAGGTGGGTTTGGAAGCAATTAACTGTTTTTCCAAGTTGTTTCTTTTCCTTTTGTATGTTAAGGAGATGTAACCACAAACCATCCTGAAACTGAACAAACCTCACCACAAGAGCTATGCCCATGACTTTTGCCTTATTTTTAATGCAAAGATCTCTCCAGGAGGAGCTTAGACCTCATTATATGGAAGCATGTTAACCAACTGAGCCTGTGCAGGCAAATACCTGCCTCTCCCTTTGGAATATTCATTTCCCAACTGAAATAAAAGTTGCTGCTTCCCTTTGTTTGGGGACGCCATGACTTTGGAAATGATTCCTCATGGCCTTCTATTTGCTGCAAATACACTTTACTTTATGGAACAACTTCCACAGGTATAGAGTCTTATTTCACTCATCAGGAGGCAAACCCATTTGAGTCGGTAACAAGGCTTCCTGCTTAAATATATATATTTAGTTAAAAGTTAGTTACTATATTAATAAGTGCTGGAAATAAACACAATTCTAGGACTCAAAAGAAGTTTTTTAGTACTCTATTCACATGGTTGTGAATCAGGAAGCCAAGCATGACAACATAGGTCAGAACCTGAGAACCAACGTCTTTGGAACAAGACTGGTTGCATTTTAATCTTGCTCCACCCTTTACTAGCATAGCGATTTTGGCAAGTTTAGGAAAACCTCTCTGTGCCCCTGTTAACTCCTCTGTACAACAGGAACAAAAGTACCTCATAATGTTGACTTGAGTGTTCCATGAGGCAACACATGTAAAGTGATTACAAAAGTGCCACGAACATAGCCAGGGGTTGGTAATTATTGGTTTATATTATTTATTGGTGTAACAAAATTGACAACTTAAGGATTCAGCAGTTCCAATTCACTGCAGTCTGCAGCCAACTTTATGGCTCTGAAAATGTCAAGAAAGGTGGAAGCACAACCTGTATGAGAGCAGGTGACTCAACACACTGGTTATTCTTCCTTCTACCACCATATTAATCTAGGTTTTAGAGGAGCCTGAGTTTGCTATGGGCCCACAACGTGGAAATTATTTTCTAATCCAATTCTGCACCATACTGACGTCTGGATAAAAGGTTTAGAAAAAATGATTTAAGCCATCAATCTTAAAACCTCTATGTCTTTTTTTTAATGTAAAATATAGATGATCTTTTATCCATCCCAATGTTTATTGCCATGTAGTTTTACAGTATAAATATTCATATCTATTAAATAAAAGGAACACTATGTGGATGGGTTCTTTGCTAGGGATAATGACGCAGCCCACAAAATACTCTTAACTCCTGGGATGAAAAGCACTGTGGAAAGACACATATTAGAAAGAATTATTAGCCAAAAGATATATTTCCTTATTAACTGAGTTTCATATTGATATTAGAACTATTTAATTTTACATCAAACACTGAAATTATTTGATAATAGACATTTTATTTGGAATATAGATCCACCCTCAAAAACCATGAGACTTAGAAAGGAGGAAGGCATTTAAAGGAAGATGATCCACAATGATGGAGTTTGTAATGAAAAAAAAAAAATTTGAACCCAGATGTGTTTATTTATTTCTTGGCCAAAAGTGTCTTCACTAGTTTTCCTGTATTTTTACTTTCTCTCCAAACTCCATAATAAAGTGAGTTAAAAGGCACAGAATAATGATTCCTGTGTCTCCTGAAAACATTACTATTACCCAGTTTTATTAACCCACATTCTTTACTTGAGCCTTTGAGGGAAAAGTGATTCAAAAGAGTTCATGAATGACCTCTGAGTTCAGAACTACTGTGAGAAAACAAGTCTGCTCCCTTTCTCAGGAAGTCTGACCTCCAAAACCTCCACTGCAATATATGTCCCCAGAGGGTGGCACTTGACAATCCCAAAGGCCCTTCCCATCCCACCAACTAATATCAATGAGAAACATTGACCTTTTCAGCACAGCATTATTCAACTTTTCTTCACAGCTGTCAACAACCCTGTACTACAACTCTGACAGTTTTAAAGTAACTTTTTTCCTGCCTTGCCAAATCAAATTGGGAGTGAAATTGTATTGAAGTTTGATATGTTCTTGTTACCCACATGTCATTTAAACTCTACTCTATGTAATTCACGTATTGTTCATGAAAGTTTACTGAAAACACTTGGAAGAAAATATTTCTCATTTTTAGGACTATGGAACTATTTTATTTTTAAGGAAGCACTGAGTGTTAGGAGTCTTTTTGCTTCTTTCACAAGTCCCTCCAATGTTCTAGAAATAAAACATAGAAAGTAGTTGTTTACTTCTCCAAGTTTCCTAAGTAAACCAAATGATCTCAGTGGATAAGGCACTCTGCAGTTGGTTGAGTTTATAAGAAAGCTAAATTAATTTCTACATGTCACCGAATGCTATTTGCTGCACAGAGGCAATGATTTCATAAGTAGTACCCTAAAGATCTGAAAGAGTAAGGCATCTAAAAACTCAAACGGTGTAAAATCCCTGTTGTGTTCTCACTCTACAAGCTCTAAAGTTACCACACTCAACAAGGAGATTCCCAAGCAGAACACTCCTGTAGGGGAGATGATCATGTAAACAAAAGTTATATTATAACACGGTAAAAACTAAATGTGAGGTAAGTGATAGCTAATATTCATTTAATATAATATCAAGCACTGTTATAAGTGTTCTACATGTATTAACTCATTTAATTTTTTAAATCCATTGAGAATGTACTTTTATAAATACCATTTTACAGATGAGAAACTGAGACAAAAGAAAGATTAAATAACTTGCCAAAAATTACAGCCAGTTAGGGTCAGAAATAGAATTTGAGCCCAAGTTGTTGTTGGATGCCAAAGTCTTACTTTTTACCACAGTTGACAGTTGGTAGTCACGAGTGCTGTTGAACAAGTATTGAAGTTGGAAAGGGGTGGCCATGTGCTTGCTTTGGCCAGTGATAAATGAGTAGCAGTGATGTGTCATTTCTATTGGAAACTTCAGGAGTCAGGGGACGATTCATCACTGAGGTGATCATGGAAGTGTATATCAAGTAAGGCTTTCATTGTCAGGGCTCCTGAGTAGTTACAATGAGCAGAAACCTCCTGTGAACCAGCATTGGATGTGTAGTACAGGTGAGAATTAAAGATTTATTATGTTAAGCCTACTGAGAATTTAGGATTATTTATTACTACTACAAACCTAGCCTATCCTGACACAGACATACTGCCTACACATTATGAGGGTTCATTTATGCTCACTTAATCCAGCTTTGGAGGGGATTCAGGATGATTATGATTTATTCAGGTGAAGACAAGACACAGAGAGAGAAAAAAGTATAAGCAAAGGCATAAAAGCAAAAAATCAAGAAGCTTTTAAGAATTTTAAATGGTTGAGAGGACTAAAGATAGTCACATTAGGATAAAGCCATAAAAGTACACAATTATTCACAAAAAATTCAATTTGTTTTTTTTCTACTTTTAAAAGTTGTGGTAAATAAAGAGAACTAAATTACTTATTAGTTTATATGTTTAGGGATGTCAAATAATCCTTAATTTTATTAAGATAAGTGTTGGGGTTTAATGCTGTTCATTGTTGTCACAGAATCACAACAAAATTTTCCAGTCAGACTAGTTCTAGGCAGTCACACAGTTGTTAGTGGCAGAGGGTCAACAACAAGATCCGATTCCCAGAACTTCTTGCCACTTTCTCATTCCACTTTTTATTTTTATTTTAACTTTGTAAGTGAGCAGGAGTAATTTGATAGCATATTAGTTTAAGGACAGATTCACAAATTGTTAAAATGCACACTGATCATATAAATAGTGATGAGTCCAATTTCTCAATACCCCATCACCAGTAGGCTCAGGGTTCTGAGTTGTAGAACAAGTCCCATTAGAAAAGGCTTTTGTGATTATTTGTCACCTTATGTGACAGGTAATGGCATTATGAGAATTGCACTAATTGATTTCTAAATTTTAGTTACCTATTATGCCCTTTGTGAAAGCATTTTTGTCTAATTCAAGATAGACATTGACTACTCATTTTTTTATATGTGGAAACCAACATTTCTTCCTCAGTTGATAGAAATTATCTATGAATTATTTAGAAAACTTTGCCAGGGTAAACTACCTTTGCTGAACAAACATTGCTTTGAAATGGGGTCACCCATGGAAAATTGTGTTGGGAAGATGTAATAGACATGCATATTTACATCAAAAGGGCAGATGTAGTATAAGTGCAATGAAAGGCAGCAGGATCTACTTACTCAGCACTGAACTTAGAGGCAGAAAGTTTTGTCGAAATCTAAACTTGGATCAGAATCTAAATCTATCTCTATTTCTCTTATGTGCAAATCCAGCCCTATAATTGCCTATCCTCTGTTATTGCCTTTCTGGAGAATTGGAGAATTGATGAGATGTTGATGGAGGTTCTGCAAGAGGAAAAAAAATGGTGAAAGTTTCTATGAATATAGAAATGCTTTCACCATGGGTTTCTTGAGAGTATCACTCACCCTCCTAGATAATGGAAAACAGGTTTTCTTACACTCTGTCTGTCTGTTGCCTTCACTATTATTTATCTTCCTCCCCTCTACACCCCTGCCCAGAAACATACAGATATATGCACCACTTTTTGCATTTTGCACATCACGAGATAATTTTATTCAGTCACATCTCCTTTATAGAAGCTTCTTCAAACAATCTCTAATTTTACCCATCTGGTCATGCAGTGCATCTAAAAGCCCATACAATTCACTTTTCATCACTTTGACAGATTCTCTTCAGTTTCAACTGACTTTTTTCTCCACAGTCAGCATTTCTCCTCACTCATGCATGAATGCAGTCCAGGGACAGAAACTATGACTACAGCCTATACAGAGCAGCCTTCAATTCTTTCCTGGATATAGGTTTGATATAAGTAATTTTAAAGTGTTCGTGTCTTTTAGCACATAGTGTTAAATAATCCATTTCTGGTCACTCTACTTTCTGATCCAGTTTCTAAAGGCACACTGCTGTGAAAAACAAAGAAAGTTCATAAATAATGTGTCTCGTTTCCTTGCATCTTAGCAGGTAGAAAAAAAGATTGAATGAAACTTCTTTAATTGTAAGAAAGAATCCAGCCTAGGTGTTACTGGCCATGAATTCTAAGATTTGAAATTGTTTATCAAAGGGAGAATCTTTCCTCATCTATTCTTCGCCGTTCTCTGCCCTGTTCTCCCCACGAGACTGACAAATATAGAGTTGCATCACCCTGGACAGCTCGCTCTTGCTAACTGACTTCTGATTGGGCTCAACCAATGGGATTTATTGACAAAATACTGGAGAGCAGAAGGAAAAAGAGGTTGAAGTATTTTGTCCCCATATCTACTCACTCTCGGCCACTTTTTTGGCAGTGGCTTCATCCCTCCACGGCTTCTGTCTGTGGTTCCTTTTCCTTCGCTCCAGCTCTCCACGGGCTCTGTTAACACTCTTTCCTCTCCTTGCCCATTCGGGACTAAAGATGCTAACTGCTTCTTGCTGTTGCTAATGTCTGGGGAGCTCAACATTCCTTATTAATAAGTTCCCTTAAGCCCCCTACACCCAAATACACACGTCTCTATAGGGACTCTCTCCATTAAAATATCTTGTATCATTTAAGCTATATTTTGTTTTCCATTGAGACCTAGCTGACATAATCAGTTTACTTGGTTATTATGTAACTTACAAGTGTCACTCTAGGGTAAGCTACTGCCAAACAATCATCCTAAAAGAGTGATGCAAAAGTCACCTGTCTCTCAAAGAGTTGTTTGTACACTCAAGTTCATAGCAGCATTATTCACAATAGCTAAAACATGGAAGCAACCCAAGTGCCCATTGAGAAATGAATGGATAAGCAAAATGTGCTATATACACACAATGGAATACTATTTGGCCTTGAAAAGGAAGGAAATTCTAACATATGCTACTACATGAATGAACCTTGAGAACATTATGCTAAGTGAAATGTCAATCACAAAAAGACAAATACTATAGGATTCCATTAATATGATAGTCAATATCAGAGAAAGTAGAATAATGGTGTCCAGGGGTGGGAGGGACTTGGAATGGGGAGTTATTATTTAATGTGTAAACACTTTAAATTTTGCAAGATAAAAAAATTTCTAAAAATGGATGGTGGTGATGGCTGCACAACAACACGAATGTACTTAATATCACTGAACTGTACATTTAAAAATTGTTAGCATGGTAAGTTTCATATTATGTGTTTCATTTTACCATAATAAAAAATTGAAGAAAAAATAATAGTAAAACCTGCTGGAGTATTTTGAGAATTAAATAATCCATGTAAAGCACTTAGCTTAGTGCTTGAGAAATAGTACACGTTCCTTATCAAGATTGTTTTTCTGTCCTTGTAGTGTTTATTCTATTTTAGCTTTAACAACTTTGTGGTAACAAACCTTAGTTTTCATAATGGTGTATTTCATTTTTATGCTGAATAAAGCTGCATGTGCAATGTTTTGTTCTTCAGAACATTCATTCACTCAAAGATATTGTTTTGTGAGACCACTCTTCTAGAGGATGCTGTGAGATGCATGAAAAATAGTGTCTCTAAATAAGAATGCATAGGGAAGTTTCTGTAGAAGAGGTAATGTTTCAGCTAGTTCTAGTAGACCAGTTGGGAGCTAGAGAAAGTTAGATGAAAAAGTAGGAAAGACAGTTTGAGGTAGATGGACAGACAGACAAGGATCTAAGGACTAGAATTATGGAATGAAATTGATAAGTAATTTCCTTTTTGCTTTACTATGATGCATTATTCTGAGTTTCATCCCTATAGAATAATTATCATCAAGTATCAGTGTAAAAATCAGTATACTTCAAGACAAATATGTAAGTAAATGCATTTCTTAAGCACAAAAGATGGCTGTAAGAATTTGTCATTTTTTGGCTGATTAGCATCTAAACCCCTCCCCTGTATGGGGGAATTCTTAATCTTTTGAGTCTTAGAAGACTCAGCATTTCATTCTAGAAACTTAAGATTTTAAGTACTTCCAACCTCCCTTATAAGTAGGTTGGTATGGTCTGAGCTTTACCAAAAAGACTCAATAGCTTAGATTTTGAATAGGGAGCTGGTGACACAAGGAATTAGGAGATAAAGGAAGAATCTATGACATAAAATGCAGTTGAAATAAGGTCAAAATCCTGGACAGGAAGAGAAAACTACTCAGATATGAATTCATGATATCTTTCATGAGAAAGGAAAGATGACTAGGAGGTGAAACTAAGAAGTCAGAGAGCAGAGCCAAAAGCCAGGAAGAATTATTGCAGATTTTGAGACTTATTAGTCTTCAAAGATTTGCCTAGCTGGATTTCAGAATTTTCATCATGCAATGACTCCCTTATGCTTCCTATTTTCTCCCCTTTTTTATCAGAGAATTTTATAACAGGTAGTCTATGCCTGTCCCAGTATTGTACATTGGGTGTGGAGAGTGGGGACAGATAATTTGTCTATTTAGATTCACAGGTCTACAGATTGAAGGGATATGTACCTGAGAAGCTATACTTAAGGAACTATAGCTGATGAATCCCATCCATACCTGGACCTGATTTGATAAGATTCTGGACTTTGAACTGATGCTACAATGAGATGAAACTTTGGGTGATGTTGGTTGGGAGTGAAAGTATTTGAGTGTGGGATGGACATGAAATATTGGGATCCAGAGGATAAACTATGGAAGGCAGTTTCTTAGATGGCTCTCAATAGTCCTTATCTTCTGGTATTCAAGCCCTAGTTTAAACCCCTCCACTTGAGTGCGGGCTGGACTTACTGACTCTGACAGAAGGTATGTGATAATATCAGAATATAAAAAGACTGAGAAACAGGGGCTTTCAAATTTCATCTCCTCTCTTGTTCTCTCCCTTGGCCATTCTGGAGGAAGATAGCTACCATGTCATGAACTACCTTGTGGAGAGATTCACATGGTAAGAAATGGAGGGAGGTCTCCAGCCAACATCTAGAAAGGAAATAAGATCCTCAGTCCAAGAGCCTGCAGAACTGAGTTTTTCCAAGAAGCACCTGAGTGAGCTTAGAATTGACTTCTCTCCCAAATGAACCTTCAGATGAAACCACAGCCCCAGCCAATAATTTGACTGCAACTCCATGAGAGACCTTGGTCTAGAGGTACCCAGCTAAGTTGCACTCACATCTCTGACTCAGAGAAACTGTGAGAAAATAAATGATTATTGCTTTAAGCCTGGAAGTTTTGAGGTAATTTAATACAGAGTAAAATATAACTAACATGCATCTCTAAAAAGTTGATACCACCTATTTTATTAGACAATGTTTAAAATTAAAAATAATCAAGAAATAACATTATTCCCTTATGATTTAGAAATACGTGGGTAAAAGAGTTGAAAGTGGTTGCCTTTGTGTCTCAGGACTAGGGAGCAGAAAGGGCTGGGCAAAGATTGCTGCTTTTTCATTAAACTCTTTGGCTTTCAAAAGTTAACCTCACGCTTCTGAAAGCCTCTTGCAGAAAATCCCAATCTCTGAAGAGCCAAGGCCTCATTTTAAGATCTCAAAATTGCATAGCATTACATAGTATTAGCAGCATTTTCAAATGCATTACCTCTGTAATTCTCTCATTTCCTTCAATAGAAGGTAAGAATAGTGCAGATTTTGACATTGCCCTGAAAGCATAAGAAAAGGGCTTGCCAAGAAAAAGATTCCATAACTCTTGGGTGAGCAGTCAATTCACAAGATGTCACATATCAAATATTAAAATTATTTGAGTGGTCTGACACTTAATGAACTTGCGAAAGAAAAAATATAGAGCATGTGAGAAAAACTCAAGAGAGTGGCATTCATAAACTAAAACAAAGAAAAATAAATCAATGTAATTTAATGCTGAGCTGAAGTCTCTTACTTGATTTAACTTCTTTCATTAAAAAGTCATATGGCTTTTTTTGTTTTATTCTTTTGAACAATAGCTTACATCTATAACCATGTCAAAAACACAGAAATCAAGAGAAACGGCAGGGCCCAGAGGACCGGGTAAAATTCTAAGATTTGAAAGACTTGAATTTAAGCACCACCACTGACTTTCTTGAGGTTGCATGAAATCATTTTGGCTAATTAAAAACCATCATGGAGTAAAAATGAAAAGAATCGTGTACTTCATAAGGCTGTATTGGGACTAACAAATAAAATGGATCATAAAGCACTTAACCAAATAGAACCAAAAGACTTGTAGTTATATACTATTCTAACAATATTTTGGTTCCTCATTTAACCCCTAGAAATGGGAAAACATTGACTATAGACCTAAGAGCAAAGAGATAGAAAAAACTGGCTGACAGTTTCCAAAGCAAATCTCTCTCCTTGAAAGAAGCCTCAAAGGTTTACCACTCAAATATAATTAAAATGAAAAAAGTCTCCCAGACTGAAGGATGGCAAGTAATGAAAATAAAAACTACAATAACCTGCCACCCCTATGATTTATTGAGGGCTTACTATACGCCAGGCTTGTGCTGAGCACTTCACTTCCGTTATTTATTTACTCATCACAACACCCCTACTAGTTGGGTACATTTATACTTAATTTATAAAAGGGAATTTAATAATAAATAGGTCACACAGTAAGTGGTTGAACTGATATCCAAACAAGGATCTGCCTGAATGTAAAATCTGCTAGGCAAGAAAGCACAGCACTGGGAATATAAATGCCCTGAAAAGATGTTTGTTGTTTTAATAAAAAGAAAGAAGATTTCAAGTTCTTTGCTGAGAAACATACTAAACACCCTTCATGGCATCCCCCATGCCTGGGCTCTACTAAGGGAACTTAGGCAAACAGTTCATTCTGATGATGACACTCCACCTGGCCACCTTGACAGGACCAAGAGCAGCCATGTGTCCTGAAACCAGCCATCCATAGGCTGGCATCTTCCATTGAGGAAAGTGGAAGGATCTGTCTAAACAGAAGGGATGTTATTAGCTGAGCCAATCAGATTCTCTTTTTTTTTAATTTAAATTGTCTTACTTTGAAATAGTTTTAAACCTACAGAAAAGTTATAAGAATAGAACAAAGAACTCTTCTACGCCCTTCACACAGATTCCCTAATTGTTAAATTTTACTGCATTTGCCCCATTTCTCTCTTTGAGAGAGAGAAAGAGAGATGTGTTGACTCATTACCATTAAACACTGCAGTGTGCCCTCTTCTCCAAAACAAGGATACTCTCTTATATTACTGTCGTACACTCCTTCCAGTCCAGAAGTAAGCATTGATACAACACTACCATCCAATTCACAGACACCATTCAAATGGTGCCATATACTGGCATCAAATTTGCCATCTGTCTTAATAATGGCTATTTTTCCTTTCTAGTCTGGGATCATACCCGTAAACACACTTTGCTTTTACTTGTCATGTCTCCTTAGTGTACTTCATTGGGAGTGGTACCTTAGTCTTTTCCTGTCTCTCGTCCTTGACAGTCTTAAAGAGTACAGGTCTTTTAATCCATAAGGTGACCCTAAACCTAGGTCTATCCACTGTTTTCTCATGACCAGAATCAGGCCACGCATTCATGGCAGGTATGCCAGAGAAATTACACTGTGCTTTTCTCAGTGCATCGGATTTGGAGGCACACTATCTTGACCTATCCCAAGGTGAGCTTCACCTCGATCACGTGGTCAAGTTGATATCTGCCAGATTTCTCCACTGTAAAGACATTATTTCCCCTCTTGTATTTAAGTACTCTTTGGGAGGAGATACAGATTGTCTCTTTACACCATTTGATCTGGGAGTATATAAAGGATTTGGTAAGTGGAAGCAAGCAGACGCAGAGAGGAGTAGACTCAAACAGCATAGCTAATTCACATGAATGGCAAATCCCTGAAATGAAGATCAGATCCTCTATTTCTAGGAACCACAGTTCCAAATGGCCCAGCTCTGCTATGATTCCTTGGCTTCCTGAATCTGGAGAGTTCAGCCTTTCCTGGGACTGGGCTCTGTGCACCCTTGAAATCACCTTAGGCTTAGGTCAAGTTCCCAGGGAAACATGCTATGTAGCAGACATTCGTGTGTAGGAGGTTTAACAGAAAGTTCTCTAGGAAATAGCACCTCTAAAGAAATGAGAGCAGGATTGAGGACAGCGAGAAATTGAACTGTAATACAATGCTCTCAGAGGCCTCAGCCAATCCCATGAGGAGCTCTGGAGCTAGGACAGCCCTTCAGGGTTGGCCTGAATTGAAGCAAAGGGGCTGGGCCTCTACATGGATCAGTCAATAGGTGAAGGCTTCCCCAGAGAGGAGAAGAACGTTAGGTAAAATAGCTTCTATTGGCAAAGAAAAATGCCCAGAGAGGGGCTCAGCTGTGAACCATCAATACTCCTCCCAGCTAGAGAATGAGTGCCTCAGTTCTGAAAGGGAGGGCTGGGAGGCTCACAACAGCATCCATTAAGGTCCACCTTTGTACCACCTAGACCTATTTGCATCATAGATAAGTTCACTCCACGTGGAAAGAACTTCAGAATTTTAATTGGTCTTTTTTCCTGTGGAAGCTTTCAAAAGAACAAATTACAGCAACCACTGCAGCGAGTCTTGAGACCATAACTGGGCTCCTCTTCTTTCTCATCTACCACTCGTCTCACAACAATGTCTGTCTAAATAGCATACCTCTTGAGGCAAACCAGACCCACATCCCTGAGAGATGAGAGGCCTGGACACCAGGCCCTTTTCAGGCCACGGTTGCTGCACTTATCTATTTATCATTAAAATTGAGCAGGGGAGTATCAAGAGATGCTCCAATGGATCATCCGGGTGTTACATATGTTTTTCCCACTGCTGTCACTTAACAGCCATTCTACCTCCTCTTGATGATCAAAGTCAGCTTCCCTGCTGATATGATTACTTTCCTCCTTGTCTACTGGTCTCTTTACACAACAAATCCAAAGTGACCAGGTGGCAACTATAGCTGGACGTTTAAAGAAGCTCTTTCTGTGTCACCTGATGGAAGTGTTTAGTATGAAAAATTACAGGAAAAAGAAGCACAAATTATCTAAATGGATCACTAAGAGTATAGTAACTGGGCCATTTCTATTTCTGAGGTCAGTCGTGAGTGAGTCATTTGGTCTGAGGTGATGTAATATGGGTTACATGTTAGTGGATCAAACATTATATAAGCCCCCAGACAGTGAGGCCCTGAAAACGGGAAAAGCACATCCATACTAAGAATATGTGCCATTTTTAGTTAGATGAATACCTGTCCCTTCCATGGTGGAAAGAGTTCAACGTAACCAACTTGCCATCAAGTGGCTTATTGGTCTCCTAAAACGATGGTGCTATATTGGGGGCTCAATGTTGATCTCTGTGGCTGGCATATTGGACATTCAGCAGCAACTCCAGCTAGATCAACATTTGTGAGTGGAAATCCATGCTTTGGGGCCCATGCATAGTCTCCACCCCATCACAATGACTACTCTGTTGTGCCAGCACTGTAGTAATGGGTGATGGGGCCTGGCTGATATCGACTGGCAGACTGCTCAGTCTACTTGATTGTTCGTATCTCTCCTATAGTGGATATTCTCTGGTAAGAATTAACATAGCTACAAAGATCTTTATACTTTATGCCCATTTGTGCATGCTCAGATCTCCTAGTCTCTGATTCTCAAATCTTTCTCCTTTGCAGTCCTTGCTTTAATAGCAAGCCATTCACCACTATTCAGGAATCTATGAATATCTTTACTAAAGCCCATTTCTCTTGTCACAAAGCTCTGACCATCGCAGAGATCTCCCTTCATTGCCATCTTTTAGGGCCATATCCAAGTGGTGCTGTAATGAAGCAAGAGTCTATTTTCAACTTGCATCCATGTACTAAGCCAATTGACCCATAAACCAAGCTAGGTCTTTTTCTTCCTCAATTAGCTGGTCATAAAAGATCCTGCACAAGGCCATAGGAGTGAACTCAGGAATGAATGCCAGTGCAAGAGTGGTGGTTGACATGAGTTTCTAGGCTTACTTATGCCTTCTGCCCCTTGAGTGTATTCCTTCCATCTTTTGATAATTTGTTGCTGATCCTGCTCAGCAATGACTTGGTGGGTCTGACGAAACCTAGCTCATAATGGGCAATTCTGATCCCAGGTTCAGACACGCCATGTCTAGCAAGGCCAGTAGCATGCCAGGAGCTATTTTTGAATGGTACATCATTCTCTACTACAGCTAGCCCTTCAGAGTTGAACCAAATTGAGGCAAAGTAGCTAGGCATTTTTACCTCCATATCAACCAGTTAATAGACACAGGGAGGAGGTGCAATGGTGAATGAAGCAGCTCCCTTCTGCTGAGGGCTATTCCTGGGGAGGGACTCAGCTGTGAGCCACAGACAGCCAACCCTCCCAGCAGCTGGGGCAGTGTGACTCTCGGTCTTACAGGAAATGGATGTGTGGCACACCATAACATCCACTACAGATAGCTTAAGTCAGACTATTTTCTTGCTACTAAAATAACCCAACTAAAACCACAATGTAGAATTGACTATTACCATTTGAGATCTGGAACCAAAAAAACAACAGACTTGTGATTACTCTCAAGAATTCATCACTTCACAAAGAAAATGGGTAAAACCTTTTTTTCTCTTTTTCCAATTTTTTTAATAGTCGCAAAATACATGTAACATAAAATTTACCATTTTAACCATTTTTTTTTTTTTTTGTGGGGAAGACCAGCCCTGAGCTAACATCTGTTGCCAATCCTCCCCTTTTTGCTGAGGAAGACTGGCCGTGGGCTAACATCCGTGCCCATCTTCCTCCACTTTATATGGGACGCCGCCACAGCATGGCTGACAGGCAGTGCGTCGGCGGGCGCCCGGGATCCGAACCAGCGAACCCCGGACTGCCAAGTGCGGACTAAACCACTGCGCCACCAGGCGGCCCCAATCTTAACCATTTTTAAGTGTACAGTTCAGTAGTAGTAAATACATTCATGTTGTTGTGCAAGCATCACCACCGTCCATCTCCAGAACTCTTTTCACCTCGCAAAACTGAAATTCTATATACATAACTCCCTGTAACACATAACAATACTCCCCATTTCCCCTTCCCTCAGCCCCTGGAAACCACTATTCTACTTTCTGTCTCTCTGATTTTGATTACTCTAGATATCTCATATAAATGGAATCATACAGTATTTGTCTTTTTGTGACTGGCTTATTACACTTAACATAATGTCCTCAAGGTTCATTCATATTGTAACATGTCAGAATTTCCTTTCTTTTTAAGGCTGATTAATATTCCATTATATAGATATACCACATTTTGCTTATCCACTCATCTGTCAATGGGCACTGGGTTGTTTCCACATTTTAGCTGTTGTGAATAATGCCACCATGAACACGGGTATGCAAATCTCTTCAAGACCCCACTTGCAATTCTTTTGGAAATATACCCAGAAATGGAATTGCTGGATCATATGGTAGTTCTATTTTTTAATTTTTTGAGGAACTGCCACACTGTTTTCCACAGTAGCTATATTATTTCACATTCCCACCATCAGTACACAGCATTCCAATTTCTCCACATCCTCAGCAATACTTGTTACTTTCTGGGTTTTGTTTTTTTTTTTTTTTAATGGTAGACATCCTAACGGGTGTGAGGCAATAGTATCTCATTGTGGTTTTGATTTAAATTTCCCTGGTGTTTAGTGTTATTGAGCGTCTTTCCATATGTTTATTGCCATTTGTATATCTTCTTTGGAGACATGTCTATTCAAGTCCTTTGCTCATTTTGAGTCAGGTTGTTTGTTTTTCTGTTGTTGGAAAATGCATAGACTTTTAAAAATAATGTTTAGTGTTGAATTCAACAGTGTTGAATTTCTCCAGCCTAAGGTACACACAAGGACTTAAAGTAACTAGTAGTAAGATAGTCTGAATGTAATATCGTGGGCTTTTCAAGTTAGGGGGAGAAACAATACTTTTTTCATAGTTATAGTTGTACTTTTATAGGCCTGTTCTTGAAATTTATCCTAACGACTAGGAATTCATACTTAAAATGTCATCACCAATACAGATGATTCCAAATTAAAACACTCTATTTCAGAGGTTCATTTGAAGCTCAAGGAAACAATTTCCTATTAAGGCAATACTATGCCTGATGGTCAGGGCCCTAAGACTAGCCCACAATAGCCTAATAATGGAAAAAAACTTACAAAAGACAAATCACCATCTATAATGAGATTCCTGAAACAAAAACAGTGTCTTAAAAGATGTAGGGCCTGGAAGCAGTGAGAAATAGGGATACATTTTCTGATAAGTGCTAAGACAGAAAGGTAGATGAAGTATTGACAAAATTCTCTCCTCTTCCCCCATCTTATCCTGTCTCTGATTTTAGACCAAACTCTTTTATGTGGCTGTACTCTGTGTTCCCTTTAGCACGTTATATGGCCTTCTACTGACATTTATCTCAGTATTTTAATACCTTATTTAAATGTCTGTCATTTTAGGCTTTCAGTATTCAGCATCTTTCAAAAGCAGTATGTGCATATGTGCTTAATAAAAGAACGAGTGACTAAATGAAGACATCGGTAACAGGAACTCAGTACCCCAGTAGAGCTACCCTGGTCATCTTGGTACGTTAAAAACAGCACATAGAAATTCAGTCTTTCTTAGAATAAAAAAATTGAGAACTGACTACACAAAACATTTTTTCAGAACCACTTACTAACTTGAATTTTCTACAAGACTATTTTACTTCTGCTCTGAGTTTATGTCCGACACAAGGATGGCAGCCAGAAGACTAGTGGGAATCACACCTCTGTTCCCTCCTACTGCAAAGACAGTGACAGTGTAAAAACAGCAGCCCTAGAAATATACAGTTAAGATTCTTTCTGATGAACTATTTTCCTGGTAGGAGTGCACATTTTAACGTTTTACCAGCCGCCTACCCCTACTATGATAATACATGCAGCATGCATGCCATGTTCGCTTTGAGAAAATGAAGTTATAAATGGTTTTAGGTTCAAGTGAAACCTTTAAAGGACAGTCTAAAAATTCCTCCACATTACCACATTCATATTGTTTCAACATATCTATGGTTCCTACTCTTCAATCCCAAAACTCAGCTGGAGTTAGCCTCTCTTTTGAAATTCAAGTAAGTATAGGCAAACTTTTATCCCACCCATAGAGGAAAATTTGCTGTCCCTCCCAACCTCTATTGATATTCCTCAGAAAAGGAGAGGGAAGCATTTATCTTTCTCCTACTTGGCTCTGGCTTAGAGTTCCTTGGAAGTTGCACTAGTTGGGTTAAATGGATCATTTCACTATATCCTTCACATTGCTTCAACCACCAACTCATTCCCTGACTGAAATACCAACAAATGAAGGTTGGGCACAGGTCAGTTGTCTATTAAGGTTTGGAGAGAGACAGGAGGGCTATGTTGCAGCACCGCCCAGCAAATTAAATTAAAATATATATATAAAATATCCATATTGTAAATACCCTTCAACCATGCCCACTGGCCATGCTCACTCTATACTCCATATAAGTTCTTAGCTTCCTCATTATAGCTGGCCTCCTCTTCTCTTGTCCAGTTCCTGGCAACCTCCAAATTCTTGTTTTATTGATAAAGGCAGTTTAGTTCTTTTTCTCATTCCTATGCTTTCCAAGCCATTCCCTGAAGGTTATCTTTTTTTCACAGCTAAATGGCTCATCTACTCCAAAGAGAAATTCTGCCACTTCCTTAGGATTCAGAAGCAGCTACAGTCTGCCGGGATTTTAAATAACAAATTGTTTCTCCTACACACAAAGACTAGTCAGGTATAAAAGACAGCTCTTAAGGAGCTTCCTATCTCACAAGGCTTCTACTTTCTGTAAGAACCTCCACACACATGGGAGCAATGGGCAGCCACCATGTCTGTCCTCTGTGACTCTTCCCAGCCTCCAACCACAGCCGACAGATCCTCAAGGGAACACCTGATCAAAGGTGGAGGGATTGGGGTTAGGAATTAGACACAGGGCCTGAAGTCAGAGAGAGTCATGTGAATGCCAGCACTCAGAAAAAAAGGGCAATGTACCCCTGCTACAGAGGTCCCTAAGGGCCCTGGCCCCCAATCACCTCAGGGCTAGGTCGGTCTGTACTTTTCTGAATGCAGTGGACTTTCCAAAGTCCTTTTGTTGTTTAAACTAGATAGCGTTAATTTTTATTACTTTTACCTAAAAGACATTTAATGTATAAAGACCTTCAGGCAACTTCACAAAGAAAACCACACAAATTCTCAGGGCAGGACATTGAGCAAATTTTTTAGGAATATTCAGGTCAGTCTGTATCCTCTGATAAAAGAGGTAGTCAGCCCTTAATGCCAGAAAATGAAATGACCATGAATTCTCTTACATCTAGATGCATTCATTTTACAGAACAATCCAAGACATCTTGTTACATATGACCCTGAAATTACCAATATCAGAGGGCTCCAGCAACTTCCAGGGAAGTCAGTAATTCATTTCAGGAAAGGTGTGGATTAAAACTGTCATTACAGTATAGCAAAACAAGATTTTCTAGGAATGCCTACTCCCATCACAACATCAGTTAAAAGATTTGGGGGAAAAATGTCTAAAAGTTGTTTTCTTCTTTAAAACTTCATTCATTCCCCAGAATCTGTCATTTCCAGGAGGACTAAGACATGCTGCTCTTGAGACTCTGACCTATTACAGAGACAAAACCGGCTGTGTACATAGGCTGTTTCCTCTGTTAATCGGGTTATCATTCCTTCCGTGCCCTTGAATTTCAAAGTGAAGCATAAATAATCTGATCTTAACATTTAAAATATGCACTCTCCTTCTGCCTGCCAGAAGGTAATGAGCAGTCTAAAGTCACTCAACCTGGGTTTCCTTTCTCTAATTGCCCTAAAAATTAAATAAAAATCTCCCTACATCCCTTCTGCTGCTTGGTGAAAACAGGATAAAATACAGCAAATTCTAATAAGCCAGCATGCGTGAAGTTTTCCTCTTTGCTTCTTAACGCCACATTTACATTCCCTTCCAAACAGTACTAACTTCTCTGCCTCTTTATCTCCATAGAAATCAAATCGCTGTAGCTCAAATTCATGTTGCAGAAAGGATTTTCTTCTATTAGAAAAAGATTGTCTTCCATTTTTGTGGTGAGGAGTTTTTTATTTCTTTAATGCAAGATTGGGGGGTGGGGGAAGAAGGGTGGCTTGAATTACAGGACTATTTAAGCCCTAATATTTAATTTCAAACTTTGTCCTTTACAGCCTATTACCTCAGCTGCCACCTCTCTCCCTTTTCCTCATTTTTTTGTTGAAAATTGATCTCATTGTTCTTGTCTGAATAAAAAGGCCCAGGCTCGGGGCATTTCAATTGGCTTTGGCTCAAGAATAAAAGATCCTTTTTAAAGTGAAAATCATGACTTTTGCCAATTCGAATCACATTACTCATTTCCTTCCCAGGCCAGACAGGAAAGCCGGGGGCTGCACCCCATCAGAATTCGTGCACACTTTTGAGAGGTCTGGCAATCTGCCACTTCACCCACAGTCTCCCTGACTGTGTGGCCTGTGGGTTGATGGCGAGACCCCAGAAACCTACTCAGAGGAGTCTTCAGTTGGCAGCATCAGGCAAAGCCCTACACATTTCCATGTAGCGTCCCAAAAGGGTAAATCTTTGCACTTTATTTTCTGCATCACTATTAGTCACCTAAATAGAAATACTGTGATTTGTCACCAATTTATAAGGGAAAATGGACCTTGAGCTTATTTAGAAAAGAAGATATTCTGAACACCTCAGAAGAAACTAATGTCATTGGCCCACTGTTTCTGGAATGCTGTTGGAGGACCATAGCACACCTAAGACAGCGTCACTACAAAACTCCCCGTTTCCTCTAACATTATCCCCTCCCAACAATAATAATCCCACCCACTCCCTCATCCTCCTGTCACTAGCAACCAAACAGACCCTTCATGTTTTGATTTCTATGCTCTACACAGTTAGTGAAGTAGCTAGAATTCAGAGAATTAAAAAATGATCATTTCAAATCAGCATCATGTAAAGCAAATGCAGTAAAATGATAACAACTTGGGCGATAAGTACACAGGGATTTGTTCTTCTATTTTTGCAACTTTTCTGTAAATGTGAAATTATTTCAGAATAAAATATTACAAAAAATAGCATAATCTTCCCAGCACATGATAAAGCTTTGAACTCACCAAAAATCTTACAGAGTTGGCATTTGTAGAGGTCAATAGAACAAGAGAACACCACAAAGAGATAAAAATGTTCAGGATTGAGGCAAGAAAAAAAAATCACCCCTGGGTTAAAGATGGAAGTGGATTAAAGGTTTTATTATAGAAATTTATTCCCTGCTTTAGTTGATGAGTCTAGTTTCAAAGCAACAGGCACCGGAAGGTTGTCGCCAAGAAGTTCTGTTTGCAAATCTCCAAGCTTCTCCTCCAGGACCATCATATATCTCCAAATAAAGCCCCCAAGAGAGTCCTCAATCTTTACATCAGCATCAGGCAAACACAATCTAGGGACAAATTAAAACATAGTAGGCATAAAACATGGTCTTGAGACAGATTAAAATGAGCAAGATATTCACCAACATCAAACTGAGATGGCAAAGTTTAATCAATAATGATAATGAGTCCCTTATCAACAAAGAATTATTCACAAAGATGGGGAGAGAGGCAGTCAGGGAGGAAAGGAAGCAAAATTCTGTTCCTGGGGATGTTACATTAGAGATCACCCAGGTGAACTATACAGTGGGCTACCTTTGGGACATAAAGAAATTAGCATCACAATAGTTAAATTAAATGGCAAGCAGGCTTATTGTTTGCACGCATTCTACAACGTGGAGCTGGCGTGAGTGAAACATCCTATTTCCAATATTCAAAATTCTTTCAGTTCATCAGGGCTCAGTTCATATTGCCAATCCTTTGTGAAGTTTTTCCTGATTAAATAAATCTACCAAGCACAGCACAGGCGCAGGAGAGAGAGACCAACTATTTTTTAAACTGCAATTGGCCCCTTTGGGACATGATAGGATTTGCTCTTTCACGTAGCAGCTTTCAAGGCAGAGCCTTTGGGGGAAATGTTACCAAAGAGAAAATATTTGAGGCAATTTGGGAGTTCATTTTGAGGCTGCCCCTGGGGTACATATTACCTAAAGCTCAAAAATGTGGGCTCCAAATCACACGCATATAGAAAAGAAAATCTAAAAGCTACGCCAACTCACCTCCTAGCTGTACCTGAGAAACACTTGGTAAAGTAACGGATAAATTTTGTTATCACGGTAAATTTATCTAACAGATAAAATAACCATATCCAAAAAGAAAAATAAATGCCCCCAAACAGACCAATGGATCATGTTGGATCAAACTCATGACTTCCAGTGAGGGTCAGTATAACACAGCACAGCAGTGAGGACACAACTCTAGAGCCGATGCCTGGGTTTGAATCCTGCCTCTGCTGCCTAATGGCTGTGTAACCTTGGGCAAGTCACTTAACAGCTCTGTGCCTCAGTTTCCTCTTATTAAATAACAATAATAATAGTATATGGCTCATTCAGTTAGTGTAACATTAGTAATTCTAAATTATGTAAAGCCCTTGGAACCACACCCAGCAAACTGTGTTATACAATTACTAGTCATAACAATGACTAGTAGAATTTAAGTAGAATCTTAAAATTAAACTTTTTAATTAAAAAGATCAAGTAATGGGATTAAAACTATTCAAAGGTTAACTATTTTAGGGCTATGGAGAACTGGATTCAAGCCCTCCTTTCAAACTTATATGATCTGAAACAAGTCAGTCACTTCCTTGAAGTCTCTTTATCTATAAAACATAAGTGGACAATAAACATAATTAATAAATTCTACCTAATGTTATGTGGAGAATAAATTGTAAGAGATGAGACACTGGTACAGTTCTATCATTTAGGAGGCTATTTCAAGAGAGCCCAAGTGAGAGATAAGCATGGTCTGAACCATGCTAGTAGCAGTTTAGATGGTCCCAAGTGATGGGATTCAAATCTAGAGGATTTGTCAATGGTTTGGACAAGGAACATAAAGAAAAGACAACAATCCAAGATACTCCTTAAGTGTTTGGCCTGAACAACCAGATGGATCACATTGCCATTAAGGAAGATAGGAGAGGCTGGGAGAGAAGTAGCTTTGGGGAAGGAGATATCAAAAGTTCAGTTCTGGACATGCTAATTTGAAAGTCCCAATTCAATATCTAAGTGGAGAATCAAGTAGAGAGTAGGATATATGAATCTGAAAATCAAGGCTGAACTCAGAAGTCAAGATATAAATTTAAGAGTTATTGACATTTACTGATGTCCCAGTATTTAATAGGAGAATGTCCAAAAGGAGAAGAGAATCAAGGACCAAGTACAGACTGAATCAATCCAAAATTTAGAGGTCCAGTAGAGAGCCAGCAAAAAGAAACAGGCAAGAAATAGCCAAGGAACTAGACAAAAAACCAGAAGAGCGTGATGTCATGGAAACAAGGACAAGAAAGTTTCCAGAAACAGCAACACTCTAGCTTTGGAGATCAGACCAAGGTGTTCCATCGTGAAAGCAAAGATAATGTCTGTCCCCATCCTAATTTTAAAACAGCTAATTTTACATCATATAATCAATTGAAACAGTTAACTATATCTTAAAAGCTAACTATACATGTTGCCAAAAGAAGGAATGAATGAAAGAATAGTTTGGTGGAAACCAGATCGCCATTTGTGTGTTAAAGATTGATGTAACAGAATCCCACTAGAGGAGGCATTTTTCACTATCAACAAATAACCTAGAAATTCAGAAATGCAAGCCTTGTTGCCCAGAGCCACTGTGAATGTGACTAGTATGAGGAAGAGCCAGCAGCTGGAACCCCAAATTCCCCTGCAGCAAACATGGCTGCTTCCCTTCTGCTGTGTATTTCAACAGTTTCCAGCAGCTTTCAAAACCATTTAGGAATCCAGGGTAGCCAGCAGCTTCACAGATCACTGCCAACAGTTGAGCCATTCTGTTTGAACCAAGCACACAGGAAGATTGGGCAAAAACATCCATTATCTTTATTCTGCACTTCCAGCACAATTTTTCTTATGGAAATATGCAACTAAATTTTAGAATATAAGTTTTATTTAGAAAGATAAAAGCAAATAAGGATTTGTACTCTAAGGAAGTGACTTTTAAACAGCAAGGCACTGAAACACCGTGTAATATGTGCTAGGGACTCCAGAGCCCGATAGACAGAGTTAATGGTGACTATTTAGTGTTCTCTTTTTCCATTTGTCTGCCCTTCTCGGAGCCAGACCTCTAACATGATCTGCTTTGTGGTTTAAACTGTGTTTCTGCAGGAATATCCTATCCTGCGGCCCTGTGTTCATGTCACTAGAGAGAGACTTAGCAGACCGGATAAGCACACCACTGTCCATGGGAGGATTAACAGCATTACTTAGCATTTATGTAGCACTTATATTCATGTTTATTGTCCATTCCTTACAGAGTCCCTGGGATGTAGGTGATCACTGTTATCTTCAGAGTTCAGTGAGGTGGAACAACTTGCTTGGGGTTACACAACAAGAAAAGAGGCTGAATCAGAGCTTCAGTGTACTGTCTAGCCGGGGAGACATCTACTGTCATTATGAGCAATTCATCAGCAGGAGCCAGGGAGTCCAGACTTATGCTAAATGTGAAAATCCTGCCACCCTCCCACTCCCATTATATTTCCCAAAGCAATCCCTTCCCAAATACAAGGCCGTGGAGGTGCCCACTGAGCCACAGGAGGTATATGGTATGGTCATTCTCCCCATTCCCACTGCCCACCCTCACCCCTACCCCCATAAACATCAGAGAAAGCCCATGTGAGCAGCAATCTCTGCTCTTTCCTCTTATCAGACAAGAGATCCAGATCTGCACTATTTAAACCTCCCTCCTCCCCACAACATGCAAACGCACATTCACACTGTGGCCAACACTACATCACATCTCTAGTCTAGAAATCGTTTATATCACTGTGTCTTTGGAAACCCTCACCAGTTTGGTTTCTTCTCCTCTGCACATATGGCAAGCTGTGCTTTTTGAAGCATGCTTTATTCAAGGACACTTTTTATTCCCTCAGCTCTTGAATAGTGTCAACAGAATTTATTATCAAGCAAGTGCCTCTTGGATTCATTCAAGTAGGATTAGAACCAATATGAGTTAATAGGAAGGCAATCTCACAAGGGGGCTCTATTTTAATAGTAAGAACATGGACTTAAGCACTGAAGAGACAGGAGTTCAAATCTTTGCTCTGGCTCTGACTGGCTACGGGAGCTTGATGAGTCACTGAATCTCTCTGGGCCATAGTTACCTCATTTATGGATCTGGATAATAATAACAATATAAGGCAGGTGACCACAAGGAAATAATAACATATGATATGTAGAGAGCCTGACACATATGAGGCACTCAATAAATGAAAGTAATTGCTATTTTTAATAAGTTTCTCAGGTTCTATGAACCCTATTCTGTTAATAAAGCCAAATTCAAAAGTGCGTTGTGAGGACTAAATGAGCTAATATATGTAAAGTACCCCACATGGTCATAACGTACAATATAGGCAATAAATGTTATTTTCCTCAACTGGAGGAAGCATTCTAGTAGTACTCAGCACCATCATAACATTATTTTACAGCTAAGGAAACTAAGGCTTATTCTCAATTATCCAAGGTGGCATCGTTGCCATATCAGTTCTGAAGTCAGTCTCCTTTCTTGTCCAACAGAAAGCTCATGGCTCTTTATGTTTATTAAAGAAATACCTTTGAATGGTAAGCACAGTAAGGCCCAAAGTTAAGACATTAAATAAATAAAATAATTATAGCTGAAACGTAATTAGTATATATTGTGTATCAGGCAGTGTTCTAAAGATTTACATATATTAACTACTTCAATTAAAATAAAAAATCCTTTTATGATTTTAAAACCCAGGTAGATGTGGGATTTGTCTCAAGCCCTGCCCTCACCCTTTGTCTCGTGGTGTTGCAGCAGGTATGTCCTTTCACGCTGGTAAACCAAAGTCCATAAACAAGGTGATTGTAGCAGTCGCTCCAGCACACAGCACAATATGTGTTTTTTGCTAGCAGTGGAGTTTGGGACACATGCCTTGGCACAGGTCAGCAGCGTGGATGTCCCCTGCTCTGCTTGATGTACTTCAAGCACCTTATCCAAAAGGCACCATACACTCCCAGGAAATATGGCCTATTTTAAAAGCCAAAAGAAAGGGGGTTTTCTATGCTGGTGCAATTGAGAGGGGGCAGACCTGCCTGAGGCCAGACCATGGCAGAAAAAGGCTCCACGTTTCGTTATGATTTCTTTCCTATGCACATCCGTCTTGGCCTGCCACACTTTTATTCATATAACCCCAAGCCCTTTTCAGCCAAAAATCAATCATGCATGCACACTCATGCTCTCTTTCTCACCCTCTCTCTCTCACACATAGAGACAAAACATGGCTCTGACTCCTCTTGGCATAAATTTTGGTTCAGCTTCATTAGGCTCACCATCTGGGTCATTTCAATTCTGTTTCCAGTCCTGAAATAATTGCAGCATCTGAATCAGCCATTCCCCCAACCCCACCTCTCCCCAACCTCCCCTCCTACCAGCTGCATAAGTATAAAACTTTGTAAAGAGAATACAATTAATGTTTTGGGAAGATTGGAGAATTTTTTAATCCACAGAGGATCAGATGGTCAGAGGTCCGGAGTTAATCTCTGTGTTGGTTAGAGCAAATGAAAGCCCATCCTGTCATGGAATAATTACTTAGAACTCTGTATCCTATTCCACCCCAATTTCTGATCTCTCTGAACTCTCTGATGTGACTAAGCCCGTAATTGGGACAGCATCCAACAAATAAAATGTGACTCTGTAATTTCATCTGCATCCATCCAAATTGTACTGAAACGGCTTCTAGGGCCTTTGGCCTCTTACTAACTGCTTGACTTTATTTATGCCAAAGGAAATGATTGTAGTTTGGGTTAATATAATCACTTTGCTGGCCCTAAGAATCCCCATGCTTGTAAAGGGTAAGTGCCTAATGTATATAGAAATACAGTTGTTGGAAGACACTGACTGTTAAGTCCTTCTATTACTGAGTTTTTAAACTGTGGGATTTTAAAGGTTGCCAAAAATAACGGCAGGAGATTTAAATGAATTAGACTGGTCGTGACAAATTCACCGGCCAATTACTTCATCTGACCATGGCCAAGCAAAAGTTGTCTTTAAAGATGTAAGAATGCAGCTACCTCTAAGATAAAGAGCATCATAAGTAAAACAGGTTTCTTTTATTTTTGTTTGCTTGGCTGATTTCTTAAGTATCTCTGCTTCTTCTCACCTACTAATTTATTCCTTCATCCAGCCAATATTTATTAATATTTATTACCACCTGCTGAAAGCTAAGGATAAAATGGTGAACAAGCCAGACATAATCCCTGCCCTCACAGAGTTTATGGTCAAGAGAAAGTACAGACGCAAATAAGATTTTATGATACAGCCTAATAACCACATGAAAGTGAAGTCCAAGGTGTTATAGAAACAGTTCAGGAAGAGCAACCAACCCAGACTCAGGAAGTTATAAAAACATCTCAGGGAAACAACCTATCAGATAAAACCTGAAAGATGGACAGGAATTAAGCAGACAGGCATGGTTGATGCCTTAGCCTGTTCAGGCTGCTGTAACAGAATATGGGTACCATAGACTGGGTGGCTTAAACAACAAACATTTCTCACAGTCTGGAGGCTGGAATTCCAAGAAGAGGGGGCCAGCATGGTCCAGTTCTTGGTGAGGGCCCTCTTCATGGTAAGTCCTCACATGGCCTTCCTTGGTGCGTGTATGCAGACAGAGAGATCTTATGTCTCTTCCTCTTTTTTATAAGTGCATTAGTCCCTTCATAAGGACTCCACTCTCATGACCTAATCTACCCTAATTACCTCCTAAAAGCCCCACGTCCAAATACCATCACACTAGGGGATAGGATTTGAAAATATTAATTTGGGGAGGATACAAACTTTCAGTCCATAGCAGTTGGGAAATACATATTTGAGGTAGGGAAAACACAGCATGTACAAAATTCAAGAAGGCTAGAGAGACCAAGGTTCATTCCAGGAATTAGAAACAATTTTGTATAGCTGAATTTTAAAGTGTGAGGGAAAAGGAAGTGGAAGAGAAGCTTGAGAAGTAAGAAAGGGGTGAGGAGCACAGAATTTATCCTAAGATCAAAGGCCTGAATTTTTAAAGTAGAGAAATGCCATCATTAGATTTTGGTGGCCAAAACATTACTCTGTTAGCTATGTGGAGCAGAAATTGGATGGGAGCAAGCTGAAAGCAGTGAATTAGTATACACAAGGACTAAGCTTGAGAAGTGGTGAAACTGACATATACAGATTACTTTTTGCTCTAATGAGCTCAAAGGATACATTTTCAACAAAGGATATCCGAGGAAGTTAGCTTGTGGAATGTTCAGTGAGTCTCCCGTTTCTTCACTGGAAATGTCTCTGGTTGGTGGTAATGGTTGTCCTCTACCTATCCATAGCAAAGTCCTGCCAGGCCTTGGGACATAGCAAGCAGGGGTTTACCAAACTTACATTCTAGCAGAATTAATTTTTATGATTGCAAAAACCACCATTAGCAAACTCTGTTACCTGGATTTAGCATCTGAATTCCAAGTATAATTCCTGAAAAGTCACCAGCACATTCTGATAAATTGCCCACAAATCATATAATGATCATAAATGTACTCACATTGCAGCTCTGAAGTGGTGACCAATCTGTGGGCCTAGGCAATTACTCACCTCCTGCTTTACAACACACGGGAGGCTCTGAGCAGGCCAGGTTTGATGAGAGCCACAAGAAACATGGAGACCAGTCCAGAGGCTGGTGAAATGAGGGTGATCTCAACTCAAGTCGTGACAGTAGGAATGAAATTGGAGAAAGTTGACAGATTCAAGAGACATTTGTGAGCTAGAACTTGCCAGATGACTGAATGTAGAAGAAGACAGATTTCTAGGAAGTGTCTTTTTATTGAGATATAATTGACATATAACATTATATTAGTTTCAGGTGTACAACATGAGTCAGTATATGTATATATTGCGAAATGATTGCCACAATAAGTCTAGTTAACATCCATCACCACACACAGTTATAAATTTCTTTTTTCTTGTGATGAGAACTTTAGAGATCTTTTTGAAGAACTTTTAAGAAGCATATTTTTCAGTCCAGATTTGGCCATCAATATAGCTGGAATCTCAGTCTCTTTTGTGTTTTTGAGAGACTTTCACACGTTCCCAAGTCCATCAACATCATCAGTAGCACGATGTTTTCTGAGCAAAGATAATAAGCCCAACATGGCAGATAAGAAACAAAATAATGAAGCAAGAAATGCTTGTTTTCCTGCCCTCTATGTCTTTTAGTGCCCCCTTTACCTTCGGGGGCCTCCCACCACCTAACCACTTAGATCCTCGTGTCATCAAGCTGCTCTCCAGCCTTCCTGTCTTGGAAAATCTCAGACTCATCTGTTCTCACACCCACTCAAAGTTACCTCAGCCAGCTGCCAGGTGGGAAGGAGAAATAATACCAGTTCCACAGCTGATAATGCTTTATACTTATACCATATTTTATACCCATCGCTGGCTGATGACAGAGTCACTTTTACCTGAACCTCTGTTTGCTTATCTGTAAAATTAAATGATTGGAGTAGATCAGAGGTCATAAATTCAAATACTTACAGAGGCTGAGTGTGTGGCATGATGAGTGAGGCAAACTAAGGTGTTAGGTAGTGGGGAGGGGTGGTTTCCTTGGGAACTTAGCAAGGAGCAGCCTATATTCAGCTTCAATAAACTGTTGTCCTGCAGGCTCAATTGCCAGAACTTCCAAATTTTTTCAAGAGAATTTGGAAATGCAGATTTTAATGTAATTATCCAATTTCAAAAATTTGGCAATGTAGCTAATTTGAATTTTTAAAATTTGTGAGCCAGCACTGTGTAGGCCAAACAAAACACATCTACTGGCCAAATTTGGCCTAAAAAGTACCAATTGGCACCCTCTGGATTAGACAATCTCTGAAGCCATTTTTGGCTCTTTAACTGTGGGAAAAATCTAAGATGCCTTCACCTTCAAGACTTAATCTCTAAAATTGTGGAATTCTAGACTATAGGGCAGACCAGAGGTAAACATAAGTTTGCACCAATAGGTTGTTCAGAGTGTCCTCCAAATTTCAGCAAATCAATACTTCATCAATATATATGATTAACCTCATTTTTGTTGACCTTATAACACAGTAAGGTTTGAAGCTGTCCAATGTGGTAAAAGATGAAAGTGGTAATTTCTCAGAAAAAATGATTCATTGCTTTTATCTTGACCCAAATTTAAATGGAGTTTAGCTATATTAAAATTAATGTCATCAGGGTAATTTTATATTAAAACGATTTGCAAATAGATTTTTTCTAGTTATAAAACTTGAGAATAATAATGAAGTAGTTGTTTTTTTTAAGCACCAATCATTTATTATTTCTCACCATTCTCTAGATTAGCTGGATAATTTTTCTAGTCTAGGCCAGTGTGGCTAATCTCTGGTCAGCTGGTGGCTTGGTTGAAGCTGAATAGTCCAAGATGGCCTCACTTTCATGCCCCGTGTGGGCAGGCTGTTTGGTTTAAGGAACCTCCGCTGGAGGACTTGCTTTTGCTCCATATGATCTCTCATCCTTCCGTAGGCTCACCCAGGCTTCTTCATACAGCTGTCTCAGGGTTCCAGAAGGAGAAAGAGAAGGCAAGCCAATTTACTCACCCATGTTACACACTCAGCCCTTGTAAGTATTTAAATTTGTAACTTCTGATTTACTCCAAGTTCTTTCTAAGTCTCTGATTATGTCATGTTTGATAATCTCCCATTGGCCTGACCCTCAGATCCACTCTCTCTCTACCCCACACACCTGTCCCCACTCCCCAGGATTGCCCATAGCAAGAATGGCCTCCCTGTACCATCTTAGGGAGTGTGCAATTTTGTTAGACCGCCACTGAGCAGCACATCTTCATTTTTTTTTTTCTTCTAAAGCTGCTTGTGTGGGATGAGGCACTTGGTAAGGGTGTCTCTTCTCTGGATTTCAGGTGGGCACGGATCTGTTTTGTTTGAATGCCCTCTCAACTTATCTTAGGTTTTGATCATCTCATAGACCATCTTCTTGAGACCACCAAAGCTATCCTTTTGAGATGGTCGGGCACCACCTCATTCCATCCCTTCTGATCCTTCTCTTTTGAACTTCTCATGGCAGAAAGGTCCTTTCCTTTATCAGCAGGAAAATTTTCTTAAATCATATTCTCTGTCTTCTTCTGCTCTGTGAGTTAGACTCTACAATCACTCCTCCAAGCGTTGGCTCAACATCTTTCATTTCAAGTCCAGAAGAGGGTCTAATTTGCCGTGCGTTAGCATGAGGTCTAAAGGTCAAGCTTGGAGCTTCAGTTTATGACTATTCAAGAGGTCAAGTAGGAAATCCTCATGCGGGCTCTCTCTTCAATGGAAGTATCCAATAATGGAAAAGATGAAGTGGTAATTTTCAAAACAAGCTAATCATTGCTTCTATCTTGGCATACACTCAAATGGAGTTTAACCACATTAAAAATTGATTTCATCTGGGCGCAACCGTATGCAAATAGATTTTGTCCACTTATGAAATTTGAGAATAATAAGATAACACAAGATGTTTTTTTAATGCCTATAAAATGACTTTAATAACTTTGAATTGACATCTTATGCAGCCTTAGTTCAGATTGTTTGCATGTAATACTCCAAGTCCCCTAGAAAGAAAAAAAAACATTAACTCAGTAACCACTTTGCATGACATGCTTTTAAATTCTGTTTTCCAACTTGTTCAAAACACTCTCTTGGGATAGCTGAATAGTTTTTTAAATTATACTTGTTAATTGTTCCTAAGAAGGCAATGGCTTTAGCACATTATTTTTAAAATCTATACATCTAAAGTTATGTAAATAAGAGTTTTGTGAAAGTATAGAGATAACTGGCCAGGAATTTAGTGCTAAATTCCTAAACTGTGGATGAACATAACAACAACGTTATCACTTCAACCCAGCCTAATGTGTTCACCATAATCTGTAAAGCACCATTAGCACATGATGCTATAAGAAAATTCAATTAATGTTTTGGGTGTTGAATCCTGCCCTTGTCTACTCCTGAGCCTAATGTTTACTAAAACATTTTTTGCCTTTTGTTACATGCCATAAACTCAGTTATTTTTCATCATATAGTTGTGTTTTTATCTTGTTATAAAGACCCAGCAAAAAACATTGTTTCTGGGAAATGAAGAGAAAATACACAAGAAGCAGGAGAAAAAAATAGCAATTTGAATGTTTCTTAGAAAACAGGCATCGATAGACACACAGTGTCTTAAAAACAGAGATGATAGACCTGCTGCGTGCTGGCTGCATTCGCCTCCAGGCACCACATGTTGGGAAGAACATGGACAAATGTGGTTCATTCGGATGGAGGGAGGATTTAAAATGAACTACAGTTAGCAAAAAAAATAAAGATCTCTGAGAGATCTTAATGCATTGAACAAAGAGAAGACTCGTGATGTGATGGTTAATTTATGTATCAACTTGACTGGGCTAAGGGATGCCCACATAGTTGGTAAAGCATCATTTCTGGGTGTGTCTGTGAAAGTGTTTCCAAAAGAAATTAGCATTTGAATCAGTGGACTGAAAAAAGAAGATCGTCCTCACCAATGCGGGCGACATCATCTAATCCACTGAGGGCCTGACTAGAACAAAAAGGAGGAGGAAGAGCCAATTCGCTCTCTCTGAGATATCCATCTTCTCCTACCCTCCAACCTCGGCCTTCAGACTCCAGGACTTATATCATCGACCCCCGATTCTTGATCCTTTCAACTCAGACTGGGACTTACACACCATTCGCTCCCTTGGTTCTCAGGCCTCCAGAATCAGATTGAATTACACCACCAGTTTTCTTGGTTCTACAGCTTGCAGATGGTGACTCATAGGACTTCTCAGCCTCCATAACCACATGAGCCAATTGTTATAATAAATCTCCATCCATATGGTGTATCTCTTATTGATTCTCTTTCTCTGGAGAACCCTGACTAATACATGGGAAATTCACAATAACTCCCTTGAAACATGTGAAGTACTGTCGTGAGAAGAGAAATCAGTCTTCTTTTATTGACCCTCTAGGAGCAGAGTATTTTTCCACCTAACTATAAGGCAGAACTCTTTTACAGTCAGAGATGTCAGAAGACGGAATGAACTCAGGAGTCTGCATCAGAGTAATGTTTAACCACAGCAAGGAGACCAGGTAATAGAGATGCCATAGAACCTAGAAAGAATTTGAGCATCAGGAAGGTGGTTGAAATGGTTGAATTTTAATGTTCCTTTGTCTCCTCTGGTCTGAGACAGCAAGGGTGTGAAGAATGTGCATCAGGCAAATCTGGGCTCTGCTTTAGCTCTCTGTGAAGCTGTTTTACCACCCTTAAAATGGCATCTGCATTATAGTGCCCCTTCGAGGGTTGTCAGACACACACATGTTCTGTGAACGCCCAGGGCAGAGCATAACACAGTATTCTCTCAATTATGTTAGCTGCTACCTTTAGTACTAACCCATCTTCTTGGAGATCCTTTCAGAAAATGATTCAGGAATCCAAAGACAAAGAATTGATAGAGACACACCTTTTCAATGGCAGACACTGAAAAGAAAGAGAAGTATAGAGTAGCTATAAGAAGAATGGAAGAATCATTGGGAAAACCCTGGTATCTGACCTTTTTTTAGTGTTTTAAAAATGCATTTTACAAAAACCTTTGAACCGTAAGGGGTCAGGAAGAGTTTTTAATGTTCTGTACTTGAAAACGGCAAAGGCAGCCTGACCGGAGACTGGGATCTCTGTTCTGGGTCTCTCAGGTTAGATCAATAGCATCTGAACCCAACAGGGAGTTTATCTTCTCCTCTCTTCGATTCCAGCTGCCACCAGCTCCCTTCTTTTTCTTCGCTCCCCTACATGTAGCAGAGCCCCAGAGCAGGCCCTAAGGTTTTCCCCCTTTTCCCAGCAGAAAACATCGTTTCTGAGAAGCGAATTGCTGTTTTTCAGTTTTGAGGTAGGATTATGAGTAAACTCTGTGTCTCCGTGGGGCATCCTGACACCTCACGTGGGAGCATTTTTAGTTCTGCATTTCAGCACCAAGAACGAGTAAGCCTCCTATTTGTTTTCTGGTTATTGGGTGACCCCTGCTGGTCACTAAGAGGTGTTACTGCCTTTTCTAATTTTGTCTTGGCCTTCCTCATTTAATTCCAGATATCAGACTGTAATTGCCACTTTCCAAGATTCAGTTCGCCTTTACTTAGTTGTGACAGCTTCTATTAATACCTGTCGTGCATTAAATATAATTTTTATTGCATTAAACTCAGAGTTTTTGAAAAACAGCTCCCCATAAAATGATTAAATCCATAGCAAAGGAAAACATCTTTTTGCTGTAGTCTGTGCTGGTAGTCTTAATGATTCAGTGATCTCATGCTGACAAAGAAGATGACAATTTTTATATTTTCTTGAAAAATGCTAGTCGGCAACAGACACGGGGACTGCCACTTTTCGAAGCCCAGCTGGCAGCACAAAACAACATTTGCTTAACTCCTTGGCCCAGTGCTCTCGTTGATTGAACATACATAGCTACCCACCCATAGCACAAGTTAGTCTATGGCTTACACAGCCAGAAAGGACATTAAATAGGGTTAAAAACATCCCACCATTTTAGAAATTGACAGCCTATCCTCCCTGGACCTCTCTATCAGCATTTATCTATTGAATAAATTTTTGTTTAGTGCACCTACTATGTAAAAAGCTCAAAATGAGAAAAGAAAGAAAATAATGGATAATAAATAGAAAATAGGAAAATACAGTCATATCTCAGGTGCAACTATATAAAATCTACATATTTTGAGCATCTTAACTGTTCAGATGTGTTAAATAATTTATTTCAGTGGGTGTCAGTGTCTGTTACTACGTTTCTCATCTATCATACAGTGAGAGCAAAATAATGGCATATGCCTAATTCCCTTAGTATTGTAATGACTAGCAATCCCTTCACCCAATAATTCACTATAAACAAAACTGCACCTTTAAAAACATTGTTTTGTATTCTCCTATGGATAATAACAGCAACTCACTTTAGCCAGAGCTGAGATGGGCAACCTTCAGTTCAGCTAATCACATGTGGTTCCTTAAATCTCGTCAAAGAAAACATAGGAAGCATCATTTTCAGTAATCTCAGAAGAAAGTGCAGGAAAAACGAAGGGAAGATTGGACACTTATTGGCCATCTGGATGTGTGGATGTGTGTATGTGTGTGTCTACAAATGTCCCATTACACAACAAATACTGATGAATAAATGTCCAGACCACGACGTGAATAGTAGAATCACACTGATAATTAAATAAGTTCATAGGTTTAAATGAGGCCCTCCCTGTTGCCTTATGACTTTGCTCTGCTAAATTTTAGGCACATACAACATATCACCTCCCTCTCTTTAGGCTTTGCAAACCAACTTATTATTTATTCTGTTTATTCATATTTTCTCTTGAAAACTCGATCCTCCGTAGACTCTGAAATACTTTTGTTGTTGGTTTTTTTTCCTCTGTATTCCCATCTCTGTTTGCCTTCATATTCCTGGCAGTGAAATGCCTCAAACTGAATACAATATCCCAGGCTTTTTTAAAAGGTCTTCATGACTTTCTACTAGTAAAAACCTTGCCTGGGTTTTGAAAATCAGCCTGTTTAGAAAACAGTAAATTCACAGCAGCCTTATTCATTTGAAGTCTTATCACAACATTCTCTTTTATTTATGGGCATGCCTTTTCCTCTCTCAAAGGTCTTTCTACTTTGTGTGATTCTTATAACATCTTGACCCTTTCAGTAGACGTTAATTTAATTAAATATTTCTGCCTCTCTGCGTATTTTCTCGTGAAGTTTTTACTTTTTGTTGATGCTCTTTCTTCTAAATGTTCCTTTTTTTCCATTTTCCAATACTTCAGTGACCCTTAGACCTTTGAGAAAATATTTGCAAATCTACACTGACTTCTTATTTATTCATGGCTCTTTTCAGCAATATTCTTTTCTTTGCAAAGAATTCAAAGCCACTAACAGGAACTAAGGTCATACTCAAAACACACCTCTGATTACAACTGAGGAATAAAGAGAGAATGGAAAACATTTTAAGAATCCTAAAGATACTCAGACTTGTTTTAAGTCGTACATTGTAAGGTACATTACAATGAAATAGTGTGGTCCTTTGGCTGTATCTCTTTTTCCACCCAACTTGAGAATTTTAACTTTCTCCAATTTCACAAGAAGTGAATTCTCCAAATCTTGTGGAATTTGTCTTAATAAAAATTTTAAAAACCTGGCTCACTTGCTTCATTTTACAGTTCCTTCTCTAAGGACGTCAGCTCAAGTTCACGGAACAACATGTATCTCACCTACACACTCCACTCAGCCTGGATCGTGGCTAAACTTCCCTGCTGCTTTTAAATCTTTGGCTTTTTCTTTCTTCTGATTAAGGTGTACCTACTTCCTGATCTTAGCTTTAGCCAGACTTTACACAGTCTGAATCAAAAAATTTTCATTTTTAATGGAAAAGTATCTCATGGTTGACATGAGCGTCTCTGTTCCTTTTTATCTGACAGATGCCTATATAGATAAGCTTCTGAATCCAAGATTACCCACATACCATCCCATGCTTCTGAATACCAGGAAAATGGAAAGACATTTGAATCATCTCCATCCATTTCTACAGATGATTCATCAAGGACCCTGATTGTTATTTCCATAGTATTCTTCTTATCTTTACTATCAACTCCAAACATCATGACATAGAGTCACAGACTTGTACAACTAGGATGGAGCTTGGTCCATCTTCATAGATGAAGGACTGAAGTAAAGCCAGAAGTTAAGGGACTTGTCCAAGGTCACAAAAGTTGGCTGATGACATAGCTAGAACATCAAGTCTTTGTGTATTTACATGTATGTGTGTAACAAATGCTTATATAGAGCTTACTATAGACCAGAAAGTCTGAGCCCTGTACAGTCTTGACTCTTAATCCTTATGACAACCTTATGACATAGATACTATTATTATTCCATTTCAAAGATGAGGAGACTGAGGCACAAAGAGATGAAATAACTTTTTCAAGGTCACATACCTTGTAGATGGCTGAGTAGGAACTGAAACCAAGGCGGCCTGGCTCCCCAAGTCTGTGCTCTTAATCATTATGCACTCTCTTTCACAAATGTCAGTCAGTCACTCACATGTCATCAAGAAGTAAGCCTGTTCTATCAGATGCATAAATAATTACCTCAACACTGGCTAAGCATAGCTCTCCATCATCAATCGGCACATCTTGGTTTCCAAAATTATCCTCATACAATCTCTCCAAATATCCACCCATAGAGCCAAAGTATGCTTTATCCAGATGTGAATGCCTACATAAGGAAAAATATAAAATCTTACTCCCTTGCCCTCAGGGAAACAAAACTAAACCAGAAGGTTATGGCAGATTTTTGAAAATCACTACACTCTGTCTGCTCCACTCGCAATGTTTCTATACGCTCCCTTCTGTCCCTCTAGTGGGATTTGAGCATTTCTAAGGCTAGGATACAGAGTAAACACCTTTTCATTTAACAGATGTGTTCTGTTTCCCCTGTTTGCCTGTGGCTGCCTTTTGCTGTTCAAGAGCCTCTGGGATTGAGACATCATGCCAGGCACCTGAGGCAAGGCACATGGCAAATGTAAATTGCGGTCCTCTATCATTCAGGGCCTGCCCTTGTCTGGATCTTCTTAAGCCTGTCACACGGTGGCTTCCCACAGACAGTTCTCAGTGGCCACTGGGACCACGGAAAGAATGACCCTATTATCAACTGGTAAGAACACAAGAAAACTCAATGAGTCCACAGTGCCAGGAGAGGTGCTAAGAATCCCTTAGCACCTAGGATACAAATACCATCATCTACTTAGATTTTTATTATACCAGCGACTACAGTATCAGAGATATTTACTTCGAGTAATACAACAACAAAAACACACTAGAGAAATAAGTTTCTATGACTTACCTATTGCCTTAATAAATTTTTGCTTGTAAGGCGTTAGGAAAAAGACATTAATATTGTCCTCTCCTAAGACACAGTCCAACAATTTGACAGAAACAACTATTTATGCTGCAGGAGCATTTGCTGGCCCTGAAAAGTCTGAAGGTTTGCAGTGATTTTGAAGGAGTTTTGAGAGATACAGGGCAAAGGCCCTAAGGTCTTTGGGTATTAAAGGAAGCAGATGTCAGGTGTGGAATTTTCTGACTCTGCGCAACCATCCATGGAGTCAGAAGAGGTTGCCGATGTTTCACTTCAAGGAGCTGCACATACCCCCATTTGTTTTCAAGAGAAGAGGGCATGTTTAAAAGTTGAAAAATTATTCAGCACATAAGGTATAGGGTTTAGAGCACTGAGGAAAATCTAAAACAAGTTCAAGATGGATTTGTAAAATAGTGTAGGGGTCTCAGAAAAGTAATAGGAGTAAAATTTCTTTTTCAGCCATGTATATCAAATGCCTTCCCTGTTATTATCATATTACACGTTTGGATCTTTGTGTTAAATGTTGTGGGCTATCTGTAAATATGATTCATGGTTTTGTTTTCTTTTCAAATTATAGTTTATATTTAAATTGGACATTTTAATCATGGTGCCACCTCTATCCACCGTGGGAACTATGCTCACTCAAGGAAGCCAGCCCGGGTTCTTCTTTGGAGAGGGATAGGCACAGAGTGGATGATTGGCACAAGCAGGGATCAACTGTCCCAGTCCATAGGACTCTCTGCAATCAGAGGATAGTGATTAGCAAAGCCATCAGGTGCCTCCCTTCAGGTTGTGGGCTAGAGAGCCTGAGTGGTCTGGCCTATGGGTCAGAGAGAAGTGGAGAGATGCCTTGCAAGCCAAGGGAGGGGGTTTTTGACTGCTGAAATAGTCTTGGTTCCTTGGCTTTCCTGTCTTTGTTCCAATACATGTGTATCCTTAAAATGAGCTTTATTTTTAAAACTCTAATCCACATCTTAGCTTTCTGCAACAAAACACCCAACTGAGCACAACATAAAATAAAATCAATGACATATTCATTAATTGGAACAGTCTTATGATTTATGTCCTGGTTGTTCTGATAACACCTCTACTCTGTCCCTCATTTACACATTTCATCTTTCATCACATTCCACTCAATTTCATTTTTTTTCTCCATTTAATCCCTCTCTATCTTTTGTATATCCTTTCTTCTCTATCTCCCTCCCTCTTCCTCTCTCTCTCAGTTCTCTCTCTGTCTATCTCTGCTTTCTTTTATACCTCTTATAATTCTACTTTCCAGGGACAATGTCATGGCTAGGCCTATTCCTCCCCTTCTATTTTTCCTTCTTCTTCCGATTCCATCCAATTATCCTAACTAGGCCTCCCCAACTCAACACTCCAACCTCACCTCATGTATACTTGAGGAGAGCACTCTTGTTAGGGCTTAATAGTCAATAAATGGATAGTTTAGGCAAGTATTGGATATTTCTGAAATTTGGTTCTTTAAATAAAGCTGTATTGGCTCAGTGCTCCTCAACAAAGTGCTAAATTTGGTTTTTCATATTCAACACAATTCTACAAACATTATACCAATATATATCGATATGTTCCTTAGGGAGCACCAAAATGGAGAAGACAGAACCCCAACCACTAATTGGCTTACAATCTGGGAGGAAAAAAGCACATTTGGGGAAATAATTATCACACCACAGACAGAACATGACTGCACTGCTATGATGAGGGAGGCATAGAAGGGAACAACGTTCAGCCAGGATTGTAGCTGCACCAGCATGGCACAACTCCGCCAATGCATGTGCACATACTTCATATAGTGTAACCCATGTATCACAGCTGAAGTGGACCATTCCTCATAAGGTATGAAGGCAGGCATTGGACTTGATAGTTTTGAGAGTATGCCGAAGAGGGCACGGAGAAGATATTCAGTATTGTTCTAAAAGTAACCGTGACAGATCCCAAGGGCAAATTTCAGTATGGGAAATAATGATCTTTGATTCCAACCATTTTTTTATCTGTTCAGTTCTCCTGTATATGTCTTTTGAAATAAAAGTGCCTCAGTTCTCACTTCCCTTCACTTTCAACTTGCTTGTTGGCTCCCAAATCCAATGCAGGGCCCTTCCCAGCCTTTACATCCTACCTTGCCCAAGTTCCAAGTCTGTCGTTCCCAAGTGTCCTATTCCACCATATTTTAGCCATGTGTTGGGCAATGTAACTTTCTATGCAAATATTCTACAGTGAAGTATGAACAACTGATGGACTTTACCCTCCCAAGGATTTTTTTAAATTTTTCTAACTTTATTGAGGAATTATCAATGAATATAATTGTATATATTTAAAGTGTACAATGTGATGATTTGATATACACTGTGGAATGATTACCAAGAGTATTTGGCTTTTTAATGGTAACTCACCTAAGTCAAAAAATTTTAAGTTGATAGAATCAATATTTTAGATATGTGCCTTCAAAATTATACCCTATTTCTGACCTTACTTCAGTTCTTTCAGGTTACCACCACCAACAACAACACCACCCCCCCAACATACACGCACACATACACACACACACACACACACACACACACATGAAATCTCTATGTCAGAGAGATGCAAGGAGAACCTCTGCACTCATTTAAGGAAACTGGTCTCCAATCCTAAAAAGATGCAGTAAAAAAAATCTTATTAAACATAACTAATGTAAGGTAAACTCTCATGCCATTTCTAAGTAAAAATTGAAATTAAACATAACTAGAATTTTGTGATCTCCCATTTCTGCATAACAAATTACCTCAAAGCTTAGTTTTTTAAAACAACAATAAACATTTATTCTGTGGATCAGAAATTCAAGAGTACCTTAGCTGGGTGGTTCTGTCTCAAGATTTCTCATGAGGTTTTAGTCAAGTTGTCAGCAGGGGCTGCAGTCATCTGAAATTATCTGAAAGCTTGACTAAAGCTAGACTCCATTGCGGCTCACTTATATGGCTAGTAAATTTGTGCTAACTGTTCACAGGAGGCTTCAGTTTCTCACCCACGGACCTCTTGGTAGGGTCTCTTGAGTGTCCTAGTGCCACAGTGCCTGGCTTCCCCTTGGGTGAGTGATCCAAGCAAAAGTAAGATAGAAGCAGCGTGTCTTTTATGACTTGGCCTCAGAAGTCACTCATCATAATTTCTGCTACATTTTCTTTTTGAGAATTCATTAAGTCCATTCATATTCTGGGGAGAGAGTGGAAGAGTTAGACTTTACCTTTTGATAAGGAGGACTATTAAAGAGTTTGTGGACATATTCTAAAACCATCATAGCTCCGATATCTACTTCTTCAGTCTCTTCCTACCTTTGTCTATTCAGTAATACAATCTATTCAGTAAATACCCTATTAAACAAATATTTTTAAAACGTTAAGTCCCTAGATTTTCAATACTCCCATAAGCAATATATAGTTTTCAAATTTTTGTTACTAATCCCTTTCTCCAATTTTCCATAAACTTTCTCCCTTCCTAGTTACATTGTGTTGTTCAAAAATAAATCTTCTGAGTAATTTGGGGTTCAGTTATACAGCTTTGCTGCTCCTGAATTGACACCCATAAAATCAATTTTAATTCATTCATATGTGGCTAAGTAAAATACTTTATGAGGTATTAGATCAAACATCTGTTCTATTTCTTCTGACTACTACTTCAGTAATTGAATTATTTTTGGAGAAAGCAATCAAACTAGCTTCTCGTAATTATAGATTGTTGATTGTTCATATTTCATGTCCCTTACAACACTTAAGCAAGAGTGGCTGTTTTTTCTACAAAGCATTTGTTCCATTATTTTACTAGAAACTAAAGCAATCTCATTTACCCACATGAACTGCTTCATAATTAAAGTCTGTTTCTTAAGAACAATGACAAACAAGAAGTGTTTATCTTATTGTTCCAAAACTCAAGGTATATTTCTCTTCCAGTCAATTGATTTCTGCTGCTAAGAAACAATGGCAAGTGTTCTCTGGAAATGTTAGTTTAAATAAAGGAAGAGTCCACCAAGCAAACACCATGCAGATAAACAAAAATAATCACTTCCTCTCTTCAAATCCATAAATTAGGTTAATAAAATAACAAAAGTCAAAGAGTCAATGTATCTAAATAGTTCAAACAACCTTCTTTTTCAGTGAAAAGGTAATCAGATCAGATGTTTGTTTATTCATTCAACAAACATTCATTGTATATCTGTGTCCATAGCTGAATTAAGACTTAAATACCCTAAACACTGAAAGGATTATGGTTACCACACTTTTTTCAAAATAAAACTAGTACTCACTTCCAATACAACTAAGTAAGCATCTACTGGATCTGATCTTCTAGGTGTAAGCTATGAACTATGGGCAAAATAATGACCTGAAGGCACTGGAGAGTGAACAAAAAGCCTGCAAATTCTAAAGGGAAGATAAAAATTTGAACAAGAAATCAGCACAGGACATGTTTACATTTTTAATGGCTTTTAACTTGTGAGCAGGATAGAGGTGGCACCAGGGGAAGAGTCTAAAACTTTGAGATAAAAACCCATATATTTCTTGCCAGCAGAAAAAGAAGACAGAGTTCATAACAACCATAGATAAGGTGGTAAATATCAGAAAAAGAGAACCGGAGAGCATGAACATCATGTTATGTACATAATTTCTGCCAAAGTCTTTGGCTGACCCACAAATGCATGCATGAAACAGAATTAAATTAATTAAAGAAAACAGAATTAATTCTTTCTAAGTTAAAAGAATTGAAATAAGATTTGAGTTTCCACCAGAAAGAGACTGTCAAGTTTGAATCAAGCAAGTAATTGTCTGATAAAACTCTCATGGTAGGAATATAGCAGAATCAAGAGTTTCCATAAAATAATTTTCACAATACCTAGGATAAAACCCAAAATTACTCAACATACAAAAGGAATATGTGACCTATTCTTAAGAGAAAAGACAAGCAACCAAGACCATAAGTGAGTTGACCTAGATACTACAATTAGCAGACAAGAATTTTAAAACAGCTGTTAGAACTATGCTCAAGGAAGTAAAGGAAAATATGCTTGCAATGAATGAAAAGATAGGAAATCTCAACAGAAAAATATAAATTAAAAAAACCAAATGGAAATTCTAAAACTGAAAAAATACAATTTCTGAAATTATGTTTACTACATAGGCTTAACAGCAGAATGGAAATAAGGGAGAAAAGAGTCAGTAACTTGAAGATAGATCAATGTAGATATGTAGAACACAGAGAAAAAGATTGGGGGAAAAAATGAACAGACCTTCAAGGATGTGAAGACAATATTAAATGTCTAATAGTCATGAATAAAATTCCAGAAGGAGAGGTGAGAGAGTATGAGGCATACAATTTGTTTGAAAAAACAATGCCCCAAAACTTCTCAAATTTGATGAAAGACATAAATTTGCATATTCAGGAAGCTCAGTAAAACCCAAGCAGGACATATACAAAGAAAATCATGCCCAGGCACATCATAGCCAAACTGCTGATAACTAGAATTAAAGGAAAATCTTAAAATTATCCAGAGGAAGATGACATATTACATACAGGAGAAAAAATAATTCAAAATTTATCAGAAACTATGACAAACAGAAGTTGTGAAACATTGTCTTTTAATTGCTGAAAGAAAAACATTCTCAGGTAAGAATTGTATATCTAGTGAAAATCTTCTTCAAATATGAAGATGAAATAAGGACATTTTTATATTTTTAAAAAACACTGAAAGAATTCATTGCCAGTAGAACTCCTCTACCAGAAATGCTTTAAAATTTTATTCAGACTGTGGGAAATGATATCAGATTGAAACTTGAATCTTCAGAAAGGACCAAAGAGCATCAGAGATAACAACTATCTGGATAAATATACTTGTATATACCTGTATAATCCAAACTTCTACCAAGATATAGAATATTATCACTACCCCAGAAAGTTCCATCATGTCCCTACTTTGTCAACTCTCTCTCCCAGAAAGAAATCAATGTCCTGGGGTTCTCCCAACACAGATTAGTTTTGCTGATTCGTTTTCCTGTTCTAGAATTCCAACAAATTCAGGATAAGTTCCTGAAACCCACTTAAGAGAAAATAGTTGTGAAAACCTTGCAAGGCTGGGGCACATCCAGTCTACACTGTGTAGTCAATCCCTTCTTCAACTGCCCAAGATTCTCTTTAAATCTCAACCCTAAACAGAATTTCCCTGAGTACCCTGAAGAGTCATTGGTTGTGTGGAAGGGAAATTCACCCCGCTCATGTATGTGAGTCAAAGTGAAAAGAACAAACTCTAGTCTTCCCAGGGATAAAGTAGTGAAACCCACCTCCACTACCAAGTTTATAGCCTTTTAAGGAAAGAGCCACTAGAGGGGATAAAGTTGAAGACATAAACAAAAGACAGAATGTTTAGTGGAGCCAGTTCCTGGAAAAGGTGGGAGAAGATGGTGTCAAAGGACAAATTGGCCTTAAACATTAGAAAGGACATCTTATCTCCTGAGACTGGAAGAAAGAGGATAAGATTGATGATGAAATAAAAACCTTTAAAGGAGTGGGTTCAGGGAACTAAGAGATACCTACCTTGATTAATTGACAATTACTGTAATCAAAACAGCTGAACCAGGAGATCCAGTGGACCCAGGCATTAATTACAGAAGGAATTGTGGTTTGAAGGTCAAAACAATTAAACCCTGTACACTGAATAAAGCAAAATGGTGCAAGCACAACAAAGCAACTATTATAAAATAATGCAGGGTCCCTATTTCACTCTTTAAAACAAAATTTCTGTTAGATCTAGATTCAAATATAGAAAATATAAGTACTAGAATCAAATAACTGTTATGATATAGTACAACCCATTGCACATTTTAAGACTAAAATATGTGTAATGATAATGCCACACATCATTTTTAAGAAAAACTCCAACTTTTTACATTCCCCTTCTTCCTGCACACTCACTCTGCTGTCTCAGCTCTGTTTTTACAAGTTACCTATGGTTGTGGACTTTGCTGAGATGGTAGGGTCAGTCTCTAAGCTGCAGAGGTTAAAATCTGACCTATGAATTGAAGTTGCAAATAAACCACCAAAGTTGGCCAGAGTGGTTGGTTATGGAGTGCTTCAGCCCTCACAGTCCTCACCAGGGGACCTGCTACATAGTTTAGCTATTGAAGCATTTGGAGCTGCAGTATATTGTAATTCAATTAAAATACTCCGAAGTTCATTTTCTTTCATTCGACCAATAATATTGAGGTCCCACTGAGGAAACAAACCATATTGGAGGTAAAAAGAAAAAGAGTGGAGGCAGTTTTTGCTCTGAGGAAGCTTAGTTTCTGAGAGCTGCCTTTGATTGTGATGTGGTTCAGGGCAGGCCACCGCAAGATGCGCCACTCTGGTATGTGGATTATTTCAAGCTGAAGAAAATAAAGGCTCAGAAGACTCAGGAAGAATATTTGGCCTTCCCACAAATTGCCTAAAAGAATTTAAGATAGAAGGCCTGATCCAGGAAGGAGCTAATACCATGAGATAACTACAGTATAATGTAAAATAGGTGTGATAAGAAAGGCACCAACAAGCCCATCTTATCAAAATTCTGTCTCTCGGGCCACATTCTCTATAGGTGGCCCAGTAAACAGTTGTCTAACAAACATTTGCTTTTCCATCTCCATGTGAATTGCCTTCCCCACATTTGAAGGCCCAAACCACTATCTCCAACATCTTCCTTTGTCTTTAGTTGAGATGATATTTAAGAGGACAACTTTGGCCATTGTGGCGAGTTGCTCAGTTTTCTGGGTTTCTCCCATGCATACGTGTTATTAAACTTTGTTTTATTTTCTCCTGCTAACCTGCCTTTTTAATTATTTGACCAGCCATAAGAACCTTAAGGGAAAGGGCAGGGGGTGACTCTCCCTCGTCCCCTATTATTGTCAAGAACTTTCTATTCTGAGTCTCTCCATCCATCTCCTCTGTGGATGTCCTGGGTATTCCTGCCCACATTTCTCATTCTGGAATATTGGAATAACTCAGTAGAATCAAGAATATTTCAGATGGGCACCTGGCCTTTCTTCTCCTGACCAAACTAAATATCACACCATTCCTTTTATTTCTTCCTTCCAATTTGTGCAATTATAAAAACAATGCAATCAAAGTTCTGTTTCGGTAAGTAGTTCACAAAATAGTTGACTCAACTCTATGCATCTTGCTTTCTTTCTATAAAACTGTTTTTGGGATCATTTTTAAATTAAGGGGCTAATGAGCATCCATACATTATGTGGACTGCTTCTTACTCCAGAAAAAAAACTAGGCACAACAAACATGGCTGGTAGGTGGGACAAGGGAATCAAGATATATTATCTTAGGTGTAGTCCAAAAGGCATTAATTAGTTTGGAATTAATTATTTTTGGAATTAATTTTATCATTTTATAAAACACAATAAGACATTGCTTCCCACCTACATCTCCTGAAATTCCTAGTGCGGTGCACCAGCGGCACTTAATTATTGAGTCAACCTATGTATCAGCAGTTTTTTGTATTTATTTTTTCCTTGCTAGACTTCAGGAACTTATCTTAGAAAGATCAGGTCCAGCCTCTCTCCTGGACACTGTGAGAGCAAGAGGATACTCGCCGTCCACCATTCACACCACCTCATGTTTTCTCCCTTTTCCCTGACTTTGGGCATTTCTAAGGTGCTCTGTTAGAGAAAGGACATAAAGTCTATACATTAATTGCTTTAAAATGTTGAGATAAGAATCTTGTTCAATCTGTGTTGACTTGTAGAGCACATTGTGTGCTGCCCCAGGACAGCAGCTCAGAGGCACATCTAGGTCGCAGGCTGCATTTATAATGATCAGTTCTTTGTTCCTGATCTTGACTTCCTCCCCAGTGAACTCAGCTCAAAAGTGAACTTAAAAATCACATTACATGTTTTAGGTAGACAAGAGTCTGAGCAGATCTTTTTCTTAAGACTGTTCCTTTTCACTGTTACTTCCTGAGGATCGGTTTCCAGCTGATAGTGTTAAATTTGGAGAATTGTGATGTTACAGATGAATGTTCTGCCCTAAAGGCCACTTAGGCTGCAATTTAAGGACAGTGGTCAAAGCAGCATGGAGTCTTCTGATTTACCAAAGTGAAGGCAAACAAGATGGAGAAGCAGAAAGGTCTGGCTGGATGTCACACACAAATTAGAAAGGAAAATTTACCTGAAGTCTTGGGTCCATGAGCCAATAGCATACATGGTCACAGGTCATGATTGCTACCCAGGGCTAGCTTCATGGGCACGCAACCATGCAGTAGCACAAGGCCCCGTGTTCAGAACTGCCCCACTTGGTTTATTGCTCTGTGGTCACTGTCTTAAATTCTTAATAATCTTTGAATAACGGTCCTGCATTTTCATTTTGCTCTGAGCCCTGCAAATTATTCAGCCAGTCCTATTGTCACTTCTTTGTATGTATCAGGAGACAGGAAAAAAGAAAAGAAAGAGTCAGTTGAAGCCAAGGTGGGTGATATTCAGTTATGGCTGGGGGGACTCTAAGAGCCCCATCTTTCCATCTTCAGCCTGCTTTGCCAGCCTAAACCATTCATCACATTTTAAAAATAAGGCCTCTGGCTCCTCAGTTACCGTCTGCTCTGGTTTCAAATATGAAGCTGAATGATAGTAGAATATATACTCAGGTCATTTTTCATGCTCACTGGAAAGACCCATTTTCTGTAATGGAGCTACAGGGGAGTAATATGCTATAGCATAAGGTCCTTGGGTGGAAGTTGGGAGAGAGTGACTCTTAAAGAAGTGAAGGTCATTCTCTGGGAAGAAATGAAAAGAGATCTTTGACACTTAGGAAGATGTAAAAGCAAAAATAGGATGACATCCCCAGAAAATGATCCAGTCCCCCTCTTACTGGTAGAAGCAGCCCAATTCCAGGATGCAGAATCATGACAAGGGGATACTGGACTTCAAGGCCCACATGGAATCTCAGAAGACAGTCAAGATTGCAGCCTGAACAAATAAGAGGTTTGTCTTTTGTCAACAGGGAGAGGAGATAGCAATTCAGCAAGTGCAGTTCTGTTTTGTTCTAAGACTTAGCACTTGCCACATGCAAAGGTGAGCCTAGGAGAGAGAAAGAGAGAGCTATTGATCCCTGGAAATAGTATTCAGATTGTACATTGGGTATGTGTGGGGGGCGGTGAGGGGAGATAGAAGTCACATCTGCCAGGATCAAGAACATTGGGAGGATAAATACAGAAGCAAGTTGGCCCCAATGTCTCAGTGCTGAGAAAGGAACAGCACTCCAGTATCTGCAGGTGATGAGAATGAGCACCACAGTCTCAGCTGATCCAGGAGCTCTTATGACTTCCATTTGTAAACTACATTAAAGTTTGATATATGCTATATAGTATTTTCTCTTAATTAAACTTTATAACAAAAACACTTGTCTTTTATTTCAGATATCCCCAGGAGTGCTGGAAAAGGGAAATGTACCACCAGGAATTATTCCATAAAAGTAATTACCTGGAGGAATTCATGAAACAAATGTACTGATTTGGGTGTTACACATGCTATTAGTCACATTCAAAAAAATCTTAATACAAACAGAATATATTTATCCTCCAGGGAGGGTATCAGCTCTGAAGAGGAAGCCATTTCAGTGCTGAAATGATAATGTAGATGCTACAACAGTGGAAAGAGCAGCGACTGGGAATACTGATTCTGGATGTAATTCCACTTCTGCTTCAGTCTAACTACAGGACAATGGCTAGTCATTTCCTGTGTGATCTCAACTGAAAAAGGGAAATGTTTAGACCAGTGGTTCTCAAGGTGTGATATCAAACATCATCAGCAACATCAGCATCACTTGGGGACTTATTAGAAATGCAAATTCTCAAGCTCCATCCAAGACTTACTGAGTCAGAAACTCTGAGGCCTAGCAATCTGTGTTTTAACAAGCCCTCTATGTGATTCTGATATATGCTGAAAATTGAAAATACTGAATTAGATGAATTCCAACAACTTTCTTGGCAGCTCAAAACTTCTGTAGCATTGTCATCATTATCCTCATCGTTAATAATATATATCGAGAGCTTACTCTGTGTCTCCCACCCCTGTTCTAGGCACTTTATGTATAATAATCCATCTAATCATCACAATACCCTGTGAGGTAAATTCTATTATCATCACCACCTGGCAGATGAGCTTTGAAAGGGTCGGGTAGCTGTGGTGCAAATGCACCACCACCAAGATCCTTCAAGTTCCTTGTTCTTCCAGCTATCAGTAGCTTCGGGGTTTTCCTCAGCTGAAGAGAGCCACCTTACCCAAGGATACATCCTTTCCAGGGAAGCCCATATCAAGTAATGAATCACAAAAGGGTTTAAAAGCCTGACCAACAATGGGACAACTCTGACGGGCATATATCCTCCAGAGTTCCCCATGGAGTTGGCCAAGCCTTTACCAGGGCTACATCACCATTCAATTTCTCCCTCTGCCCAATCTTGCTTTCTTCCCCTTCCTTTCAGAGGTGTTGACCCTTAAATATCCCACACACCAAACTTCTCAGTTTCTGCTTCTGGAAAACCCATTTTACAACAGTAGCTGACTAAAAGTTAGAAGCCAGTAATTGGTGGAGCCAAGAATCAAATTGAAGCAGATGGACTCTAAGCCTTAGGCTCTGAGCTATTTATTATGCTCCCTGTAATTTGTCCCCCACTTGGGCTTGTAAATTAGTGACCAAGAATTTGAACATGAGACCTTAGAAATAATTTAATTTTACAAAGGAAGAAACTAAGGCTAGAGAGGGTGGCTCCAGGTTGCCCCTGGTTGATAGTGAGCAAGCACTGACTTGATCTGAGATGTTCTGACTCCCAGTGTTGTAGTGTCATGTTACCAACCACCTGAAGGAAAAGATTATAATATTTAGCACTATAATACCAGGGAAATAAGATCTTCAAGGTATATAATAATTGTCTTGGGGAACACTTGGCACAAAGTCTAGGAGATGTTACAGCTGATACTACAGAAATACAAAGGATGATAAGCAACTATTTTTTATATGCCAACAAAAGTGGGTAACCTAGAAGAAATGCACAAATTACTAGAAACATACAACCTACCAAGAATGAAACATGAAGAAACAAAACAGACAAATACCAAGTAATAGGATTGAATCAGTAGTCAAAAACCTTCCAACAGGGCTGGTCCCGTGGTATAGTGGTTAAGTTCAGCATGCTCTGCTTCAGCACCCCAGGCTCAAAGGCTCAGATCCTGGGCACAGACCTATAGAACTCATCAGCCATGCTGTGGTGGTGACCTACATATAAAATAGAGGAAGATTGGTACAGATGTTAGCTCAGGGCTAATCTTCCTCAAGCAAAAAAAAAAAAAAAAGAAAGAAAGATTGGCAACAGATAATAGCTCAGGGCGAATCTTCCTCAGCAAAAAAAATAAAAATAAAACCTTCCAACAAAGAAAAGCCAGGGACCAGATAGCTTCACTGGTGAATTCTACCAAACATTTAAAGAAGAACTAATGTCAATCCTTTTCAAACTGTTCCAAAAAACAGAAGAGGAGGGAACACTGCCAAATTCATTATATGAGGTCAGCATTACCCTGATACCAAAGCCAGATAAAGACACTACACAAAAAGTAAACTATAGGCCAAAATCCCTAATGAATATAGATGTAAAAATCCTCAACAAAATACTGGCAAAGCAAACCAAACAGCCTCTTAAAAGGATCATACACCACATCCAAGTGGGATTCATCTCTGACATATATGTGTATCTATATACGTATGTTTACGTGTGTGTATATATACACAACCGTGTACATACAATGAAATATTATTCAGTCTTTAAAAAAAGGAGGAAATTCTATCATATGTGACAAATTGAATGAACCTTGAGGAATAAGCCATCATGAAAAGACAAACTCTGCATGATTCCACTTATATGAGGCATTTAAAATAGTCAAATTCATAAATTGGAGAGTGGAATGGTGGTTGCCAGGGACTAGGGGAAGAGGAAAATGGAGAGTTGTTTTCAATGAGTATAAAGTTTCAGTTACACAAAATGAATAAGTTCTAGAAATAAGAATAGATATGAATCTAGAATAAGTACAACATAGTGCCTATAGTTACCAGTCCTGTATTGTGTACTCAAAAATTTGCTAAGAGGGTAAATCTCAGGTTAAGTGTTCTTACTACCAAAAACAAAATGAAACAAAATGGCAAGAGGAAACTTCTGAAAGTGATGGTTCTGTTTATTACCTTGATTGTGGGGATGGTTTCACAGGTGTTTGTGTACATCAAAATTCATTAAACTATACATATTAAATATGTGCAGTTTTGTATATGAATTATACTTCAATAAAACTGTAAAAAAAAAAACTAAAAACCTGGGGTGTGATTTCTGGTTACACATGAAGCAAAGAAATCAAAATTTTTAAAGCAAATCACCACCAAAAAGAACCCTCACTGGGAAGAAACATCCAAAAATGTCATGACCAGGGAAGGCCTTTTAGTGCAATGATGCTCAATATTGACTGCTCATTGGAATTACTAAAGATTCCAGTAATTGGTACAGTTTAATTGGCACAGGGTGCAATGTGAACATTAGGATTATTTTTAAAGCTCCCCAGGTGATTCTAATGTTCAGTGAAGACTGAGAACTACTACTTCACGGTAAACTCAATTCTCATTACACAACAAACATTTCCTTATAGGAGAAAGCACTCCTTGTGTGTGTAATAAATTTGGAAAGACATTTAAATATTTAATTTCATAAACTGAGTTACTTGATAGGTCTAATAGCATACAAGGCATTTGTCCCAATAATGATGATATACAAAAGTAAAAGTGCATTTCTTTTGTAAAGTAGTGGAGTGGGGACTCAAATTTCACCCACTTCTCTCCTTCTTCCTTCTGCCCCAAATTCTGCCTGGTTTGGCTCACAACCACCAAAGCTACTGTTGGCCAGCCTAAGAATGACACAAATATTCTAGGTTATTGACTCTGTTCTAGTAGTAAAAACAGATAACTATATAGAATTTTATACCTCACACAAGATTTCAAAGACATTATCACATTAATAACAGACCTATTTCTGGGTGTACCCTTTAAGCACATGCCCAAGGTAAGTGACAAACTAAAATATTTAATTGCCCATTACTCACTCAAGATATTTATTCAACAAGTATTTGTTGAATATCAGCTACATTTGTGACAAACTAAAATATTTAATTGCCCATTACTCACTCAAGATATTTATTCAACAAGTATTTGTTGAATATCAGCTACATATAAAGTACTAGAGGACACTCAATGTGAAGGGATAAAAATATGAGTTGCGTACTGATCCTTAAAGAAGTTTACATTCTCACAGAGAACATAAGACAAATGTGTAACTATGACACAAGATACAGCATAAGAAAAGTTTAGAGAAAATGCAATGAGAATTCAGATTAGAGAAACTACATCTAGATAGACAGATGATAAATTCAGGCTTCGTAGAGGATAGAAGGAAACAGACCAGTTCACCAAAAAGCCAATCTGCTAAAGGATCAACTCTCCAAATCCCCTAAATGAGCTGGTCATTGTGGAAGAGTAGGATTTGGACTTGAAAAAGACATTAAAGAGTAGACAGAGTGGGGCTGACTAGGCATCCCTGACATAGGACATCAATGAGAAAGGGAATCATATTTTAGAATAATGTGACACAGGGCATGTAGAACAGAGAATCCTTTTTGCTTGGCTAAGCTAGTGCAAAGAGTGTTTAAAAGGGAACAAGAGAGGCCAGACACATAGCCTAGAGGTTAAGTTCAGCGTGCTCCACTTTGGCGGCCTGGGTTCAGTTCCCAGGCATGGACCTACACCACTTGTTGGCAGCCATACTGTGGTGGTGACCCACAGACAACATAGAAGAATATTGGCACAGATGTTAGCTCAGGTCAAATCTTTCTAAAGCAAAAGGAGGAATATTGGCAACAGATGTTAGTTCAGAGCTAATCTTCCTCAGTGGAAAAAAAAAGGGGGGGAGAATAAGAGAAAACTTGTAGGATCAGATCATGAAGAGCCAACGTACCTGGCTAAGGAGTCTGAGCATTAGATAATGTTCATATTTTCCAGCAAAGAAGTAACGTGGCCAGAGCTCTGCTTCAAGAAGTTTATAATGGCAGCAAGGAAGGACTGGAGAGGGAGGCCAAACAGGAGGTTACTGCAGATAGAACGAAGACAGGATTTTCCTGGCCCCTCCACTACTCAGCTCTGGCTTTAGACCACCGGACCTCTCTGAATCTTGAACCCCTCATTTATTTAAAGAGGGAAGTGAGGCAGCTGGGAGACCCAGTCTCCCACTTTCAACCTTATGATTCAATATGATTGCCCAAGTGGAAGCCACTGTATGTTCTTGAGCAGGAAAACAAATAAAGTGAAAGGGATGGTTTAAAAAGATGAGCCTGTCAGCAAATATCTATTGAAGGAATTACTGTGTGATAACACTCTCAGCACAATGCCTTCTATCCTAATGTCATATTTCAGATTCTCAGGAAAGCCTCTGATATACTTAGACCATGAAGCATAGATCACTGCTGAAGACAGGCAGTATGTTTCTCTTTTAGAAAGTGTACTGATATAATTGCAAAATGGATTCAGATAAGAGTTTCAAAAGAGGCACTTAAGGTGGTGAAATATGTAACTACTCTCATGACTGCTCAGCAATCTCATAGATACAGCTACTCTTCATTTATTCAAGATATTATTGAGCACTGCTATGTGCCAGGCATATTGCTAGGTGAGGGATACAGTGATAAATCAAATGGATGTGGGCTCTTCCTTCATGGAGCTTAAAATCTACCAGAGACAAATAAACATATATATTCAAACTGCCAGCAGTACTATGAAAAAAATATATACAGGGATGATGAGAAGTCTATGGACCTGATTTAGATTGGGAGGTAGGAAGAATTGGCAAGTCTTTTGTGAGAGAGAAATATTTAAGCTGAGACCCTTAAGGATAAGAGGTCAGCTAGACCATAATTAGGGAGAATATTTGGAAGGGGTGGTGTCACATTTCCTTTTTCTTCCTGTAAGAGTACAGTGAAGACTGACAGGAGTTTATGAGACAAATGGTAGCAGCAGATCATGGCTGAATGGGAAAGGTGACATGTTGTCCAGTTGCCCCAATTCCTTGAAATTGTCAGCTTTCCCCACAGAAGACTCAATAGAGCAAATGTGGCCCCTAATTCATCAACACCACCAACGTACTTGGCTGCAGGGATTCACATCCCACTTGTTGGTTCTCAAACTGGTCCCCATACACAGAGGGCAAGGAGAGACTGAAGAAAGAAACAGACAACTCAGATCGATAGGTGTCATGTTTAATAAACAAGGGAACTTACATATGAGACTTGTCTTGGGCAGCCACAAGATGAGTAGATCTCCTTATCTGCCCACCAGAATCTCAAAAGTTTATACAGATGCCTTAACTGAGTTCAGCCCCATATACCATCCAGATGGTCTCAGCAACACATTACTATCTGAAGGCTGCGTTCTTGGGGCAGCTTCTAGCATGAGGAAGGCAAGTGGAACACACATTCCAAGGACAGGGGAGGAGGTGAGGAGCCTCTGATTGGCCAGGTCCAGCTCAAGAATCAACCAACAGTCATGTCCTCTTAATGACCTCCTCTAACATTTCATCTCTCATGACTATCCCTTACAATCTAATATGCCCTCCTCTTTCATAATGTGCCCCGAGGGGTCATCAAGGGGTTTTGCTAGCATGAAGGTGATTCTTTGGTGGCGGTCTGGCTACATTGGAGGCAGATGCCACAGCAAAAGTATAGACATATGCAAGAGAAAGCATAAATTAAGGTAAAGATTTCCAAGATAAGTAACAATTTTTTCCATCAAGAGCCCCACATTCTGGGGGCCGGCCCGGTGGTGCAGCAGTTTAGTTCACGCTTGGCAGCCCGGGGTTCACAGGTTCGGATCCCGGGCACCTGCCGACGCCCTGCTTGTCACCTGTGCTGTGGCAGCATCCCATCTAAAGTGGGGGAAGATGGGCACTGATGTTAGCCCAGGGCCAGTTTTCCTCAGCAAAAAGAGGAGGATTAGCAACTGATGTTAGCTCAGGGCTGGTCTTCCTCACACACAAAAAAAGAGCCCCACATTCTGAACCACTGATATACTAATTCCCCTGGGCTGGGAGTCAGATCCCTCAGGGTATTTGTTTGTGTCTTTAGGCAATTTAATAAAGATGATACCTTAGCAGACTCATCAGGTATAACACACAACATTCTGTTTGGATAATGGCACAGGTGCCTCCTTGTGAGACAGTGATAATGTCCAGGGCCATCCTATTTTGGAGGACTGCTTTTCTTGTTAGAGATATTTCACTGCTGGTAAGGATAGGCTTTGTTGGCTATCATTTAAGGCTTGTTGGGTGAAATTAGTAAGGGCTTCTATACTTACTACAATGTCCTCCAGGCCAATAGAGGGGAAAAAGACAGCAACAAATGATCATACTAGCGGAAAACAGAATGTGCCCACTGGTCTTAAAGAGAGGGAGGTTGGCAAATGTTACCATGGGGCAGATTCTCCCTTGTGCCCAGGGAAAACTCAGGGTGCAGCAGTCAACCACCCAGGTGGAAGCCATGGCGAAAGACCTGTACCACACAACCACTGGGCCCCATTTGGGGGTACCCAGTAAATACCTGGGTGGTGCAACCAGTTAGTGCCAAACCAGCTGCTGTCCTTTAGTCCTTTAGACTGCACAGTTCCAGTGATATCCATCCCATGTTCCTGGTATAATTGGGTTGGCTCTGTTTAGAGTGATTTTTTTCTGTCCCCAATATGGGGTGCCCACATGTTCAAACATCCATAACCCAGGGTAACCCACACAAACCCATCCCAAATCTGAGTATGACCACCCATGACTCTAATGATGTTTTGTTAAATTTTGTATTGAGGTCATAATAGTTTATAACATTATGAAATTCCAGTTGTACATTATTCTTTGTCAGTCACCATATAAATGCACCCCTTCACCCCTTGTGCCTACCCCCCACCCCCCTTCCCCCAGTAACCACCAAACAGTTCTCTCTGTCCGCGTGTTAGTTTATCTTCCACACAGAGTGAAATCATATGATGTTTGCCTTTCTCTGCCTCTTATTTTTATTAACATAATACCCTCAAGGTCCATCCATGTCATTGTAAATAGGATGATTTTATCTTTTTCATGGCTGAGTAGTATTCCATTGTGTATATACACTACATCTTCTTTATCCAATCATCAGTCAATGGACACTTGAGTTGCTTCCACTTCTTGGCTATAGTGAATAATGCTGCAATGAACATAGGGGTGCATAAGTCTCATGGAATTGTTGATTTCAAGTTCTTTGGATAAATACCCAGTAGTAGGATGGCTGGGTCATATAGTATTTCTATTTTTAATTTTTGAGGACTCTCCATACTGTTTTCCATAGAGGCTGCACCAGTTTGCATTCCCACTAGCAGTGTATGAGGGTTCACTTTTCTCCACAATCTCTCCAACATTTGCTGTTTTTTGTCTTGGTGATTATAGCCATTCTAACGGGTGTAAGGTGATATCTTAGCATAGTTTTGATTTGCATTTCCCTGATGATTAGTGATGTTGAACATCTTTTCATGTGCCTGTTGGCCATCTGTATCTCTTCCTTGGAAAAATGTCCATTCATATCCTCTGCCTAAGAGGATTTTTTTGATTAGGTTGTTTGTTTTTCTGTTGTTCAGTTGTGTGAGTTCTTTATATATTATGGAGATTAACCCCTTGTGAGATATATGATTTGCAAATATTTTTTTCTCAGCTCGGGGCTTGTCTTTTCATTTTGATCCTGGTTTCCTTTGCCTTACAGAAGTTCTTTAGTCTGATTAAGTCCCACTTGTTTATTTTTTCTTTTGTTTCCCTTGTCTGAGTAGACATGGAATTCAAAAAGACCCCTCTAAGACTGAAGTCAAAGAGTGTACTGCCTATATTTTCTTCTAGGAGTTTTATAGTTCAGGTCTTACTTTCAAGCCTTTGATCCATTTTGAGTTAATTTTTGTGTGTGGCAAAAGATAATGGTCTACTTTCATTCTTTTGCATGTGGCTGTCCAGTTTTCTCAGCACCATTTATTGAGGAGACTTTCCTTTCTCCATTGTATGTTCTTAGCTCCTTTGTCAAAGATCTAACGATGTTATTTTTAGGAGTCTTCTGGTCAGCAGTTTGATGGGCTGCCTGTGTAGTTTGACAGAAAAAGAATACCCACTGTTACTGATAGTGTGTGCCATAAGCCAATTTTCTGGAACAGTATGGGTAATATCAGATGAATTAAGAGTACTAGTCTTAGCTTGTTCTTCCTTTATGTACTGCTTTAAGGCATTCCAATCCCCTTCCTGGAATGTGGATGCCTGTCATGGCAATCCTGACAAGCTAGAGAAGGGCAGCTGCCCACAGACCCAACAGTTGGTTAATTTCTTTGTCGGACATACGAGTGGGCCCACTGGAGAAAAGTATTTTCCTCAGGTGCCCATCTCATGACCAGACACCATAGAAACAGCAGAAATCTAAGGTCAGAAAGATAGATATTTCATAGGAACTTGTATGGGAACGTCTTCTATGAGAATTACACTTGTGGCCTGATGCTTAGAGTTAATGTGGCTGCAGCTTTAGGAATTTGATGTGCTTGTGCATATCATACATTTTAGCCAGGGGAAGCAGGACTGTCAAGTGTGAGTAAATGGACAGGAGGTGGGATATGCCAGACCAGGACTCCCACCTTTTCTCCACTTTCAGCAGCACATGTTCCCTTCTAAGTATAGTACATTTCAACAAGTCCAGCTTGCAGCAGGACAACAAGATTCCAGTGGAGATTGAGTAGTTTCGCCTCACCCAGGGGTGCAAAGTAACTTATCCATCCCAAAGATATGTCCTATTGCAAATTCCATTAGATAATTTCTTTCCTCATTGTGACGGGGCTTGGTGTTCTCAGCAGCATAGCACGTTGATCCACAATAAGATTCAGAACAACTGTTGTTCCCCAAGACTTCCATACTTTTATGGTGTTGGGTGTTTCAGCATATCCCAAGCAAACCAACAAGCCCTATTGGTTGACTTTAATGTGTTAAACCCTGGAACAGTACTTTAGTCCACTGAGCCAAGGTGTTTATTTGTTAGTAATTTAATCTGTTGCTTTAATATTCCATTTTTCCTTTCCATTAATCTTGCTGCTTGTGGGTTTTAGGGGGCATTCATTCAATGTCATGTTCTTTTGCCCAGTCTTGTATATTGTAAACCTGTGACCCCCAATCATTGATTATTGACAAAGGTATCTATACATAGTACTCAACTTCTTTAATTCCCTAATGGTGGCAGCCTGGCTTGTGTGGCAACAGGGGAAAGCTTGCGTTACAACAGACACAGCGTCCGCACAAACCAAGGCATATTTGGAACACTCACTTGGAGGAAGGGGGTCAATATAATCAATGTACCAATTCCTCACAGGTTGGGAACTCCATCGATGGCCCCAGACTCCTTTGGCAGTTGCTTTGGGCATTGTTTAGAACACACAGGAATACTGTTACTGCATTAATCAAGTCACTGTATTTCAAGGGTAATCCAGCATTCTTGGCAATATGCCATCCCACTGAGCACTATGGTGGTAAGCTCTTTTTATGCATCTAATCCACTATATCACTGAAGGGTCAGTTGCTAGTGTTTGTACTTGAACTAAGGCATCAGCTTCCTGATTGCCAGGGGGTGTCAGTGCCTTATGATCCCAGACATGGAAGACAGTGAGGACTGCCTCAGGATGTTGCAGGTGAACCCAAATGTCTTTTCATATATCCTGACCCAACAATGGTTTACTTATAATCATCCACCCCTCAGCTTCTCATTGTCCAAGTTATAGGGTTAATCCCTTTAGAACAGCCCAACTATTAGTGTAAAGGATTAATGGCCTGGGCTTATGGGTAGTCACCATCAAAAGGGCTCTGAGTTCAGCCCACTGGCTGCTGCAGTTTGTTCCTATTTCTACTCAGATGGTGTCAGCATTGGGCTGAATAGTGACTGAAGTCCATGTGGACCGGGGTTGCCCTGACTAGATCCAACAGTAGACCAGGCATCAACAGGAATTTCCCCCACTTCTTCTCTACAGGCCACAGGGACCACCACAGGAATAGGGGCAGGGGTATATGGACGATCTACATACTCTATAGGGCCCAGTAGCACCCACATTTCTAGAGACATGGGCTAGTGGTCAGGGTGCTCCTCTGTTGCAAGTAGGCATGCCACTTAGTCAAAGTAGGAGTTTGAGCCAGGGCAGAGGGTCAATGGAACATATTCTCAACTTACCCCTTGATAGGAAGGGAAGTTCTTACCATGATATGCTGTTCCTTTGTGAGAGGCTCTACCTGGAGGAGCTCTGTGCACCCTGCTAGGAGCTTTCACTCTAAGGGGGTATACCAGGCTTCCGTCCCCTTCCAGGGCTGGGACCAAAATCCTAGGGGTAGTCTCTCTTTTTGTTGCCTCTGCCACAGTGCCCAACTCATACCTTCTGGAGTCACAGATACATCTAACTCAAGTGGTAGCCCTGCTTGGGAGATGCCCAGAGCTTTAATCTGCTTCATTAGTATTTTTGCCTTCTCAAAGGCAGCTTGTTGCTCTGATCCCTAGTCCCATATGTGCCCTTTCTTTACCAGGCAGTATAAGGGATGGAAGCACTGTGCCAGGTGAAGAATAAAAGTCCTCCAAAATCCCAAAATCCCTACAAAGGCTTGCATCTCTTTCATGTTCTTAGGGGTTGGATAGGCTTATATTTTATCAATCACAGCTTTTGGGACAACGCGCACCTTACCCAACCAAACAACTCCCAGAAACTTTACAGTGGAGCCTGGGCCTTGAACTTTCTGTGGGTTTACTGTTTATCATCTCCCTCACAGCTGTTCCAGCAAAGTCTACAGAATGGCCTGCAGCAGAGGCAAGTCTTCACATGTTAACATTACATCATCAATGTAATGGGCCCACTTTATTGATGTGAGGAAGGAGAACAGGGACAGATCTCAGGCTACCATCCCACAACACGATTCAGTTAACATTGGGAAAGCACTTGAAAGGTCCATTGTTGTTTCTCTCATGTGAAGACAAACTGATCTTATGATTCAATGGCAGGGCTCTACTGAACAAAGCATTTGCTAAGTCCAGTACAATATGGCACATTCCTAGGACTGTGGCAAAGGTGTCTAAGACGGTGGCAATGTTGGGGATAGCCACATGGAGCACCACCTTGTTCAATTCTCAATAGTCCATGGTCATCCACCCTGAGTCATCTGGCTTTTTTATTGGCCGTACTGGTCTGTTGAAACACTATGGGCAGGGCGTACAATCCCCACTCCATGCAGGTCTTGTTTAGTTTCTTCTATTTCCTTGTGTCCTCCAGGCCATTTATATTGTTTGACAGTTACCATTTTTTTGTGAGAGTGGCAGGCTTACAGGTTCCCAGTTGGCATTTCCCCTCAGCACTGGTTTGATTACTCTAACCAGGAGGTGGAATTCACCAATAATGGTTTGCAGTTTGACCTTGCAGGATATCAATGCCCACTATATTCTATGATATTAAAGACAGAGAAAACCCCATATTCTTGTGGGGAAGAACACCCAGTTTGCAGTGTCAGAGAGACCTTGCTGACCATAACTGTTTGCCTTCCATGACCATCAGTGGCGTTGAGAGGGCCAGAACACTTCTGAGGGTTATCAAGTATTAAAGTATGTTCAGCTCCAGTGTCAACCACCTTTTGTCACCCTTTGTTTATTTCTGTGGTACTAGTGAATAGTGAGCTCAACATGAGGCCTCCGAGTGCCTGTAATCACCCTCACCTGGAAGCAATCTTGCCCTGCCTCTTACATGTGGGGCATAGGAGACACCCACCCTGAATAGGACTGTATCCCTAAGACCTCTGCTGAAACAGGCGGGGGCATCAGGGATGGTAGGGGCAGGTGTGGCAGGTCTGTTGTTCAGGTTTTAAGGCTGTCCACAGGCCAACCAACATAGCATTGGGTTGCTGGTCTGTCTGTTCAGGTGGGGTCTTGGCAACAATGAAGTCAAACCACATTTGCTTCTAGGTTATTTTCACTGGACCCATTATAGCCAATTGGGATAACCTTTTGGTTTTTCCAGTTCTCTCTCTGTCTCAGGTCTTTCTCGTGGTCCGCACCCATTCCCAGGATTTGTCAGTCTCCTCCAGATCAGCGATGGATTGCCCAATATCATAAATGTCTTGTACCATACCAGGTACTGGGGGCAGAATGGAGAATCTTGGCTTTCCTTCCTGCAGTGAATGTGGCCCTTCAAAGATGGGAGCATAGATTGCCTGTTTTATACCCAACTCCCTGAGAATTTGTTGTCCCTCCTCTGTAGATTTCCAGGGTCCACATGCCCAGGGAGAACCATCTCACTGGGCTTAGCCTTTCTGCAGGCTAGAATAATCCAATCCATAAGGGAGTGAGTGCCTAGAATCCCCCGAGCACCATGCAGGGCAGGGTGTGTGGTGATGTTATTGATTTTCTTTGCCTCCTGCCCAGTCAGAGAAATGCCATCGCCCCTTGTATCCCATAGGGGCATCAACCATGCCTGGACACTTTCCCTGGCCTTTTGTTGGAACTTGGCAGCTACATCAATAAACTCAGCGGGAGTATATTCTCTCATCATAAATGTTTCCTGAATTGAGGGCTGCCCTGCTGGCTGGACTTGTTGTTGCTGTGTTTTTGCTTTCCTTCGTATTAAGGATGAGAAGGCATGGGCACTCCGTCCATTCATTTCATTGTCAATCGCCATAATATCCTCCAATTCACCCTTCTCACTTTCCCTGGGATTTCTTCTCTTAGTGTCCCAATCAGGCTCTGTCAAAAGTGCTTAGACTTTAATCTGCAACAGCTGTGCCCTCCTAGCTTTGCAAAATGACACGTTGAGGTCTCCAACTCATTGTCCTGCTCTCTCACTTTATCTGTTGGACCCCAAGCTAGCCGAGCAGTGGACACTGCACACCTTTCTCTAACCTCAGTTCTTCTTGCAACTTTCTAACTTGAGCTTCAACCTCCAGTTGGGCATCAGCGACCAGCTGAACTGCCCAGAAGAGATGCCAGCCCACTGCAGCAGCCATTTGTTTCCCTTCTTTGCCTCGGTGTGTAGCTCCTCAAACAAGCACATTAGATCAGCGGGCATTTTGAGGTGTCTCCATACTCACGTGGCATTCTGCGAGCATCTAGCATACAGGCCACACCTCCCCACAGAGAGGTTGATGGCTCCCTTGGGATTTCCCCCGCAGATGCCTCCTTCCCAGGGCCCGTTTCTGTGGTCTCCTGACTGGTTCCCCAATTGTTGGTTTGAAAACTGGACCCCATACACAGAGGGCAAGGAGAGACTGAAGAAAGAGGCAGGCCACTCCAGATTGGTAGGTGGCAGTTTTAATAAATAAGAGAACTTACATATGAGGCTCATCTTGGGCGTTAGCAAGTTGAGTAGATCTCCATATCCACCCACAAGAATCTCAAAAGTTTATAAAGAGGACTTAACTGGGTTCAGTCATGTAACCACCCAGATGATCTCAACAACACATTACTGTCTCAAGGCTGTGTCCTTGGGGCAGCTTCTAGCACAGAAAATGCAAGCAGAACACACACTCCAAGGACAAGGGAGGGGGTGAGGAGCCTCGAATTGCCCAGGTTCAGCTAGCGGGTCAAGCAGTAGTCACATGCTCTCGATGACTTCCTCTAATACCATCCCCATCTCTTTCGAGATCTGATGGTCCTCATATAACTGCTCCCCTACCTCTTCCCTCCAATATTAACAGAGAAGGTACCTGGACCTTGGAATATTATTTTTATTCATCTTTTCTTAAACATGAAAATGATTAAAAAGTAAAAGATGCCAAAAGTAAAAACTATGAGAAATATTTATAGATCAACTGTTTAAATATTATATAATGTAGATATTGGAAGTCTCCCTTTTCCACAGCCTTTTCCCTGGCATTCAATACTATTTGCACAATCCTGTTAACACATTGAGCATTTCCCTCTCAATTTTTTCTTGTTTACTCAGACCTGATTTTTTTTTTTTACAAATGAGTTTTCATATCACATTACAAATGTCAAAATTTCCACTATGTATATTCCCAAAATGTATATACAATATCACCTATTTTTCAGAAAGGGAGAAAAGCCACCATAATTTTTTTTTAATATTCTATTATCAGCCCAGTGTTTTCCTCACAAGGATTTTAGAATAAAAAACTCTCAACAGATTCTAAACTGATAAAAGAAGACCTACTTGGACCAACAGCAAGATTACTGATGAGCAGCAAAAGAGACCAGCAACCAGACAGCTGGGACAGACCAATTTCTTCTTGGATTAACTGTCATTGCCATATATACATAATATTTACACCCCAAATTATATCCAGGATAGCAGAGTTTAAGTTTTAAAGTGCAAGTGCTATATTATGGTAATTTGTTTGGAAAAGAAAGAGAAATTAAGAATATTTTAGTGTAATGAGTGGCTGAGTATATAGCCTTTGCTTCATAACAAAGTTCACATACCTTTAAGAGTTAAGTGCAATGAATGAATGAGATAAAAGAACCTGAAATAGATCCTACGACCAATATATTAAATAAGAACTCTTTAATTCAAAGATGCAAGAAATAGGAAAAATTTAATAAGCAATATCAGCATGTGAAAGAACAATACGCAGATAGTGATGGGCACATGTGTATTATCACAGGAAAACTGGAACAGAACAGGCTTAAACATCATTAGAAAAAAATTGGGTTAAGAACACAAGTAAAGTAAATTGTTTATTGTCAGATTAATTTTAAAGCAAACAAGCATTTAAGTGCACAATGTTTTACTTGTTCTTTTAAATATTCCTCCAAATTACTCTCCTCTTAAATTCTCATTGTCTGAAATAAAACTACACTGTACTGCAGCCTCACCCAATCCCCTTCATCACTTATAGTAACGAAGCAAAGCCACTTTAACTGTTCAACTTCTCAGGAAGATGGAACCTCTTAAATTTTTTTTGTCATATATTTATCATTTTACTTTGAGAATAGCAGGTCTTTGAGTGAAAATTTACATAACAATGAACACAAGGGTAAAGTTGAAAGTCAGCAGCGTATTTGGTCGTCACTGCAAAGAAGCCGGCACAAGGAAATAAGCTGCGGTTTCAGGGAACTACCACCAGAGGGAGAGTGTGAGCCATAAAGAAGAGCAGAGCCAGCGAAAACTTGCTTATTAGAAGAACCACTGGAAAGGGAAACAATTTTTACCTTATTTATGTATTTTTGAGGTATGCATGTTTTATTTATAATTCAAAATTTAACATATACAAATAAGGTGTAAAGAATAAAAGGAAACACTTATGGACCCCACCTAGCTTAAGAAATAAGATGTAATCAATGCAGAAGGCACAAACCTCTTGGGTATTCTTTCCTGTCACATCAGCCTCCCTCCACCCCAGGATAAATAACAAATCTGGTATTTCTCATTCCACGTCTTTTTTCATACTTTTAATATAAACATATGAATCTCTAAAATATGTTATTGTTTTGCCTGTTTTAAACATCATATGATATCATACTGAATATATGTTTCTGTATCCTGTTTAATATATTTGTGAGATTTATTCATATTGGTATATGCAGTGTTAGTTAATTCACTTTTAATGCATTTATAATGCTCCTTTGCTTGATATACTACAATTTCTATATCCATTATCTGTATCCACAATAAAAGATTCCTAAATTTAATACGAAAAAGATAACCTAAAAGAAAGATGGGCAAGAAGCAGGTTTAGAAATATATTTAGGATATTACCATTTTATTCCTAGTCTAAATAATGCTACAAAAAAATCCTAAATATATTCCATTGTATACATGTAAGGGTTTCTCTAGGGTATATATTTAGGAGTGATTGTACTAATACAAATTCTCACTGTAGTGTAGAAGAGTTCTTGTTTCACATCCTCACAGATACTTGATATTCTTAGATGTTTTTAAATTTTGCCAATCTGTTGGATTCGAAATGGTTTCTCATCTTGGTTTTAATTCTCATTCTCATCACTACCAGTAAAGTTGAGAATAATGCCATATATTTATTAGCTATTCATGATTCCTTTTCAGTTTATTACTTGTTCATATTTTCCATCCATTTTTTCTATTGGGCAATTTATCTTTTTTTAGAGTCCTTTATTGATCCTTTACTAGTTTGTTATATGCACTGTATAACTTATCCCAGTCTGTGGCTTAACTTTCACTTTTTTAATGATTTTTGATGAGCAAAGTTTTGATTTTCATTTATTCTATTTATCAACCTTTTTTTATGATTTGTTTCTTCTATTTTATTGTTTTTAAAAATTCCTCCATATCCTGAGGATACAATCTTCTTTTTTTTTTATTTTAAATTTTCATTTTTCATATTTATTTTTAATCCATATGAAATTTGTATTTGTGTATAGTGTGAGATAGAGAACTAACTGTTTTCCAGATAAACAATTACCTGAGGACCATTCCTGAACGATCTGTAAATATGCAATCCACTGTATCGCATGTCAGGGTTCCATACAACACATGAGTCTGTTTATAGACTCTGTTCTGTTGGTCTATCTCTATCCTTATCCAATACCACGTTGTCTCATCCATGACAGATTTATACCAAGTCGTCACACTTTGTTCTACTTCAACTTTGTTTTGTCTATTTTTGGCTATGAGCTTCTGTATAAATGTTATATCAGCTTATCACATGCCACGAAAACTTTCAGTTTTTTATTGGCACAGCATTTGATTTGTGGATTAATTTGAAAAGGCTCAATCCCCTAACGATATTGAATCTTTATATCCATGAACACGATATACTTTCCATTACTTAGGACTTCTTTATAATCTCCAATACATTTTAATAATTTATAAATATAATTTTAATAAAATAATAAATTTTAAATTTTCCCTATGCATTTTTAAATGTTATAATATACATACTCCTAAGTACCTTATTTTCTCTTGCATATTACATCATTTGAAAATTACACTTTCTCATTTTGTGGCTAGTTTACAGGAATTCCATTTTTTTACAACTTTATCGTGGTATAATTTTCATATAATAAACTGCACAAATTTAAAGTGTACAATTTAATGTTTCGATAGAGGTATATAATCAATAACAATCAAGATGGGAACAATTCCATCACCCCCAAAAGTTTTTTTGTGTCTCTTTTCAATCCATCTCACGCTCCATCCATGTTGTTGGGTAACCACTGATCTGGTTTCTGTTCCTATGGATTAATTTGCTTTTGTAGAATTTTCTATAAATGAAATCATATAGTGTGTACTCTTTTACAACGTTTCTTTTGCTCAGCATAATTATCTTGAGATTCATCTTTTATTTTGTGTAATTCATTCCTTTTTTTTTTTTTACTATGCATTGTATAGATACAACACATTTTATCTATACATTCACTTGCTGGTGGACATTTGCTTTGTCTAGAGTTTATGACTCTTACAAATAAAGCTGCTGTAAGCATTCATGTGCAAGACGTTGTGTGGATATATATTTTCATTTTCTTGGATTAATTCCAGAAGTATAATGGCAAGGTTATATGCTAAGTATATATTTTTTGTTAATAAACTGCCAAATGTTTTTCCAAAGTGATTGTACCATTTTACATTCTACTAACAGTGTCTGAGAAGTCCAGTTGCCCCATATCCTAACCAACACTTGGTATAGTTGATCTCTTTCATTCTAGCCATTTTAATGGAGATGCAATGGTATGTATTTGGGTTTTAATTTGCATTTCCATGATCACAAATGATGTGAAGCATCATTTCGTGTGTTTATTGGCCATTCAAAGGTCTTTTTTTTAAAAAGTGTCTATTCAAGCCTTTTGCATACTTCTATTGAATTGTTTCTCTTCTCCCTGAGTTGTAAAAGTTCTTTATACATGCCATCTGAAATACATGTTATGAATATTTTCTCCCACTCTTTGGCTTGCCTTTCATCTTCTTAAGTTTCTTTCAAAAAGCAAAAGTTTATAATTTTGATAAAGTCCAATTTGTCAATTTTTCCTCTTAGAATTTGTGCTTTTTTGTATCCTAAGAAACTTTTGCCTAATCCCAGGTCACTTTATCCTATGTTTTTTTCTAGAACTTTCACATTTTTAGCTGTAGCATTTAGGTGTATGATATTTTCCAAGTTAACTTTTCATATGGTATGAGGTAGGAATCAAGGTACATTTTTTTCCACATGAATTCAGTACCATTTGTTAGAAAGAAATTCTTTTCCCATTGAATGGTCTTGTCAACTTTGTCACAAAAAAAAACTATTTATGTGTGGATCTACATCTGCACTAATTTATTTCATTGACCTCTATGGCTATTATTTTTACTAGTATCAAACTACTGTAGCTTTTAGAGTGAGATAAAGTAGTTTAAATCCTCCTACCTCGTTCTTTGTTATTAAATTTGCTTTGGCAAAATTCCATTCTAGGTCAAATGGAATTATTTACATATTTTTAAGCCAGCTTGTCAATTTCTACAAAAGACCTTCAGGAATTTTGATTGAAATAGCATTGAATCTATAAATTAATTTGGGGAGATTAACAACTCAAAAATACTGAGTCTTTCAAGAAACAAATATTATAGTAGGAAGACTTCTAAAATGGTCCCTAAGACCCTCCCCACCCCACTGTGGCATAATCAATCCCCTTTCCTTGAGTGTGGGCAGGACTGTGAATATGATAGATTTCACTCCTATAATATTACATTATCTTAAAAAGTAATTTTGCAGATATAATTAAGGACCCAAAGCAGTTGATTTTGAGTTAATCCAAAGGGAGAATATGGGTTGGTCTGATTTAATCAGATGGGAGACCTTAAAAAGGAAGAGCTTCAAAGCGTACATGAGATTTCACCTGAGGGCCTTGAAAGGAGCAAACTTCCACGTTTTAGGGAACAGCAAGCAGCCTCTAGGAGCTGAGAACAGCTTGGTTGACAGCCAGCAAGAAGGCAGGAACCTTGATTCTACAACTGCAAGAAACTAAATTCTGCCAACAACCAGAATAAGCCGGGCAGAGGACTCTGAACTCCAGATAAGAACCACAGCCCTGGCCATCACCTTGGTGAGACCCTGAATAGAGGGCCCAGCTAATTCATAGGCTTACTCCTGACCCATGGAAACTGTGACAAAATAAATTTGCATTGTTTGAGTTGAGAATATAAATCTTAGACATTATTGTGTTAGATTTACCACTAAGTATTTTGTGGTTTTTGGTTCTATTGTAAATAGTACCTTTTTAAAATTTTAAGTTTTCAATACTTTCACTGCTGGCATATAGAAATATAAGTGATTTACGTGTATTGACCTCGTGTCCTCCCAGGGAGCCTGGATCCCCAGCCAGGACTGCCATCACAGGGGTGGCAGGTATTTTAGAACACCTCCACCATTCCCTTGGCTCCATCGTTGGGGATGACTCTGATCTAGTCAGAAAATGTTTTTCTGGCCCCTCCCAAGAGAAGAAAATTCTCTCTCTCAAAAAGTTCAATCTAGATAGAAAAAAAAATCTACAATTTCCATGCCACCACCTCCTCTGGAGGGGATGGTCTTTGTTTTTCATAACAAAGAATATTTATTATTTCAAAATATGTTGGTTTATTCTAATAGGAGTGTTACCTTCTGTCTGTGTTGGGTTTGGAGTATAGATTTTATTTTATTTTTTTGCTGGGAAAGATTCACCCTGAGCTAACATCTGTTGCCAATCTCCCTCTTTTTTTTTCCCCCTCCCCAAAGCCCCAGTACCTGGTTGTATATCCTAGTTGTAAGTTCTTCTATGTGAGCTGCCGCCACAGCATGGCTACTGACAGACAAGTGGTGTGGTTCCATGACTGAAAAACAACCCCAGGCCACTGAAGAGGTGAGAGCACAGAACTTGAACCACTAGGCCACCAGAACTGGCTCTGAAGTATAGATTTAAGGCATCCCAGAGGTTGGGCTTAGAGAAAGAAAGGGGTAAGCTTCAGCTCTTACTGAGTGCTTGCTTTGACTTCTAAAAGGTGACTAGGGGCACAGAGGAAGGTTGACAGTAGCATTGCACACCCGCATCCAAGCCAAGTTCTTTCTTTTGTACCTGTTCAGAGGTCATGTTTTTAAAACGTTCTCCTGTTTATATAATACTGTCGCTACAAAAAAAAAGTTAAAACTACTGTTGAAAACATCCTGGGTCTTGTCAAACTGAGAAACACCAATAAAGACTCCACCCTATAATCTGGCTCAACCAGTCTTTCTTCTGCTTCCCTCACCAACTTGAACATAATCAGATTGTGGGGGGAGGAAGGGGTGGTTACACAATTAAAATAGGACCAGCAATTCCTCGCTCAGTCTCCACAAAGGGTAAAAGACAAGTAGCTTCACAAATGAAAACGTGGAAACAAAGTTTTGGAATGGTTCGATTCTGAATTCTGATGCATAGGAAGAAATCTGTGTCCCTGAATGTCTCGATAGAGGATCACTGCCACCTGCCCACAGGAGACCCTTAACCTCCTAATGAAGGCTGAGGAGATGAGCACTGCTCTCCAACTCTTACCTGAGCCTCAACGAAAATGTCCGGGAGGCTCCATCTTCCCATTCCACTACACTCGTTCATATTCCAGAAGAATAGGAGGCAGAATTTCTAGCTCTGTGAAGGAGGTAGGGTTGCTGTCAGGGAGGATGCTGTCACCCGCAGTTCACCTCCCTGCTCCAAATCAAAAGTGTCTCATGTTCAATAGTCTTTCTCACAGGTTACTTAGCTGCCCTTCCTATCTCAATCAGAAAGAGGGTACAGAGAGCTCTGTGAGTGGTGCATGTGCACGAGTATCTGTATACTAATCTTGGCCATCTGGCTGTTCAACTCACTCAGGTCACTCAGGAGTGAAATGTGAACTGAATTCCAAAGAGACATTAAAACTGATCCCTGGCCTGGTTGTGGAGGCACCTGCCTCTGAATGGACCATGTCAGGTTGGACAATGAGCATCCTAGTGGCAGCCATAATGGACTGAACACCAGAGGCTCATTCCTAAGTATTTTTTTAGCAGTGTATACACCGTGCTAAGTAGGGAGATGAGCTGCCATGATGCCTAAATGGGTTTCTTCTCACCCTAGAAAATGATGGCTAAGAGCCAGATTTAATTTAATTTAGGAAAATTAATATGATTTTACTTATACCTCAGTGTTGTGAAACAAATATACAATTTTACATTTATTATCCCATTTAATCTTCACTACTCTCTGAAGTTGGTATTGTTTATATTTTTAACAGAAAGACAAAGTGAGGCACAGAGAGGTTCAATATACATTTTGAGGGTTAGCCCAGAAGATGCAGCCAACGATAGAGAATCCTCTTGTACAGTGAGTGATTAGGTGGCTAAAATGTCTGGAAGCAGGGCTAGCTTCAGGCAGCAGGGTCGACCCAGGACCTCAATGGATGTCATCAGGATTTAGTTTATTTCCATATTTTGGCGCTCTCTCTTCTGTGCTGGCTTCATTCTCAGGCTTTAGGTGGTGGCTGGATGGCTGCAGCAAGTTAAGTGCTACATCCTCCCAGGTTCAAGGGCATAGAAAATATGCCTTTATCACAACAATCTCTACAGGTGGCACCAATTGGATCATGTCCCTGTCCCTAAAACAGTCATTGTGGCCAAATGAGAGAAATCCTTTTTTTGGCCAAGCCTGAACAGAGGTGCGGGAGAAGACAATTCTACCAGCACATGGACTGAGATTGAAGAATGGAGTTAGTTTCTCCAGAGGGCAATAGAGGTACAGTTCACAGAAGTGAATGAATGATGAATGACAAAATAAAATGAAAACAAAACAGATGTCTAATACAGTCCTCTGTCATGACTCAACTCCTGGTTTTGGGCCCACAGCCATACCACTGGCCCATTAAGCTCTGAAGCTTGCCGGCAAGTCTGAATGCAGGTACTTGTAAAGGCCCTGAGAGGTAGGAGGAGGGGCAGCATGGGGTTGAGAGCAGGGATCTCAAAGAGGAGAAAGGTATCTGGGAGACCTGGACATCCCTGTGATGGACCATCCAACAAGCTGGTACCTCAATTCTCACATCTATACCTTCAATTTCAGAGTTCTTTGCCTCTATTCCAATAGAGCTACGGCCACACCTAGGCCTTACTCACTGGGAACAGCTCTGCCTGCTGAAATAATACATCTATATCTCACCCTCTGAACTCCAGTCCATCTAGCTTGTGTCCACATGCCAATTCTTCAACATTGTCAGTACCTCCTATCCAGTGATCCTTCCACTTTGTCCATCAGCAACCTCCTGTCTTCAGTTCTTCCCTCTCCACCATAGATTTTATGATCCATCACTTAATCAGCATCCAAAACAGCACTCCCACCCACCCAACCATTCTCCTTCCATCATTCTGGCCTAGCAAAATCTAAATTCTCTGCCTTTTCCAGGCTACCCTCTAGAAAGATCATTCACATAAGAATATTAGTGCCACCGAAAACTCAAGGTCTACAACTAATGGTCAACTATAATACTGCCTGAAACTTATTCCTTCCTTCATTCATTCATCCACGTACGTTTACCAAGTGCTTACTACGTGGAGCTTACATCATTGTGTCCTCAGCCAACACTCCCACACCACCCCCCCAAAACTATTTCAAGCCTTCTCCACTTTCCTCAAACTTCTGCCCCCACCTCCTTCGCAAATGTGCTTGGCCCCATTTCACAGGGGAATTAGAAACCCTTATGGAACTACTTTTTTTTTTAAGTGCCTGCCTTTACCCTCATAAGCCAGGACTTTACTTCCCCCATCACAGCAGTTTTCATACTGTGTTATAAATTTGGGCTTGATTATCTTTCTTCCCTTAGGACAGGAACGGAGCCTATCGCTTCGTTATACTTGTCTATTTCAAGGATCTGTGGCTTAGCCTCCAGTGTGCACACATAATCCTTCGGCAAAATGAATGAGCTACGGATGGGACATCTGGGTGAGTGGGCGTGGTCCACCGCCCTCTGAAGAAGTCAACACCAAGCGCGGAGTCATGTCCAAGTGCGGGGCTACGTCCAGGGGCCGGGCCTGAGCAGAGACCTCCTAAGGCTTTGAATGGCCTTTGCCAAGCTTTACTACAAGACGGTGAACTTAATCTCCGTTACTTCTGTGAAACAAAAATTCTCGATTTACTCTTGCAGAGAAGGCTCTGGAGGATCTTTTTGGACACCTTAAGGACCTTTCAGCCTTTAGTGCCATCATTTCTGCCAGGCTTGCAGGGCTCGTGCCAACAAGGCCTCTGGGGGACGCTCGTCCCCTGAGGCCTCGGATTCTCCAGCTCCGTGTCTGGCCACAGACAAGGAAGGTCCTCGAAGTCACACTCAAAGCTGGGCCTGCCAGACATGGGAGCCGCCCTCTCCGACGGCAGTCGACGGAGATCACCGTCATCGCCTCCATCATAACTACCCTGTTGACTGAGACTACACGGGGCACTGGCTGCTGGGCCTTGGGTAAGTCATTGCGCCTGAGTCCCAGATCTCAGCTCTAATGGGATACGTTAATACCCACCTGATAGGGCTGTTGTGAGGAATGGCATGAACAGGAAAAGTGCTTTTACACGGGGAAAGGTAAGGGTTGGGCCTGAGGCTCTGCCGCAGTGCCACATGGCCTTAGACTGACTCTGTCCATTGTGTCCCCTGAGACCCCCAGTGTCCTGGGAATTGGGCTGCAGGCTTTTGTGGCAGGGCAGAAAAAATCTAAGGCGACTGCCTTCACAAACTCAAATTTTGATACATTCTTGATTTATTGAGAGCCTACTGTGGGTCAGGTACTGTGCTAGATGGGAACTGTTGCCACATTTTTCTTCACTAGAGGTAGAAGAAAGTTTTTTTAAATAGATTTGCCCCCATTTTATTAAAGTAGTATATACTGAATTTGGAAGATTTAGAAAAGTAAATGGAAGAACTCTACATAGACTCCCAATTTGCCGATATTAGAACAATGACTATTAACATATTGATGTTTTTGTTTCCAGGCTTTGCTGTATTTTTCAATTGTTTAAATAATACATAGATGTTTTAAAGGTTAGGGAAATACTTTATTATATGTCATAAACATTTTTGTCATTATTGCACACTCTTCTTAAACATTTTTAATGACTATGTTATTCTATCACGTGGATATACCAGGCCGACTTAACCATTCTTTGTCTTTGACATTTTTGTGGTTTCTAATTTTTTTATTATAATGCTTTGCTTTACATCTTTGTGCATAATGTATATATTTACAAAGTATTTTATTCCAAAAGGAGTAAAGCTTTTCCTGACTTTCAGATTATGTCTTACCCGGCGTTCTGCATTTTAGCCACTAATCTGTGTCTAGAGTCTTTTGAAGTGAGTAATACTATGATCCATTTCTTATTCTCACACTTCTGACAACAAATGTGTGGGTTTTTCCACACCAACAACCAGTTCTCCAACTTTCCAGACACAAAATGGGTGTCCAGCATTTCCACTCAATTTAATTCTCATACTAACTACCCAGAATTATCTGCAGACCCCACAGATGAAGGGCTCAGTCCCAAAAGACTACCCTCATTTCAGATGCCAATCACAAGTCCTGGGACTCTAATACTTCTGACCTACCAGCTATAAATCAGAGGTTCCCAAAACCCACTCCTCAGGTTCAATAATTTGCTGGAACAGCTCACAGAATTCAGGAAAACAGTTTGCTCAGTATTACTGGTGTATTATAAAGGATACAACTCAGGAAGAGCCAAATGGAAGAGCTGCACAGGGCAGCTCTGCATCCATGAGCATGGTGCTTCCATGCCCTCTCTGGGTGTAGCACCCTCCTAGGACCTTGGTGTGTTCACCAACCAAGAAGCTCTCTGAACCCATCATTTAGGGGTTTTATGGAGGTTCCATTGTACAGGCATGGTTGATTAAATCACTGGCAATTGGTAATTGAACTCAATCTCCAACCCCTCTCCACTGCCCAGAAGTTGGGGGGTGGGGCTGAAGTTCCAATCCTTAATCGTGCCTTGGTCTTTCTGGTGCTCCTATCCTGAAGGTTTCTAGGGGCCCCCAGCCACCAGTCATCTCATCAGCAGACAGAAAGTTACTCTTATCACTTCAGAGATTCCAAGGGTCTTAGAAGCTCTTGTGTCAGGAACCAAGGACTAAGAACAAATGTCATAACAAAAGATGCTCCTATCACTCAGGAAATTAGAAGAGTTTTAGGAGCTCTATGCCAGGAACCAGGGATGAAGACCAAATATATACTTATATCACAATATCACAGTAATCCACTTGTGTGGCTTATTTCGGTGCTATGCAGTGGCTTATTTCTGAGCTTCAAGCTCATCAAAAATAAATTGATTGCTAAATATCTCCAACCTCAATTTCCCACAGGGACCCCAAACCTAACATTTTCAAAATTCAGCCCATTATCTTCTGCTACCAATCTGCTCTTTTGTAGGAAAGTCAATTAGTAGCACCCACTCATTCAACCAAGAGACAAATGAACCATCCTATATTCCTCTCCTTTCATAATTTCCATGACTAGTCAGTCACTAAGATTTGCTGATTTTATCTTCTAAATATTTCCCAAATCTGTCTCTCCTCTCATTTTTTATTACACCATGGTAGTTCAGACCCCCATTGGTTCTCAAACTGTGCAGTAGCTGCCTAACTGATTTCATTACAAATTTGCCCCTATTGAATTCTTTCCTCTCACTACTGCTGGGCAATCTACCTAAAACAAAGTAGCTATAGAACTATTCAGGTTATCTATTTCATCTTGTCTAAGTTTTAGAAGTTTATAGTTTTGGGCGAATTCGTTCATTTCTTCAAAGTTGTTGAATTTATGAGTGTAAATTTGTTTATAGTATTTCCTTACTATCCTTTTAATGGCTGCAGGATCTATTATGATACAGTTTCATTCCTGATATTGGTGCTGTATATCTTCTCTCTTTTTATCTTTGTCAATCTTGCTAGAGGTTTGTAAATTTTATTTATTTTTTTCCAAAACCAGCTCTTTGTTTTATTGATTTTCTCTGTTGTTTTGATGTTTTCAATTACAATGATATCTACTCTTACCTTTATTATTTTCTTCCTTTTACTTGCTTTAGGTTTATTTTGCTGTTCTTTCTCTAGGTTGTTGAGGTGGGGCTTAGATGACTGATTTGAGATCATTCCTCTTTTCTAATATAAGCATTCAGTGCTATAAATTTTCCTCTCAGCACCATTTTAGTTGCATCCCACAAATTTTGATATGTTGAGTTTTCATTTTTATTCCTTTCTATGTATTTTTTAAAATTTCCTTTGAGACTACCTCTTTGACTCATTGGATTATTTAGAAGTGTGTTGTTTAATTTCCAAACATTTGGAGATCTTCCTGATGTCTTTCTTTTATTGATTTCTAACTTGCTTTTATTATGATTAGAGAACATACACTATAGGATTTTAGTTCTTTCAAATTTGTTAAGGTTTGTTTTCTGACCCAAGATAATGGTCTGTCTTGGGGAATGTTCTATGGGTGCTTGAAAAGAATGTATATTCTGCTGTTGTTTGTTGAAGGGTTGAAGTCTATTTCTCCTTTTAGGTTTATCAGTGTTTGCTTCATGTATTTTGAAGCTCTATTGTTGGTACATACACATTCAACTTTTTATATGTTCTTTGTGTGTTTATCATTTTATCATTATGTAATGTTCATCTTTATCCCTAGTAATTTTCTTTGCTCTGAAGTCTATGTTATTTGATGTTAATATAGGCACTCCAGCTTTTTTTAAGTTAATATTTGCACAATATATCTTTTTCTATCCTTTCGCTTCAACCTATCTATGTCACTATGTTTGAATTGAGTTTCTTGTAGACAGTATGTAGTTTCGTTGTGGGTTTTGGTCCACTCTGCCAATTTCTCCCTTTTATTTGGCATATTTAGACCATTTACACTTAAAGTACTTATTGATATGTTAGGGCTTAAGTCTACCATTTTATCATTTGTTTTCTCTTTATTCCTTCTTTCTTGTTCCTCTGTTTCTTTCTTTTTTTTTTTTTTTTTTTTTGCATTTTTGTGGATTACTTGAACTTTTTTAGAGTTCTGTTTTAATTTATTTATAATGTTTTTCAGTATATCACTTTGTGTAGTTTTCTTAGTGGTTGTTCCAGGCATTACCATATACATATGTATCACAGCCTACTGGTGTTAAGATTTTGCCACTTCAAGTGAAGCGTAGAAACTTTACTTCTACTTAGATCCCTTTACCTTCCCTGCTTTATATGACCATCAACTTGTGAAGGGATAAACCAGTTGTGATACATGCATACAATGGCATACTACTCAGCTATAAGTGTTATTAACTACTGATGTTTACAAAGACATGGACAAATCTCAAAACCATTATGCTAAGTGAAAGAAGCCAGACTCAAATGTTATATACTATATGATTCTTTTTATATAACACTCTGGGATTGGCAGGACTGCTATATTAAAAAACAGATCAGTATTTGTCCCAGCCTGGGATGCAGGGGAGGAGTCTGATAAAAAAAGAATATGAGAAAACTTTTGGGGGTAGTGAAATCTTCTATATATTGATAGTTGTGTTGTTTATATGTCTGCATGCATTTGTAAAACTTGAAACAGTAGGGTGAAAGGTGAAAACTCATAGGGTGAACTTCACTGTGTGCAAATTATATCTTTTTTATTTAAAAAGAAAGCAGCCTGGCTACATGGCACATTTATCTCTATCACATATGAATTTGATTGCATGAGAATATATGTTTTAATATATCAGTTAGACTTTTTGACTGGACTTTTTTTATGAGAAAAATTAGAATTGATCCATGAAATATATGATCTTAAAAGAAAAAAAGAATTAGAGGCAAATAGAGATTTTGGTGAAATGTTAGAAAGTAGATGGGAGAAATCAAGAAACCCTTCACAGAGGAAGTACCCATAGATATGACTCAAAACGAACAGAAGATATTGCTATATATAAGTTAAACTGCACTCCAAAAAACTTGGATTGTGTTAAAAGAGGAGGTCTATCCCACTCCACAAATCAGGATGGATATGTAGGTTGATGTAAGTATATTCTTTATAATAAAAGGAGAAGATTTTCAAATGTTGGCAGAAGGGTAGTAACTTAGGAGAGAGAAAGAAGAAAGGGACTATCAAGGTGAGACTGAGTTGAGGCCCTTAATGGGCAAAGGAGCCCAAAAAGGGATTGCGTGAGAAAAAAAATAACTGAAAAGAGATTTTTAAGTTGTTGCCTGACGGTGTGCTATGTACCTCTCTTGCTCTTTGTCACCCTTACAGTATGTTTAGTAAAGACTACATTACTCACTATATCATTTTTGTATAAGTAGTGTCTTCTGGGGAAAATTGAAGGAGGGGGTGTTGATTTCTATGTATAGATGGATACAAGTTAAAAACAGATTGTAGGGAGAAATTAGAGTTGAGGACAAATGATATTTGATGTAGATCCCTGGAAATTTTTATTAAAATCATCTGGGAGAACATAAGACTTTCAAAGGCTATGGAATTGATGGAGTCCAAGCTGAGATTTCTAGTGGGTAAAGGGAAACCAAGCTAATATTGGGGTTATAGGTAGAATAAAAAAGAAAGTTGCATAATATCTGTGTATGTGATAATTAAAGGATCGGTAGGAATGTAGGAAGGCCCAGAGAAATGTGGAGGAATTTAAAAGACACAGGAGGAATAAGGAGGATCAGCTGGGCTGGATGGTGGGGTGAAGGACAGTAGGTTAACCTTCCCCTTTTTGTCCTTTCCTCCACCTTCAGGAAGGTTTTGTGATTGTTTTGTAACTATGTGATGTAGGCCTGGCACTTCTGGTTTCCAGCTCTGCATGTAAGGAGCTTAGAAGTTGCTACCCTGTCCTAAAAACAAGTGAAAAACTAAACATACTGAAAAGTCAACAGCTCTTCTAGGATCCATAAGAGAGATGAGGACACAAGACAAACTACAGCCCCCAAGATTAGAGAGAAAGACAGGTGAATACAGGATGTCATAGCTTACTGGAGCAGAGACTCACAGGTGGAAACCGCATGGTGCTGGGACAAGAAAACCTGAACTGTGATTGAAGAATTGTTGTAGGGTCATGGTGGGCAACTCTGAGAGTTAAAACTCCAGAAGGACCCCATGACAGGTGTACCCCCACAGTTTTGTGAAATTTACCTCCAAGAGCTTGACCAAGTTCTCACAGTAAATATCAGAAAAGAATCCCCTCCTGCTTCTAGCAGGCTGAGGGGGAAAGGAAACATTTTGAAATATACCAGAGCACTGTGTTCTTCCTGAAGGGCCTGCCCTCAGGGAAACTAGTTAACCACAGCCTAACTTGTTGGGGTAGTGTCACAGCCTAACTGACCTGAGGGAAGGGAATTACCCAACTCCAGCCCACTGTAGCCATCCTCACCCATCTAAGGGAGTAGAAAAAGAATGAGAAACACTTGTGGAGTTCACAGTCCAGAAGCATAGGCTCACTAAAAGATCGAGAACTAATCACAGGACTATAGAATGCTTCCACTCCTCCACATCTCACCACCACATTACTACAGGCCTATTTGCTGCAATTCCTTTTACCTAGCCCATCATGTCTGGCTATCAAGAAAAAAGTACAAGGCATACCAAAAGGCAAAAAACACAACTGAAGAGACAGAGCAAGTATCAGAACCAGGTATGGCAGGGGTGCTGGAATCATCAGACCAGGAATTTAAAGCACCTATGATTAAGCTGCTGAGGGATTTAATAGATAAAGTAGTCACTATGCAAGAACAGATGGGCGTGTAAGCAGAGAGAGAGAAATCTTTAAAAAGAACCAAAAAGAAATTCTAGAGATAAAAAAACACTGTAACAGAAATGAAGAATGCCTTTGATGGGCTATTAGTAGACTGGACATGGCTGAGGAAAGAATCTCTGAGTCTGAGGATCTCTCAATAAAAACCTCCAAAACTGAAAAGCAAAGAGAACAAAGACTGAAAAAAAACAGATCAGTATATCCAAAGATTGTGGGACAACTACAAAGGGTGTAACATATGCATAATGGGAATCCCAAAAGGAGAAGAAAGAGAAAAGGGGACAGAAAAAATATCTGAAACAATAATGACTGAGAATTTTTGCAAATTAATGTCAGACACCAAACTGCAGGTCCAAGAAGCTCAGAAAACACCAAGCAGAGAAAATGCCAAAAAAACCACTACACCTAGGCATATCATTTTCAGATTACAGAAAATCAAGGGTGAAGAAAAAATCCTGAAAGAAACCAGAGGGAAAAAACAGCTTACCTATAGAGGAACAAAAGTAAGAATTACATCAGAATTCTCATCAGAAACTATGCAAGCAAGAAGAGAGCAGAGTGAAATATTTAAAGTGTTAAGGGGAAAAAAATCTACCAATGTAGAAATTTGTATTCAATGAAATTATCTTTCAAAAGTGAAGGAAAAATAAAAACTTTCTCCTAGCAAAGCAGAAGGTAAATTATCTCAGTCCCTATTGTGGTGACACTGTGCTGCTTTTTCCTCTAGATGGCACTAGTTCTCTTCCCCAAGATCCTCTCCTCCAACTTAGGCTCCTACCTCTTCTCTGAGTGACATCCTGGTGAGAGGCTGCCTTGAGCAGGGCCCAACACATGTCTTCTGGCTTGGAGCACCCTTCAGTAAGACCGTCACCCTCTTTGGAGCCTTGGGATGGGTGGGAATATAAATTTCCTTGCCCTTAGTTACTTTAATGCTTTAACCTGCTCAGCCCAAGGATTGGGCTCAATATCCCTCCACAGAGGGGCTAGAATGATGCTGTCTGCAACAACAGATACACGTGCAATGGCAAAGGCATGCTAGCTTTTGCAAAGGTGTCTCCCCCAACTATGCTTAAGGGACTAGGCTTAGCCTGCTGTTTCTACTTTGTTGGCTCTTTTGCTGCTATAGCAATCTCCTGGGACAAGGACATTCTCTTATCTCAAAAGTATCCCAAATCACCAGCCCAACCATGGGAAGCTTCTTCTTCTCTAGCCCATTGTGGGGTCAGGGGAAACCCGCCCTTGGTTCAGAGCCAAGTACTCTTCTTTTTCTATTCAAGCCCACAGGTCTTACAGTGTTTAGCACCTGCCCAGTGGGGGACCCAGGTTAACCTCTTTTCCTAGGCAGCTCAGCACCTTGCACCTCAAAAGTCAGTTCCAATGAGGTGGGTTCACTCAAATATTGTCACTACTGCTTGGCCAGCCTAATGAAGCGCAGGGGAGACTGTGAAAAATATAAAGTATAATACAACACAGAACAATGCCATGCCACACTGACATGAAGACATTTTAAATCTTGAGTTTCAGCCATTTAAGGCCATCCAGGATTGTTTTGCCAATTGATTGTCCTGCTGACTTGGTGGACTTTCATATTGATTTCCTGATCATCTCCAAAGCCCCGTCCTCGTCTCCACTTGTCGGGACTGAGTTCAAGAATTTGGGAACTGATGAAGGAAAAAGTTATGCCCATGAGATGGCAATAGCATACACAAGTTTATTTGAGTGACTCTTTAACAGGTTTGTGTGGGAGAGGTCCCTAGTAACATAAGACCTACCAGAGGCTATAGGAAACAACCATTCAGAATGGAGAGAGGGCAAAGGAACTCATTAAGGAGATGAGAACTCGAGAAAAGGCTACATGTCTAGATGATGTTGCAGCAGCCCAGCATGGAATCTCAAGTTCAGAGTTCAAAGGACGGCAGTGGCTTGGAGATTTTATTGCTCTGGGGTTTTATTTTGTCTGTGGCTAGCAGAGGTTGGGTGTAGTTTCGCAGGTTAAGCAAAGCAGGCAGGCTCTAAATAGCTTAAAATCTGCTTTCTTGGACTATGTTTAAAGCAATTGGGTGTGTAAAAATTTGAGTTCAGTGCAGACAACTTTTGGACTAATAGGTCTCAGCCAGCTGTAAAGAAATAAAAAACCTAAAGGCCAATATACAGAACCATTTTTGGTTCATTTCTGTAACAATAATCCATCACATCAACAGGCCAAACAATCAAAATCACATGATCATACCAGCAGATGCAGAAAAAACATTTGATCAAGTCCAACAAACGTTCATAATGAAAACTCTCAGTGAACTAGGAATAGAAGGGAACTTCCTCAATTTGATTTAAAAAATCTACAAAAACCCACAGCTAACATCATACTTAATGATAAGACACTGTATACTAAGATCTGGAACAAGGCAAGGCACTCCCTTCTCATCACTTCTATTCAACACCATCCTGGAAGTCCTAGCTAATATAGCATGACAAAAAAGTAAAATAAGAAGTGTACAGATTGGGAATGAAAAAAATAAAACCGCTTTGTTTGCAGATGACATCGTTGTTTATGTAAAAAAATCTCAAAGAGTTAAAAAAAAAAAAACCTCCTGGAGCTAATAAGCAATTATAGCAAGGTTACAGGATATAAAGTTAATACACGAGTCAATGGCCTTCCTTATATACCATCAATGAACAATTTGGAATTTGAAATTCAACACAGTGCCATGATTCCATTTATATGAGGTATATAAAGTAGTCAAATTCATAGAAATGGAAAGTAGAATGCTGGTTACCAGGGGCTGGGGGGAGGAGAAGGAGAATTGTTGTTTAGTGGGTATAGAGTTCAGTTTTGCAAGATGAAAAAGCTATGGAGATATGTTTTACAATAATGTGAATATAGTTAACACTACTGAACTGTACACTTTAAAAATGGTTAAGATGATCAATTTTATGTTGTGGTTTTTACCACCAAAGAGAAAAACACAATGCCATTTACATCATACTAAGGTAGAAATCTAACAAAATATGTACAGAATTTATATTAAGAAAGCTACAAAATTCTGATGAAAGAAATCAAAGAAGATCCAAATAAATGGAAAGATATTCCATGTTGTGCATAAGAAAGTTCAATATTATTAAGATGTTAATTTGTCCCAATTTGACCTAGAGATTCAACACAATCCCAGTCAAAATCCCAGCAAGCGATTTTGTGTATACCAACAAATTGATTTTAAAGTTTATATGAAAAAGCAAATGACCCAGAATAGCAAACACAATACTGAAGAAGAAAAACAGTCGGAGGACTGATACTACCTGACTTCAAGACTCACTATAAAACTACAGTAATGAAGACAGCAGGTATTGGTGAAAGAATAGAGAAATAGATCAATGGAACAGAGTAGACCTGAGAAGTAGATCCACACAAATATAGTCAACTGATCTTTGACAAAGGAGCAAAGGCAGTTCAATGGAGAAAGGAGAGTCTTTTCAACAAATGATGCTGAAACAACTGGACATCCACATACAAAAAAATGAATCTAGAGAGAGATCTTGCAACTTTCACAAAATTAACTCTAACACCTAAATGTAAAATGCAAAACTATAAAATTTCTAGAAGATAATTTAGAAGAATAGCTAGGTAACCTTGGATTTGGCAATGACTTTTTAGATACAACACCAATAGCACAATCCATGAAAGAAAAAATTGGTAAGTTGGACTTCATTAAAACTTAGGCTCTGCAAAAGACACTGTTAAGAAAATGAAAAGACAGGCCACAGACTTCGAGAAAATATTTGCAAAGCATATCTGATTAAGGACTGGTATCAAAATATACCAAGAACCCAATAATAAGAAAAGAAACAACCCAATTTGAAAATGGACAAAAGATCTGGCCACCTCATGAAGGAAGATATACAGATGACAAATAAGCATATGAAAATATCCTCAACAGCACCAGGCATTAAGAAATTGCTAATTAAAACAATGAGATAGCACTATGCACCTATCACAAGGGTCAAAATTCAAAAAACTGACAATACCAGTGAGCAAAAGAATATAAAATGATGCAACCACTTTGGAAGACAGTTTGGCACTTTCTTAGAAAGCTGAATAATGGTCTTACCATACAATCTAGCAATTGTCCTCCTAGGTATTTACCCAACTGAGTTGAAAACATGTCTGTACAAAAACTTACACACAAAGGTTTATAGCAGCTTTATTCATAATCACCAAAAACTGGAAGCAACCAAGATGTCTTTCCATAAGTGAATGGATAACCAAGCTGTGGTACATCCATATAATGGAACACTATTCAGCAATAAAAACTAATGAGCAACCAAGTCAAAAAAAGGTCATAGAGGAACCTTAAATGCATGTTGTTAAATGAAAGAAGCCAGTCTGAAATAGCTACTACTGTATGATTCCAACTATATGACACTTTTGAAAAAGGTAAAACTATAGAAATAGTAAAAAGATCAATGATTGCTAGAGTTCATGGGGAGGGCGAGGAAGAATGAACAGATGGAATATGGAGGATTATTAGGGCAGTAAAACTATTCCATGTGAAACCGTAATGGTGAATACATGTCATTATGCATTTGTGGAAACCCATAGAACTGTACAAAGAGTGAACTTCATTTTAAAGTATGGATTATGGTTAAAAATAATGTATCAATATTGGTTCATTAATTATAAAAATGTACCACACTAATGCAAGATGTTAATAATAGGGGAAACTATGTGTAGGAGTAGTGAGTGGGAGTGGGCTAGGTATATGGAATTCTATGTACTACACCAATTACTCTGTAAATCTAAAACTGCACTTAAAAGAAGTCTATTATTTTCTTAAAAAGTCAGTTGAGGGGCCGCCTGGTGGCGCAGCGATTTAGTCCGCGCTTGGCAGCCCGGGGTTTGCGAGTTCGGATCCCGGGCGCCCGCCGACGCACTGCCTGTCAGCCATGCCTTGGCGGCGTCCCATATAAAAGTGGAGGAAGATGGGCACGGATGTTAGCCCAGGGCCAGTCTTCCTCAGCAAAAAAGGGGAGGATTGGCGACGGATGTTAGCTCAGGGCTGGTCTTCCTCACAAAAAAAAAAAAAAAAAAAAAAAATGTTTAAAAAAAAAAAAAAAAGTCAGTTGAAGATCACATGCAGAAAATTCTTCTGAGTTTTTGAAAGAAAGCAAAATAGAAGAAATTTTTCTCCACTTCAGAAATGATTGACAGAAGGAATAGAGAGTGCAATTGTTTTGAATATAGAAAGTCATATTATTCATGAGCAATCGATATCTGCGGCTAACCTAGAGAGGAGTATGAAAGGGTTCCAGTCCTTTATTCTTGCCTTTCATTGCAAAGTCAAGAGGAGGACCAAAAGTGAAGCATTATAAAGTAAGGTCCTGCCTACTCAACCTTGAGCCCCCCAAGGATTAACCATAGTCTCTTTTCAGAAAGTGCCTGCTCCACAGTCTCTAAAGATGGCAGATGCTAGATCAAGTCCCTCTCAGAAGCCAAAGGAGAGGAGAGGTTCATAGGAAATCAGAACCTGGAACTGTTCTCAGAGTCCCTCCCTACCAAGTGCATCCTCCTAATCAAGGAATGATGGAACTAGACAGTGGGCATTGTGGACTGGGTGATGGGGTGAGGTGTAGCAGGACTACAAGTGGTTAGTTTTGGAGGCAAAATTTCTTGGTCCTGACATTTGGCACTTGTTTAACTTACCCAAGGCTGATTCCGCACAGGGTTGTTGTATGGAATACGTGGAGTAAGGTATATGAAAGCACTTTGTAAATGACAAAACACTATTCATATGTGAGCCTTACTTTTATCGTCATTGACCATTAGAATACTAATGCCGGAGGCTCTCGGAGTCTAATCTCCAGTCTCCTCCAAAGGCTATTCTACTCAGCCTTCTATAAGATCCTTGCTCCTATCTTCACCACATATAATCCAGACTCCTGATTTCCTAGTTTGGAGAACTCGGCAGAAAGAAGCTGAGGTTGGCCTGGACCTAATTTCTCTTCAGAAAAGGTGATTAATCTCTTCCCCCTCTTTCCTAATCTCTTTTTCTAACCTAGCTCCTGTAATTCTGGGCTCAAGTGCAGCCTGAGGTTGACATGACTTGAGGAAATCCAAAGAGGAGAGAATATTAAAGAAAGCCTTAGGGTGAGTGACAGAATGAGTACTGTAATGTAAGAAGTGTGGGAGATTTGACCCCTTCCTGGCTTGCCAGGGTTTTCTGTCCCCATTCTGATCCTGGCTGCAGCTTGTACCTCCTGCCTCCTGCCCCCTGGGCAAGCTTTCTGATCATTTAACTGTTGCAGCAAGATCCCTGATGTGAGATGTGCAGTACAGTGTCTGCAGTAGGTGACCTGCTCTTTGGGAGTCTGATGGAAACTGCTGCTCCCTTTGTGTCCTGCCCTTTGATTTCTATAACTCCTCTGTTTTCTCTAACTCTATTCTTTTCCATCTCACCAGACCCTCCAGATGATGGATTACCAGCCCTTCTGCCTGAGCTCTCTCTGCCTTTGGCCTGCAATCTTTCACCAGATTCTACAGAGGCCTGATTGCCAGCCTTCTGTGTGAGCCCTTGGAGTAACTCCCAGAGGCTCTTCCCTCACTGGACTCTGATCCTTTCTGTTTCCCTTTTTCTCATTGTACCCTGCCATCACACTGAGTTCCAACCCTTTAACTACCATCACTGGTCTTCTCTTTGCCATCAGAAGCCACTCTACCATTGTCCCCATATCTTCCCTGACTATTTCCACACCTTCTGATGGCTCTTACCACCTTTGTCCTCAGATCCCTCCCTGCTACTTGGTCCTTCTAATCTTTCCCTTATCCTTCTTTTATCCTTACCACTGGTTTTCTCAACTGTCACTCGAGAATCTTCCCTATTACTTTCCCCTCAATTTTCCCCTCTGTCACTAGAGCCCCTTTTGCCACTGTATTCCACATCCTTAATGAAACATCCGCCATTTGCCTTTTTCCTTCTTCCCCAGAGCACACTCAGATACTGAATCATTTTTGTCCAACCACAACTTACTTTGTCTTTAGACCCTACATGCTCCCCAGATCCCACCCAATCTCAAGATATCAACTCCTCAACAAACTTGACACACCCCATGGGTCTCACTGGCTCATGTCCCAGTCATGCCCCACCAAGAATTCTCTCTACTTCACCACCACCAGATTCTGCTTTAACTCTGGCTCAATATGGCTTAATTCCAATCTTAAGATTGGAACACTGTCCCCGCAGAGTTCATGTCCAGATGACCCCTGTTGATTGGCCTCTTCTGTCCCAACAATTTCAGGCATTGACTGGTCAAGCCTGTGCATTTCAACTTTCTACAGGCAGCAGATATCTGACAAGGATCTGTTTCTCCCCCCCTTTTTATACTGTGATTTCCAACAGAAGCTTCATACTCTCTGCCCATCAGAGGTCTGTCTCTAGGGAGCATCTGCAATGAGGTGTGTGGAAGTGGTAGCCTCCCTTTCCTCAGTCCTGATGTCCAGGTGCTCCTGGAGGGAGGGTCCCAGGTAGACTGGATTTCCAGATTTTGGAGGAGAAAGAAAAGGAGGGATCACTTCCAAAACAACTGAGGTCAGGTTATCAGTAAATTCTTCTGGGAAAACTGTAACATCACTTGCTGATAAGTGGGCTACCACTCAGAAAATTATTCAGACAATGAGTTATCAAGGACCTGAAAGGAACCCGGACCAGAAGCAACTGAAAAATGAATTAATGGTGCACTTGGGCAAGAAGTTGGAGCACATCTGTCAGGATTGGATGCCTGCAGGTGTGCCCCTTTCATGACTTTCTCCCAAGAATTCGTTGTCTCCTCTTGGGAAGTACTATGTGCCTTGGGACACCAGTAATTTGGTATCCTTGTTGGTTCAGAATCATCACCTGAGTACCTCTCTGGAGCTCTCCTTTCCTGATCCTGACCCTCACCAAGTGCTAGAAACTTATATTCACTTTTGAGTACAGCAGAAGTAGGGCCTACCCTTCAAGATCCTTGGAACCATAAAACTGTTTAAAGGTAAGAGAAACCCAGTTACAGCTTCTGCCATAGTCTGCCCTTTCCTCCTCAGCCACACACATTTCAGAGGCTGATGCCATAGTGAGGTTGCCAAGATCCTTGAAGGAAATCCTCTTGTAGGTAGAAGACAGGGCAGTCACATAAAATTTGGTCCCCACCAGAGAGTTCTGAGAACGCTCCCCATCAAAGATTGGTCATGGGTCTGCAGAGTTCTCCCCACCTCCCCTGAATGGGGAGAATAGCAGATAGACTTTTCATCACCTCTCATCTAGCATCAAAGAAAATAACCTGGAAAACTGAGACTTTTGGAGGCCCTAGAGAAACACTTTAGCATCTACAGAGAGGGGTAGGCCTCTAGAAGAAAAAAAGCCTATAGTCTGGGAAGATTAATTTCTGCTCTTATATTTAATAATATTATACATCCCTCATTCTATTTGATCCTCAAAACTTGAATTTCAGAGAGACTTGAGTTACCCAAAAGCCAGCACTGAAATTCAGGGTGTATGGCTCTCAGTCTTGTGATCTTTTCCAAGTACTCATATCCCAAAGACTTTACAAACAAGGAAGAGAAGGTAGCTTAAAATGACTGAATGACTCGCTTGGGATCACATAGCATGTCATACCTGCCTCCAAACCTTTGCTTATTTCCAGAAAAAGAGGAAACAAGGCGATCAGGATTTGTACATCCAAGGGGCTACTAAATGAGCTGTCCCAAAAAATGAGATGAGGGTACAAACTAGGAGGGAACCCCCACTCTCATTTTGCTTCTAGAACTCAAGTTCTAACTGTGTTTCCCCTTCAGCCAGCTCATGCCCATTTGGGAAAGTGGAAGGGCCAAAAAAATCAGAAAGCTCATTAGTTGCATAATGGTGGGAGGAAATGAGATATTTCTCTAGAAAACTTTCCAAATGCTTAGTGCCCTCACCCAGAGCTCTTAGTATTCCACATGTCCAGGAGGCATCATTCACTTTCTGGAGTGGTACTTTGTTCTTGAAGAGGTGCTCCTGACATAGAATACAGTGGGAGGGGGGCTTCCCGGAGTTAGATCACATCAAGCCCTCCGCCCCATACCCAGTGTCAGGACAACTTTCTCTCATCCTACTCAAAATTATTTCAAGTCTTCTCCACTTTGCTCAAGCTTCTACCTCTACCACCTCAGCAGATGTGTTAGACTCTCACTCCAAACAGGAACTAGAAACCATCAAGTGGGAACTTTACACTAAAAAAATTCCAAAACACTTGCATTTCGCCCCTCCTTTCCTACTTCCTTCTGGTTTTAAAGAAAGAGCAGTACCTGAAGACCTTTGACCTTGCTAAAAGAAGATAAGTGCACTTCCCGAATTACAGCACTTTTCACACTGTTGTAACTTTGGTTTAGTTTGTCTTTTTTTGAGGAAAGCCATCTGGTCTATCATATTCACAGCTCTATCCCCAGCATCTTGGCTTAGCATCTAGTAGGTGGTCTATAAACCTTTGGGGAATGAATGAGCAAAGAAAGGGACACCTAGGACACAGGGCCCATCCAACATGCTCTGGAGTGGGGCCACCTCCAGGGATGGGGCCTGAGGGGTGCCCTCCCCAGGCTTCACTCAAAACTCTCAATCCTCTCTCCATTGCTCTTCTGAGGTGATATTGCCTCACAGTGGAGTTTCTGGTGGAGCTTTCTGAATGTCTGAGGAATCTTGCAGCTGTTCTTTGTTGGCAGGCAAGTCTCACACTCCTGGAGGCTGCTCTGGCACAGGGTTGGCCTTGGAGCTTCCCAGCACCCAGGTGTGGCACAGCCCCTGCAGGTCCCCAGAGACTTCTCAAGGTGCTGGCCTGGTGGAGATGTGACCCTTCTCTCCAGGGATTTCAGTGGTGCAATAATAATCATGGTAATAATACTGACCACTGTTCATTGAAGATGCACCATGTACTGGCTGCCTGGCATTGGGCAAGTCATTTAACCCAAATCCCAGATCTCTTCTATTGCAGGAGATATATTAATGCCTACCTAATGATTGTCATGAGGACAGTGCTAGAGTTAAGGGCTCCGCAGTGTACTTGTTGCAGTCCCCATTGGCCTTACTGAATGACCTCATCCAATGCCCCCTGAAAAAGCCCCAGAGTCTTGGAAATATCAGGACAGGTCAGAAGGACAATGAGACCTTAGGACACCAGCCAATCTACTAAGTTGCAGCGTTGGCATATCAAATTCTCTCTGCAGGACCAATATCTACAAATTGTATGGTGCCCACAGACCCACTCCAAATAGAGTTCAAAGGAGCTGACAAGAGCTGTGCAGATCCTGGTGCCCAGAAGTGAGGCCAGAAAGAATGGTTTGTGGTAACCCCAGGGAAAGGCCTATCAGGGATGAAGCCTCCTCCTGAAGGCCAGAGGCAGAACCACATCTCATGCCCTGCAAACTCTGGCAATCAGCAAGAGGCCCTGCAGGAGACAGGACTGGACCTCAGGCTTCTGTGGTAGGGCAGAAAATCTGAGATGACTGCCTTCAAATACTCAGGTGTTGGCATGTTTGTGCATTCATTGAGAGCCAACTATTTGTCAGGTACTATGCTCATAGGAACCCTAGCTGCAATTGTCGTCACTGGAGGTAAAAGGACATATTTTTCATTTATAATTTTTCCCATTATAAAAGTATGTGTAGGGAATTTGGAAGGTACAGGAAAGTAAATGGAAGAATCTCATGACTCTCAACCTCAAAACAGTGACTGAACCTGTAACTTATTTCTTTATAGACTTTGCTATCCAAATTTTTGCAATGTTTAAATAATATATAGTTTTGTTTAAAACTATAGGGGAATATTTGACTTTATATCATAAACATTTCTACGTTATTGTAAACTCTTCCTAAACATCATTTTTAATGATTCTTATTTCTATGAAATGGATATACCATGTCAACTATATATATATATATATATATATACATGTATGTATGTATTAGGGATTTCCAATTTTTTTATAAGACTTTGCTTCACATCTTATACCTAGTTGTGCCTCCTTATAAACTACCTTATTCCAAAAAGTATAATGCTGTTTCTGAATTCCAGATTATTTCCTAACCCAAGGTTCTATCCTTGCTCTTCTCTCTCTACAGTCTCCTAAGTTGAGTTATCCACCTTTGTGTTGTTACTTCAGCTCTGACTGCTCCTCTGAACATCACACTTAACCAGTACAATTGCCTGCTTAAACATCCTAACATCAGTTTCCCACTAGTAACCTAACATCTTCAAAACCTAACTAGTAATCTAGCATCTTCAAAATTCAGCCCGTTATCTTCCTATACCACCAACCTACTCTTCTTCTTGTATTACCGATATCAATTAGCAACAAGAATGTCAGTAATGCAAGAAAGAAACATTAGAACCTTCCTATATTCGTCTCCTTTCACTCTTCCCAAAACTAGTTAGTCACCAAGTTTTGTCAATTTTATCTGCTAAATATCTCTCAACTCCATTTCTTTTCTATTAATTCAAGCCCTCAATATCTCTCACCTTAACTGTGCAGTGCCTCCTAGCCAATCTCCATCCCTCCAGCTTTTCCTTTCTTACATTCTTTCCTCACACTCCTACTAGAGCAGTCTATCTAAACCAAAAATGTCCATGACATCCCCCAATTCCTTCAGTGACTCTACTGTCTACCAGGTAAATCTGTGCTTCTTAACACGGTATACAAGCCCTTCGCTAGGTCCCCTCCCTCTATCATGTCAGCTTCTACCTAACTACTACTACCATTACTACTCCCTGCTCTGCATTTTTTACTCCAGTAATAGAGAAGTGCTGGTAGTTTCCCAGGAATTCCTCATGCTGTTCAGTGCTTGCATGACTTTGTTAATGATGATATATCTGCCTGGAATTCTTTTTACCCTTTTCTTCACCTGGGTAATTCATAATTGTCCCTCTAGATGGAGCTCAGTCATCACCTCTTTCAGGAAGCCTACCCTGAAGTTTCTGGTCCGGATAAGTGCCACGTCTTTCTGCTCCACATAGTGCTTATCTCTATCTTTTCATTTTAAACATTCTTTTTATATACTTTAAACATACTTGCTTTATATATTTTCTTATAATTTCAATATCTGTAGTCTTTGCACATGTCTTAGTCTGCCCAGTTTGTAGTTTTTGTTGACTCTTGCTTATGTTGGCTTGTTTCCTCACATATCCTAGGATTTGCTAGATTTTACTATGAGTTCAAATTTGATTGCACTTTAAATTTGGGAATCCCGAATTACCTGAATTGCTTTGGTTTCAGCCAATTCCCAGGGGGGCACTACCAACCTGAAAACATTTCAACTGAATTTCTTGCTTTGGGCTTTCTCAGCCTGGGTGTGCTGAAATTCAAATCCCAGAACTACATGAGAGTAACACTGTGGTGCAAAACAGTAGGAAATACTATTAATAGTATGATTTTTTTTTAAACCCAGTATCAGCAGAGACAGACCGACTTTCTCATTGGTTCACTTTGCTAGCATGCAGATTTTTCTAAATTCATGTTTTTAACTGAAGACCTGGCTTAATGTGAGGGTCTGAGATTCAGCTCACCCAATTTGCCGGGCTGAAATTCTCTTCCTCGGTGGGCTTTTAACCAGCAAAGCTCAGGTCTCTGAGCTAGAGACCTAGTTCAGGCGAACCTAGACCACTGTGTTGGCTACCACAGTGGTTTCAGCTCTATGTTTCGTTCTGTTTTTGAAGGGAGGTGATTTTTGTTATTGTCTGCTTACTTGGTCCTTAAAGATTTCCCTTTCGTTCTTATAAGCTCCGCAACACATTTAAAAGTATGTTTGCTCTCATTTATCTAGCATTTGTGTGTTTTGACATGGTAGTCAGAATATCCATTCTTGTTAAATTGCTGGAAATGGAAAAGTCAAGAGTTCATTTTAAATTTACTTTCTATATCAGGATTACTTGAAGAATTTACAAATAATCGTCTGTCAAACACTTGTGTTTTTTTCTTGGCTAATTTTTAAATTAATTTTTATTTTTTTACCAGAGTAAGGCATGCACACTGTACTAAAAGTCATATAGCCAAAAACAATGATTTGTCCTCTACTTTCTATTACCTCAACTCCTGCCTCCCAGAAGCAACCATTTTAAAATCTTAAAAACCACTGCTTGTATTATTTAACTCCTTTTTAAAAAATATTTTATCAATATTTCTTGATTCATTAATTTTGCACGTTACATATTGACCACTTACAATGGAAGATGAGGTTTGCTTCTTGCATCTTCCTATACTACTATATCATAATTTTTTATTAAATCAGTGTCTAGTATCTACCTTGCTGTAACTTTAAATATATTCACTGCCATATGAAGTAGTGTACTCCAATTATGTTTACTTTGGGTACAACATTTTGTTTTTCTGGAGTCAAGTATTTCCTCACTTTTTTCATTTACTCCATTTCCTATAAATATTTTCTCTCAGACATGTTTATTACATCCTCCAAATCATCAAATTATCATTTGTATTTTTTTGTCCTGAAGACCTCCCTCCTAAAATTTACAGTCTCTGTGTTCTGATGTGGGTTGGTTGTTTTCAGACTTCTTGTACAGCTGTCATCCACAATCTTTCATTTGCTGCTCTCTTGTAGTGAAACCTCATTTCCTGGGTGCTGTGTTGTCCTTTTTCTTATTTTTTTCCCACACAGTTTTGATGGGAACACATCCTCCAGTGGTTTCCTGAGAAAGAATCCACAGGAAGTAAAATTTTTGAGATCTTGCATATCTGAAAATGTTTGTATCCCAACCTCACACTTGATGAATAGTTTGTCAGGATAGGGACTCCTAGGTTAGAAATCACTTTGCAGTTGTCCCAGGGCCATTTGTTGAAGATACTTCTTTCCCCACTGAATGGACTTGGCACCCTTGCTGCAAATTTAACATATTTTCTTAAGGTGTAAATATTTTCTTTCCATTTATCTTATGTCAAATTGTTAGCAAGTGCCCTACCTCTAATTTTCATGTTGTCTTCTGTAAAGTGGATATTTGGACCTTGGGATGCCCTATAATGATTTTGAATGGTGTTTTGAATTTGGACAGTTTGGATTCAAAAGCTGACTTCACTGCCTCTCAACTGTGTGACCTTGGGAAAGTTATTTAGCTTTACTAGGTCTCAGTTTTCTTATCTTTAAAATGGATATAGTAATAGTACTCATATAGTTGTTTAGAGAATCAAATGAGATGGTACATAAAGAATTTGGTGCGGTACCTGGCACAGAGTAAACATTCCATAAACAACACCTATGTGCTCTAGATGCTGTCAGTCCCAGCATTCTCTGTACAGAGCAGTAGAGGAAGATAGTGTATTCAGCTTCTCAGGTGCAGACATCCTCAAATGTAGAAACCACAAGGAAGGTTCCTTCCGACCGCAATCTGATTACGTGCCAGCAACCTTCCTCCTGGCCTACTGACTCACCATATAGAAATGCAGTGTAATGAGCCCCCACCCCCATGTCCCAACCGCTCCCTGGTGATTCTGTTCCCACCACCAGTGGATGCATATTTTCACTTCACACCATTAGGCAACTTCCTGTGGGTTGGAGCCTGTGCAGAGTTCTCTTGTTATGGGTTCCTAGTTCTAGAAGGCACGATCCTCCTTTGCCTCTCAAGGACAGTCCTGGAAACTTGGCCATGTAGGTATGGGGACCCCCAAACCACAAACCAGCTTTATTGAAGGCCATTCAGGCCGTGCTATGTTGTAGGGGGTAAGGTGCTTTCTCCTGTTGAGCACTAGAGGGTGCTCTGTACTAATGTATAGGAGGTGCTGAGCCCGTAAATTTGAGTATACACACCTGAAATCACTCAAGTAGAGAAATACAGGCAAACACATACCCGTGTATGTATTCAGATTCGTGGACAAACACCCACCCATCATCATGTACATAACACCCACCTCCACAACACAGATAGATATGCATATACCCACCAGCACTTGTGCACACAGACATACTCATGAACACAATCATGTGTCCATAAAAATTCACACAGACACACTAATGAACATATCTATAGACATGAAAGATACCTTTGGATACACACATATTACCCACATGGATCCATTTACATACAAACACAGAGGTGGACAGACATACACAGAGCCAAAGACACACAGGGAGTCTACAAACATTTTCACACCCATGATCTCACACTGGATTGGGATCGTCATTTACATATAGATGGGGAACAGAGGCTGAGAGAATCCAAGTGTTTTACCCATGGTCACATAGTGACAGATGATAGAGTTAAGATTAGGCTCTAAGTCAGTCCTCCAGTAGGGAGAAGCATTATTTCAAAAAGAGATAAGTTGATGCTCATATTTACTTTTGCAGTTACTGCAGTCTCAGAGCCAGTTCAGCTGTTCTTCCTTGAAAGCTATTTTTCTGAAAGTTTTACCCTCAGACTCACTGGTTATTTAACCAATAGTTTTTCACCAAGTGAAAATATCTCCTTGTTCATTTTATTCTGATAAGGCATATGGAGAACAAACATTCAGACTATTTTGTCATTGCTACTGCCTCTCAACACCCAGGATAATGGAGTATAGTCATGGGAACACTGTTGTAACCTTGCTCACCAGCAGGGGAAGCCAAGAAGAAGGAGGAAAATGGTCTCCAATTCAATTCTGCCTTTCATATCTCACACAAGCACATCTAACTCACATCCAGAAAACCAGCTGCGTCATTGCATCAGCCACATTCTGTTTAGAGAATACAGATTTTAGCCTTCCAATATCAAACTAGAAGGAGGGTAGAATGACATTTGAACAAGTTACTCCATGGTATCCACCATAGCAACTTACTCAAGATTACACAGCCAGTAAGTGGTGGAGCCAGAATTCAAAACCAGTGTGGATTCTGAGCCCCTCTCTTACTCAATAATCTTATGTGGTCTCAAACAAGTGATATTGTAATATGATTGAATTAATGACGAGGTTTTTGATAGGTGGAAATGAGGATGTCTTAACTGGGTTCTCCAGAAAGAAGAGCATGAGGTAGAAAAGTCCTTGTACACTATTTATTACTTTATTTGGGAGCAGAAGTGAGGGACAAGAGGAGGGAACAGAAGAAGGAGAGCCAGTACAAGAATATTTTTGATCTGGCCACTGCTAAGTGTAACTCACTGCTGGATCTGTGGAACAAAATGCATCTTAGGTCAGTAGCTTATTTCGTGGAATTACAAAGGGGGTTCTGGTCTCCCATTGGTCAGAAGTTCACCCCCAGAATATGACTTCCCCCACCACTTCCCACTTGTGCATCATGTTTAGGAGACTGCAGTGACTGACAAGGATGGTTAGAGTTTGGTTTTAATGGGCCTTTAATGGTGGCTCATGGATTTTCGACTTGATTCTGTAAGCACTGGACAACTACAGGGATATTTTGAAAAGGAAAGTGTCATAGTCAGAGGGAGTCTCCCCTAGTTGTATGATTTCCTTATAAAATCTTCATCATCTGCTGAAGGGAAATATTTGTGGAAGTTCCCAAGCTAGCCCTGGACAAATGGTAGTAGCTATACAAATTCACATCTCATAAGCACTGTGCTTTAGAGCTTCCCAAGTGCTTTCCTGTCCATGACCTCCTCAGCCTCTCTGCATCCCTTGGGAAATAGACATGGTAAGGATAAATCACCATTCCCATTTCCAGAAGAGGCAGCATCAACCAGGACCCATGAAAGACAGTAAGATTGAAGTGGCAGAACTTGGCCACTGCATGAGACTAGACTGGGAAGTTTCATTCAAAGTGGGATAACTCTCATTTCTCTTGGGGGGAGGAGAGAGTTATTGCTTCCAGGGAAAGACAGAAGGATAACATTTTGGTCTCCCTTAGGGACTTGTAGATTATATATTTGGAGGTTCTGCTTTCCCTCCCACCGTCTTATCTACACAGGTCCCTGGGCTAGGTATCAGCCTGGTGTTGCCAAGCCAGATGGCTGAGACATTTGCTGCCAGCATCATCCAGTGGGATAGGGCAGACTTTGTTCCCTGCCTGCTGATCTGAGTACCTTCAGTAGAGAACAAAATCAGGGCAGATAATACATACAGTCTTTCATTTGTCTAGCAGTTTATAATATAAACCACCTGTTCAAATATTTATACAATCTCCACAACTTGCAAAACCATTCTGACTTCCTATCCTTAATTTTCTCTTTGCTCTCAACCAGAGCAAATTACTTAACCTCTCTGTAGCTTAAATGAAAAAACTGGAAAAGGCAACAGTCCTTACCTCAGATTGTTAGGAGGGTTTAATGAGATAATGTATAAAAAGTGCTTAGCATAATACCTGGCACATAGAAGGTCCTCAATAAATATTAGCTACTATTTTTATCACCACCATTGTTGTTGCTATTTTTTGATAGTATCATAATCTTTAGTAGGAGCAGCAGCAGTAGTAGTATTATCATTATCAGGTGTTTGGTCCCATTATGAACCTTTTAGAACTAACCCTAAATTGTTAGGAGATAATATAAAGTGTCTTTCTAGCTCAATATCCAATACAGAGTGGCTGTCTTAGTCCATTTGGGCTGCTATCACAAAATACCACAGACTGGCTGGCTTATAAACAACAAACATTTATTTTTCACAGTTCTGGAGGCAGACTGGAAGTTCAAAATCAGGGTGCCAGCATGGTCTGGTTCTGGTGAGAACCCTCTTCTGAGTAGCAGGCTGCTGACTTCTCATTGCGTCCTCACATGGTAGAAAGGGGCAAGAGAGCCCTCAGGCCTCTTTTACAAGGGTACTAATCCTATTCATGAGGGCTTGGCCCCCATGACCTAATCAACTCCCAAAGGCCCCTCCTCCCAATACCATCATATTGGGCATTAGGTGTCAACATATGAATTTTGGGGGGATACAAACATTCAAACCATAGCAGTGGCAATATACACTCCAGTTGCTAGCTGCCTTACCCCACTGGAGGAGGGGTATAAAATCGCCACCTCCAGGACTCAGGGATCAGTCATTCCAGATACTAACTCTGTGATTTCTTCTTGGTAACTGGAATTCTTACATGGTCCTGTGATGTGGTTATTTAATGGTTAAGAGCACAGACTTTAGAATCAGACTTCCTGAGTTCAAATCCTGCTCTACCTTGAGTAATTTACTTAACCTCTTAGTCCCTCAATTTTATCTTTAAAATAAGGAGATTAATAATATCTACCTCATGGAGTTTTATAAGAATTAAATGAGTTAATAAATGTAAACATGCTTGGAAGATGCCTGTCACATAGTAAATACTGTGTTAATATCAGCTAATATTGCCTTTTTGATTCTTTTCTACCTGTGGGCTCACCTAAAATTCTCATCCAAATTCTCCTCACTTGCTTCCTAACAGCACCCTCCCAACCACACAGACAGGGTCCCAGTGTCTGGACCCCTAACTTGATGATGGTTCCCAAGTGTAATATTGAGATTCCCAATTGTAGTATTTTATTTTAATACCAGGATGCCCATTATTATTGTAGAAATTCAACTACAAATGGCACAATGAGATTGGAATATGCCATAAAGGCCTCCCTGGCTTCCTCATGCAAAGCCACAAAGAGCAACATTACTTTGGTGAATTAACAAAGATACAGAGTTTACGCTTATGAAGACCCAGAAGTTTGTCTTCCCAGGTCCTATGATTGGCAAATTCAGACACCACCTAACAATAACAAGACTTTCAAGATCCTCACCTGTAAACAAGTGTGTCTATTTATTAACTTCCAACAAGAAATATATTCAATAAGAGGCTTAGCACTTCACATTATCTGGCCAACATATTTTGTCTTTGTAGCCAAACTGCTCATGAAGCCAGTGGCAATCAAAAGTCTTAGCAGTGTTCATATGAGTTAGTTAAAATATCCATGTCAACCAATCAGGCTCTCAAAACTTGATGCATCCATCTCACCAAAAGGGATATTACCTGCCAAAACAACTGACAAGTCAAGTCCTTGGGGCAAGGTGTCCTCTACCCGGAGTGCACTTATACGGTAACTGCCAACATTTGTCCATAAGACAGGCTGTTTGTTTTTTAATGTTTCCATGGATGACCAACTTCTCCCACCTCACTGAATGACATAGTATTTTTAGGGGAAGAAAGGAAATAGACTAATAACTTTAGTCAGGCCTTGATCTGGTCTCAGATCTATATCTTTAACATTACTTTGCATATATGTTCTGATGATTCATAAATAATTTTCCTATTTAATTATTTTAGAGAAATCTTATTGTCCTTGTTTCTATATTCTTGAAGGACCCCTACGAAGTGCCTACATTCTCTTTTGGACTTTGCGTTTCTTGATGATGATAGCTTGATGATGATAGACTATCATTTGTTGTAGATTTTATGTGATACTCTGTTTGACCAATCAAGTTGGACGCTTACCTATCAATCTAGTTGCTTACCTGCTCCTTCCCAGTGCAATCCAGGTGCTAAACTCCCACTGTTCCTACTTTCAGATCCTATACATCTTTATCAACAAATATGACACTTACCCTGTGTTATGGGCTGAATTGTGCCCCCCCTCCAAATTCATATGTTGAAGTCTTAACCCCCAGTACCTCAGAAGGTGACTGTGTTTGGAGATAGGGTCTTTAAAGAGTTAATTAAGATAAAATGAGTTCATATGGTTGGGCCCTAATCCAATATGCCCAGTGTAGTAAGAAGAGATTAGGACACAGACATGCACAGAAAGAAGGCAATGTGAAGACATAGAAGATCACCATTTACAAGTCAAGGAGAGAGGACTCAGAAGAAACCGACTCTGCTAACACCTTGATCTCAGACTTAAAGCCACCAGAATTGTGAGGAAATAAATTTCTGTTGTTTAAGCCACCCAGTCTGTTGTACTTTGTTATGGCAGCCTGTGATCGTTAATTTTATGTGTCAACTTGGCTGGGCCACAGGGTGTCCAGATATTTGGTCAAATATTATTCTGGGTGTTTTTGTGAGGGTGTTTTTGGATGAGATTAACATTTAAACTGCTAGACTGAGTAAAGCAGATTGCCCTCCCTAATGTGGGTGGGCCTCATCCAATCATTTGAAGGCCTGAATAGAACAAAAAGGCTGACCTTCCAAGTAGGAATGAATTCCTCCTGCCTAATGGCCTTTGAACTGGGGCATTAGGGCTTTTCCTGCCTTCAGACTCCAAGTGAAACATCAGCTCTTCCTGGGTCTCTGGCTTGCTGACCTACCCTGCAGATCTTGGGACTTCTTGGCCTCCATAATCATGTGAGCCAATTCCTTATAATTGTCTATATATGTATATGTATCTCCTGTTGTTCTGTTTCTCTGGAGAACCTTGACTAATACACAGCCCTAGAAAACTAACATACCCTGTGGTAATAGGGAGGGATTTATCAATACCCTCACTTCAAAGCGTAATTTTAAAACTACACCTTACGGTTAAAAGTTATGATACAAAGCATGAGATAAACAAACATTCATAAAGAAATTATATCTAAACTCTTTGATGAGCAAAGTCCAGAAGTAGGCCATGCCAATATAATTCATGTATGAAATAATTTGTGATCTGTTGACCATCTGAGGAGCATAACCAGCAAAAATTCTATCAAAATTAAGAGTACAATAAACATATATGCTATTGCATTTAGAAAAGGCAGTGTAATAGAAAGTATGGTAACATATGAGTTACCAATTACCACTTAAGTAAACTAATAAACACTATGTTTTGTTTGTTTGTTTGTTTGTTTGTTTGAGGAAGATTAGCCCTGAGCTAACTTCTGTTGCCAATCCTCCTCCTTTTTGCTGAGGAAGATTGGCCCTGGGCTAACATCTGTGCCCATCTTCCTCTACTTTATATGGGACACTGCCACAGCATGACTTGATAAGCAGTGAGTGGGTCCGCACCCGGGATCTGAACTTGTGAACCCTGGGCCACCAAAGCAGAGCATGCAAACTTAACCACTGTACCACCCGGCTAGCCCCAACAATATGTTTTTTATTTATCAAAGGATAATTTATGAGTAAGGATTTAATACAGATGAGATTATGGTAGAAAAATATTTTGTCTGCCCAGAGCAATTCTTTTAAGGAAATTTTCTTCTTAATTAAAATATAGGAGTGCTGGTGGGGACTGCCAGTCATATACCTACTCCCACTAATCATTGTGGTGGGCATGTTAACAAAACTAGGCTAATCATAGTACCCAGTAGTAGGCAAAATAATGGCCCCCCAAAGATCTGCATGTCCTAATCCTAGGAACCTGAGAATGTATTACATTGCATGGCAAAGGGGAAGTAAGGCAACAGATAGAATTAAGGTTGCTAATCAGCTGACCTTAAAATAGGAAAATTATCCTTGATTATCCAGGTGGGCTTAAAGTAATCACAAGTTTACAGAACTCAGTCCTACAAGAAGTAGGATATAAGGTTTGATCCAGATGAACAATAAGAGTTTTGATGTTAAGTTCGTGATGAAATGGATCTGCTTAACATCTCCCACCAATAAGAACTTGATTGGAAAAAGCAGGAACTGGGAGTCAAAGAGCCCCTCCTCAGGGAGAGGGGGGATTCAGAGACAAAGGATTGGTCTCAGTTTGACATAACAGCACTCTTCCAAAGTGGGTTCTCAGAGAAGTATATCTTTTACCACCCACCTTGCCTTTCTCTGACGGGGAAAAACTTGCCCAATAGATTTGTCCCTCTACTTCACCTATCATGTACTCATTTATGCAATCTTGCTATTTTCAGAATGTGTGAAAAAAATAGGCAAAGACTATCAAAAGACAGATCATAGAAAGGAAATACAAATGGCTTTTAAACTTATGAAAACATGCTGTATTACCCAGAATTCTAAAATGACCCCAGATTCCTGTCCTCTGGTGTATACAACCTTAATAATCCCTTCCTCATGAGTGTGAGTGGGAACTATAAATGTGATGGCATAGCACTCCCTTAAGTAGGTTACATTGGAAGGCAAAGGTGATGGGATAATCACTCCCTTGATTGCATTATGTTATGTAGGATTCTATCTTGGCACACTGAAGTGAGAGATTCTCCTGCTGACTTGGAAAAAGTAAGCTGCCATGTGGCATGGAATGGCAGTGGCTGCTAAGACTCGAGAGAGGCTCCCAGCTGACAGGCAGCTAGAAAATAGCGATTTTGGTGCTACGACTGCATAGAACTGAATTCTGCAACCTAAGTGAGCTTGGAAGCAAACCCTTTCCAGTTGAACTATCAGATGAGAATGTAGTCCAATAGACACTTCAATTCAGCCCGGTGAGACTCTAAGCCGAGGACACAACTAACTTGTGCCTGGACTTCTGAGCCATGGAAACTGAGATAATAAACGTATGTGTTGTTAAAAGCACTAAATTTGTGGTGATGTGTTATATGACAATAGAAGCTAATAAAATGTTCAACCTCCCTCATAAAAAGTGTCAATTAGAGCTCTATCAAGATATTACTTATTCACTCATCAGCTTGGCAAAGAGAAAAAAATTGAAAATATGCTATGTGGGTAAGAGTATAGGAAATAGGCATTCTCATAAATTACTAGCAGCAGTTAAATGAGTATAATTTCTGTAGAGGGTGATTTTAAAATATCTAGCAAGATTTAAAAACACGTCCCTCTCATTCATCTAGTCTGCTTGTAATTTATCCTAGAATATATTCACAAACATGAGAAAAGGTCAAGATACAAGCTTCTTTACTTCAGCATTACTTGTAAGAACAAAAAAGATGATAATCACCCTGTGTATTCATCAGTAGGCACCTGATTAGATAATTTGGGGTATATCCATAAAATAGAATATTTTGAAGCTGTTAAAAAGAATGAAAAAGTTCTTGAAGTACTGATATTGAAGACATTCAAGACGGAATATTGGAAGAGAGTATTTTGAAAGAGAAAAAAGGCTACGTTTAATACAGGGTATAAAATAAGTTACCATTTTTGTAGGGTACATAAAGGACAGGGCAGAATATGTTTGCTTGTGTATACATAAAATATCTCTGGAAGGTTTTCAAGAGACTGATAACATTGGTTGTCTCCAAGGAAGGAAATTGAGGAGGGGTGGTCATCGCTGCAAGAGCGGAATGAAGAATTTTTGCTATACACTTTTTTGTACACATGAATTTATTATCTATGAAAATATAAATAAGCCTGAAAAAGCAATATGCAGGCTGTCTTTCTCTCCCAGTAGTTGTTGACTCATCCCTTGGAGAAGAATACCACATGCGTAGAGAGGCAGGACATCCCCAAGACAATGCAGTCTACAAATAGTTAACTAATACAAAAGCCTCTATTAATGAATCCAATGCATTTTCTTCTAAACATTAAATATTAAAAACTGTAAGCAAGTTATGCATTAAAATGGATAAGGAAATGGGCAGCTTTTCATCTATCAGTCATAGTGAATAATTAAAACTCCACTAGATCTGGTGAAGCAGATGAGCATACACTGGACTTGGTTTTTTCATCATCTGAAGCACAAGGCTCCTGAGCATTTCTCTGGTGAACGGTAGGAGCCACAGTCCTGATAGTCTGTGCCCTAAGGTGAGGTCCAAAAGTGTTTGTTCCTGATCATACAGAAATGGAGAATTCATAAAGCTTCACTGAATTAGTTTTCAGAGAAAGGACCGGAGGGCAGCGTAGAGTGAGAGAAAACTCACTGAAAATTGAAAAAATATTTGTTAAACACAGAAGATGGAGCCTGAGGCACCAAGGTGCCATGTTCCAAGGTGAAGTATAAGACCTCAAAGCAGGACTTTCAATGGAAGTTCTCACCCAGATCAAGGGTATGATGTGAGAGGGTTGGGAGGCTCGAGAGTAGTTTTGATTTGTGAAAGAGAGGTGTTTTTAGAAAGGGAGACTATAATTGGTAAACTATAATTCTTTCCCATTGGAGAGAGGTTGATAGTACTTAGATGGCCAACTTTTTAAGAGAGCAATCATGGCACAGCCACAGTGGACCTAAAACTTCCACATAATAATATAATACATAATAAATAATTATACACATGTATTATTACTTGAACATAAAAATATGAAAGGTTTTTTGAAATTATATATTATTCTACATTATTTATTTTTCTGCTGCATAAATGTTAAATTATTAAAAGAAAACAGCAGTAGGATTAGTTAATAGTGGCAATTAGTAGAAATTAATAGTAGGAATAATTAAAGAAATAGTATTCATGAGAAAACCCTAGTAATTTTATGTTTCTCTCTGTCCTCTGAAACAGCAATTTATTTTAACTCTATTTTTTAACTCTTTTTGGATGTTTACATTTTATAGGCTAAATTATTGGTTTTTTTAGATGCTTGCATGTAAGACTTTTTAAAAGAACATAAATACAATAGAGCTATTTAAACAGATATTACCCATATTTAATAAAAAGATAACAATGACATGTTTCTTTCTGTCCCATGATACCATAGGATTTTTTACTCTTTCTGTTTCCTTTTCCAGTAATACTTTTCTGAGCTGCCTGTGGCTTTCAGGACATTGTTCTCTCTCTTTCATGTAGTGATAAAAATACATAGTGTCAGATGTACAATTCACTTTGATTTGCAGCTCTCCTCTTATCAAGCCTACATTCCACTGATTCCTGGCGTCAGTCTGATGTGAGAACATCAAGCTCAATATCCTCTTGACAAAAGCATTTGAGCATGGAATACTCAGGGTTTTATTTACTAGCAACAGCAGGATTTTAGACTCGTATGAAGTAGTTTCCAGCTCTCCGAAACTGTTCTTCCACTTTGTATCTACAGGTTTGCTTTGGTAGACCAGGATTTTATCAATCGGGTCCTTTGCTTCTATAAACTTATCATATAGGCTGTCCACGTCTAAAGCCCTTCATTTTAAACACTCCTAAGCACATTGGATGTCATCATAAGTTAAACCTCTATTTCTGAAGGCAAATGGTTTCAAAGCACAGAGGTAACTTGAACTCTGCGTATCTAAGTTGGATTCCAAATAAGTTACAGCTTTAGTAAAGAAATCAAGAAAATCCTGTTTAACTTGGCTGTCTTCTTCTGCTGAATTCATTTGAGTTTTGAAGCAATATTATTTCAAAAAAAAAAAATCAACCTTTTCTGGGTTTTTTTTTTTTCTGGATGAGTTTTTGTTGCAACCTAAACATTGCATTGAATGACCCAGGTGCAGTCAGTTCATTTTTGTCTAAGCTTTTTATGTCCCTTCAAAGATCATCAAGCAGTTTTGGAAAAACAGCATACACACTTCTGTTTGTAATCCTTTTCTCCCTTCTTGCCCTCAATGTATTTCCAAATTAGAGGAGGACGTTATTCTTGTCCCACACTTTCACAATCCAATTTTACTTCAGACCAACATTTTCACATCTTCTCTATGGCTGACAACACTCACAGCCACTTGTAGGCACATGGCTTAGGGGGCTATCTCCTTCCATTTCTAGACAGTCAAAAATCTCAATTGCTTCTGCACATTTTGAGGAAACTGAAAAGTGACCAAAGACTGTCATTACAAAGAGCTCAGTATCACAGGAAAACAAAGCACACACCCTTTCTTATCAGTGTTGTATACAAGATATGCTGGCCATTTAGCAGGTAAGATTTTTTCATTTTATTTGGTAGGTTTATAGACTGAAAAGAATTTCCCACAATTTCTATTTGCACTGCAGAATATGCAGATAAATGAGCAAAGTCTAGTTTCTGTTTGGACAAGATATCAATAGTCTTTTATTTCATATTTCCTGTGGTCTCATTAAAATCTTTAAAGAGGTGAAGAAGATGACTTAAAACTCTGTTTTTCAAAGCAAAATACCTAAAAGCTAGCAGGAACATTTTTTGTTGCCATGATTCAACATATCACTTGATATACTGTAGAAAGTGTGATTGTTGCTAAGATCTGATAGAATCACCTCTATCAAAACATCTATCATCAAAATTTCCCTTTCATTCGACCATAGGACATTTTAGTTGCAACCTCTGAAAATGTGGCTTTATTTGGTTTCATAGAACAATCAAGGGAACAATACTCTAAGTGTTTGCTCCTGTGGTATGCCTAAGCTAATTCAGTGGCAACTATTTTCTACTGAGCATTGGTGTCTTTTGGGGAATGAAAAAACTTTTAATTGATTTGGAAGTACTTGCACAGTTAATCCCGGATTTGTGAGATTCCGTCTCCATATGTGCTTTCACATTGCCTTCTTCACCATGCCCAGTCCCAAATTTTTTCTGCATATTCTGTGGTATGCTCTGTTTGGGTTATTTACCTCCTTAATCCAACTGTATATGTCCTTTTATCTGTCATCAAAATAACACAGTTATTCTTTTTCAGTGATGTCTGGGTTATACTGCATTGGTATGGAAACTTTTCTCATTTTTATTAACTGAACACTTAGAAAACATGATCACAATATTCACAATTTTAAAAATTAAGCTAGCTCTATCTCAGTACAAAGCACAGTTAATCCAAAATCAAACACTAACTATTAACACGTTTATGATATACTTAAGTTGTGCACTGGCAAAGAGAAACAAAGTTGGATACTAGTTAAAGGCAATAAGACAGATTTTATTTAGTACTACTGCAGTAGGGGAGAGACTTCAGTATAAACTGAGCTCAACTCCACTGAAACAAAAGGCAGGAGGCTTTTTAAATACTGGGATGTGTTAAAGAAAAAGTTTTCAGTTCGTTAAAGGGAGTGGCCAGTATGATTAGGCCACCTGCATGCTTATCAAAGTTAGGCTGTTACCCTCCCACAGATACTCGAGACAAGGGCCCTTTCTTGATGATTACATTTCAAAGGGATGACTCCCAGGTCCTTGAAAAAGACATTCCTGGTTTGTAAAAAGTACATTTCAAGGGAACCGAGAAAGGAATTACAATGGTAAGTCTTTTTTTTTTTTTTTAAGTAAATGCTTCTAAAAAGGGAAGTCAAGGGCCTATAGTCAGATATTGGCTGGAACAGACAGTAAATTCTTTTGGCAATGTTGAGCTTTCTGAGGCACATTCTTAAGGGGGCTGGAGTGATCATCTTAGGGACACAGCCTTGAACTGCTAGAATCTATGCTAATGTGTGTTCAAATCTTTTAGTGTAGAGAGTGGATGAAATCATTTGTGATGAGAGTCTGTAGTTCTCATAGTCAAAAGTCAAGGCCTAGTCAAGAAGAGGGTTCAGAGGAGCCTGATTAAAGTTTGGTCAAGGAGAGAATCTTTGTCAACACTTCATTGGCATCACTTAGAGTGATGCAATAATGAATGATGCATTGTTGCGCACCACAAATCATGATTGTGACAGCCATTATGGAAGGTGGGTAATCTATGCCATATCTATTTAACACTGAAAACAATGTTGTTTTCAGTCCCTATTTGGAGGGCTGCCATATGGGTTTTGTGCTTTTGCCCCAACCTTCCATACCCACTTCAGAAAACCAGGACTTTTTGCATTCCAGGGAGGGGCTTCCAGGGAATTAGGAGTTTCCATACTGTAACTAGAACAATCTCAGGAAGACTAGGATGGTTTGACACCCTCAAAACTCCCCCTTTCACCTCAAGTCAAGAGGGATTTAAAAGAAGATTGATGTCATTAAGGATACTTGCTGATTCGATATCTGCCTTGGAAAATATAGAGTAGACATTAATAGAGCAAAGGAGAAGTGGCTGCCTTGCATAGCATGCCCTACAAGAAGACATTGCGGCAAAGAATGTGAAATTATTTACCATGAAGTTATTGGCAGAAGCAAAGAGGTCAACCTGGGTCAAGGGAACTGCTGGTGAGAAAGCCCAAGAGATGGAGTTGAGGAGGGCCTCTGAAGATCCCAAAAAAGGGACCATCAGAAAAAAAATCAGCATTAAACTTGGACCAAAACCAGAGGAAACTAACACTAGATCAGAATCTAGACCTTTCCTCTCTCCCTCTCTCCTGACCACATCCCTTTCCCTCAACAAGAAGAACTTGTTTAATGTACATAATTAGAATTGAAGTTTTGACTATTAATGCAACAAGGCATTTTAATTACTGACCAAAGAATATTTTATTACCTTTATGTGAACAGAGAAGACGTTGTGGAACTTGCCCTAAATTTCATTCAGTGGATAAACTACTTCCACTGAGTAAATGCCAACTAACAATGAGAAACAAGAATAAATTTGCTTTCTAATTTTACCCCCAAGAAGGCTATAAAAACTACTGAGAAAAGGTGATTTGTAAAGGGGCAAAAGGCAAGTAAGGAGCTATTAATATATAATAAATCCCACAATGTCACATTCATAATTCATTCAATAATTGCATAATAAGCATCAACTAGTCACTTAACACTCTGACAAGAGCTAGGAATATAAAGACAAAAAAAAATACTGCCCTCAAGGACCTTATGAGTAGAAAGGGAAATGTGTAAATATCATAAGCTCTTTGCAACAGTGGTTTTGAGGCAGTTGGTTTTATATTGTCATTCCACAAGGTTAAGGTTCCTCTTCAGTGCACACTGTTCCCCAGCCCCCGATCCCTGCTTCTCAGGAGGGCAAGTCTGAGTAGTACTGAGGGGAGATTTGTTTATTCTTAACTCTCTCAATATATGGCCAGAAGATGAAGCCCAGAAAGCATGCCCTTGAGCACCACAAGAACTTGTGAGGAGTTTAGCATTTTGCCAAGACTTGCAAGAACAAAACAAGAATGCAAGAGCATAAGACATTACATTTCAAGCCAGCAAGGGCTGACTTGGAAAATTTTAAAAGAAGCACATTTCATATAAAACAAAACCTATGGCTTCAGCAGATCATCAAGCCAACAGTAATGTTTCCAGATCAATTAAAGAGGATAATTTTGGAGCAGATTGTTGTACTGATGAAATACATTCCTTCTTTAATTTTTTATTTATTGTAAAATTTTTTAAAAAACTATTTTGATGCTATTTTTTAGTTGTTCCCCCCAACACTCTATTTTCTAGTAGACCTTAATCTTACTAGATAAAAATCTGCCAGATACTGTACTTCTTAGAAACACAATCTCCATACCAGGTAAGAGCAGGTAGCTTACTGTATATTCCTAACCCCAAATTTTCTTGGATTTTATTGACAATTATATTTTCACTCTCTTTGGAAAGAGCCCAGACCAAAAACTCATAGAGCTAGAATTACCTCATTAAGACAGCATTTTGAGTGTTTGAATTTATTGTTTTTTCTTTCCTCCCAAAGCCCCAGTACATAGTTGTATATTCTACTTGTAAGTACTTCTAGTTCTTCTGTGTGAGCCACTGCCACAGCATGGCAACTGACAGATGGGTGGTATGGTTCCACGACCAGGAACTGAACCCAGGCCACTGAAGCAGTGAGAGCGCAAACCTTTAATCACTAGGCCATCAGGGCTGGCTCCTTTTTTCTTTTTTATAAAGCACAAATCCTCAGAAATTAGTTCACTTTACAATGAATTTTTTCATTTAAATTTGAGTCAAATGCTGTGAGTCAAGTGATGCCTCTAAGTACACAGTAACGTATAGTTATTGAAATAACCAGAAATTCTTCCTGATTCAGGAGACTCTTTATTTTCTGACACTGGTCAATAATATGTTCAACTATAGACCAAGATAATCCCCATTATTATTTAATACTCCAGAAAGGGTACTGTACTTTCAAGGTTCCTCAAACCTCTTTGGCTTCAAGGCTCTAAAACTGATTCAACTCTTTATTGTGTGAAGAAAGAAGATTCTGAAATAATGAAATGTCAAAGCTCAAGGGATAAAATGTCAGAAACAGCTTAGTGAAGCATATTATATAGGTATTATACAAATGATTTAAATGGTTATATTATTCACTCTCAACACATTTATTGATGGTCTGCTATAAGCAAAGAATTGTATTTAACAGGTACTTTGGAGAATGAAATGATGAAGAGGACACAGTCCCAGTTGTTACAATCCAGTGAAGGAGAAAGACATGCACAAATAATTGGAATATGAAACACCCAGAGCTTGTATTGTGGCAGAAGAGCAATGGAATCAGAAAATGGAGTAAGTCCCAGCAGGAACCAGTCGTATAACAGTGAACATAATTCAGAGATTCTCTGTAACATAGTTCCCTAAAATGTAAAATGAGGTGTTGTATGGACTGGTCCAGTGGTCTCCAAATATTTTGGATTGCATAAATCCATTGATTAAAACTGTTATATCACACCTCCAATATTTATTTATAATGATGTGCATGTTACATATTACATACACTGTAAAACAATAATTATCTTGGGAGGCTTTTAAAAAATACCAAGGCTAGGTATTTTATACCTAGCTAATTATATCAAGATATCTGGGAATGCGGCATACACCTGGATATTTTTTTTTTTTATGTGAGGAAGACCAGCCCTGAGCTAACATCCATTGCTAATCTTCCTCTTTTTTTTTTTTTGCTTGAGGAAGACTGGCCCTGGGCTAACATCGTGCCCATCTTCCTCTACTTTATATGGGACGCTGCCACAGCGTGGCTGACAGGCAGTTTGTCAGCAGGCGCCTGGGATCCGAACCCGCGAACCCCGGGCTGCCAAGTGCAGACTAAACCGCTGCGCCACCGGGCCAGCTCCAACACCTGGATATTTTTTAAAGTACCCCAAGGCTAGAAGAAGACACAGGTGAATAAGAAATAAAAATTAGTATATACTTTCAAATTTGTCACAAGTGCTATGAAGAAATTTGATAGAATTAGAGAAAATAAAATGGAGATAAATAAGAGGGAGGTACTTAGATAAATTGGACATACTTACTTAGATAACCATGATTAGAGAAGGCTTCTACAAGAAGGTGATATTTGAAGAATGAGAAGGAACTCCCTATTAGGGCTGAGCAGTTTGGGTTTGTGGGTACTCAGGGCAAGGGAGGTTGGACAATAAGAATATTCCAAACAGAGAGAAAAGCAGGAGAGCTACATCCAGAAAAATAAATGAATGGGAGCAAACATGGCTGAATCAAGAAAAAAGAGTGGCATGAGGTGAAGCTAGAGAATTAGATACAGGCTGGTCCTATGGGTCTGTATAGTTTATTCAAACTGTAAAAGAAAGCCAGTGAGGGGGCCGCCCGGTGGCGCAGCGGTTTAGTCCGCGCTTGGCAGCCCGGGGTTCACAGGTTCGGATCCCGGGCGCCCGCCGACGCACTGCCTGTCAGCCACGCCGTGGTGGTGTCCCATATAAAGTAGAGGAAGATGGGCACGATGTTAGCCCAGGGCCAGTCTTCCTCAGCAAAAAGAGGAGGATTGGACGGATGTTAGCTCAGGGCTGGTCTTCCTCACAAAAAAAAAAAAAAAAAAAAAGAAAGCCAGTGAGGGTTTCAACAGGTAAATCATGTAGTCTGATGTTCATTTAAAGAAAATACTGTCTATACACTTAGCCTGAATATAGGCATAACTTATAAGCCATCAGTTTCACTCTTAGGTATATACTCTAACAGAAATGTGTACATATGATTTCCAAAGAACATGTACTACAATGTTCATAACAGCATTCAAAATAGCCAAAAACTGGAAACTACACAAATGCCCACCAACAGTAGAATGGATAAATAAATTATGGTATATTCATATAATGGAACCCTATGAGATTTGACAATCTACAACCACACGCAACGACATTGATGAATCTTACAAACATTATGTGAAATGAAAGAAACTAGGCATAAAAGAGTAACACTATGTGGTCCTAGTCATATAATGTACAAAAATAACTCTTCACTTGAAAAAAGGGGCTTGGGGAGGCAGTGGACAGGTCATTTGAAGCCAAGGTTGAGAAGCAATGATACACTGTAGTGGATACCATAAAGAGACAGAGTATCTCTCAAGCCTGTAATTCTAAGTGTAGCTAAAGTAAACATGTTTTCCTGTATAGATATATACCTGTTGCAGCTTAAAAATTCCTTTTTTAAGAGAGAGTGCTTTAAAAGGATTAACACCTAAGGGTAGAATAATTCTACCCAGAGATTTTAAAACTCTCCTTTAAAAAAATTTTTGTTTTAAATACTGTCTGCCTGGATTCCCAAGAAAAAAATAGAAAAAAAACAGAGTCATCAGAAAGGGATAGTGAAGGTGCCTGCAAAGGAAGAATACAAAAAGGAAAATCACAAAGACCAACCAATATTATGCGCCTGTCAGCAAGGCTATCTCTGTTGTGGAGATGGAATCTTCAAGCTACCTGGAGACCCACCATGTACTCTTCTGATTAAAATGAGGCTTCTGAGTAAGATTCCATCTGTAGGAGGGGAATTGATTGGTTATACTGACATGAATATTCTTCCATGCTTCTCTTTGTGTCTGTTATGTTCATTTAATGGACAGTCTAAATGTATACTTCAGTCTTCATAAGGCAAGTAAATATTAGACTTTTCCTTAGAAAATGTCCTTCTGTGCACTTGCAAATTAGTATTCTTAGTTCACAAGGCTAAGGGTAAACCCTGGACTGTGATAAATTTCCCTTGGTGAATATATTGTTTCTTCAAATCTAGACACCATTTATTGCAAGATTCACACTGCACTTGAATAACGACTTCATTTCGTGGGGTGGAGTGGGGGCTGGAAGAATAAACAGGTGAGAGAAGAAACACCACCACCATATTAAATGGACCTGGCAATTGTAAGATAAGTCTCAACATCTGCAATATTAAAATATGAAAAAAAAATGTACATCTTAGATTCAGGACCACAAATTCCTCCCAAACCTCTTCCTGTTTCTTTGTCTGGTGACCTCCCATTGTTTCGCTTTCCTTTCACTTGATGTTGCACGCTGATCTCTCCAGCAGGGTCTCTCAATCTTTTAAAAAGATTAAAAGAGAGTACTCCCCTCAGCAATGACCTTTTTCCATTTGAAATGTTTATTCTGTTGCTCACTCCCTAAAAGCGTCCCTACCACTGCAGCTGAAGGCTGCCGGCATCCACGCTACCCAGTGCTATTTAGGAACGCTGCGTACAGCCGTGTAGAGGAAGTGCATGTGGGTCATCTGCAGTTGAAGGGGAGAAGAAATAATATACAGACTTGGTAACGAAACCTTAATGTGGATATGGCCTCCTGGGAAGCAGGGGAAGTGGCAGACTAACCTGGGTGGAGTCACAAGAAAATGGAACAGCTATTTTTAGCACAAGTGCCTGGCATTTAAAGGAGCTGCAAACAAAGCCTTAAGGGGAAAAAAAAAAGGACTGTGGCTACAATTGTCAGCCATGTTAGAAAACTATGCAGTGAGAAAATAACTGCTTCTCACATGTAAAACACATACCTAGCAGGATAGTCAACTAACTATTGCCCTATTCAATCAACTATTTTTAACCACTGCATTGAGATCATGATCCAATTGTTTAGTGATTAGCCAGGATTGCAACTGAAAAAAAATATTCAGTTCCGTGTTGTCCATTTGTCAGCCTTTGTTGGTAGAGGCAGTTTTAATCTACCTCTACAGAAAGGATTGAGCCAAGTCTCAGGGGACTAGATGCTTGGGCTGCCTTCCTGGGAATGCAAGACCCTTCTGTCCCCTTTCCCACTCTGCCATAAAAGTCTTTTACTTTTACAAAACAACACATTCCAACATAATCACTGGGAATTTCATTTGTTGCCATGATATACACCACTCTCACCTTGAAGACATAAAAAAAATTACCTTTAAGCTTTTAAAAATGTGAAGTCCCCTTGGTCTTCTGACTCGATAAAAGAGTCCACGCATATGCAAGGAAAATATCAACCTATGTTACAGTTTTACTAACTTGAACATACACTTCCCATCTACACAGATTGTCTGTTGTTGCTGTTGTTGTTTGTGATCGTCAGGCCCCAAATGGCTAGGTACAAATAAGAGAACAGTATCAGGTGGCATATGGTGGAAATCCAAGAGAAAAAGAACATCACACAGGAAAGTCTAGCTATCAATAATACCAAGAGAAGAGAGAGAGAAATTCCAAAATTGTGTTGAATATCTCACATATGCCAGGCTCTATGCTAAAAACAATAGAGGATATAAAATAAAACATGATCTCTGACCTTGAAGACTTGAGAGTCTAGTGGGTCTAAAGACATACATACAAATGCCAATCAATCGACTAATGATTAAATACTTATTGGTCACTGTATGCCCAAAAGATATGATTCAGTAGATTTGGGATGTGAACCTGAAATACGCATTTCTTAAATGACTTGTAGCTGATTTACTGCACAAATTTGGGGACAACTGGCCTAGGTAGTTAAAAACAGAAACCACGTGCTTTGGGAGCACCAACAAAGAATAAAATCAGTTAAAGCTTTCATAGTAGTGTTGGTATTTGAACTGGGATTTGAGAGCTTTTTAACAGGGGTGGATGAGGAGACGGCAATTCTAGAATGAAGGGAAATTGTATGTTATGTATTTGTTTGTACCTCTGTCCCTTAAAACAAACTGGCAGTGCCCTACAACAAAAAATAAAACATTGACAAAATAGGAATAAAGAGAGAAGAAGGGAATTAAAAGAATAAAAGCAAATATGCCACCCTTAAGTATTCAATATGATTTCTGTGAATGAGCATGTAAGTCTGACTTTATGATACCTGTCACCATATAAACAGTATCAACAAAAGCAGTCACCTAGAAGAGCACAGTAAGTTCAAGGAAGACCAAGGGATTCAATGTGAGGTTGGAAAATAGGGAAAGGCTATGAAAAATAAAGCTATTCAGAATCCTTCTGCATTTCTACCTTGTACACAATCTTCTACTCTCCCAAAACACCTATTCCAAACTTTCCTATTTCCATTTTTTAAATGGAAAATTCTTTGATATTTCTCCCAATGAGAGATGAGATCTATGTTTTCTCTCCTTGAATATGGACACCTTGACCAATAGAACGCAGTAGGAGTGATGCTGTGCCAGCTTCCAGAGCCAGGGCTTAGAAACTGCCAGTTTCCACTTCCTGGGCCACTCACTCTTGGAAGCCAGCCACCATACTGTGAGGAAGTCCAGGCACATGGAATGGGCCCATGTAGGTGTTCCAGTTTGCAGATCCAGCTGAGATCTCAGCAAAAAGCCGGTATCGACTGTCAGACATGTAAATGAAGAATCTTCTAGATGATAACAGCCCCCAGCCACCAGGTTACCCCCAGCCTTCATGTCTTTCTGGTTGAAGCCCCAAACATCATAGAAACAAGTTATCCCCACTGTGCTCTGTCCAAATTCCTGATTCATGAAGTCTAGGAATGCAGTAAAATGATTAAACCACTAAATTTTGAGGTGGTTTGTTATGAAGTGCTAAATAACTGGAATACTTCCCTATATTTCCTTAGTCTCTTGAATCTTCCTGCTAACACCCCTCTCCCCAAATACATACACAGATTCAGAGGAACAAGGAACTTCTTTTCTCACTCTCAGGAAATAGTTTTATTTCCTAATTTATATGAAAATAAAAACATCAAATTAGAACCCTCTCAGTCTACTTCTACCAAACACATCACATGACCTACAGCTGTAGCCATACTTCTATTACAACAGAAAAGCTCCTTTCTAAGGTAATCTGAGAGGCCTGTGGGAGGGTGGAGGGTGGAGATTCAAAGCATAGCCCTCTCAGAAAACTTACGTTATCATGAATTCAACCTTTTCCTCCTAATTGAATCCTTCCCATTCTTATTTAAATATGTCCAACTAGTTCTCTTTAAAACAAACCAACCTCCTGTCTAGCTTCTGCCCTCTCTCTTCTTCACAGAGCTATATATACTAACCATCTCCCTTTTATCTTTTCTCACTTTCCAGGCATCTCTAATCTGGCTTCTGCCCCGTTATTCCTTTTAAATAATTCTCACTAATGTCACAAGAGACTTTCACTTCACTAAATCCAGTGAATATTTTGGACTTCTTACTTGACGTCTTCAGCTGCACACAACAATGCTGAGCATTTCCTCTGTCTCAGTCCATTCAGGCTTCTACAACAGAATATCATAGACTGGGTGGTTTAAACAACAGACAGTTATTTCTCACAGTTCTGGAGGCTGGAAAGTCCAGGATCAAGGCATCAACAGAACTGGTATTTGGTGAGAACCTGCTTCCTGGTTTGCAGATGGCTGTATTCTCATTGGGTTCTCACATGATGGGGAGGGCAAGAGAGCCCTCTGGGGTCTCTCTTATAAGGGCACTAATCCCATTCATGAGGGCTCCATCCTCATAACCTAGTGACTTCCAAAGTCCTCACTTCCTAATACTGTCACATTGGGAGTTAGGATTTCAATATAAGAATTTGAGGGGGAGACAAACATTCAGTCCTTAACACCCTCTTTCTTGAAACATTGTCTTCCACTCCTGGTTTTCCCCCTACTACTCTGGCCGCTCCTTCTCAGTCATGTTTGCTGGCTCAATCTCCTCTATGTAGCCATTAAATTTTGGAGTTCCTCAAGAGAGGAACTCTCCTCAAGGAGAATCCAAGAGGCCTCTCTCCTTCTCACTATATACTCTTTTCCTGGGGCAATCTTATCCACAACCTTAGTTTAATTACCATATAAAATTATAAATTCACATCTTTAGCCCAGACCTCTGCTGTAAGGTATAAACACATATATCCAACTGCCTATTTAACATCTATCTTCCCTCTTAAACCTGGTCCTTTTCTGACACTCCCTGTCTCAGTGACTGGTACCACCATCTGTTCAACTATACAAGCCCAGAAATCTAGCAATTATCCATAATACCTCCCATCCTCCCCCATATTCAATTTCTCACTAGATCCTGTCTATTTTACCTACTAAATATTCCTCATAGCCTTTCTTTTTAATCCACCACTGCTCCTCTCCAAACACCTGATCCTTTCCCCAGAGCCAGAGTGATTTTTCAATGTAAATATGATGAATTCTGTATAAAACACCTCAATTGGCTTTCAATAACTCTTAATAGAAAGAGCAAAATCTTAACATGGTTTGCAGGCCCTGCATGGTCTATCCTGTATCTGCTTGTTAAACCTTAATGCTACTTTCTCTCTTCTACTAGAACCATCCTGATGTTTAGTTCCTTGAACTTTCTGTCCCTTATTACCACAGGCCTTTATTCAGATTTATACCCTCTGCCCAGAACTCTCTTCAGCTTCCCCTCCAAACCAACACCATTTAGTTAATCCCTACTTAATAGAATATGAGCTCTAATAGGCAGGAACCTTATCCATTTTACTTGTTATTGTACTACTAATACCTAGCATAGTGCCCAGTATTTAATAGATGCCTAAAAAATATCTGTCAGATGTACAAATATGTATGTTTGATCTGCTGGCAAAACATCTATATGGCAATATATATCAGGCAGTCTGAAATGCAAGATGATGCCCAAGAGAGAAGTCAGAGCCAGAGAAATAGATTTGGTGATCATCCTCATAGACTTGATATCTGAAAAAGGGGAAATGAACATGATCCCCCAGGGAAAGTATGGAATAAGAATAGAAGAGAGTCAAGAACTGACCCTTGAGAATTATTTCCATTGAAGGGGTGGGCAGAAAGGCCAGCAAAGAGACACAAGGGCAAAGTAATACAAGAGGGGAAGTGAAAAGTTTTAGGAAAGAAAGGGTAGTCAGGAGGGTCAAACACTTTGAAGAAGCACAAAATATGTGAGTGCTAAGGTATTGGACTTGGAAATTAGGAGATTATTATTTATTGTAGGAGGCTGGGGACTAAGTAATGAGTGCCAATGAGACGTCCTCATGAGAGTCCTGGGCAAGGAATATTGACACACACACAAAAATAATCTAACATTCTGTTTAAAGCTACATGCTATGCTTATCTTTTGCTATAAAGTTAAACTCTGCCATTGTTCCCATATCTTCTTCAGCAAAATGTTAATAAACACAAGTTCCTTGTATAAGTGGCACATGGGGGTCTAGGAGAGGAAAAACATTTTTTTCCCTCCACCCTCGTAGGTTCTCCATCTGGAGCCCTGTAAATTAGAATGATAAACGACAGATTAACAGGAGAGAAATAAACAGAGGTTTATTAACATGTGCATCAAGCATACACATGGGAGTGCTCAGAAATGGATGGTTAGAACTTGGGTTTATACAGCATCTTAACAAAAGAACAATAAATTTTTAGAGAAGTGATAAGACAAAGGAAAAGGACTTTGAGATTCTAAGGTGGCAAGTTGTGGGAAGGTAAATACATGGGGAAACTAATAGAAGATAAGGACTAGTTTTAGCGAATGTTGTTATATAGATTCCTCTGGTGCCATCTATGGACTGACAAGGGTCTAGCATTGTCTCCAGTGATTAACTTTTGTCATTTCTGGTGGGGGATGGGGAGGGGACAACTTTACAGATTTATGTTCTACTTTTAGCCAGATAGAGGGAGGGCAGAGAGCTTTTCTTGTATCTGCTTCTCAATTGCCTTAAAGTAATCCTTATGCCAAAATGGCATGTTTGCGGGTAGCATATTCTACGACCCTTCAGGGGAAATAAAATAAAGAGGCTGTATTTGTTAGGGTGAGAACTAAGCTGCTATAATGAAGAATCCAATAGTATATTGGCTTAAAGAGCAACAAGTTCATTTTGTTCTTATATAATACTCCCAATGTACGCAGTCCAGTGTGGGGAGAATCATTTGTGATGTGGTTTTCTTCAATCTTGTTGTTCCATCATTCCTTAGGCCATTGTCACCATCTGCACAAAGTTAAATCCACCTTCAAACTAGATTCCAGTAAATGGGAAGGAGAAACAGCATAGAGGAGATCCTGACCAAAAATGGTTCATATTCTTTTGGTTACATGGTCATTGTTAACTGCCCGTAAGCCAGGTACCTGAGGGTTATTGTAGATGTTCGATAAGAACATGATTGCCTTTTGACTTTGTTCCCAACACAAACAAAGATGAATCTTGTCATTTTGCTGTTTTCTTGTTTAATTTGAGGGGTGACTGGGGTCTGGAGGATTCGTGAATTTGTTTTGCAGAAGAAAGAGAATGCTTTCAGGGAGGTTGCAATCACCAGATGGCTGGCCCCCAGCAGGTGTTGTAAATTGCCCAGGGGCTTATCAGGAGTGACTCCCTTGTTTCTCCAAAGCTTCTTCTGTCAAACCCCTTAGGTTTATAAAACCCCCCTGCTTTTTGCTCTGGTTAAGGCAGATTTGAATGAACGCATGCTCCCATCTTCTTGTCTTGGCCAACTCTAATGGGACTCTGGGGATCAGAACTGGTCACCTCAAGATGTGTCTCTTTATTCTCACTGAAAGAGGCTTTGACTGTCCCCACCCCCACTAACTGTCTAAAGGGATTTGGGATGGAAGGCCTGTACCCTGGACGGCCTGTCACCGTGGATAACTCAGGGTACTGATAGACTGGGAGGGTCTTTGCTACACCCATTCTTATCAAAGTTCTGTTTATCATACATTTACATTTGTAAGGAGAATCTCCATTTGTAAAGGTATCTCCTTCTTTGTACTGGGAAGAGGGGCTGATGACCTCATCTCTAGAAACTTGTTAGTGTGAAAGGCGAGGCCTTAAATCTGCATAATAACCTTACTGTGCTTTTCTGGTAATCTCCCATAGCTGACCCAATCCCCAATATCCTCGTGTGTCTATTTAAGAAGAGAACCTCCACGATTTTGTCGAGAGATACTCAGTTTCCCCGAGTCTCTCCCATGTATACATGTTATAAAGCTTTGTTTGATTTTCTCCTGCTATTCAGCCTCATGTCAATTTAATTTGTAGCTCAGCCAGAAAGGACCCAGAGTGGGTAGAGAATGCTCTTCAGGGACTTTCTCCATCTCCACGCTTTGATGTCTCTGTGTTTGGTTTGCTGCTCATTGGCCACACGAATTTGAGATTAAGAGGTTTGGTATCACAATGAAGGCTGGGAAATGTGATCTAACAGGCTAGCCATGAACTCAATCGTACCTGTATTACTATGGAGAAATGCATAATGGGTATTGGCAGAGAGCTGGTAGTCTCTGCCAGAGCCCACCTCTCTGAACATCTGCATTTCTATGTGCATCTTACTTCCCACAAGTAGAACACACTCTTTCCTCAAAGGAGAAACCCAAAATCCCATCCAGTTACTGAATCCAGCTCAAAGTCCAGAAACTATAGGTAATGTTCTTATGGGACCTTTGTAGTTCAGGTGCCTATAAACTAAAAGATTTTTTTAATTTGCCCAGTCTCCTTGCCTCACCCTACTCCCACACCCAATATGAATGATGGAGCAGAAACAAGATAGCTACAATAAAACTCCCACTTGGAAAAGGGAAGAATAGGAAACACACAAAGATCACTAGTGCATAGGAATTATCAAATCCTGTTAGGCAGAAAATCATAGAACTTTACCTGGCAGTGAAATAAGTTGTCTGGTTAGCCCTATTTGCTTTCTGGAAATAACTCCCAATTTTCCACTATAGGAGGTTCTTTCTTGTCCATTACCACCAGAGTCAAGTCTAGAGTAGGTGTTAGAAAGTATGCCCTACAGAGAAACTAGTTTGGGGTTGAAAAACAACAAGCTTTTATAAGCTAGGCTTGTCATTTCTTTGGCAATGCCATCCTTGCAAAATCTTAGTAGGCTTCTGGTGTATTTTTTATAGATGTTCCATGTATCAGTATCCACACCCAACATTCTTTTCCAGCCATTTCTTTAACCTGTTATATTTCTTAGTCTCTGAGCTCAACTCTGGCCTCTCTTCTTCATTTTAATGAAGGTTACCTCGAGGCCATGTGAAATAATAGGTTTGGATAGGAAAGCCACACCCAGGGACTTTGCTCCCTTTGTTTTACAGAAAAATTTTAATGAGTCTTTGAGAAAAACTTACAGGGGTTCAAAAGTCATTGGCCTTTCTAACCTTATGAGGCTCCAAATATATGGACTTTTTCCATTCCCTTACATCTCTGATTACAAACTGGCTAATTCTTGCCTGAGCTTGACTCTTTATTGAATTCCTTGCTAAAATTTTCCTAGAGAATCCAAAACTTACTCATATTCTGTTCTTTCCAACCACTTCCCTTAAAGCAGATAGTGTGTCTTCCTGGTAAAAATTTTAGCAGATATTTTGCCAAGATGTAAACAAATATCATGTTTCCAGCCTGCACTATCTGGTTTCTCACTGTTTCACTGTTGTCAAACAATGTATAATTAATTGGCATGAAGGCTACATTGCTTTTACAGAGACCCTAAAATACAGTAGGTTGGAGAACAGTGAAGATTATTTCCCTGTCGGGTAATAGTGCCAGTTGAGCAGGGCACCCTCCTCTACATGGTCATTCATGGACCCAGATTCCTTTAATCTTATTGCTCCACCTAGGGCTTCGTTGTCACCTATTTGATCAAAGCTGAGACTTGGCCATAACCTGGTTCCAAAATCTGGAATCCCTCCTATTCCTCTGACTAAACCTTAGTCATATTACAAGGGTTCTCTGTCATATGTAGATGGAGCAAGAGGTACTGAACAAATGGAAAATTCTCATTCACTGCACATCGCTTTTCCCAAGCTGCAGACCAAACCTCTTTTACTCATAAGATAAGAGTTGTCCAAATTGATTCCTACAGCTGGCCTCTCAGAGAAGGAGTTGGCTTTCTGCAAAGCTCGTGGAATCCAGCTATGGCCCTGTGTTGAAGGCAATCATCTCATCAATGACACACTTGGACCCCAGCCCCTCAACTGTGCCAGCAGAGAGCAGGTGTTTCCCCAACCATAAAAGCCAATGTGGCAAATCCTGTAGCTATCTTGTCACATTATACAGCTGCTATTATAGGTCTTGAACACCAGGCCCCTGACCATACCAAAGAAAAGGCTAGTGCTTCTCCAATCATAAACATTGAATTCTCAAGAGAGGGTTGGATCCAAGATTCCGCTTCATCATATTGCTGTTATATGAGTGCCCTGATCACAACAGGGCAGGAGCTGGTGCTTCCCTAATCATGCAGCTTAACAAGCCTGAGACCAAAGGTTGAGGTCTCTCCCCCATCCTGTCCTGCTAAATCTCTTTGCACTGTCCTAGAACACAGTGTGCAATGGTGGACATGCATGCCTGTTACTGCCCTGTCTCCTTGAGTCTTGCCCAGTGCATACTGCTCCATCAGCTGAAGTGGGTCTGCTTCTTGGCTGTTTGCCCCCTAGCGAGCTCAGACGTGGGCTTTGTCTCTAAAGGAAGGTTCAAGATCTTTTTATTTAAGTACTAGAGGAGAAGGTCATTCACAGAAATTTGGAGGACAGAAGACACATGGGAGGCTGATATTTGGGCTACACCAAATATCAAGCACAGCTAGATGATTTTTTTCCCCAAAAGGCTAGTGATAGAAGAATTAAGCCCTTCATCATAACAAGACACTGCATGCAGTAGTTAGAGAAAGTTGAAATCTGAACACAGTGATATATCATTACAGTTTTGCTATTTTAAAAAATGCTGTAATCTCTTTCAAATAGGCAATATCAATTCTTCTCTCAAATAGACTTTTTGAAATCTGCTAACTTAAGTTTTTAAATTCACTTTCCCCTGATATGGTGAGTTTCACAAGGTTTATCCTCCTCTACCTGTGCATTATGAAGCCCTTTGTCTCCTGTTGGTGACAAAGCAACTCTCAGAATGCATCTTAGGTTGTACCTGTACCTAAAGGAAAGCCTGTCATTTTGATGTGTGAAGGAACTGGGATGTGATATTCTCCCAGTTACGGGCTAGTGAGCAGTCCTTTTTTCCTCGCCGCAGTGCAACTCTTAGTAAATGATAAAGTCTTATTTGAAATGAATCCATTTTCTTAATTTCTGCCAAACTAGTGATTGCTAATTATGTCCCTCTGCAAAGCTCTCTGGTCAATGCAGACATCAGACACTCATAATCCCCTTAGCATTGAATTCTATGAGCCACCTGAGCTACTTATTCCAGTCCATCTGCACAAATTCGGTTCTGGAAACTGAGTAAATGAAACAAGAATAACATTAGCTTAAAAGATGAGATATGAATATGGAATTGGCACAGCAATTACAAAGTTTTATTGTAAAGAATGAATGAGACAGAAATCACATTAGAAATTTAGAGAATCAGACTACAATGGAGAAATGGAACAGAAGGGGCAGATGTATTCATGTTATTCTTGTCTATTAATTTGCACACTATGTCATTTTTTAAAAGATTTTAACCCCAAACTGAATTTCCTGCAAAGAAATTAAACATTATAAGTTCTGTTTAACTAAGGATAATTAATAAGTTATATTAGTAGCTATATACCCCATAACAATGGTCCACTAAAATTATGCCTTTTTTTTAAATCACCAACAGCCGTATACTTCCACCCCATTCCAACAGGCAGCTCATAATCACGATCTCTGAATTTGTATTACATTTGCAAGACTAATGATAGCAAGGAAGCAAGAATATCACCTCTGCTATCTCTGATTTGGAGTAATACTTTGGAAGCTTTCTGAGAGCAGGAAACGTGTCTGCTTGTCCCCCAAGTCTAGTGCCCTGGCACAAGGCAGACAATGAGTATTTGTGAATTTGGTGAATAAATAATGTCTTAAAATATCAGCCCTTGTATATGCAGAGCTTTTGCAATCACTTCAATCTCAGCCTAGATCTTTCTAATCAAGCAACAGAAAGACCAAGTTCTTTCGTTTGTAGTTTAGAAGTACAACATATCTGTTTTCATAGTACTCAGTTTTCATCTGTCATGATCACAGGGACCAGATGGCTACCTCCTCTAAAACACTTGCATCCCAAGGAGGAGAGCATGACAGAATGTGAAACTGGCAACATTTGCTGTAAGTTCTTCATAATTCTGAAATGAAGGCCTTCCGTTCATTTTATACTTTTTGGAGCATGCTCACTCTAAATATGGCCCATAAGATGAACACTTATGTAATCAGGAGACTTTTGAGGCAGAGAAAATTCTCCAAGTTTCCCAGTGGTGTTTTAAGATATTCTCAGAGGGCTATCAGTGCTGACACACAGATAAGTATCCATTTCTCTGCTATAGGGCTCCCCATGCCTACCAAGAAAGGACGCTTTGGATACTGCCTTATTTAAAGACCAGAATAACTGAGGTAGGCTATATTTTCCCCACTTGACAAACAGTATTCATATGCCCAGCTGCAAAGGGAAGTGAGTGAAATGAAGCCAAGGGTTTCAAGTACATGTACACTATCTCCTCGGCTTACTCCATAGCAGTGTATCTCATCTGTGAACGTGGAAAAGCTGTTTTGGAAGAGGCAGTTCAAACCCTATTACTGGTCAGTTCAGAATCCCCACTTTCTTGCAAAGGATCCCATCATATTTCAGGTCAGTTTCAAGACTAGAAACAGAATGTGATTTCAGTATTTCACCATGTCTGTCTACAAATGTGATGAACTGATCTTGAGTTTGTATCGCTGACAAGGCCCTGTTTGCCGAGGCTGTGTGGAGCCTTCAGGTCTTCAGATAGTTTGTGTCTCTCTATCCTGTGGTTGTCCACCTTCAGTTCCTTGAGTTTTTTGCGGTGTTCACAGATGCTGGAAACTGCTGTGACTTGCAGGTGAAATTTAAAAGCAGTTTTATATCTGCTTCAGAGTGAATCACAAAGGACTATGACTCACTGATGGGGGGTCCCAGCTACTTTGAACCAAATATATATTTGAGGTTCTTTTGGAGAGTGTGTGTGTATTTAAGGAAGTTCAGTGGGTGGGGGTTGATGTTTGTCAAAATAATTTGAGTAGATTTTTCACAAATGGTGGCTGATACTCTGTCAGAGTGGTAGACAGTGGCAAACTTACGAAACAATGGCAAATCAAAGAAAAGAGCTGTAAAATAAACAATGAAGGGTGGAGGAAAATCAGGATGAAGTATGAGACCCTCACTGATAGTAAAAGCAAATCAGATACAATAATATAGCTCATTTCTTTAGCCCTTGTAGTGAAATTAAAATTTCAGCACAAACACATTAAGAATTGTCCATTTTGGTCAGCTTAACTTTTTGTTCTTTTTTCTATTTTGTTTTCAGTTATTGTCTCTGTTAAACTATCCATGGGTATAAGATGGATGGATGGATGGATAGATGATACGTAGATAGATATAGATAGATAGATAGATAGATAGATAGATAGATAGATAGATAGATTTAATGTATATATTTTTTAAATCATGAAAATTGAGCTTAAAAATTAATGTGCAAACAGGTGTGTGTATATGTGTGTCTATATAAATATATACATGTATATGTGTGTATTTATACATATATATATACATACATACATATATAAAATATTATTTGTCCTTTCTTTGTTACCTAGATAATTTACAGGTCTTCTGCAAAATAAATATTTCTCCTCACCTCAGGTTTAGTTCTGGATAATTTAAAATGTCACTGTGGGATTGAACAGCAGTGAAAATAAAAGTCTTTAATAGTCAACAACAGTCTTCAGTAAAATAACCCAATATCTATCCTTGGTTAATCCCACCTTAAATCAGTACAGCCATCACCTACGTGTCCTCAAGGGGAACAAAACCAATATGACTTCATTCATTCATCATTAAGAAAATATATTAAGCTTCTACTCTATCCCAGACACATGGTAGTAACAGCAAACATTTCTATACTGCTTTAAACTTTCTCAAACAATTTTCCCTACATGTGATGTCAGGCAATCATCTTAACATACTTGTGAAGTAGATATTATTGTTATTCTTATTCCATTTTTAGAAATGAGGAAAATTGAATCTCAGAGATGTTGTCTCACTAAGGTCACATGGCATTTGAATGGCAGATCCAAGACTCAGGTCTGTGGTTACTAATGGCAGAGCCCATGGGTTTTCCACAATACAAAGTGGATGATCCAAGATTCAAAGTAAAAATAAATGAATAGATTATCATGAGGAAAACACTGGAAAGTCTTCTTTGAGCAACTTTGTTCTAGGAATGGTAATCTTTTTTATACGCTTCTTTGGCAGTTGGCCTGGTAATGGTAAAGAATTTGCTTTGAGGTAATGATTAAGTTGTGTATCAGGGAAATTGTTCAAAAATTGAATATAATCAGTTTTGTAAATTAAAAGGGAGATAGGGTGGGTGTAGTAAGCACCAGGAAATTATATAATATCTAACAGTGTTTAATTAGCTTTTTAAAAATGTGTTGCCAGGAAGCAATGATTGTCTTTAAAATGCTTGAATTGGATTTACTGTAAAAGTTATCATTTGAAATAAGTAAAAGTGATCTGTTCCTTTTGTAACTTTTATGAGCAACATCTGTTGCCAAGAAATAAGGAGTGGGTAAGTAGCTCAAAGCTCCTGTGAGAGGGGTCACTTTGGTCAAGGAAAACAGGGAGACAAAGTTTTTCTTCTGTGGGAATTACATGCTGGTAGAAAATAAACAAATATAAAAAAATATCATGTAAGGGAGTGATAAGTGCTAAGAAGATGAAAAAAAGCAGAGTGAGGAGACAGAATGATACTGGGTGCTATTTTGGATAGGGTGGTTAGGAAATGCATCTGAGGAAGGAACTGTTCAATAAAGACCACAAGAAAATTAAAAAAACAAAGCATTAAAAATATATGGGGGAAGTGCATTCTAAGCTGAGGGAAAAGCAACTTCAAAGACCCTGAAGTGGGAAAGTCCTTGGCATGTTCCAAGAAACAGGAAGGCCAGTGTGGTGGGAGCAGAGTGAGTAAGGAGAAGAAGATAGAAGTTGAAGAGTTATGATCATGGAGAGCATTTTAGCTCAAGGGGTGGAATTTTATTTCACTATGAGTGCATTAGTCAAAGTTCTTCAAAGAAACAGAACCAATAGGAGAAAAAAATATATATGTACACATATGTATATATATGTACATATATATATATGTACATATATAAAGCGAGAGAGAGAGAGATTATAGAAAATGGCTCGTGTGATTATGAGACTGACAAGTCCCTAGATCTGCAGCCAGCAAGCTGGAGACCCAGGAGAGCCAATGGTGTTGTTACAGTCCAAATTTGAAGGGCTGAGAACCAGGAGAGCTGATGGTGTAGTTTGAGTTCAAAGGCCAGTAGGTTTGAGACCCAGGAAGAGCTGATGTTTCAGATCAAGTCTAAAGGTAGGAAAAAGTGAATGTCTCAGCTGGAGTCACTCAAGCAGGAGGAATTTCCTCCTACTTGTGAAAGGGTCAGCCTTTTTGTTTGTCAGACCTTCAACTAATTAATTGGGGCCCACCTACGTTAGGGAAGGCAATCTGCTTCACTCAGTCTAATGATTCAAATGTTAATCTCATCCAGAAATACCCACACAAACACACCCAGAACATTTGACCAAATGTCTGGGTACCCCATGGCAATTTTACATTGACACATAAAATTAACTATCACGAGGCCAACCTTTGTCAAATGGCACCCATATGCATCTCCTTAAACCACACTTAATCTCAAAATAAAGACACTAACAAGATCATAATTCTGCCTAACATGATACAAGCATCTTGTATGCAACTGAAACTGCATTACTCACTTCCCCAGAAGAGGAGGTAAAGTCATTGAGTGAGTTTACTCTTCTCCTTGATCTCCTGTAACTTAAATACTATGACCTAAATTTAACAGTGCTTAAATACTATGATATAAAGTCAATACTTCTTATGTTACGTGATAAGGGAATAAGAAAGGGAAGAAAACAGAGATATTTTATACACACACACATATTTATAACAAAATAAGTAGGAAATACTCATGATAATTAGAGTCTTCATTTCTGTAAGTGGTTACATAGTTGTAGCTGCTATTTATAAGCACCTTTTTCCACTACCCATTCTGTATTCCCATTGCCTTCAGCAAGCACCTCAGTTGGTCGTGGTTCTTTACCTAGTGGGGTGACACAAACCTTCATTCCTGGAGGGTCTAGGCCATTAATAGTCCCACCTGGATTGGGTTGTGGAGTTTTCCATTGACCTTAATCACAGGGCATGGTAATACTAAGAGATGCCCTAAGGAATCTCCTGTATTCCAGAAATACTCTTCCTTGCATACGCTGTTGTGGAGTTGTAGCCCAATTTCCCCTTGGTAGTCAGGATCAATCACCCCAGCTGGCACAGTAACTCTCTTTGTTGCCTGTTGATTCAGAGGTATAAGGAGGCCAAAGTGGCCAGGCTGCAGTTTTAACTTCTGGTTCAATAAAATCATTGTTGTATCTCCTGGTGGAAGCATTCTTCCCTTTGGAACTAAGATCTCTAGGCCAGAAGGATATAAAGTCATAAGAACAAGAAGCAAAAATTTTGCTAGTGGGTCACTAGGGGTAATAGTGAGTAGTGCCACTCTCATTTCCACCTCTTAATTCCTGGACCTGTGGATTCTGGTTATAGGAGAAACAACACTGTATACTGGGCACTGATTCAGAGCATATACAGCCTTCTGGAGAACTTTGCCCCAACCTTGCAAGGTACTGCCACCTAGCTGGCACTGTAACTGAGTCTTCGAAAGGCCATTCCTTCAGCTGTTTCAGGATAATGGGGAACATGGCAAGACCAGTGAATTTCATGAGCATGGGCCCATTGCTGCCCTGTATTTGCTTTGAAGTGAGTTCCTTGATCAGAAACAATGCTGTTTCAAATGCTGTTCAACCAAATGTCGGGGCCTCCCATGGCAGTTGGGGAGAGAATAGACCAGAGGAAAGTAAGAATAAAATCAAGGAGATTACTGCAGGAAAGAGATGATGGCTTGGACTAGATGGTGGTGGGGAGATGGAGAGGATGTATTTTGAAGCCAGAGTCTATCAGATGTGATGCTGGGTTGTATGTGAGACATGAGAGAAAGAAGGGAGTCCATTCCAAGTTTTCAGAATTATGGAATTAACTGGTGAATGATGATGGCATTTACTAATATATGGACCACTGAGGGGGAAAGAGATTTGGGAAGGAAAATGAAGAGTTTGGTATTGGGTATGTAATAATGAAGATTTCCATTAGAAATCAAGTAGAGATATAGAATGGGCAGTCGGATTTATCAGTTTAGAGATCCAGAAAGACTTCTAGGCTGGGAAGGTAAACTTGGGAATTTTCAGCATATATATATGTCTTTTAAACTGCAGAACTGTATGAAATTGGTTAGGAGAAAATAAAGGTGGAAAAGAAAAGAAGAGTCTCGGGACTGAGCCTGTGAGCACTCCAACATTCAAAGGTGAGAAAGAGGAGGAGGGGTCAGCAAAGGAAGCTGAGAAGGAGCACCCAGGGAGGGAAGAAGAAAAGTAAGAAATGCAGCCCTGGGAGCCAGGTGGACAGTGTTCAAAGAGAGAACAGCAACCAGATCAAATGCTGCTGAACATTCAAGTAAGATGACTGAGCGGTGACCATTAGAAGAGCTATGTGACATTGTTGCTGACATTGACAACAGCTGTGGACTGGTGCACTTGAATGTCTGAGAGAAGTGGTTCAAGAAACTATGCGGTGGAGAAGTAGAGGCAGAGAGTATGGGGCATCTCTTTCCAGTTCTACCTTAAGGGGAGCAGAAAATTCAAGCAGTAATTAGAAGGTAGTGTAAAGTCAAGAAAGGGGTTTTTTTTGTTGCTGTTGTTTATTTAAAGATGAAAGATAGTATATCATATTTGTATGCTGATGAGAATGATCCAATAGAGAGAAGGAAAATAATAATAGACAGAGAAAGGAGAATTTTAGGAATTTAGTCCTTCAGTAGATGAGAGAGGATGGAATATGGAGCCACAGTAAAGAAACTGGCTTTAGATCAGAGCAGGGGCCATTCCCCCATCATATGTGAAAGGAAAGCAGAGAATATAGACAGTTGCATATAAGGTGGATTGATTTGGTAACTGTAACTTGACTGTAACTGTAACCGTAACTTGTAAAATTGAAAGGAAGTAGAGATTTTCTTCTGATTGCTTCTGTTTTCTCAGTTGCAATAGAAAGCAAAGTCTCAGCTGAAATATTTTAGTGAAGGAATGTGAGGTAAGTGAGAGAGTGAACTGACAGGGGATATGTTGCAAGACTGACAGGCAGTGCTGGGGACTACTTGAGATTTGGTGTCACAAATTTAGAGTAAGACTAGTTCAGTTGTCTTGGCTGTAGACATTAGGGGAAAGCTAGATTTAACCAGGTTCAGAGGTTTGCCAGAAAGCACAAGAATAATGGAGAGATATAAGGGATTTAGAGGTATATGCAAGGGAGTAATTACAATGATGAACCCTAGACTCTGAGCTGGGTAAGTGAAAAGGTGATAGAGTCAATTAAGTGGAAGTACCAGTGGAGTCAAAGATTTATTGAAAAGGAGGTCCTAAAGGAAATAAGCTATAAATGTAAGAGATAGCATTCAAAGAATAGGATTCTTGAAACTAAAATTTTGGAGATTGTAGAACTATGGGCAATTACAACGATATGACCATTAACATAGGTGGCTGAGGTGGAATGGAGGGCAAGTCATTGCAAGTGTGGAGGTCAAGGAACAGAGAAGTCAGGGTATGGATGGATTATCTATGAGGATACTGATTACCAGAATGATGACCATAGTCATTAATGGGGAGAACGACAGTGAGCCAGATGCTAAGATCTTCAGTAAGAGGGCCAGGGGTAACCAGGAGAATGGTAGATAATTGCAATGTGAAGGGGTAGATGTAGAGCTAATCCAGTAGCATGTGCTTCAAAAGATCTGGAATGTTTAGGAGATACGATGAACAATGGTTTGGAAGGCAATGGAGAGCCAGGAACTACCTGCACCACCTCTAGGCCCAGTCTGAGCAGAGAGCATGAGAAAGGGACCACCATTTGAGAGGCCTCTAAAGAAGCTGGGCCTTCAGAGGGCAGCCAGGTCTCAGTCAGAGCAGCACTGTGCTAGAGCAACACAATGTAAGACACATATGCCATTTAAATTTTCTACTAGCCATGTTTTTTTAAATGGTAAAAGGAAATGGGTAAACTTAATTTAAAAAATCTATTTTATTTAACCCAATATAGTTAAAATATTATCACGAGAAATTATGGATGCTAGGAGGAAGTGATACACTTTTAAAGTGCTAAAGGAAAAGAACTGTCAACACAAAATCCTATACCCATCTAAATATCTTTCAAGATATTTTAAATTCTTTTCTTCATACAAAGTCTTCAAAACCTAGTGTGAGTATTACACTGACAGCACATCTCTGTTTGGACTAGCCACATTCAAGTACTCAATGGCCACATGTGGGTATAGCCTCTGTGTCAGACAGCTCAGAGTTATAGCAAGAAGGTGAAGGAAATGTTCACAGATGCGATTGAAGACAGGAAATTTTATGACAACAGACTCTGAGTTCCAGAGGGCCAGTGGAATGGCCGGGGGTCAGGAATGGGTAGGACTATGTGTCAGATGAGAGAAAGTCCTGATCTTTAGGGGAGTAAGAGTCAGAGTATAAAAGATGACCTTGAAGACTTGGACTTCTGGAATTGACTGAGGTAAGCAGGGACAGTCCTGGAGGGATTTGTCCCTGTGGTCTCCTGTGTGGATGTGGAGAATCAGTTCTCATTATAGCCTCCTTTGGGGGACTAGTCTCTTAGGGAATTCGTAGTGAAAACAAAGGGAGGGTGGAGGTGGGGAGAGATGGATTATCAGAGCCTTTGGATCCTTGTTGTTCTCCCTTGGGTCCTGCCAGGGGTGGTGTTCAGGCTGGAAGAGGGGTCAGAGCCTCTCCACATTCCTGCCCTAGCCTTATTGCCAGCTGTGAAGAGTGAAAATGGAGGAAATATGGGGGATGGTGGGGGACTGACCACAATTTTTTACTTTGAAAAAAAAAACAGTATTTCACTTGAGAAAAATAATACAGAATAGTGAAATCGATTCCCCCCAACTAAAGGATACTGACAGCATAGAAAAAAAGGGAAACAAAATCAACAGAGCAGACAAAAGGAGTGGGGAGAAGGCAGGAAAAGGAAGAAGAGAAGGCGGAGTAAGAAAGGAAGAGGGAAGTCAGAGGGATGGTGATGGACGGGAAGGTTCCTGACGCTCACCATCCCCCCTTGTTTTCAGAGACCCTAAAAAGACCAGCTCTCCCTGGACTGGTGGCCTCTGTCCGGCAGCCCCTTTCACAGTGACTCTCAATGCTAAAGTGCTGAATTCTCCCCAAGTGCTCTGCTTTCCTCAGCACAGTGCCCTACTCTGTGCACACCCATCTAGACAGAATGACCTTTTCTCATGCTGACACTCCAGGTCGTAAGTAGGTCTCCCATTTGGGTCTTGCTTACCCTGCAGAATCACATGTATAAATGACTTATCTCATATGTCCTTGAAATAAATCCCTCCGCAGCATCTGTTTTCCCATCCACATTCTGTCAAAGGAGTGGGGTGGCTCCCCAGCCTCCAGGCACCACTTGACTTAATGCTAAGCTAGGTTGCCTTCTAAGTCATGACTTGCCTACTTCATAAATTCACGTCCAAGGCTCATAACAATAATAATGGTGACATCTCCAAAGTCTTCATTTTACTCCAAACTATTTCTCAAAAGTTTAGAAATGTGGACGTATCCAGCAGCTGTTCTCAAAGAGAAGGTGAAACCAGTGTCCAGCACTAGTTCGGAAGTGAGGCCGAGAGGGTGAGCAGTGGGACAGCCACCTTCGTAGGAAACTCCTCCAGGGCACACGTCCCACTGGCAGGTCTGCATGCTGTGGGAGAGGCATCAGAATCCTCAGGGGAAATTTCCCTGTGATTAAAAACGGCTGCCTCATCCAGTCACATCTTGTAGTGAAACATTATCTCAATCTTGTAAAAAAAAAAAAAGCCTGTGGGAGGGTTTCAGTAGTTAGTCTAATTTTACAATAGCATTTGACACAGTTCAGAGGGAAACAATTGACACTTGTTAAATTGATTCAAGTTGATCTGGCAGCAAACAGAATCACATTCTCCCAGGAAGTCAAACAACCCCATCTCAGGCAGAAGGGGTGTTAGAGTCTGTCATGAGCTCTAGCCTCAGGAACGTGTCCCATCTCCACCACCTCCCTCAGCATTCCCTCCCCAGCACGCACGGACCCCTCGCTGCCAGGACGGGCCCATTTGGCATCCAGGGAGTGGGCTGCCCAGGCAGGGGCTGAGTCACCCTGGCCTGACTCCGCCTTCCATTCAAGGAAGCATATGCCCGGGGAAGTGAAAATGTCTCAGCAAGCAGACTCCCTTTTGCCTGAAGGCATCATTATCTATTTTTGAGTAGCATCTTTTATTCCTCTCCCATTTTTCTCCTTGTGGTTCCAGATCTAGACAGCCTGAGTACAATCCTGGCTCCCCCATTCACTGGCTGAGTGCATTTGGACTCCCTGTGCCTCCTGCTTCCCATCTGTTAAATGGAAATACCAGTAGCACTTCCACAACCCACATTGCTGTGTGGGTTAAAATGTGTAAAGCGTGTAAAAGACTCTCTCTCATTTAGAGTAAGCACCCAGGAAATATTCACTATTTTTATGGAGAAATCTTTGTTATTTGCCAACTAGGGGCCTCAGTCTACTCCTGGTCTATTCCTTACAGCTGCTAAGTGCATCTTTCAGTGTCACATGGTTCTCGCTTACCCACTGTCCCTCCCTGCACACACACAAACACATTCCTCACTCCTACACCTACCACCATCTCCAACCCTTGAAGAATCTAAGTCACAAAGGAAAAATATCCTCCAGCGACACCAGAATGTTGAATCCTTAAAACCATTATTCCTCCCCTCCAATATTTAATCCATGAACAAGGTTGGTTCACTTGGACTTCTTGCCTCAGAGTGAGTATCTGCTGCTGCTGATCCACCGCTTGGGAGTTAAAGGAGAGAATCTTGTACCTTAATTTGTCCAAGAGTTATTGTGCTAAGTCTAACTCTAAAGATCAAGTCGGCAGTCCTTGTCTCTCCAGAAGAGCTTAAAGCAAAAAGAAGCCTTCATAAAGGTCACTGACAGGCCTAAATTCTCATGGTAGGCTTCTTCTGGGTGCCCAGCTATATATATTGAGGATATGTTCCTTTAAATAAAATGGCACTTAACCAAGATAGAACATGGTATCTGAGTTAAAGTTGAGGTGAAAACATTCTTTGCCTTCTTTTTTGGAAAGGTTTCAGGTGCACTCATCCACTACACAAACGTGCAAAGAAATACGACCTGTCATTGTGGGAAAACAGGCCTGAGGCGCTCATCAGTCTTCTATTCCTTTTACTACCTGTTGGAGCTTCTTTCGAGCACAGCAATAGGCAATGCTAGCTCCTCGTAGAGTCAGTTTGGTTCATCTTTAATTGTCATTAGGTCCGTTTTCCCCAGAGTCAGACATCTGCTCATGTCCAAGAACATTTCAAAAAGCCAAAGTAAATAAATAAAATAAACCTTTCTCCATGGCTCGCAAGTGATTTTCCCAGCTATAAAAAGATATTTCAACTGACAGGAAATAGTTTCCTGACTGACACACTGTCTCCTGAGGGGAAGTTTAACTTCTTGTCTCTCCATGTTTCAAGTCAGCTAGAGAATCATCCCACCTTCCTTTGAAGGCCTCCTAACATGCTCTCTCTTGGATAATTAGGTGTTCCAGTCATGAGCACCGTGATATAATCCGAACCTGATGATCCTTTTAAGTAGTCCAGCTTACTGGGAAATCCCCATCTTTATTCCTAATTAGAAATGTTTTTTTAATTAGCTCAGAGAATAAGGCCCAGGTATATTTGGGGATCTTTTTCCCTCTTATAGCTGCTAGTAGTTCAAGAGGCAAAATATTTTTCAATATAAGGTGGTCCATTTCAAAAAGATCCATTTAACTTAACATAGGTATTAGTTTCCTATTGCTGCTATAACAGATTACCACAAATTTAGTGGCTTAACACAAATTTATTCTATTACAGTTCTCTTTTTCTTTCTTTCTTTTTTTTTTTTTTTTGCGAGGAAGACCAGCCCTGAGCTAACATCCATTGCCGGTCCTCCTCCTATTTGCTGAGGAAGACTGGCCCTGGGCTAACATCCGTGCCCATCTTCCTCCACTTTATATGGGACGCCGCCACAGCATGGCTGACAAGAGGTGCATCAGCAGGCGCCCGGGATCCAAACCCTCGAATCCCGGGCTGCCAAAGCACGAATTTAACTGCTGCGCCACCGGGTGGCCCCTCTATTACAGTTCTGAGATCAGAAGTCTAAAATTCATTGTACATTGACAGGGCTGGTTTCCTCTGGAGGGTCCAGGGGAGAATTTGTTCCTTGTCTTTTCCAGCTTGGCATTCCTTGGCTCAGAACCACATCACTCCAAACTCTGCTTCTGCCTTCACATCCATCTTTTTCCTCCTTTGACTTTCTTGTGTCCTCTTATAAATACTCTTGCGATTACATTTAGGGCCCAGCCTGATAATCCAGTATAATCTCCCCATCTCAAGATCTTTATCACCTCTGTAAAGTCCCTTTTGCCTTATAAAGTAACATTCACAGGTTCTGGGGATTGGAAAGTAGATATCTTTAGGGGGCTATTATTCAGCCTAATTAATACATATAGCTTTCATTCATTTTGAACAGTGTGGACCAGCCTGCACTATTTTTTTAAGCAATGTCTTGTTTTATACATTACAATTGAGTCAGTTGATAAAACCAAGTTTTCTCTGTCTTGCAACCTACACTGTTTTAATAGTTAATTTGAAATTCTGTCCTTTACTCTGATTTTCTCCAGTCACTCTCCTCTAGGACCACCAGACCTCCTAACAATATCTCATTCCTTGTCATGCCCAATTGTTTCAATTCACAGAAAACTAACTGTGTTAATCGATCTCTTTTGGTTGCCAGTGTAACAGCTTAAACTGGCTTAATTAATTAAAATAATAATAATAATATATTGGTTCACAAAACTGTCAAGTGCGGGGGTATGGATGAGCTCAGGCACAGAGGGAAGCAAATATTCAGTTATATCTTCAGGAATTTCTTACTTGCTTTGTCTCTGATTTGCTTTCTTCTGGGCTGGCTTTTTCTCAGGCAAAGGCTAATGCTTCTAAGTATTTGAAAATAATGGATACCAGAAGTGCCAGGTTTCCAATCTATCAACTTAGCAACCCTAGCAGAAGACATTGTTTCTTTCCCAAAAGTTTCAGCAAAAATCTCAGAGAGGTTTCTCCTTGACCCAGCTAAGGTCATGAACACATCCCTGACCCAGTTGCTATCACTAATAGGACATGGTGCTCTGATTGGCCAGGCCTGAGTCATATGCTCTCCTTGAAGCCTAGGTGAGCATATGATCCAGGCCACATGATAGAAAGGGAAGGACACCCTCACTCAAATAAAGGTGCAATTAATAGAAGAAGGAGAAATGGATAATGACCAGAAAAAATTAACATGTCCACTACCCCTGTGTCAGACCCAAGAGGCACCCTTTAAATGGAGCATCTAGTAGTATATTTAGACAAAGTCTCTGAGGGCAAAATTACCATTGCTTTCTTAAAGTCAGATCCTTACCTCTGTCCTTGAGCCACAGTGTTAGTGGGTTGTTTGTGGAGTCTCAGATAACACTGGAGTCAGGGGAGAAATGATCTTTTCTCATGCCTACGACTGAATCATGAAAGGACTATTTTCTTACTAAAATGACCAAATACTCTAGGATTGTAAAACCACATCACAAAAATCTGAACCCGTAGTTGGATCTGTCAACTCTGGGGAAATTTAAAGGAAAATAAGTAATTCAGTTTTCCAAAAGGTTCAATGAAAACACGACGTTTAGAGCACTATACTTCCATTTCCAGTAAGACAATGATCAGAGTAACTGATTTTCAAAACTCTCCTGACTAAATGAAGTAAAGAAGGACCAATAAAGTTTTCAATTTCATGGCTTTTAAAGGCTTTTAAAGTTTATTTTTACAGACTAGTCTTTGGATTCTTGAAGTCAAATATCTATTTCTGGGGCCGGCCCGGTGGTATAGCGGTTAAGTTCGCCTGTTCAGCTTTGGCCGCCCAGGGATCACAGGTTCGAATCCTAGGTGCAGACCTACTTAGCACTCATCAAGCCATGTTGAGGCAGCGTCCCACATAGAAGAACTAGAAGGACCTACAACTAGGGTATACAACTATTTACTGGGGTTTTGGGGAGAAAAAAAGAAGAAAAAGAGGAAGATTGGCAACAGATGTTAGCTCAGGGCCAATCTTCCTCAAAAAAAAAAATCTATTTCTAGATAGGGTGTTCTCTCTTCATCCCAGAGTAGAAGAGATATATATTCTTAGTCTGGTTTTAATTTTTCTCCTATTTGGAAAAGATGACCTATAGAAATAGGAAAAAATGATTACATGGATAAAGAAATCTGCAAAATCACAGTTTACACATTTTGTATATTGATATTTGTTATTTCTGTTATTAAATTATAATCTTAGTTTCTTACAATTTCTTTGCTAAATGATTTTAACAGGAAGTATAATCAGACAAGTATATGCTGAATTAAGGAACCAGCCTGCAGGGGGTGCTTCTTACCTGATTTTCCTATTTTGAGTGACAGAATTTTATTGCAATTTTTAATGGGGATCCACTTTGCCTAGTGGGAATAATGAAAGGGGTTGTTTAAATCAGGACATTATGTAAACAACTGAAAAGGTAACAAAAATAATTAAACCTGCATCACAAAATGAGAATTATATACATTATTGTAGTTAACTTGACCACACAGGATGAACAATAAATTATAAACTCTGAGATTTTGATATTCCAATTTCTCCTAGGTGCTGGTCACTTCATGACACAGTTCAAAGTATTTTACTCTTTTCTGATTGAATATCTTCTCTTTTTCTTTTTTGAGTTCTTCTGGTTCTTTCTAATTTTAGAAGTCTCCACTTTCTAGCTTACAGTTGCATCAAGTTGGAATTTTAAATACAAGGCCTTTATTCTTTATCTATAAATTATTAATTAAAGTTTTTCCTTTGAAACATCCTGTAAAATTCCTACATTGACCTGTCCGCCTCTGGGAATGGTCCTTCTCTATCAAGGTCTGTAAAACCCTAGTAAAAGAAGGGGCCCCCTGTAGCCAGGTTTCTGCTCAGAGTTGCATTCACAGACATCCCATCCAGGGAGCAAAATAATTTTAAAAAGAGATTCCAGTCTTTTCTTGTGTATATTGAATAATATTGAAAGAGATCTCATTTTGAATTCACAGAGACACTTCTCAAATGTCTCTTTCTACTCCTCATTTCTCTCCCTCCTTGTAACCACTCAGGATCCCCTCATATGCTAGACCTAAAGCTCTCACTTGAGCCCCTGCCTATGCATCTTCTGATCCTCTCTAGCTCTTTCCCTCTCCCCAGCATCTGTATTATATGTAGAGATTTAGTCTCTCTGAATAAGTTGTTACCCTTTTCTCCTACTGCTCAATAGTCCAGTTTCACAAACTGCAAGACTGGAGACTGGAAAACACAGCCAGACAAGTTAAAACAATCTAGAAAGGGCAAGCAATAGTAAATTCTTTGCAGAGAAAAACAAAATTTTCTGAAGCCAGAGAGACGTAAATGGGGGAAAAGGTCAAGGAATATTATACAGAACTGAAGCACGTCCCTTGTGTTTCTACAACTTGCAGCACTTGCGTTTCAGCCCTCTCTGGCTTTTACCTCTTGTTCAAGCCTGTGTGACTCACATCAGATAAGACAAGGTTAGAAGGGGCTTTACTAAAGTCATCTGCTTTGTTGAAGAAAAAATAACTTCCAAACTGAGTCTAAACTAAAAAGTTTTCCCTATTGCCCAGAAATCATGGATGCCAAGCCAATTTCAAGAAAAATAATTTATGCAACCTTTCTGGACAAGCAATTCAAACGTTTACTGTTTAAGAATTCACAGAGAAGTGATTAAGAGCACAGACTCAAGCTAGCCAGGGTAGGTTCACATTCTAGCTCTCCAGCTTTCTAACTGCAAATTCAGCAAATTGCTTACCTCCCTATGCCTCAGTTTCTTCAAGTGAAAAATGGCAAGAATAATATTACCTACCTTATAGGATTGTGACAAATCAACCTGTCACTAAATGTGACATGCTTAGAACAGTGCCTAGCACACAGAAAAGACTCAATATATATTGGTTATGAACATTCATGTCCATTATCATGTAGGCTACATAGATACATTGATTTGGGATTTTAAAATATTGTCTGCTGGAGTACTTTTAGTATATTCTTAGTGTAGGAAGATTTCTATAGGCTGTAATGCACATAATGCTGTGCAGTTCTAGTTTCACAAAAACTGTTATTTACTTAAACTAGAAAATCATAGTAACTCTCAGAGTCTCTTGCAGCAAAAGACTGCCTCTTCTAAGAGAAAGGCTAACGTACATAGATGTTATGTCCATAAATACCCAGGGTGAACTTTTTGATTGAATTTACTATTTGACAGACATTGTTGTCCAGTGGTCTGCTATTCCCAAATAGCAGAAACTGTTACAGTTCTGGGCTCTGGGCAAATGGTATTTGGTGCTTACATTTCAGTCTGTCCTGGATTGCTCCAGAGCTGTGCTGGGTCAAGAATCAAAGTCTCCATGGTCATGCTGGCCCAGGTTGCCTCCTTAGACTGCTTGACATTACCAGGCTTAGAGCCTCATTCAATTTTTGCCACAGCTTTAGATGCATTTGGTTAACTCTAATTTACTGGTTCTGAAGCTGACTCTATTTTTGGACTTTAATGCTCTTATTGCTCTTGGAAGCGTCTTTAATCTCTTCCCTTGTTTTCTGCTTCAAATTTGGAGTTAGCTTTTTCCCTTTGCTCAAAGCCTTCCATCCTAGGTTATAGCCTCATGGTTGTCTCCTGTCTCCAGTAGAAAGGAACAGAACAGTCATGCATCACTTAACAATGGTGATGTGTTCTCAGAAATGTGTCATTAGGCGATTTTGTCATTGTCCAAACATCATAAAGTGCACTTACACAAACCTAAATGGTATAGCCCGCTGTATACCTAGGCTATATGGTACTAATCTTATGGGACCACTGTAGGATATGTGATCAGTCCTTGCCTGAAACATTGTCATGCAGCACATGACTGCAATATGATGATTTAGTGTTCTTAATTTCAATAAGAAAGGGTTAATATAAGAGTCTTGTATAGGTCCCAGCTCTATCACTAATTATGGGTAGGTCAGTTCACATTTTGAAATCATGGTTTTCTTATCTAAGGTTTGATCCAGCTCTGAAAGTATATGTGTTTCCTGCTCTTTATCTAGGTGAGGATGTTCCTGTCTATTCCTATTTTTCTGAGAGTTTTTATCATGAACAGGTGTTGAATTTTGTCTAATGCTTTTTCAACATTAATTGATATGATCATGTGATTTTTCTGTTTTTGTCTGTTAATATGGTAAAATTTGCTTTATGGCTAAGGATATGGTCTATATTGGCATATGTTCCATGGGTACTTGAAAAGAAAGTATATGTTGTTGTTGGGTAGACTGCTCTATAAATGTTGATTAGACCCTGTTGGTTGAGGATATTCAGTTCTTTTGCATCCTTGCTGAATTTCAGCCTAATTGTTCTATCAGTTGTTGAGAGAGGGGTGTTGAAGTCTCCAACTATAATTTTGGATTTGTCTATTTTTTTCCTTCAGTTTTATTAGTTTTTGCTTCATGTATTTTGAAGGTCTGTTGTGTGGTAGACACCTATTCAGGATTACTATGTCTTCTTAGTGGACTGATCTTTTTATCATTATACAATATCTTTTTCTGTCTCTGGCAATTTTCTTTGCTCTGAATTCTACTTGTCTGATATTAATATAGCTATTCCTGATTTCTTTTGATTGATGTTTGCATGATATAACTTTTTCCATCCTTTTTCTTTCAACCTGCCTATACTGTTATTTTTGAAGTGAGTTTCTTGTAGACAGCATATGGGTAGGGCAGGTTTTTTTAATGCACTCTGCCAATCTTTATTTGGTGTATTTAGGCCATTTACATTTAATGTAATTATTGATGTGTTAGACTTTGTCTGCCATTTGTTTTCTGTTTGTTCTCTCTGTTTTTCATTCTGTGTTTTCTTTTCCTGACTGCCTGTGGGTTACTTGAACATATTTTGTTATTCCATTTTGATTTATCTAGTGTTTTAGAATGTAACTTTTTGTATAGTTTTTTAGTGATTGTTAGGTATTACATTATATGTACATAACTTGTCACCATCTCCTGGTGTCAACACTTTATCAGTTTGAAAGAATTATAGAAACCTTATCTTCCTTTATTCTCCTATTTATACTATAATTGGCCTATGTATTTCTTCTACATACATTAAGAACCATATCTAGCAGTGTTATAACTTTTGCTTCAACTGTCAAACATAATTTAGGAAACCCAGGAGGAGAAGGAAAATGTTTTGTATTTACAACATATTTACTCTTTCCATCATTCTTTCTTCTTTTCAGATGTTGCAAATTTCCTTCTTTCATCATTACCTTTCTGTTTTCGGAACTCTTTTAGCCATTCTTTTAGGATAGGTCTACTGGTGAGAAATCTTTTTAGTTCCTTCATCTGAGAATGCCTTGATTTTCTCTTCATTCATGCAGGATATTTAGCCGAGTATAAGACTTTGTGTTGACTATTCTTTTCTTTCAGCATTTCACAAATGTTATGTCACTTCTTTCTGGCTTCCATGGTTTCTCATGATTAATCTACTGTTATTCAAATTGTTTTTCCTGTATAGTTAAGGTGTCATTTCTCTCTCACTTTTCAGCCATTGTGTCTTCAAATGTTTCTTCAGCTCTGTCTTCTTTCTCCATTCCTTCTGGTACTCTGATGTCAAGAATGTTAAATATTTTGTTATAATTCCACAGGTCCCTGAAGGTCTGTTCACTTTTTTCAATCTACTTCTCTTTGTTATTCAGACTGGGCAATTGTATTGCCCTATCTTCAAGTTCACTGTTTCTTTCCTCCATCCCCTCTATTCTGCTGTTGAGCTCATCCACTGAGTTTTTATTTTGGTTTCATATTTTTTAGTTCTAACCTTTCCATTTCTCTCTTTTTATACCTTCTATTTCTTTGTTGATACTTTCTACTGTTTATTTGTTTCAAGAACATTTGTAATGCTTGTTGAAGCATTTTTATGATGAATTCTTTAATAACTTTATCAGATAAGTCTAATATTTTTGTCATCTTAGTTTTGGCATCTATTCATTGTCTTTTTTTCATTCAGTCTGAGACTTTCTGGTTCTTGGTATGAGTGATTTTCTATTGAAATCTAGACATTATGTAATGAGATTTTGTATTTTATTTAAATCTTCTGTTTTAGCTCATTTCTTCTAAGAAGGGAAAGCAGAAGTGGGGTATGCTGCCTCATTACTGCCGGATGGGGTAGAATTTCAGTTTCCCACTTGACCTTCATTGACATCTAAGGGGAGGTGCTACTCATTACTGTTATATGGGAGTGTGAGTTCCTGCTCCATATTCAGCCTCCACTGCTACCTCCTTGGCTGGGAAGGGTTGAGGGGCCTTGTTACTGCTCACCTCATGGCCTCCACTGACATTGTGAAGGAGGATTGGCCTCATTACTACTGAATGGTGATAAAAGTTCTGACCCTCCAGTAGGTCTCCTCTGAAACCATCCCAACAGGAGGGGCAGGGGCACCTCATTACTGCTGGATGGATGTGAGAATCTACGTGGTCTCCACTGATACTGCCTAAGAGGGATAAAAGTCCCAGCTCCCTGCTCAGCTTTCTCTGACAGTAATCCAGTGGGGGTTTCAAGGGAAGAATGGTCCCACTGCCATTACAGCCTGAGGACAGTGGAAATCTAAGCTTTCCAACTCAGCCTTTGCTGGCATGAGTAGGGTGGAGCTACAGTTTTTTCTGTAGTGTTTTACAGGAGCAGAGCAGTTATTGTCTAACAGTTTTCTGTCTTGCTAGCTGCCCATTTTTGGTTCTTTGGCTAGAGAACAGGCTTGCTTTGTTTGGTCTGCATTCACTGGCATTTCTGGGTTGTCAGCTTCTTTAGCTCCATGCCTGGGATATATGAGGCAAAAAGAAAACCCAGGGAACACATCACTTCTGGTCCTGAGGTCTCTAGCCAGCCCGCCTTTTTCTCTGCTCCTTTCAGACTCATCTTATGTTCGTTTTATATATAATGGCAGTTTTTAGTTGTACTTAGTAGAAGGAATAGGGAAAAGTACATTTATTCCATCTTCCCAGGGGTAGATTTTTTAAAAATGAAACTGTAGTAAGATACTATAAACACCAGAGGTCTCTTCTAACATACTTTTTACTTTTTATTTCTTTTTACTGAAGAAAGGCTAATTTTCAGCATTCTCAAACATAATTCTGAGGGATTAAATTGCTGTTTTAATTTATTTTCAATTCCTAAATATCCAAATTTTCTTAAATTTCATCTTGAAAAAAATCATCCTAGTCAGCTTATTTTATTTTATTTTTTTGTGAGGAAGATTAGCCCTGAGATAACATCCGTTGCCAATCCTCCTCTTTTTGCTGAGGAAGATTGGCCCTGGGCTAACATCCATGCCCATTCGCCTCTACTTTATATGGGATGCTGTCACAGCATGGTTTGACAAGTGGTGTGTTGGTCTGTGCCCAGGATCCAAACCTACGAAATCCCAGGCCACCGAAGTGGAGCACGTGAACTTAACCTCTATGCCACTGGGCCAGCCCCTTATTTTTTTCTGGGGGGTTAGCTTATTTTTGACGTGTTATATTCATTAAAGTCTTTGAAGGAAACACATCACTACCTTCAAAGTCATTACAATCTGAAACTACAAAGTAAAACTTAAGGTTTTGCAATTAGTTTTATTATTCATGTATCTTTCATCAAAAAGCATTCGTTGAAAATCTAAATTGTTCCCACAACCTGAAGAAAAACAATTCACAATAAAATCTTTCTCATTTTAACCAATCTTGGTAGCTGGAGTGGGACAGCAGATGTTAAAACACCTGAATTTCTAAATTTTTATTTACCAAATGTAAACTGAAAAAGAGGTGAATATTGCATCTGGAAAAACTAGAAATTCTTGGGGGCTATTCCAGTTGATTGTCAGTTCCCACTGGCTATGCTGTCTGCTCATGCCATCTCACCCATATTCTTTCATCTTCTTTCGGAATAGAGTGATGGTCTTTCCAAGTGTCACCACAGAAATTCAAATTGGAATTCTTAGTGCCTTTGGAAATGTAGATTACCATTCCAGTTCAAGTGTAGGTAAAGGTCATAAACTGCTTCTCTAACCCTGCTGTCTGTAAGCCTGTGGTCATCTAATAATTTAAAACCAATTCTTTACAATCAGATGGAGGCATTCCCATGACCTCTAACTGGACCAGCAGGATTTTACTATTAAATCACTTTTGTATCTAGAAATGAAAAATTATCATAACAAAACATGGACACCATTTCAAACCAAGCTTCCCTAAACTTTTGGCCTGGATGATTTGTGAGTGAAGAAGGTTTCTTTCAATAGAAAGTTTTTTAGTTGCCTATTATTCAGAATTAGTGATCATGACAGCTTAAAAAAAAAAAGAGGTCAAAAATCTGCATAATGAAAGACATTCCCTGCTGTGAACTCTGAAAGTGATGTATATGAAACAAAGGCAAATTTGCTTGCTGCAGTACTCTGGGACGTCATTTCTGTAGGATACAACATGAATGGTGCCCGCTGGAGTTTTCCAGTGCCCTCTCCTACTTCTCCCACCTACTGACTGCTGCCTCTACTTGATTTACTCGTCCATTGAGACCAATACCTGCCTTATATACTTCATGGAGGTTTTTGAGTGACAAATGAGAACAGTATATTGAAAGTCCAAAATAATGTTTGTTTTCTTTGTGAACAAGATGTAATCATTTTACTTTATAAGCTTTTTTTTTTTTTTTCAAAGCTGGAAGAGACATTGCTGAAGCTTGACAGTAAGTCAGAGTTTGCTGGCTGTATGGGGGAAGAATTTTAGAAAAAAAAATAGAACCATATGTAAGAAAACACAGTAGTCTGAAATAATTTAGAGCACTGAAGGAAACACAAGTAGTGCTTGTATAGACAGAGCAAGAGGAGAGATTGAAGAAATAAATAGAATTCAGATCCTGAGAAGCCTCATTTATTTCAAAAGGAGTGTGGAGTTTTTTGTCCTTAAGTGATAGGAGGCCACTAAGTGCTTCTAAACAGAAGAGTCAAATGAATCAATTTACATTTAAGAAAGATCTTGCTAACAGTTCTTAGAGGAGCAACTGAAGGCGTGAGATTAGAGGGCGAGAGATGAGTTAGAAGCCTGTTGCCATAGTCCAGGAAAGAAATAATGAAGTCCTGAATTAAGGCAGTGACAGTGGAAAGAGAGATATTGAAGATGTTGCATAGATTGAACTTTGGGTTGCTGGTTGTGTTGGGAGAAAAGAAAGGGAAATTAAGGATGACTTTAGATTATCTGGCATAGAAAACTGGATAGATGGTTTTAAGTGTTGTTGTTTTTTAGTATTGTCTTTTCATAAATCTCTAAGAATAGACCTCTTTCTAATTTTGATTTCTGTGGTTCATCCATAGGCACAATTTTCCTAATTATGTGAAGACAGGGCTCCATTATGCACTTGTACCTTTCGTGAAGTTGTAAATCATTTCAGCCTGATGTTATATATATTATATATAAATTCAAAATTCAAAAATAATTGAAAAATGAAAGCATTTTATCCTGAAATGACATGATGTCTTGAATTTTCTTCAAAATAATCCAATGAGGGAGCAGGAGTATATAGGGCTAAAAATGAAATAAGATTGGCTATATGTTAATAAATGTTGAAATGGGTACAAGGAGGGGTGGCAGTGTACTATCCTCTCTACCTCTGTGTATGTTTTAAAATTTACATGATAAACACTTATTTATTTTTATTTTTTGTGAGGAAGACTAGTCCTGAGCTAACATCCGTTGCCAATCCTTCTCTTTTTGCTGAGGAAGACTGGCCCTGGGCTAACATCTGTGCCCATCTTCCTCTACTTTATACGGGACACTGCCACAGCACAGCTTGACAAGCGGTGCCTCAGCCCGTGCCCAGGATCTGAACCTGCGAACCCCGGGCCGCCAGAAGCAGAGCGTACGAACTTAACCACTACACCACCAGGCTGGCCCCAACACTTATTTCTTTTAAACCAACTAAAAAGCAAATTAAATAGATGGCACAAGTTTTTAAAAAACATTTCTAAGGAAATTTTCTTCAAAAGAAAAAGCAAGAGAATACCATTTTGGGAATTAAGTGGTAATGACAGTACAGTTTTTGAATCTCTCTGAATTCCCCTATGAAAACAACTAGAGCAACCAAGAGAGCAAAACCAAAGACAGAGAACTACTAAATTAGTATAGTTACTCACTGAAAAACATGGTGGACTGTTGTGAGAATGGCTGCAGAAACGGGGAGGGCAATTTTCAGGCCTTCTTGTGCAGAGGCCTGCAGTGGGTTTGCAGGAAGTTTGAGGATGCTGGATTCAGAGGCCAGGGGTTTGTGCCTATGAATTCCAGAAAATAACAAACTAACTTTCCACGACAAAGTCCTGCACTGAGGACAAAATGCTGAGAGTAGAATCCTAATTGAGTAGGACAGAGATAATAGGGGCAAAGGAAAAAGAAAGTCCAGATAAAATTAGGAAAGAGGAGCAGAAGAGGAAAATCTCAGGAAGTTCACTGCCTTATTTTTTTATCACTTTGTGAAAACAACAAAAGAGAGAGGTCTAGAGTCGTGAAGTTATAAAAGCTATCCTGGCTCATTCATCCCTCTTAAAAGGACAGAAATACTCATTTCACTTAAAAATGAGCTGCACAAAAGGATTTACCAAATCTCAAACCAAGTTGTTATTATTAGAATAAAAAATTGCAAGTGTATTAAATCCTTACAAACTGTGAAATAATGCCAGAAATTCGAGCTCACAAAATGAATGAAAACTAATACCTAACATTTCAAAATATGTTAAAATAATATATGGAAAACTTTTATAAGCTTTAATAAGACACCAAAAATCAGAATTGTTTTTTTAAACTCCCTTTTTTTTTGCTGAGGAAGATTCACCCTGAGCTAATATCTATTGTCAGTCTTCCTCTGTTTTTGCTTGAAGAAGATTTGCCCTGAGCTACCATCTGTGCCAGCCAATCTTCCTCTACAAAAATCAGAATTTTAAAAAATTTCATAAATAAAATGAGTAGAGGAAAGAAAATGTTAAATGAGAAGTAGAAGAACTCAGAGAATAATTTAAAAAGAATCATTTGAGAAACAAAGGGAAACCAAATGAAATACAAACAACAAACACAACACAAAATCTTTAAACGAAGTGGAAGATGGCAAAGGAGGAAACTTTTAAACATCAAAAAGAAATGAAGGGGGCCAGCCCGGTGGCATAGTGGTTAAGTTCACGTGCTCCACTTTGGTGGCCCGGGGTTTCCAGGTTTGGATCCCAGGTGTGGACCTACACATGACTCATCAAGCCATGCTGTGGCAGCATCCCATATACAAAAGAGAGGAAGATGGGCACAGATGTTAGCTCAGGGTAAATCTTCCTCAGCAAAAACAGGAAGATTGGCAAAGGATGTTAGCTCATGGTCGATCTTCCTCACCAAAAAAAAAAAAAAGGAAATGAAGAAAGAGATAAAAAGGATTTGATAGAAAGTAGTAACTGTAGAGGACAGTAAAAGAAGATCTAACGTGTATATTATAGGGGCTCTCTGAAGAGGAAAACCAAAATAATTGAAATGAACAAATGCTGAAATCTAAAATTCAATAAAACTTTCTTTAGGGAGGATGTGAAACTACTTATTGAATGTGCCCCCTGCTTGCATGATATAGTAGCTGACAACTCACAGTGCAAGACTTATTTTAACAAAACTATAGCTTTTCAGGGGGAAAAATGTCCTTTGGGCATCAATACAAAAACACTACAGTAATTAGAAGGAAAAGAAATTCAGTTTGTCATCAAATTTTGAGTTAGTACTACTTTATGCAAGAAGACAGTGGCATAGCATTTTTAAGATGATCAAGAAAAGATAATGTGAACTAAGGATTTAGTATTCAGCCAAACTGAATTTCAAGTTCAAGACTTCCCCACAAATCTTTCCTAATGAACCTACTAGAGAACTAACTTCAAACAACCAAAATGACTAGAGAAACAGTATCATAAGGATGGTGAAATATAGCTAAGCTTGTGAGCCTGGCCCATACATTCCAGAAAAACCTCTATAATTTTGCTCCAGACCACAAACTGCTGCCTATTTAGAGCAAAGAATTGTTTGCTTAAGTGGATCTGACATTTCTAGTTTAGATGCAGAAAACTGAGACAACTTTTACCAGATTTCTAGGGAAAAACATTTCTGGAAGATTCAGGACACATTTCAAAAAGTGAAAGCAATATTTTAGTAACCTGTAGATAATTAATATCTATTTCTACCTAATAAATTACTCTTAAGACATAGTAACTTAAAACAACAAATAGTTTCTATGGTCAGGAATCTGGGAGCAACTTAGCTCGGTGGTTCTTACTCAAGGTCTCTCATGAAGCTGCAGACAAATTGTCAACCAGGGCACCAGGCATCTCAAGACTTGACTGGGGCTGAGACGTGTTTCCAAGCTTACTCGTGTGGTGGTTGGCAGGCCTCAGCTCCTCACCACATGGGCCTCTCAGGCTGCCTGAGTGGTCTCATGGCATGGCAGCTGCCTTCCCCCAGAGCTGTGATCCAAAAGGAAAGCAAGAACTCAAGAGAGAACTTGCAGTCTTTTACGCTCTAATCTTGGAAGTTACATACCATCACTTCTGTCGTATTCTATCGGTCAGACAGACCAACATCCATCGTAGGAGGGAAACGAGGGTATAAAAAACAGGAAACAGATCATTAAGGGATATTTTGGAGGCTCAGAGATATAAATTTCTCAAAGTCACGTAATTGGAAGGAGGAAGGTCTGAGTTTCAAACCAAGATCTATGTGACTCCAGAAACTATTCTTTTTGTAATATATTCAAACCTAGATGGAATGTGGATTGTAAATGTTCTAGATCTTTCTCTTATAATTAAACTACAAGAAAAATAGAATTAACTTTTTCAAGAGTTACATATCTATACTTTTAATGGATAAATGGGTCTTACCTTTGTCAAAATTGACTTCAGTGGAACCATTTTAAAATGGAGCTGGAGCTGCCTTTCCAGAGAACCTGCCTTGCTGTCCCAAACCTTGGACTGGGCCAAAGCAACAATCATTTTACAAGCAATTGTTTGAGAAGTCAACAGGAGGACAGATATCTTGAACACAAAGACTGAGAATTGTGGACTTTCTGAAGACAGAATCAATAGTCAATCAATGGTTAGCCAAGACTAGCTCTCTGCCTCCAGCTTCAATTAAAATTTTTTGTAATACAACCTCCCTTCTTTGCCTTCAAAAGCCCCTGAATTTTACTCTCTAGCGGGACACTATCTGGGTTTCGACCTGAATCAGTGCTCCTCAAATTGTAATTCTTTGATCCCAAATAAACACTTTTCCTCTTAAACTGGTTTCTGTTTTTGTATGTTGACCCTTTATTCTCAAGTTACTCTGGATGTCCACAAGACACCTTCAAAGTTCGGTCTAGCAGCTTAGCTGCTCGTCATTTTCAAGTAGAGAAACTCATAATTTTCATGTATGTGATTTGTGTCTATTGTTTTTAGTAAAGAAAGATAAAAATAGTCTGGATAACAGGAGCCCAACCTAAATTTGAAGGTAGTGATTCTCAACCTTTTTTGTTGACACATTTCATTATATAATATCAAAAAATCACATTCTTTAATAGATCACTACCAATTTTATCAAAGTCTTTATTGGACAATATCAAGTTTACAATGGCAGATACAAATTTTCCAAATTTTCTAATTTTCACTTGAAAGCTTGAATTTTATCACTGGCAACAAATACTACCAGTTGTTTTCCTTGAAGTGGTGGGCTCACTTTTTTCATATTTGAAAATAAAATTTACCAAAGGTCATAGTCAGTTCGGGCTGCTATAACAAATTACCATAGACTGGGTGCTTATAAACAAGAGAAATTTATTTCTCACAGCTCTGGAGACTGGAAGTCTGAGATTAGGGTTCCATCAGGGTCAGGTCCTGGAAAGAGCCCCCTTCCAAGTTGTAGACTGCCGACTTTGTTGTATCCTCACATGGTGGAGGGCAGAGAAAGGAAGCAAGCTCTCTCGTGACCCTTATAAGAACACTAATACCATTCATGAGGGCTCCACCCTCATGACCTCACATAATCCTCATTACCTCTCAAAGGCCCCACTTCCTAATACTATCACATGGGGGAGTAGGGTTTCAATGTATGAATTTGGGGGGAACCCAACATTCATAACACCAAATATGCAAATCTGAGTAACTATAGTCATTATTCTGGAGAAGACGATGTTCCTGATGTTCCCTGAGAAAAGCAGCTAGTTAAGTTTGCACTCAATCAGAAAAGTGCATTTTCTATTTTTCTTAAACCATTTTATTGAAGTATGATTGACATACAAACAAAAAAGTGCTTTTTCCTGAGACAATCATCATCCTCTGGTAGGAGAAGTGCTTTATTTATATTTTCATTTCCTCATCCAGAACATTAAAAAGACAAGTGCTTGAGGGACAAGATTTAATGAAATTTAAAGAGTTTTACTACCTCCTCAAGGATTGGTGTTTGTTGGTTTGTTGGTTTGTTTTACTGCAAGTTCATGATGGTGAAAAACACAATGACTGCTAGTTTAGTTTAGTGCCACTGCTTCAATTCACATTAAGGTACCTGGGTCCGGCCCGGTGGCGTAGCAGTTAAGTTCACACCTTCCACTTCGGCAGCCTGGGTTGGCTGGTTTGGATCCTGGGCACAGACCTATTCGCCGCTCATCAAGCCATGCAGAGGTGGTGTCCCACATGGAAGAGCTGCAACACTACAACTGTGATACACAACTATACTGGGGCTTTGGGGAGAAAAAAGAACAGGAAGATTGGCAACAGATGTTAGCTCAGGGCCAATCTTTCTCAAAAAAAAAAAAAAAAAATAGACTACTCCCTGGACTTCTAAATCTTTCATTTAAAAAAAAGTATCAGCGGTTTACCCACCATTGCTTTTGTACCATCAGTGCAAATGCCAACACAGAGAAAAAAGCAAATGATGTGTTTGTATTATTATTTTCATAATAATGAAGCTTATGAAAGTTTTGACCACACACGCCTTCTTGAAAGTGTCTTGAGAACAACTGCTTTTAAATTGTTGCAATCATTGGACTGTGATAATTTAAGAACTTTCACTTGACTTTTTGAGGACTTCTGAGAGATTTTCCTTATTCCTGGTCCCTGGGCCCTTGGCCTAGGCTCACACCCCCGCAACCTGCCCTGATAATACTCCAACCACATCCCATGCAGGTGCCAGGCAGACTGTGCCAGTTGCCTACAAGTCCAAGGGTCAGGGAACTGACTGAAGCAGCCACTTTTCTAGTCCACACTGGACCTTCACAAGGGGTGGGTTCTACATTGTCAGCGTTTCCCACAGGAGAGGCTGTGTGTTTCCATCATGGCTGGAACAACACAGCCACCGTGCCTCTAGTTCTGAGCCATGAGATGATCCACTGCCTGATGATTATAACTCATCCTCTTTAGCTCTCACTTTCAGATTTACATTCTAATAATGTATTTGTGCACATGGTATGCTTCTCTCCACCTTTTAGAAAAAATTCCTCAGAAAAACACGAAAAAGTTTGCTTCTCAGGAAAAGTTGTCCAATACTAAATACCAATGACAAGGCTGATTCGTTTTGAGACCTGGGACTCAGCAGAGCATTTTCCTGGGGAGAGACAAGTACTGAGGCTCGTTATGAGACAGCTAAAGGACCGCAGGTCAGCTTCAAATGATCTCACCCCTCATATGCATAGGGAAACAGCAACCTGGAGGATCTGCATCAGTGAAAAGTTTTTCATGGGTGTCCCTTTGAGCTGCATGGGGGCTGTGGCTTTCATGAACTTGAGATCTTGCTCTTAGCGACCTGGTGGTTCAGTGACCACCAGGCATGGATTGAATTGTTTTCTACCAAATTCATATGTCGAAGCTCTAACCCCCAATGTGATTATATTTGGAGACAGGGCCTTTAAAGGAGTCATTAAGGTTACATGAAGTCATGAGGGTGGGGTCCTAAATAGTAGGACTAGTGTCCTTATAAGGAGAGAAGAGACACCAGGGATGTACACTCACAGTGAAAAGGCCGTGTGAGGACACGGCAAGAAGGTGGCCATCTAAAAGCCAAGGAGAGAGGCCTCAGGAGAAACCACACCTGCCAGCACCTTGATCTTGGACTTCCAGCCTCCAGAACTATGAGAAAATGCCTTTCTGTTGTTTAAGCCACCCAGTCTGTGGTATTTTGTTATGGCAGCCCTAGCAGACTAATTCTGGGAGCATAGAGGAAAGAGAGCAATCCAGGATAAACCCATGGGCCTTTGCCTTCTAGTCCCAAACACTGCCTGTCTTCTGCCCCAAGCCAGCCCCCAAGGCACTAGAAGTCTGGCATGCACACCAGTAAACATGGGCCCATGTCTCCTTCAGTTACCCACTGGACTCCCTGTCCACATGTCACCCTGCTCCTTCACAGAACTCGCTGGCTAATGAACACAAATATCTCCCTTGTGGCAGATGATCATGCAGTGTGTGCTCTGTATTCCTGGTGATGCTTTGGCTTGTCATAATCAATAATGCTTTTTAAAAAAATTTTTATTGATGTTTTAATAGTTTATAATATTGTGAAGTTTTAGTTGTACATTATTGTTTGTCAGTCACCATATGAATCCATCCCTTCACCCCTTGTGCCCACCCCCCACCCCCATTGCCCCTGGTAACCACCAAACAGTTCTCTCTGTCCATGTGTTAGTTTATATTCCACATATGAGTGAAGTCATACGGTGTTTGTCTTTCTCTCTATGGCTTATTCCACTTAACATAATACCCTCTAGCTCCATCCATGTTGTTGCAAATGGGACAATTTTGTCTTTTTATGGCTGAGTAGTATTCCATTGTATGTATATACCACATCTTCTTTATCCAATCATCAGTCGAGGGACACTTGGGTTGCTTCCACACTCGGCTATAGTGAATAATGCTGTCAATAATGCTTTTTAAAGAATAAAATAAGGAACTGGAGTTTGCTACCACATTTGTATTTGAATCCTTCCCCTAGGACTCACACATTCCAAAGAGGTGATTTGGAAACCTTGCTTCAGTAATAGAAGGAAGCTCTTCTGATCAGCCCAGCCTGACCAGGACCAGGGTGCACTAACTGACCAGCTAGGGGAATTTATTGGGTCCGTGGACCACAGTAGGAGATGCCAGAAGGCTACGCTTGGGTGGAAGGGAGCTCGGCTCAGAGCACTCTTCTAGAAGCTGAGAACAAGCTTTGTCTTCACCAGGGGTAAAAATCTAACATGTTCACAGACTTCTTATCACATTAAAAACACATATAGCATAAAAGCCAATCTACTCTCTTGGAGGAGAGCTTCTGGAAGGGCATTTATATACAGCTTTATATACACACACACATCACAGGAAAACTAAGCACGACTGAAAAATTTGAATCATTCACATTCTTATATCTGAACAAGTTCTCAGAAGAGAAATAATCTCTTTTCAGTATGCCTACAAATAATTTATTTAATTTTCAAAGATAAAGGTTTGTTGTCATGTAGAAAGAAGCCAAGAAAAAATGGTTTGCAATGTCTTAAAGAGACATTTTCCAGAGAGAATATTTTCCAAATGACTCTGGTTTCTAGACATCTCAGCTTAAATAGCTAGGCTACATTAAAAGAATTTCTTTTTAGCTATAAACTGTACTTACCGTGTATTTACTATTTCCTTTTTTCCTTTAATCTGTCTTCTCATTCCCCCTCCCTGCTATATTTACACACATATTTCCTTGCATGTGCTCACACACAGAGACACACACCTCATCATCTCCCTTCATGCTTCTTATGGCATAGCAAACAAATTGACTGCTCTTTTCACACTGGCAAGAGCTTCCGAGAAGACATTTGATGCAAAAAATTAATCACTTAATTTAGTGAAATGGTGATGCTTATTACCTTTGAGTAATTTTTTTAAGGGAAAGAAACAAAAGCTTATTTTGTTTGGGGGATGGAAATGAACCTTCTCCAGGCATATGTGCAGAGGCTGGTGAGAGGAGGACTTGAGCAACAAGTGACACCCATGAGCTTGACATAAGTTGTAAAGGTTGGTTTAAAAGAGCCTAAGGCTTTGGTGATAGGGGATTCATAATGAGCCTGAGAAGGGGAATTAATATATTTTAAAATTTCTCTTATGAGAACTACCCTTCAGGAAGGTATGGATCATACCGGAAGAACACTAAAAAAATGGAACTATTTTCCTGGGGCAGAGTGGGCAGTGGTGGTGAAGGAGGTGGGAGGACAGAGAAAGAACGATCGAAGGCGGAGACTGAGAAGAAGGAAGTATTTTATGGTAGAATAAATTAATAAAATACTCAAGGGAGAAAAAAGCACCACAATGGTTAATAGATATTATTTATTTCTATTCCACTTTGTTCCAAAGACACATTTAAGGTGCTGGGTTGAAAATCACTTAAAGCATACTAAGGCACAAATCCCTCACTGTGGCTGTCACCACAGGGCGGAGTCTTCCTGTCTGGGTAGACAAAGCTCCATTTAGAGACACAGCGAAGCCTCCCGGGCATTTAGATGCAGGAGGGCGGTGGCATTCCAGGGTCATGAGAATTAGTTCCTCAAAGAATCTGCTGCCCTAACGTGACCTCCAGCAGAGAATCCTTGATCAATGGGTAGAGTGCAAAGGGGCAGCTTCCGGGAGAGCCACAGGAAGGATCAAGAGTCTCACTTAGAGTCATTGGTCAAAGATGAACTCAGCTCAAGGCTTGTAGTGTGTAAAAGCTGATAAATTCTGGATTCCTTTCTGGGTCTGGAGAAGGAGAAAGAAATTTAAAGCATTTGTAATTATTTTGTCTCTTAGAATAGTTATATAAATCCACAGATAATTTGCTTCCTCCTGAGCTGACCAGGTCAAATGAAATTTCAAATGCAGTGAGCATGTTTAACCTATTACACACTCCCAATAAAAATTTTCTCATTTTGGGGAACTCAGGATCATGTATTCTACAGGAGTAAGTGGAAACATGACTATTTAAACTTCTTAGGTACAATCACACTTGACTGACCTTAAAAGACACTTGAAATTAAAGTAAACCATTCTAAGCTCAAACCAAGTAAACCCTGGGTTCAGCTTTCATGTGCAAAATTATGTTCTTTAATCTTCAACTAATTAAATAAACTTATCTGGTAACTGTCAAAATATGAGAATTAAAAGACACAATCTTTTGGGCTGGCCTGGCGGTGTAGTGGTTAAGTTCCCATGCTCAGCTTTGGCTGCCCAGGGTTCACAGGTTCAGATCCTGGGTGCGGACCTACACACTGCTCATCAAGCCATGCTGTGGCAGCATCCCACATACAAAATAGAGGAAGATGGGCACAGATGTTAGCTCAGGGACAATCTTCCTCAAGCAAAAAGAGGAAGATTGGCAACAGATGTTAGCTCAGGGACAATCTTCCTCATCAAAAAAAAAAAAAAGACAATCTTTTGCTGTTACCAGTAGTATCCAATATATGAGCCACATTAACTGTTAATAATGGGAAAATCTCAAGGCCATTGCTACAATTTCAAAGGAATGGGGTTTTCCTGTTTCACAAGGGCTCTGCTCTACACCATGTATGTCAACATTTTAATTTTGAAAAAAAAAAGTTTGCCATATACCCAAATCTGAATAACCATAGTTATTCTTTCAGCATAGAAAAGTGAATGTAAAGAGTCCTTGTCATTCTGTCTATTGGATGCCGGGAAATACAACCAAAAGAAAAATCTATTTTTTTATTGATATTTTCTCTTTTTATTATGATGATAATCATATTATCAATAAAGTGGTAATATTTTTCATATATTATGGTTAATATATGAATATATATTGAATTAGTTGAATGAATATGAACCATTGTGGTGTTTTTTCTCTTTTAAAAATTAATTTATAAAAATTAATATAATATAATAAAAATTAATTTATTTCTACCATATGGTTGTTCTTCCTTTTCATTCTCCCCCTTCCCTCCATCTTTCCCAGTCTTCCCTCCTCCTTCACCACTATTTATTACTTTCCTGCTTCTTTCCATACCTAGTAAAATTTGGGTATATTCTTGACATCCTATAATCGATGATAACATTGTAGAGAATCTGGATCATGTTACTTTCCTCTGAAGAGTATGGAATTTTGTTCTGCATACAATTAAATTACAAACAGATTACCTCGGGCCTGTGGGGCTTAGCTTATAGGCTTTGTTAGGATGACTCTCTTTCAGTTTTGCCTTAGTCAGAGAACATAGGCCTCAGTTTGGGAACATGGTCTTTACTCTACTAATGGCCCTTTTGGGTTTTCAGTGGAAACCCCAAGGTGTTTACCAAGCTCTTATAACTTGGCAGAATTCTAATTGCAATCTCCATCTCTCCAGAACCAGACAGTAGCTGAAATCTCTGCTCAGCTCTTTAGCCTCCCAGCAGCTGCTTTCTGCTGGGTTCTTTGGACTATCACTTCACATACACAGTTCTGGAGTCAGCCAGTGACTTGAGGGGAATCGGTGTGCAGATTTGGCACTCACTCCTCTCTGACTCTCTCCTCTCAACCTCTCGGGACAAAATTCTGATCTTCCTGAGCCCAGTATGACAGACTTTGTGCTTGAGCTCTATCCCCCATGGGCCACAGGGACTGGGAGATGCCCTCAAGGGAAGTCAGTTCAATGTGGAGCTCACCTAGTTCCCTTCCCTTCTTTCAAGAATTGTGTCCCTACCAATTCTGCTTTTGGTTGCTCTCCAGTGTATTCAAACTGTTGTTTGCTTTTTATATTTTTTCTAGCATTTATAATTGTTATCAGCAATAGGGTTAGTCCAATACGCTGTTCTTCCATTACCAGAATTGGAACCCCTACTTCTAATGTTAAAGAACAGAGCAGAAGTCAAATTTAATCCTACTTGATGCTGTGCCTCCAACCTGATTAGTTAGCAAATAGACTTTCTGTTTAATTTTGTGCATCATAAATATGTAGTACCATTCTGTTTTCTTTTTTTAATTAATTAAGATTTTTTAAAATTAATTAATTAATTTTTTTTTTTTTTTTTTTTTGTGAGGAAGACCAGCCCTGAGCTAACATCCGTTGCTAATCCTCCTCTTTTTGCTGAGGAAGACTGGCCCTGGGCTAACATCTGTGCCCATCTTCCTCTACTTTATATGGGACGCTGCCACAGCATGGCTGACAAGCAGTGCGTCAGCGGGTGCCTGGGATCCGAACCTGCGAACCTGGGGCTGCCAAGCGCGAACTAAACTGCTGAGCCACCGGGCGGCCCCCATTCTGTTTTCTTAAAGCATCAATACAATGAATTGGACACCGGATTTAAATAAGCAAGATTATTTTAGGTTCAAATGTTTTGATTCACAGTGTACTTTTAATTAAAACGGACTTGCCTTTTAAAGGGAAACTTGTCCCTGATTTCATATTTTCATTCTCAAAGAAAGGGCTTGTACAATTTTGTTTCCACCTCTGAAATGTGGGTATGAGGAACAAGAAGTTTAGAGGCACACATGTATGTCAAACTACTGTGAGCTAATGATAAACTTAAAAAATGTTTTTACAGTGGTAAACTACACATAACATAAAATTTACCATCTTAACCATTTTTAAGTGTGCCGTTCAGTGGCATTAAGTACATTCACTTTGCTGTGCTACCACCATCACCATCCATCCACAGAATCTTCTCATCTTGCAAAACTAAAACTCTGTACCTATTAAACAAAAACTCCCCCTTCTCCCAGCCCCTGGCAACCACCATTCTACTTTCTGTCTCTGAGTCTGACTGCTCTATGTAACTCACATAAGTGGAATCATATGGTATACATCCTTTTGTGACTGGTTTATTTCACTTAGCATAATGTCCTCAATGTTCATCCATTTTGTAGCATGTGTCAGAATTTCCTTCCTTTTTAAGGCTGAGTAATATTCCATTGTATGTATATACCACATTTTGTTTATCCATTTATCTGTCAATAGACACTATGGTTGCTTCCATCTTTTGGTTATTTTGAATAATGTGGCTGTGAACATGGATGAGCAAATCTCTCTTCAGTTTCCTGTTTTCAATTCTTTTGGGTATATACCCAGAAATGAAATTGCTAGATCATATGGTAATTCTATTTTTAATTTTTTGAGGAACTGCCATATTGCTTTCCGTAATGTCTGCCCCATGTGACATTCCCACCAACAGTGCACAAGGGTTCCAGTTTCTCCACATCCTCACTAATACGTGTGTTTCCTGTTCTTTTGATAGTAGCCATCCTAATGGGTGTGAGGTGATATCTCATAGTGGTTTTGATTTCCATTCCTTTAAAATGATAAACATTTTGCTTAATTGCATTGTTGTTTGATTAATAACATACTTGAATTACAAGTAAATATGTAGGTTATTAATATGTACATACTTTGGGGGAAAATATTTTATATTTTAGAAAATCTAACAAAGAACATTTTTTGATTACCTACCATGTGCCACGCACTGTGTAAAATGTTTAATATGTGATATCTTACTTTATCTTTGCTGTTACCCTTGAGATGGATAGTATCATTTTTTCCATTTTACACATGGGAAACTGAGGTATAGAAGTTCAGGTTCTTTCTCAGAGTCACACAGATAAGAAATCAAAACCTGGCAGTTTAACTCCAGGTTTCAAAAGTTTAGACCAAAGAATGTTAGGAGGATTGTGAAAGAAACCTTGGCATCTATTCATTTTGAAGCTACTTTTTCAGAAATCTGCATCCTGCAGACTTGGTCATGTTCCAGGACTCTTGATGAAGTAAGAATCCTAGCAAAGGACTTTTGCTCCCCTCTCATGGGTAGTGAGGGCCTGATACTGAGTGTGGTGGAATGTCAAGTCACCTGCCTCTTCCCTTGTCAGGAAGGTTCATGAGAGAAGAGATACAAGAGTCAGGATTCTCCCATGAGCAGGCTGGATAAGTTTTCATTTTACTGGCCCTTTGGGGAGTGCCTTTTTGGGGTGAATCTTTGAAATTCCATATTGTAAATGTCCTTCTCTGGGCCTGGTTTTGCATGTGAGAAAATAATATAATTTTGCGAGGCTGTGGCCTAACCCCTTCCCCACTCACATTCCTTGTTTGGCTTTTTCCATTCTATTGAGTCACATTCTGCTTGGCTATTTTGTTTCTTCTACACTTTTGGTCTTTTGAAATGCTATAAAAAAAGTAACCAGCTGACCCAAGATCACACAAATTCTATCATTTAAGAGTAACTATAGGGTGTGTTGTGCTAGAAATGCTCCTCCCAATGATTTGAAACCTAGACAGTGATATAAATGAATGAATCAAATGTGTTTTGGAAAATGCAGTGAATAAGCCCTGCAGAAAATACAGCCAATAAGCTACCAGTGATTGTACCTAAATAGGGTAGAACGCCCCCTTTCTCCACCACATCCAGAGCCACTCCTTGTGGATGCAGTAGGTGGTATGGGATAATGTGAAACTTTGAGTCCCATGGACAAGAATCTTTTTTGACTTGGTTTTAAAAATCAATATTTTCTGCAACTTCCCTATTTTTGTCAATGTTACTTCCTGTTTCTTAAGCCTTCAGGCCAGAAATTTTAAGTCTTTTTTTGGCATGGAGACTTAATTTTTTCTTTAAGTTCTCATAGTCTATGGGACAAGTTGTATTGATTTTTTCTTTTTTTCCTTTGAATTGCCTTTGTTATTCTCTACTCTCCTGACACCACTCTTTCCAAGATTTTACTAGTCCAGGCCTGGATTACGGCAGCAGTTTCCTAGCTAACTACCTTCCTCTTGCCTCCCCTTTACATCCTCATAGTGCTGCCAAATCAAACCTTCCTTTCATGCCATTGTCTCATCAAAGATTCTTTCTTCTGCTCTTTCTCTTCCTTCCTTTTTTCCTTTCATAAGCATTTACTGCTTCCCTAAAATGAATACAACTTCTGTAAAAAATTTTGTCCCATGTAGTCTCACATTTTCCTACTGATTCCAACTAATTTCTCAGTATCTCCTAATCCTCATGTCCCATCTGATTAAGTTTGTCTCCTCATTGTCCAGCAGGTATTGCCTTTGTTCATCACATTTTCCTGCAATACTTTAAGGCAGAGCTGAAGACCCTTCTTAAGGATACTTCAGTCTTTATTGATCTTTCACCCATCTGAACTTCTGTAGCCAGACAAAACTTAACTCTTAAAGTCTTTTATTCTTTGCTCCTTTTGGTTAATCTTAAAACCTTGCTAGCCTTGTTAAAAGTCATTTATTTGTCAATTATACTTCAATAAAGAAATAATTAATTTTAAAAGGCATTTATTTCACTTCTGAACATTCACCAGTGCTGGGCACAAAGTTATAGGTGCCCCTCAATAAATGCATGTTGGCTGATTGTCTAATTTATCTGTGTAATTTGGGCCCTTTAGGGTGCTTGATAAGATATTCACTTATTAAAAACCTTTACAGTATCCCAGGCATTGTTCTAGGTGCTGACACAGAGTGGTTATCAACAGAGGATACACAAAGACCAGGAATGTCTCTCCATCTTGGTTTCAGGTAGAACAAGAACAGTTCACAGAGCCAAGCTGCAGGGAGTTCTTCTGAGACTGGAAATTTATTCAGGTACAATGACAACATACCACTTGGTTGCTCCCTAAAAAACAGGCATCTGTTGCGCTAAGCTTTTAGCACTACTGCCTTTGATTAATCACTTTCTTGACCTCACAGACCCCTCCCTATTCATGATTTCTGCATACTCGTCACCTGTCTCTTGGCTTCTGCATACTGACGTCTCTGAGTATGTTTGCTCTTTCTTGCCTTCGCACAGAAATTCCCCAGAGAATGTGATGAGTTCAAGTTGGTTGTTACTTTCCCTACTAGTCACAGTGCTCATTCTAGGACCCTCTTACAGATTGCCGAATCTACACTGGCAACTCTTGGGCCAGGCATCACCTTTTGTTACTGCACAAAGGGTACGATCTGCTTGCCACAAGACAAAAGCCAATCATCAAGAGGCAAGATGCTGGCAGAGAAAGGGCATTTTAGTATAGCTTGCTAGCAAAAGGGAAGATGGCCAACTAATGTCTGAAAGAACCATCTTAAGGTGGGCACAGAATCTTGAAGCAGTTATATAAGCCAGTGGGTTATAGATGAGGGGGTTAGGAATGTTGACCGCTGGTGTTACAGACTGGGAGTGGCCACACCAGTTAAGAGTTTCTGTCTGGGGGTCATCACATTCCTAAGGAACTCAAAAGGACAAAGTTATCATCTTATTGCGGCTGGGAGGTACATGCAAAAGCAGGGGTCATAAAATCTACAGAGCAGTTAGATCTCTTGGAGGGTGCTTATCCAGCTGGGTTAGTTAGTCAAAGCTTACTCAAAGTTACAATATGGTTTCTTTTCTACAATATGGCTTCCTTTATGTAACCTTGTGTTGAGCTGGTGTCACTTTGATCCACCCATGAACAAGGCTGCTTAAAAAGATATTCATTTATGATGTAAGAATCACTAAGTTTTCCCCTCTAAGGCCTGAGAAATGGGAGACACTCTGCCATGAGAAGACAGTGTAATTTGAAGGCATTTCAGTTCCTTTTAGTAAAATCTGTAAATATCCAGCATCTAGAAAAGTGCCTAGACTATAATAAGTGCACAATATGAATGAAATTAGCTCATTAAACTACACCTGGAAGCACTGTTCATATGTTCATCTTAAAGCTACATGTGATACTGACCTGATCCTAAATCAATTTTATAGTCTTATTTGAAAAAAGTTCCAGTTTATGTAAATTAAGGAAAACCACAAATATTCTGATATACTGTTACTTCCTTGGTTTTCATCAAACCACACTGCATGTCAACTACTCAGTGTTAGGTCAAACAGTTAGTATTAAAAGTTCCTTAAATTTTATTAAACTGTTTACAGAAAAAAGTGAAACTAGCTTTTATTTTTGATGTGTTGAATACCCTGCACTGAATCTATTATTTCCCTCCTCTATAAAATTGGTCATTTGATACTAAATTTACTTCAGATATTTTATTCTAGGCTTAGACAATTTTCCCCATAATGAAAATTGTTATCTTATTGATCGCCCATGAAATAAAGCTTTTTCTAAGGTTCTTTAACTTTGCATGCAATGTTTTGATCACTTCTGTAAATTCTCCTGTTATATAGTCATAGCACTGTAAAAACTAACTGGGCAACAAGTATAATTTCAAACATAGGCAGGAATTTTATTGTGCTAGCCTACAATGTGAATGTTGAAAGAAGTGCCATTCACAAATCATTTTGCAATTCCAGTCAATGTTTTTGTCTCGCTCTCAAGTGGGTAAATTCTCAAGTCACTTGACAGTCTTTCTTAAAAGTGTCATGTCGGCCTGGGTAGCAGTCTGCCCTACTCATTTCTATTACATTATTGCTCCTTTCACTAAGAATGTGAATAGTCACAAAATCATTTGCCTCTCCATCAACAACTTGGCCCCTCAGTTGCTGCACTCCCTTATTTTCAGTAAGCTGCTTTTCAAGGAGAACAATATCACGGAATCAAGGACTCAGAGAGCTTCCTATTTTTCTCTGGCACGAATATAATCATGCATTGAGAAATACATTAATACACAGACCTAACAAGTGTGTTGATACATTCTCAGCAGCTTGCATCATTCAAGAATATTTTGATATTATCAGTGAATTGGAGTTAAAATATGTTAAAGTATAGAGGAGCATGAACTCTATACCTCCCGATAGTAAGAAAATGGATTGGAGCTGAGGAATATATTTGGAGGGCTTTAATGTGTATGTACGAAAACAGACCTAGGTCTGTCTGGCCTTTCTGATTTGGGAGGAGAGCATCAGATGTTCACCAACACTTTCTACAACATTCCTACTACTTGGCAAAGTTCTATTTTTAACATGACTCAGATTTAACTCTGTCACTGCTATTGATTATATTTGATGAATACATATTTCTGAAAACCCTGAAGCTGAGACAAGTCTTTTGCTACTTAAAGGTAACCTAACACATAAAAGGGTAATGAGAGACATCATGGCTGAGTTATCATTTCCTGTTTTTAGCAGAATACAAATAGTAATAATGAAAAGGTTATTCTTCAAAACATCAGCTCCTTCATGTTTTTCAAAACATTCAAGAAAATTAAGCTTTTTGAATGACAGAAATTTAAATAGAGCATAGGTTGTCATTTTGATGGGGTGTCACTGAGTAATGGGTTTTATAATGAACAGATGATAGAGCAGAGCACATAACACACATATACACATAGAACCTTCCTTTTTAAAAAGGTACAGTTGAAGCTACTGGAATGATTTTAATTCCCCAAATTGTTTTGTTGGCCAGATTTTCAAAATTTACTCACCAAGATCGCTAGCACAAATGCCCCAGAAAGATTTTTAAGTTTGGCCAGTGGCCAGCTTGCCTTTAGCGTCAGGACTAAACTCCTAACTTCTTTTTAGACTTCCTCGCATTTCCTCATGTTTTGTGCACGTGCTACCATATGCTTCCGCTCCAGCTTCTGAGGGCTCCCAGTGAGTGATGGATAGAACTTCTGTTTATGCCTGCCTGAGGGTAAGAAATGAATTCTTGATTTCAAATTGTGCTTAAATAGGTTGCTGCTTAACTGATTTTTACCTTTTTAAATATAAGTGCCCTTCTGACAATATTATTCAGACTTACCACACATTAGAACTCACAGACATAACAATGATACTTTATATGCTCATTAGAAGTCCCGAATCATTAGCTAAATTGTATTCTTGAACATCAATTTAAGTTCTCTGAGGACCTGTTTCTCAGTATGTATGCTGGAAATCAAAATATTATGTCCCACAGAGATTTTTATTGGAAAAGGGTTATGAATACTCTGTAATATACAGTGATATCATCTTCATTTTTCACTGTATCTCAAGAAACACTGTGAGTTCTGAACATGGTTTGGTTGCTGTTAACATTAATACTAATTTCTTTTCTCTGAATCAACAGAAAGCTACCTAAAACAATAGGCTGTTGGGCAATTTTTAGGCTGAATAAGCCGAATGTCCTCAGCCTCCTGAGGACTTGCTCCTGCAGTGAGACCAAAGGGCTCTATTACACTTCAGTAATAAAAAGCATGCACGATTCATTAAGAATATAGACAAGGCTTTATGTTATATTTATTTATTTTCCAGCTTGTACAAACTGGATGTAGAAGCATAAACATAGTACATTTCTACCATTTTCAACAAAAATATAACCAATATGTACAATTATTGTATTAAAAATACAAAAGGGATACAGACTCCACCAATGTCTTTCTAAAAGACATACAGGTACAAGTAGTATCAAAAGTATGAGGAAATCACCAGTTAATTGTACATTCTGCACTTGACATCACAGAGCGAACTGAGATTAGCAGTCCTATGTTCTACAATTACTTAATGCTTAGATAACATTTGTGCAACTTGTGGTAGAGCTAGATTTCTGTCTTTCTATATGCACATGAGGTCCATAGCCTATATAATAAAACTGGCAAATAATGCATATTACATGTAAAATTACAAATGCATAATTGACAATGTAATATATAAGCAAGTAGACAAATGCCATGATACCGAAGAGAATTATTAAATAAAGCACTGACATTGTTTGATACAGTGAAAAAACACTGCAATTTGACTTTTAAAATTTGAAGCTATTTACGTTTATCTACTGATCAATATGATCAGCTGAATTTAATGGAAAAAAAATCCAAGACCAGCAGTTCCTCACATTTGAGTACTACTCGGATTGGCAGCCTTCACTTTTCCGGAGTCTGTGCAAAAACAACACAAAAATAGAGTGGAGGGGTCATTTCAGTCATTATAGGGTTAATAGCAGCTGTGAGCAGGTGGTTGCTACACTTAGGCCTTCTCTATCCATAGCGTCCATAAAGCCACCTACAGGTTAGTCTTTGGTGACTAACCCACCTTGCAAAGGCTCGCATATCTAACCAGATTTCTGATCTTTTGATCTTTTATCACGTTAAAGGCTTGTTTATTCCCTAATGCCAATTCAGTAAAGGGAGGCTGTCTTGAAAGAGCAGTATTAACAGCTGGCATTAGCTCCAACATCCCAAGCTGCTTTCACTGCAATGCTATCCAGTTATAAATGTTTCTCTTTAAAAACAAACAAAATCCCTAAAACTAAAATAACAAAAATCAAAGAAACATAACTTAAAAATGGGGTTTGCCATCCATCTCAATGGAGCAGAACACGCCCTCAAATGACACTGTCCTGCACTCCATAAGGCTCAGACACAGGACACAAGGGTCCTATTTCCCTCCCCTGGCCATGTGCAAACAGTTTTACAGAAGAACCTCACCCACTGGGGAAGGAGTGGATGAGGCGTCTTGGTATCTAAGTAACTGGCTAACATTTTATACTTCCAGGATAGGGCACTTCACGGGTGAGGCCAGAAGGACACAGAAAGACAGGGTTGCAAGCCAGGTCTTCCCCTCTTCTTGGTGTAGCCACACCCTGTCCGGCATATTTGGTTTTTTAGAATCCCAGGCTGGCAACCCTACTTAAAGGTTCAAAATAATACTGTAATCATTAAATGGATATAACATTTACTCTCTGAACACAATCTTTAAACTCATTAAAAAAAAAAAAAGGAGGACATTGTAAACAAGTGGACAAGCACTGTACTCAAAGGATTTCACTGTTTTCTTTGTCTTCCTTGGTGGGTTAAAGGCCCCAAGTAGTTCAATGGCTAGCTTTTCTCATTATCCCAATGAGACCAAGTGCTAGGACTGGATTGAAATCTAAAAGGAAGATTTTTAAAAATCCTTCCAGGCATTGAGAAGTGCAGCCAGAGTGAATCATCTTGTTGTGATGATCTTGGAATTTGGAATGATACTGTGTGATGTGGCAGGCAGCAACAGTGGGAGCTTGAAGATTGCTGCACTGTGCATTTCAAGCAACAAAGTCTGAAAAGTGCCAGGGCAATTTCTTCACAGTATTTCACATGCAAAGGGGAAAGGAAGAAGGGGAGAAGAAGCCCCATGCTGCTTTTAAGGCAGGGAAGGAGGCAAACTTGGTCCACCATCCTCAGAATGTGAGTTCCAAGGCTCCAATGCTAGGGACATCTTCTGTGCTCTCCTTTTAGGTGGCTAAGTCTGGATCCAGAAAAGCCTGTGCCTCAAACAGCAGACACTTGTTCATCTTCTGAAAACACAACCAGGAAAGAAAAAAAAAAAATCAATGAGCAAGCAAGTTGTTTCTTGTGCTTAGAGAGAATACATTCACTGATGTGCTCAATAAAAACAGGATAGCTACCTTTTTGTAGTATAGTTCACTTAAAATCCTTGCCTTTTTTTCTAGTTAATGATTAATAATAAAAAACATTTCTATATGATGCATATCTTTAAATAGATATACACAATATAAAAATATATAATTATATATTTATTGATTGAAAAGTTGATAATAAGTTCATTGAAAAAAGTTATAAAACAGCATATGACTTTTTTATAATATATACTCACACATAAAAAAGTCTAAAGGATATATAACAAAATGTTAGTAGTGGTAATCTGCAAGTGGCAGGATTATAAGTAACTTTCATTTATTGTGTTTTGCTTTTTTCTATAATGATTATTTGCGTAATAAAACATGTTAAACTCAAAACTGAAAAAAAAGAAGGTGGGTGGCATGATCTCTCTCATCCTCATTCCAGCATGGCCAGGTAGATTTGTAGAAAAAAAGTGAAAAAGTTATAGAGAAGTGTATTTTTTTATCAGACTTCCATTTGGAACTCTTGAAAGTCCAAATAAAGTATTTCCACAGAAAACTTTGAGAATTGGGAAAGAAATCCAGCCATGTACACACTTTATCACAAGTGACCTCCTCTGCAATCTTTGGTATTTCTTAACCCTAAATTTGGAACTGTGACAATAAAATGTTCTTTGTGTATTATAGGGCTAAAGACACAGCTGATCACAGTGTTAAAACACAAATGCCTCGGAAAGCTTACAGGCAGGGAAAGCGAGCACATCTAACTTTACGGTTTTAAAAATGCATATATACCATCCTCCTCAGTGGAAAAACCTTGAGACTGATAGGGGGCGAGGCGCGGGTCACACTCATTAGGTTTATGCCACTGCGGTTTGTTCACTGGCCTGCCGCTCGCCGCATGCCCATGCGGCTGCTGTGCGGGCGAAGGCCCAGCTGTGTCAGCGGGTCGGGCGAACATCCGAGCTCTCTGAAGCGCCACATTGTAGTCTGGAGGTTTCCTGGCTGGATGGGAATGTCCTTCTGGAAAGTCGGTGATGGGGATTCCGATGTAGCCTGGAGGGGTGGGCGGGGGCTCTCGATACCTGCCCTCCTTTCTTGCTATAATAAAGACAGTGCACCAACCATTAAAAATTTTGTGGAAGAATATTTCATGCCATAAGTGTTCATAAAAAATTATAAAAATTATTAAAATAGCATACACAGTGTAATCGCAAATATGATTTTGTGTGGTATGGGGTGGAGGTGGGGGATATGGTGGGTGGGTGAATAGATGTTAACTAAAACAAATATTCACACTGGTTATCTCTGTGTGGCAAAATAATTGGTGAGAGAAGCTACTAAGCAATCCAAGTACCTTTAACTTTAAACAGACTACTTCAAAACTTGTCTTTAGCTATAAAATAGTAATAAGGTTAACATTTAGCCCTTGGGATAATTGGAAACATTAAGCAAAGACCTAACATAAAAGGGACCCAGTACAACGCCTGGTATAAGTGCCTTCCTCTCTCCCTGCCTCAGGGGCAAGGTGGGGTGTTCCATCCTTGCTGGGCATTGACCCTTCTCAGGCAGAGAATCAATTCCACGTTACTTTCAGGTCCTGGGCCTCACTTTGGAAAATAGTGACTTCAAATAAATTTGGAAAAACAGCACAAAAAGTGATGCAAATTGAAAAATTCTAAAACTATGTGTAAGGTATGTATTTTTCTTACAATTCTTTTATTAATGTTCATGACCTAGAACATGAAATCTAAAGGCAAGTAAAATCAAAGTTTTATTTTCTTGAAGTTTCTAGACTCAACTGCTAGGGTCTAAAAATCATTCTTCTTTCCTTTACAATAAAAAGTCTGAGTATTAGTTTGTTAAAAGAAAGTGCTTTAAAAATTGCAACCTAAGAATAGGTATTAACCGTTATCTCCTTATTCATCTTGAAAGAATATTAAATTTGACATCTACCCATGACTATTTACATGGTAAAGTAACTACAATTTCCCTACTAATAAAAGTGATGTTTGTAATGATTAAACTCTGGGATTTCTGACTCTCTGTCCTATGATGTATTCCTGCACTTCAATTACACACATGTTGAATGTGCCATAGAAAATACAACCTGATAGGATCGAGGGGACACGAGAGGCTTCACAACAGACACAGCAGCAGCAAAGCAATAGCATCTTTCGAATACTTAGGAATTACTATCTAGGCACCGTTCTAAGTGCTTTCCACAGACTTCCTTTAATCCTCATACCAACTGCATTAGTAGAAATTATTAAGCTCATTTCACAGATGAGGAAACAGACAGTCTAGTACGTTGCCCAATGTCACAAAACTAGTAAAGTGGTAAAACAGAGATCCAAGCCTCAGTCTGCCTGACTCCTAAGCTGTGACTCACCACATCTCTGAGCGCCTCTCCCTTGTTTTATCTATTGGGAGCAGAGAGGATGTGTTTAGCACAGAAACAATTTGTCTGCATAACAAAAATCAACAGAAGATTTTTAAATATGCCAAGTATAAAGTTCTAAATACAATTCAAGGAAACAAAATAGAATAAAACATTTAAAACAGTTCCAACTAAACAAAAATTCTTCCTCTAGAGAGAATGGCCATCCCTCCTGATAATTTTCATGTGAAGTGATCAATATTAGACCACATAATATCTATAATGACAACCCACTGATCCTGATAGCTAAGATGTGTTAAGTGTTTACTATGGTGGAAGATATTTATATGTACCTGACCACAGAATCTGGGCTCTTAACCACTATTCATTTCAAAATTCTGAATGCACTGCTAATTTGGAAGCCCTATACAGCAATGGGTGGGACAAAATGAGACAAAGACCCACAAACAGATAACTTTACTTTTGAAATAAGTTAGATGAGAGCCATGATCCAGACATCACAAAGCTCTCCAATAAGCTTACCAATAAGTCCCTTTGCAGTACTTGATGTCACAGCTATGTGGGCAGGCATGGGAACAGGTTTGGTTTCTTCTGTGGTCACAGATGTTATGCTGCTGCTTTCAGCCTCAGTGGAAACATCCTTCCCACCCCTTCGCTTTATTGTGCCTGTGTCACCTTCTGAGTCTTCTCCCCAGTATCCTGTGGAAGATGCCCAGCTTGCCCGGGATTGGGCTTGTTCAAGACTCTCTCTACTTTGATTTTGCCTGTTATACTTTGTGCTATGATCAGAAAACATAATTTGGTCCATATGGCTGCTTGAGGCCCATAAACCTGCAGGATCCCCTGAATAATCAAAATGAGTGTGTCCGAATGGAAGCGTTTCCCAGCTTCTCTGGTGCTGGATGGTCTGTATATTATCATGGGAACCACTTGAGCACGATGTCCAGCTCCCACGGCCACTGTCAGCAGCATCAAGTGAAGCACGATCCCCCTGGTCTTGGGAAAGTTCTTCTGTGCTTGGAGAAGAAATTACTGTAGCTGTAGCATATAAGCCCCGACTCTCAGACATTGGTGCATATGACCTGAGTGGTCAAAAGAAACGAAAAAAAAAAAAGGAAAGAAAAAGGAGAAGCAAGATTGTTAACTAATAAACCTCTGATAAAAACAAAGTACTTTTTCCTAGAAAGGTGGCTTTCTTTTATTCCAGGAAAAGGATGAAAGCACCACTGAATTGCACTATATAGTGGCCTGTTCTAAAACGTCTAGTTTTCTCACCTTATCATTACCATAAAACAAATATATAGGGAAAAGAACAATTACTTACTTATAATAAAGGAAAATTTTCCTTACAAGGCTCAGTATAATCTGATTATTTCAGGAAGACGGCTCATACATAGTAACTGAGATACATCCTAAAGTCACCCTCTGCCATCAGCACAGAACAACTATGTTCCAAAAAAGAATAAACCTAACTCGAAAAGCCATCTGCACAACAAAAGCAGCATGGTACTTAATAATCTAGAAATTGTGAAAATTAGACCTGAGATGGGAGAAAATTTCTTAGGGATCATGTAAAATAAATAGACATATACATCTAGAAGAAAGACTCATTTTTAAAAGATGGAAGAAGGAATGTAAAAGAACACTAAAGAAAAGCCGCCTACCCTAAGCTGTATTGATCGGGTTCAATCATGGTCCTCCTTTCCATCCTGCCCACACCTAGGTTTGTTTCCACAATGCTGACAGAATGCCTCTGGCGCCTCTCATCATGCAGGGAGACTGGCACTGAGTCAAAGGAAGAATTGCTGACAATACTGGATCGTGAAGAAATTTCACTGTGACCAGAATCTGAAAAATTATCCACAGTACCACTAGGAGCCAAAGTATAGCCTGCAGGGGAAATACAAGCATATTAATTAGACGCTGTAGGTTTATAACATAAAACTGAAGTCTACCAAATAGAAGCAAAAACAAAATGGAGGCCAAAGAGATCACCACTAAAGTGGGGAAAAAACCATTTTACTTGTGGAGACCAGGTGACTGAGATAAGGCAAATTTTTACTCAAATGAAGCTTAACTTGCTTAATGAATGTTTAGAGAGGAAAAAAAGAAAACATTGTTATAAGAGCCAGGAGATGATGCAGGTATCGTGGCACTACTTGACTATTCTTAGCTCCCTTAAATATAAATTACACTACTATTAGTTTATATAAAAGAAACTACGAAGAATAACTATGATCAGATTTAAAAGTATGGTTTCTTTTCAAACTGCAAACAAAGTCAGTAATCTTGTTTTCAGTTTTTAAAACTTTATGGCACAGAATAATTCAATTTGAAATATCTGTATTATAATTTTAAGTGGATATATAAGAAATGAGCTTCAGATTTTTGCCATTTGATTTTTCAACATTAATAATATATTGGATAAATCACATAAAAGCCAATTGTTTTCAAGGATGTAACGTGCAAAATCTCCATTTTCTCCCTAGACCATCACTATGTCTAAACAGATGTCCATTTTTTGGCCTGAAAGACGCCTAATTCTCCTCTGTTGCTAAAAATAATTTTGAAAGTCACAAAGAAAGAGAGGCATGTCTTGATATTTTTAATGAAAAAATCCAAATCTTCTTTCTCAGTACTCGTTTATTTTACATTATTCAGGATCTCATGTTACTTAAAACACTGACTGTATGTGATTGTATGTATGCAATGCAAATTTTTCAATGCCACTTACCTAATAAAAAATTAAATCTAGAGCACCTAAATGTTGCTAATTTACTCTCTAACTAGTACTTCCCCATCCTTCCGGTAAATTGTTAATTCCTGATTTATTTTTTAAAGGTTGCACAGGTCTTGATAAGATTTAATGTGTTCATCTCTGAAATGTCTTTTTATAAATCACACTGCAAGTTCTGACAGACAAGATTTAAAACCTTTGCTGAACAGTCTGCTCAAAAAAAATCTCTGGAAAAATAATCACTCAGATGGAGCACTTGACATTTGGAGGAATTCTCCCATTTTCCTTAACTAATGAGATGATTTCTCTCTTTCCCACCCCATTTTTGGTTCTATAACCCCACCTATCCCATAGGTCCGTGGTGCATTGTTATTCTTGTTACTGTTCTCACTTCCAAGAGAAGAGGAGGAACTGGTTAAGTCCAACTGCCCGGAGCCAAAAGATCTCAGCTGATTGCCACTGCCACCTAACAACAGGATGAGAAAAGAATTTAGATATATCCATTTAACAAGGACAGTAGAGACTGATACCCACATAAAATGCACAGATGTCTAAACTATCTAAAAAGTAATGAAGAAAAGGTATTTGTTGTGTCAGTGAAATCTAACTATTTATTAATCTTTTTTGGCCTTCCTTTAGGGAAAACTGTCTTAGCCATTTATTACTGGCTTACACCCACCCATTCAATTAAAGGGTAGGAGGAGAAAGTAACCTGGAGGCTTATGCAGCAGAAAATTATCTATTATTTTAATATAAGAAAGCATCAATGTAAGGAAGAGAGTTTGATTGCCTAAGATTTAATCTCTTTAAAAATAAGATAGCAACAACAAAGGTAATCAAGACCCATGTTAATACGATGAAAAAATAAATCAGGAAGATATTAGTTTTTCTTACATTTTTAAAGCCCTCTACTCTGTAATTAATGTTATATTAATCATATTTAGTTAGACCAACTTTTAGTATAAAAACAATTAATTCCACACAGTCAATAGAAAACTTAAACCTATTTTTTAAAAGGCCTTATATAGTTATAAGTTTAACACTATTTACTATAACATTAAAAAAATACCAAAATTCTTCCGAATTTATAAACTGAGGGGAAAAAAATCCATTGGGTACTACATATTAGATCATTTAAAATGACTGTAATATCAAAAATGATGTAATATTTAACTCGAATTTTTTTATAGCTGAAACATATAGATTGCTATAAAGGGAAACAGTAAGTAATTCAGTAATTTAGTACTACCTTTCCTTGGAGAACTTTGTGGAGAAGTGGGAGGAGAAGAAAGCTGTGAAGATGCATTTGATATCGTATCTTCTGCTTGTTTCTTGTGACGTTCCAGACTTCCTTCTTCAGATAAAGAAAGAATTTTCTTTAAAGCTTGTGGAGAGTTTATGCCTATGAGAGAAAGAAAATAAATATGTATTTTCAAGATGGAAAAGAAATAACATTAATGACTAAAAGACTTTTTTGTGTTAAGATTTAATATTACATTTAGTTTTCAACCTATTTACAGTCTGAATGGTCTTTGTACTCTTCACAGTATAAACAATAAGCTTATAAAAGGCACCAGGTACCTATAGTTTGGTTTCTGACTGATATCTGCCAGAGTACTAGAAATAGACAGATTTTGATATTTTACTTTAGATTCTGAGTCTTAATCACCATCTTTATTCAACAATGTGTTAGATAACAATGGAGAAAAAATAAAGACAATTTGAAAATATTTGAATTTAGGATGAAAGTGAGGCAGCTAAGAATATTTATTATTAGAACTTAAGTTTGAGTTGGAAACAGGTATTTTGGTGTTGTTGGATATGTTAGCTCAGAGGAAGTGGGAATGATGGGAAAAAAAGTAAAGAGCCAAGAGCTTAAAGGAAGTAGCAAGAAAAGTGAATAAGGAGCTCCAAGGAATTCCATGCAGTTAATATTTGATCAAATAAATAAATGAAAGAGAAGGCAGAAGGAGACCCATGAAAGTGCCATGTCACAGAAACCACAGAAGAAGGTTTTCAGAAGGGAGCGATCCAGTGCCAGGTGTAGGATCAAGGAGCATGAAAATAGAAGAAAAAGGATCATGTATGCCATTATAAGGCAATTTTTTCCCCAAAAAATTATTTTTCAGAAATGGAGTCATATTAAAATATTTTATAAATCCTCTAGTATTATTATAAGGTGCTCTCAATTACATTATTTTGAACAACAACAGTGATATTTGGGAAGGCATTATAGCTTGAAACTACCTCCATCAATGCTAGTTTTAATATTCTTAGACTTAACAGAATCCACTAAAAAGGAGGCAACGAAATTTTTTTGGGGGGGTGGGTAAGATTAGCCCTTAGCTAACAGCTGCTGCCAATCCCCCCACTTGTTTTTTTTTTTGCTGAGGAAAACCAGCCCTGAGCTAACATCTGTGCCTATCTTCCTCTACTATATGTGGGACATCTGCCACAGGATGGCTTGATAAGCAGTGCGTAGGTCCGCACCAGGGATCCAAACCTGTGAACCCTGGGCCGCTGTGGTGGAGTGCACGAACTTAACCACTATGCCACTAAGCCGGCTCCGGCAATGAAATTTAACAAAGATTTAATCCTTCATTTCACCTCATGTGTTTGATGTTTTAATATAATTTTTTTTAAATCATTTTTAGGGGCCAGTCAGGTGCTGTAGTTGTTAAGCTCGCATGCTATGCTTTGCGGGTGTAGTGGTTAAGTTCACCCAGGGTTCACGGGTTCGGATCCTGGGTACGGGCCTATGCACTGCTTATAAAGCCATGCTGTGGCAGGCTTGGCAGGATTTCCTCTTTGGGAACGTGGGGGATGGCTTTAGTCAGGCGCACCTACATTTGGGCTAATAGGCTATATTTAGTTAAAGGTAAGACTGATAACCTTCCATATAAGAAGTTCAGTGTAAAAGAGGAAATAGAGGAGGGTGGGCACAAGGGGTGAAGGGATGCATCCATATGATGATGGACAAAAAGTAATGTACAGCTAAAACTCCACAATGTTATAAACTATTAAGACACCAATAAAAATGAAAACTAAAAAAAAAACCAACAACAACAAAAAAGAGGAAATAGAAGTCAGATTGCATGGGATTGGGAAGATGGTGGATGTAGAAACACGTAATTCTGTTTGTGGGGGGGGAGCGACACAAATATCTGAAAGAGAAAATGTCAAGAAGAGGTATTCTTTTCTCACCATTCCCCAAACTCAACAAATGGAACACTCACTGACCAGGAGGAATGAGCCAAAGACAGAGTAAATGAAGGACCTACTAGAAGACTCTTGCCTAACTCATAAGGACAGGTTGTGATTGGGCAGGAACTATCTTAGTTACCCATATTCTATTTTATCTAAGTAAACTCTTTGCTATCAGTTTATTTTTTAAAATTTCTTCCTTTTTATTGACATTGTTTCTTTTCACAATACTTAGAGAAAAGAACCAGTATGTTTATGAAAAATAATTTTGTTGTAATATTTACATAAAGGGACTACATTAGTAGATATATTACTTTTAACAGGAAAGATGAAGCATGATTTGGCTCCTTAAATATTCAGGAATTCATTGTATTTCCTCCCCGCAAGTTACAGAATCAGTGATTCAACAAATAATTCACCTCTAGATAGATCATTTGACTTAAAAATATTCTGCCTAAAATCCAGCAATTCATTGATCATAAGGCAAAACTAGTGTAAATAATGTATATGGACAAAGTAACTTCTGTACTTATTAAAAATTAAAGTAGAAAAAGCCTTATTTCCCCATTTCACACATCCCTTCTCCCCCCGCCATGACAAATGAGCATATTAAATGAGATCTCTATAAAAACAGTCCCTTCCACTGGCAAAAGTAAAGTTTAACTTACTGAACATTAATGTTTTATTAAGAGCAATCAGGAGGAAACTCAAGTATATTAGATGAAGTTATATCCAAGATAAGCATTTTTTCCTAATCTGAAAAACATGGTAGTCAATAGCACCAAAAGAGGATATGAATTTAATCACCTACCAAAAGGTGGGAGATCCTTTACGGGTACTTTCTTTCGTGAAGGATAAAGAGCCACAGCAGGAACCTGCAGTCCTTGGTTGATTTTATGTGCTGGCTGCGGCTGCTGGGGCTGCGGCTGGGGTTGTGCTTTCTGTTGCGACCCTGCCCTCGGAGCCACTGGCGAGGTCTCAGACTTGACAGGCTTTTTGTCACCAGGATTCTTAGGCACTGATAATTGTTTGGTTTGAAAATAGAAGAAGAAATTTAAGATGTCAGTAGCTACATACAAGATAATCTTAGAACTGCATGAGCATTTTCTGCAGTTAGAATACTAAACTGTGTATCTTTTTTCCTGTTGCCAATACAAAGGACAGACATGAGGTTGGGGGAGCTCATGTTACAGAAAATATTAAAATATGACAGGACAAAGATATTTACTTTATGGAACTAGTTATCTCAAAAGATGATTATACTATTAAATGCCACATTAAAAATAAAAATAGAATAATGTGGATATTTCAGTATGTTATGTGTATATATATATAAAACACAAATATATAATAAAAACTTCAACAGGAAAATTGTTTAGGAATTATTTTTCTAAAATAGTGTCCAAAATTCCTTGATATATATGAGCTTATTTTTATTTAATAAATGGTATTAACTACAATCTTTTTACTATCAAATTCTCTCTGCAGTGGGGTAGAATGATCTATGTTAGCTAATAGCACCCAATACTGCTTGAGTATTATACTGAGTATAATAACAACGCAATGACATATCTGTACTTCCTCCGTCTTACACATAAAGAAGCTAAAGACTAGGGAGCTCAAGTAACTTGCCTAAGGTGACATTGCTAGCATTGAGGAAGAAAAGGATTTGAACTCAGACCAATCTGACTTCAGAGGACAAGACACGCCGTGCTTTTATAGGGTCGTGGGTAAATCTAATAACTTGAATCTTCTCATGTCATCTATCTACCTTTAAATTCTACAGAAGGTATCTTCAAACCTACCCATAAAAGACCCAAAGGTGCCCTAAATGGAAAATGCCTCTGTATTACAAATACAGATGCAAATTAAGAGAAAACTGCCATCCCACACACACCCCATTTGTAGCCTAGCCAGATTCTTAAAGGCTGGGAAGCTATACATTAGGCTGAGTTGTGGTTCACTGTGTAGCAGAATTACCACTTTACACAGTAACTGAACTTATCGCCGGGTGCCGTCTGAGCTGAGGGTATAAAAGGCAGCCAGCACACCCAGTTCTGTGCTCCTCTGACCTGGTAGGCCCCTCACCCTTCTCAGGCTGCCCATCACTTTGGAAGTAACTTTGTGAGAAAACAAGGGATGCAAATGGGAGACACATCCACCCATGTGTCCCTTGCCTGCGTACCGGCTGTGTCGGGATGAAATCAAAACAACAGTCACCTTAAATAAATTTAGAGTGTCATCCTCCCCTCACTAACCCAGTTGGACATAAGACCTAGCTGCATGGTATTCAAAAGTAGCATTCAAGGTAAAGGCTAGTATGTCTCAAGATGCTATTTCCCCCTCTGCACTAAGCCCTATTTTGCCACCACCCCACCACTGCACAGGAGACAAATCTGCATTCCAGTCAGATTCTGCAACCACTTTAAGGAAAAACTCACACGTGTTGGTTGCTGGCTCACACTGCAGTGATAATGTCTGAAGACTCTCCTCATCCATTTCTAGCTCCAAATTGGACAGGTACTGCTTCACTTTTCGAGCCATTTGGGCATCTTCATAAAGCTTTTTGGCATTGAGAAAGGAACTACGACGTACCCGCTTTTTATGACCACCTGTCTGAGCAACATCTAGCACTGTTGCATTTGTACTACCCTGGCTGAGAGACCTGGAAGATGAAAAGGCAGATATGCAGCTCACTCTAGCATGGGATTACTTTATCTATTCGAAATGTGCCAAGACTTATATATAAATATTCTATGTTCAAAAGGTCACATGCCTCATTCTGGTAAGTAAAACTGTTACGAAGGAATATAGAATAATATAGATAAAATTTTTTTTAAGTTAAAAAAGAATCATACATACATAGATATATATGTTTGGCACCTGTTCTATTCTAACTAGGAAATTTTCTACTTTTCACATCTATAGAGCATTCAAGGCAGTTCTCTCACAGAAGCCAGCAAATAATAACGATTATATATAAAAGCTCATGCAGGAATACACAGTTACAATTAAGATTTACATTAAATTTACTTCTAAAGAGGATGTTTTACGTAGATTTAAATAAAATTAGCTGCAGTGTTCACAATTGTTTTCTTATTCCTTGGGTTAAATGTAGTGAGTTTCTAAAGTAATATGGTCAATCCGTTAATAAAATGGTCATGCAAATGTAAACACATATGTATAGAAACTAGCACATGAATTGTTAAGAATTATTTTTAAAAAGAATTGGTTTATAGAATGAAAACAGTAGTTAGTTGAGCTGTAAAAATATTTAGTTTTAACACCTAGGGGCACCTCTTATATTACATATATTTAATTCTCAAATATCTGTGCAATAGTATTTAAATTGCACAATTTTTCCTTCTAATATCCTTCCTTCCCTCACCCCACTTTAGGCTTTTCCCATTTCAAAACACACAAATAATATTAAAATAAAATCTTTCTGAAAGCTCAGAAGCATGCCCGGCCTACTGTTCCCCAGAATAATCATTAATCATTTCACAGCTCTCATGGATCATGACCTCAAAAGCAAAAGCCCCAACAGATTAAACTTGAAGTCAGTTTGCCAACTGAAATTCTGCTAGAGCAAGAGGGTTAAGAAAAAAATGCAAAAATGCAAAGCATCAGAAAATATAGCAGGTAAGAAAACAATGCAATGAGCGGAATAAGAACTGTGTGTGCGTATGCAAGGTCTCCACCACTTACCCCAAACTCCTCCATTTCTTCTTCCTGTAAGTGAGAGCCATGGAGATTGAAGCATGGGTGTAGAAAGAGAGACAGAAAGATCACAAGCTCAGAAAGAAAGGACTAGACTTCTGGATAAGCAGTACTAGAAGCCCACAAACATTAAACTGTGTAATTACCTCACACGCACAACTTGACCAGAAATATTTTTCTGGCTCAAGAGACAAATATATTTAAATTTTTTGTTCTAAAAGAAGACTGACTCCTGTTCTTTCATTCACTGGATTAATCATTTTTTTACTACACTGATAGCTAAATCTACTGTGTGGACATTGAGACAATACTGTTTGGGGTTTTTATGTATTTTAGTTCATACTACCAATTATGAGTTTTAGTTCTACAAGTCAGTGTTCTGAAAAATAAGGAACAAATATGACTGTGCCTCGTGTTAAATGAAAAATGTCTGAAGGACAAACTGTTTTTACTGATAGTCACTCGATGCGGAATAAGACATTTATTTCACATTAGAGCTCAATGGAGATTCTCAGCATGACCTAATAAAATTTCTGCCATGCTACAAATATAAATATTCAAATTTTTCTCATTTATTAGTAAACTCTAAACTCAACCTTCTCTAATCCCACATGTGCTACTGAAGATGACACACTCACCGAGTCCTGAACATGAGGGCAGGGTCCATGTTAACTGAAGCCATTCGGCCTACATGACGAATTTCTTTTGCAATCATCCTTAGCTTCTCAAAATTGACCAGCCCATCGACTTTTGAGTCATTTCCTATAATTGGCAAAGACGAAAAGGGTATCACATGGCATTTATTCTGTGCTTCCACAAGTGAACACAGAAATCCTCTACTTTATATTTACCTTCATGAAGGAATGTGAGATCCTTCTTGATAACTGGGAATAGAGGGATAATGGGAGGTTGCAGGTTTTGACTATTGAGGACATTGCGATATTTTGCCATGTTTCTGGAAGGATCAAACAGGTCTTGGAGATCTTGAAATAGCTTTTCATATTTATTGGGAAGTTTTTCCCAGGTGGTTCGCAGTCTTGCCACTGGTGCCAGGTTTAAGCCACTGAGAGGAAGAAAAGTGGTATGAAATTAAATGACTCATCCTTATGAAATGAAGGAAGTAAAATAGTGTATTATTGATTTATTAACATATAACACCACTGCTGTATATACACAGCAATTTACAGAAATATTCATAAGAAACTATTAGCAATAATTCTAGGTGATGAGAATAGAAGATGGAAGCAGGGTCAGGGTCAAGGGGTTTTAGTTTTACTCTAGAATGTAAGTTTCATGAGGGCAGGATTTTATTTTGTGGCTTTGTCTCCATACATAGAGCAGTGCTTGGCACATAGCAGACTGGCCAAATATCTTAGAGTAATAAAATAAAACAAAAGCCATAATAGTAATGAGAATATGATCAAACTCCTAGACCGAGAAAATGACTAATAATCACCATCAACATCAATATTGCTAATTGTTTCAGTCTGTATTTTCTTTCAGCCTCAATGTAAACACTTAAAAGAGAAGAAAATTAACATTTACTGGGCATCTGCTTTGTGCTGGCTGGTAGAACTCCACATTATATTATTTAATCTACTTGATAACTCTTTGGCATACTGTTATTTTACAGAGAAATAAACTGATATTCAGAGAAGTTCAAATAATTTGCCCAAGGTCAGAGAGCTAAAAAAAAGTGGTAAATATAGATTTTGGGGGGCTCCAAATCAGCATACAAGAGATTTTAAATTAAGGATTAAATTAGTATTCAGAGAAAAACAATTGTTCAATATGATTCAATTAAAAACTACTACACTTGGACAAATTATTTAGTGTTCCTGGATTGACATATATTTTTAATCTGCAGACTGAACTGAATCTTAAGACAAATATGCTCTCTTACCTGATGATTGCAAACATTGAGTTAAAATTCTTGCATTCCCTACAGTGTAGTGCTATCTTGACAAAATGCTTAATGATCTTCATCCTTTTCAGCTGGTTTGTCTCTCTGAGAATTTCAGATGCTACCCAAAATGTTTCCTGGTTAATGACTTCTTCAAATTTCTTCAGGTTGACACAGCTGGTTTTTGATTTGAGTTTAAATAAATCATCTATATATTCAGTAGGTTCAATGTTGCGGAAGAGTTCAAAATTTCGCATAGAGAGCTGTGTGGCAACTTCAACGGTACTGAGCTGCAGTAGGGAAATCTGACTCTCTCTCAACAGCTCCTGAGCATCTTCATCTGAACAAAGGGTTTCTGTTTCCATGTTGTTTTTCAAGTAATACCTGTGAAAAACACAGAATTCAAAGCCTAAGCAACAGTCTCATGATATTCCTTGAAAGAATAATGCTACTTTTTATAGAATGTTTGAGAGAACACTAAGCTGAATAATGGAAGAATTCTTTTCGACTAAGATAGAGAATGCAGCTGCTGCCTCAGTCACCAGATCATAGAACTGCTTATTCAGAAGTCACTGATGGAAACTAACAAATCACATGGAATTTCATTTGTACCAGTTCTAATTTGTTTTTCTTCTGTCCTTTCCTGCTTTCTAGATTATTTTATCTTTTTTTTTTGCTAAAAATGACAGAAAATAGCTCAATTTAAAATTTCAGTTTAAGTAAGGAAAGAAACTCTAAGGAAGGAAGCAGGACAGATCAGACACAGTTCATCATTCTGTCTTCCCAGAGAGAATCTGTGCTATTGATGGGTTCAAATTGGATCAATCCAAGTTTACTTACTTATTCAAGTACCAAAGAAATCTATAAGCTATTTTCCTCTATTTGATACTAAAACAGAGTTTAACTTTAAAATTTCTGATTTTCACAAAAATCCTACAAGTAAGTGGGGCAGGTATTATTCCTACTTGTCAGATGAGAAAAAAACAGAGGCTCCCAAAGATTAATAACTAGTTGATATCAGTTGCAGAGGCAAGAACTCAAGAGTTAGTGCTCCTTTCTCTTTGTAAGCAACTTGTTGAAAATAGAATCCAGATGTTTGTCCTGTGATTTTTTTTTTTTTTTTTTTTTTTTACTTTGTAGACAGATGCTTTCCCTAAGGCAAATTCCATAGAGGAAGAAACAGCACAATGAGGGTCCTGCCAAACTGGTCTTTTGCATATTTCACCTAGGCAAATATGACAGAAACACATACCTTGGGCCGTTGACAGTCACAGATTTAACATTCTCAATTTTGATTGCTTATGAAGCCCATGACATGTACACATCTATAATTTTCTTGAAGAATGATTGTGAATCATGAATCTGTACCTCACTGGAGATTTGTAGAACTCCATCATGGTTACAGATATATCAATGTACATTCAAATGATAATGAGAAAAACCAACTTCTTAAAACAACACTAACTGCTAGTCTCAGGGTTGGAAATAAAGTAAAAGTGACGAAAAGTAAGAAAGTTATAGTTGACAGCAGGAAAACAGAAGTTTTGAATGAATCATATCATGGTTTAGAGGTATTACATGAAAAAGTCAAGTACAATGAAACACTCCATATGGTAAGAAAAATAGAAAAAAATGTGATTTATGGCACTACTTAATTTTCAGTCAGTGCAGAATCTAGTCTTTATATGAGAGCCAAAACTTAACTACTTTTTCAACTTTCACTAATCTGTGCCCTGAGGGTACAAATTACATATATCTATAAATGGAAATACCATTCAAGACTGACAAAATCAGGTACAATGTTTTCTTGCAAGTTACATGTGTGATATTAAGCACGTATGCAGCAGGGGACCAAGCTTTACAGCAACTAAAATTTCATTCCAGAGTTAAGTGTTTTTCATAGTGTAATGTACAATAATAGGCAGCATCAGCCAATTACATTGTCATAGATGTCTCCACCTAAATAAATGAAGCTCTTAGAAAAGTTAGGTAGGCAAGAGCAAATGACACTAGAATATTATTAAAAAATTTGTTTGTGAATGTACATATCCAAAGAAAAGAGAGCACCAGGGTTTACTCTGTGACTGATGTAAATTCTGCCCTTCTGCCAGGCCAGTGTCCTAAAGGGCAAGCATGAGAAGTTACTGCTTGTACATTGGCCGGCAGTAACAACATTCAGGTCACAGTGCCCATGTTTTGAACAAGTTCTTAAGAGATCCTTGTTGAGGGTCAACAATCTACTGTGTGCATTTACTTTGATATAGCAATTCTTGGTGAATGGGAAAAAAACTTCTTTTTAATCTGCAAGGGTACTTACTCATTTTAAAAACCCTTTGAAAATGTTCATCTCTTAGACTCTGATGTGGGTTTGAAGAGGGGGTAAAGAAATCCAATAGGATAGATATTGTATACCTTCCACTCAGCTGTATTCTATCAGCAAGTTTGGAAAGCTGATCTGGAAGTCTTCTTTGTTTGATTACTCCCTCAGGTGTGACAGAGACCTCACATAGTGAATATTGATCTGGGGTGGCAGTCACAGCAAACTCCCTGATGGCTTGAATGACCACTTCCTTCGCCGTGGTGTCCTTACTGATCATGATGTATCGGCTTTGCTGATCAGCCTTAAAAACCCTTAACACTTGATCGGGCAAGTCTGGGGGAAAAGAAAAGCCATACGTAAGTAGAAAGGATTTTAATATATGGTAATACAATTCAGCAAAGTAATCTGAAAAACCTTCTTGGAAAAGATAATGCTACTCTTTCACCTCTCCCTTACTATAGCTCTTCTTCAAAGATTCAGTCAACATGCTGATATGCTGCAGGAACACATTTTTCCCTATAGATAACTGAATGATCTACAGACAAATGCAAACACATCAGTACACAATAGTAGCACACAAGACTGTCAAGTTAGTTGCAAAAAATGAAGAAATTTAAATCTAAAGTTCATCTTTATTATATTGAAAGGCCCATTAAGCTGACCTGAAATATGCCTTTTACTCTATTTAATGACTTAGTAATACCTGCATGGTATGTGTTATCTTCATTTTATGAAAGAGAAAACAAGTTTACAGAGATTAATTTGCCCAGGGCTGTATCAAAATAGTCTGAAAAATGAAAAAAGAGCTGTTTTCAACCATCTGAAATTTAAGCTTCACCCTGACTCTTAGCATCTGATATAATCTATGCTAAACCAAGAGAGATACACACAGCATTACCATTATGTTAGAAGGAAAAGGATTACTACAATAAAACAAAGGAAGTATGGGTGGTGCTCACCAGGAGTAGTACTGAAGTCTAAAATGCGATGATGTGACTGCAATAAATCAGGATTACTGGATGATAAGGTGCCACTGACAGGCAATGCAGTTGGGATGTGCTTCGTCTGCCTTAATCCCACTATGCTGTCATCTTGAGACTGACCAATCCCAATATCACTGAACAGAGGAAAATTAGAAAATAATCAAGTTAAAAAATTAAACTCATCAAAATATAATAGACACAGACCATAAGTAAACCATATTTCATAAAACTTGCAGTTAATGTAAAAATATCATTAATAAATTTAGTTGAAAATTGCAAAAGCAACTACTGCTTAAGTGTATCCAACTCAGCTTATTTTGCTATTTCTTAAAGGTATAGTACGTTTCTCTAAAACCTATGTCTTTTTAACTAGACAAATCATAATAAACAGTAGTTTCTCAGTATAGAAGTGTATTTAAGAAAAGATAAGTTGTAGTTACTGATGCAAATAGACTTAAGAAAAAGCACATTAAAAAAGAATGCATTTAGTCTCACTCAACTGATGGCTTCTGCATCAGAATGATAAATTCTTTTATAATCTGATCTTGGAGAACTAAAGAAATTGAGTAAAATGAAGAGAGGGGGGGAAAAATTCCAAATTGTTCCAATTTCATTCTCCAGTGTTTCAGAGAAATAAATGAGATCACTATGAAGTCAAATGTAAAGAAACCCTGACACAGACATTATTTCTTAATTATACACAGCATAAAAAGGCAGTGGTGCATGGTGACATTTCTTCAAAGAAGAGGCAATGGAAATACAATGACTCATTTTTACTTTTAATTCTTTATTCAAAATTTCTAGTTATACTTTTAAGTTCCCAAAGATATACTGCTTATTATTGATAAATACAAAATCATCCATTTATAAAAAGACTGCTACTGTGGACAACTCTTGAAACGTGATTTAATAATATATAAAAATATTTCTAGATTTGAAGGATCAACTGTTTCCAAAACAAAATATCAAAATAAAATAAGCATGCACACACAAAATATAACTAGATCATAAGCAAATGGTTATCATTCTGTCTAGTTTCTATAAATACCTTGAAACAAGGAGAAAGAAAATTATACTAAGGTTGGGATGTAAACCAAGGTGCCATAAATAAATGCAGACATTTATCATCAATTAGGTTTTGACATTAGACCTTGATCATCTACCAACTATTTTTAATGGCTGTGCTAAAAAGAAATCTGGCAGCATTCTTTATTTTGGGGGAAAATGGAAATTATAGAGGTAAATAAGCAAGGGCAAGAGCTTTCTTTTTAAGTCAAGACAAAAATTAAAGATGATTTTAGTGTAAATTCTTCCAAATTCATAGGTAAGTCCAGGACAAACTTAAATTTCCATTTAAGCACATATAGGCATGCATATATAAAGACAAAAAGTATTACTGTTCTGACAAATATTAAAATCTTCACATTATTAGTGGAATTTTATTTTTCAACCATATAAACTAGTCTTTAATGCCAAAAATATTAGATGCAATACATGACATGAGACAACTACTATGGGCTCAGGTTAAAGATACAGCTCACTGGACCACTCCTGGCACAAATGGTTATAAATACTAGCATATTCCAGGCACACTCAAAAAGAGCTGCCTTCTTAAGAAACGTTTCTTGGCAACACTTTAACACCTAACATGATGACCTAATTCTCTTTTCACCTATATCTCTGTGGGGACATGGGGATACTCTTGGATTGAAACTACTTTATATTCAAGATAATTCAGAAATGTCTGTCTGAGTACATCCTCTTATTGTTCGACCTCTCCAACTCCTCACTTTTACTGAAATTCTTTTTTGGTCTTTGTTGATATTACAGTTTGTTGATTCATTCCCTCTTTTCTCTGGGTTCATCAATCTTTCTCTTTCTACTTACCTGACAACCAGATCTGAATTCTATAATCCCCTTGCCTCACCCTTTCTTCCCCCCATTCACATCCCTCTACCATGCCTATCCTTGCCAACTTCATCATCCAGCATCTTAGCTTGTGTAATACTGATAATGTTTGAGAGACAGAAAAAAACAACAGTATATCCAGAAGATTTGTCTGATTGACTAGTTTAGTGGCTTTGTCAAATCTCTTCATCAACACACACTGATTTCTAGGAGAGAAAAGTTGAATAACTAGTATTAAATCAAGTCTATCATATCAATATAATAGATCCTGCAGTTTACTGAGCCTTCTTTTAAAATATATTTTTTTCATTTTAAATGCATTACATATATGAATTATTTCAAATAATTTTCATAATACAATCCTTAAATGAGTCATATATTTTCTTAAATACCAATCAACATGTTTCCTCAGTGTTTTAGAATCAACACATCTAATTATCATTTTTCTTTTCCCTTCTCTAGCTTTTGAATATCTTTCTAAATACACATAGAACAAAATTATACATACTATTCTCATACTGTGTTCCTTGCCAACATCCTGTACTGTGGATGGATTACATCCCAGTTCTTACATGTCACATTTCTATTAATACTTGCCAGGGTCATGCTGACTTTATTTTTTTTAAAGGTTCACATTTAACTCATGGTCAAATATGACTCTAAAATCTTTTTTGTTATTGTGCTAATAATTCTACATTTAAGTAATTTATTTTTTACCCATTTAAAAATAAGTTTTTAATCAAGAAGGCTCACTTTAAAAATTGATTCGTATCTTCTGTAATGCCAACAGGCCTAATCTATTGTCTCTTAGAAACTTAATATAAACAAACTCTGAGTCTATAAATAAAACCATCAGACTCGTTGCTTATCCTTAGGACTCTGCTATAGACTTTTTTTTAGCTGATATGAAACTACCAATCATTAGAATTCAATGGGGAAGACACAAGTTTGACACTCAACTCATCAATAGTCTATTCAAGGCCATATCTCTCTAATCTGGGGATGAAAATTTTATCTGAAGTGGAACTGAAAAAAAAAGAAATGCATGATACAGTCCTGAATATCTATATCTACTGCTCCTCTGTAAGACCCATTAAATTATCAAAGACAGAAAATAACCTATATGTTTTTAAGTTATCTCTTATACCATTGTAGTTTGAGAAATATATAATAAATTAATTTGGCACACCCATGTTATTTAATATTAAAAAAATTTTGTCTGATGATAATTGAGTTTTAATAATATACTCCTAGACTCGGAAGGAGCTAAAATGAAGAAATAAGCAAGCAAAAAAGCCAACAAGCAAAGCTAAAAAAGTGTGACACCTACGACTTTGTCTAGTCTGAGCTCCTGGCATAAATAAATAGCCAAGAAGAGATTCAAGAATACACCTGACATTCTGACTGTAGAGCCCACTGGGAGGAAGGAAAGAAGTTCTGTGCTTGGTTCGTGGTATCTTGGCAACAGTTAAATAACTGAAAACAGAAGAGAGAGGAAAAAAGAGAATGGCAAGGATGAATAGTAGCAACTGGAAGAAGCAATGATTTGGTTGGCAAAGAGCAGATGCTGATGGTAAAGAAGATATACAGAAACAAAGAAACAGTAGCAAAAACAACTCCAAATCATGGCGGAGACAGGAGCAAACACATATTCTTATTGTTTAAAGTCCAAATAAGAAAAAAAAATAGTTCAAATGAGGTATTGATAACCTATCTCTAATGAAGGTTGAGATGGGCAAGTAAGTGGAAGAACAGGATTAAAACAAACTTGATTGTTTAATATTGCTTCTAAGATAACTCAGCTGTAAAAGCTTAAAACATTTTTTAGACTCATATGCAAACATTAACTATATCACCAAGTTTGCATATCATTTTAACCCAATAAAATAATGCACAGAAAATTTATACAGACACTTACTTGTATGGTTTCTGTGGCAAGATACTAATCCGAGTCTTGTCAAGTATCTTTTTTAGCTTGTTCCTTCCTCCAACAGTGTTGGCTTTACTTTTTTTATTTACTTTTTCAAGACCTATCACCTGTTCTACATCCACAGCAAGATCTGGAATGGAGTAACGACTGGCCTTTTTGATGTCTCCAATTTTAGGAAGGTGAGGGGCACCATTTCTTTTCTCCTCTGACAATCTTGTTAGAAGTTCTTTAAATACTAAAATGGAAATAAACAGCACAAAACAGCCATTACAGGAAATCAACAATTCAAAGGCAATTGTAGAACTTGGAAATAGATGAGAAGTATAGACTTTGGCTATCAAAATTGTAATCCTGTAGAAAAACACTACTCCAATGAATGAACAACACCAAGAATCTGCTTTGTGTGTTGCTCTGTCACTTCCCTGCAGAATAAGTTAAAATAGAGTAGTACACTCTATAATTCTATTGATATTTAAAACATTTATCAATAAAAACACTGATAAAAAATAATTTTTATGGTCCTCAAGTCAGTAGATTTTGATTTAGATCTAATTACACACTTACATAATTAATTCCATATCTAGCACTTTACCATAAATATTTTGATTCTTACGATGTTTGAAATATTACTTATAAGAATGACTTTTTTCATGATTAAGACCTAAATGTAAAAAAAAAAGACCAAAAGGAGAAAAATGAAAGTATGCACAAAAATACTTACCAAATAAATTGGTTTTCACAGTGATAGACAAGTGTGTGTTATTTCTAAGAATTTCCATGGCTTTTGACAGCTGAATATTTTCAAAGTTTTGACCATTTACTTCTAATATCTAAAAATAAAATTATAAAATTAATTTCAATATCCCAATTGACCAAAGGAAAAAAGACACCAATATTCACTCTAACGTTTGGATTTAGAAATATCATACCTGATCCCCTCGTTTCAAGCCTGCTTCAGTTGCTTTGCTACCTGAATCTACACTGTCAACAAAGATTCCAAATCCCTTCTCTGAGCCTCCAAGTAAGATAAAAGGCAAAGGAGCTTCTCGGGATGGTTTTGTTAATGTCATCAATCTTCTTTTTGCTTTAGCTGCACATGCAATATTTAACAGCCTTAGATGTCCACCCATTTTCTATAAGAGTTCAGAAAGAGTAGTTTCAAAGATGGGCTGAATAAAATGAACTTAAAGCTATTGGTTTTTTAAAAATCACAAATATTACCTCTCTTTCCAGATTATTTTCAAATTCTTCTAGAAATCGAGTCATTGCAGGATCTCCTTCAAAGTCATTGAAGTGATTATTCACCCACAATAATACTACCCGTGTAACCTGAAAAATCAATTATTTTCAATAGGTTTTCTTAAGTGTTAAAAATTTGCGATTTAAGTCATTTCAAAAAGATATATCTAACAAATAATTTTCATAACAACAATAAACAAGAAAATAAACTAACAACAACAAAAATCCCCAGCAAGGATTCTTTTCAGCAAAGATTTTATTCATAAGAAAATGACCCTCTGAAAATATATATTTATACTTTGAATATAGACTTTATGTTGTTTTGCCAAGAAGGATTTTCAATCTATGAAGGATGGTAATTAACTTACATCTTGCTTACTCTCAAAATATATTTGAAACAGGTCACAATAAAAACAAAGCTATAATAAAACCAAAGTAAATTAATATAAGACAAAAGAAGACAGAAACGAAAAAATAAAGGTAGGGGGCATAATAGACAAAAGGAATGAATAGTATTAAGCCTACAAAGATCTAATACAAGGGAACAAGCTGTAAAAGGAAGGACCGAGCTGGGAGTTACATGTTATTTGCTAACTTTAAAATTTAGGAGGATTTTAACACCTGCAGTTCTTCAGGAAAAATGAGTAGCCTTTTCTTACCCTGCACACATGTTTTCAGAGCCCTACACCTTTACACAAACCAATTCATACACTCAGAGTTATGGAATATGTGTTTTGCACCCAGCAAGAACTGTGTGGCATTCATTAGACTGTAATTTCCAACAACTTGATCTGTTATGTTCTAAGAGCATCCTTAATACTACGTATAACAATGCATGGCACAGAGTAAATTCTCAATAAAATTTTATTAAATGAAGTGAGTATAATTCCAACTTTAAATATAAAAGTACTGGTTTTATTTTATATGAGTTTAATTTTCTAAATTTTGAATAACAAGATAAAAGAAACTTTCTGTAGACTTGTTTTCAAACATTGATGACTTAATCAAACATTGATCACTTAATCAAAAGTGAGAAAATTAAGTACACTATTCTAGCAATAAAGAAACAGAGGTGATGGGGGCCGGCCCGGTGGCACAGCGGTTTAGTTCGTGCTTGGCAGCCCAGGGTTCGTGGGTTCAGATCCCGGGCGCCTGCCGACGCACTGCTTGTCAGCCATGCCGTGGAGGCGTCCCATATAAAGTAGAGGAAGATGGGCACGGATGTTAGCCCAGGGCCAGTCTTCCTCAGCAAAAAGAGGAGGATTGGCAACGGATGTTAGCTCAGGGCTGGTCTTCCTCCCAAAAAAAAGAAAACAGAGGTGATAGTATATAGTTAATTTTTAACTATAGTTAAAGTACTGTTTACAGTTCATATACTGTGACAAATCACAGTATATAGCCTGACTAATCACTTAGGAGTCAAGTCTTGATATTTACATTAATTTTGTGCCCATTTTTCAAATTTAGGAAACTCAGAAGATCATCTCCTTTGAGCTATATCTAACACCTGACCTTTTCATAAAATTAAAGTTTGTAGCTGAGAAGGCACCTTACAAGTCTACTCGTCATATTACCAGTTAGAAGAATAAGATTCATAAATCATAAATTGAATACTACCAACTACCACGACCAATAAACAACCTTTAAGATGTATTAACTGCTTGCTGTGAGGCAGGCACTACATAAAGAACTTTACTTCTATTATTCATCTTCACAACAACCCCAAAAGGATGCTGATTATACATTTTATAAGTAAATAAATGAGTGTCAGGAGGGTTAGATGACGCATAAGGTAAATGGCAGAGAAACCAAGTTTTTACAGCTGAAGCATTCAGCTGAGATCTTCTAGGCTTGCAAATGTCAGAATATGAAAAGAAAAGCATTACTGTCCAAATGATTCCTCTAAGGCCACAGAGCTAGTTAGTGACAGGACCAGCAGTACAGCTTGGGTTTTCCACTGTTAGTCTCCTGTTCTGGATTTTCCTACCTCACCTCTCCCAAGTCTGTCTCATATAAAGCAGACTGTCACATGAATAGGAGAAATTAGTACAGACTATGATTAACTCTCAAACCTTTTAAGACTATGTAGTTTATCATTCAATCTGGCCTTGACAGAGCTCTTAAGAGCTACTAAAGAGGGTCTACTTAGTATCATACTACTGGGGCCCACCAGCCAGCAATAGTTGTAATGAAATGCTGCTCTGGTGCCAATTTAAGCATACACTGACCATCTACCAAACTAGGGAATGCAGATTCCCATGGAACACAGATGTTTGTGAGTTGTGTTTTAACACATTCCCAACAGACCTAAAGTTTAAACGTTTGTTGGCCAATTTATTGGCCTTTGCATTAAAAAAAAAAAAGACAATTCTAGGGCTGACCATAGAAATCAATAACAAAAACTAATATTTGTATCACTTTTTCTTTTCGCTTAAAAAGTACATTCTCTTAATCCATTAAAATAATTTGAACATAACTGGCATGACAAATATATACATATTAAAGTATCTTTAAGTTTATATCTGAATATTTCATATTTAAAACCAAACTAGAATATATTTTCCAACCTTATCCCTGAGGCTCGGGTCATTAAACCACTCCAATAACTTTTTGCCCACTTCCATTGGGCTAGAAAGAAAAGTCCTATAGGTCAACAGGAAGTCTTCTATGAACGTTGGATCCACCACTGAATGCTCTTCCACCAAATGCATTGTTAATCTTTCTGAGGTACCCTATAACAAACAAAAAGTTTAATCATTGTCCTGCATAAATAGCGTCTATATGGTACCCTTGATTTCAAATCTTCAACATAAGATGAACTGGGTAGTAATATATATAATGATTAATAAAACTGCTGTTCAGCAGGAAATACAAAGATTTTTTACAATTGATAACCTTTAAGAGAAGTTATGCATAAAAATGAGGTAGGGGGAAATCTTAAGTTGTCATAACTGAAACTACCAAAAAAAAATACTTCCCATGGATGGGGGCGTGTTTGTCTTACCTTGATGACGATGTGTCCCTTTCTTGTTCCAGTTCGATCAAGTTCTCGGTGTTCTTTCACCATAACAATTTCTCCTTCCTCCTCAACTTTTTGCATGTTCTTTTCTACTTGGTTGAGAATACGGCAGTAATCTTGCTGGGCTATGCAGACAAACTGGAATAAAATATAAGTCACATGTTAATGATAAAGTGCTTGCAAGAGACCTAGCAGTACTAATAATTCAGTATTTTAATTATTTAACACTGACATTTTTCCATGTCTTTCTCATACTTTCT